>OV702291.1:567373981-568623981 GCA_916181665.1 Avena sativa
CAAGTTTCCAGGGTCGGCGCCAAGGCCACCGACTCCCAGGAATAATCCAAGTCCATCCCCCCAATGATTGTCAACCACCTCCAAGTCCACCAAATCCGAGGAATCCAAGTCCATCCCTCCCTAATGATCGTCAACCTCCAAGTCCACCTCTTAACGAGAGGGATGTCGATCGCCGTAGAGCGAGTACATCTCTAAATTCGCCCCCATGCAATACTACACTTTTGAAAAAACGGAGGGTCGCTGCTCCCCCGCGCCTCACTAAGAAGAAAGGTAGTACAACAAAGATAGTCGACATCTTGTCGGCTCTTCCCAAGAGACCTTATGACAAGACTGATGAGGAAAACGTCACGGAAGTGGCTGCCTATAATAAGTATGTTTTGGCACCAAAAAAGCCCGAGGCAAAGGAGGTATTTGATAAAAAATAAAAAGTGGAATACGTCCTCTATTGAGCAACCATCCCAGATATCGATGAATCTATGTTCAGACTATGACCGTGAAATTATTAAACAGGCAAACAGTGCTAAGTCTAAGAAGAACACAAAAATAAGTGCCAAACGCGGGAAACAAATTCCCCAGCTCGGACAACAGGAAAATCAATCGCCCCCCACTCATGTTCCGATATCGACAAGGACTTCAGAGCCGTTATGGATAAGGACATGCAATTATTGGACCCCAGAGCCAAAGCTGCTGCTAGACAAATGGGTATCACTGTAACCCAGGCCAAAGTTGCTGCTACTGAAGCAGGTATGTCTTTTGGTCAATATTTAGGCTATGAAGAAGCGCCAATGGGTGAGATAGCACGACAATATATCAAAGGGCAGCCTATGGTCAGTCATGAGGAGTACACGTGTCTATCAACACATATGCGAAGTCTGCATGACTGGTACATACTGCAATAAGCAAAACAACACTCAAAAGAATGGATTTCGGTGGATGCTAGAGTGGAGCATCACTTCAAATCTTACTCGATACAGATTCAAATGAATGAACTGTTTCAGTTATACAATCAAGACGCCCTCAACAAATATATCCTCGGTTGCTATTGTGTGTAAGTGTTTTAGTTCTGTAATTAATTCTCTAGCTCAGCTTGTTCATTGCATGTAATATATTATCCTGACTATATATCTTTTTGTACACTATTATGTAGAATGAAGAGGCTTGAATGCAAAAGAGCTAGAAATTTTAACGTTGGGTTCATTAACCCATATATCGTTAATCAACGTACCTTAGACAATCACCCCAACGATGTGGAGGATGACATCTCCACCTTTTTAATCGAGTATAATTACTATAAGGATATAGTATCTTCTTACAACTTCAAGTGAGTGTTTCTATCTTGTACACATTCTTTTTTATTACTCGATGTTAAGTGTAATTGATGAGTTATGCATGTCTGCTTATATAAACGTCTACAGATATCACTGGATTCTTCTAAACATTTAAGTTGACAAGTCCAACTTGAAGTCACCGACCCATTAAGTTGGGACCAAGAGCTGTGGAGCGACATGAAAACAATGCTCCATAAGTAATTTTAATCATTATCATATTATATCGGCCTCTTTCGTTCATATCCTGATATCAAGTAATTAATAACTCATTTGTTCATTTTCTTTGCCGAGCAGGTGTTGGACACGATTCAGAAAGGAAATACCAAGAGAATTCAAAGATAAGCTAACTTATAAAATGGTGGCGAGTTTGCAGCAACCACCGGGGACTCATTTATGTGGATTCTACGTTTGCGAGTACATTCGTGAAGTGAGCAGTGAGTGAGGAGTTGCTTCAATTTATTTAGACTATTTGCGGGAGAAGCTCGAGCCAGAACAGCGTATACGAGCAATTCAAGAGGAATTAGCCAGATTTATGATGAAGGAGATCATTGATGAAAAGGGATAACATTATGTGGATGATGAAGAACTCAATATATGAGCTCCGATGTTCTACACGCACCCGGTGTAGAGACGTCCCCTATGATTTGGTCCAGCAAAGCGGCGGAAGACGATTTTTCAGGCGATTCCATCTTATGCTATGTCTGTCTTCAAGCTACCTGAACAGATTATCAATGACATAATTATTGCTATGTCCCGGTACCGGTGGGGAGATGAGGACCAACGAAACCATATGCATTGGTTTGCTTGGTGGAAAATGTCGATACCAAAACTCCAAGGAGGTATGGGTTTTTGAGATCTATACTGTTTTAATTTGGCTATGTCGTCTAAACAATGTTGGAGACTCATCGCAGAACCTGATTCCCTATGTACAAATTAAAGTTCTCTCCCTGATCGTGATATCCTAAATTGCACTTTGAAGAAGCTGAGTTCTTACACTTGGCAGAGTCTTTGACCAGGAGTTCAAACATTCAAAAAAAAAGTTATATTTGGAGAGTGGGCAACGGTACACGCATCAATATATGGGATGATCCTTGGATACCGAGTTCTCCTAGGCGCGTGGCTACAAGATAAGGTAACCGTGTGCTTACTAGGGTTTCTGAACTGATTGACCATGATAACCGATCATGGGATGAGCAACTTATTAGAGATACTTTCTTGCAAGTGGACGTGGAAAAATATTGAAAATTCCACTTGCGGTTGGTACGATGGAAGATTTTGTATCTTGGCATTTCAATAGGACCGGATCCTTCCCTGTCAAATCTACTTACCACCTCGAGTGGAAATCCCCACATGGTCGAAAATTAGCCAGAACACAATTATTTGGCACGTCTGAAGAAAATCTGGAAGGTTTTGTGGAATTTGAGGGTACCATCCAAAATAAAATTCATTTTTTTTAGAAAAGAGTATATATTAATATCACAGTAATACAAATTACACCCAGCCTCTGCAACAACGCATGTCCTAGCGGCTCTACGGATGCACACAACCCAGAAAAAAATAAAAAAGAAAAGTCCCGCTATAGAGAACTAATCCTCAAAGCAACGACACTGACACCATCAGAACAACACCAGTAGTCCACCACTCCAATAACAGCGCCTTCAAGAAGGAAACAGTACCCAAGCGCCGTCGTTTCCCGATCAAAGATCATAGATTTTCACCCTGGAGAAAGTCCTCGCTCACAAAACAATGTCTTCAACAAGGTCATTGCCAGACACAACCAGTTAAGGCTAGACCTTGGATTTTCACCCTGCAAGGTAAGACTGGAAACTCTCTCTGTGTTGTCTTCCCACACCAGCAGACGCTGCAACGAGTCTCAGATCACGCAGCCAGATCTCCGTCGCCATAAGAACTAAAATCACCATCGTTACCCTCATATTTCCGCTTTCCTGACAATCTCCGCATCTGACTTCACCATGGCTCTAAGAATGGCACTTGGTGGGAACAAACAACAGAGCTTCGCAACGCTTCCACTGAAACCAAACGGCCAGAAAAACAAGATGCGCACGGCCGAATACCTTCCGATCCAGCAATCTCTAGACACGATACGCCCATGGGAGTTCGTCGGCGGAGCCTTCCCGAACCCGCCTCTCCAGACCAGATCAACGAGGGCAGACAACAAGCAATTCTTCGTCTTCGTGCGAAAGAAACCAAATGACCACCTCCTTTATTAGATCCGACACAGCGATCCCCACATCGTCGGCCGGTTCCGGAGAACGGAACGAGCAGGCCGACCATCGGTGCCGGATCAGGCTTAGCACCGCCACTAAGGGCGCGCCATCGCCTCCATCCTCAGCACCATCTGCCGCTTCCCCCAGATCCCGGCAAACGCCGCCCACGGCCCTCGCTGCCCCGGTCCAGCAGCCGCCGGTCCCGAGCACGAAACCACCGCTCCACGCAGTCCTCCACGCCACAGCAGGGTGACGCCACCGCGCGAGCCGCACCACCTAGCCGGACGCCGCCGCGCCCCGCGCACGCGCGCCGCCGCCGGTCGTCGATCTTGGCCCGCGCCTAGATCTGGCGAACCAGGGGGAGAATAGGGGCCCCGCCGCCACCGACGCCGAGCGGCTTTGCCGCTGGCGTATCCCGGCGGCAACGAGGAGGGAGGAGCGGAAGGGGGCGGGAGGAGGCGGCGGCGGTAGGGTTCCCCCGGTCGCTCGCGGGAGCAACGCGGGATGGGTACGTGGTTCTGTTCGATTGTAGCTCGTCTACTCAATTGTTGATTGTGGGAGTCCCATGTCTAGGGATGCACACAGCCATTAAGCATGAGTACCAGGATTTTTAAACTTGGTTAAGTACCAAGCCTGGTCCTCAGGATAAATTGCATGCGTACTAGGAGAGCCTGGTCCTCAAGTATAAATAGGAACCTTAATTCGCTTTCGTTATGATTTAAACTCAGGTGTTGGGTTTATACATCCACTCCCCCTAACCAGTTGAGCTAGGCTCACTTTCCAAAAAAAAAAAATTCATAGCTGGAGATCGCTACTTGGAGCCATCCCCTGTAATGGAGTGTTGGCAAACAAACATGTACCAATTTATTCACGGTGTCCCCTCTAATCACTTGATCAGGAAAGTATCAAGCATGCCTTTCTTCAGTGTCAGCGGGTGAAGAAAATCTGGAGATGTTTGGGAACGTGGGATACTATAAACGAGGCATGTGCAGTGGACCGTGAAGGAGCTTCAGTACTGGGTACACATCTTCTAAACAAGAGTAAATTCCAATTTTTATCCCCTAGTTTGTTATTTTTGATACTTATTACCCTATTTAATATTTTCTTATCTTAATTACCTTATTTAGCAAAAATTGTGCCACTTTTACCCCTCTATTTTTCTAAGCATTATGACAGGTGGGTACCGATTAGGTTGGTTAAATTTTATGGCATGGTTTCACGAATCACTCACCCAGCTCTCGAACTGTCTGATGACTGACATCGTTTTGCTTGTTCAGAGATTGCGGGACGACTCGTAAGGCGTCGAGCAACGGTGGATTTCTGGCAATTGGCAGACCATGAGGTGACCACCGGTATGAAAACGGAATCCGCTCCCATGTATTTTGGTGCTCTGTTATTTCCCACGTTGGTTAGGTTTGTTTAGCTTGATTTCCTCTTTAGGCTGGTCGCTGATGCTACTTCTGGGCAAAGTAAAACGTATTCAAGGCTACAAGCACTAGGCACCAGAAGGTGACAGCTGCTGCAAGACGTTGCTTGTTTGTGTCGATTATTTTGCCTTTTTCTTGTATATCTCCCACGTGGAATCATGCATACATCAAATCGTCCCTCCACTATGTTGGAAGCGATTGGATTAGTACAGTTAGCTAAATTTGCTGAACAATACGAATGGATTTTTCTACATGAATATGTCACCTCCAAAAAAAAGAGAAAAATAATGTGCTCCGTCAGCTTTACCTGATGGTCGGGACACGGCTATGAAAATGCTGTGAGAATTTTAGAAGGGTAAAAATTGACATAACTCTTTGCTAAATGGGGTAATTAGGATGAAAATTTACTAAATGGGTAAATAGTGTCATAATTATCAAATTGGGGGATAAAAACTGGAATTAATCTCTAAACAAAGAAGCTCGGACACCATACTCCCTCATATCTATATGAATGATCTTGTGGCTACTGCGTATTGATATATCTGGCGATGTTCAGGATATCGTTTATCGGTAATTTATCGGCCGACTAAAAATTGGCGATTTTTCAGCGTATCATAAACCGGAAAATCAGCACATCGGCCAACCCTGAGTAGCAATAAATCGGGCGATTGATCGGCGTATCGACCGATTTTTTTGTAGTCCCTTCGTTTATAATTACCTCGCGTTCTGGGTTTAATCAAAGTCAAACTTTACAAAGTTTGACCAATAATATAAGAAAAAATATCAATATCCATGATTCCAAATGCATATAATATAAAAATATGGTTTATAACAATTCTAATACAATAATTTTTATATTGTTAATGTTGATATTTTTTCTTAAATATATGGTCAAAGTTTATAAAATTTTACTTGACTAAACCCAGGATGCAAGGTAATTGTGAATGGAGGGAGTACAGTGATACCTGGTGGGAACCACATAAAGCTACTCATGGAGAAAATGTTCAACAACCACCACGTTCCGCCAAGCCATTATGGCCCTGGTGACCAATTATTTGAGGGCTCGAAAGAAAGGGAATAATCGCATTACTTGCCATGGTAAGTGAAGGTAAAGTTAAACTCAACGTCAGGGCCCCTTCGCGTGGAGGCGGCCAGTCACAGGGGCAGCGAGGGTGGAGGAGCAGGCGGCGGTGCGGGGCCTGAGTGGCCTCGCCGGCGCGCAGCAGAGAGCATGGAGGCGCGGCGAATCTCGGCGGGGAAGGCAACGGTGGTGCAGAGATGGCGGCACGGCGGCGCGACCTGGAGGTGGCTGCGCGAGTCTGCAGCAAGGAGGGCGGCGGCATGGAGGCCCGTCCAGAGAGCTGGCGCGCAGCGGCCGTCTGTCCCCCGCGTTGGTGGCCTGCGTTCGTCCCTCCCAGTTGAGTTCTGGCGTGGGGATGAGAGGAGCTGGGGCAGGCCCGATCTAGGCCTTCACGGGCCGATCTAGGTCTTCCGGGCTGGGGCTGGGGCTTGGACTGTCGTACGGATGTCGCCAGGAGCGGTGACGACCTGGCGGTTCTAGCCCTTGCCGGAGTGGAGGCTACAGTTCTCGACCAGGTTGCTGCGGGTTGGGCTGCTCTCGTCGTGCGGCCGCGGGAGGAGGTCCACGACATTACCTCTGCATCGGTGAAGTGTTGCGGCGACGGCGGAGGTGCGTGCAACTTGGATGGCTGCGCCAGTCCGAGGAGTGTGGAGGGAAGGGTGCGGCTTCATGGACGAAAGTCTTGCCAGCCATGCCGGTGCCATCGACGACGACGCCTGTGGGCGTCGTTCCCCTCCTTGGAAGCGTCGCTGAGGTGAGTCGATCCTTCCCTCATGCTCGCCACGATTGGTAGAGGTCTCCGGGCGAAAGCCTAGGTCCGGAGGTGGATCGGCGTGATGGCGGCATCCTCGACGTCGTCACTCTATTGGGAGCATTGCGTTTGGAGACTTAGCAACTTGGTGATTCCAGTTGCCATCTTTCAGTGCTTGTTGCGGTCTAAGACTGATCTTTCAGAGGCGCTATGCACACCTTTGTTGGCAGTTCCAAGTTGATGCCTTCTTGAGGCCTTCCAAGTCCCGCCATCTGCTCTTGTTGATGGATGGTGCGTCGACGAGGAGTGTCAAGATGAAGCTTCGCTCTTCGGAGGTGTCCGACACAGGTCGAGACGCGACTGTGTTGTTTAGTTTTTGACAGGCTCTTCTTTGTTGTTGTGGTTATGTCTGTGGTGGAGTCAGAGTCTGTACTACACTCTGTTGCTTGCAACGAGTGGTAGTGTTCTTGTAAAAAAAAACTCTTCCTTCTATAAAATTAAGGTACGCCATTGGCGTACTCTCAAAAAAAAAGTTAAACTCAACATCGACGCAGGTTTTGATCCTGATATGGATACTGGAGGATCCTGATCTGGGTACTGGAGGCACCGAGGCTATTGTATGTGACAACCATGGCTCTTTCATTGCATGCTGCAACCGAAAATTACCGCATGTTGTTGACACTCCTACTGCTGAAGCTGCATTATCCTTGCAGGATGGGCTACTGCTTGCTGGCCAAATCGGGTGTAGCAATATATTCTAGGGTCTGATTGCATGGATGTTATTCAGACCATGAAGGAGGATGTGAACTCTATTGGTCCGGCGGCGGCTATCTATTAAGAGTGTACTTTTCTTTGTCATAATTTTTTCTGTTATTTTTAGCCATTGTTCTAGGAAAGCAAACTTAGTAGCTCATACTTTACTTTAGCTAGTAGAGCGGAGGTACCCGACTGCTCCGCGTGGCAGGAGGAACCTCCCGATTTTCCTGCTGTAATCACCAACTATGTAGCATATTTGATGAGTAATAAAATGCGCAGCAGGACGGAGTCCGAGATGCTTCCTAAAAAAAAAATTCACTTCGTCTCTTAATATACAAACATCACGGACGGTTCCTTGGGGAGCAACAATAAGCTCGGGAAAAAGAAAAACATCAGTGGGTCGCAATCACTCCCACTTTAGCGCTTTACACCTGCGCACGCAACAGTAGAAGAAACGCAGAATAGTCGCGCACCTGCCAGCTTCTTTTGTCGTGGGAAAAAGGCCGCGCGCAGATCAGGACTATAGGAGTGGCCCGAACACGTCGGCACACGCACCACACCAACGAGAGCGCGCGATCGATCCATCCATTCCTCCCTCTGCCTGGCTTTATTCTGGATCAACGAAGCACGGCATATTCTGGTGCGTGCAAACGTCACAGGGGTTCAGGAAGTGCGCTCGATCGCTTTCCTGGTTCCGCTACAGCCATAGCCATCGCCGGAAACGGGCCTCTTCTTTTTCCCTGGGCCTTGTCCTTGTGGCGTGTGACGGGGCGCTTTCTTGTAAACAACGATCTCCAACGACACTGATCTCGCTGCGCTGCATCGTTATCCCAGAGGATAAGATAAGCACCACTTGCAAATAAAATGGCCATTGGGTTGTCAGCCCCCAAGCGACCAATGATCGGTGGGTGGTGCGGAGGAGCGAGTGGCCGAGTAGCTAGGAATTAACCATCATCAGACCAGTGACCGGCCGGTCCATTTCCAGCATGTAGTATACGCTGTGTCGTGGTCGAAACCAGCAGGGCCGAGACGCAGACATGTAGAGCCCGACGTCTTGCAAGACAGCGCTAGTAGACACCAACAAGGCGCCCACAGACCAATTAAGCTCCGATGGTCAAACCGAACTAAGTCGATTTGTTAAGTAGCAAGTGCCAAATTAAGCAACAGGCTTATTGGTAGCTCCTGCAGGGGATACGCCAATGCGATCGATCGCGTACGTCCTGGTGCATGCCCATGTGCTACTGCTAGCTAGCTGCACCTCACCATCGCCAGCAGCCAGCGCCTGGCCATTGGCGATGGCTGTACGTGCGGTACCGCATCAGCCGCCACCATACACGAGTGTCTCTTTTCTATGCGCCAACAGAAGGTCAGAAGGAGACTGATATGAGAGGGACTCATATACTATAACAGGAAGAGGCCACCCACCAGCAAATGTTATCTAGTGAGAATTATTAACAAGGCAGGCAGGCTTCGGGTATCTCGATCGGTTCACGTACAGTAGTACGTCTCCCTCCTTCATCGCCTTTCCTCGATCCATCTATCCGCCATTGCTGTGTCTGTGCGGCGACCGGCCCTGCCGGGATCCTTGGGGCGCCGGCTGGCTGTGTTGGCATGTCCTTCCAAATGGACAACGGGTACCGCTCGCATGATCAAGGTATGTATGTCTACGCTCAATTCACATGTTTCTCTCTGGTCTTGGCTTTCTTAGTTGGGTTGTCAGCGTGCGTAGTATGTCTGCTGCTTGTTCCGTGTCTCCGTTTTCATTTACCTCAACTCTGTTCCGGGGTGTGTGAGTGTGTTTGTTGGTGTTCTGGCTTGTCGAGTGTCCGACACTCCGACTGTCAGGTTGCAGCCATGGACGCTGTTGATTTCCTTTTCCTATCTCGGCAAGTAGCTGCTCGATCCCGATACTGATCTGACGCGCCGATTTTGCGTAAACCAACCTCCACCAATTTTACTTCCACAATGTCGAAATTACCCCTTCACCTCCGCGGCAGGCCGCAGGAGACATCCCCAAAATTTCCCCAACCGCCGCCACCCAGCCGTCTTGCCGCTGCTGCGGCACAGCTCATCCAGCCAAAACTCCCGATGCGGCCCCTCGGCCAGCTTCCTCCCGGCGCCACTCCTCCCGCCCCGCCCCACCCCATCCCAATCGCCGTGTCGGCGTGTCCAGCGATGGCCGCCATGACTGCGAGATCGCGCCTGGCGACCTCAACAGCAGCGCCACGCCCGGCAAATCCTCCACGGCAAGATTTTCCTGCTCCGTAACAGCTTCCCAGTACCCACATCCTTATCTCGATTCCAACTATGACTAACTTAATTCTTGGTCGACCTAGAACTAGCAAAAGGGATAAGCTTACTCAAACTCAAAACTTACTACTAAGTTTGATCAGATTTCAAAAAAAAAAAAATACTACTAAGTTTGATCAAATATACTCATATCGGCACCTACAATATTGAATAAATACAAATATATTTTATGGTAGATCCATTGGCATTGATTTGGTACTATAGATGTTCATACTTTTTGTCTATAAAGTTGGTCAAGCTTAGAACATGTTTGACTGAGTCTTGACTAAATTTATACGCCTTGTTTTTTTTGGAACGATGGGAGTAGCATATGATTCAAGTGAACTTTATTCAATGGCTTATAACAGCTCCACTCGCATTCCCAGGAGGGCCTCCGCAGACCTTTTTTTATCCGGACGGCGAAAATTTGCCCACTCGCGTTCCTAAGAGCCCTTTTTTCGTCGGATTTGGCCCAACTTTTATCCGTCATTCTCAGGCCAAACCCAAGGCGTTGGGTATCGCCTGGGAACGCCGGATGAAGCTGAAATGACGGGAAAAAAAAATCTGCTGGTGGCCCTTGCCTGTCAGCGAGAGAAGGCGATTCGGCCTCATTGCTTCGCCTCGGCTCCCGCGTCGGATTGGTGGGAAACTTCTGGCTGTCCAATCGCCCACGCGGTGGCGTAATGGCGTGCCACCGCCCGCTCGCCTTTTCCCATTTTCCTCCCTCGCCGCTACACCCCTCCTGCCCTCGCCGCGCTTTCCCCAAATGGCTATAAATGGCGGCAGCCTCGCCGTCTTCGGAGCACACATCTTCACTCCTCCATTTCCTCTCCCAGTCCACCAAGTTCTAGGCGAAGAGAAGCTCGGCGGAAGCTATGGCGGAGAGGTACCCCGACGATCTCGTGGCGGCGAACGGCTTCGGCCTACTGGGACCAGTTCTTCCTCGACCGCGGGCGCGCAAGTTGGCCTACCACGGGGGCGGAGGCCCGACGCCGGCGCGCAACGACGCCGAAGGACGGCGCCGGTGATGGAGCGCACCCTCGCCGCCGTCCTCGAGCACATCAGCGCCGGCAACAGTCGGCGGCTAGGTTACCCGTTGCGGTCACCCCCCGTCTTTCTTGTGGCGCCGAGGGTCGGCCTTCTGGATGCCGAGGAGCATGGCCGGTGTGTCATCCTCGTCTTCAGTGTCGGCCTCGCGCTCCCGCTCGTCTGGTTCCGGCGGCATTCCGACTGGTGAAGCCGGAGCCAGAGTCTCCCCCGCGCTCGCGTGGCCTCGTTATCAACGAGCGCCACGCTCCGTCGCTGCCGAGCGGTCATCTCCGGCTTGTCAGGCTGAAGAGGGAGCCCGGCACCGGGGGGTAGCTGTGCACGCCGAAGAGGGAACCGACGCAGTGGGCCTCGCCGGACACCGAGGACGACTTCCTCCTGAAGATGGCGATGGAGGCGTCGCTCAACGACGACCCACCGATGACAGGCCCTGCCGTGTGCGCTTGGTCCAGGGTCAACTGGGAGCGGGAGGAGCCTGAGCGCGTCCGTCGCCTGCAGGAGCAAGTCGAGCACCAGGCTGCGAGCCGACAACACACCTATCAGGGCCTCGTCGCAGCAGTGCCGCTGCGGTGACGCGGGCCAGGGCAGCTCCCGGCTGCGACGACGAGGACGATGGCGACTACACTGTGTTTTTTTATGTTTTTTCGTTTTCTTAGCCTACTGCGAAGTCAAATTCGGGTATATGTCCGAATTTGACAAAATATGTATGGACTAGCCTATAATGTAATGCAATTGCTTGAATTTGCTCGAAATTTGCTGAGTTCGGACGATTGTTTGGTGAATTTCACAATTCCGCGAACCAAACCTAGGAATTCGAGTGGGAATTTGGCCGTTCCCAGGCCGGAAGTTGCATCCATCCGGCGAAATTTAGCTCCGGATTTCGGCCTGGGAACGCCCAACGAGTGGAGTTGCTCTTATAACAGTTTCCTGTTTGCTTGTTTCACTTGGGACATTTTTTCAAGGATACGTCCTGGGAGGGAGACGTATCGTTTTCATAGAAGGGCCAAGAGGCCAAGGTTGTACAACGCGGCGTGGCACAGGCGCCACGAACGCAACCCCACACTACCCCAAAGGGCAGCACGCACGCACTAGCCAACTACTCGCGACATCTCCACATGTCCACTTGGCTTAAGCAGTTGTAACACCCTCAAAATCGGCCCTATGCAAGTTTCAGCGATTCCCGCCAAACCCGCATAGAAACGATTCGAAGGTGCCCACCAGGCACTTGCGTGCGGGTGGAAAACGAAGTAATAACATTACACAACAGTCCTCGATGGGACCCACAGAACAGATATATACAACAACGACTCAAAGAGTCAAGAATACAGATATTCAGTACAAAATCCAAATCACCTTGAAAACGATATAGCGCCCGAGTACGGACAAGATGCAAATGGGGCTAAGAGCCCTGAAGAATAACCAATGGCGTCCATAACCCTGCCCAGGCCAAGCCGGAAGGGTAACCCTGCTAACGACGTCGATCTCAAAACCTGCTTAAACAAAAGGGGTGCCGACAAAGGGCAAAGGAAAAAGAGAGAGCGGTCAGTACTGAGGCCAGTACACGGCGAGGCTAGAATTCGGCGGTCCTCGCCTACATAGGTATGGTGGACTGAGCGGCAGCGGCAGCATGCACTAAATAACCTATAGAGACTCGATACAACTGGCGGCTATTAGAGAGGGGTAAGAAAGACCTATGCGGAACCAACCCGATGCTACCATCAAACAAACCCATCCTGGTGTTTCCCCCTCGAGACCAAACGAGGAAGTCAACCGAGGAACTCACACAGTTGGCAGTTTTATTCTTTCCGTTATAGTTGCGGCAATTACTAGTCAGGTATAGATAGTCTTCCTGATAAAATAAGCAGTGGGCAGTTTTATTTAACCATTCCGTTGTAGTTGCCACACTTACTAGTCAAATATACGATTAGCATGATATATCCCCAAACCCAGCAGTTGTTGATACTTTTATTTAGCCATTCCGTTGCAGTTGAGCTGATTACTAGTCACATCGGATACAAGTCAAATTATAACGGTAAACTTTAGTTATAGTTGTCTATGATCGAGAACTGTGCTCCAAGTCGTCCATAACCGCGGACACGGCTTTTCGAAAAGATTTAACCCTGCAGGGGTGCACCAAAGTATCCACACGCGATTAGCATGAGATATCCACACGCACTTCGACCCTTTTTGCCAGATCAATTAACATACACCCATCGGTATGTCGGCGGGGCCTAAGTCATGACGTTTCCCAGACCCAAAGTAAGTACATGGGGGCCACCCCACTAAGTCGAACCCGCAACGAAGTCGGCCGGTCTCCGAGACGGACTTAGGGTTTGTGGAGCCGGCTGTAAACGACTGGGAACCCGAAACTCTCGGGCTTGTCGATACAGCGAAAACGGGTCACGATCCTAAACAGTACAGTGTGCTATCCATCGCACAATTTAAATAAAGCAGTAAAACATAGCATAAGTACAGAATAGTAATAAAACCTCAAACTAGTTGTGGCCCCCAGTACAATACTTGGAATCAGGTACTAAATCGATGGGGTGCCCACACATCCCACATGTGGTTAGCGCGCTCGATCTCGGAACAGGTGTCAAGAACTCGGGGTCCTACGGGACACCAGTGAGCGGTCGGAAACCAAAATATTGTCTATCACCCACCGGTGCCTCTGCATTACCTACTTCAATTTTAGTTGTTAAACAGTAATTAAAGTGAACAGTAATTAAAGCCATGATCATCTCCAACAATTAACTTGCGGCAATACTCCAACAACTGTGGTACTTGACGACACGCAACAACGCTTGAGCAAGCGACTACGACGCGTAAGTCCAACTATCTACCAATCAACAGGTAATAGGATGTGTCCAAGGCAATATAAGGCTGCAAGGGATATCACGGGTACGAAAACTATAGCATCGCAACACAGATAGCAATAGATCAACAGGAGGAAATAAAGACTATAAAAGTAAGATAGGTAGAAAGGGGAAGGTGCTCGCCTGAAAACATTGCCGAAGATTTATCCAAAGATCGGATCGACACTCGCATCAACTCAACGGCCTTATCCGCGAAGAACCAAAACACTAGAATAAACACCGGATGCAATATTTAATACTACGGCAAAAGATCGGGCATGATGCATGTATGATGTATGGCATGGCAAAGATGTGATGCAATTAGGCCACATTAAGCGGAACTGGGGTCCCGACATTTAATTATTAGGTTCATGTTGTTTAGCTACCCCGCAATTTAAATGTTGTATTAGCAAGGTAAAAGATAGCACCGGTTCGCTACACAAATTTAAATGAGGCCAATATAAGACTAGATTCGCCCGATTGCGGCCCCATATTTAATTATGAGGTGAATCGGCATAATGCCCCCAAACCACAAACAAGTATGCATGCATGAACAATTTTATATGCAACAAGTAATATCATTTATAAAATAGGGCTCGAGAAAGGGGTCACACATTAGGGTTCGGCAGATCTTGGTGTTCCGGGGTTCGGGGTTCGGTCTCAGGGTCCAGGGTTCGACGGGTTCGGTCTCGGCGGGATCAGTCTCGGACAACGGAAGGAGAGCTTGGCGCATCCGAGAAGAAGAACTTGGTTCGGAGTCAGGGTCACATCGGATCCGCCTGGACGGTGTCGATCTTGTCAGGGCGAAGATCTTGTCGGGTCCGCGCCATCGAGTCGGTCTTGGCATTCGGGGTGTAGAACTTGGCGTTTCGCGGCGAAGTGCTTGTCGTACCGGTAGCGTTCTTGGCGGTCTTCGGGTCCGGACTTCGCCTCCGGGAACGGGGTCTTGCATCCGTGTCGAAGATCATGGCATCCGTGTCGAAAGCATCGGGGTTCCCGGGGTTCGGTCCCGTGAGGCAGATCTTGGGGTTCGGTCTCCAAACACCGGGGTCGGTCTTCGGGGTTTCGGAGTTCTTGTCGCTTGGTATCCGTGTAGGAGAGCTCGAGGTCGATGGTGAACTTGTTTGGTACCGGGGTTTTCTGGGTCCGGGAAGGCGATCTTGGTGTCCTTGTCGAAGGCCTCCGGGAGATCTTGTGAAGCTAAAAACATCGTCAGGCAGATCTTGTTGAGTCAGGAGCCCTCTCTGTTGCAACGGCCTAGCAACAAGACGGCACGGGGCAGGGGCCTGCGGGCGAGGCAGAGGGTCACAACGGAGAGGAGGCGCAGGGGCTCGCGGGAGGAGGAGCCGGCGACGAGGCTCTGGCCTGATGCGGCCGCGCGGAGGGAGGCGGCCGGAGCAGAGGGTGAGGCCGACGGCAGGGAGGCGGGAAACTCGACGGGGAGGCGCCGGTGGCGGAGCCGAGGAGAGGCGCGGGAGGAGGCCGACGAGGTCGGGTCGCGGCGGCGGGAGGACGAGGTGGGGGAAGAAGAGCGTCGGGGAGGCGGTGAGGAAGGCGAGGCCGGCGGCGGGAGGAGGCGCGGCTCGCCGGAGGGCGGGACGGCAGAGGCGGCGGGCGGAGCTCGGGCTCGGGCGCGCCGGGGGAGGAGGAGCAGGGCGGCCGACGACGGGCGGGGGAGGCGAGGTCGGGTCGGCGCCGGAGGGGAGAGGAGGGCCGGCGAGGGGGCGGCGGTAGGTGGGGGGAGGCGGGTGCGAGCGGGCGACGCGGGGAGGAAGAGAGAGGCGCGTCGGGGGAGGCAGGGGCGATGGGGTGGGGCCGGGGCGAGTGGGGCCCAGGTGGCAGCGGGACAGGGCAGGTTGACCGGGTGGGGAGGGGCTGCTGTGTGGTGTGCTGGGTGGGGCTGGCGTGTGGGTTGGGGTGGGTCCCAGGGGAAGAGAGAGGGGGGAAAAGGGGGTGAGGTGGCAGCAGAGGAATGGCCAAAGGGAGGGGCTGGGTGAGGTGGCGAGCTGCTACTGGTTGGGGTGAGGTGGAGGCAGGGTGGGTAGATAGGACTGGGGTAAGAAAAGACTTGGGGGGGTCTAAGCTGGACCGATTTTTATTCTGGGGTGGTCGACTGGGTCGATTCGGCCCGTTCGACTGCCCCCACAAAAATAATTAAATATTTTATTTGTTTCAAACAGACTTTTGCAACCCCATAGCAAACAAAACAAAATAATCCGGTGACCCGGGTTTTGCGTTTGAACAAAGACGGGGCGTTTAGAAAACACAAACAGGTTTTCCGAAAATAGTTTTATGCAAGCAAATGCAAGATGATGACGATGCTCAAATACAATGTGGCATGATGATATGAGCATGCGGTCATGATGATGCAATGCACAAAAACAACGCGATTTTCTAGTAGTGGTTTTGCGGGATGCCACAATTCGACACCACTAACAATGGATCTCGCCCTCGAGATCCGCCTCATGGTACCGGAAGGAAGGCCGGCGATCTGCGTCTTCTCGCTTCGTGTAGATCCTCGCGACACCACTAACAAGGGTCGTTGTTCACGTTCGTCAAGAGAACACTCCGGATAAACAACGGACGAAGTTAAAGGTAAGGCCACCTCTAACTTCCATGGAAGGCGTAGAATTACATCGATCCACCATTCAATATACAAAGCAAATGATAAGAGTAGTGGTATGGTCGCGACTCCATCCCGCACTCAAAGCATTACTCTTTACACGAACAGATAGATTATGCAACCAACCCTCAGGATTCAGACTGAAGATCTCGACAAGCGAGGTTCGGAAACAAAGGAGTGATGCAGACTCTGCATCGGATCTGGCGTAGATGATGTCGTCGCGTCGGAAAACACCGGAAGGCACAAACAAAGAACAGAGAATGGTACCACAGATAAAGGATCACTCAGATAGCATGAACACCGGATGATAGAACACCGTTATCAAAGGAGGAAGCGAAACCCTGAAGGTACGACGGAACCCGACCACGAGAAATCCTGAACTCGAAGAGAGAGAAGAGAGCGGATTCAAAACACGTAGGGGTAAGAGGAGAATAGCAGAGGGTAAGGAATAAAAATCAGACCTAATCAGAACTATCCAACCGATTTTGCAAAAATAGTTTTGACACTCTACTTCGGCCGTTAGCTAGGTTATCCTACAGGCTGGACTTGTGGGGTATCGCAACTGCTGAGCTCTGATACCACTCTGTAACACCCTCAGAATCGGCCCTATGCAAGTTTCAGCGATTCCCGCCAAACCCGCATAGAAACGATTCGAAGGTGCCCACCAGGCACTTGCGTGCGGGTGGAAAACGAAGTAATAACATTACACAACAGTCCTCGATGGGACCCACAGAACAGATATATACAACAACGACTCAAAGAGTCAAGAATACAGATATTCAGTACAAAATCCAAATCACCTTGAAAACGATATAGCGCCCGAGTACGGACAAGATGCAAATGGGGCTAAGAGCCCTGAAGAATAACCAATGGCGTCCATAACCCTGCCCAGGCCAAGCCGGAAGGGTAACCCTGCTAACGACGTCGATCTCAAAACCTGCTTAAACAAAAGGGGTGCCGACAAAGGGCAAAGGAAAAAGAGAGAGCGGTCAGTACTGAGGCCAGTACACGGCGAGGCTAGAATTCGGCGGTCCTCGCCTACATAGGTATGGTGGACTGAGCGGCAGCGGCAGCATGCACTAAATAACCTATAGAGACTCGATACAACTGGCGGCTATTAGAGAGGGGTAAGAAAGACCTATGCGGAACCAACCCGATGCTACCATCAAACAAACCCATCCTGGTGTTTCCCCAGGAAGTCAACCGAGGAACTCACACAGTTGGCAGTTTTATTCTTTCCGTTATAGTTGCGGCAATTACTAGTCAGGTATAGATAGTCTTCCTGATAAAATAAGCAGTGGGCAGTTTTATTTAACCATTCCGTTGTAGTTGCCACACTTACTAGTCAAATATACGATTAGCATGATATATCCCCAAACCCAGCAGTTGTTGATACTTTTATTTAGCCATTCCGTTGCAGTTGAGCTGATTACTAGTCACATCGGATACAAGTCAAATTATAACGGTAAACTTTAGTTATAGTTGTCTATGATCGAGAACTGTGCTCCAAGTCGTCCATAACCGCGGACACGGCTTTTCGAAAAGATTTAACCCTGCAGGGGTGCACCAAAGTATCCACACGCGATTAGCATGAGATATCCACACGCACTTCGACCCTTTTTGCCAGATCAATTAACATACACCCATCGGTATGTCGGCGGGGCCTAAGTCATGACGTTTCCCAGACCCAAAGTAAGTACATGGGGGCCACCCCACTAAGTCGAACCCGCAACAAAGTCGGCCGGTCTCCGAGACGGACTTAGGGTTTGTGGAGCCGGCTGTAAACGACTGGGAACCCGAAACTCTCGGGCTTGTCGATACAGCGAAAACGGGTCACGATCCTAAACAGTACAGTGTGCTATCCATCGCACAATTTAAATAAAGCAGTAAAACATAGCATAAGTACAGAATAGTAATAAAACCTCAAACTAGTTGTGGCCCCCAGTACAATACTTGGAATCAGGTACTAAATCGATGGGGTGCCCACACATCCCACATGTGGTTAGCGCGCTCGATCTCGGAACAGGTGTCAAGAACTCGGGGTCCTACGGGACACCAGTGAGCGGTCGGAAACCAAAATATTGTCTATCACCCACCGGTGCCTCTGCATTACCTACTTCAATTTTAGTTGTTAAACAGTAATTAAAGTGAACAGTAATTAAAGCCATGATCATCTCCAACAATTAACTTGCGGCAATACTCCAACAACTGTGGTACTTGACGACACGCAACAACGCTTGAGCAAGCGACTACGACGCGTAAGTCCAACTATCTACCAATCAACAGGTAATAGGATGTGTCCAAGGCAATATAAGGCTGCAAGGGATATCACGGGTACGAAAACTATAGCATCGCAACACAGATAGCAATAGATCAACAGGAGGAAATAAAGACTATAAAAGTAAGATAGGTAGAAAGGGGAAGGTGCTCGCCTGAAAACATTGCCGAAGATTTATCCAAAGATCGGATCGACACTCGCATCAACTCAACGGCCTTATCCGCGAAGAACCAAAACACTAGAATAAACACCGGATGCAATATTTAATACTACGGCAAAAGATCGGGCATGATGCATGTATGATGTATGGCATGGCAAAGATGTGATGCAATTAGGCCACATTAAGCGGAACCGGGGTCCCGACATTTAATTATTAGGTTCATGTTGTTTAGCTACCCCGCAATTTAAATGTTGTATTAGCAAGGTAAAAGATAGCACCGGTTCGCTACACAAATTTAAATGAGGCCAATATAAGACTAGATTCGCCCGATTGCGGCCCCATATTTAATTATGAGGTGAATCGGCATAATGCCCCCAAACCACAAACAAGTATGCATGCATGAACAATTTTATATGCAACAAGTAATATCATTTATAAAATAGGGCTCGAGAAAGGGGTCACACATTAGGGTTCGGCAGATCTTGGTGTTCCGGGGTTCGGGGTTCGGTCTCAGGGTCCAGGGTTCGACGGGTTCGGTCTCGGCGGGATCGGTCTCGGACAACGGAAGGAGAGCTTGGCGCATCCGAGAAGAAGAACTTGGTTCGGAGTCAGGGTCACATCGGATCCGCCTGGACGGTGTCGATCTTGTCAGGGCGAAGATCTTGTCGGGTCCGCGCCATCGAGTCGGTCTTGGCATTCGGGGTGTAGAACTTGGCGTTTCGCGGCGAAGTGCTTGTCGTACCGGTAGCGTTCTTGGCGGTCTTCGGGTACGGACTTCGCCTCCGGGAACAGGGTCTTGCATCCGTGTCGAAGATCATGGCATCCGTGTCGAAAGCATCGGGGTTCCCGGGGTTCGGTCCCGTGAGGCAGATCTTGGGGTTCGGTCTCCAAACACCGGGGTCGGTCTTCGGGGTTTCGGAGTTCTTGTCGCTTGGTATCCGTGTAGGAGAGCTCGAGGTCGATGGTGAACTTGTTTGGTACCGGGGTTTTCTGGGTCCGGGAAGGCGATCTTGGTGTCCTTGTCGAAGGCCTCCGGGAGATCTTGTGAAGCTAAAAACATCGTCAGGCAGATCTTGTTGAGTCAGGAGCCCTCTCTGTTGCAACGGCCTAGCAACAAGACGGCACGGGGCAGGGGCCCGCGGGCGAGGCAGAGGGTCACAACGGAGAGGAGGCGCAGGGGCTCGCGGGAGGAGGAGCCGGCGACGAGGCTCTGGCCTGATGCGGCCGCGCGGAGGGAGGCGGCCGGAGCAGAGGGTGAGGCCGACGGCAGGGAGGCGGGAAACTCGACGGGGAGGCGCCGGTGGCGGAGCCGAGGAGAGGCGCGGGAGGAGGCCGACGAGGTCGGGTCGCGGCGGCGGGAGGACGAGGTGGGGGAAGAAGAGCGTCGGGGAGGCGGTGAGGAAGGCGAGGCCGGCGGCGGGAGGAGGCGCGGCTCGCCGGAGGGCGGGACGGCAGAGGCGGCGGGCGGAGCTCGGGCTCGGGCGCGCCGGGGGAGGAGGAGCAGGGCGGCCGACGACGGGCGGGGGAGGCGAGGTCGGGTCGGCGCCGGAGGGGAGAGGAGGGCCGGCGAGGGGGCGGCGGTAGGTGGGGGGAGGCGGGTGCGAGCGGGCGACGCGGGGAGGAAGAGAGAGGCGCGTCGGGGGAGGCAGGGGCGATGGGGTGGGGCCGGGACGAGTGGGGCCCAGGTGGCAGCGGGACAGGGCAGGTTGACCGGGTGGGGAGGGGCTGCTGTGTGGTGTGCTGGGTGGGGCTGGCGTGTGGGTTGGGGTGGGTCCCAGGGGAAGAGAGAGGGGGGGGGAAAAGGGGGTGAGGTGGCAGCAGAGGAATGGCCAAAGGGAGGGGCTGGGTGAGGTGGCGAGCTGCTACTGGTTGGGGTGAGGTGGAGGCAGGGTGGGTAGATAGGACTGGGGTAAGAAAAGACTTGGGGGGGTCTAAGCTGGACCGATTTTTATTCTGGGGTGGTCGACTGGGTCGATTCGGCCCGTTCGACTGCCCCCACAAAAATAATTAAATATTTTATTTGTTTCAAACAGACTTTTGCAACCCGATAGCAAACAAAACAAAATAATCCGGTGACCCGGGTTTTGCGTTTGAACAAAGACGGGGCGTTTAGAAAACACAAACAGGTTTTCCGAAAATAGTTTTATGCAAGCAAATGCAAGATGATGACGATGCTCAAATGCAATATGGCATGATGACATGAGCATGCGGTCATGATGATGCAATGCACAAAAACAACGCGATTTTCTAGTAGTGGTTTTGCGGGATGCCACAGCAGTCACGGAAAAGCCGTGCACCTCTCCATAGCTCGGCCTCCGCGGAGATCCTCTGAATGACCAAGGCGGAAGAAGGGGTAGCGCCCTCAAAGACGATATCGTTCTAGTGACACCAGAGCGTCCAGCAGACCAAGGAAATACCTGTCCAGATGTCGTGCTCGTGGCCCTTGCCCCCATGTCTGCCCTGGAGCCAAGTGACGAGTTTCGTGTCATGTTCCGGCGTCCACTGGCCCTTGCCCCACCAGCCGAGGCAAGTCGCCCGCACCTCTCGTGCTAGGACACATCCCATGAGGAGATGGTCGATAGTCTCTCCACACTGGTCGCAGAAAGGGCACGCCGCCGGGTGATCCAGCCCACGGCGTATCAGCCGTCCAACATCTGTTCCGCACCGCAAGCCAGAGCGAGATCTTGCAGCTGGCGGGGGCTCGAGAGCGCCAGATCTGTAGTGCTCTAGCCATCGACGTCCGACCCACAAACATGGCTTTGTAGCAAGACTTCACGGTGTAGCAGCCGATGGGGTCCCAGCTCCACTTGAAAACATCTTGTGTCCCTTCTGTCAGGGTAATCTCCTCCAGCCGGTCTGCCACCTCAAGAAGCTCTTTGATGGCCGTTGCGCTCAGGTCAGGGGGGATGTCATGTAGCCAGGCCCTGCCTAGGCCCTCGCGCACCTGGCGTGTCGAGATCGCGTTCGCTGGGACTGCCGCGAAGAGGTTCGGTGCCACGTCCTTGATCCGTCCACATGGCAACCATTTATCAGACCAGAAGAGGGTAGCGGCCCCATCCCCCAGCACCGAGGCCGTCGCAGCGTCGAACAGCTGCTCCGCGAGCGCTGGAACTCGGATGTTGAGACTGTGCCAAGGCCTGTCCACCTCAACTCGCTTCAACCACAACCATCTTGCCCTGAGCGCCATGTTCATGAGTCGCAAGTTAGGGATGCCAAGCCCTCCTAGTTCCTTGGGCATGCACACCCTATCCCATGCTACCAGGCAGTGGCCACCATGGATGTCTTTCCTCCCTTTCCAGAGGAAACCCCTCAAGATCTTCTCAATGGCAATGATGATTTCTATGGGAATGTCGAGGGACATCATGGCGAAAATTGGGATGGCCGAAAGCGTTGTCTTTATCAATTCGAGACGCCCTCCTTTGTTAAGCATGGAGGCTTTCCACGAATATGTTTGGCTGCCACCAGGTCGACGAGGGATCGGAGCTGCGTTGCGGAAGGCTTACGCAGGGAAAGCGGCAACCCCAGGTAGCGGAGTGGGAAAGGCGTGATCGGGCATTGCAGCTCTCGGGAGACTAGGTCCCTATCCTCAGCGGAGCATCGTATCAGGCTTGTCGACCACTTGTCAAAATTGGTCCGTAGACCTGACGCTGCGCCGAAGTCCTCGATGATCTTGGAGATCACCTGGAAGTCCATTCCTGCTGGCCGTAGGAAGGTGACCGCATCATCTGCATAGATCGAGGTCCGGTGTTGGAGTCCTGTGGCTGCAAGCCCGGTGAGGAGGCCCAGACTTTCTGCTTTCACAATCATCAGATGAAAGACCTCCATGATTAGGATGAACACCTGTGGGGAGAGTGGGTCCCCCTGCCGGAGTCCACGCCTGTTGGCCACCTTTGCCCCGGGGCAGCCATTCATCAGGACACGTGTCGTGGCCGTGGAGAGCAGAGCACAGATGCACGACATGAGATGCTCCCTGAAGCCAAGCTTCCTCAGGACTTCCAAGAGAAAAGCCTAGTCCACTGTATCGAAGGCCTTCGTGATGTCTAGCTTTAGGAGCACGGCTGGGGTCTTGCTGGTGTGAAGCTTGCGGGCTGTCCCTTGTACCATCATGAAGTTGTCATGCAGGCATCTTGCACGCACAAATGCACTATGATGTACCCCTACCAGCTGCGGGAGAACTGGCGCCACCCTGTTCGCGATCACCTTGGCCATCCACTTAGCAATTCCGTGGATCAGGCTAATCGGGCGGTAATCCCGCACTTCTTCTGCGCCCAGCTTCTTGGGCAAGAGCGAGATCAGGGCTCCATTGACCGCTCCAAATCCCCGGCAGTCTCGCCTAGAGACCGAGTTGAAAGCATCCATGACATCGATTCTGATGATGCTCCAGCAGGTCACGAAAAACCGGGTGGAGAAACCGTCCGGCCCAGGGCACTTGTCCAACGGCATCCCTCTAATGGCTGCCAGCACTTCCTCTGAAAATTCGCCGTCTAGGTGCTGTAGGTCCGCCGACTGCAGTCCAGGGAAATCCAGGTCAAGTGAGAAAGGTCGGTCACCCAAAGTCCCCAGCAGATCTTCGAAGAAACGGTCCACGGCCCCAGCCTTATCCTCATGCTCTGAGATCCGAGCATTGTCCACTAGAAGGTGGCTGATGAAGTTTTTCCGCCTACGGTGGCTGGCGTGGGTGTGGAAGAAACGTGTGCATGCGTCACCCTCCCGAAGCCAAAGGATCCTCGATCTCTGTCGAGCCAGCGTTCTCTCAAGAGAGGCAAGTCCCAGGAGCTTCTTTTTGAGCAAACACCGCAACCCACACTCCTCAGGTGAGAGCAGCCTACTCTCCATGGCTATGTCGAAGCGAAGGATTAACTCCGTGGCCAACAGAATCTGCATTTTGATATTGCCAATGAATCTAGAACTCCACGTTTAGAGCCTTTTTGCCACGACTCTTAGCTTAGAGTCGAGCCTTTTGAATGGGTTGGGTTCCCATGGCTGCAAGGCCCGAGCTTCCTGAACTACTTCCATGAAACCATCCACTTTGGGCCAAAAGGACTGGAACTGGAAACGACGCTCGCGCTGCAGGTCCGGCGCCAGGCAAAGCAACAGGGGACAATGATCAGATGGTCCGAATGGCAACGCCGACAGGAAGGCATCCGGATAGCGCACTTCCCAATCCACCGTCACGAACACCCTATCAAGCCTCTCCATGGTCAGTTGTGCCCGCTCATTTGTCCAAGTGAATCTGCGTCCGTTTAGGTATAGCTCCTTGAGCTCCAGCAACGCAAGGGTACGTTTGAACCTGGCCATCATGCGGCAGTGGAGGGGCCCCTGGTTCTTGTCCTCTGGGTTGATTATGAGGTTGAAATCGCCAGCAACGATCCACGGACCAGCGTGAAGGTCCCGGATATGCTGAAACTCCTAGAGGAAGGCCCTTTTGTCGTCCTCACGTTGAGGTCCGTAGACGCCAGTGAACCACCAGCTATGATCCACACCCGTCGAGATACGGGCTATGATTGCGTTATTGGAAAGGTGCGGGTGGGTCACTGAAACCAGGCTAGACTATCAGGCGAGCAGGATCCCTCCACGAGTCCCATCTGCTGGCAGGAAGAAGAATTTATCGAAGGATGAGCCGAGGCACTCCCTCACCACGCGGTCCGTGATGACCGCCATCTTGGTTTCCTACAAACAAACCACCGTAGCCCTGGAGGGCGCCAGGACACGAGAGACAGCAAGGCGTCGAGTCGAGGAGTTCAATCCACGCGCATTCCAAATACCAATACAGAAGTCAGGGTCATCCATCTCGATTTATTACAACGAAAGTCTGGAGGGAAGCAGCTCGAGGTCGGGGAAGACAAACTCAGACAAGGCACTCCACTGGTGCATCGTCGCACAGGGGCAAGGCATCTAGCATCCAGCCGAATAGGCTAAGGACCACATCGATGTGTTGCTGGCGTAGGGGTCTCGTGAACAGGTCCAGGTAGGCGTCCAATGCCTCGTCACCAATCACCTCGCCCTCCCGGGCAATTCCCAGCCTGTTGATGAGGGTACGCTGCTGCTACCGGATCGGCGTGCCAGGGGCAAACCAGCCCTGGATCCGCCTACTCCTCACCGGCCCCGCGTACTTCTTCTTGTTACGGCATCGCTTGGCCATCGGTCGGCTAAGCACGGAGTTGATCGGCATCTTGCAGGCCCCGCGAAAAGCAGCTGAGTCTTGCGAAGGCGCGGGCGTCTCAACCGGCACCCCGTCCATGGGCCCTTGCTGCTGGCTCGAGCCGTCATCCACCGAGGAGAGATGGACTGAAAAAACATCCAATACGTCGAGAACCGATCTTGGGGAGCCCAACTGGTCAGGAGATGGCTGCCAGTTAGCATCAGATGAAAGGTCCACATGCGACAACAACCCTGGTGAGGAAAGCTGGCATGCTCCACTCTGGCACTCAGGGGAGGAAAAAACCCCGCCCGATTCAAAATTCAAACCCAGTCCCAGACACTGGCCGGGTCCTGGCGTTTTCTCAGGAGATGAGAGGTGCGCACCCACCGAGGTAGGAATTCTCGCGCGGGAGGAGACGCGGTCCAACATATCGGCTGGCTCCTTCCCAGTCGACAAGGTGGTGGGCCTGCCCACAACGGCCTGATCCTTGGCACGATGCGGCGAGCGGTCCACCTAGGCCCGGGCAGGAGAGGATTTCCAGGCAGGGAACCCCGGGCCACCATCCACGCTGGCGATGAGACTAGTCCGGACTCGGTCAAAAGTAGCTGCAGTGACGCGAGCCCGGTCCCGCAGCTTCCTCTTCTTATCAGCCGACAGCAGTTCTAGGCGGGCCCCACCAGCGTCATCCTCATCGACTTCTTCGTGATCTTCACCCTCCACCTCCGGCCATGGCAGGACTTCCACCGGCGAGTTAATGGCGACACGGTGGCTGCCGCTCCAACTGACACCGAAGGCACGACGACGATGATCCGCGTGATCTCCTGCATCCCTCGGTCTACTGGAGCCCCTGCGGCTACTCGATCCCCGCTCATGGCCGCCACCGCGCCCAACGTCTCTGCCACGGCCCTCGCTACGGCCATGGCCACCAACATCAGAGCCATCGTCTCCCCCACCTCCAGGCGCAGGGCCATCACCACCCGAAGCCATATCCTCCGCCCGGACCAGCCGGAGCTTGATCACATACCGCAACATGAATTTCTCCAGCGGGATCAGCGCGTTGCCGGGCAGCACCAGACCCTCGTCCTCCTCCATTAGGCCATCGGGCTCCTCGATGAGCAGAGCTTTCTCACACGGTAAAAGCTCGGTCATCGATGCATGCCACCACCTGGAAACGGTCGAGGTCCTCGCGACTGGCCGTCGTCGCGCCCAAGCGCTCCACCCACGCCGCGGAGCCGAGCAGGGCCACCACAGTGGATCGGTTCCAGGCGTGTGCCGGGATTCCCGTAAGCTCGAGGTGCGCACGGAAACGAAGTGGTCGCCGCACCGCTTGAAGCTGCCGGTTCTAGGGCGAAAAACGAAGGGAGAAACCTCTCCCGTCCACGACGCCGGCGGCCATCACGTCGTCACGAACCCGGCGGCTGCTGCAGACAAATAGGAAATCCGCGGGCCACGAGCGGTGAACTGAGAAGTTGTCCTCCGCCCGCGGCACATGCGCTGCCACCACCGCCCCGGCCTCGATCAGCGACACATTGGCCCTTTGTCCGGAGACAAAAGCAACCAACGCCCACCTGAGCGCGTCCTACGCCACGGTGATCTCTGCCGAGCGCGGGATGATGACGGCCTCCATGGCGGGGGCATGGGAGAGCTCACCCGGAGTTCGGACCGCAGATCACCATCACGCCCGGGCACCCGATGCCCAAGGTCTCCACGCCGCTCGCCACGGCCGGCTCGATCACCGCGCCCGTCCTGCGTGCCGCGCCGCGGCGAGGAGGCACTCCGTCCACGCCCGTGCTCTACACGCCCAGGATCCCCACGTCGCCTCGCCGCGACCGGCGCGACCGTCATGCTCGTCATGGATGCCGTGCTCCCTGCGCACGCCGCTCTCGCCATGGCCATCTGCATGTCCGAGCGTACCACGGCCACCTGGCTCCACGTGCGCACCACGCACCCCACGGCCTACAGGTCTTGCTTGCTCGAAACGAGAGCCATGCCCGTGGCCGTCCCTCGCGCCCCGGCCACAACCACGCGTGTCGTCGTCGCCCTGGGAGCCAACTGACCCTTCCTCGCGCCCCACCCATCTGGAGCCAACGGAACTGGGATGGGGGAGGGGTGAAGAGTGCCGCACCCCCAGGCGCTGCCGTGCAGGAACTCGGAAGGCGCCGCCCGCTGGAGAAGGCTCAGACGACGAAGCCGCCGCCGCCGGCGTGGGCGCCGGCCGGATGTGGCTGCCGATCCTGTCCTGGATGTTTCCACGGCGCCCATCAGCCTCAAGCGCGCGCCCGTACTCGCGCCCCACTTCCCTTGGAGGCGCCACTGGGCCAGGCGCGCGCGCCCCCACCGGCGCCCGATCTCCCCAATGATAAAAAAGAAAAATCGGCTTGCTTTTGTTGTGTCTAGCCTACTTAATGTGGTGAACAATTGGGCCGCCTTAAGAAAAATATGTTTTTAATTTTTGTTTTGGCATTCAGGGACATAACAAAGACCATTGTTCACACATTGGCGGATGCTTGCATTATTATGCATGCTGCTGCCTGAAAACAATTGTGAATCCTGTATTTCAGTTTAGGCCATACAAGTTGTCACATGTAGCGGTCTTCAGTTTATGGCAGAATCTGGCCATTTCTCCATTATCTTGATTTTAGTTTGTGCTTTCTCATTTGTTCTGTCTTTACTTGAAGCTCAACTTGATACTCTTTATCATATTTCTGTGTATGCCTTGAATTTTTTTTTGTTTATGTTGCCCATTATAAATAATAGTATGATTATATATTTGCTTTGCCTGGCAGCTTTAACTATGGCGAATAATAGAGGATATGCTCCCTCTAGTGCCGGGGAAAGGTCTGAAACTAAGGAAGCTACAAGAGCACCTGGACAGGGCCCATCACAGCGAGTTGAGAGAGCTGAACAGCATGGAGGTGGCAATAGGGTACATGCCAATACTCAATATTTTCAACAAGGTGCTCGTGGTGGTGGACGTTACCAGGGTCCAACACCACATCAACCATCTAGCGATCCTGCTAAGTATCAAGCACATGGGTCATATGGCCGCGGT
The DNA here is from genome assembly GCA_916181665.1 of Avena sativa. Taxonomy (NCBI): domain Eukaryota; kingdom Viridiplantae; phylum Streptophyta; class Magnoliopsida; order Poales; family Poaceae; genus Avena; species Avena sativa. The sequence goes on from OV702291.1 coordinate 567,401,999, forward strand.
GGCCCACACCAAAGAGGAGGACCACGATCGTACCATGACGGACGTAGGAGTGGCAGTGGGGGACGCAGATTTCCTGCTACTACATCAATAACAGTTCCCGAACTGCACCAAGCCCCACAAGTCCATCACCAAGTTCCGGTGGTTACACCTTCACCACCTGAAACTGGCTCATCCTCATCACTACGTGTTGAGGTGAACACTGGACAGGTCCAGCAACAGTTTCAGCAACTTGTTATCCTGGATCAGAGTTCTTCTAGACAGGGTATGCACCTAGCAACACCGTCGAGTAAATCAGTAAGATTTCCAATGCGCCCTGGCAAGGGCACATCTGGCAGTAGGTGCATTGTGAAAGCGAATCATTTCTCTGCTGAACTGCCTGATAAAGATCTTCACCAGTATGATGTAAGGCCCCCCTCTCACACAGAAGTGTTTATACATATAGTATGCTCCTTTCATGAGCTTTCATTTGATATGGCATCAGGTGTCTATAAGTCCCGATGTTTCTTCCCGTGGTGTCAATCGTGCTGTCATGGGAGAACTTGTAACACTGTACAGGCAATCTCATCTGGGTGGCCGTCTTCCTGCCTATGATGGAAGGAAGAGCCTATATACTGCTGGGCCGCTTCCATTTACTACTAGGACATTTGACATTGTTCTGCAGGATGAGGAGGATAGACTTGGTGGTGCACAAGTTGCACAAAGGTATGCTATTCTGGACATACTCGTGACCTGATACAGTGTATGTTCCTTACTGATATATCTGCCTGTCTGAAGGCGTGAAAAGCATTTCAAGGTCATCATGAAATTCGCTGCTCGTGCTGATCTCCATCATTTAGCTATGTTTTTAGCCGGGAATCTACTGGATGCTCCTCAAGAAGCTATTCAAGTGCTTGATATTGTTCTACGTGAATTACCTACTGCAAGGTAATCTTTTCGCACTGTGCTGATGCATCAATATTATTTTGGTTGCATCGCTGTTGAACACTTCTTCGTTCTCATGTGTAGGTATTCCCCAGTTGCTAGGTCATTTTATTCACCTAACCTAGGGACATGCCAGCAACTTGGTGATGGCTTGGAAAGTTGGCGTGGTTTTTACCAGAGCATACGACCCACACAGATGGGACTTTCATTGAATATTGGTTAGATACTAAAATCCCAACTAGTTTTCTTCATCACCCATAGTTTATAATTATTTGTCAGTTGCTACGCTTGAGTTTATGCTTAAAACTTGTGTTCCTTGTTCACTCCAGTTCTAAGATGTCAATTATATAGTGGGGAGGTCATTAAATTGATTCTGTTCTTCTCTGGCATTTTGAAATAGCTTGACATTTTCTCTTGCAGACATGTCATCTACAGCGTTCATCGAGCCTTTACCTGTGATTGATTTCGTTGCACAACTCTTGAACAGAAACGTCTCAATCAGACCATTATCAGATGCTGACCGAGTGAAGGTTAGGTTATTCTATCAACTTATCACATTGTTTATTTCCAGTAATGTTTAAGTTGTAGTTTTGAGCTCACTCTTCAATTCACAAGCTTCCCTCCTTTTCTCCACTGGCCAGATCAAGAAGGCTTTACGAGGTGTAAAGGTTGAGGTCACACATAGAGGCAATATGCGCAGAAAGTATCGTATATTTGGACTTACCTCACAAGCAACAAGAGAGTTAACGTATGTAGTTCGCTTACCTATATGTGAAGCCTCTAGCCCCTCTTATGTCCATCACGCTGTTAAAGATGAACACATAGTAGATAATTTGATTATTGCACTTGCTTTGTTTGGCATTCAACAGTTTCCCCATAGATGACCATGGTACCGTGAAGACAGTAATACACTACTTCCAGGAGACATACGGTTTTAACATTCAGCATACCACTTTACCTTGCTTGCAAGTGGGCAACCCACAGAAACCTAACTATCTTCCGATGGAGGTTGGCGTCTTATACAACCTAAATAACCTCGATGTGTCATACTTTCTAACATATTATACCATGAAAAGCATTCTTTCATGCTATGTAATGTCATTTTATATTGAAATTTCAGGTCTGTAAGATTGTCCAGGGACAACGTTACTCGAAACGACTGAATGAGAAGCAGATAACTGCTCTTCTTAAAGTAACTTGCCAGCGGCCCCAACAGCGGGAGCTGGACATTTTGCAGGTAATTTGGCCACATTTTGTGGTGTGAATTAATTTTAACTTGCTTATTTCTTCTCTACTAGTGTTTTGTGAATTTACTGTTCTTTCTTGCCATCTTCTACATCTGGGTTTAGTCACACATACCTTCAGCTATGTATGCAAGCTTCATCCAATTTATTAAATTTATTTATCTACTCTATTGCACTTGGTTTTCCTTTTTTAAACACTAATTTGGACTTGTTCAAAGATGCCCAAAAACTTAATAAACTAAATTGGCGTTTTAGAAGTTGATATATTTTTCTACAAACTTTGGTCCAACTTAAAGTAGTTTGACTTAGGACAAACCTAGACTGCCAATTATTTTGAAATGGAGGGAGTACGTGCTAAGGTGGCTTGGTTGGCGTAAATTGCTGCTTTTGGTGTAACACCACAGATGGCCATCTATCTGTCTTTTTTCTTTGCACTAGGAAACATGCCCGTGCGTTGCAACGGGGAACAAATTATGTACTGCCGAGCCACATGAAATGAAGTATGTTCATCTGCGTAACATGGATCAAATTATGTACTGCCCAGACACATGTTTTTGTTGCCACATCTGTGATCAACCAGCTCCAGCACATCCATGAACTTTGTCACAGCATGGTCTGTCTGTCGCTTCATCCAGGCCACCTGGTATAACTACTGAGGTTGATAATAAAGCAACTATCTAGCATGAGAATTTGTAGGAACTTATAGTATCAATGTTTATCTTATCGGTTTAATCTTTTTGCCGTCTAAAAATCGAGCTCGTGTATTCGGGCACGCCAACTTTACTATTAAGAAAATAGTACATATCCGCTTCCCCGTTTCCATGCCAAGTGGTAATTCTAGAATGGTGATAAAAGTCAAATGTGAGAACACTTTGCTCGTATTCATTTTGGAGAATCCGATATAGTACATATCAGGCATCACCTATTTCCTTTTCCATGATCCTTGGCCTGTAATATAATTTAAATCTTTCCTAATGAAAATAACGAACTCGTCAGAACATTATTGCAATTGCCAGTCTTCAGTCATCATGTAGGTTCAAATTGAAAACAATGTCTAAGGAGAAAGCCACCGTGTTCCTATCACTAAAATGTTATATGTTTTATATCATATAGGATAGAGGATTTGGAAACCAAGTCCTTATTCATGGCAGAGCTACCATTGCCTCTCTTGACGCACTCGGTCTGCCTAGTGTAGCACAGAAGCAGCTGCGTGAGTGCCGCTTTCAAAATCTCCATTCGCATAGAAAGTTTCTGCATGTGATGAAATCATTGTGCGTCAGCCCGATCGCAGCCTTCAATCGATCGGCGAAATCCTTCACCAGAGGGTCCATGTCGCTAGCTACCCTTGTCTGAACTTGAAGAAGCGTCTTCCACAATTAAAATTTAGACAGTTCAGAGATGTCATTTTAAAGGAAGGAAGAGAAAAGCACGATGATGTTACAGAATTCTACTTACATAAATGCGACCTGACAAACTTGATCAAATGACTGAAATGCTCCAGAAGCAATTCCTCATGCAAATATATTTATGCATCAAAATAGCCTTCTCAAAGAGAACTTCCAAATTAACAGTTCAGGAATGTGGGTAACAATTTTTTAGCAGTTCGATAAATCACAAACTATAGTTCTCTCAATGCTTATCTTGTTAGTAAGATCTAAACGGTTCAACAATATGAATACCAATCTATTGTGAGTAGTGTCCGTCAACCTTTGATTGTCCTGGATGCCTATTTTAACTTTAGCCCAAGAATTTTCACTAATAAAATCTTTAGGCCAAGGAGGGCACCGTCTCCCTCAAACTTCCGCCACCTCCACATCAAGGTAGCAGGTTTACTATTCTTGGTGAACCGCACAACAAATTCACATGATAACAGCCCTAATAATTCTCTTGGTTAAATTCAACCCGCTTGCAGATGGTGCAGACTTTGCAAGTATTCAGAGGAAAATTTTGCTATCTGAAGTTTTTTGGGAGCAGAAACAATGAATCAGGTTCAAAAACTTTTGTATCACTAATGAGTAAAGTGAGACAAACACGTTAGATGCAACCGTAGTATAAGAACTTGAAAGTATATGTGAAAAATTCCACAACAAACATGGCATGAGAAAGCATATATCTAGGAAATTTTACTCCAATATCATGTAAAGTTTCATGTGATAAACTTATGAACATCAGGTGTGTAGACTTAGTGAAATCTGGTAATTTAGGCCGACCCAAGCTAGTGAATTTTTCATTCCTACGACATAGATTCCAAGAGGGCATCCAAGGTCCAGCGATATACAATTATTTCACTATGCAGCCCAAAACCGAAACACGATGATGACCATTTCTAAAATAAGAAGGTGTGTCTGTGGGTTTCCACCTGTGATGTGTAATAACTTCACAAGATCACATATCTCCAGACAATCTGAAGTTTTGTTATAAAATAAACATAAAAACTGACTTGTTTACACACTGATTTATGAACGGGCATGCATAATATTATTTATCAGAATTAAATTTATTCTTTGATGAAAAAACCATAACCTTATATTTCATTAAATGAGAAGGAGGAAAAACTGGTGTGCATCTTCCTAATTCCACTGCAGTGACATGATACCCAGCACGTGACCCATCATTAAAAACTACATCAACATTAGAAACAAGTATCAGAATATTGGAGAAAACACCCGCATGATTAATCAATATTGCCTGGTCGCGAGGCTGGCGTAGCATCCAACATGGGTGCTTTCGATCCAATCTTTAGGAACTCCTGCACCTCTGGAAAAAATGAGGAAACATAGACAAAGGTTTAGCATAGGTATAAAGAACAATACTGGAGAACTAACAACTCCAAGTAAATATGTCTTAGTTAAATATGCTCTCTATAATCTCAACCAAAGTGAAGGGCAGCAACAACCTACTTCATTCCTTCTAGGATTTTGTAATATGCTACAAACCTAGATTCATTTATAGTTTACAAAAGCATGTGGTTCAGTTAGTAATACCATGGTAGCACCTACTGTAGAACAGAGGAGATAAAATCTGAAGTGAACGATCAAAAGAATCAGATCAGGTCTATAGGTTTTTTCGAGAAAACGCAATAGACTATTGCATTTCATTCCATTGCAAAGGTAGAGTTCAAGGTTACAGCCCTCCTAAGAGGTACAAGGACAAGACAAAAGAAGATGTTCAGTGGACGTCCCAGGTTGTTGGGCAAACATCTCGCAGACCCTTGGCTCCGGCTGCCACCCAAAGCGCCACTTCCTCCTTGATCTTGACGAGCAGGGACTGAGTGGAGGGCTGGGCACCGTTGAACACACAGTCATTCCGGTGCTTCCAGAGCATCCAGGGTGTGAGCAGGGCGATGGTGGCGAATCCTTTGCGCATGGGCTTGGGGAGGTTCCTGTTCGTGTCGCTCCACCAGTCCGTCAGGTCAGCCTCGCCTGTCGGTGGTTGGCATGGAAGCCGAAGCCAGGCCAGAACCTCATGCCAGACCTGCCGAGAGAAGGGGCACGCCATGGTAAGGTGGTGCATCGTCTCTGGCAGCTGGTCACATAGCAAGCATCTAGCATGGTGCTGGAGTCCACGGCGCGCCAAGCGTTCGGCTGTCCAGCAGCGGTCCTGGGCCACGATCCAATGATGGAATTTGACGCGCGGTGGCGCCCACGTTTGCCAGATGAGCTTGCAGTTCCGAGAGAGGAGCGAGCCGTGGAACAGGGCTTTGTAGCACGATTGTGCCGAGTATTCACCGTTGGGTGTCCACTTCCACACGAGGCGGTCACACTCGTTGTTAAGCGCCATGTTCGCGATGGCCTGCCACAGGCACAGGTACTGGCCAACCTCGTGCACCCCGAGCACGCCCTGTATGTCGCGCGCCCAGCTGTTCGCCGCGAGCCCAGCCGCCACCGTGCGTGTTTTGCGATGTCGCTTGGGGATGCAATCATAGAGCTGCGGCGCGATCTCGCGGATGGCGCGCCCGGCGATCCAGCGATCCTCCCAGAAAAGCGCCGTCTGGCCGTTGCCGATCACCATCGTGGTGGATGCGAAGAAGATCTCGCATTCCACAGCCGGGAAGTGCAGATCGAGGCCATGCCAGGCACGCTGGGTGTCCGTGCGGGAGAGCCACTGCCAGCGCAAGCGTAGTGCGAGGCCAGTTCTCTCCATGTCTGGCACGCCCAGACCCCCGTGAGAGATGGGGCGGCAGACGTGATCCCAGGCCACGTGGCAGCTGCCCCCATTCGCCTCAGTGCGTCCTTCCCAGAGGAAGCCACGCTGAATCCGCCGCAGCTGCTTGAAAATCTTCTTAGGCGGCCCCAGCACGAGCAGTTGGTGCAGGGGTATAGCGCAGAGAACGGCCTTGATGTAAGCAAGCCGGCCTGCCTTCGTCATCAGCTTCGCCTTCCAGGTAGGGAGCCCTGCCACGACACGGTCGACGAGCAGCTGCAGCTGGGCGGCGGTGGGGCGGCGAATCGTGAGCGGAATCCCCAAATAGGTGAGGGGAAGCTCAACGATAGGGCATCCCAGGATCTGGATCGCCGGTGCGGCAGTGTCAGCGTCACAGTTGAGGAGGGTGGCAGTGCTCTTGCCAAAGTTGACATGTAGTCCGGAGGCATGGCCAAAGATCTGTAGAATCTCCTTGATGGCGGTGGCGTCGGTCGCCGTGGGGTGGCAAAATAGAACAACGTCGTCGGCATAGAGCGAGAACGCGGGTATGCGGCGACGAGGGTGCAGCTGCTGCAAGAAGCCCAAGTCGATGGCGTGCTGCACGAGCCTGCCAAGGGCGTCGACGGCGAGGACGAATAGCTGGGGAGAGAGGGGGTCGCCCTGACGTAAACCATGCCGGTGCCAGATGGGCGGCCCAGGGTCGCCGTTGATCAGTACTCTAGTGCTCGAGGTCGAGAGCAGGATGGTGAGCCAATCCAAGAACAGGTCGCTGAAGCCGTATCTTTTCAGCACCTCGAAGAGGAAGGCCCACGACACTGTCGAAAGCACGTGCGAGGTCAAGCTTGAGAAGGAGACGTGACTCGCGGAGTTGGTGCAGCAGACGCGCCGATTGCTTGACAAGCACGAAGTTGTCGTGCAGGCTTCTTCCAGGGATGAAGGCGCTCTGGTTGTTGCTGATCAGTCGGTTGAGTTTTGGGGCCAGCCGCAGTGATAGCACGAAGTTGTCTATAGGTTGTACTTGCAACTACAAGAGAGCTTATAGATTATAGCTACCAAAGATATATTCTCTAGTGCCATCTTCTAGAAAAGAGAGGACCATCATGATGAATCTCCTCAACTACTTCTCTGCCACCTTCCAGAGTTACACGATGAACTTGTGATATCTGCAAGAAGTGTTATCAAGATTCACATCATCATACTATGAATTTACATTAGAGAAACTATAGTTAATTTATGAGCCACACAATTTACTGATGTAGTTGCAAGTGGGTTATGGTCAAACTTAGAAAATAATTCACTCATGGATAAATTGCATTACAGGAATGTTGTATGGTGTTGTTTCGACTGTTTGCAAACCAATTGAGATACTCATTAGAAATAAATTTAAATCTACCAGTTACTCATGAACAACTATGCTCATGGTAAATTTAGTAGTCTGAACACTTACAGAGCCGAATCAAAATTACAATTCAAACAAGTGCTAAACTATGCAAGCATACTAAAAAATGGGAGCTTGTTCCCACGAAATTTTGCACAACTATTACTGTTGGTGTAAATGATATAGGAGCAGGACTGACGGTGATGGCGATGCCCCTCAATATGCTTGTTCAGTTCTATAGTAACTATACTGGTAAATCTGTATCACCTCCAGCAGCCATTCCTTGTTCAGTTCTATAGTTCTATAGTAACTAAACTGCAGTATGAAGCCGCCAAGATAATAACCAGAATCAGGCCCAAACAATCCCAATTAATAAATCAAAACCTTAGAAGGAACTCATGATTTAGTGAAGAATCACCTGGAGGAGGTGGGCATGGAGGGCGTTCTCGCGGGCATCTGACAACTCGGCCCGTATCTTGTTGAGCGCCTCCAGGCGCACGCGATCCGAGGCAAACTTCCGCACCAGTATGATACATTACCTCTGGTCACACAAGATATCAATCAATTTTATCAGCTTGCGTGCTAGACTCAAATCCACAAGTACCAAGATGACTTGCAAGTTTCTTTCCATGTGGCTTCTGCAAATCTTCTGTCGTATTGAACTCAGGAGTTGTCCACACGACAGCAGGTTACTTTTTTTAAAAATGAACCGTAGCAGAAGTAACCTCGGACTAAAAAGGGACGGGAGTACATGGTGATCAGCAGAAGAGCAAGACAACAATTAGAAAGGCCCTCAAGAATCTGGTACATATGCACAAAGCAAAAACATCTAGACCGGTTTGTTAACATCGCATATGATGTGTAGTTTTAAGCATAAGAGCAGCATCCCCTCTACCCATTCATTTGCTGCAATGATCGAAATCCATCAGAAATATAAATGTAAGGAATAATTTACATGTCCTTGATTCATTACTTTCTGGTCAGGCACGGGGATACCCCCTCAGTCGTTGGCACAAATTACAAATACACAAAGACTTGCAACTAAAATGGTTGACAAAAAATTTATGACGTGTATGATTTCAGGTCGCTCGTAGATTAAAGGCAAGCAACAAGGAAGGACACCTATCTGAGCTATCCTAACCTCCATCTACATACTTAAAATTTCATCATTGAATTGCTTCACATTATATGCACAAACGCGCTCTTTTAGTTCCAGCTTCAGTACATTCCTGTTTTCCGTCAGTAAATGTTATATACACTGGATATGTATCAATTATCGTGATAAACAAAAGAAGATCGACCGCACTTGGAGTCACTGTGCTAGTGTGCTGAACATTACATTGGTCTGCTCAAGCATAATTTTGCAAGAGAAATGGAGCAAAATTGCCATATAATAAATAAGCCTAGAGAAAGAGGGACGATTACCTAAATCTCCGGAATCGCTTCACACTGGTGGTGCACCCGTCGCACATCATGCCTGCAAGTAAGAGCCAGACAGACAGCGTTTCATGCCTGGACCCTAACCCTCCCACGAAACTCGAAGAGAAAAACAAAATGGAGAACCGGAGACCTCTAAATCCAAGGTAGCAGTTGAGACGAGAAGTGCCCCTGGTGCAGAAGTATTCCTCAACCTGCGGCATCAGCGCCTCGACCTGGTCACACGCCGCCACTCGGCGCTCCTGCCCTCCTTGAAGGAGCCCACCGGCGAGGCATCCCCTGAGCTGCCATCAACCTGCTCACGGAATCTAATCGGAAACTGCGAGGGGGACGGGGATACGCCGGCGTCAGATTCCTCATCGTATATAGAGGCAACAATGGATGTTGAAAATAGAAGAGCAGATCCACCCCGGCGGTGCGCTGAGTGAGCGAGGTGCGGGAGGAACATGGCTGTCACGGGGTACTCGCACGTCCTTCTGATCCACGTGCGGGCAGGACGACGGTCCAAGGCGGTGAGGCCCCCGATGTAGGCGTGGGGCGGTGGAGACTCGTGTAGTCCGTGAGAGATCTGGCCGTGATGGGAGAGAGGAGCGGGCGTTTTTTCCTGCGTGAAAAGAGCAGGTCGCAATACAACGCTTGACAAAGCGAAACGCTCGTTTGGCCTAGCGATCAATGTATTGTGAGAGGGCGACGAAGCGACGAAAAAATTGACGTATCAGTGGAGACGGAACTCAATATTCTTTTTAGGTAGTAGAGATATATAACCATTAGCCAGCAACAAGATTGGTTTCTAGGTTGAACCTGTTTCTTGTTTCTTCTTTGGTTACCAGACGGTGAATCACAACGCATACCATGAGGATCCATACGCACAGGAGTTTGGCATAAGGATCGATGGGCGCCTTGCGTCAGTTGAAGCTCGTGTCCTACCTCCTCCTAGAGTAAGTTAAATGTTTGACTACATGGTTGACATGTTTCAACTATGAAGTCTTATTTATTGGGTACGTGTTTTCCTGGATGTCTGACTACTGTCCTTTACTATTAGCTTAAGTACCACGATAGTGGCAGAGAGAAGGATGTCTTGCCAAGAATTGGCCAATGGAACATGAAGAATAAGGTATGCCCGTAAAGTAAATTCCAAAAATATCCATAAACTGGACATTCCTTTGTATCTCTTCCAATACTTGTATTCTTTCAATTACTATTGAATGGATTATTATCTCGAAGATTTTATCTTTGATAATAGTGTACAATTGCAAATTAATTTTCTTGGTAATGCGCTTGTTTCAGAAAATGGTCAATGGTGGGAGAGTTAATGATTGGATATGCATTAACTTTTCTCGGAATGTCCCAGATAGTGCCGCGAGGAGTTTCTGTCATGAGCTGGCTGAAATGTGCCAAATATCTGGGATGGTACGTCTCTATCATCTAAACAGTGCCTCTAGACATCTTTTTTTAGTATGTTTATACTAATGTCGTCTTTCTCACACACTTCATTTTCTCACACCATAGGACTTTTCAATTGATCCTCTGTTTCCTCCTTTAACTGCGAGACCTGAACATGTAGAAAGATCACTCAGATCACGTTATCAAGATGCCATGAATGCTCTGAAACCACTGGGCAGGCAACTTGACCTGCTTATTGTAATTTTGCCTGACAATAATGGTTCTCTTTATGGTATGCTTTTTAGTTCAGAAGATAAGAAGTGTATTATCTGATCCAAATACTAACTATTCTTCTTCTCATTCCTTAAGGTAATATCAAAAGGATATGTGAGACAGATCTTGGATTGGTATCTCAATGCTGTCTCATGAAACATGTTTTTAAGAGGAGCCAGCAGTATCTTCCAAATGTCGCCCTTAAAATCAATGTCAAGGTTTGTTTTGTTCTGTGGCTTCAACCTGGTCTTTGTACTCCCTCCGTCCCAAAACGGATGTCGCAGATTTGTCTAGATATGCATGTATCTAGACATGTTTTAGTATATAGATAATGTAAATCTAGACATATCTGCGACATCCTTTTCGGGATAGAGGGAGTAGTTCTTTTCTTTCCATACCTCTTTTTTACATTTCTTCACTCCTGTAGGTGGGAGGAAGAAATACTGTACTCGTCGATGCTTTGTCAAGGAGAATTCCCCTTGTTAGTGACAGACCAACCATTATATTTGGCGCTGATGTTACCCATCCCCATCCTGGAGAAGATTCTAGCCCTTCCATCGCAGCTGTAGGTGCATAACATGTCAATCTCAAATCATATCATGTATGTATCATCATATAGTAAAACCTGTATTCTGGGTGAAAGGTTGCTATTTCCATGTCAAGTATCCACTTTGCAGTTTTACTGTTGCCATGTTCAAATCTCGCTGGGCATACAATTGCTTGTAAAGATTTCATGCGCATGCAGGTTGTTGCTTCTCAAGACTGGCCTGAGGTCACCAAGTATGCTGGATTAGTGAGTGCACAAACCCGCCGTCAGGAGTTGATACAAGATACTGGTGGAATGGTTAGGTATGATCATCTTCACTAGCAGTACATAATATTGCTTGAATAGTCTTACGTATATTAAATTTTCTATTGACTATGTAGAGACCTTCTCATTTCTTTTAAGCAATCAACTGGACAGAAACCCCAGAGGATCATATTCTACAGGTACTAATCTTCATCTAAGCATATCCGATTGGCATCATTGTCCAGAACTTCACATATTTAACATTACTTTTTTCAGGGATGGTGTTAGCGAAGGACAGTTCTACCAGGTCCTGTTGTATGAGCTTGATGCCATTAGAAAGGTGAGGTTATGTTTTCTACATATTCTCACATAATACCTGCAAAAAAAAGTTATCTAAATGAGATTTCATTGAGTCTGAAATGGCACATTGGTTTAATAAACCTAGGTCTGCGCATCATTGGAGCCCAATTATCAGCCACCTGTTACCTTTGTGGTGGTCCAGAAGCGTCATCATACACGACTCTTCGCTAATAACCACAACGACCAGCGCAGTGTTGATAGAAGTGGAAATATACTGCCTGGTAAGTTAATGCTTTGTTGGTGAATTTAGTTCCTGTATAGCTTCTTGACCCTGTGCATGTTTCTTAATTCAAGTTCAACTTTTCATTATCATCTTATATCTTATTTTAGGCACTGTGGTTGATTCAAAGATATGTCATCCTACTGAGTTTGATTTCTACCTTTGTAGCCATGCTGGTATTCAGGTTAGTTTTTCTATACAGGTTAAAAATAAGCATTGGGATGGGCTTATTTAACCTTGCATTACTTATAGGGAACAAGCCGCCCCGCTCATTACCATGTGCTGTGGGATGAAAACAAATTTACTGCGGATGGTTTGCAGACTCTCACGAACAACTTGTGCTACACGTAATTTACTCTCACGCCTCCATTTCGATGTTTACATGCATGACCAGTAAACTGATCATTGTCTCTGTTGCAGCTATGCAAGGTGCACTCGTTCTGTATCAGTTGGTAAGCGGATGTGTCAAAAACCCCATTCCGTTCTATCATGTTAATGTATGAAAGGATATTTGGATTCTCTGGTACAGCATATTCTCATAATGTGTTTGGTTTCTGCGCAGTGCCTCCTGCATACTATGCTCACCTTGCGGCTTTTCGAGCTCGGTTCTACATGGAAACAGATACTTCCGACGGTGGTTCAGCTGTGAGTGGCGTTACGACAAGCCGCGGTCCTACTGGGCCACGCAGAACTGCTGGGAATGTTGCTGTTAAGCCTCTACCTGGCCTGAAGGAAAACGTGAAACGTGTCATGTTTTACTGCTAAGTTTAGGGGCAACGCCCCTGGACCGTTCCTTGAGATCCCAATTGAAGTACTGTTGATCTTTGTGAATGTGTGTGATTATCAGTGCTGAGCGTTGCTGAACAATTGTTACGAAGATGTACTTCCGCTGGACGTGTGTTTTTGGAAAATTTGGCTTCATTTAGTCAATTCTAAATGTCTTTTACCAAGTCGCGCTGAGTCAGTTCACGAGTCCTGATCAGAGTGCCAAGTCGTTAGGTGTACTTTGTCACCGAGTATGCAACAAGGAAGCTGAACAATTCTCGGTATCTTGTTATATGCGACACCTATCTTTGCACTTAGCTGTTGGTGGATTTAACTAAACCATATTTGCCTATATACTGTAGGCTTGGTCTAGAGCTGCTGTGAGGCCATCTGCTGTATGCATGCCTGGGCATGCAGTCGCTGGACTTTGAGTGTCGGTCTGTGCCACTGCCCCTGTGTCAGAGGGAGCCTTTCAGCGTCCGCTATAGGTGGCGCAGGTAGGTGGTGGGCGGTGGGCGGTGCGCGTTGGCCGCTCCATGTACATACATCATGTACATACATCTGACTAACTTTTATAGTAGATTGCCTCGGTTAACACTTAATTAATTCGTGCATGATCATGTTTTCTGAATCATATCACACGAGAGGCCCCAGAGAATATCTTTCCAATTGGAGGGAGAAAATCCCATCTTGGTCATCCACATCACGCAACTTGATTCTCAGTCAACCTAAACTCTGCTTTTATAACTGCTCTTTGATGAAACAACGTTTGATAGAACCTAAGTCGGTGATCCACATCTCGGATTGTGCAACAACCTCAGATACAAGGATTACATTGATTGAGACATACAAATGATGACTTGTTCGTTGTATCTTAATATGGGTCAGTCCGACTCGCTAAACTCTTTAGCCGAATCCTTGTAAGTCGGAATAGCATCACGATGCCCATGACAAGTAGAACCGAGTCATCAGCCGTCTTCCACATTAGTCTAAGTTGTGTGTCTAGCACAACCTCAACGACCAAGGACTTCTAGTATGAACAACATGAATATATAGTTCCACAACCGAATCACATATGCCATGATATATATATCAGTAGTTCATACAAGGACAATACAATAACTTTATGAATACATCAGGAATAGCATCATACATGATTGCCTCTAGGGCATATTCCCAATATATTTAACTTGTCATATCATCATACTTGCTTGAGTATTGCATCGATGCCATGTGTTGATTGTTTCTCTCTCTTTTTAGTGTTTTGCTTCCTCCTGGTAGAATTCAAGAACGAGTCCGATATCGAAGCTAGATATCAACACCATCGAAGATCGAATATAAATACTTGAACAACCATTATTGATTATCAACAGGAAAAGTCAAGCATTGCCCACCATTATACAATCCCATGCTTTCAAAGTATTTCAAATCTTGCCATGATGCATATGATTCTACTGTGATATGTTATCGATAGATAGACTATCTGATTTGTTGCATTACTCCCTTTTAAAGCCTATATTACCTGAATCACTACTCCTAGCATAACTTGGTTTGGCTTGTGTGCACTACTAGAGTTTATATCTGAATCCTGCTTAGCCATGCTTAGCTGTTAAGGCTAGTTCAGCCAGTGATTGTATCAGAGATGCAAATGAATCCAGTATGATAGGAGATCAAGATATGTTGCTGATATGAGATCAGTGGTGAAGGTTAATCATGCTAAGGCTTGTATGGGAGGCTATGCAGGGTTGTGGTATTCATAGTCCCATACCCGCCACCCCTAGGACCTGAGTTCTTTCCTTTGGAACCAAGACCGAATGTACAGCCACACGAGGCGTGGAATTCCCCCTCGACTCATTTACTTGCCTAATTTGGATCCATGATGAAAGGAACATGCTCGAGAGGCAATAATAAGTGGTTATTATTTTATTCCAAGTTTACAATAGATGTTTATTGCTCATGCTATATTGTGTTAACCGGAAACATTAATACATGTGTGTTTAATAAACAAAGAAAATGGTTCCTAGTAATGCCTCTCATTATACTAGCTTGTTAATGAACAGACGATCAAGGTTTCCTAATCATGAACATTGGACGTTGTTAATAACAAGGTCGCATCATTAGAAGAATGATGTGATGAACACTTAAACGGTTACACCCATAGTAAGAATATAAATACAATCAAGTCACCAAGTTTCATTGCTATATCAAACTCATACGAAGTAGTCCTAATCCTTAGACCATGAGATCATGTCAATCACTGATGCCGGAAGGGTACTTTGATGATATCAAACGTCACTCTATAACAGGGTGATTATAAATGTTGATTTGGGTACTCTGGAAATATTATTGAGGCTCATAGATCAAGAGTGGGATTTGTCTGACCTGATAACATAAAGATATACTCTAGGCCCTCTCGGTGATATTGCATTGACACCGCTTGCAAGCATGTGACTAGGTCACGGGAATGTCATATCACGGAATGAGTAAAGAGTGCTTGTAGGAAACGAGATCGAACTAGGTATGGATGATACAAAATGATCGGATCTCCGACAAGTAATATATTGCGAGACAAAAGGAAGTGACTACAATGTTAATGGTTCACATGATCACTAGATTCATCGCTGAGTAAGTGGGAGTCATCACGAATTTCCAGATCCTGGTAATGATTATTGATAGGAGAGGTGTCTCAATCATGTCCGTGTTATTCACGAACCGTAGGGTGTCACACTTAAGGTTCGCTGACGTGTTTAGAGTGGATTTGGAACTCCGACTGAATTATTGGACATCATAGGGGTTGTTTCGGAAAAGATTCGAAACTATTTCAGAATATCGAAATAACATAAGGGGTAATTGTTAATGTTTGTTAATTGAATGAATTAACAAATATTAAATAAATAAAAATGTTTTATTAATTTCATAAGTGTGGTTTAATTTTTATGAATGTCATGCAATTAAAAGGAAAATAAGAGAGGGGTTTACCTACTTGATGGAGGGGGTTACCACCATGAAGAGGGAGAGGTGGCACCTCTAGGGGCCGGTGCACCCCACTAGGGGTTGCCCCCTCATATCCTATAAAAGGTGGCAACTCCTCCTCTCTTCCTTTAGCCACTTGAGTGTCCTTCTTCTCCCTCCCTTGTGTCTCCACCATTGCCATTGCTTAGCGAAGATCTGCCACAAAATAGTTTGAAGTCTACACTTAGAGAAGTGGAGTAGGAGGTTTCAGTGGATCTCTTCTTCCGCTGCCCTACTAGACCGAGGGCGTGGAGGACGTCAATGAGCTGCACATGTGACCGAGTACGGAGGTGTCTCCAGTTGTGGCGCCTTGAGTACCCGATCTTGAGATTGTCATGTGTACACCTTCATCTTCACTGACAACGTTTGAGAGGGAATGTAATCCCTCTTACAGTCTTCTAGGGTGAGTTACTCGTTGCTACCATCTTGTAGATAACCTTGGCTAGATAGTGGTTCACGCATAGGATTTTTTTTGTTTTCCATGCTATGAACCCATCACATGAGTCTATAGATCGAGTGTTATTCACCATGCATTTGTATGTTGATCGCATACAGGGTGTGTCTAGGGAGGAGGGCTCTGTGGGGCCAGACTCTACATTCTCGACATAGATATTTGGACCGAAATGATAGTGCGGCTGACTATAGAAGACGGAATACCCTTTCTTGGTGGCTCGTGGATATAGGCGAAAGTAATGTAAAGGTTGTGTTCAACTGCCCTCAGCCGGTACACAATGGAAGTGCGCTTTACCAATGGCATTAAGAGAACATTGTTTGTGTGGGTAAAGATGTACACCCCTACAGGGTTAAATCTTTTCGAAAAGCCATGTCAACGGTTAAGGACGACCTGGTGACCAGATTCTAAAATCATTGAGAACATTAACCTAATTATAAAACTTGGAGAATCAATGTGTTCTTAAGGATGCTTCCTCAGGGTATGAGGGGGTGATCCTAGTTGAGAGGTGACGGTGATGATTGGTGGATATCAAAACATGATGATTACAGTTGGGGATGTCGCTCTCTTATCCCCTTTTAAAATTATCTGTCAGTATCTTTATGCAAATTAACTCCACCAGCCATAAGTCTTGTGGAGTACACCCTATACTCACCCTTTCTTTGTTGATATTTTTGTAGCAGAATAAGTGTTACCCTAAATATGAGTTTTCGTATGACTTCAACACTGACGAGTAGCTTGGGGTTCCTGTCCAACAGCCTGGAATCTATGAGCTGGGACGTCATACTTAGCTTCAAGCCTCTTAGGCCATTTGCCTTTTGTTGCTTGATGTTTCTGGTAAGTGACCTCTGCTTGTAATATTTTGTTCTTCACTAAATTATGAGATCATTGTAATAATTTTCATGTCTGATGAGTCCACCGAAGCATATTTATCTTATGTTTTTGCATAATTAGAGTTAGGATTTTGGTATTTTACGGTGCTCACGTGCACCTTTTACCATTGTTTCAACGGAATCCTGAATTATTTAGTCTTTTGTGAATATATCAATTGAGACTGTCATGTTATGTAATAATATGATATTTCTAAGTGTTAAATGTCATTTAAATAATTTTCCATGCACCTGGGAGAAGAGAGGATGCGAGGAGAACCTACTTCAAGCTTAACAACATGCGGTATGGGTGAAGCTTGCCTGTAATGACGGCCCGTACTAACTGCCAGGACATTCGCCTCATCAAATACTCTCACCATATGAAGACAGATCCGAGATCCGATATTCACAGACACCTCCAGTCACGAAACACCACACTAAGAAGGGATCTAGAGCTGTCATGAGAATGACCACGACAGTCGCTACCAGGGGTAGCGATTGATACAATTTGGGGCAAGAGCTAGTCGCCATCTGCGGTGCGACATTGGGAACTGAGACAAGGGATTTACCCAGGTTCGGCCCCTCGTAGGGTAAAGATCTACTTCCTATTAGATTGTATTTCTGGAGAGTGGATTACAAGGGTGGAGAGCTCGGCGGCTAGGCAGTGAGTCACTTGGATGGGGTGTCTAAGAGCACGTAAGTATGCAGAGTATCCTAGGGAGGTTTATATAGGGGGTACCTTGCTAGGGTTTACAAGATTACCACTAAATCAGTTAAGGTTTTGGAAGATTTGCCCTAATCCGACTAGGCCTAGCTAAGCTCGTGGGCCTCTAGCTTAGAGTCGCTAGGCTTCTACTTCAGTCGCTTTCCAGTCGCCATTCCTGAAGGCCCATTCTCTATGGACCTGGGCTAGTCGAATCATCCTTCTGGGCATACCCCGATTGGCATATCCCCATCAGTAGTCCCCGAGGGCAACGGGGGTTCGATGCAGGCATCAGCTTGGCAGTCGGAGTAGGCGAGTCCGGGGGGATGCCCAGTCGAATCGGTGGTGGACTCCTCCAATGAAGGGAGAAGCTTATCTTGCGTATCTTCAGTCGTAGTATGGGCGAGTGTAAATGTGCTCAAGTCGCCACGCCCAATCGATTGGAAGGGGCAGGCGAGTCGAGTGGCTGAAGTTGGAGCTCAAATTGGTCAAACTAGCCGTTGGGTAATCCCAACGGTAACTTTCACCGGATTTACCGCGACGTAATGGCTAACCCGAGATTATCGGGTAGCACCACTATATAAGGAGACTGACGGGGAAAACACGGGCATTATTCTCATTCCTCCGCATTCTCGCATCCTCAGTCTCTAGATCCACTTCCAATCCGGAATTTCCAGACCAATCGTCTTTCTTTCCTCGATGGTGCCTCTGAAGGATCTGTGGGGCAAGTCCAAGTGTTCTGCGGCTGTCCTGAGATCGTTCCAGGATGCCGAGATCCTCACCAAGGGCAACTGGCGGCTCCCCGCTGCCGCTGAGGTTGAGCCAAAGCCGTGGCCAAGAGAGTTCATTTGCTTCTAGAGCCATCTTGAAAGGGGATTAGGATTCCCAACATCCCTCTTCTTCCACCGCTTCTGCTCCTACTAAGCGATCAAGCCGTTAGATCTGGGGCCTCACATCATCGAGCAGCTTGCCATTTTTGTGGCGTTCTGCGAGTGCTATTTTGGGTGCCGGCCGTACTTCCCCCTCTAGCTAGAGCTATGCCATGGCCACCTTAGTCGTGATGGGAAGGGCAACCCAATCTTGCCAGCAAGCGGTTTCACCTTCTAGCTGAAGCCCAAGGCGCCATTCGTGAAGCTGGTGCTGCCGAAGAAGGCGGCAAGCGAGTGGAAGAAGTTCTGGTTCTACGTCAAGAAATCCACTCCCTCCGGCGAAGTCACACTTCCAACATATACCGCGGAGAGGAGCGAGCCATGGAGATTGTCAGCCGACTCACTTCCCCATGACCAGAAGATGGTCGTGGATGAGATGCTCACACAGATCAAGGAGCTAGAGGATGAAGGGTTGGAGACTATCAATGTCTACAACTGCTAGCTTGGGCGACGACTAGTTCCACTGGTGAATCGAGCTCACTGGATGTACCAGTACACCGGGCCTGAGGACGCGACCAAGTCGAGCCTCGACGGCTGGGAGGAAGAAGATTACATTGCCGTGTTGAAGAAGATCACTGACACAGAATACAGTGATTCAAAGGCTGGTTTGGCTCCATACACCGCAGGGAAGCGGAAAGCCCCTCCGGTGAGTTCATTCATTTATTTCATTTGCAGTACTGCAGTCACAGTTTTAGTCGCTAATTTCCTTTGTCTTCAGCTTTTCCAGCTACTGGAGAACTGGCTTCCTCCACTTGATGACGAGGTTCCCAAAGAGCTCGAGGATAAAGAGGAAAGCTCCGAGAGCGAATATGAGGTCACAGAGGTGCGGCCGCCCTCGTCCGTGGCCCAGAAGACCCGCGAGCAGAGGCATCGTGAGATCGAGGCAAGTCGTAGCCTTGAGGAGCGCGATGGTGATGTCGACCTCGTCGAAGAGCACAACTCTCAGAGGGTGACCATGCTGGCCAAGCTCACGCCAAAGAATAAGTCTTAGGTGACGCTGAAGTCATTGGTGAAGCCGAAGTCGTCGGTGAAGTTGAAGTTGCCAATGAAGATGCCTGCCAAAACGGTGGAAATATTCGAGTCGGAAGATGAATCCGACGAGGAAGAGGCCATGGCCATAGTGAAGGTTCCAAAGGATCCAAATCCGATGAGGGAGCCCATGGCCACGGATGTGGTTTTGGAGTTGGTGATTCCACTCACGACAAAGTCGCCAACGCTCCAAGAATGCCAGAGCCAAAAGCCCAGGCGGCTACAAGGTCGGAGGTCCCACCAGCGTAGGGGTCGAAGGAGGTGCCACTGCTGAGGGAGCCAGCGGTCCCTGTGGTTGTGGCTGTGTCAGCGGAGAGGCCAGCGGCGTCGCGGTAGGCGG
Source organism: Avena sativa (assembly GCA_916181665.1). Taxonomy (NCBI): domain Eukaryota; kingdom Viridiplantae; phylum Streptophyta; class Magnoliopsida; order Poales; family Poaceae; genus Avena; species Avena sativa. Next base: position 567,422,246 of record OV702291.1, read on the forward strand.
AAATTTTTGAGAGAGAGCTGACTCGCCCACTAGGCCCCAAGCTAGAGAAGCCCGCGCACATCAGTATGAGTCTGCATCGCCTTCCGATCACCCGGTAAGTTACTTCTGAGGTTTCCATTCGTGCTTGTCATGCAGCAAGTCGCTTCTGGAATTTCCAGTCACTGGTCGTGGAGAGGCTATAGGGGCGGTCCCAAGAAGATTAATCACCCTTCGGTGGCCAAGGTTCCACCGGCTAGCACCGAGGGTGAAGAAGACCCTTCCCAGAAGAGGAAGACGGAGACCCTTGAGGCGCCAGATGTGGGCGTGACGAGGAGTAACCTCAGCAATGTCCATGGAGAAGGACTTAGGGTTTTGCGGAAAAGAGAACGCTAGGGATTTCATCAGATATCAGGAGAACAATGGAGTCAAAATCGCCAGAATATTTGGTGAATCGCACCATTACAGATCGCTTGGGGATTGTTCGGTATCTCTGCCTATGCATCTATCGTCCTATATATAATAGGTCGGGTCTCAAAGCTGTATGCGGATAGGTTACATATTTGTAATTACAGTACCAACACGATGTTGATCCTTTCCTAATACAACTAAAGCCTTTGTCGGTTACTCGTTTTGGGCCATCATCTTGACTCTTCATGGGCCGTAAGCCTTTTATCAGGCCTAGGTAGCGAATCATAGGTACCCGAGTAACCATACCTATGCCAGTAGCCCCCGAGACTCTACCGGAACCGTAGATTCAGGTCGAGTCTAAAAGATATGCTTAATTCTTTCCCTTTGTTTTTACTATTTTTAGCTTTATAGGGATTTGGTACAACGGGCCTGATGCATCCGATGGATCGGGGATCAGTTAATTGCTCCTGGGCAAAGACAAAAAGTTGTCCTACATCAAATTCAAGTCCCTAGGCCTGAACTCAGAATTTACTACTGGCGTAACTTAGTTCGGGCCGTTGAGGTCTTATCGAGCACTGAATTCGAGTTCTTATTTTATCGGGTACCCAACGCGTCCGTTGGGATTTTTCATCGTATCGTAGATACGAATATATTATTGGCAGAGCGCATTCTTATGCGATTACCAGGCCACACAAGACGAATCCTGGGGTCTTATCTTCATGTTTTTGAACATGGCATTCAGAATTTTGTCACGTTTGGATGCGATCCGAGATTATTTGTATTTGACTTTTGTCGGATGCCTGATTAGATGCTAAAATTGATAGTTTCTTATAGACCCTCCCGATAGGAGTTTTTTGTTCTTTCTTTATCAGGTGCGCATCAGCGCTCCTGCTAGGAGTATCCTCGAGGCTATGTTCGGATGTATGTATTAGGACTTAGGCTCGAAAATCTTTTACTATGACCTCAATGTTTCCTCAAATATTTGCCAGGTGCGTGACCAGTGCTCCCGATAGGAGTATCCCCCGAGGCTACAGTCAAATTTTTTGTTTTTGATTGTAGTCTCAATCTTTTTCATGGAGGAATTTACTTCGACTCCCTATTTTTCTTTGGGTGTGTATCCTTTCCAATGAACCATTTTTTCTATGACGTCACTAATGACGAATTTTATGCTGTTGAGTCTCAAAAGATATGTCTTGATGAGACGTTTTGAACGTGGTACCATGCAATAGTAATGATGACGCGTGGTGGCGTATTCAGCGGAGTTTTCTGACTGCATGTCCCCCTTTTTTGCACGAAGATCGAGGCGACATGCGCAGTTCTCCCGTTTTTATTGCAGTAATAACTTCTTAAGATATTTTCCTTTACGGAATTTATTGACACGTGTCACCATGGTGTCTTCTTCTGACGGTTCAATTTTACATCAAACGGTCCAAGCTATGAGTCCTTGCTCTTTATAAAGGGAAGGGGATTTCCTTTACTTGTTTTTACCCCTTCCTCGCTAACTTCATATTCTTCCTTGCGCCCTTGCCTTGCTCTTGATTCCTTACCTACTTCGGCTGTTCTTCTATGTGTTGTGTCGTTCCTCCACCATCTTGGGCAAAAGCAGGGTGGAGACTTCCACCACGGACGCCAAGGCCACCAGGAAGAGGGATGTTGGATGGGCCCCTTCGAAGTGCTCTGCGCGGGAATTGCGCGAGGTGCGGAACTCCGGCCATCTGGAGGAGGGCACCTTCAAGCTCCCTAGAGATGAAGCTACTCCAATCCCCAAATCGGGCTATAGGGTAATATTTCTTTCCTTTCTCTTCCACAACCTTTCTCTCCCTATCCATGAATTCCTTCATGGTCTCCTTTTTGTCTATGGCGTGCAAATGTATCAGCTCACGTCCAACTCTATCCTCTATGTTGCTTGCTTTATTACTCTCTGTGAATGCTTCCTCGGGATCCATCCCCATTGGGGCATGTGGAAGTACTTGTTTTATGTTCGTCGGAATGCTACCGACACTATTGTCCTTGACATCGGTGGCGCCATTTCTTCTATCCGCTCCGATGTAGACTATTTTGATTTTAAGCTCACTAACTCCGTCCAAGGGTGGAAAACCAAGTGGTTTTACATCAAGGATTAGTCAGTCGAAGGTCAGTCTTTCGGCTTAGCCCCCTTTGACCCCAAGAAGCCTTGTCGCAAACTTGATTCTTGGGATCATCATCCCACTTCTGAAGAAATGACGGAGATTGAACCTCTTCTTGTCTGTATTTCAAAATTGTGGCATGAGGTTGGCAAGGAACTGTCGGGACTTCAAATTCTTGTATATTTCTTGCGGATCCGCGTGCAGCCTCTATAGGCCAGGCTTTCTTGTATGTGGGCATATACCGGCAAGAAGGACCCCATGAGAATTTCAGGGGATGATCTTACCCTCAAGGTGTATGAAAAAAGGGTTCGAAATTTTCGACCCTTACAAAGAAAAGCTTGGTTCCCTCTTATTGTCGCGTAGAGCCTTTTGGGAAGAAGAACCGTCTTCCCGAGGTAATTTCCTTGATCTTTTGCTCTTTCTTCATCTCTGTTTTTTGTTCTTTTGCAATTGTCCTCTTTTGTGATTGTTGGTCTTCTGTTTACGCAGGATCATGATCATCTATCCTGCCTTCCTCCTCTTCCTAAGAGCGGTGAGCTTCTCGCCAATCCTGCTGCATCCGACGATCTCCCTACGACTAGGACTACCACTGATGAGGATATGGAGACGTCTGCCATAGAATCTTCATCGGGAACACCGTTGCTTCTGTCGGCTCGTTCTAAAGATTTTCACATGGCGCCTGCTGGCGAAAAAAGGAAATGTCCCGACACCGTGTAGATGATTGAAGACTCGGATGACTCCACTGGTTCAACCTTTGCATGCTGTTCTAGTTTCATGGGCTCCGCCCGAATGAATCTGTTCCGCTTTACGCAGAACGTTTCTTCGTAAGTACTTACTGCCTTTTCTATTTCTCTGGATGTGCCTTTGTTTTGATCATTGTGCGTTTAATTTGTAGTGATGAGGGGGAATGTCCTTCTATGTCTCCTCCCGGTACATCTATTGCCCCTCCTTCTGCAAAGTCTCCGTAGCTATCCATTGACCCAAAACATTTGCATGCATCTCCTGCGGGTCAAATTGTCTACAAAGATGTTGCTACCTCACACAGACCGCCGCCGCAGAAAAGAAGAAAATCAGCGGGTAAGGGCGTGATGATATCTAAGAGCCCTATCAAGGTGGATATGCAAGACGTAAGTGTATCCGAGCTTTTTAATTTCACCATGGATCCTCCTTTGCTTGTCTTTCCTAATGTCCTTCTTCGTAGCCTTTGATGCGTGAGATGGTTGATATGGCCTCTCACTTCATCAGGATCCATAATGAAGCCAAAGGTCTGAAAGGTATATTTTCATCTTTTTGCCATTTCTGCACTTCCTCCCATTTTTCTGACCTTTTGTATTACTTTCCTAATTTCTTCAGCCGCTGCCAAAGAGTCTGAGGTCATCCGGGACGAGGCGTTGAAGCATGCTGATGATCTGGAGGCCAAACTTCGGATTGCTGAAAAAGCTTTGGAAGAGGCCAAGCAGAAGGCCAGCATTGATGCTGAAGAGAAGGCCAAACAAGCTGCTACCCGAGATGAAAGTCATCGGAAGCACTTGGAGACCCTCAACGCTTCCTTAACTCATAAGTTTTCTGTTGGCGAGGGAGAATTTTTTCTTTCAGTCCCCATTGCTTCTGTGTTCTTATCCCTCCTTTTTGGTGCGTGTAGAGCTATCAGGCTAAAATTTGTTGCTGGATGAAGATAAGAAGGTTGATCCTTTATTGGATGTTGTTAGCACCTTGGAGGCTAACAGTTTTCGTGTGTGCAACCTCCTTGTCCACTCACGCCGCACCTTCAAGAGCATGCATGCCGAAGTCTTTTCATCGAAGGAAGTATCTGCTGACTTGAACAAGCTCGTCGCTATTTTTGGTACCGATCGTAGTCTGCTTGTTGGATACAGCGTGACTCAGTCAAAGAGCGACACTGAAACTTCGATGGCATTGGCGATGGCGCACAACGAGAGGGTCGACTGGGAGAAGGTTAGCTCCTCTGTCCCGGTCAACTCCAAAGGCCAAGTAGTTGATTTGAAGCCTTTCATTAAGAGGGCCAAGAAATATTCTCGGCTGCTTCTGGGGATAGGTTCAGGTCCAGAGAAATCAGCTGATCCTTCTTCGACCGGTGCTCATTCTTCGGCCAATGCCCCTGTTATTCCTATAGCTAACGCTCCTTCTGCTAGTGAGACTCTGTCTTTGGAAAAATCAGCTCCGTAGCTTTTGTAGTGCTCCATAAATCTTATACTGCTGTTGTAATGAACATTTATCGTATCATGTTGCTTAATGCTTTCTTTTGATGAAAAGAAAAACTCTGTATGTATGCATGTGTGCTGCTTTTTTTGTATGCTGAAGGTTTTTTGTGTCTTTTGTATATCTTGCCAGATTTTCAAAGATTCGGCGGCTCCTGTCGCACCTGTGCAATCATCAGATGCACTCCCATCCCCATATGGAACGGGTGCGACCTATATTGCCATTGTACGCACGATAGATCCACCGTTATATGCCGATAAAATTGAGTCTTGAAGGAAAACTTTGGGTTGTTCAATCAATGGTGGATGTTGCCCAGAAGAAAACGCATCAGTCCCTCGATCATGAGGCATACTTCTTGGATGAAATTTCAGGGGCAAGTGAAAAGATGTTGTGTAAGTCCTTTTGCTTTTGCTTTCTGATGTCCCTCTTTTTTGCGGGATGCCCACATTTTTCCTCTCCCCTTTTTTTGTTTTGTAGGCATTCGATTGTGCGAGAGGGAAGAAACCCAACGTATGCGCAACCGGATCCAAGCTCTTGTGTCTGCTTCTCAAAATTCCGGGACAGACTTTTGGATTGATCACCGCCATGCTTATGTCGTGGCTCTACTTCAGGACCGCGTATCCGAGGTGGAGCAATTTGTCGAGTGCTATCATAGATCACTGGCCACCGTTTACAATGCCATGTTTCCTTGTGATCCCTAGCCTCAAAATTTAGCCGATTTAATTGCGAAGTTTTGACAAGGTGAACAGATTCATCATTTGTAAAGCTTCAACTTGTGGAGGGTGCCAAGCTTGCGCTATCTTGGGTGCATGCGCATCATCCGATGCTAGATTTGGACGTCATATCATCGGGCTGCCTTCTCCTTCTGATGGTGATCTTGTTAGTAAGACGCCTCACTATGCTGCTGCTCGGAGACCCGTGATTAGAATTGTCCAGAGGTGCTTAGAGGCAGACGAGGAATTTTTTATGAACTTTGTTATCTGATTGTTTCAGCTCCTATTGTGTACTTTTGTACTTTTTAGGAGAAATACTATATAGAGCTATTTTATACTTGTCAAAAAGGTCATATGTTTATACAACATTTTGATTGTATGTTATACCCTTTTGTACGGGACCCGACGAGTTGATATCCTTTGCTTAATTGCCTTCATGTGCCTTAGAAATTTTATGCCGAGAAGTACTTTGTTTATTCATTGATATGTATAACTTGATACATTGCATGGGCGTGTTCGCCTGGCCATTGGCCTTATTGAATATAAGAGCAAATAATTTTCTCAAAAAACTGTGAGTTCTATCTTTGAGGTGCTCCATCATGCTCCTTGTTGGCTTGAGAGGGTTTCATCTTTTCAGCTAGAGGCACCGTGTCTGCATGACGGACTAGAGAAAAAAGGTAGTTGGTTTACTGGGTCGCTTGTACTTGGGAAATTGATGCATACACGTAGGCCCTTGCTATTTGGGGATGAGTATTGGGTTGGCTACCCATGTTGCTTTTGTTTTCTTCGTGACACACCGTGTTCTTGTGAGGCAATGAGTTTGCTCTCCAATGGCCTTGATTTGTTGGGTGAGTTTTCCATTTGCAGCCGTGCTTGATTTTGCTGGGTGCTCATCGAGTTCCTTTTGGGCTTTTTTTTGTGACGTAGTTTCCTGTGATTTCCCAATTCTCACGGGGAAAACCAACGAGCGCGCCTTTCTATGCGGGACTGAAAGTGGAAGCCGAATAAGTAGCTTTTGCGGGTGCATGGTGTACCTGATTTTTCAGGGTTCGCTCACTGGGGACGTGTCCCTCGTGTAGTAGTTCTTCATCCGCTATTTTTAGCTGGCCAAATTGCGTCTCCATCCTGAAGGATTCTGATATTTTGTTGAATTCCCGTTCACAGCTATCCGAGCAGCTGAAACTTCCTTTTACTATTATGACCCCATTAGGGGCTGACATTTTCAGCACCAGGTATGCATAGTGGGGTACTACCATGAATCTAGGGAAAGCTGGTCGTCCCGAGATCGCGTGGTACTGTGATGGCCAGTCCACATCGAGGTGCACTTTGCCCAGAGGAGTTTCGACTTTGCCTAGAACTATTCCGTGAAAAGTTGTATCCATTGGTGCTAGATTCGTTAGGGATCAATTCATTGCCCATAGAGTTTTGGTATATATTAGGTTGCTGCTGAAGGGAATATGCCCGAGAGGCAATAATAAAGTGGTTATTATCTTATTCCATGTTTATGATTAATGTTTATTTTGCATGCTATAATTGTATTGATCAGAAACATCAATACATGTGTGTTTAATAAACAAAAAGGGTTCCTAGTTATGCCTCTCTTATAGACTAGCTTGTTGATTAACAAGATGATCAAGGTTTCCTGATCATGGAGATTGGATGTTGTTAATAACAAGGTCACAACATTAGTTGAATGATGTGATGAACATTCATCCGAAGTATAGCATTATGATCAAAGTCATTATGTTTATATTGCTATAACATCATACGGAGTAATCTTAGTCCTTAGACCATGAGATCATGTCAATTGCTAACACCGGAAGAGTATCTTGATAACATCAAACGTCACACCATAACAGGGTGACTATAAAGGTGGGTTCAGTGCTACGAAGGTGTTATGTTGAGGCTCATGGATCAAGAGTGGGATTTGTCCATCCCGATGACGGATAGATATACTCTAGGCCCTCTCGGTGATATCACATTGAAATAGCTTGCAAGCGAGTGATGTGATCACTAGAATGTTATATCACGGGAATAAGAAAAGAGTACATGTCGGCAACGAGATCAAACTAGGTATGGAGATACCGATGATCGAATCTCGGACATGTAATATATCGCGAGACAAAGGGATTTAGTTACTAGCGTTAAAGGTTCTCACGATCACATAAGTCATCGTTGAATGTGTGGGAGTCAGTACGGATCTCTAGGTCCCGCTGCTGATTATTGATCGGAGAGGGGTCTCGATCATGTCTGCATTATTCGCGAACCGTAGGGTGACACACTTAAGGGATACCGACACCATTTGGAGCAAATATGTTTCAGATAAAGATTTAAGAAAGCGCTGGAATTATTTCAATAGACACCGAAACTGTTTCGGGTGAAATTGCTGAAATTGGTTCTCCATGTAATATTGAAATGTTGCAGGGAGTTTTATGTGAATGTTTGTTAATTAAGTAATTAACAAAATTCTGAATAAAATTAATAAAAGAGTTTTATTAAATGAGAGAGCATTAAATTTGGAGAAATTTAATGCATTTAAATTGGAGACTTTAAAAGAGAATGTGAAGGGGCAAATTTATGTGGAGGGAGTTACCACCACATGAATGAGGAGGTGAAGGGTCACCCCTGAGGCGCCAGCCATGGGGAGGGGTACCCTCCCCTCCTTTTATGAAAGGCCCCCCTCTCACACCTTCATACTCACACCTCCTTGTGAAGGATCTCTCTCCCCCTCTAGTATTATTCCCCCATGGTCTCGGATTAGCGAGATACATGTTCCCGGTGGCTTTATCTGGAAAGGAGTTGCTGCTTCTGCTGCTTTGCTGGAGCGAGGGACGGAGGTTGTCGGGGTACCGGACGTGTGTGCTATCACGGATGCACCGCTGCTTTGCGGTGCTGGACTTGGTGGTGCTGGACCTGGATCTGATGGACGTGCTGGAGCCGGACCTGCTAGACTTCATCACGATCTTGAGATCGGCAAGTGTACGACTACATCAACCAGGAGTTCCTACTCGTTAACAAAACTTGTTGTCTTCGAGGGTAAGTTCTCGATGGATGTATGTCCACCCGTTGCTCTGTACCTAGTAGATAGATCTTGGCGTATAGTTCTCATCGTAGGAAAATTTTGTTTTCTATGCTGCGGACCCAACAGTGGTATTAGAGCCTGATCTACGCGTAGGTGCTTTGCATGGGTAGTACACATATGTTTTATATGTGGGCGATGATGATTATGTTATTGCATCTTCTATGTATTTTGGATATTGGTGGCATAGTGGGATGAAGTGGCCCGGACCAACCTTACATGTCATCGTATATGAGACCCCTGTTCCACGCCTGACATGTAACTTGTTTTGCATAAGTGTCTGGTGGGTGTCTATCTCTCCTACTATAGTCAATATCTGATTTACAACGAGTTGCTAATAACCTGGTTATCCTCGTTGTGGTTCATGTTCGTAGGTAAGAACGGTTCTATCTCCGAAAGCCCTAAGCCACGTAAAACTTGCAATTGATAAATTAGAGGCGTCTAGTTTAGATTGTTGCTGGGCTAGTGTATTGATATGGTATTGTTGTAAGTATATGTATGATAGATACTCTTACAGCATACTCAACGTGTAAGTTCCATAGACCTTGGCCTTACACACAAAGGAATGATAGAGATCATACCACGATGCAAATGATAGAGATCAAATGCATGGACCATATCATCTCACTTTACACATTAGATGTTAGCATCTTATACTGCTAGTTTGGGGCTTTCTGTAGCATTGTAAGATGATACCTCATTTAGATATCAAGATAAAAATGTGTTCTTCCTTAAGTATGCACCGTTCTATGGACCGTGTTTCGAGACATCACGTGATGTTCGGGTGTACTCGACTCTACGCTTTCATACAACGGGTGTAAGACAGTTTTACACACGCGAGTACTAAGGTCCTAACTTGGCGAGCCTAGCATGTACATACATGGCCTCGGAACATGGACCGAAAGGTTAAGCATGAGTCATATAGTTGTTATGATGCCCATATAGATGCTCGCCTTTGAAGCTACACCGACTCACGTGATGATCATACTTGGTGTAGTGGATTTGGTTCATGTAATCACCAAAAAGGCACGAGGGATGTCGTTTTGAGTGGGAGTTCATTTCTAATTTGGATTAGTCGAACTAAATTTGTCATAAACTAAATAAAAGTGAATTTGCATAATTTGTTGTAGTCATTGGCATCTGTTCACTACCTTATGCTTAGTTTCAATTGAGATAATAGAACTATAGAATTCTGGATATTTACTTTACGAACTGGTATCGTATTGTTTTGAATGTCAATTTAAAGTTTAGAAGTCCTATTGCAAACTTTCAGCAAACTCTATTTACTCCATGAAGTTTAATAAGTAGTATTAAATCAAGAGTAAGAATTCCAATATTAGTATCTAAAGTATCATGTTTGCCTCCATGATTATTGATATTCAAAAGTTGTTTTAATATCAAGATTATATAGGAGCTGGAAATTGTTTCAGAAACCACCATGTGTGAAAGATATTGTGACATTTGAAACAATGTTTTTGGTTGCATTATGATAGAGTATAATTTAGCAAAATACATGTTCTTATATTGTATGAGAATTTGTGAAGGATGGAGATGCTAAGCATCCGGATCTCCCAAAAGGTTTTGGGAACTAACATTATACTCGCGATTCTTCTTTATAGGCTATAGTAGCTTGATCATGAAAGTTGTCATGATAAGGATGAATAGAAGATGTAAGTAAAATGTTTACTACACTAAGAGATTACTAAAGAACGGATTTTTGAAAGAACACCAAACATTTGATGATGGTGATCCACTTCAAAGTGCAAGTCCAAAGGTATTAGTATTTGACTATATACACTTTGCACTATGTGTCATGTGAATGACACCACTATTGATGTTGATAGATTCTTTTGAAAGAAAAGGAATTGTTGAAAGAGAATCTATAAAATATTTGGCAGAAAAGAAAAGGTTGGAGATGTCCAACTTAGGTATATAAAAGATATACATGTTATGGTTGTATTCCTTGCTTGTTAAACAATGTGGTTCTGATGTATTGGATACCGGTATTGGATACCGAATTGGTTGGTATGAAGTGTCATACATGACAACACAATTCATGAACTACAATGGCCTAAGTAACTAGTAGGAGAATAAGTGATGATGTTCATCAAAAACAAATAAAGTGTTATTGTGTTTTTCGTTGTCATCAAACCTAGCCTTCAAGATTTATTTTAATAATTGTTATTTTGTTCCGGTATTACGAGAACAATGGTTGTTCAAATAATTACCGTATTCCATAATGGATGGATGAACTTTTACAAGTCTAGTGGGAGAAATCACATCCATAAACACCGTTGCTAAAATGTCACAAGACAAATGATTGAAAGATCACTTATGAAGTGACATCGCTGTTTAAATTATATTGGAAAGAAAACATGAAGAAACTCCATGTTGATGGATTTTTGGAGTCTTTGATTTTGATCAATTGACGCTTGTGAGACTTTCCTCGAGATAATTGAAACTCCGTCCACAGGCCAAAGAGGAACGGATGACTAGCTTATTGGATATTATACATATTGATGTATATAGTCCATTATATGTAGCCATATGCGATGGATCTTTTTGCTTCATATGCATTCTCCAGAAATTTAAGTGAATATATCTATATATTTACTTAATAAGGAAGAAGTATGAAACATTTGAAAATTGTTCAAAGACTTTCAAGATGAAGTGAAAATCATTGTAACAAGAAAATAAAGAGTTTATGATTAGATCATAAAGGAAGATATTTGAGTTACATGTTTAGCAAAATAACCTAAGATTTGAGGAATTGTTCCATGATTTGTGTTTCCCGATAAACCATAGGAGTATGGCATATTCGAGAGATGAAATAAAACCATGTTTGACATGGTAAGATCAAAGGTGTCATTTATAAAACTGCCATTATGTTTCAAGGATTAAAGCGTTAGAGACTACCGCTTTTACCCTAAAAAGAGCACCATCATGATCCGTTGAAATGACACCATATAAGTTATGATTTGGGATAAAACCCGAATTGTCTTTTCTTAAAATTTGGTATGCTATGCATAAGTAAAATGTTTACAACCAAAGTCGGATAAGCACATCTTTGTAGGTTATCCCAAAGAATTTGTTGGGAATTTCTCCATAACACCGAGGAGAAAAGAGTTTGTTACTTGGAATGTCAAGTTTCTTGAGAAGGAATTTTTCGTGAAAAGTTAAGTGGGAGAACAATAGAACTTTGATAAGGTTGTTGAACCTTAGCTATATGTGCTAAGTAGCGCAGCGCCGGAAAGTGTCCCGGTGGCGGCCATAATGCTCATGGCTCCCGTGATTACAAAGGGTGTGATCTCGGAGATTAGAGTTCCAATTGAACCGTGTGGGTCGGTAAGAATCAAATAGTGTGATTTGATAAGCAAGTCGTTATTGTTTTGACAATGATGAACCGGCTACATGCAAAGAAGCGATGATGGGCCCTGACTCCATAAAATGACTAGAAGTCATAGAATCCGTGATAGTATCCATACACGAGAAATCAAGTTTCTGAACTTGGAAGACCCTCCCGAAAGGCGTGAAGCCTATCGGTCGTGTTTGGATCTATAAAGAAATAAGACATGGATATTTAACATCTATGAAATAGTCGACATGTCGGAAAGAAGTTTACGACAATGTTCAAGGAGTTGACTATGACAAGATTTGACCTTTCATAGCGATATTTAGTCTTGACGGATTAATGTAGCAACCACTACATATAATTTGGTATATGGTAGTTGAATAAACAAAACAAGGTTCTTCTAATAGAACGGTTACCTAGGACGTGTACAAGACACGGTCCGAAGGGTATTGTTAATTCAAAGGGTGCTAAAAGGGCATGCAAACTTCAATAGTTGAAGTAAGCATAGCGGAGTTGGAATCTTCACCATGATGAAACTGTTAAAAGAGTTTAAATTCATCGAAGATGATGAAGATGCTTGCATTTGCAAGAAATTAAGTGGGAGCACTGAGACATATTTCTAATACATTATGTAGTGGACATATTGTTGATTGGAAATGATGTATCTTGTATTGACATAAGTTAAGAATTTCATTGAAATAAGATTTTGATGAAAGACTTGGGCAAAAACCAGAATATTTGGCAACAATGTCTATATGGATAGATTGAGGCGCTAATATGGTTATGCCAGACGTACATATGAGATATTGAAAGGGTTCAATATGGAAACAACAAGAAATGTTCTTGCTGCATGGAAAGGATTGTATCAAGATTCAAGTGTTTCAACACTTGGTGAGTAAAATCACATGAAGATTTTGATTGATTATACCGTGACATGTATATATCCAAAATGTCCTATGCTCTAAGTGTTATGAGAACATACCAGGATGATTCATAAGATGATCATTGGACAATAGTAAAGATATTCTTATGAGCTTTGGAAGAACTAAGAATATATCATGTATAAGTGACAAATAGTTAAAGGTAGTTCATTGTAAAGTGTTACATTGATACTAGTTTTGTCACAAGATACAAATTAAATTTATCTCAATTTAGACTATGGGTGGAACAATGTAATGGAAAGAATGTTCCATGATAGATTTGGATGAGTTCCAAAATTGAGACATTGTGACGGATACTACAACAAAAGGTTAAGTATATAACTGCTATAGTAGCAGCAAAGGAGGGCATTTGTGTTAAGTAGTTTGTTATCAAACTAGGTGTGGTTCAAAGCGGGCTAATACTATGAAGATATATTGTGTGACAATAATATCAACATATTTTAACCAAACGAACTAAAGGTCTCACCAAAGGACCAAATTTATACAATGCCATCTCATTTGAGAATGAGTGATGCGTAGAGACACAAAGACATGCAAATACACACGGACCTGAAACTGTCAGATCCGGAGATTATGTTAACCACTAGCAATCGCGTATATGCAACACCAGAAAGCCATAGGTGTTCAATACAAAAAGTTTTTCAAACTAGATTATTGACTCGAGTTCAAGTGGGAGACTGAAGGAAATATGCCCGAGAGGCAATAATAAAGTGGTTATTATCTTATTCCATGTTTATGATTAATGTTTATTTTGCATGCTATAATTGTATTGATCAGAAACATCAATACATGTGTGTTTAATAAACAAAAAGGGTTCCTAGTTATGCCTCTCTTATAGACTAGCTTGTTGATTAACAAGATGATCAAGGTTTCCTGATCATGGACATTGGATGTTGTTAATAACAAGGTCACAACATTAGTTGAATGATGTGATGAACATTCATCCGAAGTATAGCATTACGATCAAAGTCATTATGTTTATATTGCTATAACATCATACGGAGTAATCTTAGTCCTTAGACCATGAGATCATGTCAATTGCTAACACCGGAAGAGTATCTTGATAACATCAAACATCACACCGTAACAGGGTGACTATAAAGGTGGGTTCAGTGCTACGAAGGTGTTATGTTGAGGCTCATAGATCAAGAGTGGGATTTGTCCATCCCGATGACGGATAGATATACTCTAGGCCCTCTCGGTGATATCACATTGAAATAGCTTGCAAGCGAGTGATGTGATCACTAGAATGTTATATCACGGGAATAAGAAAAGAGTACATGTCGGCAACAAGATCAAACTTGGTATGGAGATACCGATGATCGAATCGCGGACATGTAATATATCACGATACAAAGGGATTTAGTTACTAGCGTTAAAGGTTCTCGCGATCACATAAGTCATCGTTGAATGTGTGGGAGTCAGTACGGATCTCTAGGTCCCGCTGCTAATTATTGATCGGAGAGGGGCCTCGATCATGTCTGCATTATTCGCGAACCGTAGGGTGACACACTTAAGGGATACCGACACCATTTGGAGCAAATATGTTTCAGATAAAGATTTAAGAAAGCGCTGGAATTATTTCAATAGACACCGAAACTGTTTTAGGTGAAATTGCTGAAATTGGTTCTACATGTAATATTGAAATGTTGCAGGGGGTTTTATGTGAATGTTTGTTAATTAAAGTAATTAAAAAAATTCTGAATAAAATTAATAAAAGAGTTTTATTAAATGAGAGAGCATTAAATTTGGAGAAATTTAATGCATTTAAAGTGGAGACTTTAAAAGAGAATGTGAAGGGGCAAATTTATGTGGAGGGAGTTACCACCACATGAATGAGGAGGTGAAGGGTCACCCCTTGAGGCGCCGGCCATGGGGAGGGGTACCCTCCCCTCCTCCTATAAAAGGCCCCCCTCTCACACCTCCTTGTGAAGGATCTCTCTCCCTCTCTAGTATTATTCCCCCATGGTCTCGGATTAGCGAGATACATGTTCCCGGTGGATTTATCTGGAAAGGAGTTGCTGCTTCCGCTGCTTTGCTGGAGCGAGGGACGGAGGTTGTCGGGGTACCGGACGTGTGTGTGCGATCACGGATGCACCGCTGCTTTGCGGTGCTGGACTTGGTGGTGCTAGAGCTGGATCTGATGGACGTGCTGGAGCCGGACCTGCTGGACTTCATCATGATCTTGAGATCGGCAAGTGTACGACTACATCAACCACGAGTTCCTACTCGTTAACAAAACTCGTTGTCTTCGAGGGTAAGTTCTCGATGGATGTATGTCCACCCGTTGCTCTGTACCTAGTAGATAGATCTTGGCGTATAGTTCTCATCGTAGGAAAATTTTGTTTTCTATGCTGCGGACCCAACAGCTGCTGCTTCCTGCATCCAAGAAAACCTTGATCATGTCGAACCGCCGATTTGTGCCTCCACTATTAGTGCTGATTGACCAGGTCGTGGGACCCGAAGTGGGTGGTCAGCTCTATGGAAGGTTATTTCTTGTTCTTACCAATGAAGATACTCTGACATAGCGGGCGGTGCTATTTCCACCATGTTCACTTGTCTGGTGATCAGTTCCTGTGTTCTATTAGAGGGTCGTCCCTTCTAGATCATCGACATTGCTCGTTTTGATCTAGGGTACTCGTCTTCTTGGTTTGTTGTGTTTTGCGACTGTCCTGCTAGCGGATGCCCCGGTGGTGGTAGTGGTGCACCGATATCAAAAGCGCCAGGTGTGGTAGCGTAGCCTCGGCTTGCTGCTTCAGTTGCCGTTGCGTTGCATAGCTCTTGCATTTTTAAGAATGTTCGACAATCCTTTAGGAAGTGATTGGATCACCTCTTCCCTGTTGAATCGACGTAAAAGTGCATATTGGATGGTCCTTCCAACATTTGTCCTGCAAACATAGGTGGGTCTCACTTTTTCGACTGGTACCGTTGCTGCGGCTAGCTTCCGTTGGCGTCGTCCCTGTTACTGCGGTACCCATTGTTGTAATCATCGCTTTGTTGGTTGTATCCTCTAGAGAAACCATCTGCGGCATAACTTGGTGTGCTATATCCATCGTTGTTTCGTCGCCTTCTATCGTTATTGCGCCTGTCCCTGTCTTCTTCAGGTGAGTGGGCTCTTTGTTGTGTAATGCATCTTCTCTATCGTCCCAGCGATTGGCTATGTCCATCAGCTGCGAAATTATCTTTGGTTTGATTCACCCTAGTTCTTCAATGAACTCTTGCCGACGAAGTCCATCGTTGAAAGCATCAATTGCTCTCTCGTCGGATATGGTTTCAGACGAGTTTTTGATAATGTTCCACCGATGAACAAAATCTCGCATTGACTCTCCTAGTTTTTGTTTACAAGCTCGCAATTGTTCTAGAGACGCATGTCGCTTGAAAGTGGAATGAAAATTTCTGATAAACTTGTCCTCTAGGTCATTCGAATTCCTGATAGAATCTTCGGGTAGTTGTCTTAGCCAAGAACATGTTGTGCCGGTTAAATGCAGCTACAAGCTTTGCATTGCGGTAGCCTTGGAGCCACCTTGTAGCTTGACTATTGCTAGATAATCTGTCAACCAGGCTTCGGGTTCTTGGAGGCCGTCGTATTTATGACGATCGCGAGGTAGTTTGAAGTCTTTTGGTACTGGAGTCTTGGGAACCCGTTGGGTAAAGCAACTAGCTCCGCATAGATCTTGTTCTTCCTCGCTTTCACCGTCATAGTATCTTTGACTGCTGTGCTCTTCCCTAGATCTATCGATCCTACATTGTGTAATATCGTTTCTTGCATCATTCTATGGCTCTGATCCCGAGAAGTGGACCCGATGTGGCGATCGTGATCATTAGGAGTGGCCTACTTGCCGAGGGTTGCTTCGACAACGCAGGGATCTATCGGGTTGCCACGTGGTTCCCTGTTCTGCTTGTGCGAGAGATGCTCCTACCCTGCCGAGGTTCATCAGGGCGGAGTAGTGGAGAGCTCCACGAGGATCGTCGGGTGCAGGTTGAGTTGTGATCAAATATGTTTGTGCGGCCACAATTGCTGCTTGAGATGTTTTTGCCTTAATGTTTCCTGCTTGGTCTATTGACATAAACAATAGATCAAGGCCTCATATCACTTTGCTTCTTTCTGCCTCGGGGATGTTCTGTAGCTGAGATGTTCCCCTTCTTGTCGACGCTCCTCCTATTATGCTTCCTGATCCTCGGGTAGAGCTTAACTGTGCCAGTTGTAAGCTGGATTCGTCGGCTAACCTCTTTCTTTCATTGAGTTGCCATTGCATCCTTAGTAGGTCTCTCTTTTTGTGGTGAAGCAAATATTGATATGCTAATAAATCTTCATGTGAGGCGTCGGTTGTCATTGTAACTGCACCCGAAATTGCTGCTCTTGCTTTTTGCCATGCATCGGCTGGTAGGCGGAGAGTTTGCCTCTTGCCTCTTCGCAGTTCTCCTTCTTCCTAGATTACGCGGTTGACTGTTTCCTTGGCTTCCTTCGTTTGTGTGGTTTCCTGCATTGTCGCTTGATAGGATATCGTCAGGGTTAAAAATTTGATTATCGTTGGAGTCTTGCTGAGTTGACGCGTCTCCGATGATCATGCATACTTGGTGCTGGGTAATATATGAACTGGTGGCGTCATCATCTGAACTGAGGGAGACACTATCAGGTGGATTAGTGAAGTCCATTAGTTTTTGTTCTGGGTAGATTTCTACCATCCTTATCCCGAAGTCGATGCTTTCACTGCTTTCTTCGGGTTATGAGTATGCTGGGCTTGTTCCACATGGTGGAGTTATTTGAGAGTCTGATCCGAAGGAGAGATTGTCACAAAGACCATCAAGGTCCCCCAGATCTGTCTCATCTTGCTTATTTTCTTCGGCTACCTCGATCTGCACTGTGACTTCCACGGAGGATCCGATGGATGAAGCTGGTACCACCGTAGGCGTAGTCTTTTTCACCGATGGTTCTGATGTAATCAGGGCCGAGGGGTGTGATCCTTGGTGGTCTTCTAGTTGGAAGTGTAAGCTTCCGATGATTAGATCGGATCCACCGCTGAAGTTAGCGGGTACTAACAAAGGGGTGGGCGGGCGTGGATCCACTTTTATAGGGTTGCTTCTTGGAAAAGAGAGGTCCATTGAATCCATGGTTCTAGCGTTCAGGTTTCCCACAGACGGTGTCAATTGACAAGGAGTAACCTCGGCAATGTCCATGGAGAAGGACTTAGGGTTTTGCGGAAAAGAGAACACTTGGGATTTTTTTCAGATATTAGGAGAATAATGGAGTCAAAGTTACTTGAATATTTGGTGAATCTCACTATTACAGATCACTTGGGGATTGTTCGGTCTCTTCGCCTATGCCTCTCCCGTCCTATATATAACAGGACAAGTCTCAAAGCTGCATGTGGATAGGTTACATATTCGTAATTACAATACCAACACGATGTCGATCCTTTCCTAATACAACTAGAGCCTTTGTCGGTTGCTCCTTTTGGGCCATCATCTTGACTCTTCATGGGCCGTAAGCCTTTTATCAGGCCTGGGTAGCGAATCATAGGTACCCGAGTAACCATACCTATGTCAGGGTGCGAAGAAGAAGAAGGGCAACAACGACACCACAACGGATGCGGGAGAAGGTGACTCCACAATCCCCCCTGAAGGGCAGGCGACTGTTGGGGCGAAGTCGACCAAGGTGAACCCGCCGCCGGAGGCATCGTACCGGTGGCTGGGGCGTTAGGGGCGACGGCTGCCACATTCCCGCGGTTTATGGCGAGAGCCTATGCCGCGGCGACTGGGACGGAGTCACCGCAAGTTCTAGAGATTATTGATGGCGACATTGGGAAGCATTGTGGGCGAACATCACTCGTATTTCCTTCGGTGGACACCTTTGAGCTTCATCGCATGCTGGGCGCCGCGCTCCAGGTATGTCCAGTCCCCAAGGGTCTAGTCATTGAATTTTAGCGGCTAGACACTGAAACTCTAATTGTCTCCTTGCCGAATCAGCGTGGTTGTGCATGACATCCTTGTGATAGGGCTTGTAGGTTGAATCGGAGGAACGGTAGGCTGTGCTGGAGCGAATGGACCGCGGATTGCGAGCAACACAAGAGGCGAATCAGCGACTCTAGGCGGCTGTAGGTTGATTTTTCTCTTTATGATTGTGTAGCTTTTGCGATTGTGTGCTGCTGACTTGGATTTCTGTGACCATAGATGATCATGCCACCGCACTTGCGAATGCCCATGAAGGGTATGTTCCTGCCATTGACCTTGACGCTGCAAAGGATTCGGTCGCCGCAACGGATGAAAGAGCCAGCTCGCTAGTAAAGGAGCTGGAAGCGGCCAAGGCAGCATTGGCATCTTCCAAGGAGAGGGCGAAGTCCGCGGTCGTGGCGGCAGAGGAGGAGCGTAAGGCCTTCGATTCAGTGATCATGGAGTTGTAGGGGAAGTACTCCGTGCTAGAGAAATCCGTCACGGAGAACTGCCGCAAGCTCCTTGGTAAGGCTTGATTTCCCTCGTTTCTTGTTCTTCGAGTATTGCACTGTTTGACCTTGATGAGTCCTCGAGCGGGCGAGTCCCCGAGGATATCCTTCCACCGGAGATTGATTTCTGACGTTGTGCAGCTGTTATAGGTCAAGGAGACCCGGTTGTGCAGACCTTCAATGCCGAGCAGTGTGTGACAGTGGTGGTGAAAGCTGTGACCGCATCGGCGATGTGCGTCCAGGCCGTCCTCCAAGGTATTTCCCCCACTGAAGTAATTCTCGGGGGATTGACCGAGGTGTGGCAATACCTCGAAGAAGCACCCGCGGTCGTCAAATGGATGTCGCAGTCTGCGTTCCACCGTGGAGCCATGACTGCACTGAGCCTTGGGCTCGCACATTTCCCGGAAGACTTTGACCTTGATGACGTCACCAGCGGGTACCCTTCAGCGACTGGCTAGGTGGAGGTCACTGAAGTCCTCAGGTTGAACGCTAAGGCTGCTCCGTATGCGGAGCGTGTGTTGGCGATGGGCGATCTGCTGCCTTATCAGGAGACGCGGGTGGCGCCGAATGATGCCAAGCCGGTGCATCGCGACTTGAAGTCGGAGCAGCCCTTCCGGTCGTCACTTGCAAAGAAGTTGGCAACTTTCCCAACGAACCCCTGGAAGCCGTTTTTCCGTGCCAAGGGTGCTAATGGTGCCTCGTCATCAAAGCGTACAGAATGAAGAATTGTATCAGAGCATAAGTTAGCATGGTGAGTAGCCTTTTGTAATTTACTTTATGTGTGAACAATGTAGTTTGTCAATTTTTGAATATGTCAGTCAACTCGTATGAATTTCGTGAGTTTGCTTGTTTGGGTTTTAGATTATGCGAGTCCCCGAGCGCGTCTGTCGTTGGGTATTGACATTGCATATATGTTTAGTTGTTTGTTTTAGGTTGTTCGGTTAACCTATGTCGACTCGCTGTGGCTCGGGGAGGCAGTCACTAATGACCCCTAGGGGTGCTCTGTACTTGGTGTTTTCCCTGACACGGACGGGGTCGGTTAGGCAAGTCCCCAAGCATGGTACTTAAGCATTCGAGTCGCATGCCCAAGTTAGGTGAGGACGTGGTTCGTTGTTTGTTACGTGTCTCACCTCCTGACTTGGAAAGTCAGTTGCATGGTGAATCCAAGGCAAGCTGTCATACTTGGTGTGTTCTCGAGTCGCTTTTAGGGTCGCTTTGAACAAGTCCCAAAGCGTGGTACTTAATCAATCGAGTCGCTTTGCACGAGGATGGGGAGGACGTGGCGCTGTGGGAAGCTTGATCGGTGGTCTTGGCTCAGGAAGCCATTCGAGCGGGGCAACTCCGATGGTGGCTCCAGGTTGGCACTTTCATGGACGGCTCAAGGCCTGAGTATTTTCAGTACCCTTGAGCCACACTAGTCCGCCATGCCGGTCGCTCAACCAAGGGTTTACTACTGTAGTTAGCATACTGTTGTATGTACGAGTGCGATTGGCACAAGAAATGGCGAGTGGACACAATTTGCACGAGAAGGATTTTTATTCCGTCATGTGGCAGCTGAGTACAAGTTTTAGTTCTATGTATAGAACTTCCAGAGGAGATTTACATTCCATGGCTGCTCGACGTCGAGTTGGCCGTCACCTCGTATGTCGATGAGGTAGTAGCCGTCGTTGCCTAGGACTCGCCCTATGGCGAATGGCCCCTCCCAAGGGGGAGAGCCTGTGCATTCCCTTCTTGTCCTAGATGAGTCGCAGGACGAGGTCGGCCTCCTGGAAGGTGCGAGTCCGGACTCGGCGGCTGTGGTAGCGGCGGAGTCCTTGCTGATAGATGGCGGTGCGGGAGCGAGCTAGGTCACAGGCTTCATCAAGCAGGCAACCCCATTTTGATGGGCGACCTCGTTGTCCTCTTCCGTGTAGTGTACGACTTGGGGCGAGTCGTGTTCCAGGTCTGTTGGCATGACAGATTTGGCACCGTACACCATGAAGAAGGGGGTGAACCCCGTCGATCGATTGAATGAGGTGTGAATGCCCCATAGCACGGAGGGGATCTCTTTGACCCAGCATCCAGGAGTCCGATCGAGGGGGACCTATAGTCTTGGCTTGAGGCCATGGTGGATGCTTTGATTAGCTCGCTTTGCTTGGTTGTTCGACTCCAGATGGGCGACTGAGACGAGGTCGAGCGAATGCCGTGCTCTTATTAGAAATCAGCCATAATGCCTTTGGTGAAGTTGGTGCCGTTGTCTGTGATGATGTTGTGTGGGTAGCCGTACCAGTAGATCAGCTCGCGGAGGAACTTGGTAGCGGTTTTGCCATCACATTTCTTGATCGGCTTTGCCTCGACCCACTTGGTGAATTTGTCGACTGCGACCAGGAGGTGGGTGTAGCCTCATGGAGCGGTCTTGAATCGCCCCACCATGTCGATGCCCCATATGGCGAATGGCCACGTGATGGGGATTGTCTTGAGGGCCGAACTAGGTATGTGCATCTGGTTGGCATACTTCTGGCACCTGACGCAGCATTGGACGATGTTGATGGCGTCGGCGTGGGTGGTGAGCCAGTAGAAGCCGTGTCGCTAGGCTTTGGCGACTAGCTACCTTGCCCCGGCGTGGTGGCCGCAGTCATCGGCGTGGGTGTCTTATAGGATCTTGCCATTGATGAGAACACAGCGTTGGTACGCTCCTGTTACGCAGTGTTGGTACGCTCCTGTTACGCTGTGCTTGTGGATCTCGCCATTGATGAGAACGAAGGATCTAGTGCTAGAGTTAGGTGACGTAGGGTGCAGTCCAGTCGCTTGGCTCCATGATCATGGAGACTAGGGCAGGCTCAGGCTGCAGTGGTATCCCGATGTCGATCTCCTTCGGGGGGAGACCAATGGCTTGTCGATGACGTCGAGGAAGACTCCTGGATGTGGTGTTAGGCGGGCTAACCCGATGCGCGAGAGTTCATCGGCCTCTTCATTCTTTCGCTGGTTGATCCACTCGACGGAGTAGCCGGCAAAGTAGCCCCCCAACTGGTCCACCTCTTGGCGGTACGCTATCATGTTGGGGCGACTTCATCACAGGTGCCAGCGACTTGCCCAACGACGAGTTCGGAGTCGCCATAGCACTTGAAGCGGTTAACGTTCATTTCCTTGAAAGCTCGCATGCCGTGGAGGAGGGCCTTGTACTCCGCCATGTTGTTGGTGCAGGGCGTGAAGTTGAGCTACAATACGTAACTGAACTTGTCACCTTTGGGGGATGTGAGTATGATCCCTGCCCCGGTGTCGTCCGAGTTCTTGGAGCCATCGAAGTGGAGCATCCAGTAGTGGAGGTAGGGAAACATATCGGGTTGCTGTGCCTCTTCCCAATATGCAAGGAAATCAGCTAGGGCCTATGACTTGATCGCCTTGCGTGTCTCGTACTTGATGTTGTGGATTCCAATCTCAATGTCCCACTTGGCGATTCGCCCAGTCGTGTCGCGGTTGCGGATGATATCTTGCAGCAGGGAGGAGGAGACGACCGTGATGGGGTGCTCCTGGAAGTCGTGCGGGAGCCTGCGTTGGGCTCGGAAGACCGCGTATAAAAATTTCTGGTATTGCAGGTAGCGTTGCCTAGTCGGTGAGGACCTCTCTAATGTAGTAGACAGGGCGCTACATGGGGCATTCCTTGCCTTCCTCTGGTCGCTCGACAACCATCACGGTGCTGACGACTCGAGTGGAGGCCGCGATGTAGATGAGCATTGGCTCCTTGTCCATGGGAGCGACGAGTACTGGTGTTGCAAGTAGCACCTCCTTCAGCGCTTTGAGTGTGTTGTCTGCTTCCTTGTCCCACGTGAATGTGGGGTTCTTCCGCATTAGGCGATAGAGGGGCATTGCCTTCTCACCGAGCCATGGGATGAAGCGACTGAGGGCTGCGACTCGTCCTGCCAGCTTCTAGACATCGCGTAGGCACTCGGGTTTCCCGAGTTGCACGATTGTGTTGATCTTGGAGGGGTTTGCTTCAATGCCTCGTTTGGAGACTACGTACCCTAGTAGTTTTCCGGTGGGCATGCCGAAGGTGCACTTCTCTAGGTTCAGTTTGATTTTGTACATCTGCAGACTTGCGAAAGTCTCGGCCAGGTCAGTGAGTAGGTCGCTCTGGCAGGTTGACTTTACCACCACGTCATCGATGTAGACGTGGATGTTGTAGCCAATTTGGCTTGCTGAGCACTCCTGCATGCACCATTGGTAGGTGGCGCCGGTGTTCTTGAGGCCAAACGTCATGGCAGTGTAGAAGAAAGCTCCAAATGATGTATGAAAGTCGTTTTCTCCTTGTCCCCGACATCCATCTTGATCTGATTGTAGCCAGAATAGGCGTCGGGGAAGCACAACGACTCGGACCCATGGTCGAGTATATGGTCTGGTCTATGCGTGGTAGGACGAACTCCTCCTTGGGGCAGGCGCTGTTGAGGTTGGTGTAGTCGATACACAGCCTCCAGGTGTTCTTCTTCTTCAGGACCAGGACTGGATTGGCCAGGCACATGGAGCACTTGATTGGCCGAATGAAGCCTGCAGCGAGTAGTCGCTTGCTAAGTCGTGTATTAACGAGCTCATTGGGGAACCCCAAGAGGAAGGTATGATGAGCACAGTAGTAAGTTTCTCTCAGTTATGAACCCAAGGTTATCAATCTAGTAGGAGCAAGGAAACACCCCAAAGGTGTAGCTAGTTGAACGTTGGCAGGGCGCACTACTGGTGCCAACAGCAACGTGGAGACCTGCACAACACAACCACAGAACTCTGTCCCCAACTTGCGATGATGTTGTCAATCTCACCGGTTTTGCTGAAAACAAAGGATTAAACATATCGAATGGAAGGAAGTAATAGTTTGCAGAAAGTAAACACAAGCAGTAAACAATTGATTGTAGATTGATAGTAAAAGAAAGGACTGGGGTCCGTAGTTCACTAGAGGTGGCTCTCCTTAAGATAGACAACAAGTTGGGTGAACAAATTATAGCGGGGCAATTGACAAACATCAAGAAAGCATACAAGCATATACTAATCATCTTGACTCCTTTGAGATTTGATTGGGCATTACAACATTATACATAGACCGCCATCCAACTGCATCTATGACTAATAATCCACCTTCAGGTTATCATCTGAACCCCCTCCAGTATTAAGTTGCAAGCAACGGATAATTGCATTACGAATTGCATGTAAAGTAAACAATATGATTGTTCTATGAACAAAGGATTGTTGTTTTCTCCCTAGTAGCAACATCACATCTAGTACCTTAGAGATTTCTGTCACTTCCCCAGATTACCAGAGGAATGAACCCACTATCGAGCATAAATACTAACTCTTGGAGTTGCTAGCATCTACTTGGCCAAGATAGCTACTAACAACAGAAAGCATGCAAGATCACAAATAACAAATACATGATAGAATCAATAATCAATATGAAATAGCATCTCAATATCCATCAGATCGCCACAAACACAACATGTAGAATTACAAATAGATGATCTTGATCATGAACGGAGCTCACAAGATCTAAACATGAAAGCACAAAGGAGGAGAACCAGCCATCTAGCTACTACATGGACCCGTAGTCCAGAGATGAACTACTCACGCATCACACCGGAGGCTTGCATGATGATGAAGGCCTACAGGGTGAATTCCCCTCTTCGGCAGGGTGCCGGGAAGAGCTTCAGATCCCTCCCGATCTAGGGATGGAGATGACGGCGGCTACAAACTCTTTCTTGGATTTTTGATTGGGTACTTAGGGTTTCCGTATCAGAGGCAATATATGGGCAGAAGGAGAGGCCGAGGGGGTGCCTGGGGTGGCCAGACCACCCCCTGGCGCGGGCCAGGCCTGGCCACGCGGCCAGGTGGTGTGGTCGGTCCCCATCCCCTCTCCGTCTCGTATTTTGGCTCTAGGTGTCCCCCCATTAAAATAATGACTTTGGCTTTTGTCCCGTCCAATTCCGAGAATATTCATTTTCTAACTTTTCTGGAACCAAAAACAGCAGAAAACAGGCAGCCGGCACTGTGGCTCTTATTAATAGGTTACTCCAAGAAATCATATGAAAAGTACTCCAAAATGTGGACAAAACACAAGAAAGTAGATAAAACCAAGCATGGAACATCAAAAATTATGGATACATTTGCAATGTATCAACATCCCCAAGCTTAACTCCTGCTCGTCCTCGAGTAGGTAAGTGATAAAAAGAAAGAATAGTTTTTGAGGTGACATGCACCATCATAAACTTGATCAAAGTATTTGTAAAACATTCAAAGCTGGGATCATAGTACTTCAATCATAACATGAAAGACAAAGTTCTAGCAATAAGACAAAGGAACTATGTTGCAACATGAAAAGGCAAAAACAAAAGATTCATGAATAACAATGCTTTGCAAGACGTTTGTTTGTTTCACATAAAGAAAACATAGCATAGTGGCATTCAGCTTGTCCCTCATAGAGTAGCAAACATAAATGCATAGGACACTTTCAAAGTTCATAAGAGTGATGTCGTGGAAACGGCCACGGTAGCCGCTGCCATAGGCAGCGATTGAGAGTTTCGTGAGGAAGACTTGGCGGCCATCTGCGGTGCAAGATGGGGGCAGATGCACAAGGGTTTACCCAGGTTCGCCCCCCCGGAGGGTAAAGACCTACTCCTGCTAGGTTGGATTATGAGAGAGCGAGTTACAGGGGTGGCGAGCTCGGCGGCTGGGCAGCGAGTCGCTTGAGAGGGTGTATGATGGAACGTGAGTCTCTACGATACCCTAGGGAGTTTATATATGAAGCACCTCCCCGGGTTTACAAGTTTTCCCCGAACAAGATAAGGATCCGGGAGCTTTTGACCTAATCCGACTGGGCTTCTGCTACGCTCCTGGGCTTCAAGTCGCCAGTCGATGGGCCTCTTCTTTCCTCAGAGTCTAGTCGCTGTCCTTCAGGCGTACTCGCGGGCCTTCCGGCCCACTCGAAACCTACTGCTGAGCATACCCCCTTTGGCATATCCCCATCAGTAGTCCCCGAGGCCATCGTTGATGCAGGCACATGCGTTCTTTGGTGCTTGAAGTAGGCGATCCCAATTTGGGCACCCAGCCAAATCGGCGGTGGACTCTATTAATGTCGAAGAGAATTCCTCCACAGCTCCACTCGTCACTTTAATGAACATCATTGCTTCCTAGTCGTCATTTCGGCGAGAAGAGAGATTAGCGGGGGGCGAGTGGATCACCGGAGTTGGACCGTCAACCTTAGTCAAACTATCTGTTGGAATTTCCAACCTTAACTACGTCGCAATTACCGTGGGTAACGGCTATCCCGATTTTGGCGGGTGACCTTTCCCATTTAAGGGGAGTGATGGATCAGCTTCGCGATCCTGCTTCACATTCTTCGTCCTTTCTCATTTGCTCTTCCTCTCCGCTCACCCCCGACCTATTCTCCTCACATCGCGCGATTCCACTTTTCACTCAATGGCGCCTCCAAAGGCTCGTGGGGAAAATCCAAGTGCACCACAGCCCAGCTGAAATCCTTCGAGGACGCCAGGGTGCTCCGCAAGGGGAATTGGCGAGTTCCCCCCTCTTCCGAGACCGAGCCGAAACCGTGGCCCGACGAGTTCATCTGCTTCACCAGCCATCTTGAGAGGGGATTAGGGTTCCCCACTTCGCTCTTCTTCCGCTGCTTCTGCGCGTACTACGCGATCAAGCCCTCAGATCTTGGTCCGCATAGCATCGAGCAGCTGGCGATCTTCGTCGCCTTCTGTGAGTGCTACCTCGGCTGCAGGCCATACTTCTCACTGTGGATGGAGCTCTTCCACAGCCACATCGGGCGCGAGGCGTCCAGCGGCTTGATGCTGGCTACAGGCGGGGCCACCTTCCAGCTGAGGCTGAAGGCCAACTTCGTCAAGCTCCTCCTGCCGAAGAAGGCCACCAACGAGTGGAAGAAAAGCTGGTTCTATGTCAAGGAAGCTACTCCCTCCGGCGAGGTCTCCCTTCCTGAATTCGTTGCCGAGAGGAGCAAGCCCTGCCGACTGGCGCCAAAGAAGCTCCCTGAAGATCAGCGGATGGCTGTCGCGGAAATGATGGATCAGATCCAGAAGCTGAAGGACCAGGGGTTGATTCCGATCAACCTCTACAATTGCTGGCTCTGGCGGCGCCTGGTTCCGCTGGCGGCTCGTCCACACTAGATGTACAAGTACAGCGGGAAGCTTGATCCATCTCGCACCACCAAGGAGTCGTGGGAGGCCGAAGATTACAAGGCCGCCTTGAAGAAGATCACCGACGCGGAGTTCACGGGTGCGGAAGTCGGAGTCGCCCCGTATACTCCTGTGAAGAACGAAGCCCCTACAGTAAGTCTTCTTTCCAATCGCTCCGTTCGTATTCCAATTTTGTTCCTTTCGCTTGTCGCGTTTTTGACTCGCAGTGGTTCTCAGCTTTTTCAGGTATTGGAGGGTTGGCTCCCTTCGCTCGATGAAGAAGTCCCCCAAGAGCTGGAGAAAGATTCCGAGGGGGATCCTTCCGATAGCGACGGGGAAGACGAAGAGGTCGCTCTCCCAGCGCCTGTGGCTCGCAAGACCCGAATGCAGAAACAGCGAGAGGTCAAAGCGAGCCGTAGCCTGGATGAGTTCGAAGAAGGCGACAAGGTCGCCCAGGAGCAGACGTCCCGGCGCACAGCTACGCCTTCGAAGCCCCCACGCTAACCCAAGTGTCCGGCAAAAAGGCCCGCGTCACCTGTCAGGTCGTCAGTGGTGTTCGGGTCAGACGACGACTCCGACGGCGAAGGGTCTTCTGAAGTCTCGCACAAGGTCCCGAGGGCCGCAATCCCGACGAAGGGGTTGGAGGGCGAGGACACGGAGGTGGTGGTAGAGGCGCCCCTGGCTTCGATCGCGCCGTCGACCTTGGGGGTCCCAAGCCAAGAAGCCACCGACGTAGTGCCGCCCAAGTCGCCGCTGCCGTCGAAGGCAGCGGCGTCAGAGTCGGAGATCCCGGTGACTGCGGCTTCGTCGTCAAGGAAGCCTTCGGTTTCGTGGGCTTCGGACGTATTCGAGCAGGGGCTCAGTCGCAAGCTGGGTCCCGAGTTGGACAAGCCTGCCCATATCAGTACCGGTCTTCACGTTCTTCTAGTCGCCAAGTAAGTTATACTTCCTTGTCCCAATTTGCTTTGCACCTTTTGTGTCGTGGTTGTGCTGATTAGAAGGGCTCGTGCAGGTCGGGGGCTAAGAAGATTGGTCTCCCTTCGGTGGCCAAGATTCCCCCGGTCACTGTCGCGGGAGAAGGTGATCTCCCCAGGAAGAGGAAGGCCCCCGAGGGTGTCGCGTCTGCTGAAGTCGTGAAGAAACAGAAGGGTTGCACCGACTCCGCGGCGACCGGGGGAAGTGCCACGAAACCAGTCGCTGCGCTGCTCGTCAAAGAGGGGGCGGCGACGCGGTCAGAGCCAATGCCAGCTGCATCCGCGCCGGAGGTGCCGGTCCCGGCGGCCAGCGCCCCTGCCAGGGCGTCGGCGACATTCCCTCGCTTTATGGCGAGGGGGTTTCCAGGCGGTGCGGATGCGCAATCTCCGCAGTTCCCAAAAATCATGGACATAGAGATTGAGGCCCGCCACGGGCGCACCTCCTTCACGGTTCCGTCGACTGACGTTGCTTAACTTCACAAGATGCTCAGCGCTGCCATTCAGGTATGTCCAGTCCCCGAATTCCTAGTCGCTGAATTTCAGCGGCTGGGAATTGTCTTTATCTTCCTATATTCTCCAGTCCGCGAGTTCCTAGTCGCTGAATTTCAGCGGCTGGGAACTGGTCTTAATTTTTTCTTCCTACTCCAGTCCCCGAGTTCCTAGTCGCTGAGTTTCAGCGGCTGGGAACTGGTATTTCTTTTCCTCCCGATGCTTAGCTGGTCTTGTTGTTTTTTGCAGGGGTTGCAGCGGGAGTCGACTGATCGGCAGGCTGCGCGAGAGCGCCTGGAGCGTGACTTGCGCGAGGCGCAAGAGGTGAACCGGCGGCTTCAGGAGAGGATCGGTGAGTGTTTGGCGTTGT
This sequence comes from Avena sativa, assembly GCA_916181665.1. NCBI lineage: Eukaryota > Viridiplantae > Streptophyta > Magnoliopsida > Poales > Poaceae > Avena > Avena sativa. Next base: position 567,451,487 of record OV702291.1, read on the forward strand.
TCTTCTTTGCTTGTTGTGAGCTGGTTTTATGCAATACTCTGACATCTCCACTTGCAGACAGTTTCCCGGCTGAGGTCTCCAAAGCGCGTGAGGGGTATGTCCCACTCGCCGAACTGGACACGGCGAATGAGCGAGTGGCCTCCTTGGTCAAGGAGTTGGAGGATGCTAAGGCGGCCTCGATTTCTTCGGAAGAGCGGGCAAAGGCTGTCGTCGCTGCCGCTGAAGAGGAACGCAAGGCCGCAGACTCCATCATCGTGGGACTGCATAACGACCAGGCCGCCTTGGAGAAGCACGTCAAGGAGAATTGCCGCAAGCTGCTTGGTGAGTTTCTGTCATTGCCTTAGCCTTTTGTCGGGTCCCCGCTTTGGGGGTTTCATTGTTTCACTAACATCTGACTTTGCACCTGTGGTAGGCCAAAGCGACCCGGTGGTGCAGACTTATACTGCCTCGCAGTGCGTAACTGCCGTGGTGAATGCGGCCACGGCCTCGGTGTTGTGTGTCCAGGCGGCTCTTCAGGGCATGTCTCCCACCGAAGTCATCCCTAGGGGGCTCACGGAGGTGTGGCTCTATCTGGAGGAGGTGCCCGCAGTTGTGGAGTGGATGACACGCTCGGCGTTCAGACGCGGGGCTGCCACGACGTTGAGCTTGGGTCTTGCGCATTTCCCCGACGACTTTGATCTTGACGATGTCACGAGTGGCTATCCCTCGGCGACCGGCACGGTGGAGTGTCGGAGGTGCTAAAGATGACCGCGAAGGCCACTCCTTATGTCGATCGTGTCTTGGCGATGGGGGATCTGCTGCCGTACCAGGAGACGGTGTTGGCGCCTGGCGACCCCGAGCCGGAGCACCGCGACATGAAGTCGGAGCAGCCCTTCCGGTCATCATTGGCGAAGTCGCTGACCACGTACCCGACGAACCCGTGGCAGCCCTTTGTGCGCGTCAAGGGTGGTGGCGCTTCTTCTTCGTCTGGGCCTGTAGAGTGAGCAAATGTAAAAGTTGTAATAGATGCCAAGTGGCGAACGTTTGTATGATTTTTGTAATCCGTGTCGCAGTGACTTGGTCGACTTGTGTTATTATTAAGGCAGTGTTTTGTTCATCAATTTGAGCGAGTCCCCAAGCGCGTCTGCCCTTTAATGGGGTATAACTCGACTGTGTATTTCTATGTGTTTGCTTCGTTTTCACGTTTATTTTTGTCCCTCGCGTCTCCTGAGCGGCGAGTCCCCGAGTGCGAGTGAGGTTCGTTTGTGAACGAGTCCTCAAGCATTGTGCTAGACCGTATTGGTCATGATCCTATTGCAGGTTATGAATGCGTTGTTTGTAACGCGTCTCCTCCCCTGGCCCGGAGAGCCAGGCGCTTGGCGAGCCCTAGGCAGCTCTCTTACTAGGTGTGTTCCCGAGCCGCGTGGGGTCTCCGTTTTGCAGAGTCCCCGTGCATGGTCCTTTACCGTTCGTGTCGCTTTGCGCGAGGGTGGGAGGGACAGATCGCTGTGAGAAGCGTGTATCGGATGTCTTGGCCCGGCGGGCCAGTCGGGCTAGGCGACTCCAATGGCGGCTCCGGGTTGGCGTTTTTCATGGACAACCCAAGGCCCGAATTTTTCCGGTGCCCTTGTGCCACACTACTTGGCCGTGCCGGTCGCTCGACCAGAGGTTGACTTCCGTAAGTAGCGTATTGCTAGCATGTACGAGTGCGAGTGGCACAAGAATATGGCGAGTGGACACAATTTGTGCGATCCGAATGAATTTCATTATATATGCCGATGGAGTACAGTGTGAGGTTCTAAGTATAGAACTTTCTGAGGAGGTTTACATTCCATGGCCTCCCGACCTCCAATTGGCCATCACCCCGTATGTCGATGAGGTAGTAGGCATCATTGCCAAGGACTCGGCCTATGGTGAATGGCCCCTCCCATGGGGGGGATAGCTTGTGCATTCCCTTCTTGTCTTGGACCAGTCGTAGGACCAGGTCGCCTTCCTGGAAGGTGCGAGTTCGCACTCGGCGGCTGTGATAGCGGCGAAGTCCTTGCTGGTATATGGTGGTGCGGGAGCGAGCCAGGTCGCGTGCTTCGTCGAGTTGATCGACGCTGTCTTGGCGGGTGGTTTTGTTGGCCACCTCGACGTAGTTGGCGACTCGAGGAGAGTCGTGCTCCAGGTCTGTTGGCATTACGGCCTCGGCGCCATACACCATGAAGAAAGGCGTGAACCTGGTTGATCGGTTGACGGAGGTGCGGATCCCCCATATCACAGAGGGGAGCTCATCGACCCAACATCCTGGGGTGCGCTCGAGGCGCACATGTAGTCATGGCTTGAGACCGTGGAGGACGCTCTGGTTGGCGCGCTCTGCTTGGCCATTTGATTCCGGGTGGGCGACTGATGCGAGGTTGAGTCGTATGCCGTGCTCCTCATAGAATTCCGCCATGGCCCCCTTGGCGAAGTTGGTGCCGTTGTCTATGATGATGCTGTGTGGGTAGCCGTACCGGTAGATGAGTTCGCGGAGGAACTTGGTAGCCATCTTGCCATTGCACTTCTTGATCGGCTTGGCCTCCACCCATTTGGTGAACTTGTCGACTGCGACCAGGAGGTGAGTGAAGCCCGATGGGGCCTTCTTGAATGGGCCGACCATGTCCATGCCCCATACGGCGAATGGCCACGTGATGGGGATTGTCTTGAGCGCCGAACCAGGAAGGTGTGTCTGGTTGGCGTACTTCTGGCATCCGACGCATCTTTGGACAACGTCGGTGGCGTCGGCGTGTGTGGTGAGCCAGTAGAAACCATGCCGCATGGCCTTGGTGACTAGCGACTTGGCGCCGGCGTGATGGCCGCAGTCGCCAGCGTGGATGTCCTAGAGGATCTTGCGGCCTTCCTCTGGCTGTACATATCGCTAGAACACACCGGTCACGCTGCGCTTGTGGAGCTCGCCGTTGATGATGACGAAGGATTTGCAGCGGCGTACGATCATTCACGCCTCTGTCTCGTTGCTCGGTAGGAGTTTGTGTTCCAGGAAGGCGACGTATGGCGCTGTCCAGTCGCTAGGTTCCACAACCATGGCGACTAAGGCCGGTTCTGGTTGTAGTGGGATCCCGGCGTCGATCTCCTTCGGTGGGCTGACAGAGGGCTTGTGGATGATATCGAGGAAGACGCCTACTGGTGGCGCCTGTCGAGCCAACCCGATGCGGGAAAGGGCGTCCGCCTCCTCTTTTTTACGCCTGTCGATCCACTCGACGGAGTAGCCGTCGAAGTGTCCTCCCAGTTGGTCGACGGCCTGGCGGTACACTATCATTGTTGGGGAAACAACGTCGCATGTCCCGGCCACTTGGCCGGCGACTAGGTCGGAGTCGCCGTAGCATCGTAGGCGATTGATGTTCATCTCCTTGGCGGCTCTCATGCCGTGGAGGAGGGCCTCTTATTCCGCCACGTTGTTGGTGCAGGGTTTGAAGTTGAGGTAGAGTATGTAGCGGAGCTTGTCTCCTTTGGGGGAGGTCAGTATGACCCCAGCCCCCACACCGTCGGTGTTCTTGGAGCCGTCGAAGTGGAGCGACTAGTAGTGGAGGTGTGGGAGCTTCTCTGGCTGCTGTGCCTCTTCCCAGTCGGCGAGGAAATCTGCCAGGGCTTGCGACTTGATCGCTTTTTGGGGCTCGTATTTGATGTTGTGGACGCCGATCTCAAAGGCCCACTTGGCGACTCGCCCAGTCGCATCGCGATTGCGTATGATGTCTTGCAGGGGCACGGAGGATACCACCGTGATTGGGTGCTCCTGGAAGTAGTGCGGGAGTCGCCGCTGTGCCCGGAATACCGTGTACACCAGTTTTTGGTATTGCGGGTAGCGCTGTCGTGAGTCTGTTAAGACTTCGCCGATGTAGTATACTGGGCGCTATATGGGGCGCTCCTTGCCCTCTTCTGGTCGTTCGACGACCATCACAACGCTGACAACCCGATTGGAGGCTGCGACGTAGACGAGCATTGGCTCTCTGTCGAGTGGCGCGGCGAGTAGTGGTGCCGCGAGTAGCACTTCTTTGAGTGCTTTCAGTGCATTGTCGGCCTCTGCGTCCCATTGGAACGTTGGGTTCTTGCGCATCAGGCGGTATAGGGGCATTGCCTTCTCGCCTAGTCGGGGGATGAAGCGACTGGGAGCCGCGACTCGCCCTGCCAACTTTTGGACGTCGCGCAGGCACTCGGGTTTCCCGAGTCGCGTGATGGTGTCGATCTTGGTGGGGTTGGCCTTAATGCCTCGCTTGGAGACTACGTACCCCAGAAGTTGTCCGGTGGGTACGCCGAAGGTGCATTTTCCGGGGTTCAGCTTGATGTTGTACCTCTGCAGATTTGCGAAGGTTTCTGCTAGGTCGGCGAGCAGTTTGTCCTAGCGGGTGGATTTTACCACCACGTCGTCGATGTAGACGTGGATGTTGCGGCCAATTTGGCTCGCTAGACACTCCTGGATACACCTCTGATATGTGGCGCCTGCGTTCTTGAGGCCAAATGTCATGGCCGTGTAGCAGAACGCGCTGAATGGCATGATGAACGCCGTCTTCTCCTCGTCTTTGACCGCCATCTTGATCTGGTTGTAACCAGAGTAAGCGTCGAGGAAACACAGCGACTCCGATCCCGCAGTCGAGTCGATGATCTGATTGATGCACGGTAGGACGAATTCCTCCTTCGGGCAGGCGCTGTTGAGGTTGGTGTAGTCTATACACATTCTCCAGGTGTTGTTCTTTTTGAGGACCAGGACTGGGTTTGCCAGCCACTTGGAGTACTTAATTGGCCGGATGAAGCCTGCGGCTAGCAGGCGCTGGACCTCCACGGCGATTGCTCGACGGCGCTCTTTGTTGAAGGGCCATAGCGACAGTTTTACTGGTCGCACTTTAGGGTCGGCATTGAGTTTGTGCTCAGCGAGTTCCCTCGGGACACCTGGCATGTCAGATGGCTTCCATGCAAAGATGTCGCGGTTCTCACGGAGGAACCCGATGAGCGCGCTTTCCTATGCGGGGCTCATATGCGCCCGATGGTCACCGTCTGGCTAGAGTCGCCTGGGGCGAGCTCGACGGTGTGGGTGTGCGTGGTCGCCTCGAACGTGGAGTTCGCGGCGATCGGTTTCTTCAGGATGGTGGGATCGTCCTTGTTGATGTTGCCCGCGTATTTTGCGAGCTCCTCCGCGTGGTCAGTCTCTGCGGCGATGACGGTGTCGGCAAGCTCGGCGCCTTTTTCCTCGCATTCCATGGCCATATCGGGGTCGCCGTGGATGGTGATGATGCCGCTCGGCCCGGGGAGCTTCATCATGTTGTAGGCGTAGTGTGGGGTCGCCATGAACTTTGCAAATGCCTGGCGGCCCAGGACGCAGTGGTAGGGACTGCGGAAGTTTACCAGCTCGAAGACGATCCTCTCCGTGTGGTAGTTTGCCGGGGTGCCGAAGGTGACTGGCAGCGTCACCTTCCCGATCGGTTATGCCTTCCGACCGGGGACGATGCCGTGGAAGGTCGTAAGTGTTGGCTCGATGGCTGTTTCTGGGAGCTGGAGCCTTTTGAAGGTGTCGAGGTACAGGATGTTGATGGAGCTCCCACCGTCCATCAGTTTCTTGGGCAGCCAGTAGTCAGCCACCTTTGGCCTGACCACCAGGGCGACTCGCCCTGGATACTCGATTCTTGGCGCGTGGTCCTGGCGACTCCAGGTGATGCTCTGTTTGGACCAGTTTAGGAAGCGGGGGATGTCGACTTGCGTCACCGCATTGACAGCGACCGCGCGGGTGAGTACCTTCTTCTCACGCTTGGTGCCGAGCCCGGTGAAGGTATGTAGCGACCCGACAGCGGTTCCGAAGTCGCCGCCGTTCCCTTTTCCCGCGGTTGGTTGTTGTTGGGGTCCTCCCTTGCACGTCTTGCCTTCTCGATCTCTTTGAGAGAGTGGCAGTCGGCGGTGGTGTGGGTGGCTGGTTTTCCCTCCCTGCTGTGGTAGATGCAGGGCTGATTAAGCAGGGCGGCAGGGTCGAATTTCAGCCTCGTCGCGTTGTTGGCGCGGTAGTTCCCGCTGTCGCGGTAGTTTCCTCCGTCACGGCGGTAGTTCTTGGAGTCGCGTTGGCCGTAGCCGGCGTTGGCGACGAAGTCGACTCGCCCGTCGGTCCGGCGCTTGCCGGTGATGCGGGTGTTGCTGTAGTGCATGTTGCGTAGTCGCCCGCTGTCATGGATGCTGGTGCGCCATCTTCCTCCTAACTCGTTGTCGGAGTCTTGGTTGGGGTCTTCCTCCGCGTAGCGCTTGACGATCTCGAGGAGGTCGGGGATGTTATCGAGCATCCGGTAGACCCTCTTGATCTTGGCGACCGGAGGTTCGTACCGGCACGCGTTCTTGAAGCAGTGTATCGCCGTGTCTGGGTGGATGCTAGAGGCATTTATCCACATCTCTTGCCACCTTTGGATCCACCGGCGGATCGACTCGCGTTGTCCCTAGATGCATCGCTCTAGGTCCTCGATGGTGGTGGCGCAGGTGTAGGAACCCTCGAAGTGCCTGACGAAGGCGTCCCGCATTTCTTCCCAGGAGTCGATGCTGTCGGCGGGTAGCGTATTGATCCATTGCCGGGTCACACCTTCCATCATCAGGGGGAGGTAGCGAGCGACGAGCAGGTCGGTGTGGCCTGCGATCCCCATTGCCATGAGATATGTGTCCAGCCAAACGGCGGGGTCGTACGTCGGGTCGTATTTCTCGATCTCCTTGGGGGCCTTGATGTTGGCAGGGTATTTTTCCCCGCGGATCATGGGTCCAAAGCATTGTGGCCCGACTCGACTGAGCGATCCTCTTGGCTCCGGGTCGCCGCGGTTGGCGAGGGTGTGTCGCAGGTCGTAGGGCTGGCGCGACCGCCATGCCTGATTGTTGATGATGTGCATTCGAGCGTCGAGTGGTTGCCCGTTTGCAGCGACGGTGTTGTTTGCAGGTCGCGGCTCGTTGGTCGACAACGCGGGGTTTGCGGCCCGCGGTTGCTTTGCCAGGGGTTAGGGTGGTGGGCAAACTATCGCGTTGGCCACGGTTGGGTGGCCGCTTGATGCCGCCCTGCTTGATGACGAGCGGGAATACATCCGCCCACGCGGATCGACTCCCGTGGCTTGTTGCTCGACGTCCCTGACAAGTAGGGACTTGGCGTACTGGATCTGTAGCACGCCGTCGCCTTGGACATCGAGGTTGGCGATCGCGGCGTCGGCCGCGACGATGTTGTCCATCGGGGTGGAGTACAGTGGTAGCCCGTTGGCGTCCCGAGCTTGAGGCGAGATGATGATTCGTGGTTGGTCAGGTGGGGGCGCACGGCCCATGGGTGGTGGAGGGGCACCATTCGCCGGTGCTCCAGGTGGTGGTCTTGCGGGGTTGCCTCCTCCTGGCGGCGCGTTCTCGCCGTGTTCGCGCTCGGCGGCGCGTGTGGGGTCGCCCTCGTCGTTGAAGTTCAGGACGCGGCCCTGAACATCGGGGTTCAGGCGGGTCCTGATGCGGCACTGGTGATAGAGTGACAGCTCCTTCGCCGTCTCTCGTTCGAGGCGGCATTTCTCATGCTCGGCGAGTTCGTTGCGCTGCGCCTCCTGGAGCCGCAGGCGGCTGTGTTCCGCCTCCGTGGCCGCTGCGGTCGGCGGAATTGGCGTGGAGACGGATCTGGTGGGGCGGCCGTGCTACCCGCCATGTAAATCGCGTTGAAGCGATTGGATCTGGCGCGAAGATCCTCGGGGGATTCCGAGCCGGAGTCGAAGTCAAAGATCCCCAGTATGGAGGGATCCTCGAAATCTTTGGGGTTGGAGACTCGCGTGATAGAGTCCTCCCGTGACGCGGCAGTGATGGATCCGTTAGCCGCGTGGCCGAATCCACGGTGTTGCCGTTGTCATTTGGTAGGTCGTCGTTGGCCCCACCTTTGTTTGCCTTGCCTTTTTGATCTCCTTGAGGGAGTGGCAATTGGCGGTGGTGTGAGTGGCGGGTTTCCCTTTCCTATTGTGGTACACACAAGGTTGGGAGAGTAGGGTAGCGCGGTCGAATTTTGGCCTCGTGGTGTTGTTGGAACGGTAGTTGCTGCTATCGCGGCAGTTCCCTCCGTCATGGCGGTAGTTCTTGGGGTCGCGCTGCCCATAGCCAGCATTGGTGATGAAGTCAACTCGCCCTTCACCATGGTGCTTGTCTGTGAGGCGAGTGTTGTTGTAGCGCATCTCGCTCTGTCTGCCATTGTCGTGGCCGCCCGCGCGGCGTCTTCCACCGAACTCGTCGTCCGGATCCTAGTTTGGATCTTGCTCCGCGTAGCTCTTGGCGATTTAGAGGAGGTCGAGGATGTTGTCGAGCGTCCGATAGACCCTCTGGATCTTGGCGACCAGGGGTTTGTACCGACACGCATTCTTGAAGCAGTGGATCGCCATGTCGGGGTGGATGCCAGAGGCGTTGATCCATAGCTTCTGCCACCGCTGCACCCTGTGGAGGGTCAACTCGTGCAGTCCCTGGATGCAGTGCTCTAGGTCCTCGAAGTGCCTGACGAAGCGTCTCACATATCCTCCCACGCGTCGATGATGTTCTCGGGGAGGGTGTTGATCAATTGGTGAGTCGCTCCCTCCATCATCGAGGGGAGGTAGCGAGCGGAGATTAGGTCGGTGTGGCCAGCGATTCCCATCTCCATGAGGTACATGTCAATCCATACCGACGGATCATATGTAGGGTCGTACTTCTCGATGTCCTTCGGCGCTTTGAAGGTGGAGGGGTACTTCTCGCCTCGGATCATTGGTCCGAAGCACTATGGGCCGATTCGAATGAGCGAGCCCCTCAGCTCGGGCTCGCTGTGGTTGGTGAGGGTATTCCTCAAGTCATTTGGCTGGAGAGCATGCCAGGTTTGGTTGTTGAGGATGTGGGTCCTCGCATCGATCGGCTGACCGTTGGTGGCGACCATGTTATTCACGGGTCACGGCTCGTTGGTGGAGAGTGTGGGGTTCACCGCCCGAGGTTGGAGCTGCTCGGGCTCTGGTGGAGGGAAGTTGAGGGTGTTGGCGTCCATTGGACGGCTGCTTGAGGCCGCGCGACTCTCGGATGAGCGGGAGTACATCCACCCCCGTGGGTCGAGCCCCGTGGCTTGCTGCTCGACGGCCCTGGCGAGTAGGGTCTTGGCGTACTTGACGTGCAGCGCACCCTCTCCCGTGATGTTGAGGTTGGTGACTGCGACCTGTCCTGCGATGATGTTGTCCATCGGGGTGGAGTAAAGCAGGAGTCCATTGGAGTCATGTGCTTGCTAGGAGATTATGATCAGCAGCTGCTCCGGAGGAGGCGAACAGCAGGGTGGTGATGGAGCTCTGGTCGCAGGTGCCCCAGCTGGTGGGTGGCTGCTTCCAGGCGACGCGTTATGGCAGAACTCGCGCTCAGCCGCGCGAGCGGGGTTGTGCTCGTCGTCGAAGTTCAGGGCGCAACCCAGGACATGGGAGTTCAGGCGACTCCATATGCGGCGCTGGTGGTAGAGCAACACCTCCTGCGCCATTTACTGCTCGAGGCAGAATTTCTCGTGCTCGGCTTGTTCCTCGATCTATTGGAAGTAGTCCTCGATCTCCTTCGCTTTATTAGGGGACTCCGACCCGGAGTCAAAGTCGAAGAGCCTGAGGATGGAAGGGGTCCTCGAAATCCTCAGTGTTGGAGACCCGCGTGATGGATTCTTCGTGTGACACGGCCGTGATGGATCAGGCGACCGAGGCAAGGTCGCTGAATCGGTGTCGTCGTGGAGGGCCACGTCGCTTGCGGCCGTGTCACTGGTGGTCGAGTCATACTCGGAGGCGAGTTGGGTGATGGAGCGGACCTGCTCCTCTGGGAGTAGATCTCATGGTGGTGATCCACTGATGATCGCCGTCTCCGCCGGGTCGATGGTGTCCGTGAACCCGACGAAGAGGTGTCGACCGGCATCACCGTGCTATACGTGATCGGGCATGACGCCGGGATGTAGCTGCTAGGTAGGATCTGGAGGATCCCGTCGCTTGCGATCATGCGATCGGTGGTGATCGGCTGATTGATTGGCGAATATGGTCTCGCTGCATAACTTAGGCCTGGCCGGCCATGCCCCACGATGGGCGCCACTATCGTGGGAATGACCACGACTGTCGTTACCACGGGTAGCAATTAATACGATTTGGGGAAAGAGCTAGTCGCCATCTGTGGTGCGATATTGGGAACTAAGACAAGGGATTTACCCAGGTTCGGCCCCCGTAGGGTAAAGACCTACTTCCTGCTAGATTGTATTTCTGGAGAGTGGATTACAAGGGTGGCAAGCTCGGTGTCTAGGCAGTGTGTCGCTTGGATGGGGTGTCTAAGAGCACGTAAGTATGTAGAGTACCCTAGGGAGGTTTATATAGGGGTACCTCTCTAGGGTTTACAAGATTACCACCGAATTAGTTATGGTTTCAGAGGATTTTACATAATTCGACTAGGCCTAGCTAAGCTCGTGGGCCTCCAGCTTCCAGTCGCTAGGCTTCTACTTCAGCTGTTTTCCAGTCATTGTTCCTGCAGGTCCATTCGCTATGGACATGGGCCATTCGAATCATCCTTCTGGGCATACTCCGATCGACATATCCCTATCAAGAGGAGGGACTTGGAAAGGGAAAAATGTTGTTGCTACATATATCATCAGAGGACAACACATCATCCCCCTCATCATCAACTGCTTCATCTCCATCATCACCATTATCCCCTCTCTCATTCATTTAGATGTTGTAATTCCAAATACAATTGTGGGTTTGCACTTGATTTTACCTTTGCACTTTCAATCCATCCATATGGGTATGATGATTTGTTGATTGCTTCCATGTGTGAGTAGTTCCCTTTATTTTTGGGGAGATGGATAAATCCTAGCATTATTATAAAATGAAATATAGATGATCTATAACTTTGGTATTTGATATTTACTTGATCAATGATATTGTGTTAGATCTATCTCTCTAGATGGTTTGTGAAGTCGACCACATAAAATTTGCCTTTAGGACTAAACAGAGGGAACTACCCTTTGGACATGTATGGGAGTATGCCTAGTGCTACTTTGTGAATACAAGCATCGACATCCATGTGGAAACCCTTAATTGTGGTCAAAGGGTATAAAAGAGAGATTCACTAAGCTTATCACGATATCCGTGGGGAAACCCTTAATTGTGGTGGTCTGTAGAAGTAACTTGCATGAATCCCAGTGGTTATTTAGAGGTGGCCTCATCACATGACTTTTAGAAGTGACTTGCTCATGAGACTTGTTGATGAACATCTTATCATGGAACTCTCTCCACACATATCATGACTGTCGGGGCCCTAGCAACTAGGGTACCACGTCTCGATGGTCGATAACCCCCAGCACCTTGAGATGCCGTACCCTCGCGAGCCCTCGTTGCCTCCTACGACGGGAGCGACCAGGTCAGCCCTCGAGAGGGTCCTCCTTGTGAGGAAACACCCTCCTGAGTGAAAGCGCCTATAGAACCTCATGAGGGTGCCTCAGGAGAGTGCCCTGGGCCCTTCGGTAAGACCACTAAGCAATCAGTAGGCGGGCCGGGTCGCGACAAAGGGAACGGTTGCTGCGTCCTCACCATTAGGCTTGGAGAAGAATATCTGGTCCACCCGCCTTTCCTTGAAGCAGGGGGACTAAAGACCTCAGGGCAGTGGATACACCAGTTGCCGTTTGGGTGTTAAGGGGACAGTTGGCAACGCCATATGAGGACAAACTGGGAAAAGGGAGACTACTTTATCAACCGGCGGAGGTGCGTCTAGGTCCAAGACTCGGTCCATCGAAAAGTAGTCTTGTAGACCAGCGCCTCGGGGGAAGGCACTGTGGTGATCCTTCCTACCCATGGACCGGGCGAAGAGGCCCGACGCTGCCCTATATAAGGGGCCCTTATCCTACCTTGGAAGGGATCGATCCTGGAGATCTAAAATCCTAGACTTTCAGCCTCCATTGTACCCTCGCAAAGCAAGCGAGCAATACAACAAAGCAGGAGTAGGGGCTTTACCTCCTCACGAGGGTCCCAAATCTAGGTAAAAAAACTCCGGTGTCACCTCTCTGTCGTGTGCGCTCTGTCGTCGCCGTCATCGTCAAGCTCCCTCAGAATCACGTGTTCAGCCCTCTCACGAACCAAGGGATCGTTGGACCCTAGTTCCTTTGCGGGACAAATCTCCGACATTTGGCGCGCTAGGTAGGGGGCTGAGGCGCGCTTTCAAGACCTTCGACGACCTCAGCAGCATGTCGGTCGACAACGAGACGTGCACCGAGCGAGACCTCCGTCGTGTGGCAAGCAAGGCCTAGACAAAGCCGGCTCCACAGCGCGCCACCTCCGAGCAAGTTCCATGGATGGAGGACGAGGGGGGGCTCCTCCTACCGCCCGTCACGGGAATCCTCTCCTTCCTTGCATGGTGTCACGTCGCTCTCCCGCACCGCGTCGTCTCACAACCACACCTTGCAGCTCACTCCGGAGGCTGCCGAGCGCATGGTGAACGAGCTTCCGGACCACCTGCCGGCTGAGAAGGGTCAGGAGAAGTGGGGCGACCAAATTGCTGAACTCCTTTACACCGCCACCCTCTCCCCTGAGGGCCTGGGGGCTCGGCCTGAGGGCGGGGAGCCAGGGGGCTCATTTCTGGCCTGTTGACGTGGAGAGGCGACCAAGCTGGACAACTCCACCCCGCCGCATGCAAACAACTGGCAGATCATCTCACCCTCCCGCAGCCGCGGCGCCACCGTGCAAGCGCGAGGACAGCCTCGCCGAGGAAATCGTGGCTGCTAGGCAGTAGAAGCGCGCGACCCTCGCCAATGGCAAGGCGATCCAGGCCAACGGTTGCCTCGCCTTCACCAAAGGCCTCTGCGGCATGGTCTGGCCCCACAAGTTCCACCCAGAGACGCCGACGCGCTACGACAGCACAACTAACCCATGTGAGTTTGTCCAACTCTATACCACGGGCGTCGAGGCGGCGGGAGCAGACGATTGTGTCATTGATGGGTTCGTAGCATGGAAAACAAAAATTTTCTACCGCAAGAACGAACAAAACCCAGATCTAATCTAGACAAAAGCCAAGATCTAATCTATTAGACATGAACAACGAGATAGATCGGTACTAACCCTCGTAGAACCGAAAGCGTTACGAGATTAGATCTCGTGGATGATGTAGTCGATCACTTGCCGATCTCAAGATCGTGTGGATGATCCTTCCGGCGCCACGTTCCGGCAGCGCTTCCGCAGACGGTCACACGTGCGGAGTCGAAGCAGACCTTTCTCTCCCTGTTCCAGCGAGCAGCGGAGGTAGTATATCTTCTCCACGGAATCCCAGCAGCACGACGGTGTGGTGGTGGTGTCGATGAGAATTCTGCCGGGCTTCGCCTATGCCTGTGCAGAAGAATGGTGGAGGAGAGAGGCGGCTAAGATTGGTTGTTATGAGAGGAGGGCAAGAGGGGGCGCCCCCTCCCTTCTATTTAAAGGAGGGAGGCGCGCCTGGGGAGGGGGAGTCCTAGTAGGACTCCCCTCCTCCTTGGGCCGGCGGGTTGGGGGGAGGAGTCCTCCTCCCCCACGAATCCGTGTATTGCCCCACTTGGACTCCCTTGATCCCTTTCTTGGTTTTCAAGTAAACTCCAAGAAATCCTCTAGAACCTTCCAGAACATTCCGAAACCTTCTAGAATCTCCATACAAACACTCCGGAACATTTCCCAACTTAGAAAATGATCCCCAATATATGAATCTTATTCTCCGGACCATTCTGGATCTCCTCGTGATGTCCCGGATCCATTCCGAGACTCCGAACAACATTCGGTCACCAACGCAAATTCCATATCTACTTAAAACAACTTCGAACCTTAAGTGTGTCACCCTACGGTTCGTGAATATGTAGACATGATGAAGACACCTCTCCGATCAATAACCATCAGCAGGATCTGGAGATCCATAACGGTTCCCACATACTCAACGATTACTTCGTGATTGATAGAACCATTTAACATACGAAACCAATTCCCTTTGTCACGTGATATTCTACTTATCCGAGGTTTGATCGTCAGTATCTTCATACCTAGTTCTTCCTTGTTACTGATAAGTACTCTTTACTCGTTCCATGTTATGTCATCCCTTGTGACGCAGTCACATGCTTGCAAGCTATCTAGATGGCATTCCACCGAGAGGGCCCAGAGTATATCTATCTGTCATATGGATGGACAAATCCCAATCTTGGCCTATGCGCTTCAACACATACTTTCAGAATACCCAATGACACCTTTATAACCGCCCAGTTACGAAGCGGCGTTTGATGTCATCAAAGTACCCATCCGGTGATGGTGATTAACATAACCTCATGGTCGAAGGATTAGGTTACTATGTATTTCAAAGCTTACAGCAATACGAACTTAATGACTTGATCTTATGCTACGCTTACTATGGGTGTATGTCCATCACATCATTCTCCTAATGATATAACCTTGTTATTAATCACATCCATTGTCCATGATCAGGAAACCATGATCATCAATCAATCAACAAGCTAGTTCAACAAGAGGCTTACTAGGGACTCTTTTATGTTTACAAAACACACAAGTATTAGTGTTTCCTAATAATACAATTATAGCATGGGATGTAAACTTTCATCATAAACACAAAGATATAATAATAACCACTTTTATTATTGCCTCTTGGGCATATCTCCAACAGTCGCCCACTTGCACTAGAGTCAATAATCTAGATTACATGGTAATATACCGAAAACCCATGGCGTTCTGGTGTTGGTCATGCTTTGCTCTAGGGAGAGGTTTAGTCATCGGATCTGCTACATTCAGATCAGTGTGTACTTTGCAAATCTTTATGTCACCATCTTGGACATACTCGCGAATAGCATGGAACCGTAGCTTGATGTGCTTCAGCTTGCTATGTGACCTTGGCTCCTGTGCATTAGCTATGGCACCTGTGTTGTCACAGTAGATGGCCATCGGGTACAACGCACTAGGAACCACGCCAAGTTCAGTAATGAACTCCTTCATCCATATGGCTTATTGTGCAGCCTCCGAAGCAGCTATGTATTCCGATTCAGTTGAAGATTTTGCCACAACGCTCTGCTTGGCACTCCTCCAGCTCACTGCAGCACCATTCAAAATAAATACGTATCCAGACTGTGACTTTGAGTCATCTGGATCGGTGTTCCAACTAGCATCAGTGTAACCATTTACAACAAGCTGTTCATCACCTCCATAAGAAAGAACCATATCCTTAGTCCTATTCAGGTACTTTAGGATATTCTTGACGCTGTCCAGTGTTCCGTTCCAGGATCACTTTGATATCTGCTAGTCAAACTAACAGCATGTGCTATATCCGGTCTTGTACACAGCTTGGCATACATGATAGAACCTATGGCCGAGGCATAGGGAATTTTATTCATCTTTTCTCTATCTTCTGCCGTAGCCGGACTTTGAGTTTTACTCAAGGTCTTACCTGACAACATGAGCACGAACCCTTTATTGCTCTCTTCCATTCTAAACTTCTTTAGAACTTTGTCTAAGTATGTACTTTGTGAAAGCGCTATTAGGTGTCTTGATCTATCTCTATAAATCTTGATGCCTAGATCGCCAAGATCCTTCATCGAAAAACTATTATTCAAATAGGTTTTGACGCTATTAAGAAATTCTATATCATTCCCAATCAATAATATGTCATCTACATATAGTACTAGGAATGCTACAGAGCTCCCACTCACTTTCTTGTAAATACAAGCTTCTCCATAAGTTTGTATAAATCCAAAGTTTTTGATTACTTTATCAAAACGTTGATTCCAACTCCGGGATGCTTGCTTCAGTCCATAAATGGAGTGCTGAAGTTTGCATACCTTATCAGCATCACTAGGATCGACAAAACCCTTGGGTTGTACCATATACAACTCTTCCTCAATGTCACCATTAAGGAACGCTGTTTTGACATCCATCTGCCAAATTTCATAATCGAAATATGCAGCGATTGCTAAGATAATCCTCACAGACTTTAGCTTCGCTACTGGTGAGAAAGTCTCATCATAGTCAACTCCTTGAATTTGTCGGAACCCTTTCACGACAAGTCGAGCTTTATAGACGGTAACATTACCATCAGCATATGTTTTTCTTTTGAAAATCCATTTGTTCTCGACAGCCTTACGGCCATCCGGTAAGTCCACCAAAGTCCATACTTGGTTTTCGTACATGGATCCCATTTCGGATTTCATGGCTTCTAGCCATTTGTCGGAATCTGGGCTCACCATAGCTTCTTCATACGTCGCAGGGTCATCAGTGTTGTCCACTAACATGACGTTCAAGGCAGAGTCATACCACTCAGGAGTGATACGGACCCTCGTTGACCTGCGAGGTTCAGTAGTAACTTCGTTTAAAGTTTCATGATCATCATCATTAGCTTCCTCTCCAGTTGGTGCAGGCAGCACAGAAACATCTTCCGGTGCTGCGCTACTCTCAACTCCGTAAGAAGGTTCAATAACCTCGTCGAGTTCTACTTTCCTTCTAGTCACTTCTTTCGAGAGAAATTCCTTCTCCAGAAAGGATCCATTCTTGGCAACAAAAACTTCGCCTTCGGATCTATGATAGAAGGTATACCCAATTATTTCTTTAGGGTATCCTATGAAGACGCATTTCTCCGCTTTGGGTTCAAGCTTATCAGGGTGTAACTTCTTTACATATGCTTCGCAACCCCAAACTTTAAGGAACGACAACTTAGGTTTCTTTCCAAACCACAATTCGTACGGTGTCGTTTCAACGGATTTAGATGGTGCCCTATTTAAAGTGAATGCGGCTGTCTCTAATGCATAGCCCCAAAATGATAACGGTAAATCTGTAAGAGACATCATAGACCGAACCATATCTAAGAGAGTTCGATTACGACGTTCGGACACACCATTACGCTGTGGTGTTCCCGGCGGTGTCAACTGTGAAAGTATTCCACATTTCTTTAAATGCATGCCAAACTCATAACTCAGATATTCACCTCCGCGGTCAGAACGCAGAAACTTAATCTTCTTGTTACGATGATTTTCCACTTCACTTTGAAATTCCTTAAACTTCTCGAAAGTTTCGGATTTATGTTTCATAAAGTAGACATACCCATATCTACTCAAGTCATCCGTGAAAGTGAGAACATAACGATATCCACCACGCGATGCTACACTCATTGGACCGCACACATCAGTATGTATTATTTCCAATAAATCCGTAGCTCGCTCCATTATTCCAGAGAATGGAGTCTTAGTCATTTTTCCCATTAGACATGCTTCGCATCTTTCAAGTGATTCAAAATCAAGTGATTCAAGAAGTCCATCAGAATGGAGTTTCTTCATACGCTTCACTCCAATGTGACCAAGACAACAGTGCCACATGTATGTAGAATTATCATTCAATTTTATTCGTTTAGCATCTATGTTGTGAACATGTGTATCACTACTATCGAGATTCAATAAGAATAAACCATTCATCTCAGGTGCATAACCATAAAAGATATTACTCATATAAATAGAACAACCTTTATTCTCAGACTTAAAAGAGTAACCGTCTCGCAATAAACAAGATCCAGATATAATGTTCATGCTTAACGCAGGCACCAAATAACAATTATTTAAATTTAAAACTAATCCCGATGGTAGATGCAGAGGGAGCGTGCCGACGGCGATCACATCAACCTTGGAGCCATTTCCAACGCTCATCGTCACCTCGTCTCTCGCGAGTCTTCGTTTATTCCGCATCTCCTGTTTCGAGTTACAAATATGAGCAACCGAACCAGTATCAAATACCCAGGAACTACTATGATTACTAGTAAGATACACATCTATAACATGTATATCGAGTATACCTTTCTTCTTGATGTTGCCGTTCTTCAGATCCGCCAGGTATTTGGGGCAGTTACGCTTCCAGTGACCAGCATCCTTGCAGTAGAAGCACTCAGTTTCAGGTTTAGGACCAGCCTTGGGCTTCTTAGCAGGTGCGGCAGCTTTCTTGCCGTCCTTCTTGAAGTTGCCCTTGTTCTTAGGCTTGTCCCGTTTCTTGAAATTGGTGGTCTTATTGACCATCAACACTTGGTGCTCCTTCATGATCTCCACTTCAGCAGTTTTCAGCATGGACGATAGTTCATGCAATGTCTTGTTCATGCAGTGCATATTGTAGTTCATCACAAAGTTCTTGTAACTTGGTGGCAGTGATTGGAGGACATGGTGAATCCCCAATTCATTAGGAATCGGTATCCCCAACTCTCGGAGTTTGTTTGCGTGCCCAGACATGGTGAGAACGTGCTCGCTAACGGAGCTACCCTCTTCCATCTTGCAGGTAAAGAACTTCTCGGAAGCTTCATAGCTTTCCATGGCCGTGCGAGTCTCAAAAATGAGTTTGAGGTCCTTAATGATCTCAAACGGGTCATGGTGCTCAAAACGCTTTTGAAGGTCCGATTCTAAACCGTACAGGATGGCACACTAAACTGTGGAGTAGTGATGTTTCCGAGTGGCATAAACATTCTTTACGCCATCGGTGGCATCTTCTGCAGGTGGGTCACCTAGCGGTGCTTCGAGCACATAGGTCAACTGACCAGCCCTGAGGACGATCTTCAGTCCACGGAACCAGTCCGTGAAATTGCTTCCATTGTTCTTAAGCTTTTCTTTCTCTAGGAACGCATTGAAATTGATGGAAACGTTCGCCATAATCTACAACAAATTTGCAAGTAGTTTAGACTAAGTTTATGATAAATAGTGTTCAATTTTAATTCTTAAATCAACTAGGTGAACTCCCACTCAAAACAACATCCCTCGAGTTGTTTTAGTGATTACACGAACCAAATCCGCTACACCAAGTCCGATCATCACGTGAGATGATGTAGCTTCATCGGCGAAGAATCTTCATGTTCATCATATCAATCATATGACTCATGCTCTACCTTTCGGTATTCCGTGTTCCGAGACCATGTCTGTACATGCTAGGCTCGTCAAGATTAACCTTTAGTTTCCGCATGTGCAAATCTGGCTTGCACCCGTTGTATGCACACGTAGAGTCTATCACACCCGATCATCACGAGATGCTTCGAAACGACGAGTCTTAGCAACGGCGCCAACTAAGGACGAACACTTTATTACTTGATATTTAGTGAGAGGGATCATCTTATAATGCTACCGTCATGATATAAGCAATACAAGATGCATAAAGGATTAACATCACAGGCAATTCATAATTAGTGTGATATGATATGGCCCTTTGTTCTTATACCTTCGATCTCCATCTCCAAAGCACGGACATGATCTCCATCATCACCAGCATTGCATCAAGGTCTGTGGCGCCGCTTCATGGTTGTCCATCATCACTAGCAACTATCACAACTACTTGGAACAAAGCTATTACAAGATGAATAGACACGCAGGTCTTAACAGAATTAAAGACAATCATTAGGCTCCTGCCGGTTGCCATATTACAACAAGGATCATTGCATACATCAAATACAATCACAATCACATGTAGGCCATATCACATCACAAAACCCCTGCAAAAACAAGTTAGACGCCTCTAATTTTCTTTGCAAGTTTTACGTGGCTTGGGGCTTTCGACTAAGAACGGATCTTACCTACGAAACTGAACCACAACGTTGATACAAGTGCTATCAAGTGCAAAGTGTAGATTTGATCTATACTATGATGGGAGAGACAGACACCCGCAAAGCCACTTGTGCAAAACGAGTTGCACGTCAAGCGTGGAGCAAGTCTCATGTACGATGACATGTAATGTTAGCCCAAGCCGCTTCATCCCACCATACCGCAAGATGCAAAGTACACACATAGTAAAAGATGACACGAGCACCAGCGCCCACAACCTCATTGTGTTCTACTCGTGCAACAGATCTACGCATAGACAAGGCTCTGATACCACTGATGGGTTCGTAGCATGGAAAACAAAAATTTTCTACCGCAAGAACAAACAAAACCCAGATCTAATCTAGACAAAAGCCAAGATCTAATCTATTAGACATGAGCAACGAGATAGATCCGTACTAACCCTCGTAGAACCGAAAGCGTTACGAGATTAGATCTCGTGGATGATGTAGTCGATCACTTGCCGATCTCAAGATCGTGTGGACGATCCTTCCGGCGCCGCGTTCCCGCAGCGCTTCCGCAGATGGTCACACGTGCGGAGTCGAAGCAGACCTTCCTCTCCCTGTTCCAGCGAGCAGTAGAGGTAGTAGATCTTCTCCACGGAATCCCAGCAGCACGACGGCATGGTGGTGGTGGAGATGAGAATTCTGCAGGGCTTCGCCTATGCCTGTGTAGAAGAAAGGTGGAGGAGAGAGGTGGCTGAGATTGGTTGTTATGAGAGGAGGGCAAGAGGGGGCTCCCCCTCCCTTCTATTTAAAGGAGGGAGGCGCGCCTGGGGAGGGGGAGTCCTAGTAGGACTCCCCTCCTCCTTGGGCCGGCGGGTTGGGGGGAGGAGTCCTCCTCCCCCACGAATCTGTGTATTGCCCCACTTGGACTCCCTTGGTCCCTTTCTTGGTTTTCAAGTAAACTCCAAGAAATCCTCTAGAACCTTCCAGAACATTCCGAAACCTTCTAGAAACTCCATACAAACACTCTGGAACATTTCCCAACTTAGAAAATGATCCCCAATATATGAATCTTATTCTCCGGACCATTCCGGATCTCCTCGTGATGTCCCGGATCCATTCCGAGACTCCGAACAACATTCGGTCTCCAATGCAAATTCCATATCTACTTAAAACAACTTCGAACCTTAAGTGTGTCACCCTACGGTTCGTGAATATGCAGACATGATGAAGACACCTCTTCGATCAATAACCATCAGCGGGATCTAGAGATCCATAACGGCTCCCACATACTCAACGATTACTTCGTGATCGATAGAACCATTTAACATACGAAACCAATTCCCTTTGTCACGCGATATTCTACTTATCCGAGGTTTGATCGTCAGTATCTTCATACCTAGTTCTTCCTCGTTACTGATAAGTACTCTTTACTCGTTCCATGTTATGTCATCCCTTGTGACCCAGTCACATGCTTGCAAGCTATCTAGATGACATTCCACCGAGAGGGCCCAGAGTATATCTATCCGTCATATGGATGGACAAATCCCAATCTTGGTCTATGCGCTTCAACACATACTTTCAGAATACCCAATGACACCTTTATAACCGCCTAGTTACGAAGCGGCGTTTGATGTCATCAAAGTACCCATCCGGTGATGGTGTTTAACATAACCTCATGGTCGAAGGATTAGCTTACTATGTATTTCAAAGCTTACAGCAATACGAACTTAATGACTTGATCTTATGCTACGCTTACTATGGGTGTATGTCCATCACATCATTCTCCTAATGATATAACCTTGTTATTAATCACATCCAATGTCCATGATCAGGAAACCATGATCATCAATCAATCAACAAGCTAGTTCAACAAGAGGCTTACTAGGGGCTCTTTTATGTTTACAAAACACACAAGTATTAGTGTTTCCTAATAATACAATTATAGCATGGGATGTAAACTTTCATCATAAACACAAAGATATAATAATAACCACTTTTATTATTGCCTCTTGGGCATATCTCCAACAGTCATGGAAAACTAGTTCCCCTGTGCCTAAAGGAGACGGCCAGTACCTGGCTGATGAACCTCCCCGAGGAGTCGATCGAATCATGGGTAGAGCTCAACTCCCTCTTCATCTCCAACTTCAAGGGAACCTACGAGCACCCACTCACCTACTACGACCTCCACCAGATACGCCAACAGCCTGGAGAGACCCTCTTCAAGTTCCTGCAGAGGTTCAACTGAGTCCACAACAAGATCCCCAAAATGTCGGACTCCAACATCATCACCGCTTTCTCCGAGGGCATGAAGGACATCAAGATGAGGGAGAAGATCGGGATCCGGGGCGAGAGCCTCACCACCATGGCTGATCTCTTCTTCATGACCGAGAAGTGCACCAAGGTGGAGGTGGGGCGGATGTTTGGCCTCGCCGAGGCAGAAGCCACCCCCAAGGCCTCAAGATCATCCAAGAGCAAAGGCAAGGACCCTAAGCACAAGACCGCCACCGTCCTGGCAGCAGAACCAGACCAGAAGAGCCCTTGCGAGGGGAATGGCGAAAGGGAGCAAGACGATAGCTCGTACTGCCACTTCCACAAGAAGCCAGACCACCCCACCGACAACTGCTATGAGCTCAAGAAACTCCGAGACCTACGCAACAACCAGAGGAAGGGGAGGCCAGGCGGCGAGCGAGGTGTCTAGGGCGGAGGTAATCGAGGAGGCGACCGCTGGAACAACAATTATGGTGGACGCGATGCCCCTCGTCGGGCCACCCAGCCAACACCGTGCAATAGCACCCGCACCCCCCAGGAAAAAGGATGTGTCAAGGACCCCAAGGGCTACCAAGTGCCATAGGGTGCCATAGCCTGCATCCTCGCTGGTTCCCAAGCCCCGACGTCCAACCGGCACTTCAAGCTACTCACTCACGAGGTTGCAGTAGCTAGGCCGGGAGACCCCTCTCTGAAGCTCAAGTGGTCCCAGTGCGTCATCACCTTCGATGCTAGCAACCACCCCATCTCCACCTGAACCGAGGGCACCCTCCCCCTGACTACACTCCCACCATCAACAACATCGCAGTTGCGAAAACCCTCATCGATGGAGGCGCGGGCTTGAACGTGATCTCCATCGAGACTTTTGCCCAGCTGCAGGCGCTGTACGACAGGCTGATGCCGACCATGCCATTCTTCGGGGTGACTAGTGGATCCACCATGCCCATCGGGCAGGTGCGCCTCTTCATCATGTCCGGGACACGCGACAACCACCTCACCGAGCTCATCGACTTTGATGTGGCACACGTCAACCTTCCGTACAACATCATCCCCAGCTACCCCGCGCTGGCCAAGTTCATGCATGCTACTCACCATGCCTACAACATGATTAAGATGCCTGGCAACAGTGGTGGAGTCATCATAGTCCGCTTCGATGAAGTGGAAGCCTTATGCTCCCTGGAGCACGCCTACAAGACCATTGCCGCCATCTACCCCGAGGATGTGGACTCCCTGGACTACGCCAGAGGCTCAACCAGGAGGAAGCAGATAATGGCCCAAGAGAACACCATGGCAAAGAGAGCAGCGGCCGATCTATTCCTGCCTCGCGAGGGACAGGACGTGGACGGTGCTCGTGACCTCAAGAGGAGCCCGAGAGAGCCACTGCCTGCCCTTATGAGGGATGAGGTGCCTCCCGAGTACGGCGACGATGTGGGAGCTCCAGACTTCCCCATGGACTACACCCAACGCGCGTACAACGCCTGCTGCCCTCACGGTGGCGACTGAGCGGCCGGATGGGCCAACAGACAGTCTGCTGGAAGGCGGAAAAACCTCTCCAAATGGCATGCCTGACTCCGTGACTTTTTGAAGGTGAACCCCGAAAAAACCTCACCCCATATGGTTCCACCTCTTGTTAAACCCCGTGCAAGCCACTGTGGTATTGTAATAAGCCCGCACTGCTAGCGCTCCCTTGGATCTTATGATGCACGCACGCTTGGCTATTTGGTTTTTCCCCGAAAAAACATTTCTCCGAAAAACTGCACCGCCAGATTTCCCTCACACACTCCACGCGAGCGGGGGCTGGGCACGGTACCTTCAACCGGGCCAGTCCCCCATCAGCATCAGAACCTAAGGTGCTGAGCTCTAAACTCACGGGACAGTCCCAGACACAAGTTACCTCGCCCACGGTCCCTGGTTCTTGAGATCCTCATGCGGTACGTGTGCGGGCCTCTAGCGGTGCGTGCTTTTCCCTACGACCCTCTCCTGGTAAGGTCTATGGGAAAGCTCGTCTGGACCTAAAGTGTCAAGCTCTAAACTCGCGGCCTGTTCCTCAGTCGCGAGTTACCTAACCCACGGTTCCTGACCCAATTTATCCTCGTGATAGCTCGTCAGGCACTGCCCCTCCGCGGCCTGAGCTCGTTAGGACCTAAACTATCGAGCTCTGAACTCGCGACCCGTTCCTCGGCCGTGAGTTACCTCACCCAGGGTTCCTGGCCCAATTTATCCTTGCGATGGCTCGTGAGGCACTGCCCCTCCGTGGCCTGAGCTCGTCAGGACCTAAAGTGTCGAGCTCTGAACTCGCGGCCCGTTCCTCTGCTATAAGTTACCTCACCCATGGTTCCTGACCCAATTTATCCTCGCGATGGCTCATGAGGCACTGCCCCTCTGCGGCCTGAGATCATCAGGACCTAAAGTGTCGAGCTCTGAACTTGCGGCTTGTTCCTCGGTCGTGAGTTACCTCACCCACGGTTCCTAACTCAATTTATCCTCGCGACAGATCATGAGGCACTGCCCCTCCGTGGCCTGAGCTCGTCAAGACCTAAAGTGTCAAGCTCTAAACTCGCAGCCTGTTCTTCGGCCGTGAGTTACCTCACCCATGGTTCCTGACCCAATTTATCCTCGTGACGGCTCGTGAGGCACTGCCCCTCCGTGGCCTGAGCTTGTCAGGACCTAAAGTTTCGAGCTCTGAACTCACGTCCCATTCCTCGGCCGTGAGTTACCTCACCCACAGTTCCTAACCCAATTTATCCTCGCGATGGCTCATGAGGCACTGCCCCTCCATGGCCTGAGCTCGTTAGGACCTAAAGTGTCGAGCTATGAACTCGTGGCCTGTTCCTTGGCCGTGAGTTACTTCACCCACGGTTCCTGGCCTAGTTTATCCTCGCGACGGCTCGTGAGGCACTGCCGCTCCACGACCTGAGCTTGTTAGGACCTAAAGTGTCAAGCTCCAAACTCGTGGCCCATTCCTAGACCGTGAGTTACCTCACCCACGGTTCCTGACCTAGTTTACCCTCACGATGGCTCGTGAAGCACTTCCCCTCCGTGGCCTGAGCTCGTCAGGACCTAAAGAGCAAGGCTTTGAGCCCACGGCCCGCCTCGTGGCTTTGAGTCACCTCGCCTACGGTTTCCGACCCCCGCAAAAACAAAAACCTCACGCGCTACACCCGATGACCTTCTCCTCGAGAGGTTCGAAGCGGGTCTCATGAGGATCACCCCTCAGGGGACCAGGGAGTCGCATGGCCTAATGTGCTGAGCATGGAACTTATCGCCCAGTAGCACTGCTGAGCACCTCGCCCATGGCTCCCAGCACCCGAACGGCTAGGCCTAGGGCATACGAAGGCTCCCCACAGACCATCGGCTAGGAATGCCTAGAAAGGACACCGTCCCCTAGTGCCACCCCAGGAGGTCACTTGCTTGGGCGCATCCTCCACAAACCCCCACCTCGTGAGGCTTCCCCTGCAGACGCCAACCCGTAGGAGGCTCCACCATGGGACACCCTAGGCCCGACGATCGCCCTGATCCACTGGATCAGCCTCGCACCATGAACATCAAGACTCCAAGCATCACAGAAAAACATGCAAAGGGATAAATAACAAGCGCAAAGATCCGCTTACAGGTGTTCATAACAAGTCTTCCTTACAAACCCAACATGGGAACATAGTATCTAAGGATGCTACACCTATGCTAGTAAAATACCCGTGGCTCCAGAACCAAGGTGGCAGACGCGGTACAAACCTGGCCTCGTCTCCTCAAGGGAGGTACCCCGGGTAGGCCACGCGGCACGGCAGGGTGTCGAACACCGAAATGGAGAATTCCCTCCCCCAACATAGCGGAACCGTAGCACGGAACCGCACCGAATGTGGTGAGCGACGAGGAACTGATTCCAATCATCGCTGAGGTACATCTCATTGGGCAAAAGGGTCTCCAACGCGCCCCCCACCGCCAAGGCCGCTCCCGCGGGGCATCCACGCTTGCACCTTGCTAGAGCTTCGCTGGTCGACGCCTCCACGGCTGAGGGTGGGGCAATGCTGGTGCCAGTGCCACGGGGACCGCCAACCATCCTAGGTCGGTTGCCCCTTCGAGCCCTTCGAGGGACACGTGCAGGACAAACGCTCGGGCGCTACTGTCGGGGCCCTGGCAATTCGGGTACCATGTCCCGACAGTCGGCAGCCCCCAGCACCTCGATATGCCATACCCTTGCGAGCCCTCATTGCCTCCTATGACAGGAGTGGCCGGGTCAGCCCTCGAGAGGGTCCCCCTTGTGAGGAAACACCCTCCCGAGTGAAAGCGCCTATAGAACCTCCTGAGGGTGCCTCAGGAGCGTGCCCTGGGCCCTTCGTTAAGACCGCTAAGAAATCAGCGGGCGAGCCGGGTCGCGACAAATGGCGCGGTCGCTATGCCCTCACCATTAGCCTCGGAGAAGGAAGATCCGGTCCACCCGTCTTTCCTTGCAGCAGGGAGACTGAAGACCTCAGCGTAGTGGATACACTAGTTGCCGTTTGGGTGTTAAGGGGACATCAGACATCACCTGATGAGGACAAACTGGGAAAAGGGAGACCACTTTATCAACGGGTGGAGGCGCGTCCAGGTCCAAGACTCGGTCCACCGAAAAGTAGTCTTATAGACCAACGCCTCGGGGGCGGCACTATGGTGACCCTTCCTACCCATGGACCAGAGGAAGAGGCCCGATGCCACCCTATATAAAGGGACATTCTCCTACCTTGGAAGGGATCGATCACGGAGATCTAAAACCCTAGACTTTCATCCTCCATCGTACCCTCGCGAAGCAAGCGAGCAATACAACAAAGCAGGAGTAGGGGCTTTACCTCCTCACGAGGGTCCCGAACCTGGGTAAAAAACCCGGTGTCACCTCTCTGTCGTGTTCTTGCTCCGTCATTGTCAAGCTCCCTCGGAATCGTGTGTTCAGCCCCCTCACGAACCCAGGGATTGTTGGACCCTAGTTCCTTCACGGGACAAATCTCCAACAATGATGAAATATACAGGTTATCCTAATTACATGTAATTCTCATATGCTAGTGGTGTATCCTAGATCCCCAAGAACATTTAAGCCTTATTGAGTTCCAACACTAATCCCAACGCACTTCTTACTTTATATGTTTGCTTTCATGCACACAAACACAACACTCTTTAAACACTCTTTACTTGATATCAAAGGCAATACAAGTATCATTTGGTAGATAGTGACGATGGGCATAAAGACCTTAACCAAATAACTCTCTGTGGGTTCGATAGTCTTATTTTGAAAGTAGCTATAATTGATTTGTGCACGTGCAGTCATCAAGCTATTTTCTAGTGCTATTACCGGGGAGCTAAGAGTTTTTGGTCTTTGTTCTTAGTTGCTAATTCTACTAATTGTTTTACTAAAGTTGTTTAGTAGTTTTAGGTGAACACCATGATTGCACTCAGGATGATGAATTAGGTTGATCCAACCAAAACCTCGGGAAAGTTTAATAGAGGATTCGTTAAGGAATTCTCAAGGGGAAGCAAACAAGAATATGAGGTTAACCCTCGTTTCATCGCTACTATTCATGAGAAAACTTTTGCAAGAGATGATCCCGATGAGGATCCATATGCTCATTTAATGCATTTTACCAAGTTATGTTGGACTGTTAAATTGAAAGGCTATTCTGATGATGAATTAAAACTTAAATTGTTTACCCAATCTCTAATGAACACTACTCTATCTTGGTACAGAATTTCCCCTACAGAAAAAATTGACACTTGGGAAAGCTTAAAGGACAATTTTAATTTTGATTTTTACAAAGTAAAAATGATTGAGGTAAGAAGGGAAATCACGAACTTCAATAATCGGACATCAGAAGGTTTGGTAAGAGCTTTTAAAAGGTATAAATATATTCTTAATAGATGTCTCCACCATGATTTACCTGAATGGTATGTTTTACATATTTTCTGGGGGACTTAACTAAGAAATAAAGCATGAACTTGACTCAAAATTTGAAGGTTCCTTTATGGAACTACCTATAACTAAAGGTTGGAAGGTTTTAGAAATAATTTGTCATAATAGAGTGACTTGGGGATTGGATCTTGGCGGCGAAGGAGGTATAGAAGTTGAATATGATTGACTGAATGCTTACATGAAATTTGGTAAGGTTAAGGAAACTGCTAATGAACTTCAACTTGATGATGATATTATTTTAAAAGTTCATTAGTCTTTTACAGAAGACATTGAAGCTCCAAAGAAAGAATGGCTTAATTATACTCCGCCACCTAACCAAGTTGAAGATGTAGAAATGGAAATTGAGGCCCCTATAGAGCCATCAAGCGAAAGGGCATCGTATGCTAACCCACTTCCTTTGCCGAGGATTGTGAGAGAACACATGGTAACCAAACAACTAGAAGATGAAAGAATGATCCTAAAAAGATAGAAGAAGAGGCAAAGATAGAAGAAATTGTTCAAGGGAGCATGCAGAAGATGGGTGAGGTAACTAAAGAAGATATATTGACTATGTATGCGCATTGCGATATGGTTGAACTGGACATTGAAGCCTCTCAATTTGTTGAAGGTAAAATAAAATCTAAAAATGTTGGTAAACCTATTCTTCCTTGCACCTTTGGTGAATCTTCTTATTATGGCCTTTGTGATATTAGAACAGTTGTTAAAATCATCCCTTATAAATTTTACTTAGACATTTAGGGTAAACTCAAACCAGCTGAATTAGAAGATATTGATATGACAATTATGCTAGCGGATAAAACATTCATAATTCCTATGGGGATAATTAGATATGTTCCAATTTGTGTTGTACCTTACAAGTACCCTATTGATTTTGTACTTGTTGATATGCCTACTGATATTTATTGTCCAATTATTTTTGGGAGAA
This sequence comes from Avena sativa, assembly GCA_916181665.1. Lineage (NCBI taxonomy): Eukaryota > Viridiplantae > Streptophyta > Magnoliopsida > Poales > Poaceae > Avena > Avena sativa. Next base: position 567,480,124 of record OV702291.1, read on the forward strand.
CTTTTCTGAATACCGCAGGAGCAAATAATGACTGCAAAAGGGAGACAGTGTCTCTCAAGTTTGGCAAAGATAAAATGAATTTCCAATTTTCTAAATTCCAACACAAGCCAATTTATGAGGAGCTTGAAGATATGAACAAGATAAAGAAGAGGAAGGTAACAATGCTAGCCTTGCCACTGTGTTTTATGAAACTCCTAATGATAAGCTAGAAAGAAGCTTGGTTGAAAATGATAATCTTCCCGAAAATATGGAGAAAAATGGAAATTCATTAATATCTTAAATCAGTCCCTACAACTGATCCTGAAATGAATCAAGTTTATGAGACACCCAAGAGAAAAAGAAATGAGGATCTTCCCCTCCTACACTCAAACCTCTTCCTAAAGAATTTAAATACAGGTTTCTTGATAATACTAACAAATATCCTATTATTATAAGTTCTAATCTTGCAAAAAAGAAAGAGGAGAATTTAATGATAGTTTTAAGGATGCACCATAAGGATCTTGGATATTATATGGATGACTTGAAAGGGATTAGTCCTGCGATAGCCACTCATAGAATATTTATGGAAGAGGGAGCCCGGCCGGTTACAGATTTCCAAAGAAGGCTTAAACCTCAAATTAAAAAAGAGGTAAGAAAGGAGGTAATCCGCCTCTTAGTTGTAGGAATCATTTTTCATGTGAAGGAAAGAGACTGTCTAACTCCTGTTCATTGTATTCCAAATAAAGGTGGGTTCACTGTAGTCCCGAATGAACATAATGAGTTAGTCCCTACTAGAACTTTTGTTGGTCATAGGATGTGCATTGATTTTATAAAACTTAATAAGGAAACTCGAAAGGATCAATACCTTTTTCCATTTATAGATCAAAATTTAGAGACTCTCTATGCACTCTCATTTTTGGTACTTAGATGCATACTCCCGTTTTTCTCAAATACCTGTCCATCCAGATGACCAACTAAAAAAAACATTCACATGTTCTTTGGGTTTATATGCCTATTACCGTATGCCTTTTTGTCTTTGTAATGCACCTGCTACCTTTCAAAGATGTATGACCGTTATATTTGTTGATTATGTTGAAAATATTATGGAAGCATTCATGGACGACTTCTCGGTCTATGGGACTTAATTTAACCATTGCCTCCATAATCTTCATAAGGTTTTGTAGATATGTGAAGACACTAACCTGGTTTTGAATTAGGAGAAGTGCCACTTCATGGTTTTGGAAAGTATAGTACTTGGTAACAAGATCTTAGGTAAGGGAATAGAAGTCAATAAAGCAAAAATAGAAGAAATAAAGAGGCTAACACCTTCTTGAGATGTAAAAGGTATAGGAAGTTTCTCAGGTAATGCAGGGTTTTATAGAAGGTTTATTAAGGACTTCTCTAAAGTTGCAAGACCACTGATGAGGGGAAGTCTCGGCAATGTCCATGAAGAAGGACTTAGGGTTTTGCAGAAAAGAGAATGTTGGGAATTTCATCGGAAGTTAGGAAATGATGGAATCAAAGTTGCCTGAATATTGAGAGGAATCACTCTGTTACAACTCACTTAGGGATTGTTCGGTGTCGTCCCTAGGCTTCTCTCACCCTATATATAATAGGTCGGGTCTCAAAGCTATATGCGGATAGGTTACATGTTTACAACACCAACTCGATGTTGGTCTTTGTTTCCTCCTTCCTAATACAACAACAATCTCTATCGGTTGCTCCTTTGGGTTTTTACCTTGATTCTTCATGGGTCGTAAGCCTTTCCGCAGGTCCTAGGTAGCAAATCAAGTAATTATACCCATGTTAGTAGCCCCCGAGACTCTACTTGAACCATAGATTCGGGTTGAGTCTCAAGAAATGTTTTAACTCTTTCCTTTGTTTTTACTATTTAAGCTTTATAGGGATTTGGTACAACGAGCCTGATGCATCCGACGGATCGGGAATCAGTTAATTGCTCCTGGGCAAAAACAATGGTTGTCCTACATCAAATTCAAATCCCTAGGTCTGAATTCGGAATTTATTACTGGCGTAACTCAGTTCGAGCCGCTGAGGTCTTACCAAATACTGAGTTCTAGTTTTATTTTATCGGGTACCCAACGCGTCCATCAGGATTTTTCATTGTATCGTAGATACGGTTATAATACTGGCAGAGTGCATTCTTGTGCGATTACCAGGCCACACAGGACGAATCCCGGGGTCTTACCTTCATGTTCCTGAACACGGCATTCGGAGTTTTGTCGCATTTAGCTGCGATCCAAGATTTATACATAAATTGTCGGCTGTTTGATTGTTTGCTTCATATTTATATACCCTCCCAATAGGAGGTATTTTTTCTTTCCTTTATCAGGTGTGCGTAAGCGCTCCTGATAGGAGTAGCCCCCAAGGCTATGTTCAGATGTATGCATCAGGACATATGCTCGAAATTTATTTTCTACTATGATATCCATGTGTCTTCAAATATTTATCGGGTGCATGACCGGCGCTCCCGATAGGAGTAACCCCCGAGGCAACAGTCGAAACTTTCATTTTCACTTGTATTCTCAATCTTTTAATGGAGGAATTTACTTCGACTCCCTATTTTTCTTCGGGTGTGTGTCCTTTGCACTGAACCGTTTGTTGTGACGTCATTGACGATGAATATTTACTCTTCTTTATTCTTGAAAGATACGCTCGTGACGCGACATGTCGAGCGTGGGCCTATGCTGCTGTAATGATGACGTGTGGTACTGTATTCAGCATGGTTTCCTGACTGCACGTCCCCTTTCTTGTGCAAAGATTGAGGCGGCGTGTCCTGTTCTCCCAATTTTACCGTAGTAATAACTTCTTGAGATATTTTGTTTTGCGGAATCTGCGGACATGTGTCATCTTCGTGTGCCCTTTGAACTTTTCGATTTTACATCGAACGGTCCAACTTGTGCAGCTTTGTTCTTTATAAGGGGAAGGGGAATTCTTTTACCCCTTTTTACCTTGCTCTTGCTAACTTCATCTTCCTCCTTGCACCCTTGCCTTGCGCCGCCCTTCTTACAAACTCTTGCTTTGCGCTAGCCTCACTCCTTCACTGCCATGGGGAAAAGCAAGGTGGGAACATCTACCATGGCCGCCAAGGCCACCAGGAACAGAGCCGTCGGATGGGCTCCTTCCAAGTGCACGACACATGAGCTACGCGAGGCGCGAAACTCCGGCCATCTGACAGAGGGCTCCTTCAAGCTTCCTGGGGACAAAGCTACTCCAATCCCCAAATCGGGCTGGAGGGTAATGTTCCTCTCCTTTATTTTTCGCGACTTTTCTCTTCCTGTCCACGAATTTTTGTGTGGCCTTCTTTTTGTCTATGGCATGCAGCTGTACCAGCTTACGCCAAACTCTATCATCCATGTCACTTGTTTTGTCACTCTCTATGAATGCTTCCTCGGGATTCATCCCCATTGGGGCCTATGGAAGTATTTATTTTATGTTTGCCGCAACGCCACTGACACCAGCGTCCATGACGTTGGTGGCGCCATTTTCTCTGTTCGCTCCGACATAGATTATTTTGATTCTAAGCCTGCTGATTCCGTTCAAGGATGGAAAACCAAATGGTTTTACATCAAGGATCAAACCTTCGAGCGTCAATCTTTCGGGTTAGCCCCCTTTGAGCCAAAGAAAACTTGCCGCCACCATGACTCTTGGGATCAGCGTCCTTCTGCGGAAGAAATGGCAGAAATCCAACCCCATCTTGACCATATTGCAAAACTGCGGCATGAGGTTGGCAAGGAATTATCTGGTCTTCAGATTTTGGCGTACTTCTTGCGGATCCACGTGCAGCCCCTGCAGGCTTGTCTCTTTAGTATGTGGGCATATACCGGCATGAAGGATCCCATGAGAATTTCTCGGGATGATTTGTCTCTCAAGGTTTATGAGAAAAGGGTTCGTAATTTCACGACCCTTACAGCAAAAAATGTGGTTCCTTCGGATTGTCATGTTGAGCCCTTCGGCAAGAAGAACCGTCTTCGTGAGGTAAATTTCTTTTCTCTTTTGCTCCTTGATCATCTATCTTTTGTATTTGTTCTTTTTTGTAATTGCTAGTTTTTGCTTATATAGGATCATGAGCATCTATCCTGCCTTCCTCCTCTTCCTGAGAGTGGTCAGCTTCCCGCCAACCCTTCTGCTTCCGATGATCTTCCTCTGACTGGGACTGTCGCTTATGAGGAGATAGAGACATCTGCCATAGAATCTTCGTCTAGGACTCCATCGCTTCTGTCGGCTCGTTCCGAGGATTTCTGTGTTGCGCTTGTTGGCAAAAAACAGAAATGTCTAGACGCTACGGAAACCATTGAAGACTCGGATGATTCTATGGCCTCAAAACCTTCGAGTGTTGTACCATTACCGTCGGCTCCTTCCTAGAAGAATCTTTTCTACTTTGCGTAGGATGTATCTTTGTAAGTACTTATCTTCTCTTTACTATTTTTGTCAGATAATTAGATTGCGGATGTTTCCTTATTCTTCGTCTTTGCTCTCGTAGTGGTGATGACGCGGAAGACCCGCCTTTGTATCCTCTTCATACTTCTGTTGCTCCTTCTGCCAAGGAGCCAAAAGATTTTCTCGCGTCTTCTGCGGATCCAATCATCCAGAAGGATGTTGCCATTGCGTCGAAGCCCCCAGCGCCGAAAATAAGAAAATTAGCTGGCAAAGGCGTGGTGATATCTGAGAGCCCTGCCGAAGTGGGCATGCATGATGTAAGTGCATCTATGACTTTTAATTTCATCATTGATCCTCCTTTGTTTGCCTTTCCTAATGTCGTTCTTTGCAGCCTATGATGCGTGACATGGTCGATATGGCCGCTCACTTCATCAAGATCTGTAATGAAGCCGAAAGTCTAAAAGGTATATTATTATCTGTTTTGCAATTTCTATACTTCCTCTCATTTTTCTAGCTTCATTACTTTCTTATTCTTGCAGCCATTGCCCAGGAGTCTGAGGTCATTCGGGACGAGGCATTGAAACGTGCCGACAATCTGGAAGCCAAACTTTGGGTCGCTGAACAAGATCTGGACGAGGCTAAAAAGGACAACGTTGATGCTGAAGAAAAGAAAGATGCCACCCGAGATGAAAATCTTTGGAAATGCTTGGAGACCCTTAACGCTTCTTTGACTCATAGGTATTTCTATTAGCAAAGGGGAATTCCTATTTCAGCCCCCTTTGTTTCTGTTTGCTGATCATCCCCCCTTTTTGGTGTGTATAGAATTGTCGGGCCAGAATTTGCTGCTTGACAAAAACAAGAAGGTTGACCTGTTATCGGATGATGTTAGCACCTTGGAGGCTAATAGTTTTTTATGTGCGCAACCTCCTTGTCCGATCACGCCGTGCCTTCAAGGGTTTGCATGCCGAAGTTTTCCCGTCGAAGGAAGTGTCTGCCGACCTAAACGATCTTGTCGCTATTTTTGGCGCTGATCCAAGTCCGCTTGCTGGATATAGCGTGACCAAGTCGAAGAGCAGTGCAGAAACTTCAATGGAATTGGCAATGGTGCATGGCGAGAAGGTCGACTGGGAGAAGGTTAGCTCCTCTATCCTAGTCAACTCCAAAGGCCAGCCTGTTGATATGAAGCCTTTCGTTAAGAGGGCCAAGAAATTTTCTTGAATGATTCTGGGTATAAAGTCATACCCAAAGGGATCAACTGTCCCTTCCTCGGTTGGTGCTCCTTCTTCGGTTGCTGCTCCTACCATAGCTAGTGCCCCTTCTGCCAGCGCGGCATTATCTTTGGAGAAAACAACTTCGTAGCTTAGTTATGTAGATTTTCATGTTTCTTCTGTTGCTACTGTAATGACTATTGAATTATCCCGTCCATGTTGTGCCTCCTTTTAATGAAAAGAGCATATATGTATATGAGTGGCTCTTTTCTTTTGCTGAAAACTTTCCCTCTTTCATGTGCTTTGCACAAACATCAGATGCCACCCCGTCCATATCTAGAACAGGTGCAAACGAGACTGTCATTGTCCGTACAGTGGACCCTCCGTTATATGCTGAGAAAATTGAACATGTGAAGAAGCTTGAGGGGAAACTCCGGGTTGTCTAATCAATGGTGGATGTTTCCTAGTCAAAAACATGCCAGGCTCTTGATCATGAAGTGTACTTTTTGGACGAGATTTCTGGTGCTAGTGAGAAGATGCTGTGTAAGTCCTTAAGTTTTTGCTTCCTGCCGCTCCTCTTTTTGCAGGATGCCAATTTATCTCTCTTTTTCTTTTTTCTTTGTAGGCATTCGATTATGCAAGAAGGAAGAAACTCAATGTCTGTGCAACCGAATGCAAGCTCTTGTGGATCCTTTGCAAAATTTCGGGACGGATTTCTGGTTTGATCATCGTCGCGCTTATGCCGTGGCTTTGCTTCAGGACCATGTATCCAAAGTGAAGCAGTTTGTTGAGTGCTGTCGTAGATCACTGGCCATGGTTTACAACTCCATGTTTCCTCGGGATCCCCAGCCTCATACTTTGGATGATTTGATGGCGAAGTTTCGGCAAGGTGAGCGGATTCATCATTTTGTAAAGCTTCAACTTGTGGCAGGTGCCAAGCTTGCGCCGTCTTGGGTGCATGTACATCATCCGACGGTAAATTTGGACGACATATCATCAGGGCTGCCCTCACCTACTGATGGTGGTTTTATTGATATGGTGCCTCATTATGCCACCGCCCGAAGACATACAATTAGAATTGTTCGAAGGTGCCTAAAGGCAGACGAAGAGTTTTTTATCAACTTTGCTATCTGACTATTTCTGCCTGTGTTGTGTAACTTTTGTACTAATATTGTATATATCTTATTTATACTTTGTGACGAGGGTTTAACTCGTCAATGCCCATTGTTGTGTACTTGGGTTTTGGAGAAGGAGGGAGCGCTGGAGGCATCAATCGGCTAGCAAACAAGCACACAGGGACGCAAGGTTTACCCAGGTTCAGGCCTCGTAGAGGTCCCTACTCCTGCTTGTCTACTCTTGGAATTATCGAGGGAGTCGAAAGTTACAAGGGGTGCGCAGATGCAATCTGGTGATGGTTGTGGAAACTAGGGTTATGATTGTCCTCCTCGCCGCCCCCTCCTAGCCTTTATATAGATAGACTAGGTCTCAAGCAGGTCGATTCGGTTACAGATTAGGGTTTGTCCCTTTGAACTTTCTATCTTAAGCTTCTTCTTGTGCCGCAAGCAATCGGAGTTTCCGTGAGTCACCCGAATCATGTATTGTGCCTTGGCAACGCCGTGGGCTTTTGCAGTATCTGGACCGTATATGCCCCACTCAAGCACCTATAGGGTATGCCCATGTCACTTTGTCAAAAAGGTCGTATGCTTATACGAGATTTTTATTGTACATTGTATTCCTTGGTTGATGAACAAAAGAACTAATGTCTCCTTGCATAACTATTTGTATGTGTCTGTAAGAATTTTTTTATGCCAGGAGGTATGATGGCTCTGAAATATAGCCAACTACGTCCACATTTAAACTAGATATTAATCATATTATTGATGAAATATCTCTCTAAACCCTGCCACTAATGCTAATATTCAGAGGGGTATGCAATCCTTCCTTTTTATATTTTTCCTGCACAGATAATGTCGTTTAAAGGAGGGAATCACTACATTAAAGTCAAAGATACGAGATTTCCAACAACCAGAAGAAACCAGGAGCCGTACAACAGAGGCATATGCTTTAATGACCAACTATACGGCCGGAGCAAAAATTCCGACCGTATAGCTCCGGTCGTATAGTTGGCCACCACTGTTAGGTCAAACAGAACAACTTTCGTGAAGGGGCCCCTATATAAAGAAGCCTCAGGCGACGAGAAAACATCTCTCGCTCCGCCCCGAAGAAGCCAGACCTCGCCAAAAAGCCGCCTCAGATCTCCAAACCTTTCTCCATCTCCATAGCCATATTCGACCACTTATAGTAGTAGATCTCTTCTCCGATTGGTGACATTGTAAGACTATTGCTATAAATCTTATGATTTTTATTATAATGTTTGTGATTGTTGATCTCATCTCTATGTGTGAGTAATTCTCCTTGGGCTAAGCTCTTCGGCCTAGCGATGTAGCAATTGTGCATGTTATTTATCATAGATGGGATCGTGTATTAGTTTGTATGACATGATGATTATTGTATCCTCTCTTGCCTCAATCTAAGGACTTGTCAAGTACCAAGACCCCAAGGGTTGAGCCAGGTATAGGGAGTATGAGTGATGATTGATCTGTAGGTTGTGAACCCTAGTGATAGAAGGGGTAGTACGACTGTATGTGAGGGATTTGCTTGGGATTAACAGTGACATCACTATGCATATCATTAGTTCTCTTTATTCTATGGATGAGACTAGTAGGTTATTGCTATAAGAGGTTGCGGAGGCAATAGCAATTATGGATGCACTGCCCACATATAATTTATCTTGCTCTAACAAGTACACGCATACTTTATTTCTATCTTTTATTTGCATTAGATGTTTTGCGCAGCTACATGTGAAACCGAACGCCCTAGTCCCTCTCTCTCCATCAACGATAACAACAAAAAGATGCAAGCTATTGGTCTGGTAAAAACACAAAAGGAATTCTAAAACTCCCGAAGGTCCATTAAAGTAACTTCACTACGCATTCGCTTCCCGAGGATTCGATAACCTAGGTCTACTAGGGAAAAATAAGCTATACTACATCCGTAATCGTATCGAAGGTATCAACCCTTTTTCTGGCGCTGTTGTTGGGGAAGCAATCACTACCCTAGTGAGGTTATTAGGAACCTTGATAGTTTTTATTCTTGTTTTTAATTTTGTTAGTTTGCTTTCAGTCTTTATTTGATAAACCAAAAAAAAATAGTTAATCTTTAAATTCTTGCTTTTACTGTTATAATCCTTTATCTAAGAAAACCCAAAAACATAGGAAATATGGCTGAAAAGAAGCTAGGGGATTTTGCTACTCCTAATAATGATTATTTGTGTACTCCTATTACTCAGCCAGCAATCGCTGGTGATGACTATGAAATTAAGCCTCATTACTTAAGTTTGGTTCAACAGAATCAATTTGAAGGCTCTGCTATTGAAGACGCAGGTATGCACTTGAATACTTTCACTAAAATATGTGATATGGTGCGTATAAAAGACGTTGACCCTAATGCGGTTAAATTGCGTCTATTTCCTTTCTCTCTAAGAGGGAGAGCTAAAGAATGGTTGCTATCTTTGCCTAAAAATACTATTACATCATGGGTGGGATGTACTTCTTTATTTATGACGAAATTTTTCCCACCAGCAAAGAATATGCAACTCCGATCTAATATTACTGGCTTTAGACAGGAAGAGCGTGAGCCACTAGTGCTTGCATGGGAGAGGATGAAAGAATGCCTAAGAAACTGTCCTAGTCATGGGATAGAAGATTGGTTAATCCTCCATTTATTTTACAATGCTCTTAATCCTGTGTCTAAGTCTATGCTTGATACTACAGCTGGAGGAACATTTATGGGTAAACATATTACCGAAGCAAAGCAGCTGCTAGACAATATGCAAGACAACCATGCCCAATGGCATGTGGAAAGATCAAACACGAAGAAGGTGAACTCTATCTCACCACAAGAGAACGAAGATCTCAATGCTAAGTTGGATGAGCTCATACTAGCCGGTAAAGGTAAGGAAACCCAGGTAAGAGCCACCCCTAAAACAAATATTTAAGAAATAGACTTTGTAGCTCGTAATGATTACAACCCTGCTTGGAAGAAGAGTTATAATCCTAACTTTCAAAAACTTTATGCTAGTCCTGCAGGTAACTCTAATAATAATATGGGAACTAGTAATGGTAGTCTCCAAGAAACACTTAAGTCTTTCATAGACTCACAAAACAAAAAAATAATATTCTTGTTAAAATTACGGACAACCATGATGCCATGCTTGGTAAATTATCTAACCAAGCTATTAGTTTGAGAAATGATTTGCAGGCCCTCCAAGAAAGAACATGGATTGTTGAGGCAAAGCTGGGTAAGATAACTGAGAGTCAAACCGTCATTCTAGCTAAATTTGCAGGTAAATCCGAGCCTAATCTAGTTGAATAACTCAAAATGATGAGGATCCAGAGGGAGGAGCCTGAAGAACTTGATTATAGTAATGCTCCTTCACCAAGCTACACCGTTGAAGATCTCGTAAAAAGGATCAACATCAAGATTCTAATAAGTGAAGGTAATGAGGAAGCTATGTACCAACACTTTGTCAATCAAGTAGCAATAAAGGTACGTGAGCTTGAAGAAGAATACAAGCAAATTGCTGAAAAATTACCTGTTAAACTAGATGACATATTTGAGCCTACTATTAAGATTAAAATTGGAACCAATGAGATAGCTGCACTTTATGATCTAGGTGCAAGCGTCTCAACAATTCCAAAGAGTCTATTTAACAAGTTAAATCTTGGCTCCTTTGAAATTACTGAGTCAAAATTACATCTAGTAGATTCTACCTACAAACAAACTGTAGGAATTAAGGAGAACAGTTTAGTATATATTAAAGGTTGTCATGCTCTCATTGATTTTGTTATAGTTGACATGCCTGAAGATGCTACTGCTCCTATTATTCTAGGCCGCCCTTTCTTAAGAACTATTAAGGCTTTGATTAATCTGTATGAAGGGAACGCGAAACTGCAATTTCCTTCGCGGGATCCTTTTGTTATTCGTTTCCCCAAGAAGAAGAAAGACAAGCATGATGAAAAGGAGGCCATCACTTTGAAGGCCAATTACTTTGGAGTGGGTGTTCCACTCATCTGGCCCAAGTGAGTATCATCAAGGTCAAGCTATTGACCATAAAAGAGTGCTCCATGGGAGGCAACCCATGTGAAATAAAGGTTTGAGTAAAGTTTTTAGTTTTAGTTTAAGTTTATGTTAAATAAAGAGTGCTAGAAAACTCCATTCGAGGAGAAGAAGTTCGGTAGTACTTGAAATTCTGCTTTATTCATGCTATTGTTGGTCGACAATATTTACTGTCAATTTTCTATCAAAAACAAGGTATATCACTAAGTTACAGGAAAAGAAGTAGTTTACGAAGAAACAGAAAAAAATTATGCACAGAGAGAGTTTAACGACCAACTATACGGCGGGAATAAAAATTCCGGCCGTATAGTTCCGGTCGTATAGTTATCTTTGCCATCGAATTTTTTTCTGCAATATGTACTAAGAGTTTCACGACCAACTATACGACGGGAATAAAAAATTCCAGCCGTATAGCTCCAGTCATATAGATATCAATGCCTCCGTACAATTTCTTTTCATATGCACTGAGATTTTAATGACCAACTATACGTCGGGAATAAAAATTCCGGCCGTATAGTTCTGGTTGTGTAGATATCGATGCCTTTGCAAATTTTCTTTCACAGGGATAGACAGTTTAACGACCAACTATATGGCCGGAACGTTTTGTTCCGCCCGTATAGTTGCGTCCGTATAGCTGCACCGCTAGGAGGAAAACCTAATTTTGACAAAAGGCTAATTATACGGCTAGAACACATTATTCTGACCATACAGTTTCGCCCGTAAAGTTGCGTCTGACCATAAAATCGCACGGGAAGGTACTCTCAACTCCAAAACTTTAATACTTTTTCTTTCTTCCACCTCCAAACTCTCTCAAAACCTCAAGAGATCTCTATCTCTACTCAATTTCTTTCGATTTCCTCGCACACAAGTGATCTACGGTATGTTTTTCATCCGATCCTCAAATTACTTTTTGCAAATTCATCTTCGATCTATTGTCATTGTCAATCTAGGGTGAGACCTACTATGAACCAATTGCCATGATTTTCTTATCTAGATTATTATTTTTAGGAGAATTCTTTAGTGTATGAGGAGGAATATGATGCACTTACTGTTATTGGATCAAAAGGTTTTATTTTTGCCTTTCTTCAATGTTTTAGATGATGAACACAAGGATCCAAACTCGTGCTCGTGCCACCGCTAGCGCTTCTCAGGCTGCCGCTTAGGAACACATGGGGATACGGTTCAGGGATGAGGCCCATCGTGATTGCTTCAATAGGATGAAGAACCACAAAGTGAAGGCCACCAAGTGGGCTTGGCCCATTATATTAAACCAACTCAGTATTTCTGATGACTTCAATTTACTTTGTAATAGAGCTGGCCTGCAAAACTTTGTGTACAATGATGTACCTACTTATCGTTGCTTAACCATTGAATTTCTAAGCTCGTTACAAAGCACCGTTAAGCAATGGCAAGGAGAGGATACTATTTCTTTCTGTCTGATGAACAACAACTACACTTTAACATTAGATGAATGGTGCACATGTTTTAATTTTCTAAACAATGATATTCATGCTTTATGCGCATCCTTTACTGGCTTAGAACCTACCCCCGAACAATACTATAATGGAATGAGTTTCACTACTAGAATAAATAAGGGGAAGAATATTCAACATCCTGCAATTCGCTATTTGTTCTATGTTATTCCGAACACCTTGCAAGCATGTAATGAGTTCACGAGACTCAACGAGGAGGACATCCTAGTCCTCGCAAAGGCTGCTTACATCAACTGTGGCTTGTCACTCAACTTGGGCGCCATCCTTGTGCACTACCTAGAGCACCAAGCCTCCCAAAGCCAAGGACCAATCACTAGTGGAGGCATCATCATCATGCTTGCCACTACCCTAGACCTTGATATAGGTGAGTTGCAACCCATGCTAGGTGAGACACGTGTTGGTTTCTCCACTTTGAGAGCCTGCGGAATGCTTATTAGGAGAGGTGGTGTTTATTATCTGCATATTGCTAGGTGAGACACGCGTTGGTTTCTCCACTTTCCTAATGGTATTTTCTCTATTGAGGAAGGACGTTTGCTATATGATTCACAGGTTTTTGCAACACCAACCCGAGGAAGAGATTCCGAAGGAGGATTAGGACTAAGAGGAGGAGCAGGAAGTTCCTTATCAAGAGGAGCAGCCACAAACCCGGTTCGCCACATACCAAGATTTCCAAGGACTTGGAGGAACTATGGAGAGGATGCATAGCCTCTCTTTGAACCTCCGAGAATCAACAAGTAACGTCTCAACTCAATTCGTGAACTAGAGTAACGATTTTTTCCCACCACCACAATAAATTGAAGGGCTTGCAAAAGCCTAAGCTTGGGGAAGTTTCCTCATGTATCTTTACGTGGTATTCATTTGCTTTTTATTTTAGAGGTTGTGTTTTTATTTGAGTTTATAAGTACTCGTGTTGGTTTCCCCAACACATTATTTTAGTTCTTTCTATTTTGCTTTTGAAATTTTCTAGCCGTGCTTTGCCCCCAATTTTCTACTCTTTTAAAGTCCCTCTCTTAAAAACCATAAAAAGATTTCTCCATTTTTCCTTATTTTCCCTTTTTCTTTCCGCCTCGAGGTCTTCATATATTTGCAGGAGAGTGGTCAACTTTGAGTTTCCAAGAAACAAATAAAAAAGGAAGAGAGAAGTGGAACCAAACATCAGAGGTATGCCTTATGACTCCCCACTTTTGAAGTTTGAGAAACCCATGCTAGTTAGTAGTAAATGTTGACATGTTATATTGGTGGAATGAGTCTTTGTATTATAGTAAGAATTTTGTTTGCATGGCTATTTAATTAGGTACGTTTTGTTCCAGCTCTCGTAATTAACCAAGTCTTGCCTAAAAATTGCTAAACAACTGTAATAAGAAAAAGTCTCACAATTGAAGGATTGGGTGTTGTAGTGTTTAGTCCTCAAGGCTTATTTCTGGAAACACTCAACACCACTGAAAATGTTGATTGACTTAATAGCTCTCTTTGAAAGAATAAGTTTGATTGAATTAATGTTTAGCGGTTTTTGTGAGCATGCCAAAGTTTGACTTGTTAATCATAAGAATGATATAGCTTTACGCGTGTTAAACTTCATGGGATGCCAACAACTCCGTTGGCCTACGAACAATCTTCATGGAGGAAAGTCCTAGATTTCGGCTATGAGTTGATTAAACACTTGTAGCAGCAATGCTATAGTGTCTAAGATTCTTGGTACTCCCGGGTAGATGTAATCATGATGGAATCACTCCTATGGCTGTTATGAGAAATCATTATGCAAAAGGAACGAAAACCTTAATGATGCCACGAGTGTCCATCACAACCCGATAAACTAAATAAATTGTTTGGCATGCTCTCAATTACTTAAAAACTGAAATTCTTGAAGGACGATGAACAGAAAAGTAGTGCTTAAAAAGTCTTGATTTATTAATGTGGGAGAATTGAGATACTCTAGTATATATGCTTTTCATGACAACTCTCACACTCTTAATTCACATGGTTATAGTTTACTGTTCCAAGGCAAGCCTATGAGTTGATTACTTGACATGGAATAAAGTTTACTCATTTGAATCATCTATGTTTACAATAATTTTGCTGCACTATAAGGATGCATGAAACCCGTATGATATGCTTGCCATTACTCTATCTATGCTGAAGTTTTTTAGATTTATGAAGTGGAGGAAACATGAGAGTACTAATCATGAGTAAGATCACCATCTCATTATTTCAGTTTAAATGCTGAGTTCCTTTTTGATTTTGGTTTTCTTGCTCGGGACGATCAAGTTTAAGATTGGGGAGTATGATAGCTTTGAAATATAGCCATCCACGTCCACATTTAAACTAGATATTAATCATATTCTTGATGAAATATCTCTCTAAACCCTGCCACTAATGCTAATATTCAGAGCGGTATGCAATCCTTTCTTTTTATATTTTCCCTACACAGATAATGTCGTTTAAAGGAGGGAATCACTATATTAAAGTCAAAGATACGAGATTTCCAAGAACCAAAAGAAACTAGGAGCCGTACAATGGAGGCAGACGCTTTAACGACCAACTATACGGCCGAAGCAAAAATTCTGATCATATAGCTCCGGTCGTATAGTTGGCGCCACCACCGTTAGGTCAAACAGAACAACTTTCGTGAATGGACCCCTATATAAAGAAGCCTCAGGCGACGGGAAAACATCTCTCGCTCCACCCCGAAGAAGCCAGACCTCGCCAAAAAGCCGCCTCAGATCTCCAAACCTTTCTCCATCTCCATAGCCATATTCCACCACTTGTAATAGTAGATCTCTTCTCCGATTGGCAGCATTGTAAGACTATTGCTATAAATCTTATGATTTTCATTACAATATTTGTGATTGTTGATCTCATCTCTATGTGTGAGTAATTCTCCTTGGGCTAAGGGCTTCGGCCTAGCCATGTAGCAATTGTGCATGTTATTTATCATAGATGGGATTGTGTATTAGTTTGTATGACATGATGATTATTGTATCCTATCTTGCCTCAATCTAAGGACTTGACAGGTGGCCAAGACCCCGAGAGTTGAGCCAGGTATAGGGAGTATGAGTGATGAATGATATGTAGGTTGGAAACCTTAGTGACAGAAGGGGTAGTACGGCTGTATATGAGGGATTTACTTGGGATTAACGTCGACATCACTATGCATATCATTGGTTCTCTTTCTTCTATGGATGATACTAGTAGGTTATTGCTATAAGCGGTTGCGGAGGCAATAGCAATTATGGATGAACTACCAAATATAATTTATCTTGCTCTACGCATACTTTATTTCTATATTTTATTTCCATCAGATGTTTTGCACAACTACAGGTGAAACCGAACGCCCTAGGCCCTCTCTCTCCATCATCGACAACAATAAAAAGACGCAAGCTATTAGTCTGGTAAAAACACAAAAGGGATTCTAAAACTACCGAAGATCTGTTAAAGTAACTTTACTACGCATTCGCTTCCCGAGGATTCGATAACCTAGGTCTACTAGGGAAAAAGAAGCTATACTACATCCATAATCCGGATCGAAGGTATCAAGGTACTTAATTTATTCATTGATGATCGTAAATGGATACATTGCATAGGCATAATCGCCTGGCCATTGGCCTTATTGTATATAAGAATGACTAATTTTTCTAAAAACTATGGCTTCTGTCTTGAGGTGCTCCATCATGCTTATTTGTGATAAGTGTAATTTTTTGACTGGAGGCGTCGTGTCTGTACGATGGACTAGAGAGAAAAGTAGTTGATTTTCCAGGTTGCTCGTTATTTGAAAAAACTGACGGGTGCATCCTTCTATGCGGCCCGGAGGTGGAAGCCGAATAGGTAGCTTTTGCGGGTGCGCGGTGCTCCTGATTTTCTGAATTTTGCTCGCTGCGTGTTTTGTGTAGTAGTTCTTCATCCGCTATTTTCAGTTGACCAAATTGCGTCTCCATCCCAAAAGATTCTGATATTTTGTTGAACTCGTGATCGCAGCTGTCCGAGCGGCTGAAGCTTTCTTTTACTGTTATGACTCCATTGGGTGCTGGCATTTTTAGTACCAAATATGCATAGGGTACTATCATGAACCGAGCGAAAGCTGGTCATCCTAGGATCGCGTGGTACTGTGATGGCCAATCCATGACTTCGAACTCCAGTTTTTCGTGCCTGCAGTTGCTTCTTGTCCTGAAGACTATGTCGATGTATACTTTTCCCAAAGGAGTTCCGGCTTTGCCTAGGACTATTCTGTGGAAAGTTGTATCTGTTGGTGCTAGATTCGTCAGGGACCAATTCATTGCCCGTAGAGTTTTGGTGTATATGAGGTTGATGCTGCTTCCTGCATCCAAGAAAGCTTTTTTCATGTCAAAACCGCTGATTTGTGCCTCCACTATTAGTGCTGATTGACCAGCCGCGAGACCCATAGAGGGTGGTCAGTTCTGTTGAAGGTTACTTCTTGTTCTGACCAATGAAGATACTCTGGTGTAGGGGGTGCTGTTTCCGCCATGTTTACTTGTCTAGTGATCAGCTTCTGTGTTCTATTGGATGGTCGCCCCTTCTGAATCATCGACATTGCTCCTTTTGACCTGGGGTACTCATCTTCTTGGTTTGTTGTGTTTTGCGGTTGTCCCACTAGCGGATGCCCCGGTAGTGGTGGTGGTGGTGCGTCGGTAGCAAAAGCGCCAGGTGTAGTGCCTAGCCTCGGTTTGCTGCTTCAGTTGCCCTTGCATTGCACAACTCTTGCATTTTAAGAATGTTTGGCAGTCCTTTAGTAGGTGATTGGATCGCCTCTTCCCTGTTGAGTCGATGTAGAAGTGCATATTGCATGGCCCTTCCAACATCTATCCTTCTGAGATAGGTGGGTCTCGATTTGTTGGCTAGTACAGTTGCTGTAGCTGGCTTCCTCTAGTGTTATACATGTTACTGCGGTACCCGTTGTTGTAATCATCATTTCATCGGTTGTCCCCTCCAGAAAAACCGGCTGTGACATAACTTGGTGTGCTATAACCATTGTTGTTTCGTCGCCTTCTATCGTTGTTGCGCGGCTCCCTATCTTCTTCGGGTGAGCGGGGTCTTTTGTTGTGCAATGCATCTTCTCCACCAGGCCAACAGTTGGCTACTTCCATCAGCTACGAAATTGTCTTTGGTTTGATTCGTCCCAGCTCTTCAATGAATTCTTGCCGACGAAGTCCACCGTTGAAAGCATCAATTGCTCTTTCATCGAATATAGTCTCAGCTGAGTTTTTGATAATGCTCCACCACTGAACGAAAGCTCGTATTGACTCCCCTGCTTTTTGTTTGCAGGCACTCAATTGTTCTAGAGATGCGGGTCGCTTGAAGGTGGAATTGAAATTTCTAATAAACTTGTCCTCCAGGTCATTCCAGCTATTGATAGAATCTTCGGGTAATTGTCTTAACCAAGTGCGAGCCACCCCGGTTAAATGCAATTGCAAGCTTTGCATCGTGGTGGCCCTGGAGCCACCTTGTAGTTTAACTATGGCGAGATAATTTGTCAACCAAGCTTCAGGCTCTTAGAGGCCATCGTATTTCTGATGATCATGGGGTAGTTTAAAATCTTTTGGTACTAGAGTCTTGCGAACCCGTCGGGTAAAGCAACTGGCTCCACATAGTTCTTGTTCTTCCTCGCTTTCATTGTCATAGTATCTTCTGCTGCTACACTCTTCCCTGGATCGATCGATCCTTCGCTATACAATATTGCTTCTTGCATCATTCCGTGGCTCTAATCCCCCGAAGTGGACCCGATGTGGCGATCGTGATCGTCGGCTGTGACTTATTTTGCCGAGGGCTGCTACGACGGCATGGAGATCTGTCGGGTTGCCATGTGGTTCCCTGCTCTTCCTATGTGAGAGATGCTCCCACCATGTTGCTGGCTCGTGGTTGATGTAGAGCTCGTTGGGAACCCCAATAGGAAGGTATGATGAGCACAGCAGCAAGTTTTCCCTCAGTTATGAGACCAAGGTTTAATCGAACCAGTAGGAGCAAGGAAACACCCCAAAGGTGTTACTAGCTAAGCTTTGGCAGGGCGCACTACCGGTGCTAGTAGCAACGTGGAGACCTGCACAACACAACCACAGAACTTTGTCCCCAACTTGCGATGAGGTTGTCAATCTCACCGTGTTTTGCGGAAAACAAAGGATTAAACGTATCGAATGGAAACAAGTAAAAGTTTGCAGAAAGTAAACACAAAGCAGCAAAAGATTGTAGATTGTATGTAAAGTAAAGGACCGGGATCCATAGTTCACTAGAGGTGGCTCTCCTCAGATAGATAACATGCTGGGTGAACAAATTACAGCGGGGCAATTGACAAACACCGAGAAAGCAATACATGCATATACTAATCATCTTGACTCCTCTGAGACTTGATTGGGCATTACAACATAATACATAGACCCCCATCCAACTACATCTATGACTAATAATCCACCTTCAGGTTATCATCTGAACCCCCTCCAGTATTAAGTTGCAAGCAACAGATTATTGCTTTACGAACTGCGTGTAAAGTAAACAATACAATTGTTCTATGAACAAAGGATCGTTGTTTTCTCCCTAGTAACAACAACACATCTATTTCCTTAGAGATTTCTGTCACTTCCACAGATTACCAGAGGCATGAACCCACTATCGAGCATAAATACTAACTCTTGGAGTTGCTAGCATCTACTTGGCCAAGATAGCTACTAACAACGGAAAGCATGCAAGATCTCAAATAACAAAGACATGATAGAATCAATAATCAATCTGAAATAGCATCTCAATATCCATCGGATCCCCGCAAACACAACATGTATGGATTACAAATAGATGATCTTGATCATGAACAGAGCTCACAAGATCTAAACATGAAAGCACAAAGGAGGAGAAACCAGCCATCTAGCTACTACATGGATCCGTAGTCCAAGGATGAATTACTCACGCATCACACCGAAGGCTTGCATGGTGATGAAGAAGGCCTCTAGGGTGAATTCCCCTCTCCGGCAGGGTGCCGGGAAGAGCTTCAGATCCCTCCCGATCTAGGGATGGAGATGATGGCGGCTACAGACTCTTTCGTGGATTTTTGATCGGATACTTTGGGTTTTCGTCCCGAGGGCAACTTATAGGCGGAAGGAGAGGCCGAGGGGGTGCCGGGAGCCACCACACCACCCCCTGGCGTGGGCCAAGCCTGGCCGCGCGCCCAGGTTGTGTGGCTGGCCCCTGGCCCCTCTCCGTCTCGTATTCTGGCACTTGATCCCTTTCGGAAAAATAGGCACTTTGGCTTTTGTCGCGTCCAATTCCAAGAATATTCATTTTCTGACTTTCCTGGAACCAAAAATAGCAGAAAACAGGCAGCTGGCACTATGGCTCTTGTTAATAGGTTAGTCCAAGAAATCATATGAAAAGTACTCCAAAGTTGGAACAAAACACAAGAAAGTGGATAAAACTAAGCATGGAACATCAAAAATTATAGATACATTTGCAATGTATCAACATCCCCAAGCTTAACTCCTGCTCATCCTCGAGTAGGTAAGTGATAAAAAGAAATAATTTTTGAGGTGACATGCACCATCAAAGACTTGATCAAAGTATTTGCAAAACATTCAAAGCTGGGATCATAGTACTTCAATCATAACATGAAAGACAAAGTTCTAGCAATAAGCAAAGAAACTATGATGCAACAAGAAAAGGCACAAACAAAAGATTCATGAATAACAATGCTTTGGAAGACGTTTGTTTGTTTCACATAAAGAAAACATAGCATAAAAGTATTCAGCTTGTCCCTCAATAGTAGCAAATATAAATGCATAGGACACCTTCAAAGTTCATAAGAGTGACTAGATACAATAGTTTCAAACAAGCAATAACAAGTTATGCATCAATCAACTAGTCTTGGGACAATGCACATAGAACTAAGAATGGCCACTATGCTCTCAAAGTAGGTGCATAAAGATAGAAGGTGGAGACTCAATATAATGGTGGAAGAAAGGCCTTTTGTAAAAAGGAAGTAGGGATTCAAGTCTCATAAAGAGCTTCCAAAAATTATGATACTTAAAGCTTTCAGCTCTCATTGCCCCTATCATAAGCATCTTGAAGTGATTAAGGTTAAAGTGAACAAACTATGGTGTACATGCTTGACGAAGTATAAGTCAGAAATCTCATGTCCCTTGTATATGAGGGCCGCTCCTCATGCTACTCAAGTTTAGTCACCGGTAAGTTCTTGTCATTGTAAGTACATGTGTATCATTGAGAACCGCCAACGGGGTACCCCTTGCCCGATGATACGGAAGAATCCCCATATCAAAATGACAAGGCAAGCAGACAACGAGCATCTCAACATTCTTCTTATTTACCATGGGAATATGGTGCTTTTTTCTCTCTTTCCTCTTTTCATAGTATCTCTTTTTTCTTTTCTTTTTCTCTTTTCTCAATATAGGACTATTTTTTTATAAGAAGAATGCTTCATAGACAGCTCATTATGGTTACGCTGCAGGTTTCCACCATGTCAGCATGGATTAGACTAGCGGCCCAGGCGTTTCTCTAACACATATACATAACTCCATGGACTTACAAGCTCCCGTTTCATTTCACGCCGACGAAATCCATATACAAAAGAGCATGATATCAACTAGGTACAAGTACCAAGTGCAATGTTGAAAGCGTTCCCCATGAAAGCATGGTTCTGCTAATTCCCAACAAATAAGTGCAAGCATATACAACATAGAAGACACAATGGTTCAAGTTTATTAAGGGCAAGTAAAGTAAAGTGTGCCATCAAGTTCGTGAGAGCTTTAATCACTAGTTTTCTCATAACAAGTAGAAGGTAAACAAAAGCATGAATATACTTGGAATAGCATAAGCTAGTAGGTAGGTATGGTGGACTCTTTGGAATAACTTGGTTTAGGGAGTTGGATGCATGAGAGGAACTCATACTTGGTGGTGGAGGCTAGCAAAAGACTGGGAGCGACAAACTAAGAGAGCAATAATGGCCATAATCATGCAGAGCGACAAAACATCATTGATCAAAGCATAAAGTGATACTACAAGTTGAAAACTAAAGGATCATAAAGGCTATGGTGACTTGAGATAGTCATAACATGGTGTGAGCATGCACCAAGTCAACCCAAATAAAGAATCAAAGGGGAATACCACTATACTATGCTTTACTATGCTAAAACAACGCATGATTCATCCAAGGCACATTAAGAAATATCAATTGTTTATAACAAGTCATGCTACAGCAAAGAATACTAAGCATAAAGCCAAAACAATATCAAGCATGGCATGACTAAGCATAGGCCATAGTAAAAAACGAGCTCTTTTTACCACATAAGTATGGACTTTCCTACTCTTTTCCAAACCAAACCAAACTAAATGCAAACCAAAGTGTGAAAGAGGGGGTCCAACCAATTTATTCAGAAAACTAAGCAAACCAAAGCAAACGAAAACCAAAACAAAAACGAAAAAGAAGACGCTCCAAGAAAAACACAACTATGCATGAAACAATAAAAATGAAATGTTTGGAAGAAACCTGGAGTTTTTATTGATGAAGAAGGGGATGCCTTGGGCATCCCCAAGTTTTGCGCTTGTACTTCTTGGATATTTCTTGGGGTGACACGCGTGGCATCCCCAAGCTTGAGCTTTAGTCCATTCTTCATCTCATTACTCATTCCTTCCATACACCTGAAATTTTTCCTTCATACAAAACTTCACACAATCTCATTAGCAACATTAGTGCACTTAAGATAAATAAGTCTCAAGGTTCAGTTCTAACACCAAATAAACTTCCATTACAACACTAGCTACTTTAGCACTTCCCTCAAAAAGCTCAATTCCCCAAAAGAACTCAAGAAGGAACCAACAAGAAGCAAAGGCAGAAAGGCGAATTTTTTCGAAGACCTTCTATTGCTCAAATCAAAAAGTGTTGAACTAACTAATGTTAGATAACAACCTGGGTCAGAAGAACAGAAAATTATAGATCAATCCGATGTACAGAGCTCTCTCAGGAATTTTTACGGTGAAGCACAGAAATCTGTTTCGGGACAGCAACTTTCCCAATCATTACTTCACTCTCATTAGAGGTTACTCTTGGCACAAAAAGCAAATAAAAAGGATAAGGAGAGGTTATTACAGATCAAATAACTTCCAAAACTCATCTAAAACTCTTGGGTTATCTCCCAACAAGTACTTTTCTTTAACGCCTTTAAGTTAGGCATAAGAAGCAAAGAAAGAATCAAGTGTTCTCAAATGAAGAAGCATTAAAACCAACTTTCTTGCCCTTACCTCTCTTAATTTTATTCTTAGCCTTGGGGAAAATATGATTGTTTGGTGGAGAATAAAGGTGCATGGTCCCTTTTCCCACATCTATTATTGCTCCAAGAAGTTCCAATGGGGACCTTCCAAGTGTAATTTGTCCTTTTCTTGCATATTCAATAACAAGATAATCAATAGAAATCGTTTTCCAAGGATCTTTGTAAACACTCCTTCAGGTATTCCAAGAGGTAATATGGTAGTATTATTAGTAAGAGATATTTCTTTTCCTCCCTCAATGAGCCCCCAAGTATTCAGAGATTTATAAATATCTTTGGGCATAAGGAAAAATTCAGACATGATATCACAGCGAGCTTGAAAAGTTTAAGCGTTCATCTCAATCTTTACTGTAGGGAACCACTTTGATGGTTCAGAGTTTATTGGGACATAATCGTGATGCTCCCTAAGCGTATTATAGCACCCTTCTAATCTAGTAGTGCTAGCCTCAAGAGTGTCCAACCTAGCAAATATTTTTGCGAAGGAAATATCAGTTTGGCTAGGCATGTTGTAAGTGAGGATCAATTTCTTTATAGCATTAATAGCATCATCCTCATTACATTGGAGGAAGTCTCCTCCCACAATAGCATCTAGGGCATATATATAGCAAAGAGCAATCCCAATGTAAAAACTGCTAAGGAACAAGCTTTGAGTCATTTTAGGCTCAGTTTTTTCATGTATCAGAGATTCTAGACCAAGCTTCCGCAAAATTTTCCTCAATTCCTTGTTTAAAAGTGAAAATCATTTCCTTGACAGGAGCAAGGCTAGACATAATGAGATAGGAACTAATTTTTTTTGTGTTTTTGAAATAAGAAAGCAAACAAGCAAAACTAATTTTTTTTGAAGAACAAAACAAGCAAACAAAGCAAAAATAAACTAAGAAAAACAAAAACAACAAAGTAAAGAGATTGGTTATGAGGGACTCCCCTTGTGAAGATGTCCTTGACTCCCCGGCAACGGTGCCAGAAAAATCTTTGCTGGCTCGTGGTTGATGTAGAGCTCGTTGGGAACCCCAAGAGGAAGGTATGATGAGCATAGCAGCAAGTTTTCCCTCAGTTATGAGACCAAGGTTTAATCGAACCAGTAGGAGCAAGGAAACACCCCAAAGGTGTTACCAGCTGAGCTTTGGCAGGGCGCACTACCGGTGCTAGTAGCAACGTGGAGACCTGCACAACACAACCACAGAATTTTGTCCCCAACTTGCGATGAGGTTGTCAATCTCACCGTGTTTTGCGGAAAACAAAGGATTAAACGTATCGACTGGAAAGAAGTAAAAGTTTACAGAAAGTAAACACAAAGCAGTAAAAGGTTGTAGATTGTATGTAAAGTAAAGGACCGGGATCCATAGTTCACTAGAGGTGGCTCTCCTCAGATAGATAACATGCTGGATGAACAAATTACAGTGGGGCAATTTGCAAACACCGAGAAAGCAATACATGCATATACTAATCATCTTGACTCCTCTGAGACTTGATTGGGCATTACAACATAATAAATAGACCGCCATCCAACTGCATCTATGACTAATAATCCACCTTCAGGTTATCATCCGAACCCCCTCCAGTATTAAGTTGCAAGCAACAGATTATTGTTTTACGAACTGCGTGTAAAGTAAACAATACAATTGTTCTATGAACAAAGGATCGTTGTTTTCTCCCTAGTAGCAATAGCACATCTAGTACCTTAGAGATTTCTGTCACTTCCCCAGATTACCAGAGGCATGAACCCACTATCGATCATAAATACTAACTCTTGGAGTTGCTAGCATCTACTTGGCAAAGATAGCTACTAACAACGGAAAGCATGCAAGATCTCAAATAACAAAGACATGATAGAATCAATAATCAATCTGAAATAGCATCTCAATATCCATCGGATCCCCGCAAACACAACATGTATGGATTACAAATAGACGATCTTGATCATGAACGGAGCTCACGAGATCTAAACATGAAAGCACAAAGCAGGAGAAACCAGCCATCTAGCTACTACATGGATCCGTAGTCCAAGGATGAACTACTCACGCATCACACCGGAGGCTTGCATGGTGATGAAGAAGGCCTCCAGGGTGAATTCCCATCTCCGGGAGGGTGCCGGGAAGAGCTTCAGATCCCTCCCGATCTAGGGATGGAGATGATGGCGGCTACAGACTCTTTCGTGGATTTTGATCGGGTACTTAGGGTTTTCGTCCCGAGGGCAACTTATAGGCATTAGAAGAGGCCGAGGGGGTGCCGGGAGCCACCACACCACCCCCTGGCGCGGGCTAGGCCGGGCCGCGCGGGGTAGGCCGGGCCTCGTGGCCAGGTGGTGTGGCCGGCCCCTGACCCCTCTCCGTCTCGTATTCTGGCACTTGATCCCTTCCGGAAAAATAGACACTTTGGCTTTTGTCTCGTCCAATTCCGAGAATATTCATTTTCCGACTTTCCTGGAACCAAAAACAGCAGAAAACAGGCAGCTGGCACTGTGGCTCTTGTTAATAGGTTAGTCCAAGAAATCATATGAAAAGTACTCCAAAGTTGGAACAAAAAACAAGAAAGTGGATAAAACTAAGCATGGAACATCAAAAATTATAGATACATTTGCAATGTATCACATGTTGAGGTTCATTAGGGCGGAACGGTGGAGAGCTGCATGAGGATCGTCGGGTGCCGGTTGGGTGGTGATCAGGTATGTTTGTGCGGCCACAATTACTACCTGAGCCGTTTTTTCCTTGATATTTCATGCTTGATCTACTGACATGAAATACAGATCCAGATCTCCGATCAGTTCACTTCGTTCTGCCTAGGGACGTTCTGTAGTCTAGATGTTCCCCTTCTTGGTGATACTCCTCCTGTTACGCTTCCTGATCCTCGGGTAGAACTTAGCTAGGCCCATCGTAGGTTGGATTTGTCAGAAAGTATTTTACTTTCGTCGAGCTGCCTCTGCATCCTTAGCAGGTCTCTTTTTTGTGATGGAGCAAATATTGATATGCTAGTAGTTCTTCACGTGTGGCGTCAGCTGTCATGGGAATTGCGCCTGAAATTGTTGCTCTTGTTTTTTACATGCTTTGGCTGGCAGCCAGAGATTTTGCCTCTCGCCTCCGCGTGGCTCTCCCCCTCCTAGGGTTATGCATTTTTTGCTAGGTCTTCTCCGTTTCCGTGATTTCCTTCGTTTTCGTGGTTTCCTGCATTGTCGCTTGATAAGATATCATCAGAGTTAAAAATAGGATTACCGTTGGAGTCTTGCTGAGTCGATGCGTCGCCTATGATCATGCATATTTGGTGCTGGATAATATATGGACTTGTGGCGTCGTCATCCGAATTGGGGGAGACGCGGTCGGGTGGACCAGTGAAGTCCATAGATTTCTACTCTAGGTAGATTTCTGCCATCCTTATTCCAAAGTCGATGCTTTCGCTGCTTTCCTCGGGTTCAGAGTTTGCTAGGCTTGTTCCATGTGGTGAGGCTAGTGGGAAATCTGATCCGAAGGAGAGATTATCGTAAAGACCATCAAGGTCCCCCAGATCTGTCTCATCTTTCTTGCTTTCGTCGGGTGCTTCAATTTTTGTTGTGACCTCCATGGAGGATCCGACAGATGATGCTGGAAACGCCGTAAACACAGTTTGTTCCACCGACGGTTCTGATGTAATCAGGACCGAAGGGTGTGATTCTTGAGGGTCTTCTACTCATAGTTTTAAAAACCAGACCGGACCGCCTGTTGAACCAGAACCAGAGCCTCCGCCGGTTCTTTAAGCGCATTGGACTGTCTGCGCAGGCAAGCTAGATTAAACCGAGCGAACCACGGTCCAACCGCCGGGTTTTCGCATTTAACCGGCCATCCGGTCCGAACGGCTCAACAGTTGCATAAATTAGAAAAATTTAAATTGCTGGAGTAGGGAGACTCAAACCATGCACCTACCGGATGGAAGCGTGCGCTGAATACTAGAGCACAACCAGTTGAGCTACCATCTCTTTACGTAAAAAAGAAGAGACCTGTTCTTTTTGTATATTTACCTGTACGGTACCACTAACATCTCAACAAACACAACAGCTTAATGGCTTTGTTGCTTTGCATCTTTGAGCTGCATGCAAACATACGTGCGTGTTAGATAGCTTTGGGAGTCTTGGACATGGCAAAGTTACCGCTCAGCTGATGAAGACTCGGTTCTGTCATATTATCTAAAGAATTATTATTATACCAAATTGCAAGTTTAAAATATTTTTGCATACAGAACTATTTATATATTGTAGAATTGTAAGTGAAATATATTACTTTATATCTTAAAAAACCAGACAGTAAACCGATGAACCAGCGGTCCGACCAGTAAAAACCTAAACCACGATCTCACCGGTTCGATCACCGGTCCGGTTTTTTAAACTATGCTTCTACTTAAAAGTAGAAGCTTTCGATGATCAGATCGGATTCGCCGTTGAAATCGGCAGGTACCATCACAGGGGTGGGCGGGCGTGAATCTGTTTTCATTGGATTGGTGCTTGGCAAAGAAAATTCCGCTGAATCCATGGTTCATGCGTTCAAGTTTCCCACACATAGCGCCACTTGACGAGGGGAAGTCTCGGCAATATCCATGAAGAAGAACTTAGGATTGTGTGGAAAAAAGAACGTTGGGGATTTTGTTGGAAGTCAGGAAACAATGGAATCAAAATTACCTGAATATTGAGAGGAATCGCTCTGTTACAACTCACTTGGGGATTGTTCGGTGTCGTCCCTAGGCTTCTCCCGCCCTATATATAATAGGTCGGGTATCAAAGCTGTATGCGGATAGGTTACATGTTTACAATACCAACTCGATGTCGGGCTTTGTTTCTTCCTTCCTAACACAACTACAATCTCTGTCGGTTGCTCCTTTGGGTTTTTATCTTGATTCTTCATTGGTCGTAAGCCTTTCTGCAGGTCCTAGCTAGCAAATCATAAGGACCCAAGTAATTATACACATGTCAACGGAAAAGGCTAGAAAAAGGGCGCGCTCCTGGGAGGTTGCGCCGCGTCACTGCTGCTGCCTTCACGTGGCGGGTGCAGAGTTCCTCACGTGTTGTATCAGCCTTCTCCTGTGCGACACGTGGTGGATGTGGAGAGGGTCGCGGGTCCTTTTTCCTTTTCTTTTTGTAGGTTTGAACATGAAAACTGCGATATCTTTCAAACGGAGAGTCCAAATCGATATCCGTTTTCACAGCCTTGCTAGTCACGTCTAGATCTTCAAAATTAGATCCATTGTTGATATGTTTCGATGAACTTTTTTCTCGTACTGCCTTTGATGCGTAGGTTGTACTGTCCTTTGGTCTAGTACACGGTGCCTTCGGTTGCAATGCACGGCACGGTGTCCAGGTAGTGTACTACGCACTATCCAGGCAGTGCACACTGCCTTGTTGTTTTTGTGTTGCACTGCTTTAATTCGTAGTACACTATGCGGTGTCCAGGCAGGGTACCATGCACTGTCCAAGCAGTTCACCGTGCATGCACTGCCTTGTTGTTCTGTGTTGCACTGTCTTAGTTCGCAGTGCACTGCGCGGTGTCCAGGCAGTATACTACGCACTGTCCAGGCAGTGCACCATCCATGCACTACCTTGTTGTCATGTGTTACACTGTCTTAGTTCGCAGTGCACTGCGCGGTGTCCTGGTAGTGTACTGCCTCGTTGTACTGTCTTGCACTGCCTTCGGTCGTAGTGCACTGCGCGGTGTCCAGACAGTGCACCGTCCATGTACTTCCTTGTTGTACTGCGTTCCACTGCTTAAGGTCGTAGTGCACTGCGCGATGTTCTTGGAGTGCACGGTCCATGTATTGTCTTGTTGTACTGCGTTGCACTGCTATCGGTTGACAGTAAACGAATTGCACCGCTCGTGCACTGCCTTATTTTTGCACTGCGTGGAACTGCCTTTCGTCGCGTGCGTGCACTGCATGAGCAGCTAGCCACGTGCCGAGTTGCCGTGTGGCCAGAAATACACGCGCTGCCGAGCGGTCGAAAATACGCACGGGTGAACTTCTACACGCCGCGTATTGGGCTGCCGTGCGGCCGGAAATACGCGCACTGTCGAGCGGTCGGAAACATGCGCGCTGTGGCTGAAACGCGCGCTTCCTGAAGAGCGCGCTCCCGCTAGTCGTCCTCCATATCAACCGCTAATTAACCCTTTACAAAATAAAGCTACTTTTAATTTTGATGAAAATTGTCTTACTATTTTCACCATATTAAAATAATCTCTTCTTAATGCTCCTATTGTTAAACCACTGAACTGGAGAAAGCCTTTTGATTTATTGTGTGAAGCTAGTCATGAAGCTGTGGGATGTTTTTTGTCAGCATTATGGTGATTAACTTAATATCATTCATCATGTTAGTCATATCTTAAATGGTCCTCGAAAGAATTACCCAATGGTAGAGAAGGAACTATTCATTGTTGTTTTCTCATGTGATTAATTTAGATCTTATATAATTGACCCGAAAGTTAGAGTGCATACATATCGTAATATCATAAAGGAAAATTCTTGAAAGGACTGACATTAAGCCAAGGATGATCCGTCGGACTTTACTTTTGTAAGAGTTCTACTTATAGATCTTGTAAAGAAAAGAGGCTGACACACCAATGATGATTGAAGACATGACACTTTAAGAAGTGTCATCAATATGCATACCCCTAGGAACTATTCGTGTCGAAAGAAAATTTTCTATTTCTCGTTGCAATAGTTTTAGTAATTTCTTACTACAGACCATGTTCAAAGGAAATAATAAAATAATGCAAAAGGTGAAGGGAGTTAAGCCCTCAAATCAAACTTCGCAATCACCAGGTAAGTAAGGTAATGTCAACCTTGCTATTTTGTTATTTCAATCTCTACTTTGATGTTTTTGTTTTTATTTTTGAGTTCCTTGTGTTTTTCTATGGTTATTACCAGTTTTCTAACATTGGTACGTGCGGGCGGTACAGCCGCATCCACCATACCGAAGGTCGTTAAACTTGTAGTGAGTTGTTCCCTTTTCTATTTATTTTTATGGAATGATACAACTGGACCATACGTGAGACTCCGGCTGTACGTCCGGTTGTTATTCCCTCTATTTTCTTCATCTCATTTCTCTCTCGTTTTGTTTGCAAAAAAATACCATCGTCTCAAAAGGTTTGGTAGCTGCCAGTACAGGCGGGCCGTACGGGCGAATCTCGCCCGTACCTTTTATATAGAAAGATTTTATTGACATTAGAATTTTGGATATTTGGAAAGGACACCGGGTACGTGCGCACCTTATGAGCGGTACTACCGGTAGTTACCAACCCCGATTTTTCCCTTTTTTTCCTTTTCTTTCCTATTTTGTTAGGATTCTTTTCTTGGCAGACTCCTTTACCATTATTACAAGTTTTTCTCTGCTATTAACACTTCATAAGCCTTCCAAAAGTTCTATCTTCCTCTCTACTCACGCTATCCCGATCCTCTAAGAACCTCGTAGCTATGTCTAAACCTTGGAACATCACTCAGGCTAAGGGAGACTATCGAGGATCCTCCTCAAGTCACGTGATCTCGTAAGATGCAAAGGAGATGGCCGTCAAGGAGAAGATAGAGGAAGAAGTATGGTGCGATGAACTAGGAGCAGAAGATGGATTCAAGATGATGAAGATGGTCAAGGATGGGCGTAAAGTGTTTAGCTTCATGGTAGGTCAATATGGTGATTTTGAAGAAGTCCAGCTCAATCCTAAGGAAGAAGGGGAGTCTTATGTGGAAAGGTTGAAGCGTCAAGGAAGGAGATACAAGCCTCTCTTGATAACCTTGATCGATGTATCAACAGGATTAAGGTAAAATCTCCAGGATCTTCTAAGCATATTGAACTATTGCATCGTTATCTAGATCAGATGGACCTGAAGATAGTGAATGGGTTAGAAGCCAACCTCGACACTAGCCTTCAAGCTATCGATACACAGAAGCAGACGATTGAGATGTAAAAAGCATGCATGGCTCAACTGGAAACAATTAGTGAGCAGCGCATAATTCACAGCATGATCCTGGAGGTAACAAAAAATACACTTCGCTAAAGGCTCTATAGCGCAAGGGCTCCTTCTCCAAAATAGAAGACACCATGGTATCGAGTAATCACGAGAGATTATTTAATCTCACCGGGATTGATTCCAAACTTGGGGAGATCTTCCACACCTTGTAATCTATCTTCTAGTTTTATCATGTTTACCTTCTTGCACGCATGATAGGTCTTTAATTCCAAAATTTGCATTAGTTGCATGATCAACTTCCTTTGTCAAAGGGAAGAGTTATATCCAATGAGTTTTGAGACTTTTTGATATTTGAAGTGATTTCAGTTAATGATTATTGTATTAGATGCATGAATTAGGATGAGTATTATGATACTTACACCTCTGTTATGATTTTAGGGTCTTCCACACCAATAAAGTATTGATAAGATATGAGATTTTTTTTTGATAACATGTTATAATCATTGGATTAAACCATTAAGAGCAATAAAGGATATCAACATGATACAGTTTTATTAATGAAATAAAAGGAAAATTATGCTATCAAAGAATCAAAAAAAAATTGCAAGTGACAAAAGGTACTCAAACAATGATCATAGACTATTCGCTACTCAATCAAATGCTCATCTAAAACTTGATGATTTTATAATCTGCTAAATCTTTGAACTTTTTATAAATTATTAATAAAAAAGGTGTGGAAGCCTCTAAGTCATATATATGCGAAAGTGTGATAAAGCTCACGATGCAGTTCTATATCTAATATTGTAATTATGCTTCAATTGCCTCATTTATTGTAATGACTCGCGCCCCATGAACATGATGACCTTGTCCATAAGTCACTAGCTTGAACGCGAACGAGCAAGAGTCTAGATTGGGGTAAGTTGATGAGTCTATTTTTGAAGCATATGTAACTTATGTTTTTTTTTTGCATAAGTAGAGTTAGAATTTTGGTATTTGAGGCGCTCACGCGGACCTTTTACCCATATTTCAACAGGATGCCAAATTATTAAGTATTTTGTAAATATATCAATTGGGACTGTCATGTTATGTAATAATATGATATTTTAAAGTGATAAATATCATTTAAATAATTTTCCATGCAGCTGGGAGAAGAGAGGATGTGAGGAGAAGCTACTTCAATCTTAACGACCTGCTGTACGGGCGAAGCTTGCCCGAGTAGTCAACCCGTACTACCTTCCTAGACTCATCAAATACTCTCACCATGCAAAGACGGATCTGAGATCCGACATTCTGTCACATCCCAAAATTTTCCAAATTTTGAAATGTGAAAAATCAAACAAACAAAGAAAATAAAGGATGAAATTTAGCGGAAAAAGGAACTTTTTGTTCCTCTATTGGAACCTTACTTGAACAAAAAATAATTTTGAATGAGAAACTGACAAACAAGTTTTCAAAAATTCAAATGCATGTCATGCATCATCATCATTAAGCACTTACATTTTAAACCACTGAAACAAAAGTATATTTAAATAACATATAATGGTAAAAAATTATTTTATAAAACTTTATAAATTGGTTTGACCCTTTTTGGAGTTTTAAATAAAAGGATATGAAGGAAAGTAACTAAGTAAAAAAAGAACCATATAGGCCAAAGTAAATATTTATAAATGATATTATTTGAATTGGATAATAAATAAGATAGATAAATATCCTAAAATGATCTTGTTGATTTTACAAATTTTTGGAAATTTGAATGAATCCATTTAGAGTTCTAAAACAAAAGTTATAAAAGAAACCTGAAAAAAAAGGAAAAGAATAAGCAAAAGAAAAAAAACAGCAGCAGCAACAGCCGGCCTATTCGACCCAACACCCCAGCCCACTAAGCCCAGCCCACCATGGCCAGCCTTCCCTCTCTGTGTATTGTTTTTTTCTCTCTTCCTTTCATTTTTCACTTTGGGCCGAATATTCCTGGCCCATTTAGGCCGATCGAGCGAGGCTCACTGGTCTTCTTCCTCTTCACTTACAGGAAACATAGAGTCGCGTTCATGGCTATACTCCTTTTTTTCTTCTCCTATCAATTCTAGTGACAGTTTCTTTTTGACTTCAAAACGAAAAATGTTTGTAATCAAGTAGAGGCTCCATTCAGGCCCTTCGTTTCTCACTTTGGTGACTTAATCTCTCATATCAAACCGGTGCTCCGAATGCCATCCGTCGGTATACGTCTTCCGATCTCCCTTCCTAGAGCATATCAAGACGAACCGAGAGAAGCAGCGGGTACCTCAAGTCCTCCTCCTTCACTTTCGTTCCTAAACTTTCTCGAGAGGATGTCTCTACGATCCATACCAGTGATGCCAAGATCAATCAAAAATCGGAGTTCATCGTCAGATCTTGTCGTCCACGGTGAGCTACTTGTCAATTCCTTGAACCAGAATACTCTCCTCATCTTTGCCTACCTCCAGGACATGATGGTGTAACTTCTTGTTGCAGTTCTCCGCGCCGCCAACATCACACGTTGCTCCAGCCAAGGATTTTTCTCTCTCTTGGACTCTACAAATGACACCATGGTCATCATCGTGTTCATCTTGACGTCCTCTACGCCGTCCACGTCTTCTTCAACTCCGGATACATTCCTAGCGACAAGAACGGCAACGCCAAGCCCGCGCCCTCCATTCCGGCGATCTCTCCGGCGAGCTATTCCGGTGACCACTCCTTGTTCATCCGATCTTCATCTAACAGTCAAAATCAGATCAATTACCGAAGGGGTATCCTCCAATCAGATTCTGCCAAGTGTATGTCTACTTCTATTTTCGGATTTTTAGACATATGAACCTACAAACTTCAAAAATTCATAGATTAAGTTCTGCTTATCCAAATTTAGCAAATAATATGTTTATGGATTCACAAAAATGAGTAGAATACAGTAGAACAATAATTCGGTATTTTTCAGTCGGTTAAAATCATGTTTTATACAGACCCATTTGTGGAGTATTTTGAGTATAGAAATTGTTGTGTAAATTATTTTTGAGTTAATCCTTTTGCAAATGGTTGTATATTAAATCCTCTGTACTGTAGGATCTTCATAAAAGTTTAGTTTAGTACATAGGATTTGTGTAGCATCTGTTAGTCAAGTGTGGATTATTTTAGTGTTATAAAATGTTCGAAATAATCTCTTTGCACTAAAATTATTACAATTAGCATCCACCTTATATAAAGGACCAGTAGGTGTTTGTAGTGTTCAGAACCTTGTTATAACAATTTGTTCAATAAAATATCTTGTTGTATGCTTGCATGCATTTCGTTGTATTCATGTGTTGTTTTGTGATGCTAGTTTTGAGAGTGTGCTTTTTGCTTAATTGTATTATTATAGACTATGAGGAGTGTAATCTTTGAAAGATCAAGAAGAGTACCTAAATATTCTACTATCAAGGCAAGTGGCACTATCATCAAGTCCTATTGTTTTCATTATACTTAGTGGATTTTTGTAGTATATGCATGATAGACTATATTATTATGCTATGGTATATCTCCTATGTAGAATAGGGAATGGTAGTTTCTACTTAGTAGGTGAAACATCGTATGGTTAGAAATGCTTAGCCCTGCTATAGTTTTCGGAGTGGAAACATATTATGATTATATGGAGCATTGGAAAATATATGTTTTCTACAATAAAACAAGTACTTAATGAAACACCTGGGTGGAAATGGGACTTGTATGGATTATGTTGAGTGATTACTGAGGGCCCATGTCTATGGTTTACCCTGGTGTATCACACTTGTGGACGGCCACCCAGGAACAAAGAGATTGGAGACGTTCTTGTCGTGAAGCTTCCAGTGCAGCCACATGGCATATGGTCTCTGCCTTGACCGACTAAGTTGCGAGAACTCAGCCAGACGGGCAGAGGGTGGTAGTGATGATAGGATGGAACACGTTCGTGGTGGTCTGAGGGATTGCTTCTGAAAAGTCTCATCTCGATGCATGTCGAGTCTTGTGGGGAAAGTGCACCACCTCTCGAGAGGGTAAAACTAAGTACTTATCCGTGTCCCCGGTTACGGACAACTTCTGAGCCTCAAGACAATGAAGCAAAACCAAGAATCTCATCATTCTAATTTCTTTAAGTTAAAAAAAAGGGTGAACAAGGGTTGTTGGTTCATTGATTTCTATCAATGGAACCTAGGTTCATTGATTTCTATCAGTGGTACCACTATGTTGTGATTGGAAATATTACTTGGAGGGTATCATGTGTAACTTAGTTGATAATAAGTGTTGCAAACTATTTATAAAAAGATAGGGAACAACTTTCTTGCTCCAAACTAGCCAAAGCTCTACCTGGCCAGATATGCATGTAGTAATAGGTTCCACTTTATATCCATATACTAGTGACACTTGCCAATACAATTCAAAATGTATTGACCCTTTGTGGCTGTAACTTATCATGTTGCAGGATTACTTGATGATAGTGAAGTTCGATGAGTAGGGATTACGAGTCTGCACCCAACATGTTTGCCTATGGCACATGAAGATGAAGGACTCCATGCTATATAGTTATATCTGCTGTTTTGTAATAAGATAGTCATATGAGCTATGTAAGTTGTAATGAACTATTTTTATTCCTGGATATGCGATGTAATATGACCTTTGTTTCTTGATATTACATCTTAAAATGTGGGTCCTAGCTATTCGATCTAAGGACTAGCACTATAAACACAAGGATCTGTACCTTAATAGGTTCGGGTCTTGACAGATGGTATGAGAGCATTGTGTTGCCTGTAGGTTCGTAACCCTAGGATTTGGACAACCCCTTTAGAAAAATAGGAGTTGAATTTACTTGAAGTTATTTACAAAGAATCTTGTAAACTCCCTCCTTAGTATTCTATTTTGTTCCTGCGTCTCTCCCTTTTTCAACTTGATGACAAAGGACTTCAACATCATCACCGCAGAGGACTTCAATTTCATCTCAAAGGACCTTCAACTTCATCATCACAAAAGGCTTCAACTTCATCATCACTAAGGAGTTCATATTCAAGATGACTAAGGACTTCAGCTTTAACATCACAAAGGACTTCAACATCACAAAGGACTTCGACATCACTAAGGACTTTGATACCACCTTCTTGGAATTGGACTTCTCAACATCGTGAACATACTATATCAACATATCTCCATCACCAACAGAAGCCATGGGAAAAAGTTTTAGAAGGAATATTTGTTCTTCAAATAGTTCTAGGACTTAGGAGTTTTACTCAATATATTGTTGATGATAGGAGCAACCAACTACTTAGGAAATGAGTTACACGCCCAACTCGAGGAGAAGGACAAGGCATTCCAGTATCAAGAAGAGAAGTCAAGATAAATGGAGAAGTGCAAGTTTAGTAGATAAGAATACGAGAGAGAAATTAGGAATGACCTTAAGATGAGAAACTTATCTATTATGGTTTTACTAGGTTATAGTTTCTCGTGGAGATATTTTGATTCAATTGGCTCTCATCAACGAATATATCAAGGAAGATGACGCAACACAATGGGACTTTGGATGTTCACCAACTCAAGAACCTCATACATCATGCATGGAAAGCTATTGAAGAACTTGGAGAAAGACTTAGGCATAGACTACACAACACTTGGAAGGACTTCAAGTAAGAGAAGAAGAATACTCAAGACCTAGAGACTAAGGAAACTCAACTTAGGAGTACCTTGTGACAAGATGACATAAGGACACCTTGATCTCATTCCTAATGCACTAGCCATGGAGAAGGATGGAATAATCTCAAGGGAATAATATCAAGTAGAACCCTATAGTTGGACCACCACATTAGTTATTCGTTTAAATAATCGACTTTGTGATTGTTTATGGGTCATACCAATCTATGTGGTATGGCAATAATATTTGTTTGCCTAAGTGATGATTGAACTTTGTTGTTGTATGTATGATTGAAATTGCTTGCATATTTCTTGGTGTGATCTATTGTGTATGAGTAGAATTCTTTCCCTAGAAATAAATTTTCTATTCTAATCCCAATCCCAATATAGCCCAAGCAAATGACTTATCCAAGAAACCAAAACTCCAACATCAATCTTAAGATGCCCATTACAATGCAACCGCTAACAACTCAAACAAAGTTAACTCAAGTGACAACCTAGTTTTTAGCCAACAACTGCAACAACACTAAGTTAGACCTAGAAATGTGAAAGTTCTTGGGATCCCAATTCCAATTGTTGCAAAGGATGACCAATCAGATGATCAACATGATCAACAACCTTTCCAGAGAGACCATGACAACACTAAATCCAAAGATAAAGGCCACGATCCTATGAAATCTATGGAGAAATAGGACACTTATAAAGCGCATACATAGCCATCCACTGAAAATGCCCCTCTATAGTTTTGAGGGTGGAATAGGGAATGGTAGTTTCTACTTAGTAGGTGAAACATCGTAGGGTTAGAAATGCCTAGCCCTGCTATAATTTTCAGGGTGGAATATCATATTATGATTATATGGAGTATTGGAAAATATATGTTTTCTATAATAAAACAAGTACTTAATGAAACACCTGGGTGGAAATGGGACTTGTATGGATTATGTTGAGTGGTTACTTAGGGCCCATGTCTATGGTTTACCCTGGTGTATCGCACTTGTGGACGGCCACCCAGGAACAAAGAGATTGGAGACGTTCTTCTCGCAAAGCTTCCAGTGCAGCCACATGGCATATGGGCTCTGCCTTGACCGACTAAGTTGCGAGAACTTAGCCAGACGGACAGGGGATGGTAGTGATGATAGGATGGAATGCGTCCGTGGTGGTCTGAAGGATTGCTTCTAAAAATTCTCGTCTCGATGCATGTCGAGTCTTGTGGGGAAAGTGCACCACCTCTCGAGAGGGTAAAACTAAGTACTTAGCAGTGTCCCCGGTTACGGACAACTTCTGAGCCTTAAGACAATGAAGAAGAATCAAGAATCTCATCATTCTAATTTCTTTAAGTTAAAAATTGATGGGTGAACAAGGGTTGTTGGTTCATTGATTTCTATCAATGGAACCTAGGTTCACTGATTTCTATCAGTGGTACCACTATGTTGTGATTGGAAATATTGCCTAGAGGGTATCTAGTGTAACTTAGTTGATAATAAGTGTTGCAAACTATTTATAAAAAGATAGGGAAAAACTTTCTTGCTACAAACTAGCCAAAGCTCTACCTGGCCAGATATGCATGTAGTAATAGGTGCCACTTTATATCCACATACTAGTGACACTTGCCAATACAATTCAAAATGTATTGACCCTTTGTGGCTGTAACTTATCATGTTGCAGGATTACTTGATGATAGTGAAGTTTGATGAGTAGGGACTACGAGTCTGCACCCAACATGTTTGCCTATGGCACATGAAGATGAAGGACTCCATGCTATATAGTTATATCTGATGCTTTGTAATAAGATAGTCATATGAGCTATGTAAGTTATAATGAACTATTTTTATTCCTGGATATGCGATGTAATATGACCTTTGTTTCTTGATATTACATCTTAAACTATGGGTGCTAGCTATTCGATCTAAGGACTAGCATTATAAACACAGGGATCTGTACCATAACAGGTTTGAGTCTTGACACATTCGCAAACACCTCCAGTCATGAAACACCACACCAGGAAGGGATCTGGAGGAGGAACTTGGAGAAGGGAAAATCCTTGCCGCTACATGGATCATTGGAGGACAATACATCATCCCCCTCATCATCAACCGCTTCATCTCCATCATCACCATATCCCCTCTCTCATTCATTTAGATGTTGTTGTAATTCCAAATACAATAGTGGGTTTGCATTTGATTTTACCTTTGCACTTTCAAGCCGTGATGAATATGATAATTTGTTGATTTCTTCCATGTGTGAGTAGTTCCCTTTGTTCTTGGGGAGATGCATAAACCCTAACATTATAATGAAATGAAATAAAGATAATCTACGACTTTGGTCTTTGATCTTTATTGGATCTATCATATTGTGTTAGATCTCTCTATCTCTAGATGGTATGTGAAGTCGACAACATAACATTTTCCTTCGGGACTAAACAGAGGGAACTACCCTTTGGACGTGTATGGGAGTATGTCTGGTGCTACTTTGTGACTACAAGCATCGACTTATCACCTACACGGTCAAAGGGGGATAAAAGAGGGATTCACTAAGCTTATCACGATATCCATGGGGAAACCCTTAATTGTGGCGGTCTGTACAAGTGACTTCCTCGCAGGCATCGCGGTTGTTATTTATAAGTGACCTTGTCACAGGACTCGTAGAAGTTCCTTGCTCATGAGACTTGTTGATGAACATCTTATTATGGAACTCTCTCCACACATATCATGACAAAAGATATAGGTTATCCTAATTATAAGAAATTCTCATATGCTAGTGGTGTATCCTACATCCCCTAGAACATTTAAGCCTTATTGAGTTCCAGCACTAATCCCAACCCACTTCTTACTTTATTTATTTGCTTTCATGCACACAAACACAACACTATTTAAACACCCTTCACTTGAGATCAAAGGCAACTTACAAGTATCCTTTGGTAGATAGTGACAATGGGCATAATTACCTTAACCAAATAGCTCTCTGTGGGTTCTATACTCTTATTTCGAAACTATCTATAATTCATCTATGCACTTGTAGTCATTAGTCTCCTAGAGTAACTGTTGTGTTACCGATTCTTCACTATAAACTCTCAAGCTCTAGGTTAGGTTAAGGTATAGAATTTGTCTAACCATGATCCCTAGTGTGTCACAAGTTTTGGTATCAGTCGTACCGACTGTAGGAAAACCTTAGTATTGGTCGATGTTGAGTCTAGTGCTTGTGAAAACTATCTCAAAGATGAAAAGTATTTGCAAAAGCTCTAGGATGCTTCTTTTACTCCTTATCTGGTATCACTCGAACTCTAGGACATCTCATCTTGTTTTTACTTCGTAAAGTTTTGATATCTCTTCTAGTCTTTCAAAGCATAGGTGCCTTATGGGCATGTTGTTTCTCAACTAGTTGACCTAATTGTTGAGTTCTCTAGAATGGTGTGTTCCTTGTTTCCCTTTGCTCTATTTAGCTGAGAGATTCCTTTTCTTCATGATCTCTCTATCTTATGGGTCCACGACACTATGTTGTAGGTTACACATTGTTCTGTTCTAGGCTTTGAGGTTTCCTCTCACCTCGTGTGCCCCTTTTTATTTGTTGGGTACTTCAGAATTCGTTTTTTCTTTTGGAAGTTACCTCGTGATTACTACCTCGTAGTGCATGTTGTGCCACTCAAGTAGTAGTTACTTCTTTCTTGAGTTTTAACCCAAGAACTTGAACTGAAGGTCCCAGATTGTGCTAGTTCCAGTGTTATGTGAATATTGTACATCGAGTTGGCCTTTAACCTAAGATCCATTTTGATTACCATGTTGTTAATGTCTAAACATTACCTCAGGATGGCCGGTACCACAATTCTAGCCGTCAAGCTTGTGGTTGTTGCCGAGATTGAATTTCAACAATCAAGGACTTGCCCTACCACTAGATATGGCATATGTTCTTTAGGGCTTATTCGGATGTCCTACGGCTTCCCCAAACTCCATCGATCCAACTTCTAGACACCACTCCAGCGTCTCAACCGGAGCACAAAACGTTTGGCACAACTCCAAGGTTCGGCTGGTTCGACAACTCCTTTTTGTTTGGTTGGCCTGCTTTTCTAGCTGTTTGGATGTGCTGGAATCTAGCCCACCAGGTGAAGCTCGGTGTTTTATTTTTATTCTATTCCTAATCATCTTCCCCAATCCCCCTAGCACCCATGCCCCCATGTCGATTTCCCTCACCCCAAATCATCCTCGTCAAATGCCCTCACCATGGCTCCCTCCACCACCCTCCGCCGGAAAAAACCCATATAGATGGACCCATTCACCATTGTGTTCCTCTCGGGAACGACACTGCACCCGATCCATTTATTGGCCAAGGGAGGAGGAAGCATGGTGTGATGGGAGGAGAGGGAGGAGTTGCGAGGAGGAAGGGGAGAAACAGGAAGAGTTACTTCCTTCTCCCTAGCCGCGAGGAGGGAGGGGAGAAACGGAAAATCGCTGGTGCTGGCACATGTGCTACTCGACCGAGGTCATGCTCGATCTACGACTAGGAAAGAGGATGTGTTGGGCATCAGGGTAGAAGCCGGTGAGTGGATGCAGACTATGTTTAGTTGGCAGCGGGAAGGGCATCCGTGTGGTAGCGAGGAAGGTCATCCCGGCATGCAGGTTCCTATCTCGGTAGTAGGTTGGTGGCATTGAACTCTTGGTCGAGGGAGGATGAAAAATAAAAATCGAGACGTTTTCACTTGGTGGTGGCATAATGATGTAACTGTTTGCTGCTCCACGATCTTGTTGTTCCTATAATTGCCAAAAGACTCGCTCTGAGGTTTACACACAAATTTTCCAGCTTCACGGATCTAGATCCATGGAGTTTGCATGTTTGGTGTTGCTCCGAGTTGGAGCACCGGAAAGCTAGAAGCTAGACCAGTTCCGAACATGCCCTTAATGGAACCAATTAGATGACGCCAAGATTACTCCTCATGAGTCTCGCATCTATACTCGTGACTCTACCACACTTCCCTCTTCTCCATTGATTTTAAGAAGATTGATTATCTATGCATCCACATCTCATGATTCTATCCTAAGCATGTTCCTTCTTCGTTGTTGTTTGGACCTTCATCTACCAGTTGGTAGCCAAGTAGTAAATGTGCATTGGTGTCTTTCAATGCAAGATACTCCCATGGTCCATCAAGACAAACCATTTTAGGATGCTAGGAGAAATAAACTCTAGTACCTCGTCCATTTATAGGACCAGGCCAAAGTGTTGTAATCTGAAGATTAAGAATCTTTATTTGTTTCTATCTATTGTACCTTGCAGTATCACACTTTTCTATATCGAGAGGTTGTGCTGAGTTTCATGACCCTCTTAATGAAGTGATATGTTTACATATGTTTACCCACCCTTCCTATAAGCTATTGTGTTCATGAATGTTGTGTGTGTAATGATGTGGCTATCTGAGATTCTTATCAATTTTTATTGCTTTGAACCTAAGGCCATGGGAGTCATTCTTAGCGTGATTGGTTAACCCTATCACCAAGCAAAGGATGATTATGCTACCAAGTCCATCAATCTGATGCACTCTATTTGGTCAAAGAGTTAGGCTTGTGCCAAAACTCCGAGACTATGTCTTCTTACCTTACCAAACAAGTTTCCTCTCGAACTAAGTGACATATCGGTGGTTCGTGATATTCTAGACATATTTCTAGAAGTATCGCCATGTTGTCACATGATTGTACTGTTAAATCCTTGAGCAAGCTAGTTCTGTAAACTTCTCCTTTCTCCAAGAATTCATACTAGATACCCTGAACTAGTTTGTTCAGCTTAAACAACAAATTTGAGAGTTGTAAGACAAGAGTTCTAATAAATGTTGTTCCTTTTTAAAGGGATGTCTAGTTTCATTTCTGTTGAAGAAATTTAGTATTTCCTTCATGGATATGTTGTCTTTCTAGCCTTTGATTTGATTTGGCATATCGTCAAATAAAACTCAGTTCCACGGACTATCTTGATGGTGTTTCTAATTGTGATGTTTCACTTGAGTACATCTTAATGTCCTTTGGGCTAACCAATAGTTTTGCCTTGTTCATACAACATATGAGTCCATCTTCATGGAGCATCTAAAATTCTTATTGATCCCACTGATGACATTCTTATTATCTCCATAACATAACAAACTTGTCACATCCCAAAATTTTCCAAATTTTGAAATGTGAAAAAACTTAAATCAAAGTGAAGAAACAAGTTCTTTGAAATTTAGAAGGAACAAAAACTTTTGGAACATTTAATATAATGCCCCCAAAACCCAAGACAAACAAAATGATTTTTGTTTGTGAAGTGGTGTGCATGTTTTAAAATCCCAAATCATGAAGCATGCATGAGCATCTTGACTTGGTTGCATTTTAAAAACCTAAGAGAAGTGAAAAATACCTCAAACCCTAAAACTCTAATTATTTGATAACAC
This sequence comes from Avena sativa, assembly GCA_916181665.1. NCBI lineage: Eukaryota > Viridiplantae > Streptophyta > Magnoliopsida > Poales > Poaceae > Avena > Avena sativa. The sequence goes on from OV702291.1 coordinate 567,522,607, forward strand.
TAAGAACAACATAATACTATGGATATACTCCATATTTAAATTATACAAAAGAACTCCTATGTGAGCTAAAAAGATAAAGGACAAGATAATATAACAATAGAGATTGGTTTCATCCTATTTGGAGCCTTGGATAAAAAGATATGAATTAATTAAGAATAGAATTAAGAAAATACAATATTAGCTATTAAATCCAAAGTGAATAAATTTGATTAGAAAAATTTGAGTTAGAAAGTAAATGTGTTCTATAATGCCCTAAAAACATGATTTGAGTTTTACAAAAAATTTAGAAATTTGTTTGATTCAAATTAGTTCACTAAATTAAAAGTTTTTGAAGAAAACAGAAAAGAAAAAGAATAAGCAAAAGAGAAAAAAAACAGCAGCAGCACAGTCGGCCTGCTCGGCCCAGAACCCCAGCCCAACAGCAGCCCACCTGGCTCCCCTTCTCCCCCGCTGGATCTTTCTCACCGACCCCCTCTTCACCCCCTCTCACTGACACCGCGACCCCACTCCCACGTCACCCTCCACCTCACCTTCTTCCACCACGGGGACGAACTGCCCCTCTCCCTTCTCCGTCGTTTCTAATCGGCTCGAATTCGAGCGTTGCATGAATTAAAGCCCCACTTCAACCCCGGAGCCACTAGGCTGCTCGAATCCGAGCTCGAACTGCCGCAGTCACCGGCGAGCTTCGGCGACGATTCTGGCGAGAACCCACTGCCCCGCGCCTTCCTCTCTGCCCTATCCCCTTTGTCATGTCCTGGCACACTTTTTAACCCTGGCCACGTGCTTTTTCTTGCCCCGGGTCGACGACACGGTCATCACCTGAGCCGCTTCTGCCGCCACCGTCCAGCGATGATTCCGGTGAGATGCAGGTTCCCGCCACCCTCTGTTGGCCACAGCTAGCTTGTACACGACCAGGCGCACCTTGCTGACCATTTTCCTTGTCTGCTCGAGCCCCAGGACGACACCACTGTCTCGAGGCACTAGCTCCACCGTCGGCAGGAACTCCGGCGAGGAATCCTCGACGAAGCCGAGCACCCCTCCCTCCACCACGACCACCATCGAGACCACCGAGACCTGCACAACCCCCCGGTAAGATCACCGCTCCCCTACCCCTCTAGAACCACCGGAGCGCCACCCTCCCGACGCGCCGCCGCCGCGCGTAGTCGCCAGCGCCGCCAGTCCGTGGCCAAGCGCTAGGATTCGTTGGATCTATAGCCAGCGGCTAAGAATAGATCCTTAGCTGAAGTGGTATCGTTTGATCTGGTCCGTCCGTTACCACTTAAAATCTAATGGCCCACGTTGATCGATCCAACCGAATCGGTACGGGCCAATAAGAACACGCCACGTCAGCCCTGGCATCTATTTAAATTAAAAAAGACAGAAAATAAGTTTAATTTAGAAATTCAATAACTTTTGATCCACAATTCAGAAAAATACAAATTTGGTGTCCATGGATTTAGAAAAATGAGAGCTTCACTACTGAGGCCTTATTTCACCCTTTAGCTTCTGGAAAATAGGATTTTTAGGCAGAACCTTTTTAGGAGTATTTTACCCATAAAAAATGTTTTATAAATTATTTTTGGGTGAATCTTTTTGCTATGGATTGCAAATTGAACCCTCTGTATAGTAAGACCAAAATATAAATTTAGTTAACTATACATAATAACATGGAAATTATTTAGTGAGTTGGCCTTTCCAAATGCTAGAAAATATTGCTAATTGTTACAATTGCACATATGGTTGCATTTGTAATCTTGCAATTATAGAATGTTCATAAAGCACTTAGTAATGTTCAAAACCTTGTTATAACAATTTGTACAATAAAAATTGCCATCTTGCTGAAGGAAATATGCCCTGAGAGGCAATAATAAAGTTGTTATTATGTATTCCTTATATATGATAGATGTTTATTTTGCATGCTATAATTGTATTGATAGGAAACGTTAATACATGTGTGTTTAATAAACAAAAAGGGTTCCTAGTTATGCCTCTCTTATAGACTAGCTTGTTGATTAACAAGATGATCAAGGTTTCCTGATCATGGACATTGGATGTTGTTAATAACAAGGTCACATCATTTGTGAAATGATGTGATGAACATTTATTCGAAGTATAGCATTACGATCAAGTCATTATATTTATATTGCTATAACATCATAAAAAGTAGTCTTAGTCCTTAGACCATGAGATCATGTTAATTGCTAACACCGGAAGAGTATCTTGATAACATCAAACATCACACCGTAACAGGGTGACCATAAAGGTGGGTTCAGTGCTATGAAGGTGTTATGTTGAGGCTCATGGATCAAGAGTGGAATTTGTCAATCCCGATGATAGATAGATATACTCTGGGCCCTCTCGGTGATATCACATTAAGATAGCTTGCAAGCAAGTGATGTGATCACTAGAATGTTATATCACGGGAACGAGAAAAGAATGCATGTCGGTAACGAGATCAAACTAGGTATTTGGATATCGATGATCGAATCTCGGACATGTATTATATCATGAGACAAAGAGATTAAATTGCTGACGTTAAAGGTTCTCACGATCACAGAAGTCATCGTTGAATATGCAGGAGTCAGTATGGATCTCCAGGTCCCGCTTCTGATTATTGATCTGAGAGGAGTCTCAATCATGTCTGCATTATTCGCGAACCATAGGGTGACACACTTAAGGGTTTACGGACACCATTTAGGAGCACATATGTTCCAGACAAAAGGTTTGCGAAGCACAGGAAATGTTTCGATAGAAACAGGAATTGTTTCGATAGAAACCGGAATTGTTTCGGGTGAAATTGCAGAAAGTGGTTCTGCATGTGATATTGAAATGTTGCAAGGGGTTTTATGTGAATGTTTGTTAATTAAAGTAATTAACAAAATTCTGAATAAAATAAATAAAAGAGTTTTATTAATTGAGAGTTGCATTTAATTTGGTGGAAATTAAATACATGTGAGTGGGATTTTGGGTGGAGGCCATGTTTATGTTAGTGGAGGTTCACCACATGAATGAAGGAGGGGAGGAGTCCCCCCCTCATGCACCGGCTATGGGAGGGGAGGGGTCTCCCTCCCTCCTATATAAAGCCCCCTCTCCCCTCTCACAAACTACACCTCCTCGTGAAGGATCTCTCTCCCCCTCTAGATATTCCCCCATGGTCTCGGATTAGCGAGATACATGTTCCCGGTGGCCTTGCGTCTGGAAGGAGTTGCTGCTTCCGCTGATTCGCTGGAGCGAGGAGGTGGAGGTTGTCCGGTGGCTTGAACGTGTGTGCGAGGACGGATGCGCTACTGATTTGCGGCGCTCGGACTTCCACACTATCTTGAGATCGGCAAGCGTACGACTACATCAACCACGAGTTCCTACTCGTTAACAATACTCGTTGTCTTTGAGGATAAGTTCTCCATGGATGTATGTCCACCCGTTGCTCTATATCTAGTAGATAGATCTTGGCGTATAGTTCTCATCGTAGGAAATTTTTTGTTTTCTATGCTGCGGACCCAATAGTGGTATCAGAGCTTGATCTATGCGTAGGTGCTTTGCACGGGTAGTACACATATGTTTATATGTGGGCGATGATGATCATGTTATTGCATCTTCTATGTACTTTGGATATTGGTGGCATAGTGGGATGAAGCGGCCCGGACCAACCTTACATGTCATCGTACATGAGACCGGTTCCACGACTGACATGCAACTGGTTTTGCATAAGTGGCTAGCGGGTGTCTGTCTCTCCTACTATAGTCAATATCTGATTTACAACGAGTTGCTAATAACTTGGTTATCCTCGTTGTGGTTCATGTTCGTAGGTAAGACCGGTTCTATCTCTGAAAGCCCTAAGCCACGTAAAACTTGCAATTGATAAATTAGAGGCGTCTAGTTTAGATCGTTGCTGGGCTAGTGTCTTGACATGGTATTGTTGTAAGTAGATGTATGATAGATACTCTTACAACTCACTTAACGTGTATGTTCCATATACCTTGGCCTTACACACAAAGGAATGATAGAGATCATACCACGATGCAAATGATAGAGATCAAATGCATGGACCATATCACCCCACTTCACACATTAGATGTTAGCATCTTATATTGCTAGTTTGGCGCTTTTGGTAGCATTATAAGATGATCCCTCATTTAGATATCAAGATAAAATGTGTTCTTCCTTAAGTATGCACTGTTTTGTGGATCGTGTTTTGAGGCATCACGTGATGACCGGGTGTTCTGGACTCTACGCTTTCATACAACGGGTGTAAGACAGTTTTACACACGCGAATACTAAGGTTCTTACTTGACGAGCCTAGCATGTACAAACATGGCCTCGGAACATGGACCGAAAGGTTAAGCATGAGTCATATAGTTGATATGATGCCCATATAGATGCTTGCCTTTGAAGCTACACCGACTCACATGATGATCGGACTTGGTGTAGTGGATTTGGTTCATGTAATCACCAAAAGGACACGAGGGATGTCATTTTTGAGTGGGAGTTCATTAGTAATTTGGATTAGTTGAACTCAATCTATCATAAACTTAGTCTAAATATATTTTACAAATTCTATTGTAGATGGCACCACCTGCTTTTAATTTCAATGTGTTCATGGAGAAAGAGAAGCTTGCTGCGAATGGTAGCAACTTCACCAACTGGGCTATGAATTTGAGGATTCTCCTCAATGCTGCACAAAAGAAATATGTGCTAGAGGCGCCGCTAGGCCCCCCACCAGCTCCTGATGCCCCTGACGAGGAAAAGAACGTCTATATAACTCATCAGGAGGACCACAACTTAGTTCATTGCGGCATACTGTATGGGCTAGAGCCAGAACTTCAAAAACGTTTCGAAAATGGCAATGCTTTTGATACCATGGGATAATTGAAAATGATTTTCGATACCCATGCTACCGTAGAGAGTTATAATGCTTTTGAAAAGTTCTTTAGCTGCATGATGGAAGAGAACAGCTCCGTTAGTGAGCACGTACTCAAAATGTCTGGGTACGCCGATAAGCTTGTGTCCTTGGGAATAACGATTCCCATTGACTTAGGCATACATCGTGTTCTCCAATCTCTGCCACCTAGCTACAAGAGCTTCGTGATGAACTATAATATGCAGGGCATGAAGAAGTCTCTTCCCGAGCTTCTGTCAATGCTTAAGACTGCAGAAGTGGAGATTAGGAAAGAACATCAAGTGTTGATGATCAATAAGACCACCGGTTTCAAGAAGGACAAGAAAGGCAAGCAGAAGGGAAAGAAGGGCGGCAAACCTATTGCCGCGCCTGAAAAGAAACCCCGAGCTGGCCCTAAGTCTGACACCGAGTGCTACTATTGCAAGGGGACTGGCCATTGGAAGCGTAACTGCCCCAAGTATTTGGCAGACAAGAAGACCGGCAAGGTAAACAAAGGTATATGTGATATACATGTTATTGATGTGTACTTGACTAGTACTCGCAATAGCACCTGGGTATTTGATACGGGATCGGTTGCTAATATATGTATATCGGTTCAGGGGCTGCGGAACAAGCGACAACTAGCAAGGGATGAGGTCACGATGCGGGTCGGCAATGGATCAAGAGTTGATGTGATCGCCGTTGGAACGCTGCCTCTCCATATGCTGTCAGGATTAGTTATAAACCTGAATAATTGTTATTTGGTGCCTGCACTGAGCATGAACATCGTATCCGGATCGTGTTTGATGCAAAGTGGTTATTCGTTTAAGTCTGAAAACAATGGTTGTTCGATTTATATGAATAATATCTTTTATGGTCATGCACCTATGTTGAATGGTTTATTTATGTTGGATCTCGATAGTAGTATTACGCATATTCATAATGTTGATGCTAAAAGGATTAAACTTGATACTGATATATCTGCATATATGTGGCACTGCCATCTAGGTCATATTGGTGTTAAACGCATGAAGAAACTCCATTCGGATGGACTTTTGGAATCACTTGATTTTGAATCATTTGATACATGTGAGCCATGCCTTATGGGCAAGATGACTAGAACGTCGTTTTCCGATTCAATGGAACGGGCGACAGATTTATTGGAAATCATACATACTGATGTGTGTGGACCAATAAGTGTGTCGGCGCGAGGTGGATATCGTTATTTTGTTACTTTCACGGATGATTTGAGTAGATACGGGTATATCTATTTGATGAAACATAAGTCTGAAACCTTTCAAAAGTTCAAAGAATTTAAGAATGAAGTGGAAAATAATCGTAACAGAAAGATCAAATTTCTGCGGTTCGACCGTGGAGGAGAGTATCTTAGTTACGAGTTTAGCACACATATGAAAGACTGTGGAATAGTTTCACAACTCACGCCTGCCGGAACACCACAACGTAATGGTGTGTCAGAACATCGTAATCATACTTTATTGGATATGGTTGGATCTATGATGTCTCTGACTTACTTGTCACTGTCATTTTGGGGTTATGCACTGGAAACCGCTACATTCACTTTAAATAGGGCACCATCTAAATCCGTTGAAAGACACCGTATGAATTATGGTTTGGAAACAAACCTAAGCTGTCATTTCTTAAAGTTTGGGGATGCGATGTTTATGTGAAGAAACTTCAACCGAATAAACTCGAACCCAAAGCGGAAAAATGCGTCTTCATAGGATACCCTAAGGAAACGATTGGGTATACCTTCTATCACAGATCCGAGGGCAAGGTCTTTGTTGCCAAGAATGGATCCTTTCTTGAGAAGGAGTTTCTCACGAAAGGTGTGAGTAGTCGGAAGGTAGAACTCGAAAAGGTTATTGAACCTTCTCTTCATGAAATGGCGAGTAACACAGCACCGGAAGTTGTTTCGGAGTTAACTTCACCTAATGAAGAGAGATCTAATGATATTGATCATGAAACTCCGAAAGAGGACACTACCGAACCTCGCAGGTCAAGCAGGACACGTGTAGCTCCTGAACTATACGGCAATCCTGTTATGAATTTCATGATTGATGAAATAGATGACCCTGCGACGTATGAAGAAGCGATGATGAGCCCTGATTCCAACAAATGGCTAGAATCCATGAAATCCGAGATGGAAGCCATGTACGAAAACCAGGTTTGGCCCTTGGTGGACTTACCTCACGATCGAAAGGCCGTTGAGAATAAATGGATTTTCAAAAGAAAAACTGATGCTGATGGTAATGTAACCATCTATAAGGCTCAACTTGTCACAAAGGGGTTTCAACAAATTCAAGGAGTTGACTACGATGAGATATTCTCTCCCGTAGCGATGCTTAAGTTGGTTAGGATTATGTTAGCAATTGCTGCATATTTCGATTATGAAATATGGCAGATGGATGTCAAAACTGCGTTCCTCAATGGTAATATTGAAGAAGAGTTGTATATGATACAACCTAAGGGTTTTGTCGATCCTAAGGATGCTGATAAGGTGTGCAAACTTCAGCGATACATATATGGACTGAAGCAAGCATCCCGAAGTTGGAATCTCCGCTTTGATGAGGTGATCAAAGAGTTTGGATTTGTCCAAACTTATGGAGAGGCTTGTATTTACAAGAAAGTGAGTGGGAGCAATGTGGCATTTCTGATATTATATGTGGATGACATATTATTGATTGGAAATGATATAGATCTTTTAAACAATGTTAAAAGTTATCTAAACAGCAAATTTTCGATGAAGGACCTTGGTGAAGCTTCATATATGTTAGGCATTAAAATCTATAGAGATAGATCAAGACGCCTAATTGGGCTATCGCAGAGTACATACCTTGATAAGATATTAAAGAAGTTTAATATGGACGGAAGTAAGAAGGGGTACTTACCTATGTTGCAAGGCAAGACATTGAGTAAGACTCAAAGTCCGGCTACGGCGGAAGAAAGAGAGATAATGGATAAGATCCCATATGCCTCAGCCATAGGCTCTATAATGTATGCCAAGCTATGTACAAGACCGGATGTGGCACATGCTATTAGTTTGACTAGTAGGTACCAATCTGATCCAGGTTCGGAACACTGGATAGCGGTCAAGAATATCCTTGAGTACTTGAGAATAACTAAGGATATGTTTCTTGTATACGGAGGTGAAGAAGAGCTAGTCGCTAAGTGTTATGTCGATGCTAGCTTAGACACTGATCCGGATGACTCTAAGTCTCAATCCGGATACGTATTTCTCTTGAACGGAGCAGCAGTTAGTTGGAGGAGCTCCAAACAACCTGTGGTGGCTAGATCAACGACAGAGGCGGAATATGTTGCTGCTTCAGAAGCGGTGCAGGAAGCGGTTTGGATGAAGGAGTTCATAACGGAACTAGGTGTGGTTCCTAGTGCGTTGGACCCAATGGTGATCTATTGTGACAATAATGGAGCCATAGACAACGCCAAGGAACCAAGGTCTCACGAGAATTCCAAGCATATTAAGCGCCGGTTTCATTCCATCCGCGAGCATGTCAAGGATGGAGATATAAAGATTTGTAAAGTACACACGGACCTGAATGTAGCAGATCCGTTGACTAAAGTACTCCCTAGGTAAAAACATGATCAACACCAGAACTCCATGGGTGTTAGATTTATCACTATATAAACTAGATTATTGTCTCTAGTGCAAGTGGGAGACTGAAGGAAATATGCCGTGAGAGGCAATAATAAAGTTGTTATTATGTATTCCTTGTATATGATACATGTTTATTTTCCATGCTATAATTGTATTGATAGGAAACATCAATACATGTGTGTTTAATAAACAAAAAGGGTTCCTAGTTATGCCTCTCTTATAGACTAGCTTGTTGATTAACAAGATGATCAAGGTTTCCTGATCATGGACATTGCATGTTGTTAATAACAAGGTCACAACATTTGTGAAATGATGTGATGAACATTCATCTGAAGTATAGAATTATGATCAAGTCATTATGTTTATATTGCTATAACATCATACAAAGTAGTCTTAGTCCGTAGACCATGAGATCATGTTAATTGCTAACACCGGAAGAGTATCTTGATAACATCAAACGTCACACTGTAACAGGGTGACCATAAAGGTGGGTTCAGTGCTATGAAGGTGTTATGTTGAGGCTCATGGATCAAGAGTGGAATTTGTCAATCCCGACGACGGATAGATATACTCTGGGCCCTCTCGGTGATATCACATTAAGATAGCTTGCAAGCAAGTGATGTGATCACTAGAATGTTATATCACGGGAACGAGAAAAGAGTGCATGTCGGTAACGAGATCAAACTAGGTATTTGGATACCGATGATCGAATCTCGGACATGTATTATATCATGAGACAAGGGGATTAAATTGCTGACGTTAAAGGTTCTCATGATCACAGAAGTCATCGTTGAATATGCAGGAGTCAGTATGGATCTCCAGGTCCCGCTTCTGATTATTGATCTGAGAGGAGTCTCAATCATGTCTGCATTATTCGCGAACCGTAGGGTGACACACTTAAGGGTTTCCGGACACCATTTAGGAGAACATATGTTCCAGACAAAAGGTTTGCAAAGTGCAGGAAATGTTTCGATAGAAACAGGAATTGTTTCGATAGAAACCGGAATTATTTTGGGTGAAATTGTAGAAAGTGGTTCTGCATGTGATATTGAAATGTTGCAAGGGGTTTTATGTGAATGTTTGTTAATTAAAGTAATTAACAAAATTCTGAATAAAATAAATAAAAGAGTTTTATTAATTGAGAGTTGCATTTAATTTGGTGGAAATTAAATACATGTGAGTGGGATTTTGGGTGGAGGCCATGTTTATGTGAGTGGAGGTTCACCACATGAATGAAGGAGGGGAGGAGTCCCCCCTCATGCGCCGGCTATGGTAGGAGAGGGGTCTCCCTCCCTCCTATATAAACCCGCCTCTCCCCTCTCACAAACTACACCTCCTCGTGAAGGATCTATCTCCCCCTCTAGATATTCCCCCATGGTCTCGGATTAGCGAGATACATGTTCCCGGTGGCCTTGCGTCTGGAAGGAGTTGCTGCTTCCACTGATTCGCTAGAGCGAGGAGGTGGAGGTTGTTCGGTGGCTTGAACGTGTGTGCGAGGACGAATGCGCTGCCGATTTGCGGCGCCGGACTTCCACACGATCTTGAGATCGGCAAGCGTATGACTACATCAACCACGAGTTCCTACTCGTTAACAAAACTCGTTGTCTTCGAGGGTAAGTTCTCCATGGATGTATGTCCACCCGTTGCTCTATATCTAGTAGATAGATCTTGGCATATAGTTCTCATCGTAGGAATTTTTTTGTTTTCTATGCTGCGGACCCAACACTTGCATGCTTGCATATTTTTGCATGATTTTTTGTATTGCCACTAGTGTTGATTTTGTGCATGTTTTGTCTTGGTTGTTTTGTTTGATAGATTGTGTGGATTGTCAAGTGTGTTACTGCTAAGAGTGCACCAACACGACCAACTACTAAGGCAAGTGGCACTATCATCCATGTCCTACTATTTTCATTACACTTAGTGGAATTTTGTAGTATGCATGATAGGACTACTATGTTACTATGTTATGCTATGTCCTATTAGGATATCCTTTATATATTCCTTAGTGGAAATACCGTAGTTGTAGTATGCTTAGCCCTGCTATAGATTCGGGGTGGAATATATCATGATATGATTATGTGAAGTGTTGGAAAATTATATGTTTTATATAATAAAACAAGTACTCAATGAATCACCTGGGTGGAATGTGGATACTCAGTTGTGAATAAGGTGGCAACGAAGGGAACCATATCTATGGCTATCTCTTTCGTGTGTGCACTAGAAGAATACCACCCAGGAACTTAGAGATTGAACATGTTTCTTGTACAGTGGCTTCCGTGTATAGCCACATGCCAAATGGGCTCTGGCCTAGTCAATTACATAGCGGGAGACCCATGCATTGCTACCTCTTCAGGTTAACTTGAATTATGTATTGGAAATATATCCTTGCATTAGTGCCTGGTAGATGTGTTGGCACTATGTATTGGGAGGACTTCTATGGAAAGACTTTGTCACATTCTTGATCTGCCGGTACTCCATCTTGGTGTGTACTAATCCAGCGGCCACTAGTGGCGTCAAGACGAGATTGTTTCATGTGGGTAAAGTGTACAACTTCTGCAGAAGATTAAATTCTAAGTACTTAGCCGTGTCCCCATTTATGGACAATTCTGAGCAACTAAGGCCTAAAGCTATGGAAGATCTCGACATTCCAATTTCTCAAAGTAAAACTTGATGGTGTCAACAAGGGATTAGAAGAACTTGGAGTTTGCCAAGGAGTTCAGAAAGTTGCGGAAAGATCAAAACTATTTTGCAAAGATAGGATAAAACCATGTTGCTTTCTGCAATTAATCCTAAGCTCTACTTAGCCAGATATGCATGTAGTGATAGTCCAACTTATATTCACCAACTTGTGACACTTGCCAATACATTCAAAGTATTGACCCTTTGTGGCTGCAACCTATCATGTTGCAGGTTATTCCATTGATGAGTGAGGAACGATGATAGGATTACGAGTCTGCACTCAACATGTTTGCCTGTGGCACATGAAGATGAAGGACTCCATGCTTTACTTGTATTCTGCTGCTTTGTAATAAGATAGCCTATGGCTATGAGTTTGTAATAAGTATTCATATTCTAGATCATGCGATGTAATATGACCTTTGTATCTTGATATTACATCTTAAACTGTGGGTGCTAGCTATTCGATCCAGGGACTAACACTGTAATCACAGGGATTCGAACCAAGCCAGGTTCGGGTCTTTACAGATGGTATCAGAGCACTGTGTTGCCTGTAGGTTCGTAACCATAGGAATTGGACAAACCCCTTGTTAGGAATGAACTCATAATTTTATACTTAGTAGATTTTCTCGTATACCTTGATCATTCTTTACTGAATCTCTTCTCCTTCAAACATGTAGAAGACCAGCCTTTGCTTTCTCTAAGGACCTTGAAGATGGATCAGGTCAACAAGAAGTTCAAGATAGAAGTATCTATAAAACCTCGAGCTTGCAAAATATGTGGAGAAGTAGGCCACACCTCTAAGTAACATCAAGATCAATGTCCCTTTTGTGATCACAACCATCCAGTTGGAGAATGCCCCACATCTCAAGTAACTTGTTACCTTTGTGAAGGAACCAACCACATTCCCGCCAAGTGCCACCTCGACTTCATAGTGCAACAAGTGAAAGAACAAGTCAAGGATGGAATGTATCAAGCTCTTAGGAGGATAGAATAAAACCTTAGCCATATCACCTGCTTCAAATGCAAGAAAGACGTACACAATATCAATGAATGCCTAGAGAAGGAAGTTCAAGAAAACCACAACAACACTTCAAGGAAAAGGACTCGAGACATGACAAAAGTGTTTTGCTATCGCTGCCAGAAGATAGGACACTTCACCGATGATTGCCCAACTCGAAAGAGAGATCCCACTGATGTTATCATAGTGCGACCCATGAGACATTAGATTGCCTAACAATTATCATGTTTGAGTTATCGATATCGTGTTAGCATATGGATCATACCGACCTATGTGGTGTGACTATACCAGGTTGCTTGTTTCAAGAGAACTTGTTGTTTTCTTCTATAATGAATTACACTTAGAAGTTGCTAAGTGATTGGTTGCTTGATGAATGTTTGATTGAACTAGGTTTGTTTTGGGTTGTGTGTTAGAACTCCCTTAGACCTATCTATCTATCTATCATTACTTATCCCTATTAACCCAACAGATGCCTCCAAGATGCGCCAACGACCGTGATAACAATGGAGACAACAACAACAACAATGGAAATGAGATGCAACAGATGATGATTGCATAGACTCAGCTAATGCAGATGATGACACAATTCATGACAACCATCAACAATCAGAATCAGAACAACAACAATAACAACCAAAACAACAACAATCCACCACCTCTGGATATGCTCACTAGATTTCTGAGGTTGAGACCTGCAAAGTTCTCTAGTACTTCTGATCCAATGGTAGCTGATGACTGGTTATGTTCAGTGAACAGGGATCTAGTGACTTTTGGATGCTCTGATGCTGAGAAAGTGAGATTTGCAGCACACTTGCTTGAAGGCCCTGCAGCTACATGGTGGGACAACTTTCAAGTCACTCACCCCATTGAAGAAGTGACTTGGGAAATATTTGAAGACGGTTTTCGCACTAATCATATCTCTTTAGGCATGATGAGTCTAAAGAAGAAGGAGTTTCAAAATCTTAAACAACGTCACCACAGCATTGCTGAATATATTGAGGAATTCAACAATCTATCACGTTATGCTCCAAATGATACTAATACTGATGCTAAGAGGAAGGAAAAGTTCCTAGATGGACTAAATGATGAACTTTCCATGCAATTATTAGTTTCTTATGTTCAACTTATCAATCACTATGTGACAAAGCTAGAATTTTAGAGAGTAAGAAGAATAAAGTTGAGAACAGGAAGAGGAAGCATAGCTTTGACAAGTATCACACAGGATCATCATAGAAGATGCGTTCATTTAGTAAGGACAATGGGGATTCTGGATCACATTAGCATGAAGGAAATGGACATAATCACCATCATCACAAGAATCACCACATCAACAATGGAAGTGGTAGTAACAATGTGAATGGTACTAACAATGGAGATAACCTTGGTAAGAACCAACATAATGATCCCAAGAAAGACATTAGCCAGTTGTAGTGTTACAATTGTAAGAAACTTGGACACTATGTAGCAGACTGTCCTAAGAAGAAGAATAATAAGAATGTTGGAGACTCTAATGGGAGCAATTCCAATGTGACCCAGAAAGGACATGTGAACCACATCAACATGCATGGAACCCTAGAAGAACTAGATGATGTGGATGGTAAGTTTTAGCTAACTCAATTCAGTGGTATAAGAATCTCAAGATGAAGAAATGTTAACAACCTTTGGATGCCAATCATTGAACCCTTAGCCAAGTGAACCATCGAATGCAACCCAACAAAGTTTCCTTTTAAGGGTGGTAGCACCCAAGTTATCCTAAAACCCAACCTATTCTTTCTAACCTTCTCGAATCTCGAGGACGAGATTCCTTTTAAGGGTGGTAGTCTGTCACGTCCCAAAATTTTCCAAATTTTGAAATGTGAAAAAACTTAAATCAAAGTGAAGAAACAAGTTCTTTGAAATTCAGAAGGAACAAAAACTTTTGGAACATTTAATATAATGCCCCCAAAACCCAAGCCAAACAAAATGATTTTTGTTTGTGAAGTGGTGTGCATGTTTTAAAATCCCAAATCATGAAGCATGCATGAGCATCTTGACTTGGTTGCATTTTAAAAACCTAAGAGAAGTGAAAATATCTCAAACCCTAAAACTCTAATTATTTGTTAACACTAAGAACAACATAATACTATGGATATACTCCATATTTAAATTATACAAAAGAACTCCTATGTGAGCTAAAAAGATAAAGGACAAGATAATAAAACAATAGAGATTGGTTTCATCCTATTTGGAGCCTTGGATAAAAAGATATGAATTAATTAAGAATAGAATTAAGAAAATACAATATCAGCTATTAAAGCCAAAGTGAATAAATTTGATTAGAAAAATTTGAGTTGGAAAGTAAATGTGTTCTATAATGCCCTAAAAACATGATTTGAGTTTTACAATTTTTTTAGAAATTTGTTTGATTCAAATTGGTTCACTAAATCAAAAGTTTTTGAAGAAAACAGAAAAAGAAAAAGAAAAAGAATAAGCAAAAGAGAAAAAAAACAGTAGCAGCACAGTCAGCCTGCTCGGCCCACAACCCCAGCCCAACAGTAGCCCACCCGGCTCCCCTTCTCCCCCGCTGGATCTTTCTCATCGACCCCCTCTTCACCCCCTCTCACTGACACCGCGACCCCACTCCCACATCACCCTGCACCTCACCTTCTTCCACCACGGGAACGAACTGCCCCTCTCTCTTCTTTGCCGTTTCTAATCGGCTTGAATTCAAGCGTTGCACGAATTAAAGCCCCACTTTAACCCGAGAGACACTAGGCTGCTCGAAATCGAGCTCGAACCGCCGCAGTCAACGGCGAGCTCCGGCGGCGATTCCGGCGAGAACCCACTGCCCCGCGCCCTCCTCTCTGCCCTATCCCCTTTGTCATGTCCTGGAACACTTTTTAACCCTGGCCACGTGCTTTTTCTTGCCCCAGGTCGACCACACGGTCATCACCTGAGCCGCTTCTGCCGCCACCGTCCGGCGACGATTCCGGTGACACGCAGGTTCCCGCCGCCCTATTTTGGCCACAACCAGCTTGTACACGACCAGGCACACCTCACTGACCATTTGCCTTGTCTGCTCGAGCCCCAGGACGACACCACCGTCTCGAGGCACTAGCTCCACCGTCGGCAGGAACTCCGATGAGGAATCCTCGACGAAGCCGAGCGCCCCTCCCTCCACCATGACCACCATCGAGACCACCGAGACCGCCGCAACCACCAATAAGATCGCCGCTCCCCTACCCCTCTAGAATCACCGGAGCGCCACCCTCCCGACGCGCCACCGCCGCGCGCAGTCGTCAGCGCCGCCAATCCCTGGCCAAGCGCTAGGATCCGTTGGATCTATAGCCAGCGGCTAAGATTAGATCCTTAGTCGAAGCGGTATCGTCTGATCTGGTCCGTCTGTTACCACTTAAAATCTAACGGCCCATGTTGATCGATCCAACCGAATCGATACGGGACAATAAGAACATGCCACGTCAGCCCTGGCATCTGTTTAATTTAGAAGAAAGACAGAAAATAAGTTTAACTTAGAAATTCAATAACTTTTGATCCACAATTCAGAAAAATACAAATTTGGTGTCCATGGATTCAGAAAAATGAGAGCTTCACTGCTGAAGCCTTATTTCACCCTTTAGCTTCTGGAAAATAGGAGTTTTAGGCAGAACCTTTTTAGGAGTATTTTACCCATAAAAAATTGTTTTGTAAATTATTTTTGGGTGAATCTTTTTGCTATGGATTGCAAATTGAACCCTCTGTCCAGTAAGACCAAAATATAAATTTAGATAACTATACATAATAACATGGAAATTATTTAGTGAGTTGGCCTTTCCAAATGCTAGAAAATATTGCTAATTGTTACAATTGCACAAATGGTTGCATTTGTAATCTTGCAATTATAGAATGTTCAGAAAGCACTTAGTAATGTTCAAAACCTTGTTATAACAATTTGTACAATAAAAATTGCCATCTTGCATGCTTGCATATTTTTGCATGATTTTTTTTATTGCCACTAGTGTTGATTTTGTGCATGTTTTGTATTGGTTCTTTTGTTTAATAGATTGTGTGGATTGTCAAGTGTGTTACTGCGAAGAGTGGACCAACACGACCAACTACTAAGGCAAGTGGCACTATCATCCATGTCCTACTATTTTCATTACACTTAGTGGAATTTTGTAGTATGCATGATAGGACTACTATGTTACTATGCTATGCTATGTCCTATTAGGACATCCTTTATATATTCCTTAGTGGAAATACCGTAGTTGTAGTATGCTTAGCCCTGCTATAGATTCGGGATGGAATATATCATGATATGATTATGTGAAGTGTTAGAAAAATATATGTTTTAGATAATAAAACAAGTACTCAGTGAATCACCTGGGTGGAATGTGGATACTCAGTTGTGAATAAGGTGGCAACGAAGGGAACCATACCTATGGCTATCTCTTTCGTGTGTGCACTAGAAGAATACCACCCAGGAACTTAGAGATTGAACATGTTTCTCGTATAGTGGCTTCCGTGTATAGCCACATGCCAAATGGGCTCTGGCCTAGTCAATTACATAGTGGGAGGCCCATGCATTGGTACCTCTTCAGGTTAACTTGAATTATGTATTGGAAATATATCCTTGCATTGGTGCCTAGTAGACGTGCTGGCATTATGTATTGGGAGGACTTCTATGGAAAGACTTTGTCACATTCTCGATCTGCCGATACTCCATCTTGGTGTGTACTAATCCAGCGGCCATTGGTGGTGTCAAGACGAGATTGTGTCATGTGGGTAAAGTGTACAACTTCTGCAGAAGATTAAATTCTAAGTACTTAGCCGTGTCCCCGGTTATGGACAATTCCGAGCAACTAAGGCCTGAAGCTATGGAAGATCTCGACATTCCAATTTCTCAAAGTAAAACTTGATGGTGTCAACAAGGGATTAGAAGAACTTGGAGTTTGCCAAGGAGTTCAGAAAGTTGTTGAAAGATCAAAACTATTTTGCAAAGATAGGATAAAACCATGTTGCTTTCTGCAAATAAGCCTAAGCTCTACTTAGCCAGATATGCATGTAGTGATAGTCCAACTTATATTCACCAACTTGTGACACTTGCCAATACATTCAAAGTATTGACCCTTTGTGGCTGCAACCTATCATGTTGCAGGTTATTCCATTGATGAGTGAGGAACGATGATAGGATTACGAGTCTGCACTCAACATGTTTGCCTGCGGCACATGAAGATGAAGGACTCCATGCTTTACTTGTATTCTGCTGCTTTGTAATAAGATAGCCTATGGCTATGAGTTTGTAATAAGTATTCATATTCTAGATCATGCGATGTAATATGACCTTTGTATCTTGATATTACAGCTTAAACTGTGGGTGCTAGCTATTCGATCCAGGGACTAGCACTGTAATCACAGGGATTCGAACCAAGCCAGGTTCGGGTCTTTACAAAACTCATGTAGAATAGTTGGCGTTAATATTGAAAACTTTTGAGAACCTTCTTCGGGTCATCTCGAAATATGTGTTATGGATGTTAGAAGTGACCTTCTCCAATTCACGTTCAAATGGTGAAAGATGTCGTTGTGGATTTGATAAGAGTTATATTTGGTCCTCCATAATCATTTCAAGTCAGTCAAGCATGTACGAAGTTATGTTGATATGGTAAACCCATATTTCGATAAGTTCTAGTATGCACACTAAACCACTAACTGATTTGTGTATTAAATATAAGAAATCCAAGAACTTCAATATCTTCTTAAATGTTTTCAACTAAGGACACAGTTGCATTTAGTTGCTAGTAATTCATGTGTGTATATTTGTCCTTTGAAATGTTTCTAATACATGGGTCTAGCAATCCAGCTCAGTCTTTTTGAGCTTCACACTATAGTCCAAATTTTCAAGATCTAGTACCTTTATCTTTGTGGTAAATTGTCAACACCCGAATTTTTAATCCCAGATGCCTGTTATGCCATACATCGCAATCCCAGGATTACCATTTTTGCGAGACATAACAGATTGGATATAATATTACATCATCCATTACAAACCATAATAAGGTCTTACACAAATAGAGGATCTCATGATCCAGTCTTAATATAATCAAGCAACGGAGTAATAAGCGTAGTAGCGCGTGAAGGGAATATGCCCGAGAGGCAATAATAAAGTGGTTATTATCTTATTCCATGTTTATGATAAATGTTTATTTTACATGCTAGAATTGTATTGATCGGAAACATCAATACATGTGTGTTTAATGAACAAAAAGGGTTCCTAGTTATGCCTCTCTTATAGACTAGCTTGTTGATTAACAAGATGATCAAGGTTTCCTGATCATGGACATTGGATGTTGTTAATAACAAGGTCACAGCATTTGTGAAATGATGTGATGAACATTTATCCGAAGTATAGCATTACGATCAAGTCATTATGTTTATATTGCTATAACATCATACAAAGTAGTCTTAGTCCTTAGACCATGAGATCATGTTAATTGCTAACATCGGAAGAGTATCTTGATAACATCAAACGTCACACCGTAACAGGGTGACTATAAAGGTGGGTTCAGTGCTACGAAGGTGTTATGTTGAGGCTCATGGATCAAGAGTGGGATTTGTCCATCCCGATGACGAATAGATATACTCTGGGCCCTCTCGGTGATATCACATTGAAATAGCTTGCAAGCAAGTGATGTGATCACTAAAATGTTATATCACGGGAACGAGAAAAGAGTGCATGTCTGTAACAAGATCAAACTAGGTATGGAGATACATATGATCGAATCTCGGACATGTAATATATCGCGGGACAAAGGGATTTAGTTACAAGCGTTAAAGGTTCTCACAATCACAGAAGTCATCGTTGAATGTGTAGGAGTCAGTACGGATCTCCAGGTCCCGCTGCTGATTATTGATCGGAGAGGGGTCTCGATCATGTCTGCATTATTCGCGAACCGTAGGGTGACACACTTAAGGGATACCGACACCATTTGGAGCAAATATGTTTCAGATAAAGATTTAAGAAAGCGCTGGAATTATTTCAATAGACACAAAAACTGTTTCGGGTGAAATTGCTGAAATTGTTTCTGCATGTAATATTGAAATGTTGAAGGGGGTTTTATGTGAATATTTGTTAATTAAAGTAATTAACAAAATTCTGAATAAAAATAATAAAAGAGTTTTATTAAATGAGAGAGCATTAAATTTGGAGAAATTTAATACATTTAAAGTGGAGACTTTAAAAGAGAATGTGAAGGGGCAAATTTATGTGGAGGGAGTTACCACCACATGAATGGAGGAGGTGAAGAGTCACCTCCTCCATGCGCCGGCCATGAAGGATGGGCACCCCCTCCTCCTATAAAAGGCCCCCCTCTCCTCACTTCTCACACACCTCCTTGTGAAGGATCTCTCTCCCCCTCTAGTATTATTCCCCCATGGTCTCGGATTAGCGAGATACATGTTCCCGGTGGCTTTATCTGGAAAGGAGTTGCTGCTTCCGCTACTTTGCTGGAGCGAGGGACGGAGGTTGTCGGGGTACCAGACGTGTGTGCGATCACGGATGCACCGCTGCTTTGCGGTGCTGGACTTGGTGGTGCTGGAGCTGGATCTGATGAACATGCTAGAGCCGGACCTGCTGGACTTCATCACGATCTTGAGATCGGCAAGTGTACGACTACATCAACCACGAGTTCCTACTCGTTAACACAGCTCGTTGTCTTCGAGGGTAAGTTCTCCATGGATGTATGTCCACCCGTTGCTCGGTATCTAATAGATAGATCTTGGCGTGTAGTTCACACCGTAGGGAAATTTTTGTTTTCTATGCTGCGGACCCAACAGTGGTATCAGAGCCAGGTTTATGCGTAGGTGCTTTGCACGGGTAGTACACATATGTTTATATGTGGGCGATGATGATCATGTTATTGCATCTTCTATGTACTTTGGATATTGGTGGCATAGTGGGATGAAGCGGCCCGAACCAATCTTACATGTCATCGTACATGAGACCGGTTCCACGACTGACATGCAACTTGTTTTGCATAAGTGGCTGGCGGGTGTCTGTCTCTCCTACTATAGTCAATATCTGATTTACAACGAGTTGCTAATAACTTAGTTATCCTAGTTGTGGTTCATGTTCGTAGGTTAGACAGGTTCTATCTCCGAAAGCCCTAAGCCACGCAAAACTTGCAATTGATAAATTAGAGGCGTCTAGTTTAGATCGTTGCTGGGCTAGTGTTTTGATATGGTATTGTTGTAAGTAGATGTATAATAGATACTCTTACAACTCACTTAACGTGTAAGTTCCATAGACCTTGGCCTTACACACAAAGGAATGATAGAGATCATACCACGATGCAAATGATAGAGATCAAATGCATGGACCATATCACCTCACTTCACACATTAGATGTTAGCATCTTATATTGCTAGTTTGGCGCTTTCTGTAGCATTGTAAGATGATCCCTCATTTAAATATAAAGATAAAATGTGTTCTTCCTTAAGTATGCACCGTTCTATGGATCGTGTTTCGAGACATCACGTGATGATCGGGTGTTCTCAACTCTACGCTTTCATGCAACGGATGTAAGATAGTTTTACACACGTGAATACTAAGGTTCTTACTTGGCGAGCCTAGCATGTACATACATGGCCTCGGAACACGGACCGAAAGGTTAAGCATGAGTCACATAGTTGATGTGATGACCATATTGATGCTTGCCTTTGAAGCTACACCGACTCACGTGATGATCGGACTTGGTGTAGTGGATTTGGTTCATGTAATCACCAAAAAGGCACGAGGGATGTCGTTTTTGAGTGGGAGTTCATTTCTAATTTGGATTAGTCGAACTCAATTTGTCATAAACTAAATGGAAGTGAATTTGCATAATTTTTTGTAGTCATTGGCATCTGTTCACTACCTTATGCTTAGTTTTAATTGAGATAATAGAACTATAGAATTCTGGATATTTACTTTACAAACTAGTATCGTATTGTTTTGAATGTCAATTTAAAGTTTACAAGTCCTATTGCAAACTTTCAGCAAACTCTATTTACTCCATGAAGTTTAATAAGTAGTATTAAATCAAGAGTAAGAATTCCAATGTTAGTATCTAAAGTATCATGTTTGCCTCCATGATTATTGATATTCAAAAAGTTGTTTTAATATCAAGATTATATTGGAGCTGAAAATTGTTTCAGAAACCATCATGTGTGAAAGATATTGTGATATCTGAAACAATGTTTTTGGTTGCATTATGATAGAGTATAATTTAGCAAAATACATGTTCTCATATTGTATGAGAATTTGTGAAGGATGGAGATGCTAGGCATCCGAATATACCAAAAGGGTTTTGGGAACTGATATTATACTCGCGATTCTTCCTTATAGGCTATAGTAGCATGATCATGAAAGTTGTCATGATAAGGATGAATAGAAGCTGTAAGTAAAATGTTTACTACACTAATAGATTACTAAAGAATGGATTTTTGAAAGAACACCAAACATTTGATGATGGTGATCCACTTCAAAGTGCAAGTCCAAAGGTATTAGTATTTGACTATATATGCTTTGTACCATGTGTCATGTTGATGACACCACTATTGATGTTGATAGATTCTTTTAAAGAAAAGGAATTGCTGAAAGAGAATCTATAAAATATTTGGTAGAAAATAAAAGGTTGGAGATGTCCAACTTAGGTATATAGAAGATATACATGTTATGGCTATATTCCTTGCTTGTTAAACAATGTGGTTCTTAGGTATTGGATACCGGTATTGGATACCGAATTGGTTGGTATGAAGTGTCATACATGACAACGCAATTCATGAACTACAATGGCCTAAGTAACCAGCAAGAGAATAAGTGATGATGTTCATCGAAAACATATAAAGTGTTATTGTATTTTTCGTTGTCATCAAACCAAGCCTTCAAGATTTGTTTAAATAATTGTTATTTTGTTCCGGTATCATGAAAACAATGGTTGTTCAAATAATTACCGTATTCCATAAAGGATGGATGAACTTTTACAAGTCTAGTTGGAGAAATCACATCCATAAACACTATTGCTAAAATGTCACAAGACAAATGATTGAAAGATCACTTATGAAGTGACATTGCTGTTTAAATTATATTTGAAAGAAAACATGAAGAAACTCCATGTTGATGGATTTTTGGAGTCTTTGGTTTTGATCAATTGACGCATGTGAGACTTTCCTCGAGATAATTGAAACTCCGTCCATAGGCCAGAGAGGAACAGATGACTAGTTTATTGGAAATTGTGCATGCTAATGTGCATAGTCCATTATGTGTAGCCATATGCGATGGATCTTTTTGCTTCATATGCTTTCTCCAAAAATTTGAGTGAATATATCTGTATATTTACTTAATAAGGAAGAAGTATGAAACATTTGAAAATTGTTCAAAGACTTTCAAGATGAAGTGGAAAATCATTGTAACAAGAAAATAAAGAGTTTGTGATTCGATCATAAAGGAAGATATTTGAGTAACATGTTTAGCAAAAACACCTAAGACTTGAGGAATTGTTCCATGATTTGTGTTTCCCGATAAACCATAGGAGTATGGCATATTCGAGAGATGAAATCAAACCATGTTTGACATGGTAAGATCAAAGGTGTCATTTATAAAACTGCCATTATGTTTTAAAGATTGAAGGTTTAGAGACTACTGCTTTTACACTGAAAAGAGCACCATCGTGATACGTTGAAATGACACCATATGAGTTATGGTTTGGGATAAAACCCGAATTGTCTTTTCTTAAATTTTGGTATGCTATGCATAAGTAAAATGTTTACAACCAAAGTCAGATAAGCACATCTTTGTAGGTTATCCCAAAGAATTTGTTGGGAATTTCTCCATAACACCAAGGACAAAAGAGTTTGTCGCTTGGAACGTCAAGTTTCTTGAGAAGGAACTTTTCGTGAAAAGTTAAGTGGGAAGACAATAGAACTTTGATAAGGTTGTTGAACCTTAGCTATATGTGCTAAGTAGCGCAGCGCCGGAAAGTGTCCCGGTGGCGGCCACAATGCTCATGGCTCTCGTGATTACAAAAGGTGTGATCTCGGAGATTAGAGTTCCTATAGAACCGTGTGGGTCGGTAAGAATCAAATAGTAAGATTTGGTAAGCAAGTCGTTATTGTTTTGACAATGATGAACCGACTAGATGCAAAGAAGCGATGATGGGCCCTGACTCCATAAAATGACTAGAAGTCATAGAATCCGTGATAGTATCCATACACGAGAAAACAAGTTTCTGAACTTGGAAGACCCTCTGGAAAGGCGTGAAGCCTATCGGTCGTGTTTGGATCTATAAAGAAATAACACATGGATGTTTAACATCTATGAAATAGTCGACATGTCGGAAATAAGTTTACAACAATGTTCAAGGAGTTGACTATGACAAGATTTGATCTTTCATAGCGATATATAGTCTTGACGGATTAATGTAGAAACCACTACATATAATTTGGTATATGGTAGTTGAATAAACAAAACAAGGTTCTTCTAATAGAACGGTAACCTAGGACATGTACATGACCTGGTCCGAAGGGTTTTGTTAATTCAAAGGGTGCTAAAAGGGCATGTAAACTTCAATAGTTGAAATAAGCATAGCAGAGTTGGAATTTTCACCATGATGAAACTGTTAAAAGAGTTTAAATTCATCGGAGATGAGGAAGATGCTTTCATTTGTAAGAAATGAAGTGCGAGCACTGAGACATATTTCTAATACATTATGTAGAGGACATATTGTTGATTGGAAATGATGTATCTTGAATTGACACAAGTTAAGGATTTCATTAAAATAAGATTTCGATGAAAGACTTGGGCAAACCCAGAATATTAGGCATCAATATCTATATGGATAGATTAAGGCGCTAATATGGTTGTGCCAGACATACATATATAAGATATTGAAAGGGTTCAATATGAGATATTGAAAGGGTTCAATATGGAAACAACAAGAAAGGTTCTTGCTGCATGGAAAGGATTGTATCAAGATTCAAGTGTTTCAACACTTGGTGAGTAAAATCACATGAAGATTTTGATCGATTATACCATGATATGTATATATCCAGAATGTTCTATGCTCTAAATGTTATGAGCATATACCAGAATGATTCATAAGATGATCATTGGACAATAGTAAAGATATTCTTATGAGCTTTGGAAGAACTAAGAATATATAATGTATAAGTGACAAATAGTTAAAGGTAGTTCATTGTAAAGTGTTACATTGATACTAGTTTTGTCACATGATACAAATTAAATTTATCTCAATTTAGACTATGGGTGGCACAATGTAATGTAAAGGATGTTCCATGATGGATTTGGATGAGTTCCAAAGTTGAGATATTGTGACGGATACTACAACAAAAGGCTAAGTATATGACTGCTATAGTAGCAGCATAGGAGGGCATTTGTGTTAAGTAGTTTGTAATCAAACTAGGTGTGGTCCAAAGTGGGCTAATACTATGAAGATATATTGTGTGACAATAATATCAACATATTTTAACCCGAACGAACTAAAGGTCTCACCAGAGGACCAAATTTATACAATGCCATCTCATTTGAGAATGAGTGATGCGTAGAGACGCAGAGACATGCAAATACACACAGACATGAAACTGTCAGATCCAGAGATTATGTTAACCACTAGCAATTGCGTATATGCAATACCAGAAAGCCATAGGTGTTCAATACGCAAAGTTTTTCAAACTAGATTATTGACTCTAGTGCAAGTGGGAGACAGAAGGGAATATGCCCGAGAGGCAATAATAAAGTGGTTATTATCTTATTCCATGTTTATGATAAATGTTTATTTTACATGCTAGAATTGTATTGATCGGAAACATCAATACATGTGTGTTTAATGAACAAAAAGAGTTCCTAGTTATGCCTCTCTTATAGACTAGCTTGTTGATTAACAAGATGATCAAGGTTTCCTGATCATGGACATTGGATGTTGTTAATAACAAGGTCACAACATTTGTGAAATGATGTGATGAACATTTATCCGAAGTATAGCATTACGATCAAGTCATTATGTTTATATTGCTATAACATCATACAAAGTAGTCTTAGTCCTTAGACCATGAGATCATGTTAATTGCTAACACCGGAAGAGTATCTTGATAACATCAAATGTCACACCGTAACAGGGTGACTATAAAGGTGGGTTCAGTGCTACGAAGGTGTTATGTTGAGGCTCATGGATCAAGAGTGGGATTTGTCCATCCCGATGACGAATAGATATACTCTGGGCCCTCTCGGTGATATCACATTGAAATGGCTTGCAAGCAAGTGATGTGATCACTAGAATGTTATATCACGGGAACAAGAAAAGATTGCATGTCGATAACGAGATCAAACTAGGTATGGAGATACCAATGATCGAATCTCGGACATGTAATATATCACGGGACAAAGGGATTTAGTTACAAGCGTTAAAGGTTCTCACGATCACAGAAGTCATTGTTGAATGTGTAGGAGTCAGTACGGATCTCCAGGTCCGCTGCTGATTATTGATTGGAGAGGGGTCTCGATCATGTCTGCATTATTCGCGAACCGTAGGGTGACACACTTAAGGGATACCGACACCATTTGGAGCAAATATGTTTTAGATAAAGATTTAAGAAAGCGCTGGAATTATTTCAATAGACACCGAAACTGTTTCGGGTGAAATTGCTGAAATTGTTTCTGCATGTAATATTGAAATGTTGCAGGGGGTTTTATGTGAATGTTTGTTAATTAAAGTAATTAACAAAATTCTGAATAAAAATAATAAAAGAGTTTTATTAAATGAGAGAGCATTAAATTTGGAGAAATTTAATACATTTAAAGTGGAGACTTTAAAATAGAATGTGAAGGGGCAAATTTATGTGGAGGGAGTTACCACCACATGAATGGAGGAGGTGAAGAGTCACCTCCTCCATGCGCCGGCCATGAAGGAGGGGCACCCCCCTCCTCCTATAAAAGGCCCCCCTCTCCTCACTTCTCACACACACCTCCTTGTGAAGGATCTCTCTCCCCCTCTAGTATTATTCCCCCATGATCTCGGATTAGCGAGATACATGTTCCCAGTGGCTTTATCTGGAAAGGAGTTGCTGCTTCCGCTGCTTTGCAGGAGCGAGGGACGGAGGTTGTCGGGGTACCGGACGTGTGTGCGATCACGGATGAACCGCTGCTTTGCGGTGCTGGACTTGGTGGTGCTGGAGCTGGATCTGATGGACGTGCTGGTGTCGGACCTGCTGGACTTCATCACGATCTTGAGATCGACAAGTGTACGACTACATCAACCACGAGTTCCTACTCGTTAACAAAGCTCGTTGTCTTCGAGGGTAAGTTCTCCATGGATGTATGTCCACCCGTTGCTCTATATCTAATAGATAGATCTTGGCGTGTAGTTCACACCGTTGGAAAATTTTTGTTTTCTGTGTTGCGGACCCAACAGCGCGCTCCATCTTCAGTGTCACAGGCAATGCTGACGATGGGAGATGATCCTAGTTGTCGTAGCCGTCCTGCTGTCCATCTTCCTGATAGTCCTCATAGTCTGGCCACGGGAATAGCCAGGGACAAAGCCATGAGTACTCTTTAAGTACTCGCAAACTATCACTAACAAGTAAGGTAGCTCTAGTAGGAATCTTAAGATCTAGTTTTATTTGCAAAAGGCTAGATTTAACTAAAATTGAGTTTAGAAGTAAAGAAAACTAAGTAAATGTTCTAAATCACTTTAAGTGGGAACCTAGTTTTCATATTCACAACCCTGTTGTGGTCAAGTAAAAATCATAGTTCACTTCACAAGTCATTTTGAAAACATCTGATGACGGAACAGTATGGCCACTCCAACTGTCCATGAACGTGGACGCGGCTATTCGAATAGTTTGACACTCTACAGAGGTGGTACACTTTCACCACAAAATTCGATACATCCATCAGGGATAACCCTGAATCATCATACTTAGTATGTGGATAATCAATCATAACCTTTCCTTCACACACTCTAGTATAAGCACCTCCCCTATGAGCTTGGCCTCCCAGCCATGGCCATCTGCCATCCTAGGCACTTCATAGGTGGACATCATCAAGAGGTAGCCTCAGCTCGAACCTCCTCCACTAGGGAACCCATACTAATGCATATAAACTTCCTGCTAAGCCTTACCCAATTCAGGTATTGTGGTTGTACGGTAAAATTGGAATGGTATCACATCCGAACCCAACCATCAGTTTTTATAAAGGGGCTAAGGCTCATGCCTCAACATTTTCATCATCAAATCCATTTGTGTTTCTCAACACATGTCAAAACATCTCAATAGAATGACTCATCATTCCAAGGTTTTCATAATCATTTTCACCAAGTATTCCCATCTAAAGTGATCAAGTTTTATGCTTAGCACTAGCCACTAAGTTAAGAGTGTTCACTAATGAGGGATGCTAATCTCAATCTCATACCATAAAATGACATCTAGTATAGGCCTAGTTTTATACTCTTTATGCTATCTATACTATCTTTCCAAAACCTCGCAAAGCATTAACAAAAAGTAAAGAACTTTGGTTAAGTAAAAGAGTAAAGCTTGCAAGTAAAACTTGGGATGGGTATAAATCAAAATGTATAACCAAGCATGCCTAATGCATGTTTCTTAGGTTAACTTGCATGTAGTGATGGCTTGCAAGTAAAACTTGCTCATAATAGCTTCCTTGATTGGTGAAGTGATTGAAGTTTTCTTCATCTTCTTCGGGGTAGAACTCCTCCTCCTTGTATCCTTGGTCGGTACTATCGTCTTTAAAGGAATATGGGGTACACAATCACCAAACAATACTTAACTAGTCTATTTAGCACACTAAGGTTCACACTTGATGATGTAGCATCATCATACTCATCACATGAATTAAAGAATTGGTTTTATTTAGTTTATTTGAAAAAAGTAATTTCTACTCATTGAAATTAAGATTTAATATTCTCCAATTAAAATATGGGATCATGTGGACACATGTCATCACCACATATTCTAATACATGGGAATGTGATTTAAAGTGTTGATCATATTTTATAAAGTTTAAGATTATCATTTAATAGAATTAAAGTGACTGGAAATGCCCTAATAGCATTCTTTTGGTACTGGTCCAATGTCACTACATACAAACCTATTCAGATAGATATTATCAAATGTGATTTTTGAGAGTTGGAATCAACTCAAAAGCTATTATGGTTGATTTTTGAAAAATGTTTGAAGTTGCAAAAGTCTTTGTCTTTTTATTTTTACTAAAGATTATATCTAACTCCAAATGATTTAAATCCAATGGGCTTGGATAGATAATTTAATTTCCTTTCTAGCAAAATTTGAATCATATAATTTGGTTAAGTGAAACTCTCTTAATTGATTTTTGAATCTAGGGACAGAATAGGATTTCAACTAAATTGAAAAATCAATATTTGAATTTCCTGGGCTACGCGGGAAAGGTAAACGGGCCGGCCCAACTGCACATCACAGCACAACATGCGGCTGACAGAGGGGGTCCACTGGTCAGTGACTCATTCTACGCGAAATGGCATCGTTGATTCTAGGTCGTGCCATTAGAAGACAGATCAACGACTGAGGGTCGTCGTCAACAACGAACATCACCGTCGACGAGCTAAACCTAACGCGGTGGTGGGGGTCTCAGGGGATCACCTGGGCTCCATCTAGGGTCAGCGATGGGGGCAAACGACTTGGTAGACGACGGTGAGGCGAGGCGTGGTCATGGCAGGGCTCGGGGTGGTCGGAATCGACAGCGCCCTTCTCCTCCAGCAGCGGCAGACTCCGGTGCAATTCCGGCGCAGTGGTGCTCGCCTTGCTCCGGGGAGAGGTGGGGAAGGTCAGTGATGAGTGGGGAGTCGAATGGTGTGCAGAATGGAGGCGGGGGTGGCTTCCTTTTATAGCTCGATGAGGGAACCGAGCGGTGCGACGGTGAGCTCGGCGGTGGCGTCGCTATAGGCAGCTAATGGCATGGGCGAGGGCGTAGGATGGTGTGGTGCTCCCTGGCGGTTCTCACGGACTTAAAGGCGTGGCGTGGTTTGGTCTGGCGCGTGCGGCGGCTTGCGGCAGCTGCGGGTCACGCGGCGGTGATCGGCGATGTCTGTTGGGGTGGCGTGATCATGGCGGGGCTACGCGTGCGCAGTGAGGGCAAGGCGTGAGCTAGCTGGGCTGGTCGGGCATGGTGCACTAGCGCGCTCTAGACACGGCGCAGAGAGGCGGTGCGTGACGCGACTAGGGTGGTCCACGACCGGGCTGTGATCATGCGCTGGACAGGGGGTGGCGGTGCTAGTGGACATGCTGGATGGGCGCGGGGTGGTCTGGTGCGATATGGCCATGGTCGGCCGACGATGACCACAAAAGGGCGGTGCTCCACTGTTCTCCACAACAAAGGGGGGCTTGTCTGCTACTGCTAGACACTCAGGTGGGCAAGGGAGTTAAGAGGGAGATCAATTGGTCGATGATCACTGTACAAAATAGTGAAGTTAGACTAGAGATTATTCTGTGCATGCCAAGTGCTTGTGTTAATGGCCGCCTGAAATTTATTTTTGATTTTTTGATTCAAATTTTTTGAGTGAACTTGAATTAAGCTTGAGAGAGTAGGTTTGCTTGGAGAGGTCAAGGGGAATTGATTTGGTGGGTTTTTGAAAAAGTGTGATCTTAACATATGAATTGGATTCAATTTTCCATTGTCCATTAAATTGATTTTATAAATGTTTTTGTAAGTTTTTAAAGTAGGCCTTGACACATTTTTACTTGGACTAGCAAGGGGGGAAAAGAGTTGGAAATGTTTCTGTCAGAAATCTTCTTCTAGGAACACCTAAAGTGGCCTAGTGGTTTAAAATGGTCAAAATGACCATTTGGTTTATTTATTCATATTTGATTTCTTTCTCTTTGGATTTTATTTTTAAATGGTCTAGATGACGTGGCATTCACCTTTAAACCATTTCACAACCTTTAGAACAATCAAGCATGGTATATACACTCAATTCTATACTAATGCAAACATACATGCATTCATATTCATTTTCTTAATAAAAGTTTTTGTTAACCCTAAATTGGGTGATTAGAATTGGATAATCTTGATTATAAGATTTGGGGTGTTACAAACCTTCCCTCCTTAAACAAAATCTCGTCCCGAGATTTAAGAAAAAAATAGGAACTAAAGAGATCTGGAAACTCAGTCCTAATGTCATCTTCTCGCTCCCAGGCAGCTTCTTCTTCAGTATGGTTGCTCCATTGGATCTTGAGAAACTTGATACTCTGGGTCCTGGTGGTTCTGAAGGCTTCTTCATGATACGTCAGATCCTTGTTGATATCTATGGCTTGGTGATCGATTTTCTTGAACACTTCGGTCTTCTCCGGAACTTCTAAGCATTTGCGAAGTAACGAGATATGGAACACATTATGGATTTCTGACATCTCCTCTAGCAGTTCCAGTTGATACGATACTTCTCGACAGCGATTCAGAATCTTGAAGGGTCCAATGTATCTGGGGGCTAACATTCCTTTCAGCTGGAAACATTGCATTCCCTTCAATGGCGACACTTTGAGATACACAAAATCTCCAACATTGAAAGTCAAGTCTCGATGTCTCTTGTCAGCAAAACTCTTCTTTCTTGATTGCGCGGTCTTGAGGTGTTCACGGACTTTGTGAACCTTCTCTTCGGCTTCTCATAGGATGTCGGGTCCGAAAATCTAACTCTCTCCTACTTGCGACTAATTCAAGGGGTACGGCACTTTCTTCCATACAGAAACTCAAATGGGGCCATTTGCAAACTGGCTTGATAACTTTTGTTGTATGAGAATTCTGGAAAGGCAGACAATCTTCCCATTTTGATCCATACTCCGAAACACAAGCTCTCAACATATCTTCTAAGATTTGGTTGACTCTTTTAGTCTATCCATCGGTCTGCGGGTGATAAGCTGTGCTGAAATTCAACTTGGTTCCTAATCCTGCTTGGACTTTTTGCCTAAATCTTGAGGTAAATTGGGTTCCTCGATCCAACACTATGGTCTTGGGGGTTCCATGCAAACTGACGATTCTATCAATGTACAACTCTGCTAGCTTCGAACTCTGGTAGGTTGTCTTGACAGGTATAAAATGGGCTACCTTGGATAGTCTATCAACTATGACCCAGATAGAGTCATTTCCCCTACTAGAAGTAGGCAAACATGTGATAAAGTCCATTCCGATGGAATCCCATTTCCATTTCGGAATCTACAATGGTTGCAACAATCCTGCGGGTCTCTGATGTTCCGCTTTGACTCTTTGATAGATATCACACTTAGCGATGTAGCTACCGATGTCACTCTTCATCTTGTGCCACCAAAATTGCTCCTTCAAATCTTGATACATCTTTGTTCCTCTGGGGTGGATAGAATAAAGAGTATCATGAGCTTCTTGCATGATAACTTGCTTCATCTTGGAATCTGCTGGCACACAAATACGTCCTTTGTACCACAAAACTCCTTCATCTTAGGTGAACCCGGGTACCTTTCCTGTACCAATACGACGCTTGATTCCATTGATACTTGCATTTCCCTTCTGTGCTTCCTTGATCTGGCTAATCAAAGTGGGTTGAAGTTCAATGCTAGCTAAAAATCCTTTGCTAACTAGCTCCGTTCTAAACCGCTCCAACTCTTCATGCAAACTTGGCTAGGCTTCTTTGATCATGGTGTTTAATCTACACGGCAATCTGCTAAGAGCATCCGCTACCACATTGGCTTTGCCGGGGTGATAGTGAATGTCAAGGTCATAATCCTTGGTTAACTCTATCCATCTCCTTTCCCTCATATTCAGCTCCTTCTGGGTGAAAATATACTTCAAACTCTTGTGATCCAAATAAATCTCACAGCGGTTACCCATAAGGTAATTACGCCATGTCTTCAATGCTAAAACTACAGCTGCTAGTTCAAGATCATGGGTAGGGTAATTTTGCTCATGCTGCTTCAGTTGTCTGGACATATATGTTATGACTTTGCCTTCTTGCATCAACACACATCCAAGACCAATCTTGGATGCATCACAATACATATCAAAAGGCTTCTTGATATCCAGCATGATCAGAATTGGGGCTGAAATCAATCTCTTCTTGAGCTCTTGAAAACTTGCTTCACATTTATCAGTTCATTCAAACTTCTTATCTTTCTTCAACAATTGGGTCATCGGTCTTGCGATGATCGAAAATCCTTCAACAAACTTGCTGTAATATCTCGCTAATCCGAGAAATGCACGGACTTGGGTTTGAGTGGTTGGGGCTTCCCATTCTTCAACATCTTTGATCTTGGCGGGATCGACAGCGACTCCTCCTGCCGACACAATATGTCCGAGGAATCCTACTTCCATCAGCCAAAACTCACATTTGCTAAACTTGGCATACAACTGATGATCTCTGAGGGTTTCAAGGATGGTTCTCAGGTGTTGCTCATGCTCTTCTTCTAACTTGGAATAGATTAGAATATTGTCGATAAAAACAATGACAAACTTATCCGAAAAGTTCATAAAAATCTTATTCATGAGATTCGTGAAATTAGCGGGGGCATTGGTTAATCCAAAAGACATGACCGTATACTCATACAATCCATATCTGGTGGTAAAGGCGGTCTTTGGACTATCCGTTGCACGAATCTTGAGTTGATGATAACCAGTTCTGAGATCAATCATAGAAAACACTCTGGCACTAGTCAACTGATCAAACAGATCCTCGACCTTTGGCAGTGGGTACTTGTTCTTGATGGTGACATCATTCAGCTTCCGGTAATCCATGCACAAACGGTTACCTCCATCTTTCTTGTACACAAATAGAACAGGTGATCTCCATGGCGGTGCGCTTGGTTGAATCAGACCTTTCTCTAGCATAGAATCAAGTTGCTTCTTTAGCTCCACTAATTCAGATGGGTCCATACTATAAGGTCTCTGAGTTATGGGTCCAATTCCAGGAATTAGTTCAATAATGAACTCGATATCCTGATCTGGGGGCATACCGGGCAATTCATCTAGGAATACATCGTGGTATTCACAGACTACTCTGACTTGG
The DNA here is from genome assembly GCA_916181665.1 of Avena sativa. Classification (NCBI taxonomy): domain Eukaryota; kingdom Viridiplantae; phylum Streptophyta; class Magnoliopsida; order Poales; family Poaceae; genus Avena; species Avena sativa. The sequence continues at coordinate 567,555,852 of OV702291.1, forward strand.
TCTATGGTTGGTTGGGCTAGACTCTTGTTGCATTTGAATTGACGGGGCAAGGTTTCAGACACATGCTCTACTGATACTCCAGAGCTACTAGTCATGGTTATGGCTTTCTTGGCACAGTCGATCAATCCTTTATGTTTCGACATCCAATCCATTCCTAGTACTACTTCCAAACTTTTGGTTCCAAGTACTATTATATTGGCATAAAAATCTATCCCATGGATTCTGATAGGTACAACCTTGCAAATTTTTCTAGCTTTGGTGGTTGAACCAGGAATTTGAACTATCATAACAAGCTTTAATTTTGTTGGTTGAATCTTACTAGTGCATGCAAATTCTTCTATACCAAATGAGTGCGATGCTCCAGAATCAAACAACACTCTTGCAAGTACTAAGTTAACAGAAAACATACCCAGCACGACATCTGGCGCTTCCTGGGCTTCTTCAACATTCATGTGGAACATATGGCCGTTGCGGTTGAGCGAATTTCCTAGGGCAAACCTTCTTCCAGGCTGAACACGGCGTTGCTACTGAGCTAAGGCATTCACACTAGGGGCTGCTGCAAGCTTCTTTGGACACTCGTTGGAGTAGTGACCCTTGACTCCACATTCAAAGCAAGTAATCTGGGACTTGTCTTTGGCTGCAACAGGCACGACATTGCTTCCAGTCCTTGGGGCAGAATTGTTGTTGTTGTTGTTGTTGGACTTGGGCGGTACACGGTTGAAATTGTTGGAGTTGCCAGGGTTGTTGTTATGGTTTCCTCCAGACTTCAAGTTTCCTCTGCTATGATTGGGGTAGCTTGGACGAGACATAGGGGGTCTACTGTTCCTTGGGGCATATCCTGCAGACGGGTTGGGGCGATACTTCTGGGTATTGTGGGACCTAGTCTGGTGCATCATTCTGCGCTTGCAGTTGTCATTGGCTTGGTTGATCTTCCCTTCCATCTGGATGGCAGAGTTGACTAACTCTTCTAGATCTTCAAAACGGATGTTGACTAAGATAGTCTGCATCTCATCATGCAGTCCGTTCAGGAATCTTTCCTTCTTCTTGGCTTCAGTGTTGATCTCATCAGGGGCATACCTAGCGAGGGACAGAAATTTGTCACGGTATTCAACTACCATCATCCTTCCTTGCTTCAGTTCCCTGAATTCATCTCTCATTCTGGTGACTAAACCTTGCGGCACATGGGTGCGGCTGAACTTGATCTTGAAAGCTTCCGAAGTCATGATCTGACCATGGTTCATAGTACGGGTACTATTCCACCAGGCTCTTGCATCTCCTGCCAGATAGTGGGTGGCAAACAGTACTTTCTCGTTGGCATCAACTCCTGCGACTTCCAGATTATTCTCCATGGTTTGCAGCCAGTCATCAGCATCTAAGGGATCCTCAGATTTGTTAAAGATAGGGGGATTGGTATTCTGAAAGTTCTTAAGCTTGGATCCATGATGATCATAATTTCCTTGGCCTTGATTATTATGGGCCATCTGAGCTATCTGTTGCAGGGTGGCTAGATTGGCTTGGCGCTCGGCTCTACTAGCTTCACGGTCGGAAACTAGCATTTGCAGAATTTGCAGTATCGGGTCCTGCGATGAGCTGCTTCCTCCTTGGTTTCCACGAGTCATCTGAAGATTGAGATAGATAATGAGGTAAGAGGGAAAGTTCTAAGGTTCATGGTTTTGTTTCAAAAGCTTTTAAACTTTGAGTTTGACTCAGGTTTTGCAAACTAACTTCTTCTCATTCATTCATTCATTCAAGCACACAATACAAACACACACCACAACACAAATGGAAAACATATGGTTTTAAGAACCATTCTGTGAAACTACGATAAAGTGGGACCGATACAACTCATTTCTACGGTACTGATCAAGTGCATCTATTCATCATCAATGAAGTCGGAATCATCATCATCGGTGTAGAAATCCATGGCATCATCCTCCAGGTAGTCATTGTCATTGCTGAGGTACGAGTGAATATCTCCCTGGATGTCTTCACCTTCTTCCTATTCTTCTTTTGCTTCAAGCTGGACTTCTTGCTCACAGATGGTCTTCTCGAGATCGGCCACCTTCTTGCAAAGACGAGCGATGGTGTGATCCTTCTTCTCGCGTTGACGACGAAGTGATTGGCGATCCTTGACAAGCATGGTGAGAGTCTGGTCCTTCTTGGCGACAATGTCAAGGTTGTGGTTGGCGTAGGCTCGAGCATTGTCCAATTCCTTCTGCCTATCATACAACAGAAAGTCAAGATTCTCCACTTGGCGCTTCATCTCCGGGTGACTTGGCATCTCCAATGGCATTCCCATAGAATCACGCCTTGCGTAATGAGCAAAGAGAGTTCCCTAGATCAAGTTGACGTTTTGTGCACACAGACGGGCAAGAGCTTCATGCATAGCCCTGGCTAATCCATCTAGCCAGTTGTTCTCTCGCACGGTGAATTGAATTTTCTTAGAAAGGGGTGCTTCCATCTTGCCTCGGAGGTCTGCAACTATCAGCCATTGTAGATCTCCTCCTAGGTGCTCCTTGAGTTGAGCTACTAAGAATTCCGGATGCGGACGCTCAAGGTACTCAGACAGTGCATCAAGATCCCTCTCAAAGATCAGCTGGCCTCCGTTGCCGTACTGGTAGAACTTGCAATACTGAACTTCCATCTATAAGAATTTAGGATGAGTAAGTTAGTGAGGTGATCAAGTGTGTCAAATTATATGTAGTCATGTAAGAAATTTTTGAGGAACATGATTTTTTTTGAAAGAATCAAGGATAAGAGTGGGAATAGGTATTCATAAATACTCACTTCATTTGTTTTGAATCTAAGTTTTTTGTTCGAACATCCATTCCAACTAGGGTCTCCTATGGTCAGCATGGCTCTGATACCAACTTGTCAACACCCAGATTTTTAATCCCAGATGCCTGTTATGCCATACATCGCAATCCCAGGATTACCATTTTTGCGAGACATAACAGATTAGATATCACAGTACATCATCCATTATAAACCATAATAAGGTCTTACACAACTAGAGGATCTCATGATCCAGTCTTAATACAATCAAGCAACGGAGTAATAAGCGTAGTAGTGGGCTCCATCTTCAGTGTCACAGGCAATGCTGACGATGGGAGATGATCCTAGTTGTCGTAGTCGTCCTGCTGTCCATCTTCCTGATAGTCCTCCTCATAGTCTGGCCACGGGAATAGCCAGGGACAAAGCCATGAGTACTCTTTATGTACTCGCAAACTATCACTAACAAGTAAGGTAGCTCTAGTTACTAATCTTAAGATCTAGTTTTATTTGCAAAAAGCTAGATTTAACTAAAACTAAGTTTAGAAGTAAAGAAAACTAAGTAAATGTTCTAAATCACTTTAAGTGGGAACCTACTTTTCATATTCATAACCCTGTTGTGGTCAAGTAAAAATCATAGTTCACTTCACAAGTCATTTTGAAAACATCTGACGATGGAACAGTATGGCCACTCCAACTGTCCATGACCGTGGGCGCGGCTATTCGAATAGTTTGACACTCTGCAGAGGTGGTACACTTTCACCACAAAATTTGATACATCCGTCAGGGATAACCCTGAATCATCATACTTAGTATGTGGATAATCAATCATAACCTTTCCTTTACACACTCTAGTATAAGCACCTCCCCTATGAGCTTGGCCTCCCAGCCATGGCCATCTGCCATCCTGGGCACTTCATAGGTGGACATCATCAAGAGGTAGCCTCAGATCAAACCTCCTCCGCTAGGGAACCCATACTAATGCATATAAACTTACTGCTAAGCCTTACCCAATTCAGGTATTGTGGTTGTACGGTAAAACTGGAATGGTATCGCATCCGAACCCAACCATCAGTTTTTATAAAGGGGCTAAGGCTCATGCCTCAACATTTTCATCATCAAATCCATTTGTGTTTCTCAACACATGTCAAAACATCTCAATAGAATGACTCATCATTCCAAGGTTTTCATAATCATTTTCACCAAGTATTCCCATCTAAAGTGATCAAGATTTAAGCTTAGCACTAGCCACTAAGTTAAGAGTGTTCACTAATGAGGGATGCTAATCTCAATGTCATGCCATAGAATGACATCTAGTATAGGCCTAGTTTTATAATCTTTATGCTATCTATACTATCTTTCCAAAACCTCGCAAAGCATTAACAAAAAGTAAAGAACTTTGGTAAAGTAAAAGAGTAAAGCTTGCAAGTAAAACTTGGGATGGGTATAAATCAAAATGTGTAACCAAGCATGCCTAATGTATCTTGCTTAGGTTAACTTGCATCTAGTGATGGCTTGCAAGTAAAACTTGCTCATAATAGCTTGCCTTGATTGGTGCAGTGATTAAAGTTTTCTTCGTCTTCTTCGGGGTAAAACTCCTCCTCCTCGTATCCTTGGTCGGTACTATCGTCTATAAAGGAATACGGGGTACATAATCACCAAACAATACTTAACTAGTCTATTTAGCACACTAAGGTTCACACTTGATGATCTAGCATCATCACACTCATCACATGAATTAAAGAATTAGTTTTATTTAGTTTATTTGAGAAAAGTAATTTCTACTCATTGAAATTAAGATTTAATATTCTCCAATTAAAATATGGGATCATGTGGACACATGTCATCACTACATATTCTAATACATGGGAATGTGATTTAAAGTGTTGATCATATTTTATAAACTTTAAGATTATCATTTAATAGAATTAAAGTGACTAGAAATGACCTGATAGCATTCTTTTGGTACTAGTCCAATATCACTGCATACAAACCTAGATATTTTTACATATTCAGATAGATATTATCAAATGTTATTTTTGAGAGATGGAATCAACTCAAAAGCTATTATGGTTGATTTTTGAAAAATGTTTGAAGTTGCAAAAGTCTCTGTGCAAAGGGGAGCTTGTCTGCTGCTGCTAGACACTCAGGGGGACAAAGGGGTTAAGAGGGAAATCAATTGGTCGATGATCACTGTACAAAACAGTGAAGTTAGGCTAGAGATTATTCTGTGCATGCCAAGTGTTTTTTTAATGGCCGCATGAAATTTATTTTTGAATTTTTGATTCAAATTTTTGGTGTGAACTTGAATTAAGCTTTAGAGACTAGGTTTGCTTGGAGAGGTCAAGGGGAATTGATTTGCTGGGTTTTTGGAAAAAGTGTGATCTTAACATATGAATTGGATTCAATTTTCCATTGTCCATAAAATTCATTTTCTAAATGTTTTTGTAAATTTGTAAAGTGGGTGTTGGCACATTTTTACTTGGTCTAGCAAGGGGAAAAAGAGTTGGAAATGTTTCTGTTAGAAATCTTCTTCTAGGAACACCTAAAGTGGCCTAGTGGTTTAAAATGGTCAAAATGACCATTTGGTTTATTTATTCATATTTGATTTCTTTCTCTTTGGATTTTATTTGTAAATGGTCTAGATGATGTGGCATTCACCTTTAAACCATTTGACAACCTTTAGAACAATCAGGCATGGCATATACACTCAATTCTATACTAATGCAAACATACATGCATTCATATTCATTTTCTTAATAAAAGTTTTTGTTAACCCTAAATTGGGTGATTAGAATTGGATAATCTTGATTATAAGATTTGGGGTGTTACATAAATGTTGTAAATTTTGCTATTCGGACATGCTGAGTCTAAAGTATCACTCCAACTAACCAACACTGAATCTCAAGAAACAATGATGATTGGTGTTCCTCAAGGTTTTTACGTAGGTCTCTTTGCACACCTAGCAAGATTAATGTAGTGGTTGACATAACTAGGCAGAAGACCTAATGTCGTGTTTCTCTTGATTTAGCAATAATAACCACTCTTCATGATGCTTCTTCTATGATTTATTATATGAGATGTGCTTATGGTTTCCTATTTATCCGAAGTCCGACCTTTACTCGATGATTGATTGAAGGCTTGTCAATAGTCTAGTATTGGTATTTTGAACGTCAAGGACACCATTTAAAGTAGAGTTGCTAAATGTCTCTTGGTCAGTCCTTCAAACCCTTTTATGTTGGAATCGTCTTGTTGTTCTAAGTAATTGAAGTCTAAGATTGAAGTTTTGTTTTTCTCGTGTTATCAAGAATCTTCGTTATCAATTCATCCGGGTGGTTTAAAGTAATATCATGATCTTTGGCAAAGATTTTGATAAACCTAGATGAACAAAGAGTTCCTTCTGTTCTCCTCAATCATGCTATGATTTTGGTAATCATAAATTTCTCTTACTACATCATACTTGTAAGAATCTTTTGAGTCATATCCACCAAAACAATCCTCTATCACGTTCTACTATTCAATGAAATAGTGACCCTACGTGTCAAAAGTAGTTCAATAGCTTGGTTTTGTTGATCTATATCTTTGTAGCCCTGAAATCTCTACATAATACGTTTAGTAGAGGTTCATCTCTTGAAGTCTGTGGTCATGTTCCATCTGTTAGAAGCCTTTTTCCCTCAGAATTTAAACCTTTTTCTACAAACTCCATGATAACAGTCCTTATGAAGACCAATTATCTAAAAACTTGAAACCTTCTCCTTTTGTTTCCTCCGTTACCTTGACGTGTTTCACGTTCTTCATCTCGGAGTTATTTTTGAACACTCCTTTCTTAGTTGACCATGAGATACTCAGTGTGTTGTCTGGTGTGTTCCATCTTCTCCTTAGTGTAACCATATTTCCTTGTTACTTCCAACCCATAAGAATCTTAGGTCAAGATTCTTGTAAGGGGATAGAGCTATAACACCCTTAGTTTTCATAATTCTATATTAGGATTTTCTTGTGCATAATCATGAGCATCATTCTTTTGAAAAGGAAAATATATGGAAGAAAGCAAGAAACACCACCAAAACCCTAAACTATATCCCTCAATTTCAAGTACTTATGTCATGTTTCAAAGGGTTTTGAAATATTTTTAAAATACAAAATGTGTGGATCCCAAAAGGATTACAAGGGCCCCATACTATTTCAATTATTTCACAAAACCTCTTTGGTAATTTGAATTTCTAAAAACTAGTTTCTAAATGAATTTGAAAAATAGAGAAGGAGAATAGAAAAGGAGGAAAAGAAATGCTACAGAAAAAATAGCTAGACCAGAATGCAGATGGACCAACTGTTCTTCCTTCTTCCTCCCAAGCTTCTGTGTGGCCCACCTCGACCCAACTAGCGGCCATCGTCTCTGCTTCATCGATTTTGACCTCCTCCCTATAGGAATTGAAGCCACTCGTGTAACACCCCTGGGATCAGGGTTAAACAAATCCAGACTTTAGCCTGACATAAGCTTAACCTAGAGCTCGAGGATATCAAGTGAGAAATCGTTAGCACAATAGTAACCCTGCGACGCAAAAATTATTACAGCAAGCTCATAACTGAGCGAAGAACCAAAATATTACAAGCAGAGGTCATAGACCATAAACATCAAACAACGGAAGGCAAATTATGCTACTAAGTGTAGCAAACTTAACAAATGGCTAAGAGGCCTGAAGCATAATGATGATGTCCCAGCCCATAGATTCCATATTGCCGACCGGGAACCCCAAGCTACTCGTCGATGTCGATGTCGTACCAAACTTGTCTTCAGGGAAACACATACTCTGCTACAAAAGTATCAACAAAGCAAGGGTGAGTACAGGGTGTACTCCGCAAGTCTTATGGCTGGTGGGGTTATTTTGCATAAAGCCATCTTTGTTTGTAAATCAAGAGAGAGTAGAAGCTCATCTACTTAGAATATTTTAAAAGAGGATAAGAGAGCGACATCTCCGAAAAATTGATCATCATCTTGATATCCACCAAAGTAATCCTCATCTCACAACTAGGATCACCCCCTCGTACCCATGAGGAAGCATCCTTAAGCACACGATGAACTGCCATTCTCTCTTATCTTCACGTCCATTCCCAAGTCATCCATAACCATGGACACGGCTTTTCGAAAAGATTTAGCCCTGCAGGGGTGTACAACTTTACCCACACGTACCAACCGACTCATAATGCCAGTATAGTTGCACCCTCTTCCTTAGAAGGCTGGCAGAGGGTGGTTGGACATGACCTTTACCTTGCTTTCGCCGAGACCATAAGTCACGCCCTAAGGAGGGTTCCGCCGTAACAGGTCAAATTCCGAAGCCAGCCCTAGATATGTGAGGCGAGGTTGGTTTACCAGGGGCGCCATCTACCCTAGGCAACCACGTCCATGCTTACCTACCTGTTATGATGCACCTTGACCCGCCAAATCTTTCAAAACGTTTTCTATGCATATGTCGAATGGAACGACCGAATTATGTGACTCATGTAATCTACTAGGAAAGTTAGTTACTCGTGAGGTTTTCCAGGCCCCATGTGGTTGTACGCTCGTCTTGGTTCAAGAGGCTAGAACTTGGGTCCTAGTAGTGGCGAGCATGGGACTACAAAAACCACATCCCACTGTGGCCTCCCATACAAGCCTTAGCATGTTTAACCTTTACCACAGATCTTACATCATCAGTATACCTCGTTCTCCTAACATACTAGATTCTCTACAAATGGTACATCATGTGGATGAACCAGAACTGACAGCTAAGCATGGCTAAGCAAGACACAGATATAAGCTCTAGTAGATCACACAAGCCAAACCTAGTGATGCTAGGAGCAGTGAATTAGGTAATATAAGCTCAAAGGGAGTAATGCAACAGATAGGATACTCTATCTATTGATAAAAGACCACAGTAGAATCGTATGCATCATGGTAAGAGATGAAATACTTTCAAAATCATAGGATTGTATAATGGTGGGGCTATGCTTGCCTTGTTTGTTGATACCCAGAAAGAAGATCTTCAGATATCTTGTACTTGACTTGGTTACAGTTGGTCAAGTATTGTTCATCGATCTTTGATGGTGTTAATCTCGGTCTTTGATCTTCATCTCGATATCGTATTCTACCGGAAAGAACCAAACACCGGAAAGAAAGGGGGAACAACAATCAACACATGGCATCGATGCAATACTCAAGCAAGGATGATGATATGACAAGTTAGTTAGTTGAAATAGAACCCTGAGGCATGTTGGGCAATTTAAATGGGGTTCCGAGGGGTATAAACCCTAATTCAAGAGAGACCCCGGAATCACCTACGGGGGTTCATTTAGTGTTATAATTAAACTTGTCATTTAAGTTGCTTAACAATGCATTATTATGAGTCTATTATGTAGATCTCATTTTTATGAACATTTTGATATATTATACACATTTTTCTGACTTATAAATAATTAGATATTGAATTTATAAGATTAACTCAATTTATGAAATTATTAAAACAATGAAAACCTTTACTGCGTCAGCATGACGTTAGCGGAGGCATTTTAACTTCTTACACCGTGGCTAGGGTTAGCCTCGGTGACTGACCTGTGGGCCAGGGTCCACATCAACAGACATGATGGCGGTCAGCGGTCCACGGCCCACGTCAGGGCGGTGTCGACGAGGGAGGGCGCGCGGGGCTGCGGGTTCTTAGCGCAGCGACGATCGACGGTGGCGTCAGTGATAGCCAGCTTCTTGGCCAGCGCTGAGGAAGACGACAGGAAGAGGAGCGAAGAGGTACCGGGCTGGTTGGGCCACACATGGGCCGAAGGTGGGCTGCGGGGAAGGTAGCAAGGCGGGCTGCTGCGGTTGCACTATGTGGCGGTTAGAGGAAGAGAGGAGATGGGCTTCGGCCTGGTTGCTTAGGAAACATTTTTGTTTCTCTAAAAACGATTTCCATTTAGTTTTCTTCTTTTCTCTTTGCATTTTCAAATACTTTTCTGTTTTGAGTTGTTTGAAAATACTAAAGGATTTGTAAATAATAAGAAAATATTGCAGGACCCTTTTATACTGTTTAGGCTCCACACCTTTTGTATCTTTTTGAAATTCAAATTATTTTGAATTGCTTTATATAAGGAGGAGAAACTAGGGTTTTAAGGTTTTGCATTATTTCTTTTGCATGGAATTTAAAAGATGATGCTCATGAATGCACAAACAAAACCCTATTTAGTAGTAGCTAAAACTAGGGTGTTACAACTCGCCCCCAATCGAGCTTCCCGTATCCTTCTTCTCAAGCGATGGTCATCGCCGTTGATGTTCATTGCGACCTCCCTCGGCCTACCTAAGCACTGAATCATGATACCGGTGAGCTACTGAGCCTCCTAGTGCCTCCCAATCTCTCCCTCTCTTCTTGTACCATGCTTTCAATGAGCACTAATACCTTCGATCTGGATTACGGATGCATTATAGTAGCTTTTTCCCTAGAAAAGACCTAGGCTTATCAACCTTGGGAAACACTTGCTAAAAGAAATTGAGGAACTTTTACAATCCTTGCTAATTAATTATGTTTTTCGTTTACTGGACCTTTCGAGTTTACTTTGTATCATTTGGTTGTTTTCAATGATGGAGATATGCCAGGGTTGAAGATTCACCTGCAGCTATGCATACAAATGGGATAAAAATAATGTTAAGCACATTCATGTGTAAAATTATCTAATAGTGATAGGAATTATTGGAAGAACATCCTAAGCTACTAGAGCCCCTGAAACCACATGTGAAAATAGTATCTTGGTCCAACCGTTTACACCCAGAAACCACGGATCACAATGATTATTAAGTAAAATAGATCAAATCCTTATGATTGATGATGTTGTTTTAGATCCCAAGAACATCACTAAGCAAATATTGTACTCCCCCTTTCTGTCACTGGGGTTTCACGCATCAGACGCTGTTCTCCACTCATCTCCCCTCATACCTTGATCAACCCATGGGGTCTTGGGTACCTACAAGTCCTCGGATCGAGGTAGAGACAAATAAACAATCCCAGATGCCTATTATCCCATACATCGCAATCCCAGGATTACCATTTTTGTGAGACATAACAGGTTGGATATCACAGTACATCATCCATTACAAACCATAATAAGGTCTTACACAAATAAAGGATCTCATGATCCAGTCTTAGTACAAACAAGTAGCGGAATAAAAAGCATAGCGGTGGGCTCCATCTTCAGTGTCACAGGCAATGCTGACGATGGGAGATGATCCTAGTTGTCGTAGCCGTCCTGATTTCCTTCCTCCGGATAGTCCTCCTCATAGTCTGGCCATGGGAATAGCGAGGGACAAAAGCCATGAGTACTCTTTAAGTACACGCAAACTATCACTAACAAGTAAGGTAGTTCTAGTAGGAATGCTAAACTCTAAGTTTATTTGTAAAGTTAAGTTTGAAACCTAAGCTGAGTTCAGAAACAAAGAAAGATAAAATAAAGTTTGAAATCACCTAAGTGGGAACTTAGTTGTCATAGTCACAACTCTGTTGTGGTCAAGTCATGTCACAAATCATTTCATAAGTCATTTTGAAAACATCTGACAACGGAACAGTATGGCCACTCCAACTGTCCATAACCGCGGACGCGGTTATTCGAATAGTTTGACACTCTGCAGAGGTGGTACACTTTCACCACAAAATTCGATACATCTGTCAGAGATAACCCTGAATCATCATACTTAGTATGTAGATAATCAAACGTAACCTTTCCTTTACACACTCTAGTATAAGCACCTCTCCTATGATCTTGGCCTCCCAGCCATGGCCATCTGCCATCCTGGGCACTACATAGGTGGACAACATTGAGAGGTAGCCTCAGCTCAAACCTCTCCCGCGAGGGAACTAATACTAATGCATATAAACTTCCGGCTATGCCTTACCCAATTCAGGTATTGTGGTTGTACGGTAAAATTGGAATGGTATCGCATCCGAACCCAATCATCAGTTTTTTATAGAAGGGCTAAGGCTCATGCCTCAACATTTTCATCATCAACCATTTGGGTTTCTCAACACATGTCAAAACATCTCAATAGAATGACTCATCATTCCAAGGTTTTCACAAGTCATTTTTCACCAAGTATTCCCATCTAAAGTGACCAAGTTTTGGTTTAGCTCTAAACTACTAAGTTAAGAGTGTTCACTAAGGTGGGATGTTAATATCAATCTCATGCCATAGAATGACATCTAAGTCTAGCTAGATATGCCAAGTTTTATACTCTTTATGCTATCTATCAACAAGTAAGAAACTTTGGTAAAGTAAAGAAAGTAAAGCTTGTAAATAAAACTTGGAGTAGGTATAAATCAAATGGTATAACCAAAGCATGCCTAATACATTTGCTTAGGTTATCTAGCCTGTAAGGGTTAGCTTGCCAATAATAGCTTGCCTTGGTTGGTGCAGTGGTTGAAATTCTCCTCGTCTTCTTCGGGGTAGAACTCCTCCTCCTCGTAGACTTGGTCGATACTATCGTCTATAAATACATACAGAATACACAATCACCAAACAATACTTAAATAGTCTACTTAGCACTCTAAGGCACACATTTGATGATCTAGTATCATCACAAACATCACAAGCTTTAATGAACTAAGTTCATTTATTTTATTTGAGAAAAGTAATTTCTACTCATTGAAATTAACTAAGATTTAATATTCTCCAATTAAAATATGGGATCATATGGACACAAGTCATCACCACATATTCTAATGTATGGGAATGTGATTTAAATGTTGGATCACATTTTAATAAGTTTAAGTTTATTATTTAATGATTTAAAGTGACTAGAAATGCCTATATAGCATTATTTTGGTACTAGTCCAAAGTCACTGCATGCAAACCTTAATATTATTACATATTCAGATAGGTATGGTCAAATGTGATTTTTGGGAGTTGGAATCAACTCAAAATCTATTATGGTTGATTTTAGAAAAATGTTTGAATGTGAAAAAGCTTCTGTGTTGTTATTTTATCTAGGAGAGATCTATAACTCTAAATGATTTAAACCCAACGGGCTTGGATAGAGCTTTTTATTATATTTCCAACAAAATTGGAATCACTCAATTTGGAATTGTAAAACTCTTTGAATTGAATTTCAAACTAAGGGACATAACTAAGTTTCAGCTAAAATAGAAAAATCTAAATTTGAATCTATGGGCTAAGGCGGGAACACTAATGGGCCGGCCCAGTTTCACTCCGTGGCGCTGAGGACTGCTGACAGGGGGTGCCGCCTATCAGTGGCTCATTAAACACGAAGCGTTACTGGGCAAGATGGACTGTAGGATTAGAACTAGAATCTACGGCTCACGTTCATCGTCGACGACGGACACGTCACCGGCGAGGTGGAACCCTAATGGCTCAGTCGGGTGCGGTGAGGGCATACTGGAGCTCCAGCGAGTGCGGCGAGGCGGGCAAATGAACGAGGAGACGACGGCGAGCTCAGGCGAAGTCACGGCAGTGGCTAGGGTGGACGAAATCGACGGGAGTGTCTCCTCCTATGTTGCGGCTATCTCCGGCGAAATTCTGGCAGCTGGCTGCTCGAGCGGCTCTGGCGAGAGGTGGGGAAGGACCAGTGGAGAGAGGGGAGTGTGGGAGTGTGAAGAAATGGTGCTGGGGAGGCTCCCTTATATAGGCCCGGCGAGGCGGCAGAGAGGTGTGGGCGGAGCTCATTGGTGACGACGGCACAGGGTGCTATCGGTGTGGGCTAGGTAGGCGGACGGTGGGCGGTTCCCTGGTGGTTAGCTAGGGCTTAATGGCGGTTCTAGGGGTGGTGGATTGCGGTCGGGAGCGTCGCGCGCTCTGAGCGACAGAGGCGGTGCTCGACGTGGTTCCCGGCGACTGTGGGTCGCGCGGCGGGGTAAGGGTGTGTCTGGCAGGTTGAGGTGGTCAAGGCGGAGCGGTGCGCACGGTCTGGGGTCGAGGCGTGGCGTGTGGCGCTCTGCCGGTGACGGCGCTCTGGCGCGTGCTGGCGCAACGCAGAGGCTTAGTGCGGGGCTTGTCCTTGGTGGTCCAGGGGTTGTCTATGGCCGTGGGGTGGACCGTGGGCAGCGGTGTGATCACGCCTTCCTTCCTAGAGAGGGGATGGTGGTCTCCTGCGAGCTGTTCGTGCTCAACCGGCGGGCATGGCGTCGGGGTGGCATGGCACTGTGGCTAGGGACAAGGGGGTGGGCTGGTTATGTCCTGGTTAGATCAAAGAGGGACAGAGGGAGTGAATTGGGGTCAAATGGGTTGCAAAACCCTGTAGAAACAGTGATGCTATACTATGGTGTGATCAGTGCATGCCAAGTGTTCGACCAAATGGCCGCATGACACAAAGATTTGCATTTTTCAGAGATTTTTGGTGGAGTTGTTTGTCACATGCTTAAGCATCTGTGGTTGCTAGGATTTGTCAATTTGAAGTCATTTGAATGGTTTTTGAAAAAGTAGGATCTAGACATATGAACTAGATTCCATTTTCAAATGTCTTTTAAACTTAGAGTTTGAACGTTTTTGGAAGATCACAAAGTGGGCCTTGGTACATTACTACTTGTACTAGCAAGGGGTGCAAAGATCCACAATTGTTTCTGTTGGAATTTGAGTGCTAGGAATACCCAAAGTGGGCTAGTTGATTAAAATGGCAAAAGTGACCATTTCCATTATTAATTCTTTTTTATTTCTTTTTCTTTGGTTTTTGCTTGGGAATGATCTAGATGATGTGGAATTCATCTTAGAGTCATTTTACAACCATTAGAACAAACAATCATGGCAATTCAAATCAATTCTTATTTAATGCAACACACATATGCATACTTATATATTTTAAATGGAAAAAGTTTTTGTTAACCCTAAATTGGGTGATTTGAATCTTGATTGTGAGATCGAGGCACATGGCTTAATAGGATTGATAGGATACCCATATCAACAAGTTGCAACTTCTTTTCCGGAAGCTCATTCAAAAAGAACTCTAAGGTTAAGCGTGCTTGGCCTAGAGCAATTCTAGGATGGGTGACCGACCAGGAAGTGGGTAACCTGGTGCGCACAAGTGAGGACAAAGTGCGCAGAAAAGACTAGTGTTGGTCTATGGGGGCAGTCTAGATATCCTATTAAGCTGCCAGGAGTGGACGGGGTGTTACAAGTGGTATCAGAGCCGTGGTCCGGAGTGGACATGGCATGGCACATGTGCCGGCACTGGACGCACAGACGCGTGGCATGAGGGAACGTTCCTAGGGTGTGCTTGATCGATGAGGGCATCGATCTTCTAAAGGGTGGGTGTATGTGAGATCCAGGCACATGGCTCAATAGGATTGATAGGATACCCATATCAACAAGTTGCAACTTCTTTTCCGGAAGCTCATTCGAAAAGAACTCTAAGGTTAAGCGTGCTTGGCCTAGAGCAATTCTAGGATGGGTGACCGACCGGGAAGTGGGTAACCGGGTGCGCATGAGTGAGGACAAAGTGCGCAGAAAAGACTAGTGTTGGTCTGTGGGGCTAGTCTAGATATCCTATTAAGCTGCCAGGAGTGACACCCCCTAGGCCTAGGAGTGGACGGGGTGTTACATTGATAACTTGGATTAAAGTTTTGGGATGTTACAAACCTTCCCCCCCTAAACAAAGTCTCGTCCCGAGATTTAAGAAAGAAAACTAGGAACTAAAGAGATCTAGGAACTCTGTCCTAATGTAATCTTCTCGCTCCTAAGTGGCCTCTCCTTCGGTATGGTTGCTCCACTGAATCTTGAGAAACTTGATACTCCGGGTCCTGGTGGTACTGTAAGCTTCCTCCAGGATACAGAAGGGCACTTCACGATACGTCAGATCCTTGTTGATATCAATGGCTTGGTGATCGATGTTCTTGAAAACTTCGGTCTTCTCCGGCACTTCTAGGCATTTGCGAAGCAACAAGATATGGAACACATCATGGATGGCTGACATCTCCTCGGGCAGTTCCAATTGATACAATACTTCTCCTTGATGATTCAGAATCTTGAAGGGTTCGATATATCTGGGGGCTAACTTTCCTTTTAGACTAAAACGTTGGGTTCCCTTCAATGGCGAAACCTTGAGATACACAAAATCTCCGACATTGAAAGTCAGGTCTCTCCTTCTCTTGTCAGCATAACTCTTCTGTCTGGATTGGGCGGTCTTGAGGTGCTCACGGACTTTGTGAACCTTCTCTTCGGCTTCTCGGAGAATGTCGGGTCCGAAAATCTGACTTTCTCCTACTTGCGACCAATTCAAAGGGGTACGACACTTTCTTCCATATAAGAACTCAAATGGGGCCATTTGCAAACTGGCTTGATAATTGTTGTTATATGAGAATTCTATGAAAGGCAGGCAATCTTCCCATTTTGATCAGTACTCTAACACACAAGCTCTCAACATATCTTCTAAGATTTTGTTGACTCTCTCAGTCTGTCCATCGGTTTGCGGGTGATAAGCTGTGCTGAAATTCAACTTGGTTCCTAATCCTTCTTGGACTTTCTACCAAAATCTCGAGGTAAATTGGGTTCCTCGATCCGACACTATGGTCTTGGGGGTTCCATGCAAACTAACAATTCTGGCAATGTACAACTCTGCTAGCTTCTAACTCTAGTAGGTTGTCTTGACAGGTATAAAGTGAGCTACCTTGGACAGTCTATCAACTATGACCCAGATTGAGTCATTTCCCCTACTAGAAGTAGGCAAAACGGTGATAAAGTCCATTCCGACGGAATCCCATTTCCATTCCGAAATCTGCAATGGTTGCAATAGTCCTACGGGTCTCGAATGTTCCGCTTTGACTCTCTGATAGATATCACACTTGGCGATGTAGCTTCCGATTTCTCTCTTCATCTTGTGCCACCAAAATTGCTCCTTCAAATCCTGATACATCTTCGTTCCTCCAGGGTGGATAGAATAAAGAGTATCATGAGCTTCTTGCATGATAACTTGCTTTAGCTACGAATCTGCTGGCACACAGATGCGTCCTTTGTACCACAGAACTCCTTCGTCTTCGGTGAATCCAGGTACCTTTCCTATACCAATACGACGTTTGATTCCGTCGATACTTTCATTTCTGTTATGGGCTTCCTTGATTTGGCTAATCAAAGTGGGTTGAAGTTCAATGCTAGCTAAAAACCCTTTGCTAACTAGCTTAGTTCTAAACTGCTCCAACTCCTCATACAAGCTTGGTTGCTTCTCCTTGATCATAGTGTTTAGCCTACACGGCAATCTGCTAAGATCATCCGCTACCATATTGGCATTACCGGGGTGATAGTGAATGTCAAGGTCATAATCCTTGATTAACTCTATCCATCTCCTTTGACTCATATTCAGCTCTTTTTGAGTGAAAATATACTTCAAACTCTTGTGATCTGAATAAATCTCACAGCGATTACCCATAAGATAATGACGCCATGTCTTCAGGGCTAAAACTACGGCTGCTAACTCAAGATCATGGGTAGGATAGTTCTGCTCATGCCGTTTCAGTTGTCGAGTCAGATATGCGATGACTTTGCCTTCTTGCATCAATAAACATCCGAGACCGATCTTGGATGCATCACAATACACATCAAACGTCTTCTTGATAACTGGCATAATCAATATTGGGGCTGAAATCAATCTCTTCTTGAGCTCTTGGAAACTGGCTTCACATTTGTCGGTCCATTCAAACTTCTTGTCCTTCTTCAACAATTGAGTCGTGGGTCTTGCGATGCTCGAAAATCCTTCTACGAACTTGCGGTAATATCCCGCTAATCCGAGAAATGCACGGACTTGGGTTTGAGTGGTTGGGGCTTCCCATTCTTTGACATCTTTAATCTTGGCGGGATCAACAGCGACTCCTCCGACAGACACAATATGTCCTAGGAATCCTACTTCTTTCAGCCAAAACTCACATTTGCTGAACTTGGCATACAACTGATGCTCTCTAAGGGTTTCAAGGATGATTCTCAGATGTTGCTCATGCTCTTCTTCTGACTTGGAGTAGATAAGGATATCGTCGATAAACACAATGACAAACTTATCTAGAAAATTCATAAAGATCTTATTCATGAGATTCATGAAATAAGCAGGAACATTGGTTAATCCAAAAGACATGACTGTATACTCATATAATCCATATCAGGTAGTAAAGGCGGTCTTTGGAATATCCGTTGCACGAATCTTAAGTTGGTGATAACCAGTCCTAAGATCAATCTTAGAGAATACACTAGCACCAGTCAACTGATCGAATAGATCCTCAATCTTTGGCAATGGGTACTTGTTCTTGATTGTGACGTCATTCAGCTTCCTGTAATCTGTGAATAAGCGGTTACCTCCATCTTTCTTGTCGACGAATAACACAGGTGATCTCCATGGAGATGTGCTTGTTTGAATCAAGACTTTCTCTAGCATAGCATCCAACTGCTTCTTCAGTTCCACTAACTCTGAGGGGTTCATGCTATAGGGTCTCTGAGCCATGGGACCAGTTCCGGGATTAGTTCAATAATGAACTCAATATCCCAATATAGGGGCATACCGGGCAATTCATCTGGGAATAAGTCGGGGTATTCACAGACTACTCTGACTTCATCTATGGTGGGTAGGGATAGACTCTTGTTGCACTTGAATTAATGGGGCAAGGTTTCAGATATATGCTCTAATGATACTCCAGAGCTACTAGTCATGGTGATGGCTTTCTTGGCACAGTCAATCAATCCTTTATGCTTTGACATCCAGTCCATTCCTAGTACTACTTCCAAACCTTTGGTTCCAAGTAGTATTAGGTTGGCATAAAAATCTATCCCATGTATTCTGATAGGTACAGCTTTGCAAATTTTTCTAGCTTTTGTAGTTGAACCAGGTATTTGAACTATCATGACATGCTTCAAGTTGGTTGGGTGAATCTTACTAGTGCATGCAAATTCTTTGGTGAAAAATGAGTGCGATGCTCCCGAATCAAACAACACTCTTGCTAAAACTGAGTTGACGGAAAACATACCCAGCACTACATCTGGCGCCTCTTGGGCTTCTTCGGCGTTCATGTGGAAAAGACGATCGTTGCGGTTGTGAGGGTTCCCTGGGGCGAATCTTCTTCTGGGTTGAACACGACGCTGCTGTTGAGCTGGGGCATTCACATTGGCAGTGGCGGCAATCTTCTTGGGACACTCAGTGGAGTAGTGACCCTTCATTCCACACTCGAAACAAGTAAGTTGAGACTTGTCTTTCGCTGCTACGGGCACAACATTGCTTCCAGTTCTGGGTGCAGTGTTGTTGTTGTTGTGCTTGGTAGGTGCACGGTTGAAATTGCTAGAGTTGCTGGGGTGATTGTTGTTTCCTCTGGACTTCACATTTCCTCCGTTGCGGTTGGGGTAGCTTGGGCGAGACATTGGGGGTCGATTGTTTCGAGGGGCATATCCGCCAGACGGGTTAGGGCGGTACTTCGGGTGACTTTTGGATCCAGCTTGGTGCATCATCCGACGTTTGCGGTTGTCATTTGCTTGATTAATCTTCCCTTCCATCTGAATGGTAGAGTCGACTAGCTCTTCGAGATCCTCGAAACGGATGTTGACGAGAACAGTCTGCATCTCATCATGCAGTCCGTTCAGGAATCTCTCCTTCTTCTTGGCCTCCGTGTTGATCTCATCAGGTGCATACCTGGCGAGGGACAAGAATCTGTCACGGTACTCCACTACAGTCATTCTGCCTTGCTTTAGCTCTCTGAATTCATCTCTCATTCTGGTGACTAGACCCTGTGGCACGTGGGTGTGGCTAAACTTGACTTTGAAGGTTTCCCATGTCATCACTTGACCATGGTTCATCATGCGAGTGTTGTTCCACCATGCTCTTGCATCTCCGGCCAAATAGTGGGTGGCAAACAGAACTTTCTTGTTTGCATCCACTCCTGCTACTTCTAAGTTGTTTTCCATGGTCTGTAACCAATCATCAGCATCCAGTGGGTCTTCAGACTTGCTAAAGATTGGGGGATTGGTATTCTGGAAGTTTTTGAGTTTGGATCTATGATGATCCTAAATTCCATGATTCTGGTTGTTATGAGCCATCTGGGCGATCTGCTGCAGGGTGGCTAGATTTGCTTGGCGCTCTGCCCTACTAGCTTCACGGTCTGCAATGAGCGTCTACAGAATCTGCAACATTGGGTCTTGTGATGAGCTGCTCCCTCCTTGGTTTCCAAGAGTCATCTGAAGGTTGAGATAGATAAAGGGGTAAGAGGGAAAGTTCTAAGGTTTATGGTTTTGGTTTCAAGCTAAAACTTTGAGTTTGACTCAGGTTTTGCAACTAACTTCTTTTCATTCATTCAAGCAAAGCACACAATACAAACTCACACACACCACAACAAAAGGAAAACAGATGGTTTTAAGAACCATTATGCAAGCTAAGATACAATGGGACCGATACTTTTCACTCCTATGATAGTGCTCTAGTGCATCTACTCATCGTCGATGAAGTCTGAGTCATCATCGTCGGTGTAGAAGTCCATGGCATCATCCTCCAGGTAGTCATCATCATTGCTGAGGTACGAGTGAATATCCCCTTGGATGTCTTCACCTTCCTCCTCCTCTTCTTTGGCTGCAAGTTGAGCTTCTTGCTCCTTGATGGTATTCTCGAGGTCGGCCACCTTCTTGCGAAGATTGTCGATGGTGCGATCCTTCTTTGCACGTTGATGGCGAAGTGACTGACGATCCTTGATGAGCAGTGAGAAAGTCTGGGCCTTCTGGGCAGCAATGGCAAGGTTGTGGTTGGCGCACTCTCTAGCATTGTCCAATTCCTTCTGTCTGTCGTACAGTAGGAAGTCAAGGTTCTCCACTTGACTCTTCAACTCCGGGTGACTTGGCATCTCCAGAGGCATTCCCATAGAATCACGCCTTGCATAGTGAGCAAAGCGGGTTCCTTGGATTAGGTTGACATTATGTGCGTACAGACGAGCGAGAGCTTCATGCATTGCCCTGGATAATCCATCTAGCCAGTTGTTCTCTCTCACAGAGATCAGAATCTTCTCGGACATTGGTGCTTCTAACTTGCCTCGAAGATCAGCAACGACCAGCCATTGTAAATCTCCTCCTGGTGGACCATGGAGTTGAGCTCCAAAGAATTCCAGATGTGGACGCTCCAAGTACTCAGATAGTGAATCCAGATCCCTCTCGAAGATCAGTTGGCCTCCGTTGCCCAACTGGTAGAACTTGCTGTACTGAACTTCCATCTATAAGAATTTAGGATGAGAAAGTTAGTGAAGTGATCAAGTGTGTCAAAAAATTTATGTAGTAATGTAAGAATTTTTGAGGAACATGTAATTTTTTTGAGAGAAAGAATCCCAAGGGTAAGAGAGGAAATAGGTTTTCACAAATACTCACTTTGGTTTTGAAACTAAGTTTTTGTTCGGACGTCCATTCTAACTAGGGTCTCCTATGGTCAGGATGGCTCCGATACCAACTTGTCAACACCCAGGTTTTTAATCCCAGATGCATGTTATGTCATACATCGCAATCCCAGGATTACCATTTTAGCGAGACATAAAATATTGGATATCACAGTACATCATCCATTACAAACCATAATAAGGTCTTACACAAATAAAGGATCTCATGATCCAGTCTTAGTACAAACAAGTAGCAGAATAAATAGCGTAGCGGTGGGCTCCATCTTCAGTGTCACAGGCAATGCTGACGATGGGAGATGATCCTAGTTATCGTAGCCGTCCTGATGTCCTTCCTCCAGATAGTCCTCCTCATAGTCTGGCCACGGGAATAGCCAGCGATAAAAGCCATGGGTACTCTTTAAGTACTCGCAAACTATCACTAACAAGTAAGGTAGTTCTAGTAGGAATGCTAAACTCTAAGTTTATTTGAAAGTTAAGTTTGAAACCTAAGCTGAGTTCAGAAACAAAGAAAGAGAAAATAAAGTTTGAAATCACCTAAGTGGGAACTTAGTTGTCATAGTCACAACTCTGTTGTGGTCAAGTCATGTCACAAATCATTTCATAAGTCATTTTGAAAACATCTGACAACGGAACAGTATGGCCACTCTAATTGTCCATAACCACGGACGGGGCTATTCAAATAGTTTGACACTCTGCAGAGGTGGTAGACTTTCACCACAAAATTCGATACATCTGTCAGGGATAACCCTGAATCATCATACTTAGTATGCAGATAATCAAACATAACCTTTCCTTTACACACTCTATTATAAGCACCTCTCCTATGAGCTTGGCCTCCTAGCAGAACAAGTCGAGGACGGTGGTTCTCCTAGTACCGGCGGCATCCCGAGAGGTGGCCTTGATCAACGGCCCCCTTCTTCTCCCTCCACGGCAGACTCCGGCGGAATTCCGGCGCTGCGGGCGGCGGCTTGCTCCGGTGGGGCTCTGGGAGTGTTCTGAGAGGGTGGGGATGAGAGTGGTGTGATGAATTGGTGCTGGGGAGGCCTCTATTTATAGGCTCGGCGAAGCGGCAGAGGAGCATGGGCGATGCTCGCCGGTGACGACCGCACGGCGAGCTAGAGGAGTGGGCGGTGCGCTAGGACGGTGGGCGGTGCCCTGGCGAGTGTCACGGAGGTGCGTGTGCAGTGAATGGCGGTCGGGAGAGGTGAGTGGCACGGCGCGCACGATGTCTCTGCCGACGACGAGTTTCGCAGCGGCCGGCGACTACGGGGCATGGTCGGGGGAAAGGGCATGTCCGTTAGCTTCCTAGGACGGTGGTGATCATGTAGACGGGCGGCTGGAGTGAGACAGGGTATGGCTGAGTGGGGACCGTGCACGCTCTACGGGCGGTGTCGGCATGGCCGACAATCTCCGGGCACGGCGGTTCCTGGCTGCTCCGGCCGCTGTCCTCGGGTTGGGGCTGGTTGGGCGGTGGAGGTGGACCACAGGCAACCTCCTGGACATGGTGGGCGATGCTGGCGGTGGCTGTGGCATGCTGTCGCCGGTGGGGGTGCCCAAATGGTGCTCGGCCTTAATGGCCATGACCATTTGGTCGTGGCACAGTGGGTGGCCGGGCTAGAGAGGGGTAGGGGAGTGCACTGGTTGGTTGTGGTTGCAAAATGGGAGACCAATTTGGTCCAAACACTGCTCCAAATAGTGTTTTGGTTTTTGTTTGAATTCTGCCCACAAGGTGTTTGTAGAAATGGTCGCAAGAACTCAAGTTTTGAATTTTTGGATGATTTTTGGTGGAGTTGCTAGACACATGCTTAAGCCTCTGTTGTTGCTTGGGTTTTGAAAATGGATCTCATTTGAGTGGTTTTTGAATAAGTGGGATCTTCCCATATGAACTACATTCAATTTTCAATTGCCATTTAAAATTAGTGTTTGAAAGTTTTGGTAGATCACAAGGTGGGCCTTGGTACATCATTACATGTACTAGCAAGGGGTGCAAAGGTCCATATTTGTTTCTGTTAAGAATCGAGTCCTAGGAATAGCCAAAGTAGGCATGTTGATTAAAATGGCACAAATGACCATTTGTTTATTTTATTGATTTTGATTTGTTTTTCTTTGGGATTTGTTTGGGAATGATCTAGATGATGTTTATTTCACCTAAGAATCATTTTACAAGAAATGGATCACCTAATCCTGGCAATTCAAATCAACTCCTAGTTAAATGCACACACATATGAATGCTTTAATAATTTTAATTGGAAAAGTTTTTGTTAACTCTTAATTTGATGATTTGGATCTTGATAACCTTGGATTAAAGTTTTTGGGATGTTACACACTATGGCTAGGGACAAGGGAGTGGGCTGGTTATGGCCTGGTTAGATCAAAGTGGGGCAGAGGGAGTGAATTGGGGTCAAATGGGTTGCAAAACCCTGTAGAAACAGTGATGCTATACTAGGGTGTGATCAGTGCATGCCAAGTGTTCGACCAAATGGCCGCATGACACAAAGATTTGCATTTTTCAGAGATTTTTGGTGGAGTTGTTTGTCACATGCTTAAGCATCTGTGGTTGCTAGGATTTGTCAATTTGAAGTCATTTGAATGGGTTTTTGAAAAAGTAGGATCTAGACATATGAACTAGATTCCATTTTCAAATGTCTTTTAAACTTAGAGTTTGAACGTTTTGGAAGATCACAAACTGGGCCTTGGTACATTACTACTTGTACTAGCAAGGGGTGCAAAGATCCACAATTGTTTCTGTTGGAATTTGAGTGCTAGGAATACCCAAAGTGGGCTAGTTGATTAAAATGGCAAAAGTGACCATTTCCATTATTAATTCTTTTTTATTTCTTTTTCTTTGGTTTTTGCTTGGGAATGATCTAGATGATGTGGCATTCATCTTAGAGTCATTTTACAACCATTAGAACAAACAATCATGGCAATTCAAATCAATTCTTATTTAACGCAACACACATATGCATACTTAAATATTTTAAATGGAAAAAGTTTTTGTTAACACTTGATCTTCCCAAGCTTAAACCTTGATCTTCCTCAAGCAAGAAACCAAAAATCCTAAGGAAATCAACATTTAAACTTAAATAACGAGAATTCAATTTCACTTATGAGAGATAGCCATATGAGTCCAGCACTTCTTCCATTCAAAATCTTAGCGTAGTTAGAGTAGTGCCAAGAATACCATACTAGCTTTGGTAACTCAAGATAATCAGAGTAAAGTCTCTATAAACATAAGTAACTAGAAGTGTAGCAATCATTCCAATTCCTCTAGTTAACTCTCATCTTTCCAAGGAACACTAGGAAGTTTCATAACATCAATTTAAGTGTGAGAGATCATGTCAAAAGAAGCATGACAATCAAGTGTCTCATTAACACCCACATCAATGAATCAAGTCCATCAAAACACTTATTTCTATTTATTGCCTTTCAAGAAAATTCATATAATTGTAACAAGACCATGCCAAAGACTTTGTCTATGATCACATTGGATTCAATAATAGTTTCATATTTAATTCATTAATGACTTCTGTAACATTTTGCACATCCCTCAAGAGTACCAATACTGTTTCCCACATGTAGCTAGCTACCCATGTCGTCAATTCATACTCGAAATCAGGATTTATACCAAGATCGTTCGAAGGCTAGCAGAGTTGTTGGCATCCCATGGTGTGCATCAACAGTTTTCTAGTTAATCTTTCAAAAAATATCATACTTTGGAACCACGTGTTAGTTTTGGCATGCATCTCAATCACTACTAGACTTCATTTCAATCAAAGAACTCATTTCAAAAGTGATATCTAGACTATCATTAAATCTATGGAGTTGAGTATCTTCAAGGTTAAACTCTTAATATAATCAAAACATCACACAATTCATAATTGGAGGCTTTTTAGTATTGCACTTAGTTAGCATAATTATTTCCAAGGAAAGACTCGGTTAACTACAAGAACTAGAGAAAAAGCTTAATCAACTACTTACTCATAAGAATAGAAAGCTTTACTCTAACTATTTTGAATTACTCCCACTAGGATAGTACATTAAAAATACAACCAAATAGCATAGACATTTTGAATTTCTAAAGCGGGAGACATAGGACATACCTCTCATGAGTGACTTCACAATTCTCTTCCCTATGATGTGTTCCTTCAAAACTAAAAAATGGATCACTCTCATTAATAATATCAAAGCAAAGAGGCAAACGAAGGTCCACTTTTGAAGAATAAGGATAAAATGATTTTTTTGTATTTTGAGGATTGGGTTTAAATAATAGAAAAAGATTGGCGACTAAGGAAGATACTAAAAACGAACAAAAGAAACAAAGAAAAAATAAACAAAAGAAAAAGCAAAGTGTTGGCAAGTCCAACATGAGTGTTTCAAAGCTAACATGGAGCTATATGTATAACCTCATTATTACATAATAAATTGCTTGAGGAACACATCCCTAAAATTAGGCTTTTTAAGCCCCGTTGTTGCTCATTGTGGTGGCGGAGGATAATATCCCAAGTTCCATTGGCTGCTACAATCGATGAACTGGGACAAGATGTTCACGGTGGAGTCTCGAAGGTTGATGGCAAGGTTGTTCATATTATCAATGTTTCCTTCGAGCACGTACACATATTCATAGGTGGTGTAGTAGTTTGATGGTTGCTGCTCTTGTTCAGGTTCTTCATTCTCTTCTTCTACTTCTTCCTCTCCTTGTGGTTCAGCTTGTGGTAGTAGGGCTGCCTCAACCTGCACATCATAATGTAGATGTCCATCCTCGATATAGAATAGACCATTATGCAAAGGAGTAGCTATCAAGTGATCGGCTCCCAGTATATCGAAGTAATACCTACCATTAATTTTTCTAATCATTCCACATGCATTAAGAGTAGCAAAACCGAGATAGTGAACACCTGTGCTTGGGCGAGAATGGTGATAAATCCTCCTCCATATATTGTTCCACAAGTTTGGAGTGCTTGGTACTTCAAATAAATCAATAGGAGAGCGTGTAAATTTGGCGTCAAGTTAGAGTTTGGAATAACATCTTTTGCGAGGATCATCATGTTGTCCGCATTGACTCTTGTGAACTCACCATAGGACTCCAGGGTGTTAGTAATAACATAAAACAAATAGTGAACTGCAGGACACTCAATTTGATTCCCTTTTGGGACAGGATTTGAAATTCTCATCTTATTGCAGTAATAGTTAGGGGTAGGACTAACTGTGGAACAAGTGGAGCAGATGTCGGTGATGTCATTGGAAAAAACAAAATAGTGTCACCAATCATCGAGAGACAAGTCATACTAACGGTTCATCGAGCGGAAGGTACTCCTATCAGCTCTTGGGATGTCCTCCTCAGAACTATAGAACAGACCTACCGTATGCTTCAAGGTGCTAAGAAACTCGAGTGTCAAGAGGCGATAGGTGGCGGCCTCCTAAAAAAAGTCAAGAAAACCAACATTGTTGCAAATATAATTAAAATCACGGCGAATTCCAAGTTGGTTTAGAATATGGGGGCACGGACATTTGGTGGACTTGATCTCGCGGTTCTGGAGACGGTTGAGATGAAATTCTTCGGTGAAGTCGATGTTTAGTGGTGCAGGGGTTTGTCCTTCAACCAGTGGCGCAGCTTGTGCAGCCACCCCACACATAGAGCTCCTTGTTCATCTAAAAATAAAAAAATAACTAATAAAAAACTTTCTTTAAATAAAATTTTGATTTCATAGAAATAAGCATGGAGTACTCCTCTACACATTCTACAAAAGAATCTCCTCTAAATAACAAAACTAAACATGCACAGTTAGATAATAAGCTTAAAATAAGACCTAAGTCTAGATTGATCATGGCAAGAGCTAGGGCATGGTTTTGTTGCAAATAAGTTTGGGATTGGAGGAGAATTGTACCTTGAATTAATGACATGTGAGGAATCAAATCAAATACAAGTAGAGGTGAAGATCCAATGAAGGTGGTTTGGAGTTTGGAGGAACAAGAAAGATAAAATGAGAGTTTAGGTTTAGGTTACCTCTTCCCTGGTCTCAAGTTGCGGCCGAACGATCGGTACGGGCAGGCGGTACGGTCACGACAATGGTGTCCTGCCTGTACTAAGCGGTGTTGCCTCAGGATCGAGGTTCAGTCCTGGTGACACACTCGGTATGGGCGCGCGGTACGGCCGTGCCCCACCATACTGACGGTAGTTATGGACACAATAATTTCCGATAGTTTCGCAAACGTTGCATCGAAACAGTATGGGCGAGCGGTATGATCGTGTCCCCGGTATAGGTGGTCGTTAAGGACTTGGTACCTTCGAACAAAATTTGCAATCTTCATTTTCTTCGGTCGAGATGCGGCATGGGTGCGTGGTACGATGGGATCCCACCGTACTGATGGTCGTTATGGCCACAAAAGCCTGGAAAACTTGATTTTCTTGTTGCACCTTTCTCACATGCCTTTGCACATTAGTTATACCTCGAAAATGATAGTATAAATACAATACTAAACCAATGATTAAATGATGGCATGTTAGTGAATAAAATCTAAAGAAAATTTTACCTTTGTTTCTTATTCTCTTTTCAATGGATCCCTTGAACACTCTTTATTAGAAAAGGCCAAAAAACAAAAATAAAAACAAAACTAACACTAACACAAAAAAAACTTTTATTTCACATAGAAATAAAAGTGGAACACCCACTCTAAAATATTTGGATTTTAAAGTGATGATCCCATCTTCATTAGGTTTGGCCTTTTTGTTTCTAGGGAAGTGGAATATAAATGGTTCTCTAGATGGTAGCCCTACCCTAATATTCCCTTCATGCAAGTTGATTAAAAAATTTATAGTTCTTAAGAATTTCCTTCCTAGAATTATAGGTGCTATAGGATCTTCAGGCATGTCCACTATAACAAGATCAATTAGTGTAGGAAATCCTTTCATTTCTATAACTATATTTTGTTTCATTCCTACAGCTTGTTTGTAAGTTGAATCTTCCAAGTTGAGTCTTAGTTCAGTATTTTCAAATGTCCCAAGGTTAAATCTTTCAAATAGACTTTTAGAAATTGTTGATACACTAGCACCAAGATCACAAAGTGCAACAATCTCATTAACTCCTATATGAATTTTAATAGTGGTATAAAATATATCATCTAATTTTGCTAAAAATTTCTTAGCTAATTTCTTATATTGCAATTCTAGATCACGTACCATGGCTACTACTTCTTGAATAAAATGTTGGTACATGGAATTATTTCCTCCTTCAATACAAGGAGTCTTCACGGTGATCATCTTCATAAGATCCTCCAAGGTATAATCCAAAGATGATGCATTTCTATAGTCCAGCTCTTTAGGTTTCTCATATTTGTTTTCAACCCT
Source organism: Avena sativa (assembly GCA_916181665.1). Classification (NCBI taxonomy): domain Eukaryota; kingdom Viridiplantae; phylum Streptophyta; class Magnoliopsida; order Poales; family Poaceae; genus Avena; species Avena sativa. The sequence continues at coordinate 567,584,322 of OV702291.1, forward strand.
CATCATTTTGAGGTCTTCGACCGGATTTGGCTCGGGATTTCCTGCAAACCTTGCTAGGATGATAGTTTCACTCTTAGCTATTTTGCCCAATTATACTTTCAAGGTCTTTGTTCTTTCCTGTAAAGATTGAACATCATTTTTAGGAGCAACTGTTTGGTTAGGAATTTTATTAATAATTAATTCATGGTTCTCTATAATCTTAATAAGAAGATTATTTTTTTCAGTTTGTACTTGCATAAAATCTTTGAAAGACTTTTCAAGCGGGAGATTACAATTACTTTCTCCATTACTATTAGTATAGTTTTTGTTGTTTGGAGCACCTGCAGGATTAGCATATTTCTTTTGAAAGTTCAAGCCATAGTTTTGACTCTTCCATGCAGGGTTATAAGGATTATGACCTATAAAATCTATTTTCTCAATATTTGGGTCGGTGATGGCATTTTCATGGGTTTCCGTACCTTTAAATTTTTTAGGAGCTCATATAACATTGAAGAAAGCTCTTCATTAGTCTCCTCAGTGATTGCATTAACCTTTATTAAGATCTATCTACATGCCATTGTGCATGGTTGCTTTGCATGCCATCTAGAATCTTCTTGGAAACATTTACTTCCTTGCCATTGAATGTGCCTCCGGCTGTAGTGTCAAGCATATTACGACTCTTCCATCTCATGGCTAGGACAACTTATTACGACTTCCTTCATCCTTTTCCAAGCAAGCACTAGTGGCTCGCAATCTTCTAGTCTAAAACCTATAATATTAGATCAAAGTTGCATAATATTAGATGGAGGGAAAAACTTATTCATGAAAATATTAGTAAATTCCTCCCATTAAGTGATAGTGCCTTTAGGAAAAGCTAGCAACTAATCTTTTTCTTTTTCTCTAAGTGAAAAAGGAAATACACGTAATTTAACAGCACCAGGTTCAACATATTTTATGCGCATCATGCCGCATATTTCAGTAAATGTATTGAGGTGCAAACTTGAATCTTCAGCAGCAGTTGAGCCTCCAAAATGGTTCTGTTGAACCAAACTCAAAAGGTTAGGCTTAATCTCATAATTCCCCATTGTAACAGCGGGTTGAGTAATAGGTACACGAATAAAATCATTATTGGGAGTATCATTCTCCCCAAGATTCCTTTGTGTGATACATTATAACACGGAGCTCGAGAACTGGCACGTATAGACGCTGATGCATAGCTTTAGTCGCCACGATCGCGTTGGCATGGCAAAAAAAATCCACCAAGAATAACTGCGTCAAGGATTGTGCAACGATGGAGAATTTTTGGCACAACACAACGTGATCCGCTGAGCTAGCTCTTCCGCGGCAACAAGACATTTACCCCACAACCCATGTAGGGAGGCACTATGTACATGTTGTGACAGCGTGAGACTACGGCATAATGGAAATGCTTCGTAATGTCTCTGTCGCCACATGCTATATGGAAATTTTGCAATTCGACCCCCATTAAATATCTAATATCTATATTACATCTTAACCAAACAAACAGCATAATAAAGAACTCATAACACACAGATTGCAAATTCATCTGAATTAACATGAGCATTCATTATATACATACATTACATATCAACCCAACAAGTTCATAGATCACAAAATATGCAACTAATTCTAACAAGTTCAAACCACTACAAAAGATGCACTATCACGATCAGAGAACCCGCTTTGACTTCAAACTAGAAGGCTCAAACGTCACCTTCCTAGAGATTGCGTTGTAACATATTCTCCCAGTTTGATCTACAACTGATAGTAGTTTCATTATCACACGACTTCTCTTGAACGGTTTCTCTAGATATGTAAGGCATACTATACTTTGTAGCTGAATAGGATGAGAATCATTACACATGGAAGACAAGAATAATTTAGATTGTTACCGTACTAGGCATGGTTTGAGTTCAAGAGAATTACAATACTACATAGGGAAGAGAATTATCATATTTCTTTTGTAGTCTGTGGTTTTCTTGAGGCTGCAAACATAGTAAGCAATTTCTAGCCTATATTTTTTAACAATTCTCTTTAGATTCTTCCTTCTTGAGATGGTCATGTCCACTTCATTTCCAAACCTATCGAAGGGAATATTTCTCTAGTGATAGAATATTGGAACCTAAAACACCAAGTGACCTGGCTATGGGTCCCAGCCAGTCAGAACCTTCTTCCCTACTCCAAATAGAAACCAAGATTCTTTTGAAGACATAAGGTTTCGAGCCCTAGGCGTACGAGGCGTCACCGTGAAGCTTACATATTTGAGCGTCTAATGTTCTGTTCCCAAAATTCCTAAAATAAAAGGAAAAAAAAACTTTCTCCTAAACTAAGTACGGGAAGGAAGTATTCTAATTTCAAAAGGATTTCACGGGCGAATATTTACTCTTTTCTGTCTTATTTATTAATTTATAACTGGGTTGGGCCTACCCCTATCCCTAGAGGAGCCGTATGAGGCGGAAGCTCCACCTATAGTTTTGAAGCCGAGCCTTTCTAGCAATGGGGCCTAGAGACCGATATGATGATTGGTTTAGGTAGGGCGGCCGGCCTACTATGAGCACCTATAGGGGCCCCATAGGGGAGTTTGATTACATGTGAAATCAAGTTCACTAGTCAAAAAAAAAAGGGAGCGTCTATGTTTAGTTTCACGTACCCTTCCATTAGTTGTTTTTGCCAGCTGTGCCTTCTAAATAGAGAACCAGTTGCCGAGGGAAGTCAACATTAGTCGGTTCAGACCTCTGCTTAGTTTCATCCAAGCTTCATCCTGGTCATTGATAGATCACCCAGGTTCGGGTCCATAAGCAGTGACAAATGCCCTATGAAGACTCGCTTTCGCAGCATTGGCACCCCCGTTTGCTGGATCTTCTAGGCACTCTAAAGTGCTTCCACGTTAGGTTCTTATCTTAGATTCCGTCTGTCTCGAAGTCTAGTTCTTCACACAATAGAAAGCACTAATAAGACACCTACAATTCATTTCTTTATAACGGAATCTCCTAGAAAAAGTTTTAGCAGCTAAATCTATGACTAATTCTAAGAAAGGAGAAAACTAATTTCCTGCATACACTACCAGAATACTCTACGTGTCTTCGACATTAATTGAAGTCTGATTAGATATGTCATTAAAACAAATCTGCTTTGTCTCTGACTCAGCCATTCCAGAGAAATAGAGTTAGCCGTAGCCATTCTAGTCATTCCAAGCTGAAGGAAAGAATATTGGTCATGTTATATTTATTGCCAAAACTACATCAAAGAGTGTATATTTTCACACCTATATGTGTCTTGTATTGATAGAGTTGTATACTGACACCAATTTTACCTCACATGGTAGAGGCCACTAGCTGTTGAGACCTTGGAACTTTATTACTGATGTTGTTTTTCAATATTGTTGTTTTTCACCATGGAAAATAAGACAGTTTAAGATAGTTTGACATCACTGCTTGCTACCTAGAAATGTTAGTTTTTAGATCCCAAGGCACAAAAAACAATAAAAAATGATAGTTTGAGGGATTGGGGACATATAGATAAGCGGCAACCTGGCCGCTATGAAGAAGAAGAAGAAGGAGGAGGAAAGGAAGGATCAGATGTCACACGTGCTCGCCAACGTCTGCGATGAGTTCACTGAAATCAAAAAAAGTGGCCTACCCGTGCTGCATGTGGCAATTGCTAAAGGGTACAACATGAAACTCAAGTGCATCGTGTGGGAAAGCATGTCGATCAGCACAAAGCACCTCAGAAGTGCTGCCAATGAGGCTTTGGTCGAGAACCTCATTGAGAAGCTTCAAAAAGGGTACATGTTCCCAGTGCCATTAAATACCCTAGACAAATCAAACAAGGCAAACAAACTAGCCATCACGAAGATGAGCAACGCCTTGAGCAGCTAGAAAACCCGGTTAAAGACCAGCAATGACAAAGGTGAAAGCTGGGAGAAGAAAAGTAAGAAAATCCAATGCTCGATGAAGAAGAGTTCAAGATATTCAAGGCATAGATAGCTACCGCTGATGTTAAAACATGGAATAAATGGGGGAGGAGAATGCGGGAGCAGAACATAGATAACCACTGGCTTGGAAGCGGCGGTTATAAAGGGAAACATGCCATTTGGGACAAGGAGGATGTCGAGCTTGAACGTTTGGGAAAAGGCAACCCGTGGGATAAAATCACGGACTTGCAGTTGAGAAACTTTGTCCAGGCCCACTACAACCTGGAACCGATTACTAAGGAATTCGTCACCGACAATCCGGAGTTGAAGGTCTTCGAGGAGGAGCCGGTAAGGAATTTACCGCACATCTCAAGTCTATTACATTCTAATTAAAATAATGAAGCCAAGAATCTAAATGTGTTCACCTTTCCTTATCTCTACAGGAGAGGAAACTGAACGCTACTGCTGAGTCGTCGTCCTAGGGGTCGACGGAGCAGTGGGACACGGTTTTCAATAGGGTGATGAACGCTTACAATAAGAGGGACAAGTGTTTGCGACTGTCCTCAGCTGGACGTGTGTACGACTTTTGTACGAGCATGAAGTTTGGCGAGTACTACAAAGTGGACGCCAAGAAAAGAAGGAAGATGAAGAACTAGTAGGCGCTGAAGGATAAATGCGAGGTTCAAGAGCTAAAGATCAAGGTATAGTCACTAGAGAAAAAAGTGGACGAGAGAGGAGTGGACAAGATAGTGGAAGATAAGCTCGGCGCGATCATCCCCCTGGGTTGATGGAGGGGCTATATTCTTGGAATGCGGAAGGTCGAGTGGGGCCGATACATGTGCCCAGCTTTAGTGGCAGCAAATCGAGCATCGATTTTGCTAGACTTGGTGACCCCGCCGACCGCTAACACCGCGGTGCAACCACTTGATTTGGTTGCATTGATGCCCCTCCCACCACAAATATGAAGGCGCAGCAGGCAGCGGTGGTGTGCTTAGCCCAAAATATATCGAGCCCGTTGGGAAACCCCAAGAGAAAGGCATGATGAGCACAGCAGCAAGTTTTCCCTTAGTTATGAAACCAAGGTTATCAATCCAGTAGGAGCAAGGAAACACCCCAAAGGTGTTGCTAGCTGAACTTTGGCAAGGCGCACTACCGATGCCAGCAGCAACATGGAGACCTACACAATACAACCACAAAACTTTGCCCCCATCTTGTGATGATGTTCTCAATCTCACCGGTTTTGCTGAAAACAAAGGATTAAACGTATCGAGTGGAAGAAAGTAATAGTTTGCAGAAAGTAAACAGAAAACAGTAAACAATTATAGATTGATGGTAAAAGAAAGGACCGGGGTCCATAGTTCACTAGTGGTGGCTCTCATTAAGATAGATAACATGTTGGGTGAACAAATTACAGCGGGGCAATTGACAAACATCGAGAAAGCATACATGCATATACTACTCATCTTGACTCCTTTGAGATTCGATTGGGCATTACAACATTATACATAGACCATAATCCAACTGCATCTATGACTAATAATCCACCTTCAGGTTATCATCCGAACCCCCTCCAGTATTAAGTTGCAAGCAACGGATAATTGCATTACGCATTGCGTGTAAAGTAAACAATATGATTGTTCTATGAACAAACGATTGTTGTTTTCTCCCTAGTAGCAATAGCACATCTAGTACCTTAGAGATTTCTGTCACTTCCCCAGATTACTAGAGGCATGAACCCACTATCGAGCATAAATACTAACTCTTGGAGTTACTAGCATCTACTTGGCCAAGATAGCTACTAACAACGGAAAGCATACAAGATCACAAATAACAAAGACATGATAGAATCAATAATCAATCTGAAATAGCATCTCAATATCCATCGGATCCCCGCAAACACAACATGTAGGATTACAAATAGATGAACTTGATCATGAACGGAGCTCACAGGATCTAAACATGATAACACAGAGGAGAACCAGCCATCTAGCTACTACATGGACCCGTAGTACAGAGATGAACTACTCACGCATCACACCGGAGGCTTGCATGGTGATGAAGAAGGCCTCCAGGGTGAATTCCCCTCTCCGGCAGGGTGCCGGGAAGAGCTTCAGATCCCTCCCGGTCTAGGGATGGAGATGACGACGGCTACAGACTCTTTCGTGGAATTTTGATCGGGTACTTAGGGTTTCTGTATCGGAGGCATCTTATAGGAGAAAGGGGAGGCCAAGGGGGTGTCAGAGGCGGCCATACCACCCCCTGGCGTGGGCCAGGCTGGGCCACGTGGCCAGGTGGTGTGGCCGTCCCCTGGCCCCTCTCCGTCTCGTATTCTGGCTCCGGGTGTCCCTCAGAGAAAAACTGACTTTGGCTTTTGTCCCGTCCAATTCCGAGAATATTCATTTTCTGACTTTCCTGGAACCAAAAACAGCAGAAAACAGGCAGCTGGCACTGTGGCTCTTGTTAATAGGTTAGTCCAAGAAAGTGTATAGAAAGTACTCCAAAGTTGGAACAAAACACAAGAAAGTAGATAAAATGAAGCATGGAACATCAAAAATTATGGATACGTTAGCAACGTATCAACATCCCCAAGCTTAACTCCTGTTCGTCCTCGAGTAGGTAAGTGATAAAAAGAAAGAATAATTTTTGAGGTGACATGCACCACCATAAACTTGATCAAAGTATTTGTAAAACATTGATAGCTGGGATCATAGTACTTCAATCATAACATGAAAGACAAAGTTCTAACAATAAGACAAAGCAACTATGTTGCAACATGAAAAGGCGCAAACAAAAGATTCATGAATAACAATGCTTTGCAAGACGTTTGTTTGTATCACATAAAGAAAACATAGCATAGTGGCATTCAGCTTGTCCCTCATAGAGTAGCAAACATAAATGCGTAGGATACGTTCAAAGTTCATAAGAGTGACTGGATACAAATAGTTTAAAACAAGCAATATCAAAGCTATGCATCATTCAACAAGTCTTGGGACAATGCACATAGAACTAAGAATGAACACTATGCTCTCAAAGTAGGTGCATAAAGATTGAAGGTGGATACTCAACATAAAAGTAAAAGAAAGGGCCTTCATAGAAGGAAGTAGGGATTCAAGTTTCCTAAAGAGCTTCCAAAGATTATGGTACTTATTAGATTTCAGCTCTCATTGCCCCTATCATAAGCATCTTTAGGTTATTAAGGTTAAAGTGGCACAACTAAGAGGATATGCTTGACAAGTTATAAGCTAAAATCTCATGCCCCTTACTTACAAAGACCGAACCTCATGCTACTTAACTTTAGTCACAAGTAAGCTCTTGTCATTGTAAGTATATAGGTATCATAGAGAATCGCCTACGGGGTACCCCTTGCACATGATACAAGAGCTATCCCATAATCAAAATGACAAGGCAAGCAGACAATGAGTATCCCAGCGATCTTTTTATTTGATATTTCCATAGGTTTTTATTGAGGATGCTTCATAGAGTGCTCATTATGGTTATGCTGCAAGTGTCCACCATGATTAGGCATGGCTTAGGCTAGCGGCCCAGACGTTTCTCTAACACAAATACAAACTGCATGATCTTACAAGTTCCCCTTTTATTTCACACCGTCGGAATCCATAAGCAAAAGAACATGATATCAATGGGGTACAAAGTACAAGTGCAATGTTGAAAGCGTTCCCCATGATACATGGTTCTGCTAACTTCAACTTATAAAGTGCAAGCATATACGCAACAAAGATGGACGCAATGGTTCAAGTTTATTAAATGCAAGAAAAGTAAAGTGTGCCATCAAGTTTGTGAGAGCTTTAATCACTAGTTTTCTCATAACAAGTTTAATTTGGAAGGTAGATAAAAACGTGAATATACTTGGAATAGCAATTTCTAATAGGTAGGTATGGTGGACTCTTTGGAATAACTTGGTTTTAGGAATTGGATGCATGAGTGGAACTCACACTTGGTTATGGAGGCTAGCAAAAGACTGGGAGCAACCAACTAAGAGAGCAATAATAGCCATAATCATGCAGAGCGACAAAACATCATTAATCAAAGCATAAAGTGATGATAGTACAAGTTGAAAACTAAAGGATCATCAAGGCTTATGGTGACTTGGGATAGTTATAACATGGTGTGAGCATGTGCCAAGTCAACCCAAATAAAGCATCAAAGGAGAATACCAGAATACTATGCTTTAATATGCTAAAACAACGCATGATTCTTCCAAGGCACATTAAGCAATATCAATTATTTATAACAAGTCATGCTACAGCAAATAATACTAAGCATAAAGCCAAAACAATATCAAGCATAGGCCACAGTCAAAAACAAGCTCTCTTTACCACTTAAGCATGAACTTTCCTACTCTTTTCCAATCCAAACCAAACTATTTGAAAACCAATGTATGAAAGAGGGGGTCCAACCAATTTATTCAGCAAACTAAGAAAACCAAGAAAACAAAATACCAAAATGAAAACGATAAAAAAGATGCTCGAAGAACAACACAACTGTGCATGAAACAATAAAAATGAAGTGTTTGGAAGAAACCTGGGATTTTTATTGATGAAGAAGGGGATGCCTTGGGAATTGTTGGGGGGATGATCCACAGATACCCTAACCGGACAAGAAACAAGGCAGTCGCATCGTGTCCGGCTGGCCAAGTGCAGCCGGACAAGGCAGGTCGGGCCGGCTATCGCATGGTAGCCAGATCAGCAAGAAGCAGCCAGCTATGGCAGCGTAGCCGGAACCAATCAAGGAGACAGGACGACATGCGGATCAGTGCACGATACGCCATGTACGACGACAAGACTGGCAACTACTCGACCATACCGAAGACTTTGCGGGGATGACGCAGGAACAGTGGCCCGAAGCTGACGAGAGGCTCACACGGCGTCCACTGTGCCTACGATAGCCATACCGCTCATACACCGAGGGGACATGTTGTACTAGATACTGTAGATGACCAGCCGGCTGGGACCCGCCTGTGGGGCCCGCCAGTCGGATTGGCCAGTGAGACCGTTGCCTCTTTGCCTATATAAGGAGAGGCAAGGCCTCAGTAGAAAGGTTTGGTCTCAGTGCATTTAAGGCAGTAGTAAAAGAATACATCTCGAGGAGCACTTGTAGTTCGTATATCACTCATAGTCAGATCGGCAGGAGTAGGAGTTTTACCTCACCACGAGGGCTCCGAACCTGGGTACTTCCTACGTCCTGCCACGCTTGCTTGTATCCAATCTCGCCTGCGGATGTCGTCGATAGCTTCCCTGCTAGTCCCCACACCTCTATCTAACCTTCTTAGGTACTGTCGTTCCCAATACAATGACAGTTGGCGCCCACCGTGGGGAAAATGGCTACGACCGGAGTCACGTTCCGCACGGGACCCCGCACTTCAGCCGGTGAGCACGTGGCCTCCGGCCTGGTGCTCATGCTCGGCAAGTTCGACTCTGTCATCGACAACGCTTCCTGCTTAGCCAGAACCACCTTCCCGGCAAACGGCTCCATCCTGCTCTTCGGCGACCTCCCCGTCTACGTCGCCACCATTCCGGAGCGTTTCCCTAGGGAGATCGTCTCCGTCACGGAGCTGCCGCATCCGGGCGGTAGCACCTCCGTCGCTTCCCATGGCCTGGAGGTCATGATGGCCGGCTCCAGCTCTCACCCCCGCCAGCCGCGGGAGCGAGGCGCGGACGAGGGCGGAACTTCCACGCCTCCGCAGCCTCGGAATCCGGTGGAGGAGGCCATTGATCGGCTCCTAACGCCGGTTAACCTCGGGGATAACCCGGAGGAAGCGGAAGCCAACTTCACCATGGAGAGACAGATCCTCCTCCAGGAGGCCATGGAGCTGGCGGCAACCCGCAAGCAACTCAAGATCACCCGACGCGAGTACGACCGCGCGCATGGCTTCACTCCGGCTACCGCGGAGCCGAGCCGGCGCGGCCAGGTGTGGCGCCGAGGCAGCGAGCTGGGCGGAAGAATGGAAAAGGATGGGGAGCCAGATCCCGCACCCGCCCTCATCTGGCCCACCTACAGCACGCCCATCAAGAACCTGCGCGCGACGCGAGCCGTGGCAGAAGAACTGCCCAACCTGGAGGGTGAGGAGTGAACCCGCCAGCGCGCTCGCGTGCAGGAGCTCCTCCGCATCGCGGATGAGCAGGTTGATGCCAACCGGCAGATGCAGGAGGACCCCAGCTACTCCAGGGGGAGCAAGCCGCCTGTCAATAGCAAGGGCGCGCCCCGCGACACCCAATAGGCGTCCTCCCCTCAGCCGGCTAAGGCCCACAGCAGGCGCCGCACCTCTAGCAACAAGGGCTAGCCGCGCCAGGAGCAAACGATGAACAGCAACCCACCGCCTCCCCCTCCACCAACTGGAGCACCAAGACCCATCGGTTCCCGTCTCTCGGGCCGGGTGGGAGCGCCCAACACGGATCGCCCGGATGCCCATGACCGCATCGAGCTCCTCGCTCAAGCGTGCGTCATGGAGGAAGAGGACTCCACCAGACCGGTTTGTTTTGGACCCCGCATCCGGAATGAGCTGTTTTCCGGATAAGTTCACCCTGCCTAGGGACACCCCCAAGTACGACAGCAGTATGAAGCCGGAAGACTGGCTGACCGACTACGCTACGGCAGTTGGCATCTCCCATGGGAATAAGCGCACAGCCGTGCGCTATGTCCCTCTTATGCTAACCGGGTCGGCAAGGACATGGCTCAACAGCCTTGCGCCCAACAGCATCAACGCCTGGCCAGACTTCGAGAAGGTGTTCGTCCGCAACTTCAATGGCACTTACAAGCGTACGGGATGACCACCCGACCTAGCCTTGTGCATCCAGGGTGACCGCGAGACTGACCGCGAGTACCTCGCCAAGTGGACGGAGCTGCGCAACACTTGCAAGGGCATCCTAGAGAGCCAGACCATCAGCTTCTTCATCGAGGGTTGCCGAGAAGGCACCATGCTTCGCCACCGGCTACTGAGTGACGAGGCGAAAACCATGGCGGAGCTCATGACGGTTGCGGACCAGTATGCCATGGCAGATGCCGCCATGAAGAAACCCCTCCGGGTAAACACTGACGGGCGTCCGACTCCCACGGAGCCGGCTCGCGACCGTCCAAGCAATCCGGCTGGAGAAGCCGGATCCTCCAGACGCCACGGCAACGACAACCGGTTCCATGGGGACCGCCAAGCCGGACAACAGAAGCCCCGCTACCACGCGCGGCAGGTCAATGCTATGGAAGGGGCGCCCGACGCGCCGGCTAACGATGCAAGGAGGCAGAAGCCACGGCTCACCTTCGACCAGATGTTTGATGGCCTATGCAAGTGGCACAGCGGTCCCTTCAAACCGGCTACGCATACCACCCAGAATTGCAGCTGGACTCGCCAGCTAAAAGACCAGGGTAGCCAGCCACGTCTCCCCCCGCCCCCTCCTGGTGGACCACCACCACCGGCTAGGGGAGCCGGAAATGATGGTAACGGCGGCAACGGAGGCAACAACAACAACGGCTACCCCCAACCACACGCTGCCTACCACATCTTCGAGACGGAGCTGGACGACAAGCACAGCCGCAGGCGACGCTCCAAGGAGGTCAATGCCATCGTCTCTCCGGTCCCCCAGTACCTAAACTGGTCGGAAACCCCCATCACCTGGAACCGTGAAGACCAGCCGGAGCAGCTGCCGACTCCCGGGGGCTACACCATGGTGCTCGACCCCCTCATCATCTCCAACGCGTGTACCTGCCGTTTCTCTCGCGTCCTCATCGACGGAGGCAGCAGCCTCAACCTCCTCTACCGGTCCTCGCTGGAGAAGCTGGCATTCGCGAATGCGACCTGCGCCCGACTACCACAATGTTCCACGGCGTGTTGTCGGGGCCGGCTTGCGCCCCGCTGGGTAAAATCCAGCTGGACATCCTCTTCGGGACCGAGGAGAACTTCCGCCGCAAACCGATCTGATTCGAGGTGGTAAACCTGACGAGCTCCTACCATGCTCTCCTCGGGCGTCCCACCCTCACCAAGTTCATGGTCGTCCCCCACTACGCATACCTCAAGACGAAGATGCCGGGACCCAACGGCGTGATCACCGTCGCTGGCTGCTTCAAGCGGTCGTGGAGTGCGCCTCAGCCAGTTCCAAATTGGCAGAGGCCCTCATCATAGCCGAGGAGAAGTGCGTGATCATGCGCAATGTGGCCATGGCCCAACAGGACATACTGGCTAGCAGCAAACCGGCTGGAGAACGAGCCTTCCAGCCGGCAAAGGAGACGAAGAGGATCTTGCTCGACCCCTCAGACCCGACCAAGTTCGTCACCATTGGAGCCAACTTGGACAGCAAATAGGAAGGCACGCTCGTCGACTTCCTCCGTGAGAATCGGGACATCTTTGCATGGTCACCCAAGGACATGCCAGGTGTACCGGGGGAGTTCGTCGAGCACTCACTTCACGTGCGGCCGGATGCTAAACTGGTTAAGCAGCCTCTGCGCCGGTTCGCAGAGGAGAAGAGGAAGATTATCGGTGACGAGATCACCCGGCTCCTTGTAGCCAGGTTCATCATGGAAGTGTACCACCCGGACTGGCTGGCGAATCCAGTCCTGGTGCTGAAGAAGAACAAGACCTGGCGCATGTGTATCGACTACACCAGCCTAAACAAGGCGTGCCCGAAAGACCCCTTCGCATTGCCCCGTATCGATCAAGTCATCGATTCCATGGCCGGCTGCGACTTGTTGTCTTTTCTAGATTTCTATTCCAGTTACAATTAGATCCGGTTAAACCTGGCCGATCAGATTAAGACATCATTTATCACCCCCTACGGGGCTTTCTGCTATGTAACCATGCCTTTTGGTCTGAAGAACGTAGGCGCTACCTATCAGCGTTGCATGCAGAAGTGCTTGCACTCGCAGATAGGCCAAAATGTGCACGCCTATGTGGACGATGTGGTCATCAAGACCAAGGAGAAGCGCACCCTCCTCGAAGATCTGGGAGAGACATTTGGCAACCTCCGCTAGTACCAGATGAAGCTGAACCCGGAGAAGTGCGTCTTCGGAGTGCCATCCGGTCAGCTACTCAATTTCCTTATATCGCAACGAGGTATCGAGGCAAATCTGGAGAAGATCGCGGCCATCGAGAGGATGCAGCCGCCCAGGAACCTGCTTGGAGTCCAGAAGTTCACCGGATGCCTGGCCTCCCTCGGTCGTTTCGTCACCCGGCTGGGGGAGAAGGCACTCCCATTGTACTAGCTGATGAAGAAGACGGACAAGTTCTCCTGGACTTCGCAAGCCGACACCGCATTTCATGACCTCAAGTGCATGCTGTCCACAGTGCCGGTTCTAGCCACGCCGGCTAGCAAGGAGCCGATGTTGCTCTATATAGCATCCATCAGCCGGGTCATCAGCGTCATCCTGGTGGTGGAGCGCCCCGAGGAATCTAAGGCTCAGCCAGTTCAGAGGCCTGTCTACTACCTCAGTGAGGTCCTCTCCCTCTCTAAGCAGAACTACCCCCCTACCAGAAGATGTGCTACGGCGTGTACCTGGCATGCAAGAAGCTCAAGCACTACTTCTAGGAACATCTGATTAAGGTCGTGTGCACCGCACCCCTTTCGGAAATCATCGGCAACAAGGACGCCACCGGCCGAGTCGCCAAATGGGTCATCGAGCTCGCTGCCTACTCCATCCAGTACAAGCCCCGACTCACGATCAAGTCGTAGGCACTGGCAGACTTCCTCGTCGACTGGGCCGAGACCCAGTATCTCCCACCGGTTCCGGATTTGTACAGCTGGAAGATGCACTTCGATGGGTCGAAGATGCTCGGGGGCTTGGCAGCCGGCATCGTGCTCACCTCGCCCAAGGGAGACCGGCTGGAGTACGTCCTGCAGATCCACTTCAAGGCCTCCAACAACATAGCCGAATACGAGGCACTAGCGCACAGACTCCGGCTAGCCAAGGAGATTGGTGTCAACCGGATCCTCTGCTTCCGTGATTCGGATCTAGTGGTGCAGCAAGTATCCGGAGAATGGGATGCCCGTGATGCAAACATGGCCCTCTACCGGTTCCACATACAGAAGCTCAACGCCTCCTTCGGCGGATGCAAATTCCATCACGTCCCCCGTGTCAACAACGAGGCAGCCGATTCGCTCGCCCGAATCGGATCCACCAGGCAGGCGATCCCACTTGGGGTCTCCTTGGAGCACCTCACTACTAGGAAAATGATTATAGGTAGAATTTAATTCTGTGGCGCATATGCAAAAAATGCTCCACTAAAATTAATTCTGTGGCGCATGTAGCAAATGCGCCACAGAATTCCTGCAATTCTGTGGCGCATATGGATATATGCGCCACAGAAAGTGAGAATTCTGTGGCGCATATATGCTACATGCGCCACAGAATTCCTGTGGGCCCATGTGGGCCCGACCCCACCACATGGGCAGGCCAAAATTATGTGGCGCATATAGAATATGCGCCACAGAATTCTCACTTTCTGTGGCGCATGTAGCTATATGCGCCACGGAATGTTGACATTCTGTGGAGCATTTTCCATATGCACCACAGAATATGCGAAACAGATCTACAAAAGGTGGCAGCCCCCCTTTCCCTTGTTCCCACCACCTCCAACTAGCTAGCTCGTCCCCCTCCTCCCTCCCACTCCATTTTGCTCATACTCACCTCCATTGTTGATAGCTAGACGTACTTTGGTTCATGTACTTGTGAGGGGAAGCTACTCCTAGTTGTAAAGGTAGTAAACCACTCATACTTTCCTCCTCCACACATCCCAACACCCCTCTTGCTACACTATATATATGCATATGGGGTTTGTAGATTTGTGAGGCATGTGTGCATGGGTACTTGTGTGATGCATGTTTTTTGTGGCCGGCGGGCCTCGGCACGGTGTGTATGGATGTTTTGTAGGTGAAGATGGTCCCGTGGGCGGTGTGCGATGGCGAGAGATGATGTTCCTTCGCTTTGTGTTGTGCTTGAATACATGTTGCTTGTGGAGTGAGGTTGTGTTGTGCTTAAATGCATGTTGCCGGCGCCGGGTGCATGGAGGTTTGCCGAAATGTTGATTCACGTCCATTTCGGCAAATTTCTGCACTAGCCATACGTCCTATTTTTAGGATAGGTCATGCCGAAATTTCCCGGGCGATCATGCGCATGCATGTATGTGTGCGCGTCGTGTGTGTGCATGGTTCTAACATACTCTCTTTAATTTGGTCTATGTTCGCACGCAGACGACCATGGTCATCCATATGAGAGAACGCTGGGTGGTTAGATACAAGGCTGACGCGGTAGCCGACATGGTTCGGAACAACATGACCAAGATAAGATGTCCGTGCCGAACATGCAAACACCGGAAGTGGATCAACCCTAATTCCGGACAACTGGAGTCTCACTTGTTGACGCGCGGTTTCATGCTTGGCTTCTTAGTGAATGAGGAGCCGTCGGTACATGGCGGTGGCCATGATGAAGAAGAGGCCGGGGGCGGGGGAGAAGACGAAGGGTCTCCTGGACATGGTCATCATGACGAAGGAGATCATCATGAAGGAGACGATGCCGGAGCAGATGGTGGTGGTGGCGGTGGAGAAGACGGGAGCACGGACACGCCGCTAACTTCGGCCTTGCGGGACCCTCATCTTCAAGAAATACTCCTCAAGCAGACGGCCAACACGAGAGCTGCAGCTACAGTGAAAGCCAAGCTGACACAGATGGAGGTAGACGGGAGGACTCCATTGTATCCTGGGTGCCGGCCCGAGGATACACGCTTGAGTGTAACGCTGAAGGCTCTGGAGATGAAGGCGGAGCACAAATGGACCGACACTAGCTTTAACGCTCACATGAAATTCTGGCACGCTCGTCTTCTGAGTCAGACTCCATCATATGGGCAGGGAGTGCTCCAGCTGTCGGGGCGACAGAAGCAGAGCCGGCAGAACCTCCAAAGAAGAAGGCCCGCACCAACTCTGGCAAGGCAGTGCCCCGCGGCTCGCAAGACCCGCAGGCTGCTGATTTGTCAAGCGGCTCGGGGGCTGCCGTCCCGGGTGCCTCATCCGGACGGCCCCCCGACGACCAGCAACCGGAGAGCGGGAGCATCCTCGTCATTCGGGAAGTGCCATCCTGGGCGCAGCCCTTTATGAACTACATTGCCAACGGGGAGCTTCCGGATGACGAGGTGGAGGCCAGGCAAATCCGGCGCCGCGCACACACGTACACCATCATCAACAACGAACTGTACAAGCGCAGCATATCCGGCATCTTCCAAAGGTGTGTCGATGTGGACACGGGCTACCGGCTACTCAAGGACATCCACCAGGGCGAGTGCGGGCACCACGCTTCATCAAGGGCGATAGTCGCCAAGGCGTTTCGCCATGGTTTCATTGGGCCACCGCCCTCGAGGATGTTGAACAGCTAGTCCGCGCGTGCAATGGGTGTTAGCGCTTCGGGCAGCTCAGGCACATGCCGACTTCGGTGCTCAAGACCATACCGATTACCTGGCCCTTCGCGGTTTGGGGCCTCGACATGGTCGGTCCCTTCAAGCGGGCGCGCGCGGGCATGACCCATCTGCTGGGTGCGGTGGACAAATTTACAAAGTGGATCGAGGCCAAGCCCATCCGGAAGCTAGACGGGGCGATAGTCGTTACCTTCTTCACCGACATCATCAACCGGTTCGGCTACCCCAACAGCATCATCACCGACAATGGCACGAACTTCACCAAGGGGGCCTTCGCCCGATTCTGCAGCAACAAGGGCATCCGGCTGGACCTAGCCTCCATCGCGCACCCGCAGTCCAATGGGAAGGTCGAAAGGGCAAATGGCTTGGTACTAGCCGGCATCAAGCCACGCCTCATCGAGCCGTGGGAGTGGGCACCCGGATGCTGGATCGAGGAGCTTCTGGCTGTGCTATGGAGCCTCCGCACCACGCCGAATAGATCAACCGGCTACACTCCGTTCTTCCTGGTCTACGGATCGGAAGCCGTCCTCTCCACGGATATCGAGTTTGACTCCCCGCACAAGCTCCTTTACGATGAAAAGGCCAACCAAGAGGCGCGGGAGGATGGTGTGGACCTCCTTGAGGAGGCTCGCGAGTTGGCATTGTCCAGGTCGGCCCTGTACCAGCAACGACTATGCGGCTACCATTCAGGCCGGATCCGCCCAGTCACGTTTCGTGAGGGCGACCTGGTCCTCCGGCTGGTACAAGACACGAAGGGCATAGACAAGCTATCGCCACCCTGGGAGGGCCCCTTCATCATCAGCCGGGCGCTGCCCAATGACTCCTACTACCTCATCGACACACAGTAGCAACACAAGAACAAGATGGACAAATCGGACGAGGAGACCGAGTGTCCCTGGAACGCGGCCTTGCTGCGCCCGTTTTACACCTAGTCAACAGATAGTGTATGTATCCCACAAACATTACGAATGAAAATGCGGACCCCTACGGGATACTCAGGGGCCCCTTGCTAGAAATGCGTTTGCATCTGTTTTTCGGGCTTCGGCAACCCCTACCCGGGGGCTTGCCGGCTAGCCCGACCTGCTAAGTCAACAAACCAGCCGAGTAATGTGCGATGATGTCAGAGGCCCACTCTTCGTCTCAGCTACAGACCGCAACCCAACTGTCCGGCTAGCAAGAGCAAAAGCCCGAGGCATCCCACATGAAAAACAGGGAGGAGACGCGACATATCAGGCGTCCCGGCCTCACAACTAGCTTAAGACAATCCGGCTACTAAGCCGTTAGTACCGTGTGCAATGCACTGTCAGCTTCCTTTGATTCCGGCAGCAGACCGCAACCCGGTTGCCCGGCAAGGACACAGCGAAAACAGCAGAGCACATGGGAAAGCGACCAAGTGTCCAGAAAGGCGTAAGCTAGTTTTCAAAAACAAATCCGCCTCCCTGCTATAGTTTAGCAGACTAACCTATTAACATGTGAGAATGTATGTGTATGTATATTCTCGTACGACTACTTCGAGTCAGAATTCAGGAAGAAAAGAGAAGAAGATTCGAAGTTCTTGCCTTCATCAAGCGCTCCGAATCTCGGGGGCTACACCCACTGGGTGCGCTCGCGCGCCCCTAGTGGAATCTTGTAGTTTCCCGACCGGCTAAGGGCATTTAGCCAGGCGTTCGGAGCCCAGGTGAGGGCAAGGGCAGGAGCAAGAGGAAGACAAGGAAGATTCTGAATCTCAGGGGCTACACCCAGTGGGTGCGCTCGCGCGCCCCCACTGGAATGTTAGTTACCCCGGCTGAAGGTGTTCAGCCAGTGGAAGCAACCGACTATGACGCGTCTAGTCAGATAAAGTTAAAAGATTTGGGAAAAGAAGGAAGATTCGAAGTACCTGGCTACGCCAGCTACTCCGAATCTCGGGGGCTACACCCAGTGGGTGCGCTAGAGCGCCCCCACTAGAGGTGCAGTTTCCCCGGCTAAAGGCGTGTAGCCGAGCGAAGTCATCTGGATAAAGTCAATCGGCGAAATATTGAAGGAATATGCAAAACACACAAGTTGAAGGGAAACCAAGCTAGTTCAGAATCAACACTAAAAGGAAAGGAGGAGACGAAACTCTCATAAGTTTACCCGGTGCCAGAGGCAGCCGGTACAGACAGACGAGTTTTAAAGCAAAACAAGACAAACAAATACACCCGGTATCCCGGGGCAATAACTAAGAGGCAGGACCCTTGCCGTGCGGAGCGCTTTGGCTGGCGGCAGCCTCAGGCGGAGGAGGAGGCGCGGCGCTCGATCCGGTTCCGGCGCCCGCAGCCAGCTGCGTCGAGGTCTCCGCATCCGGAGTACCGACGGACTCCGAGTCGGTGAGCACCTCGTCGGGATCCACGTAGTCAGCGATCTTGATGGCAGAGCCTCGGAGCTCCGGATGGGCCTGGCGGATGGCGGCAAGGTCGGCGCCGGCGCGGAAGCCTCCGTCGATCTTCTCGACGCGGGCGTCCTTGTACCATGAAAGCATGAGGGCTAGAGCCATCTCTGCTCCGGCTCGCGCCACCAAGTCCCATAGCTGGTCCACCACATCCGGCACCTCTCCCACCTTCACAGCTAGCTGCGCCATCGTCTCCGGGACCGAAGAATCTGGCCACAGGAATGAGAAGATAGCCTGTGCCGCTTGGCGGAGCTTGGCAGCCTCCTCGCGGAGAAGAACGATGAGCTCCTGGGCCGTCGGCTGCGCTCCCGGCCAGTTCTCCTGCAGCCGGTTGTACGCCAGCAGGTCTATGCTGGGATAAAATGCTGTCAGAAAAAAGATAGTCTGATCCGGCTACCGGATCCGGAAAGACAGAGGAGACGGAAAAAGGGAACTTACCCTTAGCCGTGTGACCAACTTGCATTAGTTCCTCCACCAAGGCTTTCTCCTTCGTCGGCAGCCGTTTGATCTCCTTCTCTTGGTCCTTGTTCTGGGCCTCGAGAAGGTTGAAGGCTTCGATCCGGCTGGCGAGCGAGGCGTCGCGCTCTTTGACGGTGGCCTCCAGACCATCCACCTTCGCGTGCCAATCCTTGTTCTGCAGCCGTAGAGTGGAGTTGGACTTGCTCAACCAGTCGTTCGCTTTCTTCAAGCGATCGATCTCGCGCTGAGCGCACATGAGGATAGCTGCAACAAATCCGGCTATCAAAAAAAGAGATTCCGGTTAAGGTAAACTTACTCTGGGAAGTCCCGTTGGCAGCAACGAGCTTCTTCTCTAGGGACCGGTTCCCGCCGGCTGCGGCCTCCAGCAGCCGGATCTCCTTCACCGCCAGTTCGAGGGTGGCGGCGAGATCTATCAGCGAGGTGGTGGAGGAGGCGTCATCATCCACGACGTTGGCAGCCAGGGACTCCTTCGCGGCAACCACCGATGTCCTCCACTCCTCTCCCGGCTCGTCCTCGGAGTTGTCGTCACCGACAACCACGAGCTCCTTGCCGGTTGCCGCCCCCGCGTGCCCGTAGAAGAGCCGCCCGACTGAGGACCCTCCGCTTCTGGCTGGGCTGCCACGTCCGGCTGGGTTCCCTCCGCCTGGCTGAGGCAGCCGGTTCGGCTCGAGGTGGCGGCAGAGGCGACGCCTCAGAATAAGAAGGGGCGGAGACGGATGTGGCCGGCACGTGAGGTGGCGACCCGGTCGGTGCTCGCGCCGGGCTCGCGGCTCCAAAGGAAACCAGCATGCTAAAAGAGACAGAAGAAGAGAAGGAGGAAAAAGAAGCTAGTAAGCCAAAGGCAACCAACAGAACAAAAAATAGCAAGGGCGCCCAGAGAACAACTCACCACTGTACCACCGGACGCGGCCCCTTCTTCCAGCCAAGGTGACTCGGCGGAAGGGCGCTGGTCCGGCTCCTCTTGGGGGCCGGCTCTTCTGCGGCAGGCCGGCTGGTGCTAGAACGGCTGGAGCCGCTCCCGCCAGCACCAGACTGGCTGGAGTCGCCGTCCGTCGCAAGGCGTTGCGCCGGATCAGAGGCCGGCGTGGCCTCTTTATCCTCGTCAACCTCCACGCGGGGGTCGGCGGCCGGTTCGTCGTTCTGGCTGGGGAAGGCATCCCCATCCCCGTCCGACTCCTCGCCAGACCGCCGAGCACGCAGCTCGGGCAAGTCAGGCGTGAACGTCTCGAGGGGGGCGTCGCCCTCCTCACAAAAGATGCAAGCGAAGATCTTCCAAATGCAAAAGATTAGTTGGATAAAACAAAAATAAGGGCAAGAAATACAAAAGAAAAACTCCGGCTAAAAGGACCTACCCGAGGCGCGCGGTTGTCCGGTTGTAGGGGGCCAACCCGAAGGTCTAGACTTCCGGTAACCGCTCCTTGGTGATCGTCCACACCCACTCCTTCAAGTTGTGGTAGCAGGGATCACGACGCGACAGCCGGGTCGGGTCCAGCTGGCCGGAGTAGAAGCACATCTTGTGCGCTCGCTGCTGCAACGACATCATCAGCCGGGACATCCAGCTGAGGGTGATGTCCAGGCCGGTTAGCCAGCAGGTGACGAGGGAGCGCATGCGTTGCAGCATCGCGTCCGAATCCGCCTTGTTGCCATAAATCTTCAAGTCCCAGTGCAGCTGGCTGGACTCGACATTCTGGAATGCCAGAAGGTTGATCCGGTCCACATTGGTGCGGTTCTTGACGTAGAAGTACAACTGCTGCCACAGTCGCACCGTGTCATGCAGCCGGAACTTTGGGTAGCCGGTCTGCGCGCGGGAGTAGATGGAGGCGCCACCACAGACGACTAGCGGCCCCTTCGTAAACTGCACCTGCGGCCGGACTCCGAAGAGCCAGCAGAAGAGCCCGAGATCTGGCTGGATCCCGAGGTAGCTCTCACAGAAGGCCATGAAGTGTGCCAGCGTGCCGATTGCGTTGGCCCCGAGATGGTGGAGGTGGAGGTTGAAGAAGGCGAGGAATGTGAGGAAGAATGGGTGCACTGGCAACGCAAACCCGCGCGCCAGGTGTGAGAGGAAAATCACCCGTTCTCCCTCCGCCGGATGTGGCGACACCTCTCCCACCGGTGCAAGCCGCACCTCTACTTCCTCCTCCGGCGGAAGGACGCGGGTGGCGCGGTACTTCTGGATGTGGTCCTCCGTGATGGAGGAGCCACACCACGCTCTGTGTTTGGCGGCCATCTCTGGCTCGTCGGAGGCGTGGTGGCGGATGACTGACGGTGACCCGTACCGCCGATGACGACAAATGGGCGGCGCAGCGGGCTACAACGGTAGCAGAGAGCAAGAGCACAGAAGGGGAGAGGGCAACTGGAAGCGGGGGAACGGAGGAAAGGAACTGCCCCCCCCCCCCCCCCCGGGTGTCCCTTTAAAGGGCCGAAAGGGCAACCGTCCACAGCGCCACGTGGCACCTATCCAGGCGACCCTCACCCCAACCGCCACCCAGATCCTGTGTGTAGATGCGGGGTGCGCAGAAGGTCCTGGAGCGGGAACCGAAGCGTTAGGCGATAGTTTCCCGAGGCGACGTGCGACGGGACGTTACGCTGCCCGCCGCAGAGCAATGATGGCGCGTGCGAGCGTGGCCGGCGTCAGCACTGACGTCACGCGCAGCGCAACCGCCAGGCGTCCGGTCACAAATTCAAAACAAAGAGGGAGCGCGCGCACATTTCGCCTAAGGGCGGAATCCACACGCGCTCGGGGGCTAGTGTCGGGGGGATGATCCCCAGATACCCCAACCGGACAAGAAACAGGGCAGTCGGATCGCGTTCGGCTGGCCAAGTGCAGCCGGACAAGGCAGGTCGGGCCGGCTATCACATGGTAGCCGGATCAGCGAGAAGCAGCCGGCTACGGCAGCGTAGCCGGAACCAATTAAGGAGACAGGACGACGTGCAGATCAGTGCGCAATACGCCCTGTATGACGACAAGACTGGCAACTACTCGACCATACTGAAGACTTTGCAGGGATGACGCAGGAACAGTGGCCCGATGCTGATGACAGGCTCGCACGGCGTCCACTGTGCCTACGACAACTATACCGCTCATACACCGAGGGGACATGTTGTATCGGATACTGTAGATGACCAGCCGGCTAGGACCCGCCTGTGGGGCCTGCCAGTCGGATTGGCCAGTGAGACTGTTGCCTCTCTTCCTATATAAGGAGAGGTAAGGCCTCAGTAGAAAGGGTTGGTCTTAGTGCATTTAAGGCAGTAGTAAGAGAATACAGCTCGAGGAGCACTTGTAGTTTGTATATCACTCATAGTCAGTTCGGCAGGAGTAGGAGTTTTACCTCACCACGAGGGCTCCGAACCTGGGTACTTCCTGCGTCCTGCCACGCTTGCTTGTATCCAATCTCGCCTGCGGACGCCGTCGATAGCTTCCCTGCTAGTCCCCACACCTCTATCTAACCTTCTTAGGTACTGCCGTTCCCAATACAATGACAGGAATCCCCAAGCTTTGATGCTTGTACTTCTTGGACATTTCTTGGGGTGACACGCGTGGCATCCCCAAGCTTGATCTTTAGTCCATCCTTCCTCTCATTACTCATTTCTTTCATACACCTGAAATTTTTTCCTTCATACAAAACTTCACACAATCTTTATTAGCAACACTAGTGCACTCAAGATAATAAGTCTTTAGGTTCAGTTCCAACACCAATAAAACTTCCATTAAAACACAAGCTACTGTAGCACTTCCCTCAAAAAGCTCAATTCCCCAAAAGAACTCAAAAAGGAACCAACAAGAAGCAAATGCAAATAATGGCAGAAATCTGTCAAAATAGACCTGCAGGTAAAGACGAATTTTTTCGAAGACCTTCTGTTGCTCAAATCAAAAACTGTTGAACTAACGAAAGTTAGATAACAACCTGGGGCAGAAGCACAAAAATTCATGCCTCAAAAGGACATGCAGAGATTTTACACGAATTTTTACGGTGAAGCACAGAAATCTGTTTCAGGGCAACAACTTTTCCAATCATTACTTCTCTCTCATTAGAGGTTACTCTTGGGACAAAAAGCAAATAAAAAGGATAAGGAGAGGTTATTAATAAAGTAATAACTTCCAAAACTCAACTAAAACTTTTGAGTTATCTCTGAATAAGTACTTTTCTTTAACGCCTTTAAGTTAGGCATGATAGTTTGAGAAGATGCCCACATAAGAAATATGAATTGAAGTAAAAGAGAGCATCAAGAAGCAAATTCAAAATAGATTTAAGTCTAACCGACTTCCTATGCATAGGAATCTTGTATGCAAATAAATTTACAAAGAACAAAGTGACAGGCATAGGAAGATAAAACAAGAGTAACTTCAAAACTTTTAGCACATAGAGAGGTGTTTCAGTGCCATGAAAACTTCTACAACCATATTTTCCTCTCTCATAATAATTTTCAGTAGCTGATACATTGCAAATGTATCTATAATTTTTGATGTTCCATGCTTGGTTTTATCCACTTTATTGTGTTTTGTCCACACTTTGGAGTACTTTTCACATGATTTCTTAGACTAACCTATTAACAAGAGCCACAGTGCCAGCTGCCTGTTTTCTGCTGTTTTTGGTTCTAGGAAAGTCAGAAAATGAATATTCTCGGAATTGGACGGGACAAAAACCAAAGTGACATTTTTTCCGGAAGTCATCAGATGCCAGAGTACGAGACGGAGAGGGGCCAGGGGGGCACCACATGGCCCAGCCTAGCCCAAACTAGGGGGTGGTCTGGCCGCCTCCGGCATCCCCTCGGCCTCCCCTTCCGCCTATAAGATGCCCTCGGGACGAAAACCCTAAGTACCCGATAAAAAATCCACGAAAGAGTCTGTAGCCGCAGTCATCTCCATTCCTAGATCAGGAGGGATCTAAAGCTCTTCCCGACACCCTGCCGGAGAGGGGAATTCACCCTGGAGGCCTTCTTCATCACCATGGAAGCCTCCGGAGTGATGTGTGATTAGTTCATCCTTGGAATATGGATCCATGTAGTAGCTAGATGGTTGTTTCTCCTCCTTTGTGCTTTCATGTTTAGATCGTGTGGGATCCGTTCATGATCAAGATCATCTATTTGTAATTCTGCATGTTGTGTTTGCGGGGATCCGATGGATATTGAGATGCTATTTCAGATTGATTATTGATTTTATCATGTCTTTGTTATTTGTGATCTTGCATGCTTTCCGTTGTTAGTAGCTATCTTGGCCAAGTAGATGCTAGCAACTCCAAGAGTTAGTATTTATGCTCGATAGTGGGTTGATGCCTCTGGTAATCTGGGGAAGTGACAGAAATCTCTAAGGTACTAGATGTGTTGTTGCTACTAGGGAGAAAACAACAATCCTTTGTTCATAGAACAATCGTATTGTTTACTTTACACGCAATTCGTAAAGCAATAATCTGTTGGTTGCAACTTAATACTGGAGGGGGTTCGGATGCTAACCTAAAGGTGGATTATTAGTCATAGATGCAGTTGGATGGTGGTCTATGTATAATGTTGTAATGCCCAATCGAATCTCAAAGGAGTCAAGATGATTAGTATATGCATGTATTGCTTTCTCGATGTTTGTCAATTGCCTTGCTGCAATTTGTTCACCCAGCATGTTATCTATCTTAAGGAGAGCCACCTCTAGTGAACTATGGATCCCTGTCCTTTCTTTTACATACAATCTATAAACTGTTTACTACTTTGTGTTTACTTTCTGCAAACTATTACTTCCTTCCATTTGATACGTTTAATCCTTTGTTTTCAGCAAAACCGTGAGATTGACAACCTCATCGCAAGTTGGGGACAAAGTTCTGTGGTTGTGTTGTGTAGGTCTCCATGTTGCTACTAGCACCGGTAGTGCGCCCTGCCAAAGCTCAGCTAGTAACACCTTTGGGGTGTTTCCTTGCTCCTACTAGTTCGATTAAACCTTGGTTTTATAACTGAGGGAAACTTGCTGCTGTGCTGATCATACCTTCCTCTTGGGGTTCCCAACAAGCTCTACATCAACACTGAGCCATCAAGCATTTTTCCGGCGCCGTTGCCGAGGAGTCAAGGACATCTTCACAAGGGGAGTCCCTCATAACCAATCTCTTTACTTTGTTATTTTTGTTTTGCTTAGTTTCTTTTTGCTTCGTTTGCTTGTTTCTTTATCAAAAACAAAAAAAATAGTTTTACTAGTTTGCTTTCTTATTTGAAAACACAAAAATGAATACTCTTGAAAACACTAAGTTGTGTGACTTCACTAGCACCAAAAACAATGATTTTATGAGCACACCTATTGCTCCACCTGTGCCTGAAGATACCTTCTTTGAGATAAAACCTGCTTCACTAAATCTTGTTATGAGAGAACAATTTTCTGGTATTGGTAATGAAGATGTTGCTGCCCATCTAAATAACTTTGTTGAACTTTGTGAGATGCAAAAGCATAGGGATATAGATGGTGATATTATTAAGCTGAAATTGTTTCCTTTCTCTTTGAGAGGAAAAGCTAAAGAGTGGTCGAATTCCTTAACTAGGAATATTATTGATTGTTGGACTAAGTGCAAAGATGCTTTCATTGGAAAATACTATCCACCTGCTAAGATTATATCTATGAGAAGTGAAATAATGAAGTTTAAACAATCTGATAATGAGCATGTTGCTCAAGCTTGGGAAAGAATGAAATCTTTGGTTAAGAATTGTCCCACTCATGGACTGACTGCTTGGATGATCATCCAAACTTTTTATGCAGGATTGAAGGAAGCTATTGGATTCTGCTGCTGGAGGTACCTTTATGACCATTACTTTGGGTGCTGCAACAAAACTTCTGTACAATATGATGGTTAATTATTCTGAATGGCATACCGAGAGAGCTCCACAAGGTAGGAAGGTAAATTCTGTTGAGAAAACCTCCTCCTTGAGTGATAAGATTGATATTATTATGTCTATGCTTGTTAATGGGAAATCCCATATTGATCCAAATAATGTTCCTTTAGCTTCTTTGGTTGCTCAAGAAGAGCAAGTTGATGTGAACTTCATAAGAAATAACAATTTTGGCAATAATGCTTATAGGAATAATTTTGGTAACAACAATTATAAGCCATATCCTCCCAACAATGGTAATGCTTATGGAAATTCTTACAACAGTAATAGGAGTGCACCCTCTGAACTTGAAGTTATGCTTAAAGATTTTATTAGTAAACAAACTGCTTTCAATAAAACTATTGAGGAAAAACTCTCTAATGCTGAAAGAAATATAGCATCTTTGGCTGAAGCTGAATCTTCTTTGAATAAAATGGCTGCTAAAACTGAAACTAATGATAATCCCTTTGCATCTACTAATGCTATACAAGTAAGAATTGATGAAAATGTTAGACTATTAGCTGAATTACATCCTAAGTAGGAAAGAGAGGATGAAATTGCTAGAAACATTAGTGTTTCTACTATCACCACCACTAGTGTTGAGGCTAGTAATAGTTCTACTACTTTAGATGATAAATTTGATTTTGATCTTGATGGTTGCAATATCTCTGAAGTTATTAAGTTCCTACAAAAACTTTCTAAAAGTCCTAATGCTAGTGCTATGAACATGGCCTTTACAAAACACATTACTGATGCTCTCATAAAGATTAAAGAACAAAGATGAAACATAACGCTTCTATTCCTATTAAACAAGAAGATGGTTGGGAACCAATCATCAATATGAAAGTGAATGACTTTGATTTCAAAGCTTTATGTGATCTTGATAGTAGTGTTTCTATTATGCCTAGAAGGATTTATGATATGCTTGATTTGCCTCCACTTGAAGATTGTTATTTGAATGTCGCACTTCATGATAATGCTAAAAAAACTCATGGGGAGTCTTAATGATGTTCTTATAATGGTTAACAATGCCTATGTCCCCGTTGATTTCTATGTTTTGGATGTTGAATACAATGCTTCTTGTCCTATTACTTTGGGAAGACCTTTTCTTAGAACTGTTGGTGCCATTATTGATATGAAAGAAGGCACCATTAAATATCAACTCCCACTCAAGAAAGGTATATAACACTTCCCAATGAACAGAGAGAAGATTTCTTTTGCTTCTCCTATGAAAACAAAATTTGGTATTAATGCTTCTTCATTTGAGAACACTTGATTCTTTTTCTTGCTTCTTATGCCTAACTTAAAGGCGTTAAATAAAAGTACTTATTGGGAGGTAACCCAAAAGTTTTAGATGAGTCTTGGAAGTTATTACTTTAGTAATAACCGCTCCTTATCCTTTTTATTTGCTTTTTGTGCCAAGAGTAAGCTCTAGTGAGAGAGAAGTAATGATTGGGAAAGTTGTTGTCCCGAAACAGATTTCTGTGCTTCACTGTAAAAATTCGTGTAAAGTCTCTGAACGTCTTTTTAAGGCGTGAATTTTTGTGCTTCTGCCCCAGGTTGTTATCTAACTTTCGTTAGTTCAACACCTTTTGATCTGAGCAACAGAAGGTCTTCAAAAAAATTCGTCTTTACCTGCTGGTCTGTTTTGACAGATTTTTGCCATTTTCTGCATTTGCTTCTTGTTGGTTCCTTTTTGAGTTCTTTTGGGGAATTGAGCTTTCTGAGGGAAGTGCTACAGTAGATAGTGTTTTAATGGAAGTTTATTTGGTGTTAGAACTGAACCTTAAGACCTTTTATCTTGAGTGCACTAATATTGCTAATAAAGATTGTGTGAAGTTTTGTATGAAGGAAAAATTCCAGGTGTATGGAAGGAATGAGTAATAAGATGAAGGATGGACCAAAGCTCAAGCTTGGGGATGCCACGCGTGTCACCCCAAGAAATATCCAAGAAGTACAAGCATCAAAGCTGGGGATGCCCAAGGCATCCCCTTCTTCATCAATAAAAATCCCAGGTTTCTTCCAAACGCTTCATTTTTATTGTTTCATGCACAATTGTGTTGTTCTTGGAGCGTATTCTTTTTCATTTTCGTTTTTGTGTTTTGTTTGCTTAGTTTGCTGAATAAATTGGTTTGACCCCCTCTTTCATACATTGGTTTGCAAATAGTTTGGTTTGGTTTGGAAAAGAGTAGGAAAGTTCATACTTATGTGGTAAAAAAAGCTTGTTTTTGACTGTGGCCTATGCTTGATATTGTTTTGGCTTTATGCTTAGTATTCTTTGTTGTAGCATGACTTTTTATAAACAATTGAGATTGCTTAATGTGCCTTGGATGAATCATGCGTTGTTTTAGCATATTAAAGCACAGTATAGTGGTATTCTCCTTTGATGCTTTATTTGGGTTGAGTTGGTGCATGCTCACACCATGTTATGACTATCAAAAGTCACCATAGCCTTTATGATCCTTTAGTTTTCAACTTGTAGTATCACTTTATGGTTTGATCAATGATGTTTTGTCGCTCTGCATGATTATGGCCATTATTGCTCTCTTAGTTTGTCGCTCCCAGTCTTTTGCTAGCCTCCACAACCAAGTATGAGTTCCACTCATGCATCCAACTCCCTAGACCAAGTTATTCCAAAGAGTCCACCATACCTACCTACTAGCTTATGCTATTCCAAGTATATTCATGCTTTTGTTTACCTTCCAAATTAAACTTGTTATGAGAAAACTAGTGATTAAAGCTCTCACGAACTTGATGGCACACTTTACTTTTTGCATCTAATAAACTTGAACCATTGGGTCCTTCTGTTTTACGTATATGCTTGCGCTTTATAAGTTGAAATTACCAGAACCATGTACCATGGGGAACGCTTTCAACATTGCACTTGTACTTTGTACCCCATTAATATCATGTTCTTTTGCTTACGGATCCCGGCGGTGTGAAATAAAAGTGGAACTTGTAAGATCATGGAGTTCGTATGTGTGTTAGAGAAACGCCTGGGTCGCTAGCCTAAGCCATGCCTAATCATGGTGGAAACTTGTAGCATCACCATAATGAGCACTCTATGAAGCATCCTCAATAAAAACCTATGCAAATAGCAAATAAAAAGATTGCTGAGATGCTCATTGTCTGCTTGCCTTGTCATTTTGATTATGGGATAGCTCCTGTATCATGTGCAAGGGGTACCCCGTTGGCGGTTCTATATGATACACATGTACTTACAATGACAAGAGCTTACTTGTGACTAAAGTTGAGTATCATGAGGATCGGTCTTTGTAAGTAAGGGGCATGAGATTTCGGTTTATAACTTGTCAAGCATATCCTCTTAGTTGTGTCACTTTAACCTTAATCACCTTAAAGATGCTTATGATAGGGGCAATGAGAGCTGAAAGCTATAAGTACCATAATTTTTGGAAGCTCTTTATGAGACTTGAATCCCTACTTCCTTCTATGAAGGCCTTTCTTCCACCATATATTGAGTCTCCACCTTCTACCTTTATGCACCTACTTTGAGAGCATAGTGGCCATTCTTAGTTCTATGTGCATTGTCCCAAGACTAGTTGATTGATGCATAGCTTGATATTGCTTGTTTTAAACTATTTGTATCTAGTCACTCTTATGAACTTTGAAGGTGTCCTAGGCATTTATGTTTTGCTACTCTATGAGGGACAAGCTGAATACTATTATGCTATGTTTTCTTTATGTGAAACAAACAAACGTCTTGCAAAGCATTGTTATTCATGAATCTTTTGTTTGTGCCTTTTCATGTTGCATCATAGTTTCTTTGTATTATTGCTAAAACTTTGTCTTTCATGTTATGATTGAAGTACTATGATACCAGCTTTGAATGTTTTGCAAATACTTTGATCAAGTCTTTGATGGTGCATGTCACCTCAAAAATTATTCTTTCTTTTTATCACTTACCTACTCGAGGACGAGCAGGAGTTAAGCTTGGGGATGTTGATACATTGCAAATGTATCTATAATTTTTGATGTTCCATGCTTGGTTTTATCCACTTTCTTGTGTTTTGTCCACACTTTGGAGTCCTTTTCATATGATTTCTTAGACTAACCTATTAACAAGAGCCACAGTGCCAGCTGCCTATTTTCTACTATTTTTGGTTCCAGGAAAGTCAGAAAATGAATATTCTCGGAATTGGACGGGACAAAAGCCAAAGTGACATTTTTTCCGGAAGTCATCAGATGCCAGAGTACGAGACGGAGAGGGGCCAGGGGGCCACCACACCACCTGGCCATGCGGCCCAGCCTGGCCCGCGCTAGGGGGTGGTCTGGCCGCCTCTGGCACCCCCTCGGCCTCCCCTTCCGCCTATAAGATGCCCTCGGGACGAAAACCCTAAGTACCCTATCAAAAATCCATGAAAGAGTCTGTAGCCGTAGTCATCTCCATCCCTAGATCGGGAGGGATCTGAAGCTCTTCCCGGCACCCTGCCGGAGAGGGGAATTCACCCTGGAGGCCTTCTTCATCACCTTGCAAGCCTCCGGTGTGATGCGTGAGTAGTTCATCCTTGGACTACGGATCCATGTAGTAGCTAGATGGCTGGTTCTCCTCCTTTGTGCTTTCATGTTTAGATCTTGTGGGCTCCGTTCATGATCAAGATCATCTATTTGTAATTCTGCATGTTGTGTTTGCGGGGATCCGATGGATATTGAGATGCTATTTCAGATTGATTATTGATTCTATCATGTCTTTGTTATTTGTGATCTTGCATGCTTTCCGTTGTTAGTAGCTATCTTGGCCAAGTAGATGCTAGCAACTCCAAGAGTTAGTATTTATGCTCGATAGTGGGTTCATGCCTCTGGTAATCTGGGGAAGTGACAGAAATCTCTAAGGTACTAGATGTGTTGTTGCTACTAGGGAGAAAACAACAATCCTTTGTTCATAGAACAATCGTATTGTTTACTTTACACACAATTCGTAAAGCAATAATCTGTTGGTTGCAACTTAATACTGGAGGGGGTTCGAATGATAACCTGAAGGTGGATTATTAGTCATAGATGCAGTTGGATGGCGGTCTATGTATTATGTTGTAATGCCCAATCAAGTCTCAAAGGAGTCAAGATGATTAGTATATGCATATATTGCTTTCTCGGTGTTTGTCAATTGCCCCGCTGTAATTTGTTTACCCAGCATGTTATCTATCTAAGGAGAGCCACCTCTAGTGAACTATGGATCCCGGTCCTTTCTCTTTACATACAATCTACAACTGTTTACTGCTTTGTGTTTACTTTCTGCAAACTTTTACTTCTTTCCATTCAATACGTTTAATCCTTTGTTTTCCGCAAAACACGGTGAGATTGACAACCTCATCGCAAGTTGGGGACAAAGTTCTGTGGTTGTGTTGTGCAGGTCTCCACGTTGCTACTAGCACCGGTAGTGCGCCCTGCCAAAGCTCAGCTAGTAACACCTTTGTGGTGTTTCCTTGCTCCTACTGGTTCGATTAAACCTTGGTTTCATAACTGAGGGAAAACTTGTTGCTGTGCTCATCATACCTTCCTCTTGGGGTTCCCAACGAGCTCTACGTCGAACGACGAGCACATCACCAAGCACTCCAAACTTGTGGATCCATATACGGAGGAGGATTTATCACCATTCTCGCCCAAGCACAGGTGTTCGCCGTCTCGGTTTTGCTACTCTTAATGCATGTGGAATGATTAGAAAAATTAATGGTAGGTATTACTTCGATATACTGGGAGCCGATCACTTGATAGCTACTCCTTTGCATAATGGTCTATTCTATATCGAGGATGGACATGTACATTATGATGTGCAGGTTAAGGCAACCCTACCACCACAAGCTGAACCACAAGGAGAGGAAGAAGTAGAAGAAGAGAATGAAGAACCCGAACAAGAGCAGTAGCCACAACCAAACTACTACACCACCTATGAATATGTGTACACGCTCGAAGGAAACATTGATAATATGAACAACCTTGCCATCAACCTTCGAGACTCCACCATGAACCTCTTGTCCTAGTTCATCGATCGTAGCAGCCAATGGAACTTGGGAGATTATCCTCCGCCACCACAATGAGCAACAACGGGGCTTGAAAAAGCCTAATTTTGGGGATGTGTTCCTCAAGAAATTTATTTATGTAATAATGAGGTTGTACATATAGCTCCATGTTAGCTTTAAAACACTCATGTTGGACTTGCCAACACTTTCCTTTTTCTTTTGTTTCTTTTTTCTTTTTTCTTTGTTTCTTTTGTTTGTTTTCAGTATCTTCCTTAGTCGCCAATATTTTTCTATTCTTTAAACCCAATCCTCAAAATACAAAAAAATCCTTTTATCCTTATTCTTCAAAAGTGGACCTTTCTTTGCCTCTTTGCTTTGATATTATTAATGAGAGTGATCCATTTTTTAGTTTTGAAGGAACACATCACAGGGAAGAGAATTGTGAAGTCACTCATGAGAGGTATGTCCTATGTCTCCCACTTTAGAAATTCAAAATTTCTATGCTATTTGGTTGTATTTTTAACATACTATCCTAGTGGGAGTAATTCAAAATAGTTAGAGTAAAGCTTTCTATTCATATGAGTAAGTAGTTGAGTAAGCTTTTTCTCTAGTCCTTGTAGTTAACCGAGTCTTTCCTTGGAAATAATTATGCTAACTAAGTGCAATACTAAAAATTCTCTGATTATGAATTGTGTGATGTTTTGATTATTTTAGGAGTTTAACCTTGAAGATACTCAACTCCATAGATTTAATGATAGTCTAGATAACACTTTTTAAATGAGTTTTTTGATTGAAATGAAGTCTAGTAGTGATTGAGATGCATGCCAAAAATAACATGTGGTTCCAAAGTATGATATTTCTTGAAAGATTATCTACAAAACCGTTGATGCACACCATGATATGCCAACAACTCTGCTAGCCTTTGAACGATCTAGGTATAAATCCTGATTTTGAGTATGAATTGACGACATGGGTAGCTAGCTACATGTGGGAAAAAGTATTGGTACTCTTGAGGGATGTGCAAAATGTTACAAAAGTCATTAATGAATTAAATAGGAAACTAGTATTGAATCCAATGTGATCATCTACAAAGTCTTTGGCATGGTCTAGTTATAATTATATGAATTGTCTTGAAAGGCAATAAATAGAAATAAGTGTTTTGATGGACTTGATTCATTGATGTGGGTGTTAACGAGACACTTGATTGTCATGCTTCTTTTGACATGATCTCTCACACTTAAATTGATGTTATGAAACTTCCTAGTGTTCCTTGGAAAGATGAGAGTTAACTAGAGGAATTGGAATGATTGCTACACTTCTAGTTACTTATGTTTATAGAGACTTTACTCTGATTTTCTTGAGTTACCAAAGCTAGTATGGTATTCTTGGCACTACTCTAACTACGCTAAGCTTTTGAATGGAAGAAGTGTTGTACTCATATAGCTATCTCTCATAAGTGAAATTGAATTCTCGTTATTTAAGTTTAAATGTTGATTTCCTTAGGATTTTTGGTTTCTTGCTTAAGGAAGATCAAGGTTTAAGCTTGGGGATATTGATGGCTGTGAAAATATCCAATTCCTCTTAACAAATTTGTCTTTAGTAAGAATTACTCCTTTACGAAGGTACCAAGCAAATATCTTCGTCTTAAGGGGTAACTTCATTTTCCAAATTTTAATATTATTATCGATAGGAATATCAGGTTGGATCAAAGCTCTATACATTGAGTCAACCAAAAATTTAACTTGTCCACCCCCTCCGACAACTGTACCGTGGATAGTCTTAATAAAAGATTGTTCCATGATACAAGTCTAAGCCCAATGAGGCTTCGTCTAAACGACACATTAGGGTGGTTAGATTCCAAAATTTTGGAAAGTGTATCCCCTCTGTGTCTAAAAATGGAGTAAAGAGCTGGATATTGATGACGAAGGGAAGTTTGGCCAAGTCATTTATCTTTCTAGAATCTAATCTGCGATTCATCCTTAATATTAAACACACTAAACTGAAAGAAGTGTTTTTTGGACGCCATAAGTCCCACCCAAATGTGTGAATCTCCGGGTTTCGAAACCACTTGAGACATCGTATTAGAGCCTACATACTTCCTCCAAAGAATGGTTTGCCAGATACCATCTTCTTTTAGTAGTTTGAACAACCATTTACCTAGAAGTGCGGTGTTTTTTACTTGCAAATCACGTATGCTCAGTCCACTGTATTCTTTCGGTCGGCAAACCACATTCGATCTAGCAAGTCGATATTTATTTTTTTCACCATCACCTTGCCAAAAGAATCTTGATCGGAAATAATCCATTTTCTTTAAGACACCTTTTGGTAGCTGGAAGAACAAGATCATATATAGTACAATGTTTATGAGTACTGAGTTTATGAGAACAATTCTTCCACCAAGTGATATTAATTTACCCTTCCAACAATTAAGACGTTTTTGTAGTCTTTCCTCAACGAGTTTCCATTCAGCAATCGTGAGACGCCGATAATGAATCGAGATTCCTAGATAATTGATTGGAAATTGCCCCAAGCTACAGCCGAATAGTTCAGCATATAGGTGGGCCTCATTCTCAGCCTCGCCAAAACAATACAAATCACTCTTATGGAAGTTGATTTTCAATCCAAAGAGAAGCTCAAATGCTGATAGTATTGATTTCAGATTCTTAGCTTTCTCTAGATCATGTTTCATAAATAGGATAGTATCATCAGCGTATTGAAGAATAGAAATACCACCATCAACAAGATGGGGAACTAGTCCTTCAACTTGGCCGGCAGCCTTAGATCTCTCGATCAGGATAGCCGGCATATCAGCCACTATGTTAAATATTATAGGCAACAACGGATCCCCTTGTCTTAGTCCTTTTTTGGTCTGGAAGTATTTGCTAGTGTCATCATTGGCATTGATGGTTACACTATCCCCAGTCACAAAAGACTATATGAGATTGCACCACTCCTCTAAAAAACCTTTCATACGGAGTGTCTGCTGGAGAAAAGATCAATTAACTTTGTCATAAGCCTTCTCAAAGGCAATCTTGAACAATACACCATTCACTGTTTTTAAGTGTAGTTCATGGATTGTCTCATGGAGGATTACTACACCATCTAGGATATTTTGTCCTTGCATGAAAGCAGTTTGAGATGGGCGTACAACATAATCAGCTACTGAATTCAGTCTAATCATAGCAACTTTTGTGAATATTTTAAAACTAACGTTAAGAAGGCAGATTGGTCGATATTGTTGTATACGTTCCGCATTATTAACCTTAGGGAGTAAAATGATGTTGCCAAAATTTAGTCTAAAAAGTTCTAGCTGATCAACATGCAGAAAAGAGAACAAAAGCATCAGATCATTTCTGATGACTTCCCAGAACTATTGATAAAATTCTGCTAGAAAGCCATCAGGCCCTGGTGCTTTGTTATGTTCCATTTGAAAAACAGCTTTCTTGACCTCCTCCTCGGTGTAAGGGGCGGTTAAAAAGTTATTTTCCTCAACCGAAACCTGAGGGATATCCCCTATTTAGGACTCATCCAACGCGAAAGAGTTTTCTATCGGTGCCGCAAACAAGTCCTTATCATAACTAGTAATATAAGCTTTTAGCTGCTCCTGGCCCTCAATCATACATTCATCCTGAATTAAATAGTGAATAAGCTTCTTCTTATGCTTGTCATTGGCAACTGCATGGAAGTATCAAGTATTCACATCTCATTCAAGGACGAATTTTGCCTTAGAGCGTTGGTACCATTTGAGTTCCTCCTCACGAAGAAGTCTGACAATTTCCGCATTTGATTGGTTTTTGAGCTCAGTCTCTTGTGTAGATAATAGCCTGACTTCCGCAGAAGCCTCTAAATCATTAATAATGGTTGAAAGGCGTATTTTCTCCTTTTTAAGGATTCCGACAAAATCATTAATAATGGTTGAAAGGCGTATTTTCTCCTTTTTAAGGATTCCGACAGTGTGTCTGGTCCAACCACGAAGGAACTTGCGTAGGGCACGTATTTTGTTGTTCCATTGTTGTATGGGTGTTTCACCACTAACCGGTCTTTTCCAAATAGCCTTCACCAAATCGTGGAACCCATCATGCTCTATCCATCCAAGTTCAAATTTGAACTTATGTTTGGATTGACGTAATGGTGTTCCCACAGATAATAATAATGGAGCATGATCCGATAAAGCCTCAATATGTTCCAGAGTGCCCTATAGGAAATTTATCTTCCCAAGTATCCATAAGCACTCTGTCCAATTTTTTATATGTAGGCTCCGGAAGACTGTTAACCCAGGTGAACTGTCTGCCAAGCATTGTAACCTCTCTTAAGTCCAAGCTATCAATGATAGCATTAAACATGAAAAGCCAATGCTCATCGTACCGTCCCTGACTTTTCTCACGAGAGAATCTCAGCTAGTTAAAATCACCACATATGAGAATAGGATATGGATTGTCCTTAGCCAGATTAACCAACTCACGCAAAAATCAGCTTTATAAATATCCTGGGCAGCCCCATAGACAGCGACTAGAGACCATGTAAATCAGTTTTGTTACGGACATGGAGTTTAATAAAAAAAAGTCTCTAGCCGAACTAGTTAAAACTTCCATAGTCTCATCCCTGACGCCTAACAGGATACCCCGGATCTTCCTCGCGGTGGACGTGATACCCACGTAAAGTCTACTCCACCAGAAAGGCGATTGAGTAAGGCTTGTGAGAAAGCACGTTACCAGTCTCAGAAATATCCAAAAAATCCAGCTTATGATCTCTCACACAATCACCATTGAACAAATGTTTAGACAAGTCACGTAGACCCCTGTTATTTGAAAACATACCATTCATTGAGAAACAATAAGAGATTTGGATGCACGAGTCCTCTTGCGAGATTTTTGGCTCTTTGATTTCTGACCAGAAGCTTTTAGGTAGATTCGCCACCTTCAGGTGAACTAGAGGAACCACCAGAACCGGAAGAACCGCCGACATGATGATGACCTTATGTTTGCCTTTATGTGTATGTGTTAAATGCTTTATGTGTATGTGTTGAATGTTGTGCCTGGAAACTAGGTTGCAGAAATTATAAATTTGCAGGAAATGAAGCAAAACAGACCTAAATGCCGTCGGCGTATGGCTGACCATATGGTACCTGGCTAGGCCTGGGCCGACGGTGAGGCCGTCAGCGTAAAGGCTGACGTGGCTTAGCGAGCCCACCTGGGCCGACGGCATTGCCGTCGGCGTAAAGGCTGACGCGGCCCAGCGAGCCCACCTGGGTCGACGGCATTGTCGTCGGCGTATTTTTCTACGTGGCCCAGCGAGTCCACCTAGGCCGACGGCATTGTCGTCGATGTATAGCTGCTGGAGCTAACGGCCGTTACGTGCGCCTAGTGGGCCCCACGGGCATCCGCCGACGGCAGTGCACCGATGGCTCTGTTTAACCGTCGGACTAGTCGGTACGCTGATGGTGATGTTTACGCCGACGGGATGCTTGGCTACGCCTACGGGCTAGTACGCCGACGGCTTTCTGGGGCTATGCCGACGGGGGCTGGCCGTCGGCGCCTGGACGATTTCCTGTAGTGTATCCTGGTGTTAAGATGCATATATTCACACACACTCTGATCGTTGATTTTGCTCGAGGAATGAAAAGTGTATCACACGTTTATTCTATGTCAATTCGCAGCTGAAGCTTAGAGCTATATTAAGATTGAATATGGTCTACATCTGAAACCAGTTGCCGGCGAAATTGGAAAAAGGTGATGCATGCACGTTAGATTAGCATTAGTGTTCTTTCAAGTTTAAAATCTCAATCCGGTGTGAGCCCTTACAGTCTTTTAATAAATATGTGAGTCCATTCTTATTAGTAACCTTTTCTGACAATATTTTTACTTGTTTCTCCCAACACACGAGCAGTTTTCCTAGTATATATATAATATTTAATAAGTGAGAAATTCCTTTCTAAAATGGTCATTTGCATGTCTATAAGTGCACAAATCTCGTTGTTCCGTAATCAATTAGGATATAAATAATCTTCAGAGGCCTCGGGGCATTATAATATTTTTCTTTGAATCCACGGTTGGCAGTGTTATAACTAAACAAATTTCACCTTTCCTGCAGTTGTTAGCAGTTTTTCACAACATATTTTATATACCTAATTTTCAGGAATCTACAGCTTAGTCAAACATACCTTTTTTTTGCGAATGTTAGTCAAACATACCCTTACCCAAGCATCTCAATAATTAATATGAGAGAGACCAAATACTCATGGTCATTCTCTTGTGGAGGCACAAAATATTCCACAAAAAGGTATTACATCGCAATAACCGATCCACAGGCAGCCCCTGCCCCATTCCACATGGGTGCTGAAATATGCTTGCCTATCAAACACACATTCTTCTTTGATCTGGCTCCTAATTCAAGATAAACTGAATTCAACGTACCTAATGGTTAGAAAAAATGTTTGTAGAGG
Source organism: Avena sativa (assembly GCA_916181665.1). Taxonomy (NCBI): domain Eukaryota; kingdom Viridiplantae; phylum Streptophyta; class Magnoliopsida; order Poales; family Poaceae; genus Avena; species Avena sativa. The sequence continues at coordinate 567,622,785 of OV702291.1, forward strand.
ATGTTAACTCTTTATTAGATCGCTCAAAATGAGGAGATGCTGGCATTTTCTTCTCATGTGATTCAGTAGAATATTATTATTGTGGAAGCTAAATCAAAGATGGAGCACAAGATTTTAGCATCATCAACATCTGCCACATGAGAGTATGTAGCATAAAATCACTACTTTTCTGCTCAAATTTTGAAAACCCGCCACTTTACGTTTGAATCGCAAAAACCCACCACTTTACGGCAAGTTTGTTGCAATATACACTAAAATAAAATTGACAACAAATTGACACCCAAACCGACAATGGGGCCCACTCTCTAGGCTGATGTGGACTGGGACCCACCTGTCAGCCCAAATAAAAAATAGAAAATCTCTTTATCCCTGTTTACCCTGTCCCGTTGACCACACGGTGGCCACCACCGCTCCTTTCCGGCGAACTTGCCGGCGAGCTCACCGTCACCTCCCCCGCTCATCTTTGTCTTAGAGGCTTGCGTCCATGACCATTGGAACACCTCGGGAAGGGTGGAGTGCGGTGGGCTCCGGCATAGGAGTGGCGGCGCGGGGCAATCTACAGCGTGGGACGGGGGCAAGACGGCCGACACCGGGCTCCGACGCAGGACGTGCGGGACAGGGGGAGCTCAGGGGCAGGACAGGCGGCCCGACGCGGGGTGGGCGAGATCGGGGAGTGGAGCAACCGACAATGGAGGTGGCCGGAGCGGGACAGGAGGGTGGTCGGTGGGATAATAGTCAACTTTTTTATTTTCATTTTCATTAATTGGACTGACAAGCTGGGCCCGGTCCACATCATCAATTTGGTCCTGACAGGTGGGTCCCCCTAGTTAGAATCGTGGTCAATTTCATTTTAGTGTATATTGTAACAAACTTGCCATAAAGTTATGGTTTTTACGATTCAAACTTAAGGTGGTGGTTTTTCAAAATTTAAGCAGCAAAGTGGTGGTTTTATGCTATATACTCGCCACGTGAAAATAGAAAAAAATGATGGTGTGTGGTTTTATCTTGCCCGGAAAGACTGTAAGATATATGGAGAACCTTAACATAAACACCCGTGAGCAAATACACAGAAAATAAATCCATAGCACTCATGTGGGCTACGATAATAATCAATGGCATTATTTCTGATAAATAAAGAGTAGTAAAAAAGAAAATAGATTGAGTAGAGTCGCACGATCAAGTTTTGACCATCCCTCACATAGCGAGCTACAAAAACCGTACCTTATGGTATATGCAACTATCTCTCCCAGGCCGGCATGAATTAATCCAATTACATCTAACAAGATTCAACTGCAGTAACAAAACATCAACAGGAACACTATGGCTGAATATATGGTCTCGTCTCATGATTTGAGTTGATCACTTGACCTACCTTTCTTGAATTGGTGGAAGGAGCAAACCATGTGCCTCGGAATCACCAAACCTGTCATTATCCATGGGGGAATTTCAACCCTAGTCTCAGAAGTCAAAACATTTTGTGCTGCCTTGGTATGTATATAAAGTTGTAAACAGCTTCTTCCATGCATGCTTCCCAAGTTCACGACTCGATCGATCAGTAGAAGAAAGAGCTTAAGCAAACTTAACGCCTTTCTACAATTAAGCTCATCACTGCATCCTACCTCCGTTGAAGGGTGACGAGGCCGACTTCATCTCGGCTTCCAAGAAGCTCATGTCGCTACCGTCGCTACGGTGGTCCCCTCTGGCCACTGACATCCCTCTGATCACATCCCCTGTGCCACCCACGCCGAGGAAGTCCCGCGTCACGTCGCCGTCACCGCCGCCACCACCACGGCCCTGGCTAAATTTCACCTCGTGTTGATCCATATCATACAGCCTCGGATCAATCATGCCCCGGCCGTTGCCGCCGCCAAACATCCCGCCTCCATTGTTACCACCGGCCAGAGAGTTCATCAGGCTCTGCAGGTGCATCTGTCCCTGGTCGACCATAGGTGCGCGACCCTGCGGGACGGACGAGCCTAGGAAACCGCTGAACATGGACGAGCCGCCGTCCGCGCTCGTGCTTGAGCCCATCTGCGCCGCCTTCTGGAGCAGTGCCGTCGCCGACATCTGCGGCAGCATCATGGCCTGCTCATTGTACATCCCAGCGGGAGCAACCTGGTGTTCGCCACCGGAGAAGTTTGCCCCCGCGGTGCTGAAGAAAGCCGCGCCAGAATTCTCAGAACCTGCACCGCCGCCGCCGCCGCCGCCTCCTTCACTGATCTGGTCATTGGCCATGTGTCCCTGACTAGCATGGCCGTGGCTGGAGGTACCGGAGCTATTGGCACTGTTGGCGATGTAGGTGAGGTTGAAAATACCAGGAGCCGACGACGACGTGCCCCCGGAGCCGTTGCCCTGAAGATCCGGGAGCTGCATGAGGCCGTGGAACGGCTTGCCCTGCAGGAAAGCATGCGCGCCATTATTCCCGTCGCCGAACTCCTGCGTCGGCCCGAGGTGGAACGCCGGTGCTTGTGGAGGCGGCAGGTGGCGGAAAGTGGAAGCGCTGGATGACGAGAGGAGGTGGTCGAGGCGGGCAGCCATGCCGCCGCCGCCACCACCGCCGCCGAAGCGGAGGAGGTCCGGGGTTGCCTGGTGGTATTGGCCGTGGGGGTCCTGGAAGGAGGTGCCCACATGCGAGAGGCTGAGTGCCATGTTGGCCGCGCCGGTGGCGCCGTAGAGGTGGCCGGTGGGCGGCAGCCGTGCGCTCTCCTGGGCGAGGGCGTCGCAGAAGGCCCTGTGTGTGATGAAGCTGTCCCTCCTGCATGCACGGAATTAATGCACGGTTAATTTGGCAAATACAGCACCGTGCAGTTGCATCATCAAATAAACCAAAGGACAAAGTATGCACTCCTACTAGTCGTGAAATGGTACGAGGGAAAACGTGACGACAGTGTGTTGTAAAAAACTGGAACAGAAAACACGTGAAAGGTGCCCAGGTGCATGCAAATTATGCTGTCTTGTCATCCGTGCAACGCCAACAGTGTACAAAATATTCTTGTATAGTATATGGAAAAACAATGTGTGTGCTGTACTCCCAGTGAAAAACGAGTAGATGCGCAATTGGGGAGTTACCGCTGTTTCCCTTTTCTTTAGTAGAGTAGATGTCTCCAACGGGACCGACGTAAACAGACAGATGATATCCGTTTACACGTCCAAGAGGACGGACCGACGCAGTATAAATACTTGTATTTTTTTAGTTTTGTCTTTGTATATGCATGCAGTCATACAGAGTATCAACAGACTTCTTTATCTAAGTTGAAATATGGTTTGTTTATCTTTTTGTCTACAGTGAGAGTATGACTTTATACACGTAACTGCGTGAGAAGTATTTAGAAACAAAACAGCTACAGAAGGGTGGTTAAAACCTCTTCCAAATGTGGATAAAAGTGATGGACATTTCTAATGTTCAGTTTCTTAATGAATAGACAACCCCCAAAATTTGTATCTACTATTAACTAAAATACATCCTTCAAAAATCTTATTTATGTAACGTCCACTATATTTACATGACACCTTAGAATCCATGTCAAGATAGGCAATTTTCTATATAGCGTGTCTTTGAAAGGTAAGACAACAACTAGAAGAGGGGAAAAAAAGAGGTGGAACATTTACCAATATATTCTTTTATACATGAATTATGTGATATTTTAATCTTATGAAAAGGGGTTTTCTATCTATAATAACAAGCTTACTTTCTATTAAAACACCGTGTAACTTTCTTGGGCCTTTCATTTATCTATGAGATGTAGGAGTATGCATTGCGATTTGATTTTCACACAATAATCCAAACTTTTCATGATTAAATAATTCATAATTGTCGGTCTTGCCATAGTATAGATACATGTATGGGAGGTTAGGGTGTGTCGAGAGTTCATTGTGTAGACATGAATTTAGCTAGGTCCGGCCTCCCTTAGGATAAATAACCTACTAAGTTGTGTTTGGTATTTCTATAAATATTACATTACACAATGTTTCGACGAGTATCAAAGGGCAGCGGCGGAGCTATGAAGGAGCTGAACCGGGCCATGGCCCACGAAGGATTTTGACAATACTTCATTTTTCTTGCTGGCAAAGCCCATAAGTGCTTCAATTCTGTAGAGAAAACATGCTCTGCTGCAGCCCAGCCCGCCAACATTTCTACTGTAGCTCTGCCATAGCCAAAGGGATCTACCACATGACACAAAACTAGGCACTTCTAGTTTCAATTGTGTGTGCTTCTTCCACAAGAGCATATGGCTCTCCTTTTGTTATCATGGAGCAGTGCCTTGTGAGTGTGACAAGTTTCTCCATATCCTATGAGTAGGTACTTATGTCATGGGGTTCTTTTGAATACGGCTCAAAGGACGTGTATCTAGGAAACCACAAAGACACACTACTAGGAAACAGCTCTTCTGTGGCGCACCTTTTTTGAACATCTGTGGCGCATTTGTTAGTCACCACTGATACCTCGCCACTGATAACTAACTTCAGTGGCGCATTTCGAAATGCGCCACAGAAGTCTCAAACTTCAGTGGCGCATATGGCCAATATGCGCCACAGAAGTTGTTTTCCAAAATTCAAAAAAAAGGCGGGCCAGATCTCAAACTTCTGTGGCGCATATGGCCAATATGCGCCACTGAAGTTTTTTTTCAAATTTCAAAAAAAAAACCGGGCCAGATCTAGATCTGGTCGGATCTGGCCGGAGCTGGTGGTGGTGGTGGCGGGCGGTGGCTAGGTCTAGGAGGAGGTTGCCGGAGTTGGTGGTGGTGGAGGAGGAGGAGGAGCTCGCCGGAGTTGGTGGTGGAAGAGGAGGAGAAGGAGGAGGAGGAGGAGGAGGAGGTCACCGGAGTTGGTGGAGGAGGAGGAGGAGGTCACCGGAGTTGGTGGTGGTGGAGGAGGAGGAGGTCGCCGGAGTTGGTGGTGGAGGAGGAGGAGATCGCCGAAGTTGGTGGTGGAGGAGGAGGAGGAGGAGGTGGTCGCCGGAGTTGGTGGTGGTGGAGGAGGAGGAGGAGGAGGTCGCCGGAGAGTGGAGAAGGAGGAGGAAGGAGAAGGGGAGAAGTGTGGAGGAGAGGAGGGGAGGAGAGGAGGAGAAGTGGGGAGGGGAGAAGAAGTGGGGAGGGGGAGAAAAAGGAAAAAGGGAGGGAGAAAGGGTGCTGGCGGGATTCAAATTTCGAATCCCGCCCAAGACTTCTGTGGCGCATATGGGAGAAATGCGCCACAGAAGTTTCTCCCCCTTTTTTATTTTTTTGCAGTAAAAAATCTTCTACCCTAAATAACATTTTACTCTTTTCGAATTTGGGGATTATGTAAAATTCAGAACGACCAAAAGTATGCAAAATGTAAAATAACAGATTTTTTCCGACATCGTATGCAAAAGTTAGAGCCGTTTTACCGGGCCATGACCTATTTTTGCAAAATACATCGAAATTCATGTTTTTAAAATTTGTCTAGATCTATACCCTAAAATCTAACTACAACTTAAAGGAATTATTTTTTTAAAGTTTCTATCATTTCTGTTTATTTTTTACAAAACTGAAAAGGCGATCCGGGGGGGTCTGTTTTTCCCCCCTATATGCTTGTTCTGTGGCGCATTCACCTATATGCGCCATAGAAACATCACATTCTGTAGCGCATATGGACATATGCGCCACAGAAGTTTCTCCTTCTTTTTTTGCTGCTTGGTCCCATCAACCTTCTGTGGCGCATACGTCTATATGCGCCACAGAAGTTTGACACTCCAGTGACGCACACGAAAATATGCGCCACAGAAATATGGTTTCGTGTGCGTCACTGAAGTGTCAAACTTCTGTGACGCATTGTTTCTAGTGCGCCACTGATATATATCTGTGGCGCATATTTTTACATATGCGGCACTGAATATCTTGTCTATATATAAGCTATTTTCTAGTAGTGACATTGTATACGGATATAATTATGGTATAATATTTGTACACTACAAATTGATAATAGAACTGTACAGTGTTTGGGTAAACTACTTAGTGCGTGCAGTTCTACATGGTACCAAAGTCAACAGGTCTTCATTTCAAGACTTCGTCGGCGCAAACTTTAAATGAAGAATTGCGGCTCACTTCTGGTCCACTTTTAGGGAGCCACAGATGATGGCTGTCGAAATTTAGATAGCAAAACTACGGCCCACTTTTATTTGGTCCACATTTAGGCCCGACGGGCAGGGGAAGTGTTGAAGTATAAATACATTGCCCTCTTCCTCTCGTCAGCTTGACCTTTTGCTATGCTCGTAACTTAACAAATCTGATTTTTTTAGGAGTGAACTGAAAGAACCGTTTCTAATTATTTATACTGGAGTGATTTGTTCTGTCACTACCTAGACCCTCTGAACTAGTTATATGCTCACTAGTTTTGTGTTTTCGGCCGGTCTGTGAAATTTCTGTTCTCTCTAGGGCCCAATATGAAGTTTATGCTGGCCCGGTTATAATTAGATATCTTATCCCTACATTATATTATATCATACCACATTCGTGTCTGAAGTGTAGGATTTGACTAAAACCCGCTGTTTCACTTGTATCACACTCAATGACAGCTCGTGATCCCAGAAACTCATGTCAATCAAGCAGGAAAAAGAGGAAAAACGGGTAAGCAGGTTGCTTGGAATGTTATGCTAGCTACTGATATAGCTAGATTCCGAACAGTAGGAAGCTTCCAAGTAGAAACGGCAGCAATGGCACAATTTTATGCTGTCAGTAAGTAGACATTAGTATTTTCATGGGCGAGCGCGGTCATCAGTAGACTTAATTTAATTTGTAGCAAAGCTCGTATCCCAATGAGAAAGGCTAGCTAGGAGTAGGAGAGAGGGCCCCGGGTCATTGAGAATTATTGAAGCGATCGAAAGAGATGTTGCATGCAGTCACGCAGACACTGCAGAGGGATGCCGTGAAAGAAATCATTCAAAAAATCCACATCCGAGTGAATGCAGCTAGGTTCTGCAGATGCCTTCCATATACGCTTCTCGTCCCCATTAAGGAAATGTTTGCCGAACTAGTGAAAGATAGGGTGACCGCCGTGCTGCAGCCCAAATGGATCAATGATGTAGAGAGAGAAAGAGAGAATCTCGCTGCTGGCTCCTGAGAACTGCACCCATGTGAAGATATGTGAGGGCCTGGATGGATGGAGCAACGTATCCAAGGAAAAGTTGTGATGCGTGTACGTGAACCAGGCCTGGCTAGGTCTGAGCTAGCTAGCTTCTGACACGGCCAACGAAAGGTCTAGCAAGCTAGCCAGCCAGCCAGCCAGCTCATGTGACAACATGATGGATAGACTAGCTTAATTACGCGGCAGCCCAATTCTGGGAGTATATATGCACATGTAGCGTGTCTGTACGTGTGCCCATGTTCCTGTGGTGTGTGGGCCGTGGGTGTCTCTGAAGATTGTGCTGCTGCTGCATACTGACGTCCCGGCCGGGGCAATCATGTACGCAGCAGCAGTGTGACGCATCACGAGTACGTGTGTACGTGCATGATGCGTACTCGTGCAAGGGAAAAGCTGGTAACCTGGACGAGTTTACCACGAATGGCGTCATCCAGTAGACAGGCTAATTTCCTGATTCCTTCGCTCATTCGAACCTTGCACACAAATTAAGTGAAAGTCCAGACAAAACCCTAACTAACCCCGGCCCGAACTCAACATTATCGATTCAGCTCTAGCACTGGGCAAAATTAGAACACCAAAAAGACATGAGGCGATCGAAGGACAGTAGCATGCATGCATGCAAGCTGCTTGCATCGCATGCATGGGATGCGCGCAGCACGCAGGTGGTCCTTGGCAAGACCGTGCATGACAAACTAGTCTAGTTACTTACCGCGAGATCGATCGATCGATGCGTATGCATATGCATATGCACGATGCATCTACCTACCTACGAAGTAGTACGATCAATACGTACTTACCGTGAGAATAGGGTGCCGCAGTCGCAGCGGTACTCGCGGGTGCCGCAGATCTTGGAGTGCGCCTTCCAGTCCGACTGCACGGCGTAGCGCTTGGCGCACTTGTCGCACTTCCACTTCTTCTCCCCGTGCTTGCGGCAGAAGTGCTTCTTGATCCCGGTCAGGTCGCCCAGCGCGCGCCCGGGCTCGTGGTGCACGCACGTCGGCTCCGGGCAAAGGTACACGCGACGACGCTGCACCTGGTTCGGGTCCTTCTGCTTCAGCTTCCAGGGGAGGTTGTGCCCGCGACGGTGGAGCTGGAGGTTCTGCTCGCGCTGGAAACCCTTGCTGCACACCTCGCACACGAACCGGTTCGTCGCCATCAGCGTCTTGGGAGAAAGGGCGATCACATCCGCGTCAGGGTCTGCATTTTTTTAGTCAGAATTAGCTCGCTCATCAGTTATTAGCCATCTCTCTACTCTTACTACTTAGCATGCAGCAGAAGATAGCATTCATTTGGTGCTAACATTTTGTTTTTATTACAGTTAAATACCGATAGATGTAGAGATATGTTAAGCTCAAGCGTGCGCACTGATTAACAAATAATAATGCCGGGCGGGAGGTAAACAAAAAAAAACATGCTAGCGCTACCTACTGCTGTATCTTCCTTTGGTTTTGGTGAGGAAGGGACAAATGAAGGCAACAAAGGGGAGAATATTTGCATCAGACTTTGAGGAAGAAAACACGCGAGAAAAGGCATTTGCAGCAAGTGATATATAGTATAGGGAGCAAAGGAATTAACGACGATCGTGTCATGGCCCCCAATCTGTATCTCTCATAATTGGCAAGAGGAAGAAAGACCCAAAGGTGCAGAGAAGAACAGCTAGACCATGTACATGCATGGAATCTTGCAAGAAATATTCCAATTTGATCAGATAACACACGTGAGTCGTGGAGCAGCCCGTGAGTCCGTGACTGTATATACAATTCCAAGGAATTTTTCTTGGAACGCACAAAGAATTACGGAACAACCAGTGTCTACTACTGACACATGAGGCATTCAAAGGAATAATAGGAATGAACAGGCTGAATAATCTAGGAATAGTCATTAGGTGTTCACCAGTCTACACTATTCAGGTGAGACTACACATGCTTTAAATGAAGTACAGTGAGTAGTAGTAGAAGATGCGACGACCACTTGGTTTGGATCGAGGTATGCAAATGGAAGAAATTCATTGGACAATGAAGAGAGAGAGAGAGAGGACTGGAAGTGAAGAACACATGGGGACCATTTTCTCATGCTATATAAATCCAGTGAAAACAATTCTTGGATTCCCTTTTAGAAGACACACCCTTTTACGTTGTGAATCAAGATTTCGAAAACAAGAAACAAAGTCCGCATAAAGTAAGATCGACATAAGGAGAAATCATGTGCATCTCAGACTCAGAGAGAGAGGTGGAGGCTTGCATCTAAGCTCTCTCGACTCTGCGGAAAAACCGGGAGCAGACCCACGCAAGGAAGGACAGCTGGGTGATGCTATGCATGCATGAATGGAATTGCAGAAGAAAAAAGGGCACCTGCTTGCTTCTCTTACCTGGTAGGGTTCTCTTCTTCTTGACCGGTGGCGCCGCAGGAGGCGCCTGGTCTGGCCCCGCCGTCATCGCGTTGGGCGGCGGTGCGACGACAGCAGGTTGCCGGTGCTGCTGCTCAAGCAGCGGCTTGTTGATCTGGTCTTGCTGGCGGCCATCCCTAATTCCAAACAACGCCGCCACGGCCGCTGCTGATGAACTGGATGCCATCTCGCCGCTCAGATTTATCGTAGTAGAAGCTACTCACCAGCAAGAGGGGGGAAACCTTTCCCTTTAGGTAGTAGCCCGGCCTTCTACTAGCAGATTTCCCTTCACTCGAAGAAAAAAAGTAGCGCTTTCCATGTGAGCCATGCATGCGGAGAAGGAACTCAGGAAACATTCGAAATTGACAGTACACAGCAAGAAAGATGACGCCAGAAAGTTGTTTCCCGGAAGAGGAGGAGGAGAGGAAAATACCAAACAGAAAGATAACAAAAACAGGAGAAAATTGAGAGGAGAGGGCATACCTATCTATCTATCTCATATGTGTGTCTTTGCCCTGGATCGATCTGAACCAACAAATTAAGGAGTCGACAAGAAGCTAGCTGGGGAAAAACTCCAACGGGTTAGGGCTCGGAGACGAACAAGCGAACAAACTTGGCAGTGAAATCCAAACCGAGAGTTGCACTCACGAACAAGTGTATGTAAAGGAAAGCAAAGCTAGAGCGAAGGAAACAAATCAGAGCTCGCAAACACCAAACCCCACACAGTATGTATGCAGGGAAGAACGATAGGTTTGTTTCTTCTCCATACCTGTGTGTCTCTCTTATCTATCTATCGCTTGCGCTGCTGGGTATGCCAGCTACTGGTCTTCCTGCTTGCTTGCTCCTGGAGACGAGGCGGAGAAGAAGTGGGAGAGGGGGGAGGAGGAGGGTATGGAGGAGGCTAATAAGAAGGTTGCTGTCTGATTCCTTTCATTCACTTCGTTGTCATGCTTTTCCCTTTCGCCTTTTGCCTCCTCCTTTTTCCACACTAGCTACTGTACGCTCCTCCTCCTCCGCTATACTCCTACAATACTGTATTAATCACAATACTGTATTAATCACTGCGAATATATGGTGGTATACTCATTATTGTACGTACTGGGGTAAATGAGTAAGTTTCTGTGTACAGCTCAGAGATATTAAGAGAGGGGGTCGAGTACAGCCGATGGTAGAGAGGAGCAAGCTCACGGAGGCAAAGCGGCCGGTGTCGTCAAGCGGCTGCGGATCGGGTCCACCGACTGCGCGCGACCGGCGGGGCCCGCGCTCACACACACACGGGTCGTCAAGCGGCTGAGGATTTGGGTCCACCGACACTTGCCGACGTAGGCCGACGCACTACACGCACGCTCGTCGTTGGATTCATGTATGCATCACGTTCAGCTTACTCACGTCGTCCGCATCTGTGAAATGATAACTCCACACATCTTAATATCCCATGCTTGTAGTATTTGAACATAGTTCACCGATGGTCGGCTCAGAGAAGGAGAACGGACGGCTGTAAGAGCATCTCCGCCGGTGCCTCCCAAATGATGTTGGTGCCGACTCAAATTGACGATAGTTTGGGATGGGCTGCCCAGAACTTCGTACACAAGAAATGCCTCCCAAAATCTAAAATAAATAAAAATGTAGGTAACCGAGACAAGTTTTCATTCAAACTAGGATTATTTATTTCCTCCTGTCCTAATTACTAATTAATGTCGCTAGATTTTTCTAGATTCGGATGTATCTAGTCATGTTTTAATGCTAGATATATCCGAATCTAGACAACTCTGAGAACATTAATTAGGACAGGAGAAAGTACAAAATTTGTTGCCGCCATCCTCGCCCGCATCAATGCCTATCCCAGTGGCCACTTGGATCAGCATCGAGATCGACGACATTGAAGGTGTCCATCGCGGACCACCACTGGCGAATGCATCCATTACCGGCTGTATGTCGTCAATGAATCTAGCAGGGCCTAGCTTAGCCCCAACATATGGGCAAGGTCGTTGGGGCACTTAGGATCGCCGCTTTTAGGTGCGTCTCTAGCAGGAGCACCGACAATGGCTCCTCCTCCTTCACCTTATTCTTCGACGGCAATAGCGGCTCCTCCTTTAGCTTCCCGAGGAAGATCCACCCGCGGGTTGCACCGACTTTGGCTCCTCCTTGGGATCCTTCTCGGGATGAGGGCTATCAGTGTCCAGAAGGAAATGGCATCGCTCACGTTGCATGTGGGAGACAACGCCTCCATCTTGGGGAGGACCAATTGCAACCCACAGTAGGAGGAAACTCGACGAGGAGGAGTGCGAGGAGGACCTTAACATGGAGGATTGTGAGGAGGACCTCAACATGGATGAGCACGAGGAAGACATGGTAGGGGTTTGGGCTCCAAAAAACATTGGGCGTTGGGGAAGACGGTGAGCACGCGGGTGGAGGTTGTGCTGGGCTAGGACAATGTCCACGTTGAGGCCATCCCAATATGAGCCTTTTTTACTGGCAGCCCCAGAGCCTATTGAGATGCTTTGAGCCGCCAGTGGAGATGCTCTAATAGCTAGCAGCTCAGCGCCACCAATTTACGGATACATCTTTGACGTACTCACCATCTCCGACGCTGACACAGGTAGAAAAAAAGCTTATAGCAGTCATTTTGCTTGTGGCGCGCTAAAAGAATTACACACCACCACTTCTAGTCAAAATGCTAATGGCATTTAGTAAATCGTGAACGCCACCACTAAAACCCAGTGCTGGCATTCAGTAATATAGAAACACCAACATTAAATGAGTCCCACGGGTGCAGCCGGGGCAAACCTAGTGGTGGCGTTCCAAACAAATAAACGCCACCAACGGTTACTCTATTTACGGTGTTCAGAGATAATGAATGCCACGACTAAATAATACCACGCGGTACACATACACGACCATGTCCCCTCCCGTCTCACACACACTCATATCACTCAATCTGCTGGGCCCTCTCCCTCCCCACAATGTTTGATCCACCGGCCACCGCGTTCGTCGAGACGCCTCCGCTGCCCCATCCCCGATCCACTGGCCCTATCCCCGAGATGTCGACCCTATTCCCAAGCCGTTGCACCAACCATGTCCTAGAGCCGCTGCAACCGCCCCGTCCTCGAGCCACAGTCCACCGTAACAGCCCCGTCCCTGACTCCCTGAGCCGCCACAGCCGTCCTGCCCCCAACCTCGGTGAGCCACCCACCACACCTTCCTTTTCCCAATAGCAATTGCTCAAAAGTCTAGATAGATATGTTGATAGTGATTTATATGTTAAGCTTAGGCTCAAATTCTAGATACATATGTTAGATAGTGCATTAGTGATATTAAATTTGGACTCAATATCTAGATGGCTTTGTTAGATAGTCCTTTAGATATTAAACTTGGGCTACAGTTCTAAATAACTATGTTAGATAGCCCTTTAGATATTAAACTTGGCCTCACATTATGTTGTAGGGGTTCCGCGCATGAAAACAATAAAATTTTAGCATACGTCCCTGAACCCCTGAAGCTGCCAGGACCTATCTATTAGTAATACAGTAACGGGAGGGGCTTTTCGCGAACTTACCCTTGAAGACCAAAAGCGTTGTCAACGCTCAGGAGAGCGTGGTTGATGTAGACGAGCCGAAGCCGACCTCAAGGTCGTGATAAAGTCCTTGTGCTCCTTCTGGCTCCAACGACTTGAGTGCCTCAAGTGCGACACCTCGCGGGGAGTAACACATGTCCGGTGCCTGACGATGACTCTCACTTCCCCGATCCAGCAGCAGTTGCAGAAGTAGAGCTCCCGGATCTGAATTCCGCAGCGCGACAGCGCTCCGCGGTGAAGATGTCTCTCGCTCGCGTAGTCCAGACTTGGGACCACGGTCACAAGAGAGAGAGGGAGAGAGATAAAATATCAATTGGAGGTTCTTCCAAAAGTGGGGAGACCTTTATTAATTATTGGTGTATTTTTCTAGGCCAAATACCCCACTATATATAGGGGGAGGGGAGGTACTACCTCCCTCAAAGTCCCGGGATGGGACTAAAGGAGAGGAGGGGGTGGGGAGGCCACCGGCCAGCCCCTAGTGGGCTCTGCGCGGGGGGCTAGGCCCAGCCGGCCAGCCCCCTTCCCCCTTCTCCCTCTCTCCTTTCCCTAATAGGCCATCTCCCTCCGGAATTGGCCCATTAAGCCTTTGACCATTAAATTGATTTTTCTCTTTATTAAATAATTATGAATAAATGATTAAATCAACATTTAACATTCATTCACATATTATTCAACCTCCGTGGCTATGGAACACCTTCCACCTCCACTCCAGACATCCTTCGGACTTACCGAAACCCTTCCGGTTTTCTCCCTTCTTTTCTTTGGCGATTCTACCGATCCTATAAACACTCTCTAAGCATCATCAAGCCCTTAAGCGTGATACCCCACGATTCAGGAACACTCCAGACATGGTCGGGACACTCCTGCACCAATGATCGACAGAGGGACCTAGATGGCCATGTGACCCCTGTGCGTTCCACGAAGATCTTTCGTCGTTTGAACCAGGACAGTCGTGTCTTATTCCTTTTGTCACTCGATACTTGCATTGCCCGAGATCTGATCAATGACATCACTATGTCGTGTTCAATCTCGTCACTTAACAATGCTACTAGACTCGTTCTGACAAGTGATATCCTTGTGATCCAATCACATGCTGCGCAGCTATTGGATATAACTTCTCTGAGTGGGCCCTTGATTATCTTCCCGTCACATGGACGGACAAATTCCCGCTCTTGACATATATTGCCTCTATGGTTTCCTCCAAATACCTGAACACACCTTTATAACCACCATTTTACCAGATGGTGTTTGATGCTATCTAAGCACTCTCGGGAGACAGTGATTGATATAGCCTCACGGTCTAAGGAATAGTCTACGAGGATCCATTTCTAATCATCATAACTTGAACTTCGTGACATGATCGAGTCACAATGTTTAGCTTGGGTATTGGTTCATCATCTCATTCTCAGAATGAGATGACCTCATTTCCAACTAGCATAAATGCCACATGATCAGGAAACATGATCATCTATTGACCAATGAACCAGTTACTAGAGTTTCACTTGGAACCCCTAGTTGTTTTTATATCACATGTGTATTGATGTTTCCACTCAATACAGTTATAGCATGATATAAAACTTAAAGGAGTCAAGATGATTAGTATATGCATGTATTGCTTTCTCGGTGTTTGTCAATTGCCCCGCTGTAATTTGTTCACCCAACATGTTATCTATCTAAGGAGAGCCACCTCTAGTGAACTATGGATCCCGGACCTTTTCTTTACATACAATCTACAACTGTTTACTTCTTTGTGTTTACTTTCTGCAAACTTTTACTTCTTTCCATTCGATACGTTTAATCCTTTGTTTTCCGCAAAACACAGTGAGATTGACAACCTCATCGCAAGTTGGGGACAAAGTTATGTGGTCGTGTTTTGCAGGTCTCCACGTTGCTACTAGCACCGGTAGTGCGCCCTGCCAAAGCTCAGCTAGTAACACCTTTGGGGTGTTTCCTTGCTCCTACTGGTTCGATTAAACCTTGGTTTCATACTGAGGGAAACTTGCTGCTGTGCTCATCATACCTTCCTCTTGGGGTTCCCAACGAGCTCTACATCAACCACGCACCAGCACTTTTCTGGGCGACGTGCATTGAGCCATCAGTAATCCACTCACATGCTGTGCAGCTATTGGATATAACTTCTCCGAGTGGGCCCTTGAGTATCTTCCCGTCACATGGACGGATAAATCCCGCTCTTGACATATATTGCCTCTACGGTTTCCTCCGAATACCTGAACACATTTTTATAACCACCGTTTTACCAGATGGCGTTTGATGCTATCTAAGCACTCTCGGGAGACAGTGATTTATATAGCCTCACGGTCTAAGGAATAGTCTACGAGGATCCATTTCTAATCATCGTAACTTGAACTTCGTGACATGATCGAGTCATGATGTTTAGCTTGGGTATTGGTTCATCATCTCATTCGGAGAATGAGATGACCTCATTTCCAACTGGCATAAATGCCACATGATTAGGAAACATGATCACCTGTTGACCAATGAACCGGTTACTAGAGTTTCACTGGGAACCCCTGGTTGTTTGTATATCACACGTGTATTGATGTTTCCACTCAATACAGTTATAGCATGATATAAAACTTAATCATAAACTATATAAAATATGATAATAGTCCTTACTACTATTTGTCTCTAGGGCATATTTCCAACATATGTTAGATAGTGATGTTAAAAAAAGAGGCCATAGTATATGCAAATATCTCATCGTAGCTCCAAAATCTAAAGGTGATAGGTAATTTAAGGATTCATATAGCATAGTTGGGACAAATTTGTGCTGGTTCAATGAAGTAACATAATGTTGCCCTCAACCATGCTATATGAATCGTGACATTATCCTCCTTCTTTAGACTTTGGCGAGATCGATGGGATATTTGCGTATACAGTGATTCTAGCTTCTTTAGGATTTTGCATTACTCAAATACTCATATCTTAACCCTGAAGTTGATGGATAATTTCACGATTCATATAGCTTGGTAGGGACAAAATTGGGCTGGTTGAATCAAGTGCGCAATGTTCCCCTCAGTCATGCTATCTGAATCGTAGCAACAACTCTCTTCTTCAGACTTTGTCGAGATATTTGCACATGCAGCGATTCTCAATTGTTAGTATGTTGTTCCAGCAATTTGTCTTTACTTAATGTTTATTTTGGTTCTTTTTCCTTACAATGGTTGATGATTAAAATTTTGGATCCGATTCCTGGTGTGGTGTAAGCGAGCTAGATGATATGCACAAATATAAATCTTGTGCATTCTACTTGGCTCACTACACCATCCTTGCAAGCTTGTGTCTGATGTAAGTACGAAGCATGTTCTTGATTTGACATTACTTGATGTTTGTTTGGTTTAATTTCTCATTGCAACGGTCGGTGATCATAATATCGCACCATCTAGTGAGAAAAGGTGCCCATAAGGTATTTTCATATGTCCATGAGTATCTTACGCATTTGATTTGGTCTAGTGGCCACTCTCTTTCTTCGCGTGTCTCTATATGAGATTTTCCAGGTATAGATACTTGAACTTGTTTTTCGTTCATTTAGGTTCTTCATAGAAAGGATTTTCTTATAGAGGAGGCATGTTTAATATATTAAATGATCGTCAAGCAAATGCATCCCTACGTAAACTGTGTCTATGAAAGTTGTCAGGATAAGAAGTTTATCATAGTACTTCTTGAAAACTTTGAGACTATGACGATATGTTTAGCTTAGTTATGATTTCTATCCTTACATGCATTTTGATTGAAACTAACTATTGTTTTCATATAACCTTTTCTCAAACCATCCCTTGCTACACAAGAAAGGACTTTTTGACAATGTGAACAGACATATCAAGCACGGGAGATAATTTGAGGTCATCTTGGTGCAAGAGACAGTACCCGACAAGACCTATAAGATTCTAGTCGTCAACAAGACAAACCACACTTATTTTACTTGACCACTTCAGATAGAATTGGTAGAAAGGTATAAGATGGATGCCGGGATGAGGTTGAGGATCTACCTCGACAATACTCATGAAGTCATCTATTTCTCGTACGAGATTCTCGACAACTCGGAGTCTTCTGATTTTGAAGACCATTTCCTTTGGTAGATCTAGATAGATAGATTTCTGCTAGCTGTTGTATTCTGAATAGTGTTTAGTATTGTTGTATCATGTTATTTGATATTTTTGATATATTCAAGATTTTCAGTACTTTTTATAATGTTCGAATTAAAGTTAGTGACGTTCATAAAAACTCAAATGTCACTATTAGTGGGTTTACCGGTGGCGTTCAACGTACATGACACGCGCCACTAGTGAATATTTTACTGGTGGTGTTCTAGCCACACGTGACGTGAGATTAGGCTGGTCATAGTGGGAGTATCATATTACTAGTATCATGCATATGATACTAGTGTATGATACCACCTCTCTAGTGGTTAGTATTATCTAGTAGTATCATAGTACCATTGTATTTAATTTTTCTACAATCTCAATGCAATTGTGTGTATGAGATGTATTGATCATTAAATTACCTAATTTTACGTGCTATGATACGGTATCATATTATGATACTACTAACACCTCTCTCTTCATTAATTATGGTGCCACATCAGATTTTTGCTAAGGTGGCATGCATGATACTCCTTAGAGCAAGTACAATAAGTCCTAGTCAGCTGGCTATAAGGATTAAAATATTATTTTTTTGCCTAGTTGGAAGAGAGAAGAGGAGAGAGAAGAAGAGTAGGCTCTCATGCAAGAGCCAGCTCTAGCACGTGCTTCTAGGCACTTTGAGAGAGTGAAATGTGGGCCATGTAGTGCTAAAATAGTATATTTTTGTAGCTCACTATTGTACATGCTAGCTCCAAGTTGGCTATAGATGACATGACACTTGGCTTATAGCCAACAGCTGACTATACTATTTGTCCTTGCTCTTATGATACTCCCACTAGGACTAGCCTTAGTGGCATGTGGGTTGAATGCCACTAACCTCTTTTTCTGAACACCACCAATAAGCTTTTTACTACAAGTGTGAGCATGCATATAAATCAGCAAAATCTTGTGAACAATTATACTCCCTCCGATCTAAATTAATGTTCTTAAATTTGTCCAGATACGAATGTATGTAGTCATGTTTTACTACTAGATATATACGATCTAGAAAAATCTAAATTACACATTAATTTGGATCAAAGGGAGTAGTCACATTTTCTCATAATTAAAAACAAACGGATTAACACATGCATGGTACGTTATGGCTTCTGCGTATCCGATTCATCTCTTCCCAAAACAAGTATTACCTCTAAGTGCTAGATTCATTTGAATTTAGACAAATCTTAGTTTATTAATTTAGATCTAAGAAGGTACTACACAAAATTGCTCTGTGTACGATATTTATCTTACGAATTATGTACGACGCCGCATCTGCGTTGTGCGTGTGCCAAGTCCAGCCCCTGCCATGACCTGTGGGCCGCAGTACTTATATTATTTAAACAAAATCGTATCTTACCTTCCACCTTTTCCTAATATTACTAATAAGATTTTTTCCTACTCCACATCCAGTTCAAACAAAGAGATAAAATATCCCGATATCTTCTCCCTTTCAGTTCTCTATACTCCATTGCTGCAGCGGTAGAGCTCCAAGTTTTTTGCATCTGAGTTAGCTTCTTGCAACAAACTAAATCTGTACATTTTTCCAGTTCACAACACGAGCTAATGTCCGTAGAGCTCCAAATCATTTGCATCGCACGTACAGACTCATCCCACACAGAATCGTACTAGTATCGGACGCAACTTATCGTACGTATAGCACCACTCCTTTCATATAGGCTAGGCTATATAGCTCCTCAATATCTGGGCTTGCACACTGCCAAAAATGAGCCCGGTGGTTAAAATGCCCCACGGCCACGGGCACTTTAGCCAGAAAGATGTCACGAGTGCGCCTAGCTGACTGCGCTCCGGTACCATTTGGCCGAGCGAGGCGTAGGCAGGTCCAAGCGGTCGCACAGGTGTGCATGCATGTCTTTTCTATCGCACGGGCGCTACTAATTTGGACAATTTGGTTTTCTCCAGCAAGCAGGTAGGCCCGTGTGGGTACGTACAGTACATGGGGATAGGAGGCCCTGATCGAGCATCCTGCGGGGACGTGCAGGCGCATGTACGGGCTCGGCGAGGGAACTTCACGCAACGCTGTGGAATTGAAGGCCGGGGAGGCGGTCGGTATCGTATCCGCATACGTCACGCTGTGACTGCATGCACACATCCATCGTCCATCTATCTCCATGCGTCGTCGTCGCCTATCTCGGCGTAGGTCGTCACGGCCTTCAGCTTCCCGCGGACATTGGGTGCTGCTAGCTCGCACGGCCGTCGTCGGCGATGGAGTGCCACGACGTTCACGTGTGCTCATTCACACAGTTTTGTTTTGGCTCCCCATTTTCGTTTGAAAGAGTTTTGCTCGCTGTTTGTTCGCTGGAACTGTGCAACATACCAACACATTTGCATCGGGCTGGCCCTAGAAAAAGCCCAGCTAGGCGAGCTTGGTAATACCTCCAATTTTTTTTTTGTATAAACATAATTTTGTTGACTTTATGTTGCCAAGGCTTCATTTGTGATCCAAATTTCTAAGAAGACTAACTTCGCACTCCGTTCCTCTCAGCCTGTATGGATCGTTGCTACATATGCCGTTGTAACACGTCGGTTGAGATAATTTGCATCTGAAAAATTCGTGTCGTTGCATAAACACTCTCAGTTAGCTAGAGTTCATGGTTTTTATTCTCTTTGTTGCAGAAGTTTTTTCACATCAAAATCTTGTGTCTCTTACTTGTGGTTTCTTTTTCGTTCGTTGTTTTGCTTGTCGCATTTTTAACACTTCACACATAGCCTAGCATAAGGGCATCTCCAGCGGGCCGATCCATTTCAGACATTAAATGTGTCCATTTAGGTATGTTTGGATCGACCGGCGGACCGATTTTGCGGCCGTGTCCGCTTGGGAGCTCCTAGCATCCGATCCAAAAAAAAATCATAGATAAAGATGAGTTTTACATAGAGAATAAAAAATAGAAAATACATAGATGCTAAATAGGTATCTCCCTAGCATCACCCTCCTATCCTTATCGTTGTCTACTCGTCCTCCTGCTCGTCAATATGGTAGTGGATGCGACACATGGTCCCGTCGATAACCTTGACGGTGAGTATGTCATGGCCATCGAAGTTGAAGACGAGGAGATGGACAACCTGCAGGGTGTGTGCACGGGCGAACTGTTCTCAACCGTGCTGGAGGTACATGTGGCCTTGACTGTCGAACAATACATCCAGAGCTAGCTATCATGCCTGTCGCTGGCGCCCTGCAACTGGACTTCACGGGGCTCCTCTGCATCGCCCCGCCGCTGGCCTCATGCAGCTAGACTTCACGGGGCTCCTCTACATCGACCATCCTCCCAAACTTACCAGGGAGCCATTGTTTTTCCCATGAGTTGTGGTGGATGGGCACAACGAGCTCGAAGTCGAAGAGGTCCATAGTGAATGGCCGATAACTCCCAAGTGCAGGGGATCACCGTAGTACAATACGTTAAGTATTTGAGTGTCGAACCCATGAGGAGCTAAAGGTAAACTATCTATTCTCTAAAGCCCTATAACCCTTTTATATGGCCTTCTATGCAAAGCTAGGATCTAAGTATGTGTTTTGTTTTGGTACTAGGTAGAAAATAAATAAAATATGTGTTAGTGGAAACTACAAGTAAACTAGTGCAAGTTAAATTGATCTAATGAAGTGGAGTGGAGTGGTGGCAAGTTTTCTCAAGTAGCAAGTTTCTCTAAGGAAGTAAATGTTTAGGCAATTGTTATTTCATTCGTTTGTTTGGTTATTTATTGTTTCTTCTAGGACGGAGCCTTAATTAGGTGCAGCCAAATAAATATGCATACACAACTCTTATGATGGATCCTAAGACCATGTTACTGAGCAAACATAGGAATTATTAAGACATAATTGTCCCACCATAGCTATAAACTCTAGGGTCCCCGATATATGTCCCTCCTAATATAACTTTATGGATTGGACCATGGTTTTCTATCCTCCACGGTCCTACCCACTCCATTACATCACGGTGATCATCTTACATGCATTCCCGAACATATGCGTACACTCATATATTGTACAAGAAAATAATCATAAAAGATAACAACACTAAATGCAACCAATAAACGAACTATTTTACTTTGTCATAACAATAGATCAAGGGAAGATAAAATATTGCTTCACACATCATGTTTGCCAAGAGATTGCAATAGGGGGATGGAGAGGATCTTGCTGTAGGTGTTGATGAGTGGAGCCCTACGGAGGTGATTCTGGCAGTGTTTCACCCCTCCGGTCTTCTCTGGCGGTGTTTCCCCCCTTCGATCTTCTCCGGCGGCAGCCTCCTGACTCTCTATTTCTGTGTTTTCGATGTCCTCCTCCATCTGTGTCAAGGATCACCGAAAGGGGGTATATATAGTAGGTTTTAGGTCAAGACAAGTCGTTTGGCGAAAGAATCGATGGCATCGGAGACTCGAGGGAGGAAAGAGCATACCAGCCGCGGCCAGGGGTGGGTCGATGTTGCTGTTCCTGTTGCCTCCTCGGTCTTCTTTTCTAGCAGATCTTAGGCCCATTATTCTCCATTCTGATAAATGCTGGGTCCCGTGAAGTTTCAGGTCAATTGGACGTTGTTTGGGTACCTGAAAGTTAAAAACATTAAAATAGGGGTTTTCTGCCTCATCAGGGTTAATTTCAAAGCAATATGGGAAGTGTGAATTATTCCCAATAATCATTATGAAACATTAATATAACCCATATATGATGCAAATATGTTGGAATATCAAGTAATAAACTGCAAAGTTCATGTATGCATTTTACATGTATCAACATCCCTAAGATTAACCTATACTTGTCCTCGAGTATGAAGGTGATAAAACTAACATAGACTTTGTACTTTAATACTATTTTGGATATCAAAACTGATTACTATTTCTACACAAAGTCAAATGATTCATTCTTCAAAGGAATAGAAATATGCAAGATAGATAATGAAGTGATATCGCATATACAATGAAAGGATGATCAATAGTAATTCACAAAGTGTAACATAGAAGAAAGATCTATGGACCAAACGAATGCAAAATGCAAAAGCAAAAGTAAAGTAAAAATAACCTATAGTGTTCATAGAGTTTTCTTCTAAATTCTGAATATAAAAGTGGACACTTTGGAAAGATAGATAATAAGCAGAGATTAATCATGAATAAGTTTCCTATAGCTTCCAAACGCTTCCTCTTATGATTATGTTTGAATTATGGTATTCATTAGCTTTGAGCCCTCATTACCCCTATCATTAGCATCTTGAGTGGTTAAGGTTAATGTGAAGGCCAATATGAGTCATATGCTTGACAAAGTATAAGTTGAATGCCTCATGCCCCTTGAATACGAGTACCTACACCACATGCTACTCAACTTAGGATCCTAAGCAAGTTCTTGTCATTGTAATTTTATATGTATCATGGAGAATGCCAATGGGGGTATCTCTTGCCCCATGGTATGGAAGGTTTCCCATACCAAAATAACAAGACAAACAGACAATGAGCATTTGAACAATTCTTTTTATTTACTATTGGCATAGTTTTTTATTGAAGATGCTTCATAGAATGCTCACTATGTGATTCTGTAAATTTCTACCATGAATGATGCATGGCTTGGGTTAGCGG
The DNA here is from genome assembly GCA_916181665.1 of Avena sativa. Taxonomy (NCBI): domain Eukaryota; kingdom Viridiplantae; phylum Streptophyta; class Magnoliopsida; order Poales; family Poaceae; genus Avena; species Avena sativa. The sequence goes on from OV702291.1 coordinate 567,645,565, forward strand.
CCCATGCGTTTCTATAGCACATATATAAACTCCATGATCTTACAAAGGTTCCAATTTATTTCACAATGATAGGCATCCATAACAAAAGAACATGATATCAACTAGATATGAATAAGCACAATGTTGAAAACATGCCTCATGAAGCATGGTTATGATAACTTCCAACTCATAATTTGTCAAGCACACAACTTCATAAATTAGTAACAATGGTTCAAGTTTATTATTTGCAAGAAATAAAAGTGTGCCATCAAGTTTATGAGAGTTGTACTAACCAATTTTCTCATAGCAAACACAATCATAAGCATTTTAATTTGGAAGCTAGATAAATCAATAAAACATGAGAAATATAGTTGGAATAGCAATTATGCCAATAGGTAGGTATAGTGGACACTCTGGAAAGAGGGAGAAAGGAGTTGGATAACAAGTTTTAACTTGTTGGGTTTAGTTTTGGGCTAGAAAGAGGGAGAAAGTTAACCATCTACATGCATGCATAAGAGTCCATAGTTCTAATCAATCCATGTCAAACAATGTAAACTAATAGCAAGCATCAAAACATGAATAAAAGATAGCTCTACATAACTCACTTGCAAATTAATATTCATTCAAAGCATATGAATCATGCAACTATATGTATCCTTTTTGAATCAACTTCAACATCCCTATTCCAACTCTTTTATAGCATGCAACTTAATTTATTTCTACATAAAGTATATATTGATAATGGTCTTGGCAACATCAACAAAATGAAAACTAAAAATAAAGGAAGTCAGATACAAACGCTCCAAGTTTATGTGATAGTAATGTGTTGTTTGAAAAACAGAAAGTAGACGTGTGCAAACCGAGAGTGTGGTTGGTCCAATGGGGTGCCTTGGGCATCCCCAAACTTATGGTTTTCACCATCCTTGGATATCTCTTGGTGCATCTCCTTTAACTTCAACACAAAATTTTCTCCCATCTCTTTTCCGTGGGGTGACATTAGTGGGTACAAAAGGCATAATGTTTGGTGCAAGAAATTCCTAAAAAAAGTATATATGAAGTTTACAGTAGCTATATAATGTTGTATGCTTTCTCATAAACTCAAATTAATCAAAAATATTCAACTTAAAAGCTCAAAGAATGCATAAAACAAAATGGGACAGAATTTGTCCAGAAAAACAACATCAACAAAACACAGTTAGTTACCCTACTTAAACATGTCCAATTGTTTTGAAAATTTACGAGCATACATAGTAAGAAAAGTTGTAACAATAGTTAAAATTTGAGCTTAATCGGAGTTACAGAGCAGAAATGTAAAATCATATGGTAAACCAATTCGTGCGGGAATATACAACTCCATATATATGTTCAACTTTTTCAATCCAAAATGGGTAAAACTTGGTAATTTATTGAAAATTAAAGAACAGAAACAAAAACTAAGGTCCTTTGTTACAGCAAGAGTACACAAAGAAAATCAAAACAAAACAAATCGGGTTATCTCCTGCAAAGCGCTTTCTTTATAGCCATATAGCTAGGCTTACTTACTTGATATCAAGATGGTTTGAGTTTATGTGGTAGCTTGGACATCCCCAATCTTAAATGCTTGTATTCCTTTGATACATGTGGGGTGCTTCTAGGGGTACATCCCCAAGCTTGAGCGTTCGCCTCTGTTAATCTTCATTCATTACCCTCAACTCTTTCACTTTAAAAACTCTTTCCACACAAAACTCATCATAACACTTGATTAGAGTAGTTAATGCCTCCATCAGTTAAATCCCAATAGTTACAGAAAATACATATCATGAAATAAACATTATATACTGTTACTATGGTTCTGTATTGCTCTTTGATAAAAAGGAACCGCACAAAACAAAGGTAACAAGACTAATGCACAATAGAAATAAATTCCGTCAAAAACTAGACAGTCTGTAAAGATCATATTTTCAGAGGCACTTACGTTGCTCAAATAAAAAAGCTTTGAACTAACTAAATGTGGGTAAAGAGCTGAATATTGCTACGTGAAATTTTAGGTCGAAATTCCTCTTCTATGAGTTTTAACATTTTTTGCAGTGAAGCTCAGGAATCTGTTTTTTGGACAGCAAGTTACAATTGTTTGATCTTACCTCTCAAAAGAGGTTATTCTTGGCACAAAGATAAGAAAGTAAGGTACAAGGGTGATGTTACAATAGTAATAAACACTCTTTTTATTTTTTTTTATAATGGGAGAAGTTTTAATGATAGATATTATGCAATGGTTCCATTGGCATGAACAACACATGTTCAAGGTTGACCCTAACTTCTCCATTGCTCATCTTTCTCATTTACTTTCCCAAAATTTATAAAAAGTGAAAATCTTAAACTAATTATTAGAAATCAGTAGGTAAAGCTATTTTACATGTTACATGGATATCAAGGTGTGCTCAAATTTAATAGTATTTGAAAGCATGTGGAGCACACCACAAAGCACATATACATTAACTTTTAAGTCTAACTCTCTTCCTATGAATTGGCATTTTATATGTGAATAAATAGAAACAAGGTTATGGTATCCAATGCAAATAATTATCAGTAGCTTGCATTTTAAATAACATAGAAATATAAAGAGGGCTCTTATCTCTTCCTCTCTCATAATACTTGCAAGCATCAAAAGCAAACTTATTCTCATAGTTTTGAATAGATTCACCATATAAAGACAAGTCATCTAATGAGCATATTGGATCATATAACTCAATTATATCACTTTTATCCTCCCATATATTAGTCATAATTGTTCCACATAGAGGACTACTAGACAACAAAAGATCATCATCATTAATAAGAATGTGTTCATTACCATTGTTGGGTGTAGGAGATGGGTAGCTACTCCATTCTTCCTCCACTTGTTCTTTATTTTCCTCTTCTTCTTGGGGTGGCATGGATATCTCCAAGCTTAGGCTTTTGTAATCTCCTTCGTTGGCACTTTCAACATTATCTCTTGCATCCAAAAGGTTAGTGCCCAAAAGAATATATTTGACATAAAAATCATATATCTCATGGTGAGTCTTGCGAATAGGATCCATCTATTTTTTTTGGGTTTTAGTTTTATATATAAAAAAATGTACGGAAAAGAAATAAACTAGCAATGCAAGCCAGAATAGAAGCCTAGCGCTACGCTCCCTAGCAATGGCGCCAGAAAAGTATCTTGATAACCCTAAGTGCAAGGGATCACCATAGTACAATTCGATAGGTATTTGAGGGTCGAACCCACGAGGAGCTGAAGGTAAACTATCTATTCTCTAAAGCCCTATAACCCTATTGTATGGCCTTCTATGCAAAGCTAGGATCTAAGTGTGTGTTTTGTTTTGGTACTAGGTAGAAAATAAATAAAGTATTTGTTAGTGGAAACTATAAGTAAACTAGTGCAAGTTAAATTGATCTAATGAAGTGGAGTGAAGTGGTGGCAAGTTTTCTCAAGTAGCAAGTTACTCAAGTAGCAAGTTTCTCTAAGGGTGTAAATATTTAGGCAATTGTTATTTCATTCGTTTGTTTGGTTGTTTATTGTTTCTTCCAGGATGGAGCCTTAATTAGGTGTATCCAAATAAACGTGCATCCAGAACTCTTATGATGGATCCTAAGGCCATGTTACTGAGAAACATAGAAATTGTTAAGACATAATTGTCCTACCATAGCTATAAACTCTAGGGTCCCCGATATATGTCCCCCTAATATAACTTTATGGATTGGACCACGGTTTTCTGTCCTCCATGGTCCTCCCCACTCCATTACATCACGGTGATTACCTTACATGCATTCCCCAACATATGCGTGCACTCATATATTGTACAAGAAGATAATCATAAAGGATAACAACACTAAATGCAACCAATAAAAGAACTATTTTACTTTGCCATAACAATTCACTACTCAAACAAAGACATGGGGTCACAATAGATCAAGGGAAGATAAAATATTGCTTCACACATCATGTTTGGCAAGAGATTACAGTAGGGGGGTGGAGAGGATCTTGCTGTAGGTGTTGAGGATGAACATGTCGGATGGGGTGGAGCCCTCCAGAGGCGATTCTGGCGGCATTTCCCCTCTCCGATCTTCTCCGGTGGTAACCTCCCGACTCTCTGTTTCTTTGTTTTAAATCTCCGCCTCCGTCTGTGTCGAGGATCGCCGAAAGGGCGTATATATAGTAGGTTTTAGGTCAAAACAAGTCGTTTGGCGAAAGAATCGACGACATCGGAGACTCGAGGGAGGAAATAGCATACCAGTCGCGACCAAGGTGGTGGGTCACGGCTGTTGTGCCTTCTCGGTCTTCTTTTCTCGCGGATCTTTGGCCCATTGTTCTTCATTCTAATAAATTCGGGGTCCCGTGAAGTTTCAGGTCAATTGGGTGTCATTTGGGTACCTAAAAGTCAAAAACACTGAAATAGGGGTTTTCTGCCTCGACAGGGTTAATTCCAAAACAATATGGGAAGTCTGAATTATTCCCAATAATCATTACAAAACATGAATATAACCCATATATGATGCAAATATGTTGGAATATCAAGTAATAAAGTGCAAAGTTCATGTATGCATTTTACATGCATCAACGACGGCAGCAATGGCGACAAAGACTTGGCTAGCAATGCGCGTGGCGATGGCAATTCATGATGATGACCTTCACCGTCGTCCCGGGATCCTATACCCCTACCTGAGGTTGCTCCGGCCATGGCTGCCGGTGCTATGGCATGGGGATGCAAGAACGTCTCAAATTAGAAATGGAGGTCTATGGGGAAGATGGACGTGAGCGTCCTACTTAAAAATGCCAAGCAGCAATGGCATTGACACCGACGTAGAGGCTGAGTGGCATTAATGCCGGTGTAGGAGCCCAACTGCCAACTTTCACATCGTCGAAATAGTCAACATACTTCCATTGATGGCCATGGGCAGAAGACCAGACCGCCAGAGGACAGTGGGTCGCTACAAGGAGGACATGGGAGGATGCGGGAGGTCATGAACGTGGTCTGCAGTGTGTATCGCCAGACATATGCCCTGTGCAAATTTGTTTCAAGAATTATTTGGTCCATGTCATTTGCGTCACGTCGTTGGGCCAGATTTTTTTTTGTCCTTTTGTCCAGTCAAACCAAAACAAACGATATCGGTCCGTTTGGATTGAGCTGCTTAAGATGCGTAGTGTCGCCATTTAAGGATGGAAGTGGGTAACCATTAGGGTGCCTTTTACCCTACATAGTAAAAAATATAAACTAAGTTTTGGCAAAACGACACTTTTTGAGAAAACTAATTCATTTATTTAAACTAGGGTAAACTAGAGGTACCCTAAAGGTTCCAAAGTTCTATCTCTATCACCATTAGCATAACATACACGACTAGAAGGAAAACGACATGCCATGGACGATCATTGGAGACCTCAATGAAATTTTATACTCTCATGAGAAGGAAGGGGGCAACCCGAGGCCACAAATTTATATGCAAGCTTTTAGAGATATTATCACCAACTGCAACCTTATTGATATTGACTTCCGTGGTGAACCATTTACATGGAAGAGAGGCTGAGCGACTTGATCACGTCTTGGTCAATGATGCGTGGTTTGAGTTGCACCCTAATGCGTGTTTACAACACTTGGATATGCTAGATCAGACCAGCGGCCCCTTTTGCTGGAAATAGAACCTCATGCAATACCAAACCGACGCGGCTCGGCCCGAAGATTCGAAGCTCGCTGGCTGCAAGAAAACAATTTTCGGGAGGTGGTCCAAAATGCATGGTCAGAGGCGAACTCTTCTTTACCTGATGGATGAGTGCTTCGAAAGCTTGCTCATATGCATGGTTCACTTCATGCCTGGGATTCTGCATATCTCAGGAAACCTAAGAAGTGTCTTCGCCAAGTGCAACAGAAACTGGAAAAGGCACTTAATGGCACGATGAATTCTGAAAACAAAGAGATAACAAAGGAGATGTCTGAACTGGTCGAGTTACTTCTGGAACAGGAAGAATTACACTAGCTCCAAAGGTCGCGTGCTAACTGGCTAATGCAAGGTGACCGGAACACAATTTTTTTTCACCAATTTGCAACGACACGTCGCAAGAGGAACTACATAAAACGCCGGAGGGGACCGAATGACCAGTGGATCGAAGGTACTAAGCCTCTAAAACCAGTTATTTTCCAATATTGCTCTGACCTGTTCTCCTCTGAGGTCCAGGAAATTGATATGGCGGTTCTGGAAAACATCAATCAAAAAGTATCAACTGATATAAACGGGAGATTACTGATGGATTTTACAACTTAGGAAGTAAAGAAAGTTGTGTTCAGTATTGGGGATTTTAAAGCCCCAGGACCTGATGGCTTACATGCGATTTTCTACAAGAAATTTTGGGATTTATGTGGTGAACAGATAACCTTCGAAGTTTTACAGGCTCTAAATACAGGAATTATCCCTGATGGGTGGAATGATACTATTATTACCCTGATCCCTAAAGTGGAGTGCCTAGAACTTGTCTCCCAGTTCAGGCCTATAAGGCTCTACAATGTCATATACAAAATTATCTCTAAGATGCTTGCCCTGAGACTCAAATAGATCTTACCTGATGTGATCTCTCCAATGCAAAGCGCTTTTGTCCATGGACGGCTTATTACAGACAATGTTCTTGTTGCTTATGAGACTGTCCATGCTATCAAGAAGAAGAAGAAAGGTAATTCTGGTGCCTGTGCTGTTAAGCTTGACATGCATAAAGCATATGAACATGTTGAATGGATTTTTCTAGAGAAAATAATGAGGAAACTGGGATTCTCTGATAGATGGATGTCTCTAATGATGGCTTGTGTAAAATCGGTAAGGTATCAATTCAGGTTTAATTTGGAAGTAACCGAGATGTTTACTCCTACAAGGAGGCTCCTCCAAGGTGATCCTCTATCCCCATATTTCTTCCTGATACGTGCGGAAGGTCTATCTAGCCTCTTGCTGCATGAAGAAGAAGTTGGTGGCATTGATGGGTTAAGAGTGTACAGAAATGCACCATCAGTCTCTCATTTACTTTTTATTGATGATTCTCTTGTTCTCATGAAAGCAGATATGAATAATGCAACTTTCTTGCAACAAGTGTTGGATACCTATTGTGAAAATTCAGGACAATTGGTAAGTTTAGCAAAGTCAAGCATCTATTTCTCTCCAAATAGGTCGTAAGAGCTGAAATTTGCCAAACCCTTCATATTGATAATGAGGCCCTGTCTAATAAGTATCTAGGCCTCTCGGCTTTGGTGGGTGCAGATAGAAGCGATTTCTTTATTCACTTTGTTCAACGGATTATTCACAAGATAAACGGCTGGAAGGAAAATATCTCTCCATAGGTGGCAAGGAAATTCTTCTAAAGGCGGTTGCTCAAGCTATCCTGGTATATGCTATGTCAGTTTTTCAGTTAGCTGTTGGAATCTGCAAAAGAATGACTGGCACAATCTCTCAATTCTGGTGTGGCAATGATGAGAACAACAAGAGAATGCATTGGTTGGCATGGTTGAAACTGTGTTACCCAAAGAAAGATGGAGGTATGGGGTTTAGGGATTTCCACTCCTTTAATCTGGCTATGCTAGCAAATCAAGGTTGGTGGCTTATCTCTGAGCCTGAGTCCCTTTGCGCTAAAGTCCTGCAATCAAAGTACTATCCGCATGGTGACATCCTGATAGCAGGTCCAAAGGCTGGCTCATCATTTACATGGTAGAGCATATTGGCTAGGCTAACTACATTTAGAAGGGGCTATATCTGGTGAGTTGGGAACGGTGAGAAGATCAACATTTATTCGGACCCCTGGATCCCATCGAGCACTAGTCGGAAAGTCATATCCCCACGAGGTAATTCTATACTTACAAAGGTGTCTCAACTGATTTGCCCGATATTTGGTCAATGGGATGAACAACATCATCGCAGTTTGTTTTGTACGGTGGACACCAACCGAATTCTTCAGATTCCCCTGAATAATACTGGATTTGAGGCATTTATTGGCTCACACTATATAACGCATGGGAGGTTTACTATTAGATCGGCCTATCACATCCAATGGAGACACCAGTTTGGGCCTACTGAAGCAACCTTTGCTTTACCTAGATGTTGGGGATATACTTTCTGGGTATCCTCACTGTGCCTCACTGACCAGGGTGGCCCACTTCAGGTTAGAGATTTTCTTCACGGGTGGCCCAGTTAGGGAGAATATACGGAGTCCGGTCTGGCTATGGGAAGGCCTAGAAGACTTACCGACATAGGCCTGTTATGTTACTTGTAGTTCAAGATGTACTCTATAACTGACTCTTAGTCATAGACGGATAGGTCTCTCTTGTAAACCCTAGGACGGATATCTATATAGCCGTCCTAGGACAAGCCTTTAGGGCACCCCACAATAGTCTACAGTCTCAACTTGCACAGGCAAAACCCTTGTAACCCATATTCCGGCTCTGCCTTATTATTGGATTGCTAGCAGGAGTAGGATCCGTCCAAAGCCGGCAGATTCGAACCTGGGTAAACTTGTGTGATCACCATCTCGGAACCCCGTACGTCTCACACCCCTCTCTTTTGCACACCCCGAGGACCCCCTCATGGCGTACTTGTCATCAATCTGATGACAGTTGGCACCCACCGTGGGGCAAGTGAGCTTCGGATCTATGTTCCAAGCAGAATCTGCAAGAATCGGAATCGGCGAAACCATCACCGTTGGTCGCGTCCTCTATGCCACCGACGTCCCACTCATCGTTCTCGACGAGACCTGGATTCCAGCTAGGGAGGCTGTGACTGCCTACACCATCATGTCTTTTGGTGAGATCAATGTTTACATCGGTTTTGCTGAACCTGCCCCACCCACCCTAGTGGTGATGATTGAGGCAAAAGAAGTTTCTGGGTCCACTTTGTCCGTGGAGGCAGCAGAGTTCTGGATCCCGAAAAACCCTAATCCCACCTAGCCAGCACCTGTCGTGGAGATAGTGGAGAAATCTAAGCCTAAAGCAGATCTTGTGGTGCAAGTCGAATCTAGAGTGGATCTCCCTAGCGAGGCTGAATCCCAGATCGATCTGCCTATCAAGGTCGAAATCCAGGAGGAGCAAGACAACAACTTTGGTTCTAGTTGTGCCAATGCCGGAACAGATCAACCTTTCCTGAGGCATATGTTGAGGTGCATAATGCTCCAATGCATAAGCATGGATGAGGTTCTCGAGACCATCAGACGTTTCGAGGAAGCCCACGAGGAAAGCTGCAACTACCTCAAGACACACGCGTCGCACTTTGTCGAATAGGTTGTATCCGGATCCGTCTCTGCCCATGCTGGAGACAACAAAGACTCGGTGCTGGAGGCAATCAGAACAAACACCGACTTACCGGCATCTTCGGATGATTCAATGATGTTGGCAGATTTCCGAAAGTTCTCCGCGGAATATGAAGAGGAGTTCAACTCCAAAGCTACAGAAGAAGGAGAAGCCATGGACAAAGGATCCAGAGAAAACTCTCCCAAAGTGCAGGATTATATGGATCTCGGAGACAATCCCAATGTCTAGATGTCTGAAAGTACCGATCAGAGCTTGACTCCGGAAAACATACCCAAAGCCGTCTTTGCTACCGGTGCTGACAAGAAGGCAAAGAAGAAGAAGAACAAGACTCTAGGAAAAGATCCTCCAGTAGAGGAAGTGGTTGCCGAAGAATACAAAGAAGACTCGGATGGAGCCCTAATCCTAGATGAGCCAAAGGAAACTTCGGTGGATGGATACGTGGTTACCGCTGGTGCCCTTAAACTCATCGATGCTACGTTAACTACACCTATCCCTACATCTACAGAGCTTACACCTGCAGAATTGGAAGAAAGGGTCCAAGCCCTAGAAGCGCGTCGTCAAGTACTCCTAGATGAGGCTAGTAACCTTATGGAAGAGAAGAAGCGCATTGCAACTGCGGGGCAGTTCAACTCCCTACAACATCAAAAGACCCGGAATGGCCCCATACGGGCTAACAAAAATCCGGAAGTCCACAAGACCCTCTTTGAGGGAGATGATGCCGTCAAAGGAGAACCTCGGCTAGATAGCAAGGGAGATCTGGTGTATGGAACGCTAGTAGAAAACACCGCTGCAGTTCAAGATATCCTGGCAAACAACCCAAACCCAAATCAAGTTCGGTTGGGCGTAAAGCTACTTACCAAGGGTTTGGAGCAACAAAAGGCCGCTTAATCCGGAAGCAGAAAACTGGTCTCCAAATCCGACCAATGTCACACGGATCTGTCTTGGGATGATATTAGGCCCTGACAGGACCCAACACAACATCACCGTCCTGACCGTTTTGAATACAACTATTCAAGAACCGGATCTTCAGCGCAACGACACAGAGCCGCACATGACTGGAGCAATGTTGCTCTAGCCACAAAGTGAGACGCATTTGCGGCACTAGTTCCGATACACCCTCCCCGGCGAGAGTCGAACTATTGCAGGGAAGACGAAAAAGAGAAACGTCGGGAGGAGGATCGACAAAGGATGCCACCTTCTAGACATACAAGCCGTTCGGCTGAACCTCACCGCAATGGGGGGAATGACGGACGAAGGAACGACGGACACCGTGCCGAGTCAAGCCGGCAGGGGGCTCTTCATAATGAAGATCCTCCCCGGAACCGGAATAACGATGCTCCCGATGGAGGCCGGCATTCAGCCAGAAACAATCCACCTGCACCACCCTCTCCACCAAGTAGCCATCATACCGGCTCTCGAGGAGGACAAGGAGGGCGTCGTGGTGGAGGAGGTGGTGGTAGAAGCAGAAGTTCGGCTCCAAGGTACCGCAGCCACAATGAACAACCAAGACGGTGTTCCCTGTCACCAAGTGACACGAGACACCGGATCAACTCTAACATAGAGGCGCGGCGCTACAAGAACGATGGTATCTACATGGGCCCAAAATGCTTCGGACCATGAATTCGACAAACACACTTGCCAGAAGGATTTACTATCTCAAGACACATCCAAGCCTACGACGATGTGGCACGGCCAGATACTTGTCTCCAGGATTTTTCCAGGCTTGCTGCATCGCCAAAGGCGGAAATAGCTTGGTCGCGACCTAGTATCTCCCGCTTATGCTGAGGAAGACGACACAATCCTGGCTCAATGAACTTCCGGAGAACACCATTCACAACTGGTATGACTGGTAGGAGACCTGCAACGTTGCACCCAGAAAGCCGGAGGAAGTTGCCGAGATTATCTTCGACGATGGATCGACACCAAGAACTCCTACGAAGGGGTAAATGATCAAACTACGATTGAAGGTTTCATTGCAGGACTCCCAATTGGTTTACTACATCACTGTTTGAAGTGCGACAAGGTCACTAATCTGGGAGAGATGATAGAAACGGCAAGCAAGTATGCAGATGTCGATGATGACACAGAGGGACTACTGAATGTCCTGGCTATACCACAGTTGGCAAAACATCCAACGCAACAAGCTCAGAAGCGCAAGAACACCTTGGAAGAAAAGCCCAACATGGAAACCGCAATTGTCACTGCTACTTTCAGGTTTGGAGGACGAGGAGGGCGCGGAGGCGACCGCGGAGGCGGTTGCGGACGCGGTCGTGGGACGTCAAGAGTCCAGGGTAGAGGAGACCAGCAACCTGGCAAAACCTACTCCTGGACCAACATTGCGAATAATCCGTGTGTGCATCACTTAGATGCCAACGGGGGCTCGTCCCACACAAATGCTAAGTGTCGTTTCAATGACGACATCAATAAAGACGATTCTGCTGGCTATATGGCTAAGTGGAAGAAGGGAAAGAAGAATCCTGAAAAAGAAAAAGAGACCAAGGAAGATTCCTACATGGAGGAAGCAGAGCCTTCAAATCCCAAGTCGAATGGAAAGAAGAACTTCCCAATGAAGAAAGACACTTATGTTACTTTCCTTGGGTATCAACCAGCTAAGGTCAAGAAAGTAGTCTTGCATGAGCTCAATGCAACTGTTCCGGCTGTCCCTCAGTTCTTGGACTGGTGGGAAGTGACAATCACCTTTGACCATGCTGATCATCCGCCTAAGTTGCACATGCGAGGAAAATACGCGTTAGTTGTCAATCCACTTTTTGATGGCTATGGTTTCTCCAAGACTCTGATGGACGGCGGCAGCAGCATCAACATCCTCTACATCGAAACACTGTGTCGGATGAGGATCTTGGAAACTCAACCGGATCACATCTTTGTGATCTTTCACGGAGTTGTCCCACGAAGAGAAGCAAATTCCCTAGGAGAGATCACTATGGATGTTACTTTTGTAACTCCAAAGAATTACCAGACGGAAGCACTTTCCTTCGAAGTGGTTCCTGATACATTGCAAATGTATCTATAATTTTTGATGTTCCATGCTTGGTTTTATCCACTTTCTTGTGTTTTGTCCACACTTTGGAGTACTTTTCATATGATTTCTTGGACTAACCTATTAATAAGAGCCACAGTGCCAGCTGCCTGTTTTCTGCTGTTTTTGGTTCCAGGAAAGTCAGAAAATGAATATTCTCGGAATTGGACGGGACAAAAGCCAAAGTGCCTATTTTTCCGGAAGTCAACAGATGCCAGAATACGAGACGGAGAAGGGCTGGGGGCTAGCCACCCCACCTGGCCACGGGGCCAGGCCTGCCCCACGCCAGGGGGTGGTCTGGCTGACCCTAGCACCCCCTCGGTCTCTCCTTCCGCCTATATATTGCCCTCGGGATGAAAACCCTAAGGCCCCGATAAAAAATCCACGAAAGAGTCTATAGCCGCCGTCATCTCCATCCCTAGATCGGGAGGGATCTGAAGCTCTTCCTGGCACCCTGCCGGAGAGGGGAATTCACCCTAGAGGCCTTCTTCATCATCATGCAAGCCTCCGGTGTGATGCGTGAGTAGTTCATCCTTGGACTACGGATCCATGTAGTAGCTAGATGGCTGGTTCTCCTCCTTTGTGCTTTCATGTCTAGATCTTGTGAGCTCAGTTCATGATCAAGATCATTTATTTGTAATTCTGCATGTTGTGTTTGCGGGAATCCGATGGATATTGAGATGCTATTTCAGATTGGTTATTGATTCTATCATGTCTTTGTTATTTGTGATCTTGCATGCTTTCCGTTGTTAGTAGCTATCTTGGCCAAGTAGATGCTAGCAACTCCAAGAGTTAGTATTTATGCTCGATAGTGGGTTCATGCCTCTAGTAATCTGGGGAAGTGACAGAAATCTCTAAGGTACTAGATGTGCTGTTGCTACTAGGGACAAAACAACAATCCTTTGTTCATAGAACAATCGTATTGTTCACATTACATGCAATTCGTAAAGCAATAATCTGTTGCTTGCAACTTAATACGTGAGGGGGTTCGGATGATAAACTGAAGGTGGATTATTAGTCATAGATGCAGTTGGATGGCGGTCTATGTATAATGTTGTAATGCCCAATCAAGTTCCAAAGGAGTCAAGATGATTAGTATATGCATGTATTGCTTTCTTGATGTTTGTCAATTGCCCCGCTATAATTTGTTCACCCAGCATGTTATCTATCTAAGGAGAGATACCTCTAGTGAACTATGGATCCCGGTCCTTTTCTTTTACATACAATCTATAAACTGTTTACTGCTTTGTGTTTACTTTCTGCAAAATATTACTTATTTCCATTCGATATGTTTAATCTTTTGTTTTCTGCAAAACACAGTGAGATTGACAACCTCATCGCAAGTTGGGGACAAAGTTCTGTGGTTGTGTTGTGCAGGTCTCCACGTTGCTACTAGCACCGGTAGTGCGCCCTGCCAAGGCTCAGCTAGCAACACCTTTGGGGTGTTTCCCGTCTCCTACTGGTTCGATTAAACCTTGGTTTCAATACTGAGGGAAACTTGCTGTTGTGCTCATCATACCTTCCTCTTGGGGTTCCCAATGAGCTCTACATCAACACCGCACCAGCACTTTTCTAGCACCATACACAGAGCCATCAAGCATTTTTCTAGCACCGTTGCCGGGGAGTCAAGGACATCTTCACAAGGGGAGTCCCTCATAACCAATCTCTTTACTTTGTTATTTTTGTTTTGCTTAGTTTCTTTTTTTTTGTTTGCTTGTTTTGTTATCAAAAACACACAAACATTAGTTTTACCAGTTTGCTTTCTTACTTGAAAACACACAAAAAATAGTTCCTATCTTGAGTTGGTATTATGTCTAGCCTTGCTCCAGTGACTATGTCACCCGAGGAAATGATTTTAACTTTTAAACAAGGAATTGAGGAAAGTTTTAAAGAAGCTTGGTCTAGAATCTCCGATCTACATGAAAAAACTGAGCCTAAAATGACTCAAAGCTTATTCCTTAGTAGTTTTTACCTTGGAATTGCTCTTTGCTATAGATATGATCTAGATGCTGTTGTGGGAGGAGATTTCCTCCAATGTAATGAGGATGATGCTATTAATGCTATAAAGAAATTGATCCTCACTTACAACTTGCCTAGCCAAACTGATATTTCTTTCGCAAGAATATTTGCTAGATTGAACACTCTTGAGACTAGCACTACTAGCTTAAAAGATTGCTATAATACGCTTAGGGAGCATGACAATTATGTTCCAATAAATTCTGAACCATCAAAGTGGCTCCCTACAGTAAAGATTGAGATAAACACTGAAACTTTTCAAGCTCGCTGTGATATCATGTCTGAATTTTGTCTTATGCCCAAAGATATTTATGAATATTTGAATATTTGGGGGCTTACTGAAGGAGGAAAAGAAATATCTCTTTCTAATAATGCTACCATATTACCTATTGGAATAGCTGAAGGAGTGTTTACAAAGATCCCTGGGAAAATGATTTCTACTGATTATCTTGTTATTGAATGTGCAGGAAAAGGACAAATTACACTTGGAAGGTCCCTATTAGAACTCCTTGGAGCAATAATAGATGTGGGAAAGGGGACCATGCACATTTCTTCTCCACCAAACAATCATATCTTCCCCAAGGTTAAGAATAAAAGTAAGAGACGTAAGGGCAAGAAATTTGGTTTTAATGCTTCCTCATTTGAGAATACTTGATTTTTTCTTGCTTCTTATGCCTAACTTAAAGGCGTTAAAGAAAAGTACTTATTGGGAGATAACCCAAAAGTTTTAGATGAGTCTTGGAAGTTATTAATTCAGTAATAACCGCTCCTTATCCTTTTTATTTGCTTTTTGTGCCAAGAGTAACCTCTAATGAGAGAGAAGTAATGATGGGAAAGTTGCTGTCCCGAAACAGATTTCTGTGCTTCACCGTAAAAATTCGTGTAAAATCTCTGAACGTCTTTTTGAGGCATGAATTTTTGTGCTTCTGCCCCAGCTTGTTATATAAATTTCTTTAGTTCAACACTTTTTGATTTGAGCAACAGAAGGTCTTCGAAAAAATTCGTCTTTACCTGCTGGTCTGTTTTGACAGATTTCTGTCAGTTTTTGTATTTGCTTCTTGTTGGTTCCTTTTTGAGTTCTTTTGGGGAATTGAGCTTTTTGAGGGAAGTGCTACAGTAGCTAGTGTTCTAATGTAAGTTTATTTGGTGTTAGAACTGAACCTTAAGACTTATTTATCTTGAATGCACTAATGTTGCTAATAAAGATTGTGTGAAGTTTTGTATGAAGGAAAAATTTCAGGTGTATGGAAGGAATGAGTAATGAGATGAAGGATGGACTAAATCTCAAGCTTGGGGATGCCAAGCGTGTCACCCCAAGAAATATCGAAGAAGTACAAGCGTCAAAGCTTGGGGATGCCCAAGGCATCCCCTTCTTCATCAATAAAAATCCCCGGTTTCTTCCAAACGCTTCATTTTTATTGTTTCATGCACAATTGTGTTGTTCTTGGAGCGTCTTCTTTTTCGTTTTCGTTTTGGTTTTTCGTTTGCTTTAGTTTGCTTAAGTTCTCTTAATAAATTGGTTGGACCCCCTCTTTCTTACATTGGTTTGCAAATAGTTTGGCTTGGTTTGGAAAAGAGTAGGAAAGTTCATACTTATGTGGTAAAAAGAGCTCGTTTTTGACTGTGGCCTATGCTCTGTCATGCCATGCTTGATATTGTTTTGGCTTTATGCTTAGTATTATTTGCTGTAGCATGACTTGTTATAAACAATTGAGATTGCTTAATGTGCCTTGGATGAATCATGCGTTGTTTTAGCATATTAAAGCATAGTATAGTGGTATTCTCCTTTGATGCTTTATTTTGGTTGACTTGGCGCATGCTCACACCATGTTATGAGTATCTCAAGTCACCATAGCCTTTATGATCCTTTAGTTTTCAACTTGTAGTATCACTTTATGCTTTGATCAATGATGTTTTGTCGCTCTGCATGATTATGGCCATTATTGCTCTCTTAGTTTGTCGCTCCCAGTCTTTTGCTAGCCTCCACAACCAAGTATGAGTTCCACTCATGCATCCAACTCCCTAAACCAAGTTATTCCAAAGAGTCCACCATACCTACCTACTAGCTTATGCTATTCCAAGTATATTCATGCTTTTGTTTACCTTCCAAATTAAACTTGTTATGAGAAAACTAGTGATTAAAGCTCGCACGAACCTAATGGCACACTTTACTTTTTTGCATCTAATAAACTTGAACCATTGGGTCCTTCTTTGTTGCGTATATGCTTGCGCTTTATAAGTTGAAATTAGCAGAACCATGTTTCATGGGGAACGCTTTCAACATTGCACTTGTACTTTGTACCCCGTTGATATCATGTTCTTTTGCTTACGGATCCTGGCGGTGTAAAATAAAAGTGGAACTTGTAAGATCATGGAGTTTGTATGTGTGTTAGAGAAACGCCTGGGCCGCTAGCCTAAGCCATGCCTAATCATGGTGGAAACTTGCAGCATGACCATAATGTGCACTCTATGAAGCATCCTCAATAAAAACCTATGCAAATAGCAAATAAAAAGATCGTTGAGATGCTCATTGTCTGCTTGCCTTGTCATTTTGATTATGGGAAAGCTCCTGTATCATGTGCAAGGGGTACCCCGTTGGCGGTTCTTTATGATACACATGTACTTACAATGACAAGAGCTTACTCGTGACTAAAGTTGAGTAGCATGAGGTCCGGTCTTCCTAAGTAAGGGGCATGAGATTTCGGTTTATAACTTGTCAAGCATATCCTCTTAGTTGTGTCACTTTAACCTTAATCACCTTAAAGATGCTTATGATAGGGGCAATGAGAGCTGAAAGCTATAAGTACCATAATTTTTGGAAGCTCTTTATGAGACTTGAATCCCTACTTCCTTCTATGAAGGCTTTTCTTCCACCATTATATTGAGTCTCCACCTTCTATCTTTATGCACCTACTTTGAGAGCATAGTGGCCATTCTTAGTTCTATGTGCATTGTCCCAAGACTAGTTGATTGATGCATAACTTAATATTGCTTGCTTTAAACTATTTGTATCTAGTCACTCTTATGAACTTTGAAGGTGTCCTATGCATTTATATTTGCTACTCTATGAGGGACAAGCTGAATACTATTATGCTATGTTTTCTTTATGTGAAACAAACAAACGTCTTGCAAAGCATTCTTATTCATGAATCTTTTGTTTGTGCCTTTTCATGTTGCATCATAGTTTCTTTGTCTTATTGCTAGAACTTTGTCTTTCATGTTATGATTGAAGTACTATGATCCCAGCTTTGAATGTTTTACAAATACTTTGATCAAGTCTTTGATGGTGCATGTCACCTCAAAAACTATTCTTTCTTTTTATCACTTACCTACTCGAGGACGAGCAGGAGTTAAGCTTGGGGATGTTGATACATTGCAAATGTATCTATAATTTTTGATGTTCCATGCTTGGTTTTATCCACTTTCTTGTGTTTTGTCCACACTTTGGAGTACTTTTCATATGATTTCTTGGACTAACCTATTAACAAGAGCCACAGTGCCAGCTGCCTGTTTTCTGCTGTTTTTGGTTCCAGGAAAGTCAGAAAATGAATATTCTCGGAATTGGACGGGACAAAAGCCAAAGTGCCTATTTTTCCGAAAGTCATCAGATGCCAGAATACGAGACGGAGAAGGGCTGGGGGCCTGCCACAGCACCTGGCCGTGCGGCCAGGCCTGGTCCGCGCCAGGGGGTGGTCTGGCCGAACCCAGCACCCCCTCGGCCTCTCCTTCCGCCTATATATTGCCCTCGGGACGAAAACCCTAAGGCCCTGATAAAAAGTCCACGAAAGAGTCTGTAGCCGCCGTCATCTCCATCCCTAGATCGGGAGGGATCTGAAGCTCTTCTCGGCTAAAGAGAATATGCCCGAGAGGCAATAATAAAGTGGTTATTATCTTATTCCATGTTTATGATAAATGTTTATTTTGCATGCTATAATTGTATTGATTGAAAACTTCAATACATGTGTGTTTAATAAACAAAATACAAAGTTCCTAGTAATGCCTCTCATGTAAACTAGCTCATTGATTAACAAGATGATCAAGGTTTCCTGATCATGGACATTGGATGTTGTTAATAACGAGGTCACAACATTGGTGGAATGATGTGATGAACATTCATCCGAAGTATAGCATTACGATCAGAGTCATTATGTTTATATTGCTATAACATCATACGAATGATGTTGCTAACACCAGAAGAGTATCTTGATAACATCAAACGTCACACCGTAACAGGGTGACTATAAAGGTGGGTTCAGTGCTACGAAGGTGTTATGTTGAGGCTCATGTATCAAGAGTGGGATTTGTCCATCCCGATGATGGAAGATATACTCTGGTCCCTCTCGGTGATATCACATTGAAATATCTTGCAAACAAGTGATGTGATCACTAGAATGTTATATCACGGGAACAAGAAAAGAGTGCATGTCGGTAACGAGATCAAACTAGGTATTTGGATGCCAATGATCAAATCTCGGACATGTAATATATCGCGAGACAAAGGGATTTAGTTACGACGTTAAAGGTTCACATGATCACAAGGGTCATCGTTGAATATGTGGGAGTCAGTACGGATCTCCAGGTCCCGCTGCTGATTATTGATCGGAGAGGGGTCTCGATCATGTCTGCATTATTCACGAACCATAGGGCGACACACTTAAGGGATACCGACACCATTTGGAGCAAATATGTTTCAGATAAAGATTTAAGAAAGCGCTGGAATTATTTCAATAGACACCGAAACTGTTTCTGGTGAAATTACTGAAATTGGTTCTGCATGTGATATTGAAATTTTGCAGGGGGTTTTATGTGAATGTTTGTTAATTAAAGTAATTGATGAAATTCTGAATAAAATAAATAAAATAGTTTTATTTAATGAGAGGTTGTAGTAAATTTGGTGGAAATTTAATGCATGTGTGAGTGAAATTTTGAGTGGAGGCTTTTTATGGGAGTGGGAGCTCCAGCCACATGAATGTGGAAGAGGTGGGGGCACCACCATGGCTGCCACGCCATGGCCCTTGGGTTCCCCCCTATCCCCTATAAAAGGCCCCCTCTCCTCCTCACAAGCCCCACCTCCTCGTGAAGGTTCTCTTGTCCCTATAGTTATTCCCCATGGTCTCGGATTAGCGAGATACATGTTCCCGGTGGCTTTATCTGGAAAGGAGTTGCTACTTCCGCTGCATCGCTGGAGCGAGGAGGCGGAGGTTGTTTGGTGGACCGGACGTGTGTGCGATCATGGATGCACCGCTACTTTGCGGTGCTGGACTTGATGGTGCTGTACCTGATGGTGCTGGAGCTGCTGGACCTGAAGGACTTCATCACGATCTTGAGATTGGCAAGTGTACGACTACATCATCCACGAGTTCCAACTCCTTAACAAAGCTTTGTTGTCTTTGAGGGTAAGTTCTCTATGGATGTATATCCACCCGTTGCTTGTATCTAGTAGATAGATCTTGGCGTATAGTTCCCATCGTAAGAATTTTTTTGTTTTCTATGCTGCGAACCCAACAATG
The DNA here is from genome assembly GCA_916181665.1 of Avena sativa. Lineage (NCBI taxonomy): Eukaryota > Viridiplantae > Streptophyta > Magnoliopsida > Poales > Poaceae > Avena > Avena sativa. The sequence continues at coordinate 567,665,394 of OV702291.1, forward strand.
GTATCAGAGCCTGATCTATGCGTAGGTGCTTTGCACGGGTAGTACACATATGTTTATCTGTGGGCGATGATGATCATGTTATTGCATCTTCTATGTATTTTGGATATTGGTGGCATAATGGGATGAAGCGGCCCGGACCAACCTTACATGTCATCGTACATGAGACTGGTTCCACGACTGACATGCAACTAGTTTTGCATAAGTGGCTAGCGGGTGTCTGTCTCTCCTACTATAGTCAATATCTGATTTACAACGAGTTGCTAATAACTTGGTTATCCTCGTTGTGGTTCATGTTCGTAGGTAAGACTGGTTCTATCTCTAAAATCCCTAAGCCACGTAAAACTTGCAATTGATAAATTAGAGGCGTCTAGTTTAGATCATTGCTGGGCTAGTGTCTTGATATGGTATTGTTGTCAGTAGATGTATGATAGATACTCTTACAACAAACTTAACGTGTAAGTTCCATAGACCTTGGCCTTACACACAAAGGAATGATAGAGATCATACCACGATGCAAATGATAGAGATCAAATGCATGGACCATATCATCTCACTTTACACATTAGATGTTTGCATCTTATAGTGCTAGTTTGACGCTTTTGGTAGCATTATAAGATGATCCCTCATTTAGATATCAAGATAAAATGTGTTCTTCCTTCAGTATGCACCGTTCTATGGATCGTGTTTCGAGACATCACGTGATGATCGGGTGTACTCGACTCCGTGCTTTCATACAACGGGTGTAAGACAGTTTTACACACGCGGAATACTAAGGTTCTTACTTCACGAGCCTAGCATGTACAGACATGGAACACGGACCGAAAGGTTAAGCATGAGTCATATAGTTGATATGATGCCCATATAGATGCTCGCCTTTGAAGCTACACCGACTCACGTGATGATCGGACTTGGTGTAGTGGATTTGGTTCATGTAGTGACCAAAAAGGCACGAGGGATGTCGTTTTTGAGTGGGAGTTCATTTCTAATTTGGATTAGTCGAACTCAATTTGTCATAAACTAAATCGAAGTAAATTTGCATAATTTGTTGTAGTCATTGGCATCTGTTCACTACCTTATGCTTAGTTTTAATTGAGATAATAGAACTATAGAATTCTGGATATCTACTTTACGAACTGGTATCGTATTGTTTTGAATGTTAATTTAAAGTTTAGAAGTCCTATTGCAAACTTTCAACAAACTCTATTTACTCCATGAAGTTTAATAAGTAGTATTAAATCAAGAGTAACAATTCCAATGTTAGTATCTAAAGTATCATGTTTGCCTCCATGATTATTGATATTCAAAAGTTGTTTTAATATCAAGGTTATCTAGGAGCTAAAAGAATTGTTTCAGGAACCACCATGTGTGGAAGATATTGTGATATCTGAAACAATGTTTTTGGTTGCATTATGATAGAGTATAATTTAGCAAAATACATGTTCTCATATTGTATGAGAATTTGTGAAGGATGGAGATGCTAGGCATCCGGATCTCCCAAAAAGGTGTTGGGAACTAACATTATACTCGCGATTCTTCCTTATAGGCTATAGTAGCTTGATCATGAAAGTTGTCATGATAAGGATGAATAGAAGATGTAAGTAAAATGTTTACTACACTAATAGATTACTAAAGAACGGATTTTTTAAAGAACACCAAACATTTGATGATGGTGATCCACTTCAAAGTGCAAGTCCAAAGGTATTAGTATTTGACTATATACGCTTTGTACTATGTGTCATGTAAATGACACCACTATTGATGTTGATAGATTCTTTTAAAAGAAAAGGAATTGTTGAAAGAGAATCTATAAAATATTTGGCAGAAAAGAAAAGGTTGGAGATGTCCAACTTAGGTATATAGAAGATATACATGTTATGGCTATATTCCTTTCTTGTTAAACAATGTGGTTCTGAGATATTGGATACCGGTATTGGATACCGAATTGGTTGGTGTGAAGTGTCATACAGAACAACACAATCCATGAACTGCAATGGCCTAAGTAACTAGCAAGAGAATAAGTGATGATGTTCATCGAAAACAAATAAAGTGTTATTATGTTTTTCGTTGTCGTCAAACCTAGCCTTCAAGATTTGTTTTAATTTTGTTCCGGTATTACGAGAACGATGGTTGTTCAAATAATTACCGTATCCCATAAAGGATGGATGAACTTTTACAAATCTAGTTGGAGAAATCACATCCATAAACATTATTGCTAAAATGTCATAAGACAAATGATTGGAAGATCACTTATGAAGTGACATCACTGTTTGAATTATATTGGAAAGTAAACATGAATAAACTCCATGTTGATGGATTTTTGGAGTCTTTTGATTTTGATCAATTTACGCTTATGAAACTTTCCTCGAGATAATTGAAACTCCGTCCATAGGCCAAAGATGAACGGATGACTAATTTATTAGATATTATGCATGTTGATGTATATAGTCCATTATGTGTAGCCATATGCGATGGATCTTTTGGCTTCATATGCTTTCTCCAGAAATTTGAGTGAATATATCTATATATTTACTTAATAAGGAAGAAGTATGAAACATTTGAAAATTGTTCAAAGACATTCAAGATGAAGCGAAAAATCATTGTAACAAGAAAATAAAAGAGTTTATGATTTGATCATAAAGGAAGATATTTGAGTTACAGGTTTAGCAAAACAGCTAAGATTTTAGGAATAATTCCATGAATTTGCATTTCCCGATAAGCCACAGGAGTATGGTATATTCAAGAGATCAAATCAAACCTTGTTTGACATGGTAAGATCAAATGTGTCATTTATAAAACTGCCATTATGTTTTAAGGATTAAAGCTTTAGAGACTACTGCTTTTACACTGAAAAGAGCACCATCGTGATCCGTTGAAATGACACCATATGAGTTATGTTTTGGGATAAAACCCGAATTGTCTTTTCTTAAATTTTGGTATGCTATGCATAAGTAAAATGTTTACAAACAAAGTCGGATAAGCACGTCTTTGTAGGTTACCCCAAAGAATTTGGTGGGAATTCCTCTATAACACCAAGGACAAAAGAGTTTGTCGCTTGGAACGTCAAGTTTCTTGAGAAGGAATTTTTCGTGAAAATTTAAGTGGGAGGACAATAAAACTTTGATAAGGTTGTTGAACCTTAGCTATATGTGCTAAGTAGCGCAGCGCCGGAAAGTGTCTCGGTGGCGGCCACAATGCTCATGGCTCCCGTGATTACAAAGGGTGTGATCTTGGAGATTAGAGTTCCTATTGAACCATGTGGGTCGGTAAGAATCAAATAGTAAGATTTGAAATAGAAGTCGTTATTGTTTTAAAAATGATGAACCGACTGCATGCAAAGAAGCGATGATGGGCCCTGACTGCATAAAATGACTGGAAGTCATAGAATCCGTGATAGTATCCATACACGAGAAATCAAGTTTCTGAACTTGGAAGACCCTCTGGAAAGGCGTGAAGCCTATCGGTCGTGTTTGGATCTATAAAGAAATAGACATGGATGTTTAACATCTATGAAATAGTCGACATGTCAGAAAGAAGTTTACGGCAATGTTCAAGGAGTTGACTATGACAAGATTTGATCTTTCGTAGTGATATTTAGTCTTGACGGATTAATGTAGCAACCACTACATATAATTTGGTATATGGTAGTTGAATAAACAAAACAAGGTTCTTCTAATAGAATGGTTACCTAGGACGTGTATATGACACAATCCGAAGGGTTTTGTTAATTCAAAGGGTGCTAAAAGGGCATGCAAACTTCAATAGTTGAAGTGAGCATAGTGGAGTTGGAATCTTCACCATGATGAAAATGTTGAAGGAGTTTAAATTCATCAGAGATGATGAAGATGCTTGCATTTGCAAGAAATTAAGTGGGAGCACTGAGACATATTTCTAATACATTTTGTAGAGGACATGGTGTTGATTGGAAATGATGTATCTTGTATTGACACAAGTTAAGAATTTCATTAAAATAGGATTTCGATGAAAGACTTGGGCAAAACCAGAATATTTGGCATCAATGTCTATATGGATAGATTGAGGCGCTAATATGGTTATGCCAGACGTACATATATGAGATATTGAAAGGGTTCAATATGGAAACAACAAGAAAGGTTCTTGCTGCATGGAAAGGATTGTATCAAGATTCAAGTGCTTCAACACTTGGTGAGTAAAATCACATGAATGTTTTGATCGATTATACCATGATATATATATATCCAGATATGTCCTATGCTCTAAATGTTATGAGCACATACCAGAATGATTCATAAGATGATCATTGGACGATAGTAAAGATATTCTTATAAGCTTCGGAAGAACTAAGAATATATCATGTATAAGTGACAAATAGTTAAAGGAAGTTCATTTTAAAGTGTTACATTAATACTAGTTTTGTCACAAGATACAAATTAAATTTATCTCAATTTAGACTATGGGTGGCACAATGTAATGGAAAGGATGTTCCATGATGGATTTGGATGAGTTCCAAAGTTTAGACATTGTGACGGATACTACAACAAGAGGCTAAGTATATGACTCCTATAGTAGCAACAGAGGAGGGCATTTGTGTTAAGTAGTTTGTTATCAAACTAGGTGTGGTTCAAAGTGAGCTAATACTAGGAAGATATATTGTATGACAATAATATCAACATATTTAACCCGAACAAACTAAAGGTCTCACCAAAAGACCAAATTTATACAATGCCATCTCATTTGAGAATGAGTGATACGTAGAGACGCAAAGACATACAAATACACACGGACCTGAAATTCTCAGATCCACAGATTATGTTAACCACTAGCAATCGTGTGTATGCAACACCAGAAAGCCATAGGTGTTCAATACGCAAAGTTTTTCAAACAAGATTATTGACTCTAGTGCAAGTGGGAGACTGAAGGGAATATGCCCGAGAGGCAATAATAAAGTGGTTATTATCTTATTCCATGTTTATGATAAATGTTTATTTTGCATGCTATAATTGTATTGATTGAAAACATCAATAGATGTGTGTTTAATAAACAAATACAAAGTTCCTAGTAATGCCTCTCATATAAACTAGCTCGTTGATTAACAAGATGATCAAGGTTTCCTGATCATGGACATTGGATGTTGTTAATAACGAGGTCACAACATTGGTGGAATGATGTGATGAACATTCATCCGAAGTATAGCATTACGATCAGAGTCATTATGTTTATATTGCTATAACATCATACGAAGTAATCTTAGTCCTTAAACCATGAGATCATGTTAATTGCTAACACAAGAAGAGTATCTTGATAACATCAAACGTCACACCGTAACATGGTGACTATAAAGGTGGGTTCAGTGCTATGAAGGTGTTATGTTGAGGCTCATGTATCAAGAGTGTAATTTGTCCATCCCGATGACAGATAGATATACTTTGGGCCCTCTCGGTGATATCACATTGAAATAGCTTGCAAGCAAGTGATGTGATCACTAGAATGTTATATCACGGGAACGAGAAAAGAGTGCATGTCGGTAACGAGATCAAACTAGGTATTTGGATGCCAATGATCGAATCTCGGACATGTAATATATCGCGATACAAAGGGATTTAGTTACGACGTTAAAGGTTCACACGATCACAAGGGTCATCGTTGAATATGTGGGAGTCAGTACGGATCTCCAGGTCCCGCTGCTGATTATTGATCGGAGAGGGGTCTCGATCATGTCTGCATTATTCATGAACTGTAGGGTGACACACTTAAGGGATACCGACACCATTTGGAGCAAATATGTTTCAGATAAAGATTTAAGAAAGCACTAGAATTATTTCATTAGACACCGAAACTGTTTCGGGTGAAATTGCTGAAATTGGTTCTGCATGTGATATTGAAATGTTGCAGGGGGTTTTATGTAAATGTTTGTTAATTAATGTAATTGACAAAACTCTGAATAAAATAAATAAAATAGTTTTATTTAATGAGAGCTTGCAGTAAATTTGGTGAAAATTTAATACATGTGTGAGTGAAATTTTGAGTGGAGGCTTTTTATGGGTGACGAGGGTTTAACTCGTCAATGCCCATTGTTATGGACTTGGGTTTTGGAGAAGGAGGGAGCGCTGGAGACATCTATCGGCTAGCAAACAAGCACACAGGGGACAAAGGATTTACCCAGGTTCAGGCCTCGTAGAGGTCCCTACTCCTGCTTGTCTGCTCGTGGAATTATCGAAGGAGTCGAAAGTTACAATGGTGCACAGATGCAATCTGGCAAGGGTTGTGGAAACTAGGGTTGCGTGTGTCCTCCTCGCCGCCCCCTCATAGCCTTTATATAGATAGGCTAGGTCTTAGGTAGCAGGTCGGGTCGGTTACAGGTTAGGGTTTTCCCCTTCAAACTTTCTATCTCTAGCTTCTTCTTGTTCTTCAAGCAATCGAGAGTCCGTAGGTTACTCGAGTCCCTCCATCTGGGTTTTGGCGACACCGTGGGCCTATATGTATTTGGACCGTATATACCAAGCTCGAGCACCTATAGGGTATACCCATGTCAATGGGAGTGGGAGCTCCACCCACATGAATGTGGAAGAGGTGGGGGCACCACCATGGCTGCCACGCCATGGCCCTTGGGTGCCCCTCTCCCCTATAAAAGGCCCCCTCTCCTCCTCATAAGCCCCACCTCCTCGTGAAGGTTCTCTTCTCCCTCTAGTTATTCCCCATGGTCTCAGATTAGCGAGATACATGTTCCCGGTTGCTTTATCTAGAAAGGAGTTGCTGCTTCCGCTGCATCGCTGGAGCGAGGATGCGGAGGTTGTTCGGTGGACCGGACGTGTGTGCGATCACGGATGCACCGCTACTTTGCGGTGCTAGACTTGATGGTGCTGGACCTGATGGTGCTGGAGCTGCTGGACCTGAAGGACTTCATCACGATCTTGAGATCGGCAAGTGTACGACTACATCATCCACGAGTTCCAACTCGTTAACAAAGCTTTGTTGTCTTCGAGGGTAAGTTCTCTATGGATGTATATCCACCCGTTGCTTGTATCTAGTAGATAGATCTTGGCGTATAGTTCCCATCATAGGAATTTTTTGTTTTCTATGCTGCGAACCCAACAGTGGTATCAGAGCCTGATCTATGCGTAGGTACTTTGCATGGGTAGTACACATATATTTAGATGTGGGCGATGATGATCATGTTATTGCATCTTCTATGTATTTTTGATATTGTTGACATAGTGGGATGAAGCGGCCCGAACCAACCTTACATGTCATCATACATGAGACCGGTTCCACGACTGACATGCAACTAGTTTTGCATAAGTGGCTAGCGGGTGTCTGTCTCTCCTACTATAGTCAATATCTGATTTACAATGAGTTGCTAATAACTTGGTTATCCTTGTTGTGGTTCATGTTCATAGGTAAGACCGGTTCTATCTCCGAAAGCCCTAAGCCACGTAAAACTTGCAATTGATAAATTAGAGACGTCTAGTTTAGATCATTGCTGGGCTAGTGTCTTGATATGGTATTGTTGTTAGTAAATGTATGATAGATACTCTTACAACACACTTAACATGTAAGTTCCATAGACCTTGGCCTTACACACAAAGGAATGATAGAGATCATACCACGATGCAAATGATAGAGATCAAATGCATGGACCATATCATCTCAGTTTACACATTAGGTGTTTGCATCTTATACTGCTAGTTTGATGCTTTTGGTAGCATTATAAGATGATCCCTCATTTAGATATCAAGATAAAATTTGTTCTTCCTTCAGTATGCACCGTTCTATGGATCGTGTTTCGAGACATCACGTGATGATCGGGTGTACTCGACTCCGCGCTTTCATACAACGGGTGTAAGACAGTTTCACACATGCGGAATACTAAGGTTCTTACTTGACGAGCCTAGCATGTACAGACATGGCCTCCGAACACGAACCGAAAGGTTAAGCATGAGTCATATAGTTGATATGATGCCCATATAGATGCTCGCCTTTGAAGCTATACCGAATCACGTGATGATCGGACTTGGTGTAGTGGATTTGGTTCATGTAATCACCAAAAAGGCATGAGGGATGTTGTTTTGAGTGGGAGTTCATTTCTAATTTGGATTAGTCGAACTCAATTTGTCATAAACTAAATTGAAGTGAATTTGCATAATTTGTTGTAGTCATTGGCATCTGTTCACTACCTTATGATTAGTTTTAATTGAGATAATAGAACTATAGAATTCTAGATATCTACTTTACGAACTGGTATCGTATTGTTTTGAATGTTAATTTAAAGTTTAGAAGTCCTATTGCAAACTTTCAGCAAACTCTATTTACTCCATGAAGTTTAATAAGTAGTTTTAAATCAAGAGTAAGAATTCCAATGTTAGTATCTAAAGTATCATGTTTGCCTCCATGATTATTGATATTCAAAAGTTGTTTTAATATCAAGGTTATCTAGGAGCTAAAAGAATTGTTTCAGGAACCATCATGTGTGGAAGATATTGTGATATCTCAAACAATGTTTTTGGTTGCATTATGATAGAGTATAATTTAGAAAAATACATGTTCTCATATTGTATGAGAATTTGTGAAGGATGGAGATGCTAGGCATCCGGATCTCCCAAAAAGGTGTTGGGAACTAACATTATACTCGCGATTCTTCTTATAGGCTATAGTAGCTTGATCATGAAAGTTGTCATGATAAGGATGAATAGAACATGTAAGTAAAATGTTTACTACACTAATAGATTACTAAAGAACGAATTTTTTAAAGAACACCAAACATTTGATGATGGTGATCCACTTCAAAGTGCAAGACCAAAGGTATTAGTATTTATGCTCGATAGTGGGTTCATGCCTCTGGTAATCTGGGGAAGTGACAGAAATCTCTAAGGTACTAGATGTGCTGTTGCTACTAGGGAGAAAACAACAATCCTTTGTTCATAGAACAATCGTATTGTTTACATTACACGCAATTTGTAAAACAATAATCTGTTGCTTGCAACTTAATACTGGAGGGGGTTCGGATGATAACCTGAAGGTGGATTATTAGTCATAGATGCAGTTGGATGGCGGTCTATGTATAATGTTGTAATGCCCAATCAAGTTCCAAAGGAGGCAAGATGATTAGTATACGCATGTATTGCTTTCTCGATGTTTGTCAATTGCCCTGCTGTAATTTGTTCACCCAACATGTTATCTATCTAAGGAGAGCCACCTCTAGTGAACTATGGATCCCGGTCCTTTTCTTTTACATACAATCTATAAACTGTTTACTGCTTTGTCTTTACTTTCTGCAAACTATTACTTCTTTCCATTCGATACGTTTAATCCTTTGTTTTCCGCAAAACACGGTGAGATTGACAACCTCATCGCAAGTTGGGGACAAAGTTCTGTGGTCGTGTTGTGCAGGTCTCCACGTTGCTACTAGCACCGGTAGTGCGCCCTACCAAGGCTCAGCTAGCAACACCTTTGGGGTGTTTCCTTGCTCCTACTGGTTCGATTAAACCTTGGTTTCATAACTGAGGGAAACTTGCTGCTGTGCTCATCATACCTTCCTCTTGGGGTTCCCAACAAGCTCTACATCAACACCGCACCAGCACTTTTCTGGCACCGTACACTGAGCCATCAGTCCCATTCAAGAGCGCACACCATGCTATATTCGGACGTCCGGCCTATTGGGCTTTCATGGCTCGTCCATGTTACATTTATAATATGATGAAAATTCCAGGTCCAAAGGGCGTGATCACCATCAGTGGAGACCTGGAGAAAGCACGAGAGTGCGAGCACAGAAATGCCGCCTTTGCTGAAGCCGTACAGCATGCCCAGGAGTACCAGGAGATCAAGAAGACCATCGACCCGTCCGCGATGCCCGCAACGAAGGAGGTGACAAAGCCAACTCCAGAGTTCAAGACATCAGAAGAGACAAAGACGATGCCATTGAAGGATGATGACCCCTCCAAGGTGACCCAGATAGGTGTAGGTTTAGATAACGCATAGGAAAGCACGCTCGTCAAGTTCCTCTAGGCAAATCAAGATATCTTCGCATTGCAGCCATCTGACATGACCAGAGTACATAGGAAACTTTCCGAGCACTCTCTAAATGTACACCCAAACGCTAAACCCGTCAAACAGTCCTTACAATGTTTTGGCGATGAAAAGCGAAAAAAAATAGCTAAGTAACTAGCCCGGCTTGAGTTAGCCGGATTCATAGAAGACGTCATCCACACTGAGGGGTCGGCCAATCCTTTAATGGTCCCTAAAAAGGACACCACTGATTTAAGGATGTGTGTTGATTATACCGCCTTGAACAAGGCTTGTCCCACAGATCTGTTCGCTCTGCCTAGAATTGATAAAGTTATCGATTCTACGGTAGGCTCAGAACTCCTATGTTTTCTCGACGCATATTCTGATTATCACCAAATCCGGATGAAGGAATCAGACAAATTCAAAACTTCATTCATAACCCCCTTCGAAACCTTCTGTTTCGTTACGATGCCTTTTGGACTCAAGAACGCAGGAGCTACGTACCAGCGCACTATGCAGCGTTGCCTCCACGATCAAATCGAACGCAATGTACATGCATATGTGGATGACATAGCGGTGATGTCCAAAAACAAGGAAACCTTAATTTCCAACTTGGAGGAAACGTTCGCTAATCTACGAAAATACAACATAATGCTTAACCCGAAGAAATGTTTCTTTGGAATACCAGCTAGAAAATTGTTAGGTTTCATCATATCTCAAAGATGCATAGAGGTGAACTGTGACAAAATTAAGGCTATACACAATATTTCCAGGCCGACACGCCTGAAGGACGTTCAAAGACTAACTGGTTGCATTGCTGTAGTTAGTCAGTTTGTAAGCCGACTCGGTGAAAAAGCCGCACCACTCTACAAGCTCCTGAAAAAGACCAAAAAGTTCATTTGGAATGACAAAGATGAAGCTGCACTTCAAGACCTAAAACCAGTACTCTCACCTGCTCCTGTCCTTGCAGCACCGGAACCTCGTGAACCGATGTTGCTCTATCTCACTGCGACAAACATAGTCATTAGTGTCGTTATGGTGGTGGAGAGACCAGAGGAAAAACAGGAACACTTGGTACAACATCCAACTTACTACCTCAGCGAAGTCCTAACTAAATCGAAGCAGTGTTATCCGCATTATCAAAAGCTGGCTTACGGTGTGTTCTTTGCATCCCGGAAGTTACGACATTATTTTCAGGAACATCCAATTATCGTGGTGAGCATCGCTCCCATGAGAGATATAATCAACAATAGTGATGCTACATGACGTCTCACAAAATGGGGCATAGAGCTTTCAGCTTTCGACATTGAGTACAAACCTTGTACAGTAATCAAATCCCAAATCCTCGCTGACTTTGTCGCTGATTGGACAGAGACAACGGAAAATATGACCCTCCCAGAGTCGGAATACTGGACCTTGCATTTTGACGGATCTAAGGCGCTCAGGGGCTCGGGGCTGGCGTGTTGCTCAAATCACCCCAAGGAGATATACTTTTCTATATGTTGCAGATTCACTTCATGGCAACAAACAACATTACCGAATATGAAGCACTTCTGCATGGAATCCACATTGCTAAGGATATCGGCATCCAACGATTAATGTGTTATGGAGATTCGGATCTTGTTGCTCAACAAGTGTCGGACATCTGTAACACAAATAAACACATGGCAGCATATAAGGTTGTCGTGGATGAACTAGCTAAATCGTTCGAAGGGTTTGAGGTTCAACACATCCCTAGAACAGAAAATGAGGAAGTAGATGCATTATCTCATATAGGCTCTGCGTCGAAAAGGTCCCGAATGGCGCTTTTCTAGAGCACCTCAAAGTTCCCTCTATAAAAGGAGTAGATGAGGAATATCCGACCAAATCCGACTCACCTTTAGTGGCAGTTCTAGCTGTAATTCCCAGCTGGACTCAACCCTACCTTGATTTCTTGGTAGATGGAAAATTACCCGAAGACGAGGTTCTGAGCTGGCAGATCGTCCGACGAGCAAAAACCTATACAATAATAAATGGTGAGCTCTATAAGCGGAGTGTATCTGGGATGTTTCAGTGCTACGTATCTTTGGTAGAAGGAGTGGAAATCTTACGAGAAATCCACGAAGGCAAATGCGGCCATCATGCTGCAGCCAAACCTTTAGTGGCACAAGCTTTTCGACACGGATTTTTCTGGCTTACACCAAGGCAGATGCCGAACGGCTGGTCAAGACGTGCAAAGGTTGCCAAAAGTACGCCAAACAAGCTCATGTTCCGGCTGATCAGCTACGAACAATACCTATAACATGGCCTTTCGCGGTATGGGGGCTTGACATGGTAGGACCATTTAAACGAAGTGGATTTACCCACCTCTTAGTGATGGTGGATAAATTCACAAAATGGATTGAGGCTAAACCCATCACAAGTTATGATGGAGCAATAGCCATAAGATTTGTCGAGGATATTATAATCCAATATGGTTGTCCGCATAACATTATCACGGACCACGGGAGCAAGTTTTCTATGGGAGAACTTGCCGAATTCTGTGATGAACAAAATATCTGGCTTGACATTGCGTCGGTCGCACATCCACAAACTAATGGACAAGTTGAAAGAGCAAATGGTTTAATCCTACAAGGCCTCAAACCAAGACTTGAAGAACCACTACGTCATGCTGCGGGGGCTTGGGCAGATGAATTACGGTCTGTGATATGGAGCTTGCGAACAACTCCGAATAGGTCAACCGGATACACACCTTTCTTCTTGGTCTATGGCGCAGAAGCTGTTCTTCCTAGTGATTTGATTCATACTTCTCCCTGAGTTGCTGTGTATATCGAAGAGGATGCCGAAATTTCTCGACAAAATGATCTCGATTTAATCGAAGAAGTTCGTGTTATTGCTGAGATGAGATCAACGGCCTATCAGCAGAAGTTACGCAAGTATCATAGCCAGAGAGTCAGAAACTGGTCTTTCAATAAGGGCGATTTGGTTCTCCGGCTTGTGTAGAAAAAAAAGCACAAACTTTCCCCAGTATGGGAAGGGCCCTTTTTAGTTAGCCGAGTATTGCACAATGGTTCTTACTATCTAACTGATATGCGTCCAGTCAAAGAAAGACCTGCTACTAAGAAGAGAAAGAGAGCTGGAGGCAGTACAGACCCGGAAGAATTAGACAGGCCATGGAATATTGCTCAACTACGTCCCTTTTATTCTTAAATTTTCTTTCTTTATAATCATATATGTGTACATGTTCAATGAGAAATAAAGTATTAGTTGCCTCAATTTTTTCTGAGAATTTTTATATTACCATCTTATTTCCGAATGATCATATCACAATCGAAAATCCTAGAATGCTTGAAAGTACTTTATGCTCATGTTTGTTCTGGTTAAGATTTCCAATTCTAAAAATATTACCTTCGGGTACAAATCTAAATTTTCTAGTCTAGACTTGGTTTTTTTTATCTGATTGCCGGATGTGGGTATTTTCCGAGTAGTGAATTGTTGGTACTGGAAGCCGGCTTTGTTTCCGAGTTTAAACTGGTTTAGCAATTGAGCTCCATTGCTCGTCAAAGTTTCCGTGTTGAAAGTTGGCCGGCTCACGAAAGGGACGAGGTGGAAAGCCAGATAAGCGATAAGTATAGGAAAAAAGTGCTTATGTAAACATTCCAGGCACATCAAAATAAAGCCAAAAAGTGCTAAATAGAAGCAGCAAATCTTAGCATTAGCAAAAGTATTATACTACTTATTTACAATCTGATTGTTTCAGAATAACACATTGTTTTTTTGGATGGTATACGATGCAGGAGGAGAGGTAGGAGCTTCCGGCTCACTGGAGACATCCCCTTCAACTTGATATCTTTCTGAGACATGCAAATTAGATTCGGTTTGCTCGTCGTCGGAAACTTCAGCTGTTTCTTCGGCAGGAGGAGGAGGCGTCTCCATGCGAGTGAAGAACGGAGTGTCATAGCTGGTCAGATCAGCCACGTGACATCCATATCCGGCACATGAGTCCATGATGGCCTTAATATCTTGCTCCTTGCCGTCTTTATCCACAGTTGAATAACCGCTGGTTACTTGCTAGATCTCCATGCTTCCATGGTGGCTCATAACCATGGTGAGGGCGTTCTGTGATGTGGTCCGTGCATAGGACATGTTCCAGTACTAGATGAGCTGGGGCATCTCCTTTGCCTTATCTCGCACTTCAAAGGCATACATTCTATTCATGTCCAGCACTTTGAGAACTTCGCCAACATCCTCCAGTGATTGACAGAAATCGTGAAGCCAATCGCCGACTTGTGTAAGCCGGCTGGTGCGAGATTCGGTGGAGGAAGAATCCAGTAAGTTCAGAGAACCTGTGCATATAAATCAAAGGTCAAAAAATATATCCGAACTCCTAGATTCGGAAAAATGGAAAATCAGAAGACAGGAAACATACCGAAGATGACATCGTTAACTTTGGTCTTCTCCGCCCTAAGGCTCTGGAGTTCAGCCCAGAGTGCCTTGGTGATGTCCTTTTCTCTGAATAATTCATCATTGATATCCAAGATTTTCTGATCCTGGGTGGTGATCCTTCGACCACGTTCTTCGATGGCCATGGAGGAGGATTCGAGGACTTGTGCAATGTTGCACTCATGATCCTCCTTAAGCTTATTCAGCTCTCGACGTAAGTCAGCGTTCTCCACCTCTAGGGTCTTAAGATTCTCGGCCTCTTCAATCATTGCACATGATTGTTTGACTAGTGATGTAAGCAAAAGAAAACAGTTGAATAGGAAATTCGACTATGAAAGCAAAAAAGAGCAAGGTTAAGGACTAAAATGATTACCTTCAGCCTCATCCTTAGATACCTTTAATTGAGCATTTTCAAGCTCTAATCTCTCTTCGCTTATTACAAATATTCTTCAATAATTCCTAGTTATAAGCATTAACTTTCTGTAAGTCAGAATAATACCTAGAGTCAGAAGTCTACTAAAGACTCGGGCTAACATTTTAACTAATATCAGCACGAGCCTTGGGGTATACACTAGTTCATTCTTTCGCATCCTATGAAAGCATAAATCCGGATTGTCTATCCAACTTCATGCTTGGGAGCTAGAGGATATGATATGAAATAAAGTAAAAAAAGGTAAGTTGGAATTCCGACTTACATGTTGTTCATGAGTAAGCTTGCTTAGGCTCATGTTCACCTCGGTGGTAACCTTCTCGGCGAGGGTCAGCGGGATTACTGGTGGTGGCGGAGCCACACCGGCCTTCAGCTTCTCGTCGCGAAGACGAATTTGGTCAAGAAGCTCGGAGTACTTGACGTCCTCGGCTTCTTGTGCCTCTTTTCCTCGGCGGTGATGTTCCGGCTCTCCAGGCACTGCTGAGCCAGCCTTTGTATCTCTTCTGCAGTTTTCCGAGTAATGCCAAGCTTGGCAATACATGGATTACTGAGAAGGTTATCGGCAAAAACCTCTACCGAGGGATCATTACATTTTACGGGTTCACCCTTATCAATTACCGAGTCACCCATGGTGACGTCGATCTGCGAACCAAGGTTCGCTAGCTCGGAATGTTGAGCCAGGTCTTCTGCGACGTATGGAGATGGAGTAATCTCCGGCGTTGTAGAAGGCTGCGGGGTAGGAGTCGGAGGCACTATGGCAGGAGAAGTCAAATTTAACTTTGACTGGCGCAGGGGCTTTGATGAGCCTCGTTTCCCCTTGCCCTTGGAGAGCTGTTTAGCTCTGGAGAGGTAATAGAACAAAGATCATTACACTTCAGAAAGAATGAGAAATAAAATACAAAGACCTTGTGAGGAAAGATACCTCTTCACAATGGGCACTTCCTTTGTGCTGATAGACATTGTCAGAGTCTTACGCTTTCGGGTAAGAGTCTTTGGCAATGGAACTAGTTCTCCATCAACCTGAGAGATCTCAAAAGGATATCTCTCGAGAGGAGAAAGCTCCGACTCGGGGAGGTCAGCAAGCTGAAAAGAAGAAATATCTCAGTATTGCAAAAATACACAATAATGTATAGATGAACACATAATTTGAGTTATTGCTGGAAAACTTACTGGTGTCACAGGATCATCAGCCATATGCATGTCCAAAGATAGCTCCGGGATCTTCCTCTCGATCCGCTCCCTTATCAACCACTTGATTTCGGACTCATTGTCCTTTTCCGAGTAAGGCCGGGAGCATATCAGGAGAGAGTCCGTCTTGCTCTTGGTGATGGAGTGCATAAACCGGTCGCCATGATGTTGGAGAGGTTGGATCCGACGCGCCAGCCAGTAGTGGATCAAATCGGATCCTTTCAAACCCTTGTGCTTCATCAGATATTCGATCCGCCTCTTAGCAAGAAGTAAATCGTAAGTGAGAGTCGAAGGATCTGCATCCCAGGACTCTTGGGGCGTGGCGGTGCCATCAACGAAAACCGGCAAAGCAGTTGCTTTTCTGGGAGCTGGTCTGTCCTTATGGTAAAAGAACATGGACGGCCATTGTTTCACTGACTCTCTAGCCTTAATCCTAGGATAGACTCGCTCTCTCCTAACAGAAAAGCTAAGAGTTCCAGTAATATAAGGATTACCGGCGGTGATAGAATTTCTCCAGGTATGAAAGTAATACCGGAAGAGAATGAGACTCGGTCTAATACCGAGATACCCCTCACACAAAGAGGCATAAGCGCTCATCTCTAAAAGAGAGTTTGGGGAAGATGGTGGAGTTGTACTCCATAATGATCTATGACCTCAGAAAAGAAATCTGAGGGAGGAAATCTCAAACCTCTGTCGAGGTGGGTGCCTAAATGCACTCGCTCGTCGGTGTTGGGGGTGGGGATGGTTTGACCGAAGATGCTCCGCTAATCTCCGGCAGGGAGGAGACCTTCATTCTCGACGACGTGGAGCTTGGCGTCATCAAGGACGCAGGGGATCCAGACCCCGCGGAACTTGTCCTTCTTCGCCGCAGGTGTTGTCGCCGTTGTTGCTGCCGCAGTAGAAGATGAGGCCTCAACCATTTTTTGTGCACCAATGACCTAGGATAGGCGGTGTTGTGGGATTTGGGGGAGGTAGAGGAGCTCTTTTGCAGGAAGCGTCGGGAGGAAGGAGAAAGAACTGGCACTGGTAAGGAGGAAAGGAAGAAATCTCAACCCCTTATATCCTTTGCCTGTGCCAAGATTCGTGCAAAATGAATAGTAGCCATGCCACGCATCGTGGAAGGATCTAGGTAACCTCGTCGCAATGATTACGCCGCCTCGATCTCCATGCACGCATTAAAACGATGCCTCGGTTCCGTGAAAGGCGGACCCACCAACGGTCGTGTTGATAGGAATGTCTGTCAGTGACGTGACTTGACCTTGACTGATGTCAGGTTACATCAAAGACCAAGTTCCGGCTTATTTTGAATTTCAAGCTAGAAACTTGAATAATATACTCATAGGTCCAACTCGTTTTGAGACCCGGATCCTATCCTTTCTTTTGAATTTTCAGGAACCCTTCAAGATTCTACAAGCCTAAGATGGATCAAGCTAGACAATGGTGAAATCTGACTCTAGATCTTGGAGGCTTCTGGGGGCTGTTGTTGGGGATATACTTTCCGGGTATCCTCACCGTGCCTCACTGACCAGGGTGGCCCACTCCGGGTTAGAGCTTTGCTTCATGGGCGGCCCAGTCAGGGAGAAGATACGGAGTCCAGTCCGGCTATAGGAAGGCCCAAAAGATTTACCGACATAGGCATGTTATGTTACTTTGTAGTTCAAGATGTACTCTGTAACTGACTCTTAGTCGTAGCCGGATAGGTCTCTCCTGTAAACCCTAGGCCGGATATCTATATAAGCCATCCTAGGACAAGCCTTTAGGGCACCCCACAATAGTCTACAGTCTCAACTCGCATAGGCGAAATCCTTGTAACCCATATTCCGGCTCTGCCGTATTACTTGATTGCTAGCAGGAGTAGGATCCGTCCAAAGCCAGCGTATTCGAACCTGGGTAAACCTGTGTGCTCACCGTCCTAGAACCCCGTACGTCTCACACCCTTCTCTTTCGCATGCCTCGAGGACCCCCTTATGGCGTACTTGTCATCAATCTGACGACACTGGATCATTAGTAAATAACCCTGTTTGGAAAACTCTATGGAAACTAAAGATACCGAGTAAAATTAAGATTTTTCTATGGAGGGTGCTGCATGGAATCCTTCCACTTAAATCTATCCCGGCGAATAGACATATAGGGTATATTGGTACTTGTGCCATATGTGCTAATGCAGCTGAAGATATCTTACATATTTTATTCCTGCGTCTGCCTGCACAAGCCTTATGAGAATCCCTGGGTATTCAAGGACTGATCGAGCATGCATGTGCGGGTGAACTCTCAGGCTCAACAGTTTTGGAGATGCTTATCACTCAAACAAACAATGTGCTGCCAGGATTTGATCAAGTGGGACTAAAGGAGGTGGTTGTTACTTCATGCTGGTATCTTTGGTTGATGAGGGGGCGACACACAAATGATGAGCCCGTGCCACCTATTATCAAGTGCAGAGTGTCTATTTTATCTATTACTGCCAATGCAAATATTTCCAAGCCTAACCAGAAGGCTATGCATAAGTGGACTAAAATAGAACCTAGACAAATTAAGCTAAATGTTGACGGTTCTTTTTATTATGATAGTCGTTCTTGTGCTACAGGGGCTATAGCACACGATCAGAGGGACGATTTATTGCGGCGGCTACTATCTACATTCCAAATGCGGTCCAAATGCGGCTTCTCCATTTGCTACTGAAGCGATCGCTATGAGGGAAGGTCTGGCTCTTGCAAACCGTCTGGGATGTAACAATGTAGTAATGGAATCAGATTCCTTAGAGATTGTGGAGGCTTGCAATGGTGCAGATGCTTGGTGGGGTGAATGCTCTGCTGTTCTTGCAGATCTAATCGCTGAGGCGTCAATGGTTGGAACTGTCTTATTTAAGCACTACCTAAGGGAAACCAATGAAGCTGCTCATGAACTACCTAGGGCTTGGTTTTTAGATAAAGTTCCTTGTAATTGGGTCGATGAACCCCCTAGGTTCCTCTTACAAACTGTCATTAAGGATGTAACTCTGATATGATTGTGGAGCAGCAAGTTTCAAACGCACTTTTCCCCCTTCCAGGGTACCTAAGGGGACTGGAAGGTTTTTAATGAGACGGCTTGCTTGCTCAATATAATATGGTTTAAAAAAACGACGCGAGATGTTTGGAGTTCTGATCCAAACATTACGTGGAGTAGAAACCCTCTTTTGCATGCTGTACATGCCGCGGTGAAAATCTTCGTGTACTCTAGGCGTAGCCCAGTTCTTTTGATGGCTTCTCTGATAAGCTAACCTATCTCAGCTTTCTGGGGAAGTTAGTTCCAAAATTTTGTGGGCCTTCCAAATTAGTTTAGCCTTAACCACTTCCGAAGTCTCGTAATTATTTTGAACCGACTTCCCTAGTAAACTAGGAGTATGGTAGCTTATCGGAGAAGCCGCCAAAAGAACTAGGCATGCGGAGATAGTCTCCAAAGTCATAGAACAATTTGTGTTACTCTAACAAGGATACCAGATTTATATTTAGATGATACTTAACGTAGGAAATTACCAAACACTATTAGGAATATTTTGGGGTTGATACAAATTGATTGCCATCTCAATATTGGACCAACCTATGGAAGCAAATTTCCATTCAGAAAAGATATGGCTGATTAATTCATCAAAATGAGAAAAATATTTGTTCACTCCTATTCTAGTTAGGTGTTAGCTCCCATTTTGGGCCGTTAGTCGGTAGCATGGCCGGGTTAGGTGAAAATAGGTTGCAGGTCGACACATTTTATTACTTGCAGGGATTTTGTCCAAGTCAGGCTGGATACTAAAGGAATAGCCGGATCCGAATGAATATTCCAGAGGAGCAGACCCAGATGAAGAGACTTATGACCGGTGGAATCCGTGTCAAAGAAGTCGGACCGAGTTATGCCCAAGAGACCATGACGTAGCCGGAAAGAAGCTCGAAGACTATGGGAATTATGCCAACATGGAAGGAGAGGCAACTCAGCAGCGGTTGGCTCAGACGCTTGGAGTCCAGATCCAGTACAAAGTCAGAAGTAGTTGACTAACCAGAAGTTTGGGCGTACGTCTCATCGGTACTCATACACCCTAGTGATAGGGTTTCTGGCCAAAACTAGAGCGTTGCATACCCCACTATACTTGCTAGAGAGGCGTGTCCGGACATGTCACCCATAGTAGAGATTTCCCCGAGGATGGCGGTGGGGACCCATGGAGCTTGGTTGTGGGGTTCTGGTCAGCCACCGGGCCGCCGTCCTCTCGAGTGGGAAAGGTTTGATGTGTTGACAAAGTGCTGGATTGCTTCGAGTTGGGTGGCCATCCGGACCCGGAGAAACCAGGTTTTCGACCTTGACTTGGGAGCCCGTTCCTCCATGATGTATTCGGTGACAAACACATGCATCGAGCTCGACATTTCCATGCCTAGAATTGGTGAAGAACTCCTCCAATGAAGAAGGATAGGTCATCCTCGTATAACCTATGGGAGTCCGGGCAAGATGATTAGCATGCGGGGGTGATGTTCCGCCACATCATCCATGTTAGTGGAGTGGCCCGACCCAGGAGAGGTCGGGCGAGGGTAGTCTTCCGGCCGATCCTCGGGAAGATTGGCATCGCCGTCCGAAGGGTAAGAGCGGGTAATCCCCGTGTTACAAGGGTGGAGAGAACAAGCGGTTGTCATAGACCCTAATAGCATCCCTATCGGGCGAGTCTACGCCATCATCCTTTTCCTAGTCGAGGTCTTGTGGATCTTCAAGGGAAGCACCGTGGATGGTGGCGCCCAGGAAGATTTGGTAACTGGAGCGCCTGGACCAAGGTGGGTGTACTGGTCTAAAGCAGCCTCGCCTGAGGGGGTGTTCGCTAGCCTGATGCGCTTAGGCTGGACGAGTTACATTTTGCTGGTGGAATCGTCAATGAAGTCCAGTGCATCGAAGCAGAAAGCTTAACCAGGGGTGATGGATGTACCGCCGTTCTTGATGATAAAATTGGCCATCTGAGCTTGTCAAATAAGATCCACACGTGCAATCCCCTACCTGGCTTGCCAACTATTATGATATTTCCCCGTCCGTATATTTGTTGTTCAACATGAGCACTCGTTTCAGTAGTATCAGATGGTAGCACACATGAGACGTGAGATTTATACAGATTCAGGCCTTGGCCCTAACGCACCAAAAATACCCTACTCATGTTTGTGGTGTATCTATTATCCTAATATATGCTTGAGGACGAACTCTAAGGAGGCTAGAGTCCCTATATGGTGTGAGAGATATGATGTCTCTGAGGTGAGATATGTATGAGTGATCTCTCTTGAATAGTGGCTCTCCAGTCCTTTATTTTTCGATAAGGAGTATATATTAATATCACGAAGATACCAATTACATTCAGCTTGTACAACAACGTAATTCACTAACGGCATTATGGATGCACACATCCAAAAAATAAAAGGAAAATCACAGGAAAAAAAATCCCGCTCTAGTGACCCATTCTTTGTAGAAGGACTACTAACACCACCAAGACAGTACAAAAAGTCCAGTTTCTCCAATAGCGACACCTCCAAAAAACAATGCACAAGCGGTGCCATCATCGCCCGTTTATAGATCATAGATTTTCACTCTGAAGAAAGAGCACACTCACAAAACAATGTCTTTAACAAGGTCATTGCCAGGCACAATCAATTAAGGTCCGACCTTGGATTTTCACCGTGAAAGGTAGGAATTTGAACTTCTCCTGTGATATCTCCCACACATGCTGATGTTGTTGCTACAAGTCACGTATCACCAATTTAGTTCCTCATCGTCACAAGGACTCGATCCACCATCTCTAATCCTCAGATATCGACATTCATGACATTCCTGCCTCTGACTTCACCATGAACCGAAAACATGTCCCATGATGGTAACAGACAACATAGTTTCACAATGCTCCCTATGAAACCAAACACTTGTAAAAAACATGGATAGACACGACTGAATTCTATCCGATCCAGCAATATCCAGGCATGAGGCGTCCATGGGACTTCGCCGACAGAGCTTTCTAGAACTCAACAATCCCGACGGATCAACGAGGGAAGGCATCAAACTGATCTTCATCTTGGCACGAGAGGAACCCAAGGACCGCCTCCATTATCCATGCTAAATCAGTAGCCCCCATGCCACAAGACGGTTGCAGCCACCACAAGCAGTCCGCAACGCTCAGCGAGCACTTCCAACACCACCTACACCTTGCAGAGATGGAGAATGGGCCGCTACCACTCTCCACCGACCGGACCGCGGGCACCGCATGGTTGACACGGGACAAGCAGCCGATGGATAAAACACCTAGGACCGGCTACCGTGTCGTCCTCGCGGCCACCGTAGCCGCCGAACTGCAGGATCCCGGGCCACCGCCCCAGCGCCTGTTTTCGCCAAGATCTCGGGGCCACCACCCCGGCTACCTTCTCCTCCAACGACGAATTGTCGTTCAGAACCACCGGGAGCTCCCACCACACGAGGAGAGGATACCCCCGCCAATGCCCGCCTCACGATGGGATGAGATCCCGCTGTTGCCGCCAGCCACATAGTCTTTGCCAGCGGCGTCGTCCAATGGCGAACGGAGGTGGACGGGGGGGGGGGGGGGGGGGGGAGGGGTGGCTGCTAGGGTATGCCCTGAGATGCTCCCAAGGGAACGACGCGCACTACTAGGAAACAGCCTATGGATAGACAAGATATTCAGTAGCGCATATGTGAAACCATGCGCCACAGAAAAATATCAGTGGCGCACCAGAAAACATGTGCCACAGAAGATTGGAAGTTCTGTGGCGCATTCTCCACAGTATGCCCCACAGAAGATTGGTGGGACCCGCCAGCCGGGGTGGGTTGATCCAAGTTCTGTGGTGCATAGCGAGATATGCGCCACAGAACATGGAGGGGGGCCCACCACGGAATCTAATTCACCCAAGTTCTGTGGCGCATGTTCTGATATGCGCCACAGATGTGTTTCACTTCTGTGGCGCATATCCCAACATGCGCCACAGAACTTGGAGGTGGGCCCCACACAGGGAATCTAATTCACCCACTTCTGTGGCGCATATGGACTTATGCGCCACAGAAGATTCAGCTTCTGTGGCGCATTTCCTCCATATGCGCCACAGATGAGGGAGTCCAGATCCATGTTAAAAAGGTGACAAAAGCTAGCTCTTATCTATCCACCACCACCCATTTCACATCTCTACCTCCTCCCAACTCGTCTTCCTCCTCCCTCACACCCCCATCTTGCCCATAGTTTGCCCATTTTCTTGTAACTAAACCTACTTTAATCCATAGATTGGTAAGTGGAAGCTTCGCTCCAACTTCTAGATCTAAAAGTTCCTTACTTTTCTCTCTCACATCTCTATTTGTTTACTAATTTCCTCTCCACCAACTTGTAGATCTATTTGTCCACACTCTCTCATCGCGCGGTCTCGTCTCGCTATTATTGTGTCTACTAGGTGAATACTTGGTCATGAACATGTAGGTGAAGCTTGTCGCGTGGGTGGTATGTGTGTGCGATCCATGGTGAGACGATGCTTGTGTGGTGCATGAATGTTTGCAATGAGAGGAAGCTTTTTGTTGCTTGCTTGTTGTTGTCCCGGCCGGTGTGGTTGCATGGATGTTTACCGAAATGTTGATTCATTTCCATTTCGGCAAATTTTTGCACTACCCATATGTCCTAATTTTAGGAAAGGTCATGCCGAATTTTTTCCGGCTAGCATTCATGCATGTGTGTGTTCATATGGTGTGGTTCTCACCTATACTCTCTGTTTTGACCGCTCAGCTAACCATGGTCCTCACGATGAGCGAAGGTCGAATTGCTAGGTACAAGAAAGGCGCGAAGGAGGACATGATTCTGAACAACTAGACCATGATAAGATGTCCATGTCGAACATGCAAAATACAGCGCTGGATCGACCCTGAATCTGGACAATTGGAGGGTCACCTACTCAGGCGCGGTTTCATGCACGACCTCAATGAGGCGCCGACAGGACATGGTGGTGGTCACGAAGACATGGGCAGGCGAGAAGACGAAGAGTCTACCAGGCATGATCATCATGATGAAGGAGATGCCAGCGGGCATGATCATCATGACGAAGGAGATGCCGGCGGGCATGATCAGCATGGAGAAGGAGATGTCGACGGGAATGATCATGATCATGAAGAAGGAGAAGACGCGAACACACAGACGCTGCTAACTTCGGTCTTGCAGGACCCTCATGTTCAAGAACTGCTCCTCAAGGAGACGAGCAACGACAAAGCTCCAGCCAGAGAGAAAGCCAAGATGGCCCAAATGGAGGTGGACGGGATAACTCCATTGTATCCTGGGTGTCACCCCGAGGATACACGTTTGAGTGTAACACTCAAGGCTCTAGAGATGAAGGCCGAACACAAATGGACCGATGTGAGCTTCAACACGAACATGGAATACTGGCACGACCGACTTCCTAAGGGGAACACATTGCCAACAAGTATCGAGGAGGCCAAGAAAATCGTGTGCCCTCTCGACCTACCGCACATTAAATACCACACATGCATCAATGATTGCGCACTTTATCAGAACGAGTACACGGATAGAACCACATGTCTGGTGTGTGGCCAAGGACGGTACAAGAGAGGGAACAAGAAAGTTCCTCGAAAAGTGGTATGGTACTTTCCTATCACCCCCCGTCTGCAGCGATATTTCGTAGATCCTAAGGAAGCAAAGCTCATGCAATGGCACACGGAAAGAGAGAAACCTGAAGATGATCCAGAGAAGGGCAAGATCCTGACACACCCTTCAGACGCTAGCCAATGGAATGCATTAGACATCGAGTTCAAAGAGTTTGGGGGCGATGCAAGGAACGCTAGGCTGGGTATGAGCACCGATGGACTCAATCCTTTTGGAAACTAGAGTAGCACGCATAGCACCTGGCCCGTGTTTGTATGGCCGTACAACCTCTCCCCGTGGCTATGCACGAAGCAAAGGTATGTACACATGAGCATTCTTATTCAGGGGCCAAAACAACCAGGTATCGATATGCATCTGTATCTCGGGCTATTGAGAGAGGAGTTAGCCATCTTGTGGGAGACGCCGGCCCATACGTGGGACGCCTACACTAAAGAATATTTTCATCTGAGAGCCGCGTTGCTCACGACCGTGCAGGACTATCCTGGTTATGCATATGTATCGGCCCAGGTGAACCACGAACACAATGCATGCCTCAAGTGCATGGATGAGACACCGCATCTCCAGCAACCAAGGGATCCCGGGTCTTCGAAAATCATGTTCCAAGGTACTCGAAAGTGGATCCGCATGGATCACCCGTGGAGAAAACATGGTGACCTGTTCAATGGTAAGGACGAGCTCGAAAGAGCCCCGCGTTCAAGGAGCAGCAAAGAAATCGAGGAGCTTTTGAATAATTGGGTAGATTGCCCTGCGCCCAGAGAAAAACGACCGAGGACAAAGCCGCTGCTGGGTGTATGGAAAGCAAGGTCTGTTTTCTGGGACCTGCCATATTGGAAGGTCCTTCATACTCCCCATAGCCTCGATGTAATGCACATCACGAAGAACGTTACCGAGAGTCTGCTTGGCACTGTACTGAACATGCCGGAGAGGACCAAGGATGGGCCAAAAGCAAGAAAGGACCTTAAATTGCTTGGCATCAAGAAAGATATTCAGTACCCTGATAGTGATGATCATGATGATAATGATGATCAGACGGAAGGGACTCAAGGTCGCCACAAAAGAGTTAAGAAGAATGAGGTGGTGCTTCGTGCTGCCTGCTTCACTCTGAGTCTGGAGGAGCTCGAGTAGTTTTTCAGGTCCCTCTTAGGAGTGAAAGTTCCTCACGGTTACTCGGGGAAGATAAGCAGATATCTGGACGTGGCGAAGAAGAGGTTCAGCGGTATGAAGTCTCACGAGTATCACGTGCTGATGACGCAGATACTCCCCGTTGCGATCCGTGGGATAATGGACGAGCATGTCCGTGAGACGTTGTTTGGCCTCTGTAAATTTTTCGACGTCATATCTAGGAAGTCGATCGGTGTGAAGCAGCTCGACAGGCTACAGGAAGAGATCGTGATGATACTATGCGAGCTTGAGATTTACTTCCCGCCCGCATTCTTCGACATCATGGTGCATCTGCTTGTACATGTCGTGGATGACATCATCCAGCTCGGGCCGACATTCCTGCACAACATGATGTCGTTTGAAAGGCTAAATAGTGTCATCAAAGGATTCGTTCGCAACATGTCTCGTCCAGATGGAAGCATAGCCCAGGGCTTTCTGATCTACGAGTGCATCTCCTTCTGCTAGAATTATCTAACCACCGAGAACGAGGATGTTGGAATACCCACAAAGAAGCACCTCGGCAGGCTCGGTGGATATGGTCACCGCGAGGGATGCCTCTCACTACATGTCGGCATTGATGGTCGATGCACTGATTTTGAAAGGGCACACCGAGTCACGCTACAACACATTGAAGTGGTCGGCCCTTGGGTCGAAGAGCACAGAAGCTTAATCGAGCAGGAGTACGTCGACCAGGGCCGGCCGAGGAAGAAGGGAGACGTAACCAGAGAGCACAACTCCAGCTTAACGGGTTGGTTCAAGAAAAGGCAACTAGACAATCCCCCACATATGCCTTCTACGGAAGATCAAAAACTCATATTCTCCTTGTCGAAGGGACTAGGGCACAACCTAAGGACCTATCAGTCATACGACATAAACGGTTACAGATTCTACACCAAGGAAAAGGATAAGAATAGTGAATATCAAAACTCAGGAGTAACTATATTATCCTTTTCTGATGACAAGACTACTGTTATGGAAAGATTCTACGGAAGGATCAAGGAGATATGGGAGCTCGACTACTGTGGCGAGATCGTACCGATGTTCCGTGTTAGATGGGCCAAGAACGTGGAAAAAGAAGGCCGCTATTTCACCACAATGGTTATACCAGATGCCAAATCAATGAAGAATGCTTCCGCAAAAAATGAGCCTTGGGTACTCGCTAGCCAAGTTGATCAATGCTTTTTTATTACCGACCCGTCAAAGCCCAACCGTGTTGTAGTTAGGAGGGGCAAGAGGAGCATCATCGGAATGGAAGGAGCCGCCAACGAGCAAAACTTCGACAAAAAGGCGACCCGAAGATCGAAGAGGAATTCGACAAGTACTTCGACATGCCTACTACTACTAAAGTAAGAAGGAAGACCATACTGCCTACTAAAGGTTGTCCATACACAAAAAGAAATCTCAAAGTGCACGGGCTAAAGTATTCAACTGCGACGAAAAAGGGCAAGAAGATTGTGAAGAGACACTAGCAATTGTGTGACTTTTTGGTGTATTAATTCGTGTGGGTATTAGTTAGAGACTAAAACATATAATGTGACAAGCAAACACACAAATATATATGTTTGAATAAATATGCATATGTGTTCTTGCTTTTTTAAATAAATATACATATATGTATACGTTCTTGCTTTTTTTAAATAAATATGCATATGTGAATAAATATGCATATATGTATATGTTCTTACTTTTTTTGAATAAATATGCATATGTATGTAATTAAAAATATTAAAAAAAAATAAAAAATATGTGAGACAGCCAGGATTCGAACCTGGTTGCCCTAGGTGAGAGCAAGCGAGGAAGACAACTAGGACAAGTATCGGATCTTGTCATACAGCGACGCCGTGCTTTTTTTGTACTATGTCCAAAAGTTCCGTGGCGCATTCCCACAGAATGCGCCACAGAAGTCTGTGGGAATGCGCCACAAAACTTTCACACTTAGCCATAGAACGGTTCGGCCTCTTCCTCCTAATCCCCCCTGCTTTCTCACTTAGCCAAAATTCTCTCTTGATCCCCCTTTCTCTCTGTTGTCGCAAACCCTAGCACCGCCCTAGCCACCGCCATGCCGCCTGGCAAACCAGTGGAGGAGGAGCCGCCCGACGAACCCGTGGAGGAGGAGCCGCCCTGTAGCCCTGCAGCCCGTGGAGGAGGAGCCTCCACTCCGGAGCCTGCCACCCTCGTCGTCGTCAACCACCGCAGCAAGTTCTCGCACGGTTCGTCCCCCTACCTCCACCCCGCTCTGAACCAGCAATCGATTGATTGATTGAAATTTGCTCTGTGATAGTATCAGCTACATGCTCTGTGGTAGTATCGAGTTGAGTATGTGGTTATGATGCCTATTTAGTTTCCAGGTTTTAAGTATCTCTGGTTCAGGGCTATTAGTCATGATGAATTTTCTGTGGAAAGGCCTTCTCTTGTTGTTGTTACCTGACAATTATGGATTGGTGCTGTTGGATCGGAGGGAGTACATTTTGATATTAGTTTATTATAATCTTGCATGCTACTTGCTGTGTTTTCAAATTATAAGATGTTTTGGTAGGATATTAAAATAGCCTACGACCAAAACGTCTTATAACTTGGAACGGAGGTAGTGGTAGTATATTTGCTTCACTGAATCTATTATCCTGTCCATGTCTTGTAATCAGTCATGAGTTTATATACCTAGCAATACTAATTGTGGTATTTGGCTTTTACATGTTGCTGGCGTGTTTATAGACAAGTAGGTGGTATGTTTTCCTGGTTGATAGATGGGCCTGCTGATGGGTTCGTAGCATGGAAAACAAAAAAATTCTACCGCAAGAACGAACAAAACCCAGATCTAATCTAGATAAAAGCCAAGATCTAATCTATTAGACATGTGCAACGAGATAGATCTGTACTAACCCTCGTAGATCCGAAAGCGTTATGAGATTGGATCTCGTGGTTGATGTAGTCGATCACTTGCCGATCTCAAGATCATGTGGACGATCCTTCCGGCGCTGCGTTCCGGCAGAGCTTCCGCGGTCGGTCACACGTGCGGAGTCGAAGCAGACCTTCCTCTCACCGTTCCAGCGAGCAGCAGAGGTAGTAGATCTTCTCCACGGAATCCCAGCAGCACGACGGTGTGGTGGTGGTGGTGGAGTAGAGAATTCTGCAGGGCTTCGCCTAAGCCTGAGCAGAGGGAAGGAGGAGGAGAGAGGCGGCGGCCAGGGTTTGGAGTGGAGGGAGCAAGGGGGTGGCGCCCCCACCCCTCTATTTAAAGGAGGGAGGCGCCATGGGAGGGGGAGTCCTAGTAGGACTCCCCTCCCTTCCTTGGCCGGCGGATTGGGAGGGGGGGAGGAGTCCTCCTCCCCCACGACTCCTTGTCTTGCCCCACAAGGACTCCTTGATCCGTTCTTGGTTTTCAAGCAAACTCCAAGAAATCTCCTAGAACCTTCCGGAACATTCCAAAACCTTCTAGAATCCTCATACAAATACTCCGGAACATTTCCTAACTTAGAAAATGATCCCCAATATATGAATCTCATTCTCCGGACAATTCCGGATCTCCTCGTGATGTCCCGGATCCAATCCGAGACTCCGGACAACATTCGGTTTCCAACGCACATTCCATATCTACTTAAAACAACTTCGAACCTTAAGTGTGTCACCCTACGGTTCGTGAATATGCAGACATGATGGAGACACCTCTCCGATCAATAACCATCAGTGGGATCTGGAGATCCATAACGGCTCCCACATACTCAACAATGACTTCGTGATCGATAGAACCATTAACATACGAAACCAATTCCCTTTGTCACGCGATATTCTACTTATCCGAGGTTTGATCGTCGGTATCTCCATACCTAGTTCTACCTTGTTACTGATAAGTACTCTTTACTCGTTCCATGTTATGTCATCCCTTGTGACCTAGTCACATGCTTGCAAGCTAACTAGATGAGATTCCACCGAGAGGGCCCAGAGCATATCTATCTGTCATATGGATGGACAAATCCCAATCTTGGTCCATGCGCTTCAACACATACTTTCAGAATACCCAATGACACCTTTATAACCACCCAGTTACGAAGCGGTGTTTGATGTCATCAAAGTACCCATCCGGTGATGGTGATTAACATAACCTCATGGTCGAAGGATTAGGTTACTATGCATTTGAAAGCTTATAGCAATACGAACTAAATGACTTGATCTTATGCTACGCTTACTATGGGTGTGTGTCCATCACATCATTCTCCTAATGATATAACCTTGTTATTAATGACATCCAATGTCCATGATCAGGAAACCATGATCATCAATTAATCAACAAGCTAGTTCCACAAGAGGCTTACTAGGGACTTTTTTATGTTTACAAAACACACATGTATTAGTGTTTCCTTATAATACAATTATAGCATGGGATGTAAACATTCATCATAAACACAAAGATATAATAATAACCACTTTTATTATTGCCTCTTGGGCATATCTCCAACAGTCTCCCACTTGCACTAGAGTCAATAATCTAGATTACATGGTAATATACCTAACACCCATGGCGTTCTGGTGTTGGTCATGCTTTGCTCTAGGGAGAGGTTTAGTCAATGGATCTGCCACATTCAGATCAATGTGTACTTTGCAAATCTTTATCTCACCATCTCGGACATACTCGCGAATATCATGGAAACGTAGCTTGATGTGCTTCAGCTTGCTATGTGACCTTGGCTCCTGTGCATTAGCTATGGCACCTGTGTTGTCACAGTAGATGGCCATCGGGTCCAATGCACTAGGAACCATGCCAAGTTCAGTAATGAACTCCTTCATCCATATGGCTTCTTGTGCAGCTTCCGAAGCAGCTATGTATTCCGATTCAGTTGAAGATTTTGCCACAACGCTTTGCTTGGCACTCCTCCACCTCACTGCAGCACCATTCAAAATAAATACGTATCCAGACTGTGACTTCGAGTCATCTGGATCGGTGTTCCAACTAGCATCAGTGTAACCATTTACAACAAGCTGTTCATCACCTCCATAAGAAAGAACCATATCCTTAGTCCTATTCAGGTACTTTAGGATATTCTTGACCACTGTCCAGTGCTCCATTCCAGGATCACATTGATATCTGCTAGTCAAACTAACAGTATGTGCTATATCCGGTCTTATACACAACATGGAATACATGATAGAACCTATGGCCGAGGCATAGGGAATATTATTCATCTTTTCTCTATCTTCTGCCGTAGCCGGACTTTGAGTCTTACTCAAGGTCTTACCTGACAACATGGGCACGAACCCCTTCTTGCTCTCTTCCATTCTAAACTTCTTTAGAACTTTGTCTAAGTATGTACTTTGTGAAAGCGCTATTAGGCGTCTTGATCTATCTCTATAAATCTTGATGCCTAGAATATATGCCGCTTCGCCAAGATCCTTCATTGAAAAACTATTATTCAAATAGTTTTTGACGCTATTAAGAAGTTCTATATCATTCCCAATCAACAATATGTCATCTACATATAGTACTAGGAATGCTATAGAGCTCCCACTCACTTTCTTGTAAATACAAGCTTCTCCATAAGTTTGTATAAATCCAAAGTTTTTGATTACTTTATCAAAATGTTGATTCCAACTCCGGGATGCTTACTTCAGTCCATAAATGGAGCGCTGAAGTTTGCATACCTTGTCAGCATCACTAGGATCGACAAAACCCTTGGGTTGTACCATATACAACTCTTCCTCAATGTCACCATTAAGGAACGCTGTTTTGACATCCATCTGCCAAATCTCATAATCGAAATATGCAGCAATTGCTAACAAAATCCTCACAGACTTTAGCTTCGCTACTGGTGAGAAAGTCTCATCGTAGTCAACTCCTTGAATTTGTCGGAACCCTTTCGCGACAAGTCGAGCTTTATAGACAGTAACATTACCATCAGCATCTGTTTTTCTTTTGAAAATCCATTTGTTCTCGACAGCCTTACGGCCATCCGGTAAGTCCACCAAAGTCCATACTTGGTTTTTGTACATGGATCCCATTTCGGATTTCATGGCTTCTAGCCATTTGTCGGAATCTGGGCTCACCATAGCTTCTTCATACGTTGCAGGGTCATTAGTGTTGTCCACCAACATGATGTTCAAGGCAGAGTCATACCAATCAGGAGTGGTACGAACCCTCGTTGACCTGCGAGGTTCAGCAGTAACTTCGTTCGAAGTTTCATGATCACCATCATTAGCTTCCTCTCCAATTGGTGCAGGCAGCACAAAAACATCTTCCGGTGCTACGCTACTCTCAACTCCAAGAGAAGGTTCAATAACCTTGTCGAGTTCTACTTTCCTTCCAGTCACTTCCTTCGAGAGAAACTCCTTCTCAAGAAAGGATCCATTCTTGGCAACGAAAATTTTGCCTTCGGATCTATGATAGAAGGTATACCCAATTGTTTCTTTAGGGTATCCTATGAAGACGCATTTCTCCGCTTTGGGTTCAAGCTTATCAGGTTGTAACTTCTTTACATACGCTTCGCAACCCCAAACTTTAAGGAACGACAATTTAGGTTTCTTACCAAACCACAATTCATACGGTGTCGTTTCAACGATTTTAGATGGTGCCCTATTTAAAGTGAATGCGGCTGCTTCTAATGCATAGCCCCAAAATGATAGCGGTAAATCTGTAAGAGACATCATAGACCGAACCATATCTAAGAGAGTTCGATTATGACGTTCGGACACACCATTACGCCGTGGTGTTCCCGGCGGTGTCAACTGCGAAAGTATTCCATATTTCTTTAAATGCATGCCAAACTCATAACTTAGATATTCACCTCCGCGGTCAGAACGCAGAAACCTTATCTTCTTGTTACGATGATTTTCCACTTCACTTTGAAATTCCTTAAACTTCTCAAAAGTTTGGGACTTATGTTTCATAAAGTAGACATACCCATATATACTTAAGTCATCCGTGAAAGTGAGAACATAACGATATCCACCACGCGATGCTACACTCATTGGACCACACACATCGGTATGTATTATTTCCAATAAGTCTGTAGCTCGCTCCATTATTCCAGAGAATGGAGTCTTAGTCATTTTCCCCATTAGACATGCTTCGCATCTTTCAAGTGATTCAAAATCAAGTGATTCAAGAAGTCCATCAGAATGGAGTTTCTTCATACGCTTCACTCCAATGTGACCAAGACGACAATGCCACATGTATGTAGAATTATCATTCAATTTTATTCGTTTAGCATCTATGTTGTGAACATGTGTATCACTACTATCGAGATTCAATAAGAATAAACCATTCATCTCAGGTGCATTACCAAAAAAGATATTACTCATATAAATCGAACAACCTTTATTCTCAGACTTAAAAGAGTAACCGTCTCGCAATAAACAAGATCCAGATATAATGTTCATGCTTAAAGCAGGCACCAAATAACAATTATTTAAATTTTAAAACTAATCCAGATGGTAGATGTAGAGGGAGCGTGCCGACGGCGATCACATCAACCTTGGAGCCATTTCCAACGCGCATCGTCACCTCGTCTCTCGCCAATCTTCGTTTATTCCGCAGCTCCTGTTTTGAGTTACAAATATGAGCAACCGAACCAGTATCAAATACCCAGGCACTACTACGATTACTAGTAAGATACACATCAATAACATGTATATCGAATATACCTTTCTTCTTGATGTTGCCGTTCTTCAGATCCGCTAGGTACTTGGGGTAGTTACGCTTCCAGTGACCAGCACCCTTGCAGTAGAAGCATTCAGTTTCAGGTTTAGGACCAGCCTTGGGCTTCTTAGCAGGTGCGGCAGCTTTCTTGCCGTCCTTCTTGAAGTTGTCCTTTTTCTTAGGCTTGCCCTATTTCTTGAAATTGGTGGTCTTATTGACCATCAACACTTGGTGCTCCTTATTGATCTCCACTTCAGCAGTTTTCAGCATGGACGATAGTTCAGGCAACGTCTTGTTCATGCAGTGCATATTGTAGTTCATCACAAAGTTCTTATACTCGGTGGCAGTGATTGGAGGACACGGTGAATCCCTAACTCATTAGGAATCGTTATCCCCAACTCTTGGAGCTTGTTTGCATGCCCAGACATGGTGAGCACGTCCTTGCTAGCGGAGCTTCCCTCTTCCATCTTATAGTTAAAGAACTTTTCGGAGACCTCATAGCTCTCCACGGCCGCGTGAGTCTCAAAAATGAGCTTGAGCTCCTTAATGATCTCGAACGTGTCGTGGTGCTCAAAACGCTTCTGGAGCTCTGTTTCTAAACCGTACAGGATGACACACTGAACTGTGGAGTAATGATTTTTCCGTGTGGCGTAAACATTTTTTACGTCATCGGTGGCATCATCTGCAGGTGGGTCACCTAGCGGTGCTTCGAGCACATAGGTCATCTGACCAGCCCTGAGGACAATCTTCAGACCACAGAGCCAGTCCGTGAAGTTGCTTCCATTGTTCTTAAGCTTTTATTTCTGTAGGAACGCATTGAAATTGATGGAGAAGTTCGCCATAATCTACAACAAATTTGCAAGTAGTTTAGACTAAGTTTATGATAAATTGAGTTCAATTTTAATTCTTAAATTAACTAAGTGAACTCCCACTCAAAACAACATCCCTCACATTGTCTTAGTGATTACACGAACCAAGTCCACTACACCAAGTCCGATCTTCACGAGAGAAGATGTAGTTTCATCGGCGAACAATCTTCATGTTCATCATATCACTCATATGATTCATGCTCTACCTTTCGGTATTCCGTGTTCCGAGACCATGTCTGTACATGCTAGGCTCGTCAAGATTAACCTTAGTTTCCGCATGTGCAAATCTGGCTTGCACCCATTATATGCACACGTAGAATCTATCACATCCGATCATCACGAGATGCTTCGAGACGACGAGTCTTAGCAACGGTGCCAACTAAGGATGAACACTTTATTACTTGAAATTTAGTGTGAGGGATCATATTATAATGCTACCGTCGCGATCTTAGTAATACAAGCTGCATAAAGGATTAACATCACAGGCATTTCATAATTAGTGTGATATGATATGGCCCTTTCTTCTTATGCTTTTGATCTCCATATCCAAAGCACGGAAATGATCTCCATCATCACCAGCATTGCTTCAAGGTCAGTGGCGTCGCTTCATGGTTGTCCATCATCACCAGCAACTATTAGAACTACTTGGAATAAAGCTATTACAAGATGAATAGACACGCAGGTCTTAACAGAATTAAAGACAACCATTAGGCTCCTGCTGGTTGCCATATTACAACAAGGATCATTGCATACATCAAATATAATCACAATCACATGATGGCCATATCACATCACAAAACCCATGCAAAAACAAGTTAGACGCCTCTAATTTTCTTTGCATGTTTTACGTGGTTTGGGGCTTTCGAATAAGAACGGATCTTACCTACGAAACTGAACCACAACGTTGATACAAGTGCTATCAAGTGCAAAGTGTAAATTGGATCTATACTATGGTGGGAGAGACAGACACCCGCAAAGACACTTGTGCAAAGCAAGTTACA
This sequence comes from Avena sativa, assembly GCA_916181665.1. NCBI lineage: Eukaryota > Viridiplantae > Streptophyta > Magnoliopsida > Poales > Poaceae > Avena > Avena sativa. The sequence goes on from OV702291.1 coordinate 567,700,717, forward strand.
CGTCAAGTGTGGAGCAAGTCTCATGTGCGATGACATGTAAGGTTAACCCGAGCCGCTTCATCCCACCATACCACAAGATGCAAAGTACACAAAGCAAAAGACGGCACGAGCACCAACGCCCACAAAACCATTGTGTTATACTCGTGCAACAGATCTATGCATAGACACGGCTCTGATACCACTGATGGGTTCATAGCATGGAAAACAAAAAAATTCTACCGCAAGAACGAACAAAACCCAGATCTAATCTAGATAAAAGCCAAGATCTAATCTATTAGACATGAGCAACGAGATAGATCTGTACTAACCCTCGTAGATCCGAAAGCGTTACGAGATTGGATCTTGTGGTTGATGTAGTCGATCACTTGCCGATCTCAAGATCGTGTGGACGATCCTTCCGGCGCCGCATTCCGGCAGCGCTTCCGCGGTCGGTCACACGTGCGGAGTCGAAGCAGACCTTCCTCTCCCTGTTCCAGCGAGCAGCGGAGGTAGTAGATCTTCTCCACAGAATCCCAGCAGCACGACGGTATGGTGGTGGTGGTGGAGTAGAGAATTCTGCAGGGCTTCGCCTAAGCCTGAGCAGAGGGAAGGAGGAGGAGAGAGGCGGCGGCCAGGGTTTGGAGTGGAGGGAGCAAGGGGGTGGCGCCCCCACCCCTCTATTTAAAGGAGGGAGGCGCCATGGGAGGGGGAGTCCTAGTAGGACTCCCCTCCCTTCCTTGGCCGGCGGATTGGGAGGGGGGGAGGAGTCCTCCTCCCCCACGACTCCTTGTCTTGCCCCACAAGGACTCCTTGATCCTTTCTTGGTTTTCAAGAAAACTCCAAGAAATATCCTAGAACCTTCCGGAACATTTCGAAACCATCTAGAATCCTCATACAAATACTCCGGAACATTTCCTAACTTAGAAAATGATCCCCAATATATGAATCTCATTCTCCCGACAATTCCGAATCTCCTCGTGATGTCCCGGATCCAATCCGAGACTCCGAACAACATTCGGTTTCCAACGCACATTCCATATCTACTTAAAACAACTTCGAACCTTAAGTGTGTATGCAGACATGATGGAGACACCTCTCCTATCAATAACCATCAGCGGGATCTGGAGATCCATAACGGCTCCCACATACTCAACGATGACTTCGTGATCGATAGAACCATTAACATACGAAACCAATTCCCTTTGTCACGCGATATTCTACTTATCCGAGGTTTGATCGTCGGTATCTCCATACCTAGTTCTACCTCGTTACTGATAAGTACTCTTTACTCGTTCCATGTTATGTCATCCCTTGTGACCTAGTCACATGCTTGCAAGCTAACTAGATGACATTCCACCGAGAGGGCCTAGAGCATATCTATCCGTCATATGGATGGACAAATCCCAATCTTGGTCCATGCGCTTCAACACATACTTTCAGAATACCCAATGACACCTTTATAACCACCCAGTTACGAAGCGGCGTTTGATGTCATCAAAGTACCCATCCGGTGATGGTGATTAACATAACCTCATGGTCGAAGGATTAGGTTACTATGCATTTGAAAGCTTATAGCAATACGAACTAAATGACTTGATCTTATGCTACGCTTACTATGGGTGTGTGTCCATCACATCATTCTCCTAATGATATAACCTTGTTATTAATGACATCCAATGTCCATGATCAGGAAACCATGATTATCAATTAATCAACAAGCTAGTTCCACAAGAGGCTTACTAGGGACTTTTTTATGTTTACAAAACACACATGTATTAGTGTTTCCTTATAATACAATTATAGCATGGGATGTAAACATTCATGATAAACACAAAGATATAATAATAACCACTTTTATTATTGCCTCTTGGGCATATCTCCAACACCTGCATGCATGATGACAGTAAAAGTTGAGGGGGTCTCACCTTTGTTGGTGGCCTGTTTTAGATTTTGGCCATCGTGTCTTTTTTTTTGCCATTTTTATTATCTGACTGATATCTTATATTGGTCTCCTAACGATGAGGAGGAGGAGGAACATTGGACTGGCCGGAGACCTTGCGGCCTCTTTCTGACACAAGTAGCTGTTCAAGGAGCGACACTCTGGTCCCTAGGATTGATTCTCAGCTGTTTTGATCAAACATACCATGCTGCCGCAGGGGGCTGGGCATGTTGGAAGAAACCAAATCATGGCCCTCTTTTCAGCAGTACCTTGGTTGTGCTGCTGCAGCTGCAGCTCTGTGTATATATGTTGTAGTAACAGTAGTAGTAATAGTAACAGTGATTCAAGTATCAGGATATACACCATGTCTGCCATATGGATGGACTTGTTAAGTACCTCTACCTGGGTTGGGTACATGGGCAGACTTGTTATTGTCAAATGAGAAATATAAATTGTGACATGGGCACACCTCCAAGTTCTGTGGTTGATTGATTGATTGAAAACAAAATTCAGGGCTGGCCTGCTATGTTGGCGATCAGGTTGTTTAATAAAGTTTTTTGCCTTGTTAGTGTATATCAGCTGTTTGGTTGCAACTGAACTTGGTGTGTTATCTTTGTTGCTGCTGCATGATATTTGTGTCTTGCCAAGTTAATGGTATGTAATTTTTGACGAAATGGTTGATTCCCTTTATATTTTATATGTTCTCTGTTTTGTGTAGTATTGATTCTGATATTATATGTTAATAACATGCTATTGACAGCTGTTCCATCAATTTGAGTACAGTAGTAACTTTGCACCAAAGTGATCACAATCCTACATATATGTGTTGTCATAAGAAATGGTGCTATCATAAGAAATGGTGCTGTCATATATGTGCTGTCATATATGGTGCTGTCATAAGAAATGGTGCTGTCATATATGGTGTTGTCATATATGTGCTACTAGTGCTAGTAGCAAATTGATGATTTGGGTTGTCAATGGGGATGGGGCTGTCAATATGGAGATAGGGTGTTTTGTCTTGCAGGGATTTCATTTGAGTTGCCCATTTCTCCCGAAGTGTCGATTCACTTCTGTTTCGGTTGAGAAATGGGCACTCCTAGGTCAAAAAATTAGCAAAGGTCATGCCGAATTTTTCGGACGAGATTTGTGCTAACTTTTTGCCTCTTTTAAATATAGTGCAAACATGTCGGGCAACAAGGAGTCTGGCCCTTCTAAGCACATGATCAACGTCGAAGAACAAACTAGATAGGCCAACCAGTCATTCTGGCGGGGGTCCCAACAGGAGGAGGAGGAGGCGATGAGGATGACACCACCACCGGAGGAGGAGGCGACCGTCGCCAGAGCTGCTGGGGCCAATGAGGGCGGAGATCCTGATTACATGGGGGACAAAGACGACTACGATGGAACTAGTGAAGGCGGCGGCGAAGAGGATGACACCACCGATGGCGGCACCCGCACTGATGGCGGCGAGCGCACGGATGGCGGTAGCGGCAATCCGGTCGCTTCTCAGAAGAAGAAGGAACAGAAGGAGCGGAAGGTGCCAGTGCTCGCCACCGTCTACGATGAGTTCACCGAGGTCACAGAAAGTGGCCTACCCATTGCGCCAGAGGCGATTGCTAAAGGGTACGACCTGCAACTCGGGTGCATCGTCCGAGAAAGCATGTCGATCAACACGAAGTACATCAGACATGCTGACAATGCAGCTTTGGTCGATAACCTCCTTAAGAAGCTTCACAAGCGATACAGATTCCCAGAGCGGTTTAGAAACCTCGAGAGAAAGAACCCGGTGAACAAACTAGCCCTCGCGAAGATGAGCAACGCCTTGAGCTGCTGGAAAACCCGGGTGAAGAATAGCATTGACAAAGGTGAAAGCTGGGAGGTTATTAGTAAGAAAAATTTGATGCTCGACGAAGAGGAGTTTAAGATATTCAAGGCGGATATAGCTACCGCTAACGCTATAAAATGGACTCAATGGGGAAGGATTATGCGGGAACAGAACATAGGTAACCACCGCCTTGGAAGCAGCGGTTACAGGGGGAAACAGGCCAATTGGGACAAGGAGGACGCCGAGCTTGAACGCCTTGGTAAAGACAACCCTTGGCTTAAAATCACGGACTTGCAGCTTAGGCAATTTGTTTGGGCCCGCTACTACCTAGACAAGGAAACAGGGGAGTTCATCACCGACGATCCGGAGGTGAAGGAATTCGAGAAGAAGCGGGTAAGGAATTTATCGCCGATCTCATGTCTATTGTGTTCTAATTAAAATAATGAAGTCAAGAATCTAAATGGGTTCACCTTTCCTTGTCTCTGCAGGAGGAGGAACTGAACGCTACTGCCACAGAGTCGTCCCAGGATTCGACGGAGCCATGGGACATAGTTTTCAACAGGGCGACCAATGCTTACAAGAAGAGGGACAAGGGGTTGCCGCCGTCCTCAGCTGGCCGTGTGTCCAGCTTCGGTACGAGCATGAAGTTCAAGGAGTACTACAAAGAGGACGCCAAGAAAAGAAGGGAGAGGAAGAACCAGGATAAAGCCATTATTGCAGAGCTGAAGATGAAGGTGCAGACACTAGAGGAGAAGGCGATGGACGAGAAAACGGTGGACAAGTTAGTGGAAGAGAAGCTCCGCTCGATGACCCCCCCCTGAGTTTTTCGAGGGGCTTACTACTTGGAATGCGGGAGGTCGACAGGGGCCGATAGATCTGCCCAGCTTAAGCGGCAGCAACTCGGGCATCAATGTTACCGTGTTGCCGGACCTGGTGACCCCGCCAGCCGTCAACATCAGGACGCAGCCGCTCGTTTTGGTCACACCGACGCCCCTCCCGCCAAAGATACCAATAAGGTGCAGCCGACGGCGGTGGTGCTTCGTGAGGCACCCGAGCGGGAGATTGCAGATGATGATAGGCCGGCCGCCGGCATCGGCCGTGTCTCTACATTAGCCGAGATCCACGCCATCACCAAGGTAACTAATTAGTTAGTGCATGTCATCTCCTTTATGCCTTTGATGCATGACTGCTGCCATCTCATGATGCCCAACAACATGTTTTTGCCTCAGGACACTTCTTGCGTACTCCTGCTTAAAGATGTCGGCGGTGGGTTGAAGGATGTTGCCAAGGGCACTCTTATACAATCGACGAGCCGCACGATGCACAACAATCCAATGGATGATGACGTGATGAGGGTCAGGTTGGCTCAGGTGTTGCTAGGGTGCGACGACATGGACCCCCCTTTCAACCTCAGGGAGCCGACGAACACAAGACCCTTGGAGAATGCTACAACTGGCCCTTGACATGGCCGAAGACCCAGATTCGTCTTGCGGGGGAGCACCGGCGCCACCTCTCGACCGATCGCCCGGCCACCACCTCGGAAGCCAGTAGCCGCCATCGTCGCCACCACCAGCCGTTACCATCAACTCTTGGCAGCGTGTGCACCGCCACATGGCAAAGACGTTATGCCGCAACCGCCGTCACCCCCGCTACCACCACCACATGATGGCACCCATGAAGATGATGATGAATTGGTCAACGTTGACGACTTCATCAACACCGGCGCCGCCAAAGGATTGTATATGCCTTTTGTGGATGAAGAACCCTTCACAGCTCGCGACGACCATCAAGCTGGTCGGCCCAATACATGCACACAACGCCTGGTCTTCTATGGTCTTTCTCAAGAGACGCCTCTGGCCGCCAATCTACCACAAGAGAAACCAGGATTGGTTTTCAGACCCAACACACTCCGAAAGGCGGCTGATGAGCAGATGGCAGTGGCTGACACTGTTGTGAAGAAGAAGCACTACAGGAAGAGAGGTAATAATAATAAGAAGAAGGGTGCGAGCCAGCCTCTTCCGAAGAGGATCCGGGGTTAGGACGCCGTCGTCGTACCATCCACACAATATGGCATGCCCCGAGTGCATGTAGCTGGTGATCCGATATTGACTCCAGATATGATCCACATTGCGGTTGGAGCCATGTTAACTTTGCACGAGGGTGTCAAGACACTAGAGGGCCTCCTTCTTAAAGACAAAGATCCAAATTACCCGGTTTTCACGGCCAAGGTGCCATTGGACGTGGGCTTCGTCGATGAACCCCCGCGGATATATTCTTCATAGCATTCGAGGACATATTCAAGCTGTTTCTCACGAAACGGCTGGACTATAACTTGGTCCGCCTATACGCGCTCATTTTAGAGATCAAGATCAAGAGAGAGAGTACCCCCGAAATCGCGATAGTGGATCCCTACTACATGCGGGACAGCCAGTTGGTCGAAGGATCAGAGACACGGACCAAGGCGACGGCGTACCTCGAGAAGTTCATGGTGGACAACAAGAGGAAGGGCACACTTCTTTTGCCTTTCTTTCCCGAGTAAGTACACACACTCGCTCATCGCCACCGTAACTTATGCATTTCTTATAGATTTCTTTCTTTACTCTTTTTCCAATATTCCGTTCCAATTGTGTTGCGCAGAGACAAATACTGCACACGCATCGTCCTTGCCCCAAGGTATTCGCTAGCCACGTATTTCAACTCGGGGAGTTTGACGAAGAAGAAAGACTACACCAGAATAAGGGGTGTTCTCAATGAGGCTCTCGAGGGCTAAACCAAGAAGGGATGCACCTTCGTAGATAAGGGGGAATGTATCAAGGATGGCAAACACGTGTTCAAGCACGTGCTCGAGTTCCCCTGCGTCAAGCAGTCGACTACTGGTGTCAAGGAGGCCTTCTACGTCCTCCATCACCTTAAAGGCTATGTTCGGGATTGCCAGAACCTAACGCTGCCATCTAGTCTCCGAGGATGGGCCGAAACTTTGGCGCGAGTCGACGATGCTGATCTTAGAGAAGACTTCCATCACATTCAGATGAAGTTGTCGCAAATCATCATTGAAGATGTCAACACAAGGGGGTGCCCTACAACAAGGCAGTGGGTTGAGTAAGAGGGAGATCGAAGAACGCCTCCGTAAGCAGGGTGACACAAGGACGTGGATGACGAAAGAAGGCTATCTACCGTTCCCGAAGCCGAGCGAGAAGAGGAAGTCTTCATCATGATCGATGTATGCCTCTAGCATGATCCAGTGCGTGTATATTCTTGATGGACGCCTGCTGTATTAGTGTGTGTGTCATAAATTTTACTATCTCGTGGTCGAAATGGTCATTGTTGTTAGACTTAAACTACCTTGTGGTCGTGTTGTCGTTGAACTTATTGCTTCTATGATGATCTATCTTTTAGGTTTATGGATCCTTTGTTTTATATTCTGTGAACATATATATATATTTGGATGTGAACCCTTTATTAATTCTTTTAGTTGTATTTTTACTAATATGCCTTGTCGTCTATAGAGATGGCGACGAGGTGGTATGTGGTGTACATGGGTAGGGTTTTAGGAGTCTACGAGGAGTGGGAGGATTGTCACAAACAAGTGAACAAGTTCAACGGCAACATCTACAAAGGATATGCGACTAGAGAGGAGGCGATAGCCAAGTGGAGGAACCACTTGTGGAAGAAGAACCGGATGAAGATATTGGTCGGGCTAATGCTCTTGCTCACCATTATCACAGCTGTATTCTATTTGATCCTAGTGTAGGCGGCGGTGACCACTTTATATTTATAATGTGAGATGATATGAACTTTGTATTCGGCGCTTGTGTAAAAATTTGGCACTTGACACTATATATGTATCTCGATCGGGCTCTAAGTGTTTGTATTATATATATGTCGGTTTTCATGCATCTACTACTTGTGCAATTATTTTATACTCATCTGGATAAATACTGTATAAATCCTATATAAATACCTGATTATACACCAGGAAAGTATTTTATTTCGAATACGTGTTACACAATCAGTGGCGCATATAATTATATAGTCACTGACGCATAAGCTTTCTGTGGCGCATATATGTAAATGCGCCACAGAAATTCTTCCTGTGACGCATATGAAGAAATGCGCCACAGGGACTTCTGTGGCGCATATCCATATACGCCACAGGAAGTAGTTATCAGTGACGAGGTAACAGTGGCGACTAGGATATACGCCACAAAAGTCTCATTTCCATGCGGCACAGATAGGTTGTTTCCTAATAGTGACGAGGCCTACAAAAATTTCCTAGGCGAACCAGTTGGAAGTCCCCGGTCCTTTATATACAGGAGGACCTAGGACTAGAGTTTCAAGTCAGGATGCAGCTGGACACGTCCGCGACGTCCGTTGCAACAAATGAATCAGCCGTATCAGCTAGTTCATCTGTCTGCGGCATCCGCATAAACTAGTTCACCTGTCCACGGCTTCCGCCGGCCATTCGCGGACACGGCGATGTACTAGTACACTAGCTATCTTGAATACAATATATACACGAACTAGTAGCAGCGGCTGCTATGCATGCATGCAAACTTTTCGTAAATGAGGTAGTTAAACATAACTGAAGTAGCGGCGAACGAGATGGGCGCTGGTGTGGCGGCCGGTATTGCTCTGCTCCGTTTCTTTGCGCTGGCTAGTTGCATGATACACTCAGTATACACGGACTGACGGACGGACCAAGAGCTGAGCGGAGAGAGTCCGTCAAGCCGTTTAGTTGGCACGGCCCGTCCGTAAATCCGTTTAGGCTATTTACACGGCGCGGACGAGATGGACTCGCGGACTGTCCGCGTCCGTCTGCAACCCTAGTTTCAAGTGTCCAGTAATTTTCTACTCCCTTCGTTTCAGAAACATCTTATATTTTAAAACGGAGGGAGTATATCGAGATTCTAATAAGATATTATATTACAGATCCAATCTAAATGTCGATTTGCAGTTAACATCCCAAGAATCCTCAGAGGTAACTTCGGTTTCATCGTGGCACATCCTTGCTCTGAGGCGGTACAAATCGGAGACGGGCGAGCGCCAGCTTCGTGGGGCTGAGAAGCCCCTGCCCAGTGGACCTCCGTTATGCCTAACCGGGCTGCCTGGGGCGATCACCTCTGTCACATTTCCAACGCTAAATTTTCGCACGGGTCGATAAAACACATTTTACCATCAGCGTAGTAGCATAACAGCGTCCAACACACCATCGATTGCCGAAATGACCATATCGCAGTAGCAGGCCCAGTGGCCCACCATGTTGGCAAATCGTCATATTCAGCACATGTACAAGCACCCGGTGTTTTTCCTGGTGATGTATGTTTCAATCTTTTCATGTCCCTACGTAGCTAGCTTGGTAGGCCGATGGATTTGCCTGCACGAGTCAAATCCAATGGAATGACTTCTTTAAGCCAGCAATCACAATGATTAGTGTGACATACATCAACGTATGTGCATAGTCAAACCAGATCGGTGGAGCAAAACTTTTTTATGTTAGACGCCCAACTTTCTAATTGACAGTTGACACCAACCGTACCTAAACAAACTCCATGACAGTACATCTGAATTTTCGAAAATTTGCGACACCCCTTTTAGAACGGAGGGAGTACTACGTGAGGGAAACTAGCCCAAAGTTACGAGCAGTGTTGATACGCACGATGTATTCTAACAGACTAACAGCTATCCCCTAGAAACATTCGAGCGCCCGCATTGCTTTGGAGAAGAATCTTTTTTAGACTAAATGTAACAACCCGAGTTTAGCTAATCCTCAATTAGGATTTATTTGTGCATCATTCTATCTAATAAGAAAATGCATATAAGAAAAAGATCCCCAAACCCATAATTCTAGCCATTTTTCTCTGCATCTAAATGTCTTGGGAAATGTTAAAATAAATTTACCCAACACTTTTGTTTGTGAAGAAAACCAGGGCTATGTTCAAAAGTTTTAGAGAGGTTTTGAATCTTTCAAATATTTGAAACAACAACTAAGTATGCAAATTTAAAAAAAAATGGAGAAATAGAAAAGGTTTTTGATAGAGAAAATGTGTTTAAACAAATCCAGGCCCTAGCCCAGCTCCCTATTCCTTTTGCTCAGCCATCTTCGACCCAATACAGTTAGCCGTACCCCTTCGCTCTTCTTTCTTTTCTTCCTCCTTGTGACAAAAGGATGACGAAGGCAGCTGTGTACCTGCGCCTGGTTCACCGCCGACCACGTCGCCGGGGCCGCCCTTTGACCAGACGACCCGCAGAGGAGACGCGGAGAGCCGCACGCCTCTTCTCTCTCTCCCTATCATCTTCTCTCAGCCTCTCTCACTCTCCATCGTGATTCCCTTGAGCCCCAAAACCCTAATCTTCAGGTACCAATCTTCAACGTCGTTCGGAGCTTCCCCGAGCTCCTTCGAGCATTCTACCGACTCCGCCTCGCATCCCACAGCTTCCCTAGTGAAGTGAATCGAGACGGGGCCCTACAAATCAGCACCTCCATCCGTCTCTTGCTCGACACTGGTCGTCGTCGATTATCCCGCCTTTGAGCTCGGCCAATCTCGAGACCACCCCAACATCGTCCTGGTGAGCTTAGGGTGATCAGGCACCTCTCCTTGCTTCCCCTTCCTCTCTGGTTCATCTTGCCTCCATGTACCTCTGTCCGCCGCCACAGACATGGTCGTCGACGCTGCTCTGGTGGTCATTTCATAGTGATGCCGCCCTCTTATGGTTCATCGTTGTCGTCCGCATCGAACACACGTAGCCACACTGCCCCGCACAACCCCCAGCGCCGAGTTCGTGCTTCACCTAGAGCATCTCCATTGATTATGTCACTATGACGTCATTATCCCATTTATTTTATTTAAATCTTTTCTGAAATTCATTTCTATAAAAATAATAGGGATTTCTACATTGGTGCCCCTCCTTTGTTAGTTGTACTCATTTTTATCTAGCATATATACTTTTTCTCACTTTTGTCCAAACTCTTGTCTCAAACCCTCGCAAACGCTCAAATGGGCGTTACTGTCGGGTCAATGGCATTGACCGTTACCTTCACTGTAATGTGATGGCTGGCAAGTGGGGTTGTGTTGGGCCAGGTACCGTAGTGACACATCTGACCCGTAATCTCTCTCACCCAAAGTGTTTGACCACTACCCACTGACTAGTGGGCCGCTTTAGAAAGTGCCGGTTATGCCGTTGTAGCCAATGACAGGTGGGGCCGGTGCATGGGTACGAGTGGATCTTGAGAAAGATCTCCATAGCGATTGCATGGAGTGGACAAGTTGTCGGTGACGATGCCGAGATGCGAGTGACTTCCATGAAGCACCACAGGAAGCGAGACCATATGTGTTATATAGATAGGAAAGTGACACGTTTGATAGTACCGAGAAGAGGAGAAATGGTGGTAGACATCAATGGAAACCTCCACTCTTCTGTGATGGTGTTTGAAGACGATTGTGAGCAATGGACATATGGGTGCTAGGGGAGTGTGGTGACGCATGGATAGAGTATGAGCTAGTCTGTGTGTAGTCAAATAGAGATCGATGATGCTCCATGAGGGTGTGTCCATGGTGATTCGTGAGGGCTTAAAATATCTAGCTGTTGGGCAAGGACGTCTCTCCGTCACGCAATTGTGCGTTTTGGACCATGGTGAGGTGGTGGTACACAGCTCGGACATGGTGCGGTGTTGTTGTACACAGAGAGAGGGCATGGAGTGGTTGGGGTGGTTGTGTCATGGCAGTGTGCACGCGGTGGTTTACATGCAGGTGGGGGGAGAGAGAGTGGAGCAGTGCATTCCCGTCGACCACTGGTCAGCCTCGAGGGGAAGGAGTGCTAATCCATCGAGAAAACTCATTTTGCACCGAGAAAACTCATTTTTCATGTATAAAAATCATTTTGTATGGATAAAAATCATTTTTCATCAAAAGAACTAATTTTGTATCGATAGAACTCATGTTTCATCAATAAAACTCATGTTGCATCGAGAAAACTCATTTTGCATCGATAAAACTTGTTTTGCACGATAAAACTCATTTTGCATCGATCATGCACGATAAAACTCGAGGGGGGGGGGGGGGTGCTAATGAAGTTCATATTTTATCCAATGAAGACAAAGTTAGTTGGAATTTGGTCATGTTGGCATTTGATCTCATTTTACTCAAACCAAAGAATAGAAATTAAAAGTCTATGATATAACAACTCTTGAAGACATATGAGAGATATTGGATTCATTAGATGTATATGAGAGATACTAGAGGGGTTCTTGATCCTTAATATAACAACTCTTGAGGACATGCTAATGTGGTCCTAAGATAATCTTGATCTTATATATTCCACACTCAATTGTACATTCAAATTCAAATTGTTCATTCAAATTTTATATTCCGCACTCAACTTCAAATAGTTGCAAGAGGAGGTGGCCACAATTGAAGTGAGAGAGTGGGGGTGGGACACTGGGCAGGGTCTGCTGAGAGAGAGAGATAGGTGGAGTGCGAGTGAGCGAGGGCTTATGCTTCCCATTAGATCACTAAGGATCAACGATTGTTGACCATGATCCGCATGACAACGTTCTTGACCAATCAGGACACAACAACCAAAATGAACACATATTTGAGCTTTTTTGAAAGTGTCAAACAAGAGATAGGGCAAAACTGAGGAAACATTTGAGCTTTTTGTGAGTTTAAGACAAGATATAGGACAAAATGGAGCACACGTTTACATATGGAGGGAAACTGAGAACAACTAAGGGAACCAAGGACACGAAAATAGAAGAATTTCGAGTTTTGGGCACTAAAAATGTAAAATGTGTGTTTTGTACAAAGAAATACATCTTGGCCTACATGAAATTGTTTGTAATTCAAAGATACACTAGTGTTCCAAATATGGCCTCATTCAGACAAACTGTGTTTTTGGAAAGGGGGTTTTGTGAAGATACACTTGAGTCGAATGCTATGCATCTTCATAGCTAGTATCTCATTTTGAGAAGTGATTTTAGAAAAAACTTTATCACTCTATGTTTCTTATTTTTCCTAGGTGGTACATAAAAAGTCTCCTTGCGAAGGTGCCACTATTTTTGATTTTACAATTAGTGGTGTCTAAAATGACTCCACACTAACCCTAAATACAGTGAAATTGGCAAGACTTCTATAAACTAGACTCCTCTTTGCGCTAGGGCGCGCCTGGTAAACTAAGTGCCTAACATTAAACATACACTTGCATGATTCGGGTCTTAGTCAATAAGCCTAAAGTTGGAAAATTCACAGGCAAGCGCATGCCTGAATGGTGTCTAAAAAAATGTTTTAGACACGTCATCGCAAGAACAACAGTCCATCAAAACCCTTTATCTTATAAGGAAGCTAGATAAGAAGAAAGTTCGAATACAATTATCTTAAAAAACAGCACTTTACATCCGCTTTACAAAGGGGGTATAGAGTACAGTTGAACGAAAACCATGCAAAATTCATGAAAAATGTTCCTGCATCTAGGGAGCTGTAGTACAATAGCATCTATCCCTTCCTCCGCTTCTAACAAAAAAACCTGCAAGCAAATAATGCACGACTTTATCTGTTCAACAGCTTCGACCGGCACCATTGAGTTGTAGGCATTCCTTATCATATCCATGTTCATGACGAAGCGTTGCTCCACCGTTAAGGTAAATACAAGGTGCACTGGCCGTCGAATGCTAACTACGTTCTATTCGCTACTGAAATCATACTATCGATTTCATCTTTGGGCATTATAGCCTCCATATCCTCTTGGACGAAGCCTAGCCATGTCGCTTGATTGAGCTGCTGGAACCACGAACATAGATGGCTATGACACCCACCTTCCTTATAGAAGCTCGAACCATCGATGGTACGGAAACAACCATCGTGCTCTTCGTACCCTAAGGTTGGATACCTCTCCACGCCACTCGGCGCCCCTGGCCTCCTGAGCTCAAACACATTGGCGACGTTGAGGTAGACGGTAGCACTGATGCGTTTGTAGGCATCGCCTCCCCAAGCGCCCCCGAAAGCGCGAAAGGAAGAAGTGGTCGCCAACACCTGGCACAGCTAGATCCTGTCACTAGCTTCTTCGAGGATGCATACAGTTGACCGCAGGCGCGAAGGTTACGCCATTGATTCTCGGTGAGAGCTTCGACATGGCAGGTGGAAACTGAAAGGGCTGTAAAAATGGTATGGAGGAGCAAGTTGGGGAAGAGACAGTGGTGACGGACGCCAGTAAGGATACTTATTAGGGTGAACACCGCCTTGGAGCAAGCATTGAAATGACTCGACATTGAGCATCAGAGCAGACGAACGCGATAGAGCGATAATGACGCAGCAAGCATGCAGAATTTAACACACCGTGTGGGCACCGCTACCGATAGGGAAGCGTGGCACGCAGAAATCACACAAAATATGAAAGAATGCGAGCGATCAAACATCACGTCGATCAACCAAGTGAATAGAGCGACTCGAAAAAGAAACGGTCGAGTGTACCAAAGAAGAACGAAACAGTCAAGAGAGACGCACAAAATAAACAAAAAAATATACACAATGAAAATATAAGAGACAATCGTTGTTGCTCGACCCGTTTTATACGATAAGTTTCATGTGTCTACATTTACAATACGTTCCCGAATGTAATAAAAGGACTACATGTGAGAAACCTAATCCTAGAGTCTTCAAGAGGGCAACCCAAAAGTCTAGGTCTTCAAGGCTCCGTTCCACGTCTTCCGCATGCCATGATGGTTAGGACTATTCCGCCATAACAGCAAAGCAAGACACATGGCAATGCGCCGAAGAAGACGCAGTGGACATGAGTGGTTTCACGGGTTGAGGCCTATGCGCGTTCCGTCATGAAGCAGTGGCTCACTGTGTGGCGAAGCCACCAAGGACCATATCACATCAACATTAGACGTAGACATCCGTCGGTAGAAGTTTTGTTCTCCTCCTCCGATCATGTGTCAACGTGTTTCACGTACATATCTGTTCGATAAAAGCGCACGATGAATGCAAGAAAGCAACCGTAAGAAAGTACAAAGGACGAAAATGAAATATAGTAAGGACAACAAAAAAGTGAACAGAACAACATACCTTGTAGGTGTTTCTAAAGATGGAGAAGACGACGAACATGCGGACCAGCGATCAAAGAAGAAGAGAAGTCCGAAGCTGCAATAAAACATATCATCACATGTTAAGTAGAAAGAAATAGCATAGAAACCGTGATAACAAAAATAAATTAAAGAAAAAAATGCGCCCAACAACTGTGCGCAGGCTGTTGGGTCGATCGAGACTCATGCCTAGTAACAGTCCGGGTAAGAACAGCAGGCAAAGAGAGAAGAGAAGAAGCAATCGATCGAGGTGTGCAAGCTGAGGTGGAGTAAAATTTGATCCAACGCTGGTTGAAGAACAACCATCGTTGGGTCGATCAAGACCCCTACCTAGCAATAGGACGAGCAAGAACAGCGGGTAGAGAGAGAATAGAATAAGCAATTTACTGCATTAGCAAGTGGACTAGGAGGTAGAACTTATAGAAAGGCGGATTCGTACATTGAGTCGTGGAGTTTGCGTGCACGGGAAGGCTACTGTCCTTTGAAGCTTATCTCCAGCGCTTACCAGATCAACCTATCGTTCTCACTGCTAGTGTATGATCTTATCTGACAATCCGCGGCTATCTACAGGCTATGCTGTCAAGCTAGAGATAACGCTGCCAGGTAGGGTGCAAACGGGTCAGACGGCATGATGTCTCCATGAAAACCTGCGCCAAAATTGGAAGCTTTAACTTATGTGGGGGTGTATCGCAGTATTTTCGATAAGTAAGAGTGTCGAACCCAACAAGGAGCAGAAGGTGCTGGCTAGTGGTATGGATCAGGAATTCTCTGTAAATACTTAGCAAACGGATTTTTAGGGGTTTTCGATAAAGCAAGTAAACAAAGTACGAGTAAATAAAAGATAGTAGGAATAAATGCAGCAAGTGGTCGAATCCTTTATGCAGCAAAGGACAAGCCGGTTGTATTACTTAAGATGACCAAACGTTCTCGAGGACACATGGGAAGACTGTCAAGTGCTTTCGCTTCATATAGTTGATTAATCTTCTTTAGCTTGCTAAGTGTTGTGTGGGTGAACCTGTGCTAATGTACCACCCCATCCAAGACTAATACATACTTGTGATTATACCCCTTGCAAACATCTATAAGGACAAGAAAGTAATTAAGGTAGAAACCTAACCACAACTTTAAACTCTAAGACCCTTACGTCCCTTGTGCAATGGTTTCCTAATGGGGGTTCAGGTTTCTGTCACTCCGGCAACCCCTACGATTAGTAGCCAAATACACAATGCATTCCCCTAGGCCCATATAGGTGAAGTGTCATGTAGTCGACGTTCACATGACACCACTAGAAGAAGTACACCACAACTTAAATATCAAACTATTGAATCTTTCTCAACACAACTCCACTACTAACAGCATGACTTCTCCCATGTCCTCAAGAACAAAAAGAACTACTCACAAGATATCATATGGATCATGATCAGAGATGGAATAATGATGTATAACAATCTGAACATAAACAATAATTCAATGGTTCACTCAATAGCATCAACTACAAAGAGTAATCAACATCGGGAAAGTTTCCCCTAATGCAAGATTCAACTCAATTGTTACAGCAATGTGGAGATGGTGATGAGGGTGCTGATGGTGATGATGGTGGTGGTGGTGATGATGATCCCGATGAAGTCCAGTTTGATGGTGGTGTTGATGGCGACGATCTCCCCTCTCCGAGAAGGAATTCCCCCGGCAAGAAGCATCACATTCATCAATACATAGATCATAATAGAAGACAACTCACTATTATATAACTCAACTTGTAATGAGTAAAGGAAACCCAATAAAGATACATAAAGTGAATCATAATTGGTAATGGAAAACTTAGCTCTTGGTCGAAGAATAGTTGATAATTTGCTGGAGTTCACAAATAACTGGTTTTCAAAGATAGCTTTCAAAGTAGTAAACATCAAGATAAGAGCAAAGTGCAAAAACATGGAACATAAGAAACATGATTGAATAAATCATCATAAGAATGAATGAAACACAACAACTCAAAATACTTGCTAAGGTAGAGAGGAATAGGTTTACTGACTCAACTACGAAGTAAAAGAAATGCCCTTCGAAGAGGGAAGCAGGGATTGCAAGTCTCATAAAGAGCTCCCAAAAATTATGATACTTACTAGCTTTCAGCTCTCATTGCCCCTATCATAGGCATATTTTGGTGATTAAGGTTAAAGTGACACAACTAAGAGGATATGCTTGACAAGTTATAAATTGGAGTCCCATGCCCCTTACTTATGAGTACCGAACCTCATGCTACTCAACTTCAGTCACGAGCAAGCTCTTGTCATTGTAAATACATGTGTATCATTAAGAACCGCCAACGGGGTACCCCTTGCACATGACACATGAGCTATCCCATAATCAAAATGACAAGGCAAGCAGACAGTGAGCATCTCAGCGATCTTTTTATTTGCCATTTTCATAGGTTTTTATTGAGGATGCTTCATAGAATGCTCACTATAGTTATGCTGCAAGTTTCCACCATGATTAGGCATGGCTTAGGCTAGCGGCCCAGGCGTTTCTCTAACACACATATAAACTCCATGATCTTACAAGTTCCACTTTTATTTCACACCGTCGGGATCCATAAGCAAAAGAACATGATATCAACTAGGTACAAAGTACCAAATGAAGTGTTGAAAGCGATCCCCATGATACATGGTTCGGCCAACTTCAACTCATAAAGCGCAAGCATATACGCAACAAAGAAGGACCCAATGGTTCAAGTTTATTAAATGCAAGAAAGTAAAGTGTGCCATCAAGTTCGTGAGAGCTTTAATCACTAATTTTCACATAACAAGTTTAATTTGGGAGGTAGATAAAACAAGAATTTACTTGGAATAGCAATAATGCTACTAGGTAGGTATGGTGGACACAAATGGCAGAGGTTTTGGTTTAAAGGAGGTGGATGCACGAGAAGAATTCCCTCTCAGTACAGGTTTTTGGCTAGCAAGGCTGGGTAGCAAGTATAAGAGTTGAAGGAAACAAACAAACATACAAGTGATAAAAACAAACATGCAATCTTCCTTGGAAGCACAAAAGATCTTAACTAAAGAATACTAGACTTATGAGCAAATCAAGAAAGAAAGATGATGAAATTATTTTTCTCTAGAGTACTTCTATCTTTTCATTCAACTCTCAAAAATAGTGTTGCTACTGACCGGGCCAGGTTTGCAAAAACCAACTAGATTAACTCAATGATCCAAAAGTGATACCAATACTAACAACAAGATCAATCATATAACCATGAATTGAAAACTAATATAAGCTATGCAAAAGAGTGAATGATAGAACTTCTCATTAATATTCCATAACGGCAACTCACACCAAGGGATACATATCTAATGAGAGAGGGGACACTTCCATAATGCAAACCATCCTACATAATAACTTCTCTATTCATGATATGATTCTACTAATAAGGTAAAAAGATAGAAGATAGTGATGTGATACCGCGACACTCCCCCAAACTTGGAACAAGCCAAGGGGATGCCAAACCTGATGACGAATTACTCCTTCGGTGGTGGTGGTATTATGCTCTTAGTTGACGTGAGGAAATCTTCCAGCATCTTGCGAAGCCTATTATTCTCCCATTGAAGCATGTCCACCTTCCTCTTCAAGTCCCGGTACTTATCACAGAACTCTTTAGTGACTTGTAGGGCTTCCGTTGATGCATGGCAAGTGATTAAAGGTACCAGCCCTTGCTTGGGGTCTTGGAGGCCTTCCTCCATAGGCTCCTTCCCTTTATCCTTGGCGGACACCATTGTGCTTCTAAACTTTCAAAGAGTATGTCCTGGCAGAGACAGATCGAAACAGAAACACGACGAAAACATGATATATGAACCTCGGGAGGTCCGGGGGGTTATATATTACGAAGTTTCATAACAAGAGGAAGGTACTGGGTGAAAAAGAGTCGGAGGCGGAGTCTGGGGTGGCCTCACCACCTGGTGGCGCGGCCAGGGGTGGGCCCGCGCCACAGGGTGGTGTGGGCCACCCTGGCTCCATTTCTGTCCCTTTTTCACTTCGTAACTTCCCTTATTGACTAAAAACAGCAAAAATATAGTTCAATAGTATTTTCGTGGAACTTTTCTTACCAGAACTGTTACCTATTTGAAAACAGACTCTATAGGTCTCTGAATTTGGTCCTTGATGAATTTCTCTGGAGTTATAACTTGAAAGGCATCAACATCTTCATTGTAAGAATCTCCAGCAATATAGTGCTTGAGTCGCTGCCCATTCACTACTTGTGTAGTATTATCTTTTAGAGAAGAAATTTTTATTGCTCCTGAACGGTATACTTCTTCAATGATGAAAGGTCCTTCCCATTTTGATAGTAGCTTTCCTGCAAAAAATCTGAGACGAGACCTATACAATAGAACTTTCTCACCAACATGAAATTCTCTCTTAAGTACTCGCTTGTCATGCCATCTTTTAACTTTTTCCTTAAAGAGCCTAGCATTTTCATAGGCTTCACTCCTCCATTCATCTAAAGAACTTAAGTCAAATAATCTTTTCTCACCAGTGATCTTACAATCTCTATTTAGTTCTTTAACTGCCCAGTAAGCTTTGTGTTCTAATTCTAAGGGTAGGTGACAAGCTTTCCCATAAACCATTTTATAAGGAGACATCCCCATAGAATTTTTGTAAGCAGTTCTATAAGCCCATAAAGCATCATTCAACTTTTTAGCCCAGTTTTTTCTAGATCTATTAACAGTCTTTTGCAAGATGGATTTAATTTCTCTATTTGATAACTCTACTTGCCCGCTAGTTTGGGGGTGATAAGCTGAAGCAATTCTATGATTAACATCATACTTAGCAAGGGTCTTTCTAAAACCACCATGAATGAAATGAGAACCCCCATCAGTCATGAGATACCTAGGCACTCCAAACCTGGGAAAGATAACATCCTTAAGCATTTTTAGAGAGGTTTCCCCGTTAGCACTCTTCGTAGGAATGGCTTCTACCCACTTAGTAACATAATCAATGGCAACAAGAATATGAGTATAACCTTTCCAGGGAGGGAAAGGACCCATAAAGTCAAATCCCCAACAATCAAAAGGTTTAATAACTAGAGAGTAGTTCATAGGCATTTCATTGCGTCTAGAAATATTACCGACACGCTGACATTTGTCACAAGATAAAACAAATTTTCTTGCATATTTAAAAAGGGTAGGCCATTAGAAACCTGATTGTAGCACCTTTTGTGCAGTTCTATCTCCTGCATGATGTCCTCCATAAGCACTACCATGACATTTATGCAATATATCCTTTTGTTCATATTCTGGAACACATCTTCGCACACTACCATCCACTCCTTCTTTGTATAAGTGTGGGTCATCCCAAAAATAATGCCTCAAATCATAGAAGAACTTCCTTCTTTGCTGAGCTATAAAAGTTGGAGGCAAATACTTGGAGATAATAAAGTTAGCATAATCAGCATACCAAGGGCTCCCTCGCGAGCTTACCCCTACTGCAGCTAACTGTTCATTCGAGAAACAATCATTAACAGGCATAGGGTCAAAAGAGATGTTTTCCAATCGAGATAGATTATCAGCTACAGGGTTTTCAGCACCCTTCCTATCTACTATATGTAGATCAAACTCTTGTAAAAGCAGCACCCATCTAATAAGCCTAGGCTTAGCATCCTTCTTCGTCATAAGGTATTTAATAGCAGCATGATCAGTATGAATGGTGACTTTTGAGTCTATAATATAGGTCCTAAACTTATCACAAGCAAAAACAACAGCTAGAAATCCCTTTTCAGTAGTAGCATAATTCCTTTGAGCAGTGTCTAGAGTCTTACTAGCATAATGGATAACGTTTAACTTTTTATCAATACGTTTCCCAAGGACAGCACCTACAGCAAAATCACTAGCATCACACATTATTTCAAAGGGTAAACTCCAATCAGGTGGTTGAACAATAGGGGCTGTAGTTAAATCCTTCTTGAGAGTTTCAAAAGCTTCCTTACAATCATCATAAAAAACGAAGGGTACATCTTTTTGAAGAAGATTAGTGAGGGATTTTGATATCGTAGAAAAGTCTTTA
Organism: Avena sativa; assembly: GCA_916181665.1. Taxonomy (NCBI): domain Eukaryota; kingdom Viridiplantae; phylum Streptophyta; class Magnoliopsida; order Poales; family Poaceae; genus Avena; species Avena sativa. The sequence goes on from OV702291.1 coordinate 567,721,585, forward strand.
ATAAACCTCCTATAGAAACCAGCATGACCAAGGATACTATGAATACCTTTGATGTCTCTTGAACATGGCATCTTCTCAATTGCCTCAACCTTAGCTCTATCAACTTCTACGCCTCTTTCAGAAACTTTATGCCCAAGAACAATCCCTTCATTAACCATGAAGTGGCATTTCTCCCAATTAAGAACAAGATTAGTTTCTTCACATCTCTGCAAGACTTTATCAAGGTTCTGCAGACAATTATTAAAAGAAGTTCCATAGACAAAAAAGTCATCCATGAACACTTCTACAATTTCCTCGCAAAAACCATGAAAGATAGCAGACATGCACCTTTGAAAAGTAGCAGGAGCATTACATAAACCAAAAGGCATACGTCTATAAGCATAAGTTCCGTAAGGGCAAGTAAAAGTAGTTTTTTCTTGATCTTGTTGTTTAACAACAATTTGAGAGAACCCAGAGTAACCATCAAGAAAACAAAAATGGGTCTTTTTAGACAACCTTTCCAACATTTGATCAATAAAAGGAAGAGGGTAGTGATCTTTCTTAGTAACTTTATTAACTTTCCTAAAATCGATGCACATCCTATAGCCTACCACTATTCTTTGAGGAATAAGCTCATCATTATCATTAGGAACAACGGTAATACCTCCCTTTTTAGGAACACAATGAACATGACTAACCCATTCACTATCAGCAATAGGGTAAATAATACCAGCATCAAGGAGTTTCAATACCTCATTCCTTACCACTTCCTTCATCCTAGGATTTAAACGTCGTTGGTGCTCCACTACTGGCTTCGCATCTGGTTCTATGTTGATAGAATGCTGACATATAGTAGGTGAAATCCCTTTCAAATCATCCAGAGTATAGCCCATAGCTCCTCGGTGTTTCTTCAAAACCTCCAACAACCTTTCTTCTTCCTTTCCTGAAAGTTTAGAACTAATAATAACATGATATATCTTTTTATCATCAATATAAGCATATTTAAGATCATCAGGGAGAGGTTTTAGATCGAAAACCGGATCCTTTTGAGGTGGCAACGTGGTACCCAAGTCTTCTACAGGCGAGTCATGTTTTAGCATCTGGGGTTGACGACGGAGAATCTCGTCAATCTCATTCCTTTCTTCCATGAAGATCTCACTTTTGTGATCTTCCATATATTGCTGCAAAGCATTCTTAGGAGCAAGAGAGATAGAAGCAAGTTGTTCAATTCTAAAATCCTCATTATGGGTTTCCTCTTCGCAAGGTTCTTTAGCAAATTTCGAAAAATTAAACTCATAAGATTCCCCATCAAACTTATTCAAGATTTTCTCCCTATTGCAATCAATAATAGCTCCATAAGTACTCAAGAAAGGTCTACCAAAAATGATAGGATAAGTTTTACTAGCAGCTAAACCAAGTACTACAAAATCAGCAGGATACTTGATCTTACCACAAAGAACTTCCACATATCGTACGATACCAATTGGAGAGATGGTCTCTCTATTAGCAAGGTGAATAACCACATCAATCTCTTCCAATTCACAGGGACTGATTTCATGCATAATTTCTCTATAAAGCTCATAAGGAATAGCACTAGAACTTACACCAATATCACATAAACCATAATAGCAATGATCACCAATTCTAACAGAAAGCACAGGAACACTAGCTTTTTTAGTTCTATTAGGATGTGAAACAATATTAGAAGCATCCTCGCAAAAGACTATGTGTCCCTCTTTTATGCTTTTAGTGACAAGGTCTTTCACAATTGCTACCACAGGTTCAACGTTTATTTGTTCATCAGGTTTTACAGTTCTCTTTTCACTTTTAGTGATTACGGTAGTTATCATAGGATGATCCTTTACCTTATCTGGGAAGGGAATCTTCTCGATATAAGGTTCAGGTAAGATATGATCAATAATGCAACACTGAGTGCTCCCAACAGGAACACAGTCAACAATATCTTTATAGGTGCATGGTACTTATTCCATCCCCTTTTTGGAATTTCAATATAAGAAGCAAAATATCTAAAGCAATTCGTAATAACTTGCAAATCAAGACCATAAGCATTACTAATATTTTGAAAGTCATCAGTTCCCATAAAAGATTCAATGCATTCATAATCATAATTTATACCTGACTTTCTACCTTTGTCATAATCATAATTTATACCTTGAATACGGTCCAGAAGATCCCATTTAGCTTCTTCTTCCATGCGAGTGAATTCTCCAGCACAAGAAGCATCCAATAAATCCTTATCATGTAGAGGGAGCCTTGCATAAAAGTTATTTATAATAATATTGTTGGGGAGCTCATGAATGGGACATTTGAGCATTAGTAACTTCAATCTCCCCCAAGCTTGAGTTGTACTCTCTCCATCAAGAGGCCAAAAGTTGTATATTTGATTCCGATTTTTATGAATCTCACTAGGAGGATAAAATTTTGAATAAAAGAGAGGCACTATTTCCTCCCATTCTAGAGCTTGACCATTCTTCAGCAGCTTATACCATTCCTCAGCTCTTACTTTTAGCGATAATGAGAATAACTTCTTCTTAACTTGATCTGTAGTAATACCTGCAGACTTGAACAACCCGCATAATTCATATATAAAGAGTAAATGATCACCAGGATGGACAGTTCCATCCCCAACATAGTAGTTACCCATAACACGATCAATAATTCTTGTAGGTATTTTGAAAACATCATTCTCAGCAGGTGGTGGGTTATCTACTACCTTAGCAGTGGTAGTAGCATTACCAAATAAGAAACTCAATGAATTATCCATAACAAAAATAAAGCAACTAGCAGAAGTAAACAATACTCACAGTAGAAGTTTCCTTTACCAGTTCCACTCTCCAATAGCGCTTCACTCCCCGGCAACGGCGCCAGAAAATAGTCTTGATGACCCAGAAGTATAGGGGATGTATCGTAGTATTTTCGATAAGTAAGAGTGTCAAACCCAACGAGGAGCAGAAGGTGCTGGCTAGTGGTATGGATCAGGAATTCTCTGGAAATACTTAGCAAACGGATTTTTAGGGGTTTTCGATAAAGCAAGTAAACAAAGTACGAGTAAATAAAAGATAGTAGGAATAAATGCATCAAGTGTCCCAATCCTTTATGCAGCAAAGGACAAGCCGGTTGTATTACTTAAGATGACCAAACGTTCTCGAGGATACATGGGAAGACTGTCAAGTGCTTTCGCTTCATATAGTTGATTAATCTTCTTTAGCTTGCTAAGTGTTGTGTGGGTGAACCTGTGCTAATGTACCTCCCCATCCAAGACTAATACATACTTGTGATTATACCCCTTGCAAACATCCGTAAGTACAAGAAAGTAATTCAGGTAGAAACCTAACCATAGCTTTAAACTCTAAGATCCTTACGTCCCTTGTGCAATGGTTTCCTAATGGGGGTTCAGATTTCTGTCACTCCGGCAATCCCTACGATTAGTAGCCAAATACACAATGCATTCCCCTAGGCCCATATAGGTGAAGTGTCATGTAGTCGACGTTCACATGACACCACTAGAAGAAGTACACCACAACTTAAATATCAAACTATTGAATCTTTATCAACACAACTCCACTACTAACAACATGACTTCTCCCATGTCCTCAAGAACAAAAAGAACTACTCACAAGACATCATATGGATCATGATCAGAGATGGAATAATGATGTATAACAATCTGAACATAAACAATAATTCAATGGTTCACTCAATAGCATCAACTACAAAGAGTAATCAACATCGGGAAAGTTTCCCCTATGAACTAATGCAAGATTCAACTCAATTGTTACAACAATGTGGAGATGGTGATGAGGGTGCTGATGGTGATGATGGTGGTGGTGGTGGTATCTGCATATGTCTAAATGAGAATGTTAATTTGTCTTTTTTCATGTTCTATTTTTGGAGCATGCCAAGTGTATTATCATATGATTATAAGTAATTTCAATGTGTATTTCATCCATGAGTCCTTGCAATTTCAATTGGATGAATGTTCTTAGTTATGGTTACTATGAAGTTTGATTGGTTTACTTTTCTCAATTATCATGTTTTAGATTTCAATTGTTCTTATGTTGTTGGTAGACTTTGAAGCATGGGTATATCCTTTGGTCATTAATCATGTACTATGATTACTATCATTTCTATTGGTTTACATGTTCCATTGTTCATGATCTAAATTCCTGAGATTTACATGTTCTTGGTAGAATTCTAACCTGGGGATTTCCTATGGTTAGTAGTCTTGTATTCTGGTTGTTGTGATTTCTATAGGTTTAGAATTTCCACTAGCTATGTTTGTAAATTCTTGCATGGTTACTAATTCAAAGGTTTTGGACTACCTTGGGAATTCTATTGGTTTACTGAGGTGTAGTTGTCTTCTAAGATTCTATCTAGTAATGATCTAGTTGGAATTTGGGTGATTATTTGATTTATGATAATTTGGAATTATGAACTATAAGTGTTCATCTTCCAATGTTTGAGGTTTTTGCATGAATCCAAGGCTTGGGTAATTTATTTGGTTGTAGTGTTTCAACTTGTTCTAGTGTTCATCTCTAGTTGTCTTACTTATTCTGGTTGGATTCCTAATTACTACTAGTTGATTGCTTCAGGTTCTTGGATAGTATTATACTATTGTTTAACTGCTTTCAACTGGGAGGAATTGCTCACACATGCTTGGTTTTAGTTCCTCGTGTTCATTACTATTCATTTTGGCTGTCATTTCTAGGGTTTTATTTGCTTAACTCAAGCCACTAGGATCCACGCCATGTTCCTGGATGATTCAACATTAATTTTGTTTTGTGCTAAGTGATTTCTAGGGTTTTATTTGCTTAATTCAAGCCATTGGGTTTCAGGCCTTGTTCCTGGATGATTCAACATTAGTTTGGTTTTTTCCTTAGAGAAAAACCTACATTTTAATCTTAATAGATGATTTCCTTTTCGTGGTTTGATTTTTGCAGGTTGAAAGTGCTTAAGTGACAACAATGATGATAAGCTTAGACAGTGTAGTGTAGGTTCAGCAAGATCAAGATGATATGAAGATAGATAGGTTTAGTTCTTAGGGTTTTTTCTTCTTATTTTCTCATTTTCTTCTGCCCTTTGTATCAAACTTTGTAAATCTCGAACTTGTACACTCATTTTAATTATGAATAAAGTTCAGATTACTTGAGTTTGATGTGATTACACTTGTGATGATTTTATCTTAATTGTTGTATTTATTATTTTGTCAATTCAAGTTCGAATAATTCAAACCTCAATTTTGAATTCCAAGTATATATTTGTGTTATGTCATTTTCTTTCTTGATATGTATGTGGTTTCTGATCATCTATTTAAGTTTTATTGAATTCCAAGTATGTATGTCTGTTATGTCATTTGCTTTCACTCATTTTTGAATTTGAATTCAAATCCTAGGGTTGACTTGAGGTAAAGTCAACGCTAGTTCAAATTCTCAAGTGTTGGTATATATAAACACAAAAAGTTTAAATTCTCCCTCAATTTCATGTCCTAAAATGAGATTCACAAATTCAATATCAGCTCTTAGCCCTTTACTAATTCTTTGGTTCATTACACATTGTATGGTATTCCTCCATTTCTTGTGAAAAAACTTCAACATAGACTTTTCTCCCATCTCTTTTCTGAGAGGTGATATTAGTGGGTACAAAGATATACTGCAAGCTGCCATAGAACTCCCAAATAAATATTGGTTTGATATGTATAGATAGTATATTAAGTGTATAACATCAATGTAAGATCAAAATATTATGAGGAATTAAACTGAAACTCAAAACAATGACTTAAACAACTAAATACAGAATTTGGCCATAAAAACAATAGTTGAAAAGCGTAATTATTTACCCTAATTAGACATTTCAAGAATTTCTGCTGATTGTTTTACTTAGAAAAATGAAAAGTTGTGTAACAACCTCGGACCCTACGCTCTAAGTTCAAGCCTGGATGAACCAAAAGTGGTTAAAGAATTTTACAGCGGGGGCCCAGGGCCACCCACGTGTAGGCCCTTCGACCGCCCTAACCACTTCCAAGAGCTGATATTGAATTTGCAGCAAAATAGAATAACTAACAAGTCTATAGACCCTAGGGGTACTCAGCAAGTCTTTATGCCTCTAAAGGGGACATATACCTAGGGTGACACAATTGCAGCAAAATAGAATAACTAACAAGTCTATAGATACTCACTAACCATCCGCCTAACCAATGATAGACAGATGTCCGTTAATTAGAAACAACAGTTATAACAATATAAAGTAACAGATCCATCCTCCTTCTCGCTTACCAACAAGAAAGCGGACAAACAACCCAGCCGTTGGCAGTTTTATTAATCATTCCATGAATATTGCACTAATTACTAGTCAGCTATTTAGTCAAATTAAAGACAGTACTTTAGTTATACTTGTCTATGATCGAGAAACTGTGCTCCAAGTCATCCATAACCACGGACACGGCTTTCAGAAAGATTTACCCTGCAGGGGTGCACGAATAGCAACATACACTCGATCAACCTCGGAAAAACCAACTCAAAACCCAACGAGGCATTCACGACAAAGCGATCACAGGATTCATAAAATATTTCAGGGGGCCACCCCATTAAGCTACCCGCAACGAAGTTGGCCGACTTCGAGACGGACCCAAGGTTTGTGTCAATGGCTGTAAACGACTGGGAACCCGAAAATGTGACTGGTCTTGTCAATACCGCGAAAACACTCCGCATCCAAAATAGTACAGGTGCTGCACACACAATCTTAATAAACAGTAACATGGCATAAGTATAGGATAGTAAATAAAACCCCAAACTAGTTTGTGGCCCCAAGAAATAGAAATGAATCAAGCTCTGGCTCAGGGGGTCCATAAGGCCTCCCGGATGTGGATAGTGCGAATAGTCAAGGAACAGGAATCAAGTACTCGGGGTCCTACGGGACACAAGTGGACATAAAAACCGAATGACAGATATTGCCCACCGGTGCCTCTTTCATTAGTTATCCCATTACTACTCAGGTTAAGTTTTTTAGGTACCTCGTTATCTATCAGACACACACATACCCTACACATGCTGTTCTACGACTCGCATGGCTCAAGCAACTCCTGTAGTAATGGCTCATGGGATGGAGGAACAAGCTCGGTGGGGTTTAAAAGTAAAGGCTATGCAGTACTTGGGATTCAATTTAATGCATTTGCGACTCCATGATGCAAGAATAATATAGAAGCAATAGGTACTATATGTATGCAAGCATGTGGTAGTGCTTTCCTGACAGCTCAGTTGAAGCGAGAGATGGATCTGGGTAGTACTCCTGGGATTCCTGATAATTTTCCTGCTCGGCGTCTATCCGAGAAGAACCAAACAAACAAGGCCAACATAAATATAATGCACAAACATATAGATTAAATGCGACAAGCAAACAAGCATGCCATGATGAATGATGCACAAATTACATGGCATAACATAACATAGCATGGGTGAGGTGTGGGGTACAAGAATAAAGCATTTTATTAAATTTTTAGTCATGTTTTGCTCCCATATAACTTGCTGTCCACTTAATATTTATATGATGCATGCGGCAATTCATATCAAGGAATGCATAATCAGAAAGGACTCGTCGCGCTGATCGATTTAGACATATTATTTGTCAAATTTGGACTTATAGAATTAAAGTTATTAATTAATTGAGAAAAAGGCATTTTTATTGCAATTTAAACAATTTCGAAAATTTAGATTAGTCAAACATTATTTTGGATGGCATATTTGAATTCCTCACATTTTTCTGATTTAGAAACATATATTATTTATATTATTTGGATTTGTCAAATAAAAGTTATTTTAAAACTAGATTTAAAATCATATTGAACATTTCTAAAAATTATTTTTATTAAACAGAAAACGGACAGACTTTTCATACACAGGCAGAAGTTAGCCACCACCGCTGACAGGTGGGGCCGAAAAGCTAAGTCAGCGCGGGCGACACAGCTGGGGTTTTGGGCGTTTCGTACCGCGGAGCTGTCTAGCCCTAGACACAGACATGCGGGGCATGGGGGCCGTGGGTGCACGCGTGCGCGCGGCCAGCGGACGTGTGCCACGTGGGAGAGGCTGGGGCGCGAGGGACTTGTCCGTGACGGACAGAAACTTCTGGGGGGTTTGTGAAAAAAGCCGAGATCGGATCTGACAAAACTGAATGTTTCAGAGGCAAAACAGCCAGCTCGTCTGATTTTCCAGCGACGATGGCGAGCAAACCGTCGGGAATTTTGCGACGCCGCAAAAGCCAAATTTGTAGAGGATAGGAAGGGCTTCATATTTTGTTTAGGATATTTCATCGCCCGAGGACTATATCGAGCGCTGGGTCGTCGGGAACAGAGGGGAAAACAGTGGTCCAAACTGTTGAATTCTGTCAGAATTTTATAGTGTCAACTATCGATCTTGCGAGGATGATTCTGGGCGCTATGCTGCACCAAATCGAGCGTGTAAGGGCTCGTTTTGAAGAGAGAACATCAGGCTATAGCATGGTGCTCTTGGTTTTGACGTAGGTGGACTGTGACGGTTGTGAGACTGCGATGAACAGAGGCGGACGTGGGCTGCTATGCGCGTGCAGACTGTTGCTATTATTCGCGTGCGGCCGCTGGGCGAGCTCGGCGAGCAACAGAGCGGCGCGTGCTGGCACGCGGCGCGTGGCTGCGATCGGGCATCGACGCGACAGTGGCGATACGAACCAAAAGGGGCAAGGCTTGGGGAAGGAAGAGGAGACTCGGTGCTCACCTAGGGCACGTAGTTAGCCCCGCTAACTCGAGCCGGTTGCAAGGACGGAAGAAGACGGTGTCGAGTAGGTGGTGCCCGAAGCAGCGGCGAGCGGCGTGGAAAAGGCAGGGCGTCTCCTCCTCGCTCCCTGGTCAGTGCCGCTCCAGAGGTCCTTCGTGCGGCTCCTGGCGCATCAGCTAGCTTCCGCGGTGGGTTCAACGGCAGCATGAGGAGGGTGGCGGCAAGACGGAGCTTGGTGGCATGGTTTGCGAGGGGAGGAGGAAGAACAAGGAGGGATCTCGATCTAATCTGGGGGAAAGGTGGATGGGGATAGATGAGGGAGGGGAGGAGAGCACATGGGGAGGGCTGGCTGCCACCTTTTTGCCAAAGCGAGGGGGAGATCGGTAGGGTAGGGTTTTTCTCTCTTCTCTCCTCTCTTATTGCTTTGATGCGACGAGCTGGAAAGGGGGGTTGGTGATCAACTTGCTTGACAAGAATGAAAGGAGGAGGGGTGGAACGATGTGGAGTTTTGCCAAGAATAGAAAGGATGGAAGAGAGAGAGAGACTCACATGTATGCACACATGCATGTGTAGGTGTTGCTCACGGTAGATAGGTGTGTGTGGTGCTTGGGTTTAGCTAGGTGTAGAGAGAGAGAAGATAGCTAAGTTTAGCTAGAAAAAGAGAGAGGGGAAAAATAGATGGATGAGCTAGGGTATTGGAGTTGATATGGAACACCAAAGGAAGTTTGAATTCCAAACAAAGGAAAACCAAAGGACCAAAGGAGAGAGAGGTGGGAGGAGATGATCTTGCATGTGGCATTATCTCATTCACATGATAATATTTTGTGAAAACAAAATATATATCCCATGTATGCTTGACAAAGAGAAATTCCACAAAAGAGTTGCAAGGTGGGAGAAAAGTGGATTAAGCATTTATTTGGGTTCATTTGTTTCAATTGATTTCAAACAAACTCCACCCAAATATTCCAAAAGAAACCAAAATAGAAGAACAAGGGAGAGGCCTTGCATGGGCCATGCATGAAGAATAATTGCCACATTCATTAGTTGTGGAAACAACTACATATACATATGGGCATCTATTACACCCATGCACATCCATACTTGAATAAAGACCACACCATAAGCTACAAGCTTGATAACATATGGTAAGGTTGGATTTAAGCATAACTGAATATAATAGGCCATGCTAGTGTGTATGTCCCACTAGAAGATCATTTGGCCACAATTATATTTAAACAATGCTCAATTATTCCCAAAATGAACCATATGGAAGATATATGAAATATTCTACTCAGACGGCATGCAAAGGTGACCATGAGGCTTCCCATAGTAATATTGTGAAAATAATAAGAGAATGTTTATGGAAGCATGTAGAATTAGAAGTGGATCCATCTTAATATATATGAGCTAGACAAGAGCCAAAAGAATTGCAAATGCCCACATATAGTTTGGATGATGGAATTATGAGGTGGTGACAAAGAAAGGTGGTGGAGTTAATAAAAGATGTGCCCCCAACTCAACTTGGGCATGAAGCATTTAAAAAGAACCAAATACAATGTATCAAGAGGCAAATACATTTAATAGTGCATATGAGATAAGAACCAAATGAAAAGGTTTTATATGATGCTCAAATGCAATATGGCATGATGACATGAGCATGATATAATTATGATGCAACAAATTTATGTAGGAAAGTAGCATATATGTAGACTAGGCTAGTAGCATTGCAATTGTTAGACAATTGGGATGCTACAAGTTGTAACTACAATATAAATATGAGCTTAATCAGAGCTACATAACTGCATAGGGAATTTTTATCGTAAACAACGACGGGCATAAATCTGCACTCCTATTAGTTCTGTCAACTTTTAAAGCATTCAAATGTGTTAAACTTGGTACTTTATTAAAGATTACATAAAGTAAACTAAAATAAAACTCTCTTTCTATAGCAAGAGTGCAAAAATAAAATCTAAAATAAAAACAATCGGGTTGCCTTACGTAAAGCGTTTTCTTTATAGCCATATGGCTAGACTTGTTTCAAGATGTGTTGATATCATGTGGCAGCTTGTACCTTGGTGATGTATCCTTCTTCCTTGGAAAGTGTTCCATGCACTTCTTATGAGGGAACTGAAAGTTAACATTCCCTTCGTTTAAAGCACTGACAACCCCTGTGTTCAAAAAAAGGTCTTCCCAAGATTATAGGATTGAAGGTTTTACTCCCCATGTCCACACCAATAAAATCAATAGGAACAAAGATCATATGCAAATCAACCATAACATCATCAAATATACCTGAATCATGCTTGGTAGAATCATCAGCAAGTAAAATATCTAGTGCATTTAACCATACTTTTAAGTTCAAGCAAGTCATACAATTCTTTTGACAAAACTGAAATACTAGATCATATATCTAATATAGCATGGTGAGTTTCTTTTCCAATGGTAATTAATATTTTGGGGAGCCAAGCATCCCCAAGCTTTGGTGGTATCATAGGTTCATTATTGTATCTTGCTATATTTTCTTTGATGATATAGTTTGCTATGTATGATCCAAATCCTTCTTGATGAACATTAATAGAAAGATAATTAGATTTTCTTAGATATTGATAAGTTCATGCAAGCTAGATCTTTGAAGATCTAGTAGAGTTTCATTTACTGCACTAAGCATTTTAACTTCCTCTACTTATTTATCTTTGTTTTCTTTTACTACCCATATTCCCTTTTCTTCCTTTTTTTATCTTTAGGAATCGTAAGAACATGACATTTAGGGTCTGCTTTAGGCATATTTTTGAAAGAAGTGGCTCCTTTAAACAGATCACTAAGACAAAATGTCTAGCCCCTATAAGTTTTTACATCCTTTTTCAGTTCTCACTCCCAAATATTTAGTTTGTGCACAATAAAGGCCATCTTGTCTTCTAGTTATGGTAAAATTCCCTTTGGCAATAGTTCTAAATGATCAATATTCTCTTATTAGGTAGTATTTTTGCACAATCTTCAATTCTAGTTCTTGTAGATCTAAGTAGAGTAGTAATATCTTCTACGTCCCTCATTTTTTCAACATGAGTTCCAAAGATGTTTTTAATTTCTAAATGGGAACATTTTGGTGATGATAAAACAAAAACTACCTCGTGTGGCTAGATCTAAGCCATTTTTGTAGCAGGGTTCTAATCCATAGTAAAAATAGAGATGCATCGGTTCTTCTCTACATGGGCTATAATCCTCAATATGCATTTTATTAATTGTTACCCAAGCATCTTTCAATGTTTCCCCAAAAAATTATTGAAAGTGGAGGTAATCTTTAAGATAGGGGCTCGTGCTTCGGTTTTACCAAGGTTTTCTTTGTCCAATTCTCCCATGATTTCAAGAAAAGTAAAGTTAAACTAAGTTTTATGGATATTTTGTATTGTAGAAAGGTAAAAACAAGACTAAAAGTAAATAAACAAAAGAACAAAATAATAGAAGAAAATTGCTTTGTAAATCTAAAAGAAAACGAAAGCTCAAAGTCGTGTAACCACCCCAAGCTTAGGTGTTTGCACACGTGATACATGCATTTTACATCATCAATATAGTGACTTATATGATCTTTTTTGAATGATATTTGCCCGATCTATCATTATTTATGCCTTTTTAGTTGATTTATGGGACTTTCCTACAAAGTCCCTTTCAATGGTATTAATTTCTGGGAGGTAGAAAACCTCTTTTTCCGTATTTTCCTGTTTCATGGACCTTCTGGATGCCTAAAAATCAAAGGAAAAAATACTTGATCAATTTTTCATCAAGAGAAGGACCGTAGGGCAAAGAAGCACGAGAGGGGAGCCACGGGGCCCGAAAGAGACCAGGTGGTGCACCCTCCCTTGCTGGGGATGCCACCCAGGCTCGTTTGGCCCATGAGCGTCATCTCGGCTCCTCCTTTTTACATAAGCCTCTGTCTCGCTAGAAAACCCATGCCGTATTTTTCCCATGATTTACAGAGGTGGGGATGGAGGCAAAAGTTCTCTCCTACTCAGGGAGAGGACATATCTTGTAGCATCGGAGCCTCCGGTGAGGGGGAAATCGAAACCATCATCATCACCATTCCTCCTTGGCGTAGGGGTGGACCTCTCCATCAGCACCATCATCATCACAATCTCCATCTCCAAGATCCACCACTTCCCCCTCATAGTTTGTGATTGATTGAACCCCAAATATTGTTTCGGTGCTATTTGCATGTTTGTGATTGGCAACTTGACTATTTGCTGGAGATATTATATTTTTAGATTGTGTTGTAATCCATATGCCACTGATCCATATCATGTTTGTCACTTGTGAGTAGATAGATCCACATGTTCCCGAGGGCATAGGATGAATTGGCTATGATTTCCATATAATATACAATGAGTATTTGGTCAAGTTTTTATCCTTTATGTGGTTATATGATGGTTTTATGTGAACGCCGACTGCATATTACTTCACCTATATGGGCTCACAGGGCTACACTCTAATGCAATGATGAAGGTTGGAAGGGACGGAATGACTGAAAAGTTTTCAAATACTTTGAGTTTCATTAGAGGGACTTCTGTCGGGGACCAATGAACCAACTGCCATGGTGGGACATTTATGTCTTAAAGATTCCTATACTTGCTCATGAAAATCGCTCTACTACCCATCATAAGGGGTGTATTTTCTCATATCTATGGATGCACCTAATTTAGGCTCCGCCCTAAAGGAATGAAACTTGCCAAGATATTCACCATATTATGTAGAAATCTAAATGCTAAGTAAATCCATGCCACCCTAAGGAACGTTTTTCACATATAAGTTCACACACACTTGAGCTTGTCCTCTTGCTACATACAGTATTGGGATTTCTCTCATCGAGAGCATTTGATTGTTGTTATTTACTTTCAGTACTTCATTTTACTGCAAACTACAAACCCAAAACACCAAAACCACTTCACCCTTTTATTGTTTTACTTGTCAAACTTACTAACCCATACCTTCAGCTCCTCATGGGTTTGACAACCTTTCTTATTGAAAAGTACTACAATTGATTTCCTACACCTGGGAGCCATCAAGACACTTTCCTAGCACCATTGTCGGGGAGTGTCGTGCTATTGGTAAGTTGTTTGGTAAGGATGTTTTTACTATTTACTATTTTTTATCATGGCTTTCTTAGGCCATGAAGAGATGAAACTAACTCTATATGAACATTTTCATGCTATTAAGAACAAGGTTGAAAAGCCTCTTGAACCAAAAGTGGTGTATCAAATCCCTATTGGTATTGCCAAAAAGGCTATGAAACTAACTTTTGTAGGGGATGAAAGCCAAACTGCTATGGGGAATCTACTCGGCATTGAAGATCTATGTTCTCTATTTAATAATGCTGGTATTCCTGATGATGAAGTGAAAAGGAAGTTATTATATTTATATCTTTCTTGGAATGCTCGCATATGGTTTAGATCTATGGATGATAAATACTGTCTTGATTGTGAATATCTGAGGAAGGCTTTCTATCTCAAGTATTACACTCCTAAACAAGTGATGATCGTTGTCATATTTATAACTTTTGGCCTCATGTTGAATAAATTATTTCTCAAGCTTGGGGAGATTGAATGGACTCATTAATAAGAATCCTTGTCATGGTATTCCTAAAAGCATTATATTAATCAACTTCTATGTGAGATTACCTCAGCAGCCAAGTAACTTTTTGGATAATTCCTCTGAAGGAAGTTTCACTAATGGAACTAAAAAAGAAACATGGGACTTATTGGATACTGTTGCTAAAATACTGATGCTTGGGATCATTCTAAAGGTAATGAACCCTGTTTTAAATATAAATATTCATGTGTAGATAATTTCTCTACTACTATATTGTTTAAAGAACTAAGTAAAAGGTTTGGCCTTGATCCTCATGTTTTAGTGGAAGTTACTAAATCGTTTCCGAACCATCTTAATGTTCCTAAGAAAGGATTTGATGTTTATGTTGAGCCTTTTAAATACTCTATAGTTGTTCCTAAAGTGGTGAAACAGGTTAATCAAGTATCATCTGCCAAAATTGAAAAATGTGTTGAAACTCCTCCATATCCAAGCAGAGTGAAGGAGAATTTACTCACTACTGTTCTAGACAAAAGTGCTAGAAGATGTAGTGAACCATATGAACAAAGTGAAGTTCAACATCAAATTTTGGCCATCAAAGTACTGAATGAAGAAACTCCTTGTGATGTTTATTTATGTGAAGATTTCACCAAGTTAATTCAAGGTAACACCACCAAAGTTGGTAAACCTATTTTATCATGTGCTACTGGAACTTCATGCTATCATGGTCTATGTGATATTGGAGTAACTGTAAGTGTGATACCATATTCTCTATATGTTGAAAGCCTGACATTGATCCCATACACATGGAAGAGACATGTATAACTATCCAACTTGCTAATATAGAGTGTATTTGTCCAATAGGTATGGTTAGAGATGTTGAAGTATTAGTAGGAAAGATCAAATACCCCACATATTTTATTGTGCTTGGTTGCAACCAAGACTCGTTTTGTCCTATCATATTTGGTAGACCATTCTTACATACTATGGGTGCTAAGATTAGTTTACCAAAAGAGAATGTATTCATTAAATGTGCTGGTGAAAGAATAGAATTTAACTTTTCGGAATTTACTGATAAGCATTTAGAAAAAGTAAAAAATTCAAAAGATATAGTGGGAACTCTTGCTTCTATGGCAGTCACTTCATCGGACGCGATGGAATGGTGATACGTCCATTTTGCATCACTATTTTATATCATAATTTACGGTTATTCATTGATATATTTCATATTAAGAGATGATAATTATGTTACTTCATCAATTTTTGCATGATTGATGACTTTTGGAGGATGAACCACTGAAGTCAGGATTCTGATGGAAAAAGCACTATCCAGATGCAATATTGGCGAAGATCAGAAAATATACAAAAATTCCTATTTTTCCGGAAGACGAAGGAGGCCAGAAGGAAGAGTGGAGATGGGCCATAGGGGCCCCACACCACCCCCTGGCACGGGCCACCCTTGGCCGCGCCACTAATTGGTGTGGCAAACTCGGCCCACCTCTGGCATCACCCTTTGGCGTATATAATCCCCTCGAAACCCTAAGACTTGGGGAGCGACGATAGAAAGGTTCCGCCGCCTCTGCGGGGCAGAAACTACAGAGAGAGAAAGTGTAACATCCCAATTTCAGCAACCCTGATTAGTTGTCTAGAATGCAAAAATCAGGGGGAACAAAAACTTTTTCTTGTTCATTGGTGCAGTGTTTGCTTGTTGTCTGCTTGTGCTTGTGCATGTGAGTGTATACCATATGATACTCCTTACCTCACCATCAGTTGACAAAAGCTATTTAACAAAACCATCCTGGCTCATCTTAAATATTCTCAAATATTCTGGCATTTCAAAAACCTGAGCCAAGAGGCTTATGTAACCAAAACTATTTTAGTAGCTTCCATTGACAAAACTATGGAGACATATATAATATAATCTCCTTATGTTTTCAAGACAGAACCTTCAACTACTCTTACCTTTAGGATCTCCAAAACCTGTTAGTAAGCTTGTGAATTCTACTCTTGGTAGGGATACCAAGGACTCTCGTCTTATTCAAAAATCCAACCTCTTCAAAATGCATCAACCTTACCTCAAGCTAGGTTTGATGGTCACCCTAGTAGTAGTTGATTTGTTTATAAGATGAGTTGCCTTGATCTGCTGTTTGACTTGATTGCTTAGAAGTAGTATGAGCTACTCTAGGAGCTCATCCTATAGGATCAAGAGATCTCCAAATCACCAAACCCTAAGCAAGAATACAAACCTTGATCTAATCTCTAGATACTAGGTCATCATCTAAAACCCTTAACCACATCATCTCTGAAGTGATCTAAATCCAGAAGCCTCCAAGTCAATGAGGACCAATATCAAGAATGGATCCCTTATACTCAATATAATCTTCAACATCATCCACTTGATGATGCTTTGGTACCTTACAACCCACCAAAATCATCACCACCCACATTCTAGTCAAAAACCCTAAGGCTGCCAAATTTGGCCAAGTCTGGAAAACTATTTCCAACATCACCTTTCTGGATGTCTCCCTTTCTCAACCCTTGTGAACTTTTGGTAATGCACTTGAACCATCTTTTTAAACATCCTAAGTACTACCAAGGCCCACTCTTTCCCTTGGTTAAATCATCCTTCAACCCACTTGTTCTTGATGGTTTTCCAGGCAAGAAAATAACTTTTCCTGCAAATCTAGTCATCATGCCTACTTTGACAGAAGCTCGCACCATCATCCAACCTTCTATGGACCAACTGTTTGCATGGTTTTGTTCTACTCATATAGGTCTATCAATATCTACTTCACTTGTTCCAAGTGGATCTTTGTGCTTCTTAAACCCACAAGGTTTTTGAAGGATAGTTAATAATCTGCTTTGGCAGGCTTATTTTATTCAAAGTTTGAAAGCAGGTCTTGGTGAACTCAAGCAAGATCAAGCTCAAACATTTATACCATGTTGATTTACATGACTTGGTCTAACTAACCATCTATCCCATACCCCAAGGGGAGATCTGAACTCCAAGATACCACCATGTTTTGATAGTATGAAATTAACATCACCCTAGATCCTTAATCTAGGGTATTCCACCAAAATCAACTTGGATTCTCCAATACCAATGTTGCAAATGCTTTCTACCCCTTGTATACATCATCTACCTTGATCATCAAGATTTATCAAATATTTTCCATAAATATTATGGCCGCAGATCTATTTAATTCCTTTAATAGACAAAATCCCCAAAACTTCATCCACAATGGAAAGTTTGGTTTTTGCCAAAACACTTCCCCAACGTTTTGCTCAATTGAGACCCATATATCATACCCTAACTTCCAACTTCAAAAACAAATATTTTTGAAGGGTTTTATTATTTCTTTTTGCCCATTTTCTTAAATGGCTAAAATGGAATAATAATTGTTTTAAATACTTTTATATTCCAATAAACCTTGGGAAAATTCCCCTAAGTGTGTATTCACATTTGGGACCATATCACACCAAAAAATCCACTTGTCTAATGAAAAATTATCAAATGATCATCTAGAAACTACTTTTGTACTTTTTGAATGAATGATTTTAAGTGGACTTAAAATCCTTAGAAAAATCACAAATAATTCCTAGAGAGGTCCCTTAACCTCATCTATATCCTAGTACCATTACTTCATCTGATCCATTGCAGGTTTTTGGACTTTCTTCATAACCACCTATTTGATCAAAATTGCCAGGTAAGCAAATCCTCAAATCAAAAACCCACCAAACCTCCACCATTCCGGTCAAACAAACTTGCACAACACACCTCTCATCTCTCTGGTCGAGATACACTGTAGCATCACTGTAGTGCCCTCTCCCCTTGTCCCATGTGCTTGGAAGTAAGAAAGAGAGAGAGAGAGACAAGCATGTGAAGCCAATTAGTTGCAACAGCTGCCACTCCCTCCCTCTCTGAGCTCCAGCACAACCATATCTCTCTCTCACCCCACTCCACCACCCCTCTAGGACAATCACACGCCAGACCGACCTCCCTTGCATGTCCAAAATGGACATCTCCCCTCTTAGAGCTCCCCCCTCAGCTTAAATAGGCCAGAGGCCACCCCGCTCCATCCTCTGCCCCTCATTCACTCCCCCTGCTCCCTACTTACCTCCCTAGGGCACCTCTCCTCCCATGCTCTGCCCTGCCCGGGAGGAGAGAAGGAAGATCTCTCGGCCATTGAGGAGCTCAAGCTAGAGGTCGCCTTTTCCCTGCTTACCCTCCATTGCATGTGTCCTAGTTGAGCTTCTATCCCTCTGAGCTACCCCCCTGTGCCCTCTCTCTACTGCAGGAACGCTGGAAGTCGCCGTCGCCTGGCATGCCCGAGAGAAGCTCCCCTTAGACGAGCCTGACCTCCCCGAGCCTATGCAGCCCTACTGAATCCCTCCTGGCATCTCCCAGGACCTCTGCATCCTCTCCGTCGACATGCATGTAACCCCGAGGCCTCCCCGGCGAGCTCCGTTCGGGCGTCCTCACGCGAGCCCTGCACTGACGTCGACCCACCTCATGTCGCCCCTCGATCTGATCGCCGTCGTCGACCGCATCACCTCTGACCCTCCCCGGCCACCGGCGAGCCTCCGGTAAGCCTCCTCGCGCCCTACCGTCACTAGCTAGGGTTCCGCCACCGCTGATCTGATTCGTGGAAGAAGACAAAGCCAGGCCGTCGATCTACACTTAATCGAACGGCCGGTGGTACCCGGTACCACTTCGCTGCCCGCAGCGGTTGACATCTGGGCCCGCACCGCGGGATTTTGAAATCCGTCCCACGCGTCGCCTCTCACGCCATGGGCCGAAATTCCTCCAGCCGGCCCAGTAGCTCCCAGATCCCAGCCCGAGAAGCACCTTTTTCTTTTCCTTTTTCCTGTGTTTCCAGATCTCATAATTAGGCTGTGGGTTTAAATCAAAACAAAAATGGAAAACCCCATATTTTGGCCAGATCCAATTTTATACATGTTTTCACATGTTTTGTAAAACATGCAGTACTTTTGGCTGCCTCAATTATTGCCCATATTAGTTATAATAAATCTGCTACTAAAATGTATCTTATTTTACTATGAAAATCCCCCTGTGAGTTTCACAACTCCAAATGGGGTAAACCCAAGTGCCCCTGGTAGGTATTGCCTCTACCTACCTCATGCACTTGGCCTCCCTCCAAGTGGAACCATTAAACTCCTATAACAAAAATAACAAAAACATACCTCTTATGAGTTTAGAAAATCTTCTGAGGTCAGACCAACATGGGTATTGACCTAAATAAACCTCCCCTTGGTGTGGTACACTAAATACTAGCAAATTCCAGGAGATCAAAAATTATTGGGCTTCTGATGAATTTAGTGAATTAAACATTTCTGTCCCTAGTGTTTTCACTAGATACATCACTACAGTAGCTTTGCAACTCCAAAAAGAGTGATTCCAGTTGGTACCGGTAGGTATTTGCAATACCTATCCATTGCCCTTTACCTCATATCAAAATCCTCTGTAGATTCAATCTGATGAAAAAGACAAGTTGTCTACAGAACTTCTTTTGTGAATTTCCTGAGGGTATTCTGGTAAATATTTTGACCTGATTCCAACTCTCAGTGATCAAGTACATTAATCCCTACCTAACCATCCAAGGAAATATTTTTTGGAGCTCCATAACTTTTCAGGTGATTTATTCCCTAAAACTAGAAGTTACTTCACTAGGAAAATCATAACTATCTAAAGAAAAGTGATAAAATAGTGAAACCACTTTTGTTGGTTTCATTTTATCAACATCTACATGTAGGTATCATTTTTATACAATGGTATCATACAGAATATGTCCTTGGTACAAAACCCCCTCTTAGGTAGTTCCTCGACAATAAACCCTAAGGGGTGTTCATTCCCTTCTCCAAGGCCAGTTCAATCTCCAAAATTCACTACTCTCAAAACCTACTGATTTGAGTAATGTGTGGTATGTTTGCTTGCTGCATAGTTTTTATGCTTGTATGCCTTGTATTGATTGTGCCCTTTTGTTTGTTTGCATGTGTTCCCTATCGACGATAGTTGCGATTATATCGGAGAGCAGAAGAAGATGGTTATTATTGTATATTATTGGGTATTCTAAGCAGAAGTACAGGGACATATTGCCATATTGCTGATCATCAGGCAAGCCACCTTCTTGCTCATAAGCCTTGTCCTACTGTTTTACTTATGCATGTTTTATCTACTATTTATCAAAACTACATTTTTTACTTTATGTTGATGTATATATGGTAGTGGTTTGGCTCCTCCAAACTATTACACTTGTGTACTATTAAGTACAACCCCCTTGGTGACACCTACTTGTCCCTAGTAGAATATATGGTGTATTACACCATACCCTTTGGAGACCCTGTTTTAGCCGAAGCAAAAACTAGAGGATGGGAAGACCCCGGAAAAAGGCTTTACCAAATATTTTATGATAAAACCTTGGTGAGGTGGGACCTCCCAAGATATGTTGAGAAAGAAAAAGGTTTTGTTTTACAAAATGCTGAAGGAAAGATGGAGGAAAAAGGTTACGAAAACGCACCCAGTTCTTTGCAGTTTTGCTAGAACAATTAACCCTGTGCAACCACATTACTCTGGAATGGGACAGGGCAGGATTTGATGTTTGTCTATTCTGGTATAAGCTGCCTCGCAACGACTACAGGGGATAAAAATCCCTAGAGGGTGGGCCTTCTCACATAAGGGTCCATGTGAGACATCGACCTGGAGATGGAATGAAGGGTTTACTGACCTCCACGCGTTACTATGAGCCCCTCATTGAAAGCGCAACACTTGGGAAGTGCAAAATGCGCTCCGGTTGGTCCTAGGTACCCGACGTCCCGGTTTTGAGGGGAACAACACTCATAGGGTAGGCACTTATATTGGAGTGGGCATCCGGAGAGTCTTGATCGGTTTCTCGACCCACCATCGGTGTAGATCAGGGTAGTGTACCCGGATGGTGTGGGTAAAGTGTACAACCTCTACAGAGTGTAAATCTATTCGAATAGCCGCGTCCATAGTCATGGATGGTTGGGAAGGTTGCTGTAGAGCGGTGCTAGTTTTGTTTTCAAAAAGGATTTCGGAAAAGAAATGGCTTTGGAAATGTTTTGACCATGGGATGGTCATAAAGGAGAAAGGTTTTGAGCATGGGATGGTCGGAAGGAGGAGAAAGGAGTTTGGTCGTGGGACGACCTGAAGACGGGAACAAATGGGTGACCCAGTCCTGATGTTTTCCAAAACTTTTCAAAAAGGTTTCCAAAATGCTTTACAAAAGTTTTCAACAAAGATATGTAGATGCTATATCTACAAAAGAAACTATTTGAGAAGAGAACGTCTCTTGGAGCCCTCCTACTACCATAGCCATAATGCATATCCTCTTGTTATTATTAATGTTATATTAAGGTGGTTTGCGAGTACATTCAAAGTACTCACTGGCATTGTCCCTGGCTATTAACATGGTCAGATATCGAGAAGAAGGTGAAGTGGACGACTATGCGAGCTAGGACGTTTTCCCAGTCAGTTTCATGTAGGTTAAGGCATGGCTCGGGCTCTACACGTTATGAAGTTCCGCTGATGTTGATCAATGTAGCCATAATGGCAAATAAGGTATGACATGTATTCGTTATGTATTGGATGTTTACTTTGATACTTGTCGGTTATGTGCCACGACTAACTGATCATGGGATCGTGGTTGTATGCATAACAAGGATTC
Source organism: Avena sativa (assembly GCA_916181665.1). Taxonomy (NCBI): domain Eukaryota; kingdom Viridiplantae; phylum Streptophyta; class Magnoliopsida; order Poales; family Poaceae; genus Avena; species Avena sativa. The sequence continues at coordinate 567,743,606 of OV702291.1, forward strand.
TTGGAGGATTAATCTGGGGGCCCACAGACTTTGTATCAGAGCCATCTTGACTCTAGGAGAACCTTAGTTGGCTTGGTCGTTAGACAGGAACCCTATTTTGTAAACCCCGGCTTTCGAAAACTAGTTTCCCAATGAGTTTCAAAAAGTTCTACTTCTTCTCTTACTCTAAGTAAAGGCTTTCAAAAATGGTTTCCTCTACCACTCGTCCAAGATTCAAACCTATGGATTTTAGATAACTAGGATCTAGAACCCGGTGAAGACAATGAGAACAAAATTAAGACAAGCAACTACTAGCAAACACAAGGAGACTACAATATCGCTCTATCAGCGGAATCCTCACAATCAGAAGAAATCAGGTGTTGCACTATCAAGAAACGTCCAAGATAAGACGAAGACTTCATCTGCAAGATAGTGACTCTGACCCCAAGAAAGACAATTATCTAGGGTCAATAGTCCTAAGAATAGGATTCCCCTACCTCGCTAGTAGTTAAATCCTTGGTTCCTAGCGTTGATCGTGTTTGCTTGCCTAAGTGCATCCTATGTTTCTTGAAGTGTGTTGTCTGCTGAGGACATTGCGAGCCCCTCGCTCTATTCGCCTTGTTCGTATGCTCTGGTTTGCTATGACCTCCTTAAAAATATGATTCGATGAGCGATAACCCACCTAGTAACTCAGTAAGACCCTGTGCTAGCTGTCGGTAATGAGACCCAGACTAACCTTGAGAGTATATGAGAGGAAAAGCATCGCAAGAACCAGGAGTTCGACATCGCCAAGTCAGAATCAACTCGAAGATTTCACCTCAGCAGGACGGCATACCTCGTCAAACTCACCTCTCAATACTCGTCAATAGCGCAACACTCCCATGTTCCTCAGTCTACTACAACAAGAATCCAGTGGAAGCCGGAAATCGATCACCGAAGGATCCTCAATATCCACAAGAAACCACCCGATATGTCAACCAAGACAAGAAGTGAAGACCTATCTATGCTGACCTTCAATACATTAGAACTTCCGACCGCCTCAGGAAACTACCTATTATAGTCGACCCTACTCAAAATGATAGAAGTTCATCCCGAGAAGTCAGAAGTACCCCAGAATCTGGATGCTAAGGAAGCATGAAGAAAACGAGTCCACTCCACCATCAAGCAGAAGCAAGCCATAAATTCAAGTGAAGACCGCTTACTCGATGTTGACTACTTCAACTCTGACTAACTACTAGCAAGAGAGTCGTAAACTGCTAGCCTGCCCTGAGCTAACTCCATAAGGCTTTGTTAGGAAACCACCCTCGCCAAGGTTTATAGAATAGGGAATCACTTGTCGACCTTAGCTCAAGACTCCGGTAAGATACAGCCGTCCGCTAACATCAGGTCAGTACTCCAAGACAGAAGATCCGCACCCCTCCTGAAGCACCTTAGTGAAGCTCTAAGGTGGAAAGACTGCGTCTTTCCAATACATCTTTAGAAGACTGTCCACCAAAAGATACTTCAGAAAATATCTCCGGCTCCGAAGTCTTCCCGCAAAGCAACAAACCGTGAGTTATCCCAAGAGAAACTAACTGAAGATTCTACAAAGTCCCTCTGCTACTTCAGCTGAAGACCCACCAGAATGACTGCCGAACCGCTAACCCCTAGGTCCTTAATGCTTAGAGGACGTGAGACTCCAATGACTCCACCATGCTAAGTATGAATAATAGTAGTATATAAGCCCCGTAGGCCATAGCTCCACGGACGCCTTCTGAAGACCTCAATTCCAGGAGAAGGATGGACGAAAATCTTCAGAACCGCCACCAATGAAGTCAAGAAGGAAGGAATGCATTATCTCTGAGCTAACCTAGTCAAATCCTAAGGGGGAAAGACTGCGTCTTTCCCACACAAATAGAGTAAACCCTCGCTAGGAGCAAACCCAGAAGCTTGGACCCCAACGTCGTTAGTTAGGATACGCTACGATCCTAAGGATGAGCTGTGAATCCTTAGATAGAGGTATTTCTAGCTGTAGATTCTATCCCCCGACGAGTACTCCGTGAAGTTCAGCAATGAGATAGTCTGCCCAGTCTAAGCCCTCGAGATATAGAATCCGGAAGGAATAGAAGGTCATCCCTCGCAATCAGGACTAGACTCTGTTCAACTCTCCGTGTATCCCGGAAGACTCAAGCTCAACTTCATCGATAGAGTAGTCACCTTCAAAGACGGAGTCCATAAGATAGTACGATTATGACACCTAGTATCAACCCGACTCAAAATCCCCAACCCTACTCTACGGACTCGGGACGAGATTCTTTTAAGGGGGAAAGGTCTGTAACATCCCAATTTCAGCAAACCTGATTAGTTGTCTAGAATGCAAAAATTAGGGGGAACAAAAACTTTTTCTTGTTCATTGGTGTAGTATTTGCTTGTTGTCTGCTTGTTCTTGTGCATGTGAGTGTATACCATATGATACTCTTTACCTCACCATCAGTTGACAAAAGCTATTTAACAAAACCATCCTGGCTCATCTTACATATTCTCAAATGTTCTGGCATTTCAAAAACCTGAGCCAAGAGGCTTATGTAACCAAAACTATCTTAGTAGCTTCCATTGAAAAAACTATGGAGAGATACATAATATAATCTCCTTATGTTTTCAAGACAGAACCTTCAACTACTCTTACCTTTAGGATCTCCAAAACCTGTTAGTAAGCTTGTGAATTATACTCTTGGTAGGGATACCAAGGACTCTCATCTTATTCAAAAATCCAACCTCTTCAAAATGCATCAACCTTACCTCAAGCTAGGCTTGATGGTCACCCTAGTAGTAGTTGATTTGTTTGTAAGATGAGTTGCGTTGATCTGCTGTTTGACTTGATTGCTTAGAAGTAGTATGAGCTACTCTAGGAGCTCATCCTCTAGGATCAAGAGGTCTCCAAATCACCAAACCCTAAGCAAGAATACAAACCTGGATCTAATCTCTAGATACTAGGTGATCATCTAAAACCCTTAACCAGATCAGCTCTGAAGTGATCTAAATCTAGAAGCTTCCAAGTCAATGAGGACCAATATCAAGCATGGATCCCTTCTACTCAATCTACACTTCAAAATCATCCACTTGATGATGCTTTGTTACCTTGCAACCCACCAAAATCATCACCACCCACATTCTAGTCAAAAACCCTAAGTCTGCCAAATTTGGCCAAGTCTGAAAAACTATTTCCAACATCACCTTTCTGGATGTCTCCCTTTCTCAACCCTTGTGCACTTTTGGTAATGCACTTGAACCATCTTGTTAAACATCATAAGTACTACCAAGGACCACTCTTTCCCTTGGTTAAATCATCCTTCAACCCACTTGTTCTTGATGGTTTTGCAGGCAAGAAAATAACTTTTCCTGCAAATCTAGTCATCATGCCTACTTTGACAGAAGCTCGCACCATCATCCAACCTTCTATGGACCAACTGTTTGCATGGTTTTGTTCTACTCATATAGGTCTATCAATATCTACTTCACTTGTTCCAAGTGGATCTTTGTGCTTCTTAAACCCACAAGGTTTTTGAAGGATAGTTGATAATCTGCTTTGGCAGGCTTATTTTATTCAAAGTTTGAAAGCATGTCTTGGTGAACTCAAGCAAGATCAAGCTCAAAACATTATACCATGTTGATGTACATGACTTGGTCTAACTAACCATCTATCCATACCCCAACGGGAGATCTGAACTCCAAGATACCACCATGTTTTGATGGTATGAAATTAACATCACCCTAGATCCTTAATCTAGGGTATTCCACCAAAATCAACTTGGATTCTCCAATCCCAAGGTTGCAAATGATTGATACCACTTGTCTACATAATCTACCTTGATCATCAAGATTTATCAAATATTTTCCATAATTATTATGGCCCCAGATCTATTTAATTCCTTTAATAGACAAAATCCCCAAAACTTCATCCGCAATGGAAAGTTTGGTTTTTGCCAACACACTTCCCCAACTTTTTTCTCAATTGAGACCCATATATCATACCCTAACTTCCAAATTCAAAAATAAATATTTTTGAAGGGTTTTATTATTTCCTTTTGCCCATTTTCTTAAATGGTTGAAATGGAATAATAATTGTTTTAAATACTTTTATCTTCCAATAAATCTTGGGAAAATTCACCTAAGTGTGTATTCACATTTGGGACCATCTCACACCAAAAACTCCACTTGTCCAATGAAAAATTATCAAATGATCCTCTACAAACTACTTCTGTACTTTTTGAATGAATGATTTTAAGTGGACTTAAAATCCTTAGAAAAGTCACAAATAATTCCTAGAGAGGTCCCTTAACCTCATCTATCTCCTAGTACCATTACTTCATCTGATCCAATGCAAGTTTTTGGACTTTCTTCATAACCACCTATTTGATCAAAATTGCCAGGTAAGCAAATCCTCAAATCAAAAACCCACTAAACCTCCACCATTCTGGTCAAACAAACTTGCACAACACACCTCTCATCTCGCTGGTCGAGATACACTGTAGCATCACTGTAGCAACCCTCTCCCCTTGTCCCATGTGCTTGGAAGTAAGAAAGAGAGAGAGAGAGACAAGCATGTGAAGCCAATTAATTGCAGCATCTGCCACTCCCTCCCTCTCTGAGCTCCAGCACAACCATATCTCTCTCTCACTCCTCTCCACCACCCCTCTAGGCCAATTACATGCCAGCCCTACCTCCCTTGCATGTCCAAAATGGACATTTTCCCTCTTAGAGCTCCCCCCTCAGCTTAAATAGGCCAGAGGCCACCCCGCTCCATCCCCTGCCCCTCATTCACCCCCTGCTCCCTACTTACCTCCCTAGGGAACCTCTCCCCCTCCCCTGCTCTGCCCTGCCCGGGAGGAGAGAAGGAAGATCTCTCGGCCATTGAGGAGCTCAAGCTAGAGCTCCCCTTTTCCCTGCTTACCCTCCATTGCATGTGTCCTAGTTGAGCTTCTATCCCTCTGAGCTACCCCCCCTGTGCCCTCTCTCTGCTGCAGGAACACTGGAAGTCGCCGTCACCCGGCATGCCCGAGAGAAGCTCCCCTCCGGTGAGCCTGACCTCCCCGAGCCTATGAAGCCCTACCGAATCCCTCCTGGCATCTCCTAGGACCTCTGCATCCTCCCTGCATCCTCTCCGTCGACATGCATGCAACCCTGAGGCCTCTCTGGCGAGCTCCGGCGAGCCCCGTTCGGTTGTCCTCGCGCGAGCCCCGCACCGACGTCGACCCACCTCGTGCCGCCCCTCGATCTGATCGCCGTCGTTGACCGCATCACCTCCGACCCTCCCTGGCCGCCGGCGAGCCTCCGGTAAGCATCCCCGCACCCTACCGCCACCAGCTAGGGTTTCGCCACTACTGATCTGATTCACGGAAGAAGACGAAGCCCGGCTGTCGATCTACACTTGATCGAACGGCCGATGGTACTCGGTACCTCTTCGCCGCTCGTGGCGGCTGGCAGCTGGGCCTGCACCACAGGATTTTGAAATCCCTCCCGTGCATCGCCTCTCACGCCGTGGGCCGAAATTCCTCCAGCCGGCCCAGTAGCCCCCAGATCCCAGCCCGCCAAGCACCTTTTTCTTTTCCTTTTTCCTATGTTTCCAGATCTGATAATTAGGCTATGGGTTTAAATAAAAACAAAAATGGAAAACCCCATATTTTGGCCAGATCCAATTTTATACATGTTTTGTAAAACGTGTAGTACTTTTGGCTGCCTCAATTATTGCCCATATTAGTTATAATAAATCTGCTACTAAAATGTATCTTATTTTACTATGAAAATCCCCCTGTGAGTTTCACAACTCCAAATGGGGTAAACCCAAGTGCCCCTGGTAGGTATTGCCTCTACCTTCCTCATGCCCTTGGCCTCCCTCCAAGTGGAGCCATTAAACTCCTATAACAAAAATAACAAAAACATACCTCTTATGAGTTTAGAAAATTCCTGAGGTCAAACCAACATGGGTATTGACCTAAATCAACCTCCTCTTGGTGCGGCACACTAAATACTAGCAAACTCCAGGAGATCAAAAATTATTGGGCTTCTGATGAATTTTAATGAATTAAACATTTCTGTCCCTAGTGTTTTCACTAGATAAATCACTATAGTAGCTTTGCAACTCGAAAAAGTGTGATTCCAGTTGGTACTGGTAGGTATTTACAATACCTATCCATTTCCCTTTACCTCATATCAAAAGCCTCTATAGATTAAATCGGATGAAAAAGACAAGTTGGCTACAAAATTGCCTTTGTGAATTTTCTGAGGGCATTCTGGTAAATATTTTGACCTGATTCCAACTCTCAGTGATCAAGTACATCAATCCCTACCTAACCATCCAAGGAAATAATGGTTGGAGCTCCATAACTTTTCAGGTGATTTATTCCCTAAAACTAGAAGTTACTTCACTAGGAAAATCATAACTATCTAAAGAAAAGTGATAAAATAGTGAAACCACTTTTGTTGGTTTCATTTTATCGACATCTATCTGTAGGTATCATTTTTATACAATAGTGTCATACATAATATGTCCTTGGTCCAAAACCCCCTCTTAGGTAGTTCCTCGACAATAAACCCTAAGGGGTGTTCATTCCCTTCTCCAAGGCCAACTCAATCTCCTAAATCCACTCCTCTCAAAACCTACTGATTTGAGTAATGTGTGGTATGTTTTCTTGCTGCATGGTTTTGATGCTTGTATGCCTTGTATTGATTGTGCCCTTTTGTTTGTTTGCATGTGTTCCCTATCGACGATAGTTGCGATTATATCGGAGAGCAGAAGAAGATGGTTATTATTGTATATTATTGGGTATTCTAAGCAGAAGTCCAGGGACATATTGCCATATTGCTGATCATCAGGCAATCCACCTTCTTGCTCATAAGCCTTGTCCTACTGTTTTACTTATGCATATTTTATCTGCTGTTTATCAAAACTGCATTGTTTACTATATGTTGATGTATATATGGTAGTGGTTTGGCTCCTCCGAACTATTACACTTGTGTACTATTAAGTACAACCCCCTTGGTGACACCTACTTGTCCCTAGTAGAATAGATGGTGTATTACACCATACCCTTTGGAGACCCCGTTTTAGCCGAAGCAAAAACTAGAGGATGGGAAGACCCCGGAAAAAGGCTTTACCAAATATTTTATGATAAAACCTTGGTGAGGTGGGACCTCCCAAGAGATGTTGAGAAATAAAAAGGTTTTGTTTTACAAAATGCTGAAGGAAAGATGGAGGAAAAAGGTTACGAAAACGCCCCCGGTTCTTTGAAGTTTTGCTAGAACAATTAACCATGTGCAACCACATTACTCTGGAATGGGACAGGGCTGGATTTGATGTTTGTCTATTCTGGTATAAGCTGCCTCGCAACAACTACAGGGGATAAAAATTCCTGGAGGATGGGCCTTCTCACATAAGGGTCCATGTGAGACATCGACCTAGAGAAGGAACGAAGGGTTTACTGACCTCCACGCGTTACTATGAGCCCCTCATTGAAAGCGCAACACTTGGGAAGTGCAAAATGCGCTCCGGTTGGTCCTAGGTACCCGACGTCCCGGTTTTGAGGGGAACAACACTCATAGGGTAGGCACTTATATTGGAGTGGGCATCTGGAGAGTCTTGATCGGTTTCTCGACCCACGATCGGTGTAGATCAGGGTAGTGTACCCGGATGGTGTGGGTAAAGTGTATAACCTCTGCAGAGTGTAAATCTATTCGAATAGCCGCGTCCACGGTCATGGATGGTTAGGAAGGTTGCTGTAGAGCGGTGCTAGTTTTGTTTCGAAAAGGATTTCAGAAAAGAAATGGATTTGGAAATGTTTTGACCATGGGATGGTCATAAAGGAGAAAGGTTTTGACCATGGGATGGTCGGAAGGAGGAGAAAGGAGTTTGGTCATGGGACAACCTGAAGACGGGAACAAAGGGGTGACCCAGTCCTGATGTTTTCCAAAACTTTTCAAAAAGGTTTCGAAAATAGTTTACAAAAGATTTCAACAAAGATATGTAGATGCTATATCTACAAGAGAAACTATTTGAGAAGAGAACCTCTCTTGGAGCCCTCCTATTACCATAGCCATAATGCATATCCTCTTGTTATTATTAATGTTATCTTAAGGTGGTTTGCGAGTACATTCAAAGTACTCACTGGCATTGTCCCTGGCTATTAACATGGTCAGATATCAAGAAGAAGGTGAAGTGGACGACTATGCGAGCTAGGCCGTTGTCCCAGTCAGTTGCCTGTAGGTTAAGGGATGGCTTGGGCTCTACGTGTAATGAAGTTCCGCTAATGTTGATCAATGTAGCCATAATGGCAAATAAGGTATGACATGGATTCGTTATGTACTGGATGTTTACTTTGATACTTGTCGGTTATGTGCCACGCCTAACTGACCAAGGGATCGTGGTTGTATGCATAACAGGGATTCGCGGAGGATTAATCCGGGGGCCCCACAGAAAGAGCTCCCCGGCAGGCAGAAATCTGCCAGGGAAATTCCTTCCCGGAGAGGGGAGATCGTCACCATCAACACCATCATCAAGCTAGACTTCATCGGGATCATCATCATCATAATAATCTCCACCATCGTCTCCACCAGCACCATCACCACCACTCTGTACCGCTGTAACAATTGGGTTGAATCGTGCATATTTCTTAGGGGAAACTTTCCCGGTATTGATTACTTGTTGTAGTTGATGCTATTGAGTGGAACCATAGAATTATTGTTCATGTTCAGATTGTTACTTATCATTATTTCATCTCTGATCTTGATCCATATGATGTCTCATGAGTAGTTCGTTTAGTTTTTGAGGACATGGGAGAAGTCATGTTGTTAGTAGTGGAATTGTGTTGAGAAATATTTAATGGTTTTATATTTAAGTTATGGTGCTATTCTTCTAGTGGTGTCATATGAGCGTCGACTACATGATACTTCACCTTTATGGGCCTAGGGGAGTGCATTGTGTATTTCGCTACTAATCGTGGGGTTGCCGGAGTGACAGAAACCTAAACCCACGTTAGGAAACCTTTGCATAAGGGAGTGTAGGATCTCAAAGTTTAAGGTTGTGGTTAGGTTTTTATCTTAATTACTTTCTTGTAGTTGAGGATGCTTGCAAGGGGTATAATCACAAGTATGTATTAGTCCTAGGAATGTCAGTACATTAGCATAGGTTCACCCACACAACACTTATCCAACCAAAGAAGATTAATCAACTATATGAAGTGAAAGCACTTGACAATATTCCCATGTGTCCTTGAGAACGTTTGGTCATCTTAAGTAATACAACCAGCTTGTCCTTTGGTAAAGAAAGGATTGGGCCACTTGCTGTAATTATTATTATTGTCTTTTATTTACTCGCACTTTATTTATCTGCATTATCAAAAACCCTAAAAATCAGTTTGCTAAGTATTTGCAGAGAATTCCTGATCCAAACCACTTATCAACACCTTTTGCTCCTCGTTGGGTTCGACACTCTTACTTATTGAAAATACTGCGATACACCCCCTATACTTGTGGTTCATCAAGACTATTTACTAGCGCCGTTGCCGGGGAGTGAAGCGCTATTGAAGAGTGGAACTAGTAAAGGGAAGTCCTACTGTGAGTATTATTTATTTCTGTTTGTTACTTTATTTTCAATATGGACAGTTCACTTAGTTTCTTATTTCGGAATGCTACTACCACTGCTAAGGTAGTAGATGAACCACCATTTGCTAAAATTGATACTTTTAAAATAACTAAAAAAATTGTTTATCGTGTTATGGATAACTACTATTTTGGAGATGGAACTGTCCATCCCGATGATCATTTGCTCTTTATACACGAATTATGCGGATTGTTCAAGTATGCACGTATTACAACAAATCAAGTTAAGAAAAAGTTATTCTCTGTATCATTGAAGGGCAGAGATGAGGAATGGTATAAGCTGCTAAAGAATGGCTAATCTCTTGAATGGGAGGAAATTGTACCTCTCTTTTATTCAAAATTTTATCCTCCTAGTGAGATTCATAAAGATCGAAGTCAAATATATAACTTTTTGCCTCATGATGGAGAGAGTATCGCCCAAGCTTGGGGGAGATTGAAGTTACTAATGCTCAAATGTCCTATTTATGAGCTCCCTAACAATATTATTATTAATAACTTTTATGCAAGGCTTTCTCTTCATGATAAGGATCTACTGGATGCTTCTTGTGCTGGATCATTTACACGTATGGAAGGATAAGCTAAATGGGATCTTCTAGACCGTATTCAAGACAATGATGAAGCATGGGAGAATGATAAAGGAAAAAGTCAAGTATAAATTATGATTATGAATGCATTAAATCTTTTATGGGAACTGATGACTTTCATAATACTAGTACTGCTTATGGTCTTGATTCTCAAAGTATTGCAAATTGTTTAATGCTTTTACCTCTTATATTGGAATTCCTAAAAAGAAATGGAACAAGTATCATGAGCCATATAAAGATATTGTTAATTGTGTTCCTGCTAGAAATACTGAAGTTTATACTGCTGATTGTCTTTTACCTAAACCTGACATTGATAAAATACCTTTCCATGTTAAGGTAAAGGAAGATTCTATGATAGCTAGTTGATACATTGCAAATGTATCTATAATTTTTGATGTTCCATGCTTGGTTTTATCTACTTTCTTGTGTTTTGTCCACACTTTGGAGTACTTTTTATATGATTTCTTGGACTAACCTATTAACAAGAGCCACAGTGCCAGCTGCCTGTTTTCTGCTGTTTTTGGTTCTAGGAAAGTCAGAAAATGAATATTCTCGGAATTGGACGGGACAAAAGCCAAAGTCATTATTTTACCGGGGGACACTTGGAGCCAGAATACGAGACGGAGAGGGGTTGGGGCCTGGCCACACCACCTGGCCGCACGGCCAGGCCTAGCCCGCGCCAGGGGGTGGTCTGGCCGCCCCAGGCACCCCCTCAGCCTCTCCTTCCGCCTATATATTGCCTCTGATATGGAAACCCTAAGTACCCGATCAAAAATCCACGAAAGAGTCTGTAGCCGCTGTCATCTCCATCCCTAGATCGGGAGGGATCTGAAGCTCTTCCTGGCACCCTGCCGGAGAGGGGAATTCACCCTGGAGTCCTTCTTCATCATCATGCAAGACTCCGGTGTGATGCATGAGTAGTTCATCTCTGGACTACGGGTCCATGTAGTAGCTAGATGGCTGGTTCTCCTCCTTTGTGCTTTCATGTCTAGATCTTGTGAGCTCCGTTCGTGATCAAGATCATCTAATTTTGTAATTCTGCATGTTGTGTTTGCGGGGATCCGATGGATATTGAGATGCTATTTCAGATTGATTATTGATTATATCATGTCTTTGTTATTTGTGATCTTCCATGCTTTCCGTTGTTAGTAGCTATCTTGGCCAAGTAGATGCTAGCAACTCCAAGAGTTAGTATTTATGCTCGATAGTGGGTTCATGCCTTTGGTAATCTGGGGAAGTGACAGAAATCTCTAAGGTACTAGATGTGCTGTTGCTACTAGGGAGAAAACAACAATCCTTTTATCATAGAACAATCGTATTGTTTACTTTACACGCAATTCGTAATGCAATAATCTGTTGCTTGCAACTTAATACTGGAGGGGGTTCGGATGATAACCTGAAGGTGGATTATTAGTCATAGATGTAGTTGGATGACGGTCTATGTATAATGTTGTAATTCCCAATCGAATCTCAAAGGAGTCAAGATGATTAGTATATGCTTGTATGCTTTCTCGATGTTTGTCAATTGCCCTGCTGTAATTTGTTCACCCAGCATGTTATCTATCTTAAGGAGAGCCACCTCTAGTGAACTATGGACCCCAGTCCTTTCTTTTACATTCAATCTACAAACTGTTTACTGCTTTGTGTTTACTTTCTGCAAACTATTACTTCCTTCCATTCGATACGTTTAATCCTTTGTTTTCAGCAAAACCGGTGAGATTGACAACCTCATCGCAAGTTGGGGACAGAGTTCTGCGGTTGTGTTGTGCAGGTCTCCATGTTGCTGCTGGCACCGGTAGTGCGCCCTGCCAAAGTTCAGCTAGCAACACCTTTGGGGTGTTTCCTTGCTCCTACTGGATTGATAACCTTGGTTTCGTATTGAGGGAAAACTTGCTACTGTGCTCATCATACCTTCCTCTTGGGGTTCCCCAACGAGCTCGATATATTTTGGGCCAGCAAGACTTTTTCTGGCGCCGTTGCGGGGGACTAAAGAAGAAGAATCTCCCACGTCAACCACATGCCATCAAAGACTTTTTTTGGCGTTGTTGCCAGGGAGTCAAGGACATCATCAGAAGGGGAGTCCCTCATAACCAATATCTTTACTTTGTTATTTTTGTTTTTTTAGTTTACTTTTGCTTTGTTTGCTTGTTTCTTTATCAAAAACACAAAAAAATAGTTTTACAAGTTTGCTTTCTTTATCAAAAACACAAAAAATGACTACTCTTGAAAACACCAAGTTGTGTGACTTCACTAGCACCAACAACAATGATTTTATGAGCACACCTATTGATCCACCGGTTCCTGAAGCTACTTTCTTTGAGATAAAACCTGCTTTACTCAATCTTGTTATGAGAGAACAATTTTCTGGTATTGGGAATGAAGATGCTGCTGCCCATCTAAATAACTTTGTTGAACTTTGTGAGATGCAAAAGCATAGGGATATAGATGGTGATATTATTAAGCTTAAATTATTTGCTTTCTCTTTGAGAGGAAAAGCTAAAGAATGTATGCATTCCTTAACTAGGAATAATATTGATTCTTGGACTAAATGCAAACATGCTTTCATTGGAAAATATTATCCTCCTGCTAAGATTATATCTATGAGAAGTGAAATAATGATGTTTAAAAAATCTGATAATGAACATGTTGCTTAAGCTTGGGAAGAATGAAATCTTTGGTAAAGAATTGTCCCACACATGGACTGACTGCTTGGATGATCATCCAAACTTTTTATGCAGGATTGAACTATTCTTCAAGGAACCTATTGGATTCTGCTGTTGGAGCTACCTTTATGACCATTACTTTGGGTGCTGCAACAAAGCTTCTGGATAATATGATGGTTAATTACTCTAAATGGCATACTGAGAGAGCCCCACAAGGTAAGAAGATAAATTCTGTTGAGGAAGCCTCCTCCTTGAGTGATCAGATTGATATTATTATGTCTATGATTGTTAATGGGAAAGCCCATATTAATCCAAATAATGTTCCTTTAGCTTCTTTTGTTGCTCAAGAAGAGCAAGTTGATGTGAACTTCATAAGAAATAACAATTTTGGCAATAATGCTTATAGTAATAATTTTGGTAACAACAATTATAAGCCATATCCTCCCAACAATGGTAATGCTTATGGAAATTCCTACAACAACAATAGGAGTGCTCCCTCTGAACTTGAAGTTATTCTTAAAGACTTTATTAGTAAACAAACTGTTTTCAATAAAACTATTGAGGAAAAACTCTCTAATGTTGAAAGAAATGTAGCATCTCTAGCTGAAGCTCAATCTTCTTTGAATAAAATGGCTGCTAAACCTGAAACTAATGATAATCCCTTTGCAGCCACTAATGCCATACAAGTAAGAATTGATGAAAATGTTAGACTATTAGCATAATTGCATGCTAAGTGGGAAAGAGAAGATGAAATTGCTAGAAACATTAGCGTTTCTACTATCACCACCACTAGTGTTAAGGCTAGTAATAGTTCTACTACTCTAGATGATAATTATGATTTTGATCTTGATGGTTGCAATATCTCTGAAGTTATTAAGTTCCTACAAAAGCTTGCTAAAAGTCCTAATGCTAGTGCTATGAACATGGCCTTTACAAAACACATTACTGATGCTCTCATAAAGATTAAAGAAGAAAATATGAAACATAAAGCTTCTATTCCTATAAAACAAGAATATGGTTGGGAACCCATTATTAATATGAAAGTGAATAATTTTGATTTCAAAGCTTTATGTGATCTTGATAGTAGTGTTTCTATTATGCCTAGAAGGATTTATGATATGCTTGATTTGCCACCACTTGAAGATTGTTATTTGAATGTCCCACTTGATGATAATGCTAAAAAGAAACTCATGGGGAGTATTAATGATGTTCTTATTATGGTTAACAATGCCTATGTCCCCATTGATTTCTATGTTTTGGATGTTGAATGCAATGCTTCTTGTCCTATTACTTTGGGAAGACCTTTTCTTAGAACTGTTGGTGCCATTATTGATATGAAAGAAGGCACCATTAAATATCAACTCCCACTCAAGAAAGGTACAGAACACTTCCCTAAGCAGAGAGAGAAGATCTCTTTTGACTCTCATATGAAAACAAAATTTGCTCTCAATGCTTCTTCATTTGAGAACACTTGATTCTTTCTTGCTTCTTATGCCTAACTTAAAGACGTTAAAGAAAAGTACTTATTGGAAGATAACCCAAAAGTTTTGGATGAGTCTTGGAAGTTATTACTTCAGAAATAACCGCTTCTTATCCTTTTTATTGCTTTTTGTGCCAAGAGTAACCTCTAATGAGAGAGAAGTAATGATTGGGAAAGTTGCTTTCCCGAAACAGATTTCTGTGCTTCACCGTAAAAATTAGTGTAAAATCTCTGTACGTCCTCTTGAGGCATGAATTTTTTTGCTTCTGCCCCAGGTTGTTATCTAACTTTTGTTAGTTCAACACGTTTTGATTTGAGCAACAGAAGGTCTTCGAAAAAATTCGTCTTAGCTGATGGTCTATTTTGACAGATTTCTGCTATTTCCTGCATTTGCTTCTTGTTGGTTCCTTTTTGAGTTCTTTTGGGGAATTGAGCTTTTTTGAGGGAATTGCTACAGTAGCTAGTGTTTTAATGGAAGTTTTATTGGTGTTAGAACTGAACCTTAAAGACTTATTATCTTGAGTGCACTAATGTTGCTAATAAAGATTGTGTGAAGTTCCGTATGAAGGAAAAATTTCAGGTGTATGGAAGGAATGAGTAATGAGATGAAGGACAGACTAAAGCTCAAGCTTGGGGATGCCACGCGTGTCACCCCAAGAAATATCCAAGAATTACAAGCGTCAAAGCTTGGGGATGCCCAAGGCATCCTAATCTTCATCAATAAAAATCCTAGGTTTCTTCCAAACGCTTCATTTTTATTGTTTCATGCACAGTTGTGTTGTTCTTGGAGCGTCTTCTTTTTCGTGTTCGTTTTGGTTTTTCGTTTGCTTTGTTTGCTTAGTTTTTCTGAATAAATTGGTTGGACCCCCTCTTTCATGCATTGGTTTTCAAATAGTTTGGTTTGGATTGGAAAAGAGTAGGAAAGCTCATGCTTAAGTGGTAAAGAGAGCTTGTTTTTGACTGTGGCCTATGCTTTGTCATGCCATGCTTGATATTGTTTTGGCTTTATGCTTAGTATTCTTTGCTGTAGTATGACTTGTTATAAACAATTGATATTGCTTAATGTGCCTTGGATGAATCATGCGTTGTTTTAGCATATTAAAGCATAGTATTGTGGTATTCTTCTTTGATGCTTTATTTGGGTTGACTTGGCACATGCTCATACCATGTTATGACTATCCAGAGTCACCATAGCCTTTATGATCCTTTAGTTTTCAACTTGTAGTATCACTTTATGCTTGGATCAATGATGTTTTGTTGCTCTGCATGATTATGGCTATTATTGCTCTCTTAGTATGTCGCTCCCAGTCTTTTGCTAGCCTCCGTAATCAAGTATGAGTTCCACTCATGCATCCAACTCCCTAGACCAAGTTATTCCAAAGAGTCCACCATACCTACCTATTAGCATATGCTATTCCAAGTATATTCATGTTTTTGTTTACCTTCCAAATTAAACTTGTCATGAGAAAACTAGTGATTAAAGCTCTCACGAACTTGATGGCACACTTTACTTTTCTTGCCCTTAATAAACTTGAACCATTGTGTCGTCTGTGATGTATATGCTTGCACTTATTTGTTGGGGATTAGCAGAACCATGCTGTCATGGGGAACGCTTTCAACATTGCACTGGTACTTTCTACCTAGTTGATATCATGCTCTTTTGTCTATGGATGTCGTCGGTGTGAAATGAAAGGGGAGCTTGTAAGTCCATGGAGTTATGTATATGTGCTAGAGAAACGCCTGGGCCGCTGGTCTAATCCATGCTGACATGGTGGAAACCTGCAGCGTAACCATAATGAGATGTCTATGAAGCATTATTCTTATAAAAAAAGAGTCCTATATTGAGAAAAAAAAGAGAAAAAAAGAAAAAAAAAGAGATTATGAAAAGAGGAAAGAGAGAAAAAAGCACCATATTCCCATGGTAAATAAGAAGATTGCTGAGATGCTCGTTGTCTGCTTTCCTTGTCATTTTGATATGGGGATTCTTCCGTATCATCGGTCAAGGGGTACCCCGTTGGTGGTTCTCTATGATACACATGTACTTACGATGACAAGAACTTACCGGTGACTAAACTTGAGTAGCATGAGGAGCGGCCCTTGTATTCAAGGGACATGAGATTTCTAACTTATACTTCGTTAAGCATGTACACCATAGTTTGTTCACTTTAACCTTAATCACTTCAAGATGCTTATGATAGGGGCAATGAGAGATGAAAGCTATTAAGTACCATAATTTTTGGAAGCCCTTTATGAAACTTGAATCTCTACTTCCTTCTATGAAGGCCTTTCTTCCACCATTATATTGAGTCTTCACCTTCTATCTTTATGCACCTACTTTGAGAGCATAGTGGCCATTCTTAGTTCTATGTGCATTGTCCCAAGACTAGTTGATTGATGCATACCTTGATATTGCTTGTTTTAAACTATTTGTATCTAGTCACTCTTATGAACTTTGAAGGTGTCCTATGCATTTATGTTTGCTACTCTATGAGGGACAAGCTAATTACCATTATGCTATGTTTTCTTTATGTGAAACAAACAAACGTCTTGTAAAGCATTGTTATTCATGAATCTTTTGTTTGTGCCTTTTTATGTTGCAACATAGTTTCTTTGCCTTATTGCTAGAACTTTGCCTTTCATGTTATGATTGAAGTACTATGATCCCAGCTTTTAATGTTTTACAAATACTTTGATCAAGTTTATGATGGTGCATGTCACCTCAAAAATTATTCTTTCTTTTTATCACTTATCTACTCGAGGACGAGCAGGAGTTAAGCTTGGGGATGTTGATACATTGCAAATGTATCTATAATTTTTGATGTTCCATGCTTGGTTTTATCTACTTTCTTGTGTTTTGTCCACACTTTGGAGTACTTTTCATATGATTTCTTGGACTAACCTATTAACAAGAGCCACAGTGCCAGCTGCCTGTTTTCTTCTGTTTTTGGTTCCAGGAAAGTCAAAAAATGAATATTCTCGGAATTGGACAGGACAAAAGCCAAAGTCATTATTTGACTGGGGGACACTTGGATTCAGAATACGAGACGGAGAGGGGCTAGGGCCTGGCCACACCACCTGGCCACGCGGCCAGGCCTAGCCCGCGCCAGGGGGTGGTCTGGCCGCCCCAGGCACCCCCTCGGCCTTTCCTTCCGCCTATATATTGCCTCTGATACGAAAACCCTAAGTACCCGATCAAAAATCCAAGAAAGAGTCTATAGCCGCCGTCATCTCCATCCCTAGATCGGGAGGGATCTGAAGCTCTTCCCAGCACCCTGCCGGAGAGGGGAATTCACCCGGGAGGCCTTCTTCATCATCATGCAAGCCTCTGGTGTGATGCGTGAGTAGTTCATCTCCGGACTACGGTTCAATGTAGTAGCTAGATGGCTGGTTCTCCTCCTTTGTGCTTTCATGTCTAGATCTTGTGAGCTCCGTTCATGATCAATATCATCTATTTGTAATTCTGCATGTTGTGTTTGCGGGGATCCGATGGATATTGAGATGCTATTTCAGATTGATTATTGATTATATCATGTCTTTGTTATTTGTGATCTTACATGCTTTCCGTTGTTAGTAGCTATCTTGTCCAAGTAGATGCTAGCAACTCCAAGGGTTAGTATTTATGCTCGATAGTGGGTTCATGCCTCTGTTAATCTGGGGAAGTGACAGCAATCTCTAAGGTACTAAATGTGATGTTGCTACTAGGGAGAAAACAACAATCCTTTGTTCATAGAACAATCGTATTGTTTACTTTACACGCAATTCGTAATGCAATAATCTGTTGCTTGCAACTTAATACTGGAGGGGGTTCGGATGATAACCCAAAGGTGGATTGTTAGTCATAGATGTAGTTGGATGACGGTCTATGTATAATGTTGTAATGCCCAATCGAATCTCAAAGGAGTCAAGATGATTAGTATATGCTTGTATGCTTTCTTGATGTTTGTCAATTGCCCCACTGTAATTTGTTCACCCAGCATGTTATCTATTTTAAGGAGAGCCACCTCTTGTGAACTATGGACCCCGGTCCTTTATTTTACATTCAATCTACAAACTTTTTACTGCTTTGTGTTTACTTTCTGCAAACTATTACTTCCTTCCATTTGATACGTTTAATCCAATGTTTTTAGCAAAACCGGTGAGATTGATAACCTCATCGCAAGTTGGGGACAGAGTTCTGCGGCTATGTTGTGCAGGTCTCCACGTTGATGCTGGCACCGGTAGTGCGCCCGGCCAAAGTTCAGCTAGCAACACCATTGGGGTGTTTCCTTGCTCCTACTGGATTGATAACCTTGGTTTCGTACTGACGGAAAACTTGCTACTGTGCTCATTATACCTTCCTCTTGGGGTTCCCCAACGAGGTCGATATATTTTGGGCCAGCACTAGTATGGTTAACAAAAGTACAAAGAAATCTGTAAAAACCGATGAACAAATAAACGTTGAACCTTTAGTAGCAATTGTGAAAGTCCTTGTCACTAAAAATGTAGAAGATGGGCACATTATCCTTTGTAAGGATACTTCTAATATTGTTTCACATCCTAGTAGAACTAGGAAAGCTAGTGTCCCTGTGTTTTCTGTCAGAATAAGTGATCATTGCTACTATGGTTCATGTGATGGTTATATCGTTAAATTTATTCACGATACTGAAAGTTATTATGAGAGAGGGAAAATGTTTTTATACATCTCAATAATATTAAGTTTCCCCGCTATATGCTGAAAGTCTTTATGTTGCACTTGTTTTGCCTTCCTATGCTAGTAGCCTCTGGTTTCAATAATTTATTTTCTTACAAAATTCCCTTGCATAGGAAGTGGGTTAGACTTAAATATGTGTATATTTGCTTCTTGATGCTCTCTTTTACTTCAATTCATATTCTTATGTGAGCATCATTGAAATTATCATGCCTATCTTAATGGCTATAAAGAAAGAGTTTTTGGGAGACAACCCATTATATTTTTGATTTCAGTTTATTTTTGTTTATTTGAGTCTTGGAAATGTTATTGCTTCTGCAATAACCTCTCCTTATCCTTTTTGTTTGGTTTTTGTGTCAAGATCAGCCTCTAATGAGAGAGAAGTAAGATTTGGGGAAGTTGTTGTCCCAAAACAGATTTTTGTGCTTCACTATAAAAAATCGTGAAAAATCCCAGAATGTCGTACTGATCTGTAATTTTTTGTATGCATGCCCCAGGTTATTAATTAACTTTCATTAGGTTTGCACTTTTTGATTTGAGAAACAGAAGAGTTTCGAAAAAATAGATTTTACCTGTTGTTCTATTTTGACAGATTTTTCTGCCATTTTTGCATTTGCCTCTTAAATCGATTTCCTTTTTGAATTCTTTTGGGATTTTGAAAGGAGTTGCTACATTAGCTTATGCTTTGATGGACTTTAGTTGAAATTGAACCCAAAGGTTTATTATCATATATGCACTAATGTTGCTAATGAAAATTGTGTGAAGTTTTGTATGATAGAAATTTTCAAGTGTTAGGAGAGAATGGTGTAATGAGATGAAGAATGGTCAAAAGACTCAAGGATTATATTTTTGAAGATTCTTACATTGAAGATATTGATGTTATTCAAGTGGTGACTCCGGAAGAATTTATTAAGGACTAAATTCAGAACCTACAGAGTCCGTTTTCGAATAGGTAACAGTTCTGGTAAGAAAAGGTATGCGAAAAACTTTTCAATTTATATTTTTGCACTTTTTATCTAACGTGGAAGATAATGATTCGAAAGAGGGACGGAAATGGAGCCCAAGGGGCTCACACCACCCCATGGCGCGGGCCCACCTAGCCGCGCCACCAGGGGTGTGGCCACCTCAGAGCCTGTCTCCGACCATTTTTCTTCTAGTACCGTCCTTTTGTTGTTAAACTTTGTAATATATAATCCCCCGGATCCCTCGAGGTCCATATATTGTGTTCTCATCTTGTTTTCATTTCGATCTATTTCTGATAGGCAGATTCTCAGTTTTGGAGCCACAATGTCTTCCTCTGGATCACCCAAGGAGGATTCCTCCGTGGACATCATCAACCCGTACATGTATGAGTTGAAGATTCACCCCAAGGAGTTGTTGCTCGAAGATGGGAAGGTACAGATAAAAGAGTTTTTAGGGCCCTAAAGGAGAAGGTAGTCTAGAGGACATGATGGAAGCACTAGAGCAAGAAGTCTTTAGGTACAAGAAGATGGCGGAACGCGAGGTGGATATCATCCATAAGATTAGTTCAGAACTCATCACCGAACACAAGAAGGAGACTGCTAAGCTTAGGGATGATATTCTATCACTTCACCGAACAACCAACCAACTACAAGCACAGCTCTACGACATGCAAAATCAAAATTGTGAGTATGAGGCTAGGTTTAAACACGTAAGTTCTGCTGCTAGTTTCAGGATATTAGAAACCAAGTTGTCCTTTGTTGATGGGGAGCCTTTACCTTGGAAGTCGGATGATGACGAGAGAACACCACCACCTCATAAGGAGTAATTTGTCATCAAGTTTTGGCATCCCCTTGGTTTGTTCCAAGCTCGGGGGAGTGTCGTGGTATCACATCATTATCTTTCATCTTTTTACCTTTTTAGTAGAGTCATATCATGAATAGAGAAGTTATCATATAGGATGGTTTGTATTGTGGAAGTATCTCTCCTCTAGCTAGTTATCTATGTATTCCTTGGTGTGAGTTGTCATTATGGAATATTAATGAGGAGTTCTATCATTTACTTTTTGCACATCTTATTTTATTTTCCAATTTCTGTTATATGATTGATCTTGTTGTTAGTATTGGTATCCCTTTGGGATCATTAAGTAAATTTAGTTGGTTTTGGCAAACCTGGATCTGGTCAGTAGCAACATTATTTGACAATTGAATGGAAAAGAGAAAAGTACTTTTAGAAATATAATTTCATTATCTTTCTTTCTTGATTGGCTCATAAGCTTAGTATTCTATTGTTAAGATCTTTTTGTTTCCAAGGAAGATTGCATGATTGTTTCTATCACTTGTATGTTTGTTTATTTCCTTCAATTCTTATGCTTGCTACCTAGCCTTGCTAGCCAAAAACCTGCACTAAGAGGGAATGCTTCTCATGCATCCAATCCTTAAACCAAAACCTATGCCATTTGTGTCCACCATACCTACCTATTAGCATTATTGCTATTTCAAGTAAATTCTCGAGTTTTATCTATCTTCCAAATTAAACTTTTTATGTGAAAATTAGTTGTTAAAGCTCTCACAAACTTGATGGCACACTTTATTTTCTTGCACTTAATAAACTTGAACCATTGTGTCCATCTATGTTTCTTATATGCTTGGACTTTGTAAGTTGTGAATTAGCAGAACCATGTTACCATGGGGAACGTTTTCAACATTGCACTCATTATTCAGTTGATATCATGTTCTTTTGTTTATGGATCTCGGCGGTATGAAATAAAAGGGGAGCTTGTAAGCTCATGGAGTTTGTATATGTGTTAGAGAAACGCCTGGGCAGATAGCCTAAGCCATGCCTAATCATGGTGGAAACTTGTAGCATAACCATAGTGAGCATTCTATGAAGCATCCTCAATAAAACCTATGCAAATAGCAAATAAAAAGATCATTGAGATGCTCATTGTCTGTTGCCTTGTCATTTTGATATGGGATAGCTCCTGTGTCATGGGGCAAGGGGTACCCCATTGGCGGTCTCTATGATACACATGTACTTACAATGACAAGAACTTACTTGTGCCTAAAGTTGAGTAGCATGAGGTTCGGTACTCGTAAGCAAGGGGCATGAGATTTTCAATTTATAACTTGTCAAACATATCCTCATATTTGTGTCACTTTAACCTTAATCACCTCAAGATGCTTATGATAGGGGTAATGAGAACTGAAAGCTAATAAGTACCATAATTTTTGGAAGCTCTTTATGAAACTTGAAATCCCTGCTTCCCTCTGCGGAGGGCCTATCTTTTACTTTTTAGTTGAGTCAGTAAACCTATTCCTTTCTATCTTAAGGAAGTATTTGAGTTGTTGTGATTCAATCATTCATATGATGATTTATTCAATCATGTTTCTTATGTTCCTTGTTTTGCACACTGCTCTTATCTTAGTGAATATTACTTTGAAAGCTATCATTGAAAACCCCATTATGTTTGACTCCTGCAACTTGTTAACCGTTCTCTGACCAAGGACAAAGTTTGCCATTGCCAATTATGATTTACTTTGTGTATCTTTATTGTGTTTCCTTTACTCATTGCAAGTTAAGTTATATAATAGTGAGTTGTTTTGTATTCTGATTTGTGTATTGATGAATGTGATGCTTCTTGTCCGTATTCTCTTTATCGACACTTCACTCCATAAACCTGTGGTCATGTTTATTGAGCTCAATTTTTGCTTGGGTACAAGCGAGGTCAAAGCTTGGGGGAGTTGATACGTCCATTTTGCATCACTATTTTATATCATAATTTACTATTATTCATTAATATATTTCATATTAAGAGATGATACTTATGTTACTTCATCTATTTTTGCATGATTGATGACTTTTGGAGGATGAACCACTAGAGTCAGGATTCTGATGGAAAAAGCACTATCTAGATGCAATATTGGCAAAGATCGGAAAATCCCAGAAAATGTATGGAAATTCCTATTTTTCCAGAAGACGAAGGAGGCTAGAAGGAGGAGTGGAGATGGGCCATAGGGGCCCACAACACCCCCTAGCGCGGTCCACCCCTGGCCACGCCACCAGGTGGTGTGGCCACCCTGACCCACCTCTGGCATCGCCCTTTGGCATATATAATTCCCTCGAAACCCTAAGACTCTGGGAGCAACGACAGAAAGGTTCCACCACCTCCGCGGGGCAGAAACTACAGAGAGAGAAAGAGCTCTCCGGCAGGCAGAAATCTGCCAGCGAAATTCCTTCCCGAAGAGAGGAGATTGTCGCCATCAACACCGTCATCAAGTTAGACTTCATCGGGATCATCATCTCCACCATCATATCCACCAGCACCATCGCCACCACTTCGTACCGCTGTAACAATTGGGTTGAATCTTGCATAGTTCTTAGGGGAAACTTTCCCGGTATTGATTACTTGTTGTAGTTGATGCTATTGAGTGGAACCATAGAATTATTGTTCATGTTCAGATTGTTACTTATCATTATTTCATCTCTGATCTTGATCCATATGATGTCTCGTGAGTAGTTCGTTTAGTTCTTGAGGACATGGGAGAAGTCATGTTGTTAGTAGTGGAATTGTGTTGAGAAAGATTTAATGGTTTGATATTTAAGTTGTGGTGCTATTCTTCTAGTGGTGTCATGTGAACGTCGACGACATGATACTTCACCTTTATGGGCCTAGGGGAGTGCATTGTGTATTTGGCTACTAATCGTGGGGTTGCCGGAGTAACAGAAACCTGAACCCCCGTTAGGAAACCTTTGCATAAGGGAGTGTAGGATCTCAAAGTTTAAGGTTGTGGTTAGGTTTTTATCTTAATTACTTTCTTGTAGTTACGGATGCTTGCAAGGGGTATAATCACAAGTATGTATTAGTCCTAGGAAGGTCAGTACATTAGCATAGGTTCACCCACACAACACTTATCCAACCAAAGAAGATTAATCAACTATATGAAGAGAAAGCACTTGACAATATTCCCATGTGTCCTTGAGAATGTTTGGTCATCTTAAGTAATCTAACCGGCTTGTCCTTTGCTAAAGAAAGGATTGGGCCACTTGCTGCCATTATTATTATTGTCTTTTATTTACTCGCAGTTTATTTATCTGCATTATCAGAAAACCTAAAAATCGGTTTGCTAAGTATTTGCAGAGAATTCCTGATCCAAACCACTTGTCAACACCTTCTGCTCCTCGTTGGGTTCGACCCTCTTACTTATCGAAAATACTGCGATACACCCCCTATACTTGCGGGTCATCAAACCGTATGTGCTTAATCAAGAGGAGCCATTTAGGAATGAAGATAAAGAAGCACTAGAACAAATACTATCTCAACAACCACCACAACTACAGTTACATATTCCACCTGATGATCTAGGAGAACTACCCCCACCAAAAGAGCATCCTAGTTTTGAACTTAAACCTTTGCCTCAAGATATGAAATATGCATTTCTCGATGAGAAGAAAATATATCATGTTATTATTAGTGCTAACCTTTCAGGTGAAGAAGATACAAAGTTGCATAACGTATTGTGAGCCCATAGGCCAGCTATTGGCTACTCACTTGATGACCTGAAAGGCATAAGCCCCGCTTCACGCATGCATAAAATTAACTTGGAAGAAGAAAAGCCTATTGTTGACTATCAATGCCACCTTCATCCAAAAATGAAAGAGGTGGTAATGAAAGAGGTAATCAAACTCATTGAGGCAGGTATTATCTATCCCATAGCTAATAGTGAATGGGCAAGTCTTGTTCATTGTGTGCCTAAAAAGGGTGGAATCACTGTGGTTTCAAATGATGCAAATGAACTTGTAGCCCAACGTACTATTATTGGGTATAGAATGTGCATTGATTTCAGGAATCTAAACAAATCTACTCATAAAGATCATTATCATTTGCCATTCATTGATCAAATGCTAGAAACACTCACACTTTTGTTATCTAGATGGTTATTTAGGTTTCTCCCAGATTCTGGTGCACAAAGGTGATTAGGAAAACACGACCTTCACATGTCCCTTTGGTACTTTTGCTTATAGGAGAATGACATTCAATTTGTGCAATTCTCCTTCTACTTTTCAAAGATGCATGAATGCTATATTTGTTGATTATATTGAGAAAATTATGGAAGTATTCATGGATGAATTTCTGTGTATGGTAGCTCTTTCGATAATTTCTTGCTCAATATTAACAAAGTTTTGCAGCATTCTGAGGACCAACATTTAGTCCTAAAGGTGTTGTTCTTGGACAACAAGTTTTAGTAGAATCCATAGAGAAGCTACCATATCCGAAGGATATCAAAGGTATAATAAGTTTCCTTGGACATGTAGGTTTTTATAGAAGATTTATCAAATACTTTTCCAAAATATCAAAGCCTCTAACTAACCTTTTGCAAAAAGAAGTTCCATTCTCTTTCAATGATGATCGTGTAGAGTCTTTTAATGTCTTAAAGAATGCTTTGATAAGTGCTCCTATAATTCAACCTCCTAATTGGAATTTTCCATTTGAAATCATGTTGTGATGCTAGTGACTATGTTATAGGTGTTGTTTTAGGCCAATGAGTTTATAAGAAACTGAATGGCATATACTATGCTAGCAAAACTCTTGATGGCGCCCAAAGAAACTATGCTACCACTAAAAAATAATTTCTAGCTGTGATCTTTGCATGTGATAAGTTTAGACCTTGTATTGTAGACTCTAAAGTCATAGTACACTCTGATCACTCTGCTATTAAATATCTTATGAACAAGAAAGATTCTAAGCCTAGACTTATTAGATGGGTTCTCTTGCAACAAGAATTTGACTTGCATATTGTTGATAGGAAAGGTGAGGATAATCAGGTAGCTGATCACTTATCTAGAATGGAAAACATTCTAGTAGATCCTATTCCTATTAATGATAACTTTGCTATTGAACAACTAGCAAACATTAATGTATCTAGCACTAGAGTAGTGTAACATCCCAAATCTTTAATCAAGGTTATCAAAGTGCCAATCACCCAATTTAGGGTTAACAATTTTTTTATTATTAAAATAATTATGAATGCATGTGTATGTTGCATTAATATAGAATTGTTTGAAAATGCCATGTTTGATTGTTCTAATTGTTGTGAAATGGTTTAAAGGTGAATTCCACATCACCTAGACCATTTACAAACAAAATCCAAAGAAAAAGAAATCAAATAAGATTAAATAATGCAAATGGTCATTGTGACAATTTTAATCGACTATGCCACTTTAGGTGTTCCTAGAAGTCAATTTCAAACAGAAACAATTCTAGATCTTTGCACCCCTTGCTAGTACAAGTAAAGATGTACCAAGTCCCACTTTACAAACTTATAAAAACACTTAGCCAGTAATTTTAAATGAGATTTGAAAATGGAATCCAATGCATATGAGAAGATCCCATTTTTGCAAAAACCCACCAAACCAACTCCACTTGACAATCTCAAGCAACCAGAGACTCTCAAGCATAAGTGTATCACACACCAAAAATCTTTTTAAATTTCAAATATAAATTTCTTGCGGCCATTTGATCAAGCAATTGGCAGGCAAATTTTATCTGGCCTAACTATTACTATTCTAGAGCAGTGATCAAGCACCACTAAGGCCTCAATCCACTCCCCTTGTCCTCTCTAGTCACAACTAGGCCATAAACGAGCTACCCCTTAGCCGCTTGCAGCAGTGCCGCGCCACATGAGCACCATGCCCGCCGGTTGAGCATGGACCGCTCCCAGCAGACCACCCCGCTCTCTCCCACCATGCCTAGGACGATCGCCGCACCCTACTGCCCCTCTATGTCCCTTCCCTGAGCGTTGCCACGCCCTGGACCACCGCAGAACGACCTCGCCCCGCACATCTGCACCATGTTGAGCACACGCCAGAGCGCTGCGCCCGACAAGCCAGCACAGACCGCGCCTCGACCGCAGCTCGCTCGGACCGCTTCGCCATGACCCTAGGACGTGCCCAGACATGCCCGTGCGCCGCCGTTTGACCTACAACCACCATGCACCACGTCGAACGCCGCTTCTGCCGTGTAGAGCACCAGCCGTGCCTGACCAAATGCCACCGCCCCTAGCCGCGCCTTTAAGCCGTAGAGGACCGCTAGGGAGCACTACGTCGACCGCCGCTCGCAGCCACGGCGCTAGCAGCTCGTAGCCGTGTCGCCACCGTTGCCTGACCATGCCGCTCTGCCCCTTCGTCGAGCCTAGAAAAGGAGTCCTCCTCCAGCCTCATTTCTCACACTACCTCACTCCCCTCTCACCACTGACCACCCCACCCTTCTCCCCGGAGCCAATCGAGCCCTAGTTCACCAGAATTTTGACAGAGCTCGCAGTAGCAGAGGAGGAGAGGCGCCGTTGATTGCGACTGTCCCGGGAGCCGCCGCGACCATGCCTAGAACCGCCATCGTCTACCAGCTCGATCGCCCCCTTCGCACGTCTAGCTGGAGCCCTGGTAAGCCCCAACATACCCCCATTGTGCCGCGTTAGGGTTTGTTCTCGCCGGAGCTGTTCACCAGAGACGATGATCCTCAGCCGTAGATTCTTGTTCTAATCGCACGGCTGAGATTGCCTCGTACCGCTTCGGTTAGAATTAGTCGCTGACATGTGGACCCCCCTTGTCAGTTTCCCTCTGTGCCGCGGATCGCCACTGGGCCGGCCCATTTCTTTTCCCACGCTAGCCCACAAATTCAAATAGAGGCTTTTCTATTTAGGTTTAAACTATATTCTGTCCACTTGTTTAAAAATCCATCCAGAGAGTTTCACTTAACCAAATGGCATGATTCCAATTTTGTTAGAAATATAATTAAATTATCTATCCAAGCACATTGGATTTAAATCAAATGGAGTTAGAGATCACATATAGCAAAAATAACAATACATAGACTTTTCTACATTCAAACATTTTCAAAAATCAACCGTAATAGCTTTTGAGTTGATTCCAGCTCTCAAAAATCACATTTGACAATACCTATCTGAATATGTAATAATATCCAGGATTGCATGCAATGACTTTGAACTAGTACCAAAATAATGCTATTAGGGCATTTCTAGTCACTTTAAATCAGTTAAATAATAATCTTAAACTTTATAAAATGTGACCAACCATTTAAATCACATTCCCATGTATTAGAATATGTGGTGATGACATGTGTTCACATGATCCCATATTTTAATTGGGTAATATTAAATCTTAATTAATTTCAATGAGTAGAAGTTACTTTTCTCAAATAAAATAAATGAAACTAGTTATTTAAATCTTGTGATGATTGTGATGATGCTAGATCATCAAGTGTGTGCCTTAGTGTGCTAAATAGACTAGTTAAGTATTGTTTGGTGATTGTGTATCCCGTATTCCATTTATAGACGATAGTACCGACCAAGTCTACGAGGAGGAGGAGTTCTACCCTGAAGAGGACGAAGAAAACTTCAATCACTCCACTAATCAAGGCAAGCTATTATTGGCAAGATAATACTTGCAAGCCATCACTAGATGCAAGATAACCTAAGCAAGGTGCATTAGGCATGCTTGGTTATACTTTTTGATTCATACCCATCCC
Source organism: Avena sativa (assembly GCA_916181665.1). Taxonomy (NCBI): domain Eukaryota; kingdom Viridiplantae; phylum Streptophyta; class Magnoliopsida; order Poales; family Poaceae; genus Avena; species Avena sativa. Next base: position 567,772,137 of record OV702291.1, read on the forward strand.
AAGTTTTACTTTTGCCTTACCAAAGTTTCTTTACTTTTAGTAATGCTTTGTGAGATTTTGGAAAGTAGTATAGATAGCATAAAGAGTATAAAAATTGGCCTATACTAGATGTCATTCTATGGCATGAGATTGAGACTAGCATCCCACCTTAGTGAACACTCTTAACTTATTAGCTAGTACTAAGCATAAAACTTGATCACTTTAGATGGGAATACTTGGTGAAAATGCTTATGAAAACCTTGGAATGATGAGTCATTCTATTGATATATTTTGACATGTGTTGAGAAACACAAATGGTTTATGATGATGAAAATATTGAGACATGAGCCTTAGCCCTTTATAAAAATTGATGGTTGGGTTCGGATGCGATACCATTCCAATTTTACCGTACAACCATAGTACCTGAATTGGGTAAGGCTTAGCCGGAAGTTTATATGCATTAGTATGGGTTCCCTCGCGGGAGAGGTTTGAGCTGAGGCTACCTCTTGATGTTGTCCACCTATGTAGTGCCCAGGATGGTAGATGGCCATGGCTGGGAGGCCAAGCTCATAGGAGAGGTGCTTATACTAGAGTGTGTAAAGGAAAGTTTATGATTGATTATCCACATACTAAGTATGATGATTCAGGGTTATCCCTGACGGATGTATCGAATTTTGTGGTGAAAGTGTACTACCTCTGTAGAGTGTCAAACTATTCAAATAGCCGCGTCTACGATCATTGACAGTTGGAGTGGCCATACTGTTCCGTCGTCAGATGTTTTCAAAATGACTTATGAAATGAATTGTGACATTGACTTGACCACAAAAGGGTTGTGACTATGAAAACTAAGTTCCCAACTTAAGTGATTTAGAACTTTATTTTATCTTTCTTTGTTTCTGAACTCAGCTTAGGTTTCAAACTTAGCTTTGCAAATAAACTTAGAGTTATAATTCCTACTAGAGCTGCCTTACTTGTTAGTGATAGTTTGCAAGTACTTAAAGAGTACTCATGGCTTTGTCCCTAGCTATTCCCATGGCCAGACTATGAGGAGGACTATCAGGAAGATGGACAGCAGGACAGCTACGACAACTAGGATCATCTCCCATCATCAGCATTGCCTGTGACCCTGAAGATGGAGCCCACCACTACGCTTATTATTCCGCTGCTTGTTTGTATTAAGATTGGATCATGAGATCCTTTATTTGTGTAAGACCTTATTATGGTTTGTAATGGATGATGTACTATGATATCCAATCTGTTATGTCTCGCAAAAATGGTAATCCTGGGATTGCGATGTATGGCATAACTGGCATCTGGGATTAAAAATCCAGGTGTTGACAAGTAGCCTCCCCATGGTTTGCTGATTATGCTAACTTCATTGTTGGGAAAGTTATGCCACCACACTTCACCTCTCAACAAAGAAACAAATTCTTTTATGATACTAGACATTACTTTTGGGATGATCTACTCCTTTATAAGAAAAGTGTAGATGGTATTATTAGATGTTGTGTGCCTGAATTTGAGCAGAAGGATATCATAAGAAATTGTCATGACAGTCCTTATGGAGGACATCACGCAGGAGACCTCACAACTACAAAGGTATTACAATATGGATTTTATTGGCCTAATTTATTTAAAGTTTATGCTAACTATGTTAAAGCCTGTGACAAATTTCAACATGTTGGAAAGATTGGTAAGAGAAATGAAATGAACATGAACTATTCACTGCCTCTTGAACCATTTGATGTATGGGGGTTTGACTTTATGGGTCCTGCCATCAACAACAAAACACACTCACATTTTGGTTACAGTGGACTATGTTACAAAGTGGGTGGAAGCAATTGTTGGGTCCGCAACATAGAAAACAAAATTTTTCCTACGATGTGAACTACACGCCAAGATCTATCTACTAGGTACAAAGCAACGGGTGGACATACATCCAACGAGAACTTACCCTCGTAGACAACGAGCTTTGTTAACGAGTAGGAACTCGTGGTTGATGTAGTCGTACAGTTGCCGATCTCAAGATCATGATGAAGTCCAGTAGGTCCGGCTCCAGCACGTCCATCAGATCCAGCTCCAGCACCACCAAGTCCAGCACCACAAAGCAGCGGTGCATCCGTGATCGCACACACGTCCGGTACCCCGACAACCTCCGCCCCTCGCTCCAGCAAAGCAGCGGAAGCAGCAACTCCTTTCCAGATAAAGCCACTGGGAACATGTATCTCGCTAATCCGAGACCATGGGGAAATAATACTAGAGAGGGAGAGAGATCCTTCACAAGGAGGTGTGTGTGAGAAGTGAGGAGGGGGTGGCCTTTTATAGGAGGAGGGGGGTGCCCCTCCTTCATGGCCGGCGCATGGAGGAGGTGACTCTTCACCTCCTCCATTCATGTGGTGGTAACTCCCTCCACATAAATTTGCCCCTTCACATTCTCTTTTAAACTCTCCACTTTAAATGCATTAAATTTCTCCAAATTTAATGCTCTCTCATTTAATAAAACTCTTTTATTATTTTTATTCAGAATTTTGTTAATTACTTTAATTAACAAACATTCACATAAAACCCCCTGCAACATTTCAATATTACATGCAGAACCAATTTCAGCATTTTCACCCGAAACAGTTTCGGTGTCCATTGAAATAATTCCAGCGCTTTCTTAAATCTTTATCTGAAACATATTTGCTCCAAATGGTGTCGGTATCCCTTAAGTGTGTCACCCTACGGTTCGCTAATAATGCAGACATGATCGAGACCCCTCTCTGATCAATAATCAGCAGCGGGACCTGGAGATCCATACTGACTCCTACACATTCAACGATGACTTCTGTGATCGTGAGAACCTTTAACGCTAGTAACTAAATACCTTTTTCTCGCGATATATTACATGTCCGAGATTCGATCATCGGTATATCCATCCCTAGTTTGATCTCGTTACCGACATGCACTCTTTTCTCGTTCCCGTGATATAACATTCTAGTGATCACATCACTTGCTTGCAAGCTATTTCAATGTGATATCACCGAGAGGGCCTAGAGTATATCTATCTGTCATCGGGATTGACAAATTCCACTCTTGATCCATGAGCCTCAACATAACACCTTCGTAGCACTAAACCCACCTTTATAGTCACCCTGTTACGGTGTGACGTTTGATGTTATCAAGATACTCTTCCGGTGTTAGCAATTAACATGATCTCATGGTCCAAGGACTAAGATTACTTCGTATGATGTTATAGCAATATAAACATAATGACTTGATCGTAATGCTATACTTTGGATGAATGTTCATCACATCATTCCACCAATGGTGTGACCTTGTATTTAACAACATCCAATGTCTATGATCAGGAAACCTTGATTATCTTGTTAATCAACAAGCTAGTCTATAAGAGAGGCATAACTAGGAACCCTTTTTGTTTATTAAACACACATGTATTGATGTTTCCAATCAATACAATTATATCATGCAAAATAAACATTTATCATAAACATGGCATAAGATAATAACCACTTTATTATTGCTTCTCAGGCATATTCCCTTCAGTCTCCCACTTGCACTAGAGTCAATAATCTAGTTGGAAAAACTTTGCGTATTGAACACCTATGGCTTTCTGGTGTTGCATATACGCTATTGCTAGTGGTTAACATAATCTCCGGATGTGATATTTTCAGATCCGTGTGTATTTGCATGTCTTTGCATCTCTACGCATCACTCATTCTTAAATGAGATGGCATTGTATAAATTTGGTCCTCTGGTGAGACCTTTAGTTCGTTCGGGTTAAAATATGTTGATATTATTGTCACACAATATATCTTCATAGTATTAGCCCACTTTGAACCACACCTAGTTTGATAACAAACTACTTAACACAAATGCCCTCCTTTGCTGCTACTATAGCAGTTATATACTTAGCCTTTTGTTGTAGTATCCGTCACAATGTCTCAACTTTGGAACTCATCCAAATCCATCATGGAACATCCTTTCCATTACATTGTGCCACCCCTAGTATAAATTGAGATAAATTTAATTTGTAACTTGTGACAAAACTAGTATCAATGTAACTCTTTACAATGAACTACCTTTAACTATTTGTCACTTATACATTATATATTCTTAGTTCTTCCAAAGATCATAAGAATATCTTTACTATTGTCCAATGATCATCTTATGGATCATTCTTGTATGTGATCATAACATTTAGAGCATAGGACATTTTGTATATATACATATCATGGTATAATCGATCAAAATCTTCATGTGATTTTACTCACCAAGTGTTGAAACACTTGAGTCTTGATACAATTCTTTCCATGCAGCAAGAACCTTTCTTGTTGTTTCCATATTGAACCCTTTCAATATCTCATATATGTATGTCTGGCATAACCATATTAGCGCCTCAATCTATCCATATAGATATTGATGCCAATATTCCGGGTTTGCCCAAGTCCTTCATCGAAATCTTCTTTTAATGAAATTCTTAACTTGTGTCAATTGCAAGATACATCATTTCCAATCAACAATATGTCCTCTACATAATGTATTAGAAATATGTCTCAGCGCTCCCACTTAATTTCTTGCAAATGCAAGCATCTTCATCATCTCCGATGAATTTAAACTCTTTTAACAGTTTCATCATGGTGAAGATTCCAACTCCGCTATGCTTACTTCAACTATTGAAGTTTACATGCCCTTTTAGCACCCTTTGAATTAACAAAACCCTTCGGACCATGTCATGTACATGTCCTAGGTTACCATTCTATTAGAAGAACCTTGTTTTGTTAATTCAACTACCATATACCAAATTATATGTAGTGGTTGCTACATTAATCCGTCAAGACTAAATATCGCTATGAAAGATCAAATCTTGTCATAGTTAACTCCTTGAACATTGTCGTAAATTTCTTTCCGACATGTCGACTATTTCATAGATGTTAAACATCCATGTCTTATTTCTTTATAGATCCAAACACGACCGATAGGCTTCACGCCTTTCCGGAGGGTCTTCCAAGTTCAGAAACTTGATTTCTCGTGTATGGATACTATCACGGATTCTATGACTTCTAGTCATTTTATGGAGTCAGGGCCCATCATCACTTCTTTGCATGTAGTCGGTTCATCATTGTCAAAACAATAAAGACTTGCTTATCAAATCTTACTATTTGATTCTTACCGACCCACACGGTTCTATAGAAACTCTAATCTCCAAGATCACACCTTTTGTAATCAAGAGAGCCATGAGCATTGTGGCCGCCACCAGGACACTTTCCGGCGCTGCGCTACTTAGCACATATAGCTAAGGTTTAACAACCTTATCAAAGTTCTATTGTCCTCCCACTTTACTTTTCATGAAAAATTCCTTCTCAAGAAACTTGACGTTCCAAGCGACAAACTCTTTTGTCCTCGGTGTTATGGAGGAATTCCCAACAAATTCTTTGGGATAACCTACAAAGACGTGCTTATCCGACTTTGGTTATAAACATTTTACTTATGCATAGCATACCAAAATTTAACAAAAGACAATTCGGGTTTTATCCCAAACCATAACTCATATGGTGTCATTTCAATGGATCACGATGGTGCTCTTTTCAGTGTAAAAGCGGTAGTCTTTAAAGCTTCGATCCTTAAAACATAATGGCAGTTTTATAAATGACACCCTTGATCTTACCATGTCAAACATGGTTTGATTTTATCTCTCGAATATGCCATACTCCTATGATTTATCGGGAAACACAAATCATGGAACAATTCCTCAAGTCTTAGGTGTTTTTGCTAAACATGTAACTCAAATATCTTCCTTTATGATCGAATCATAAACTCTTTATTTTCTTGTTACAATGATTTTCCACTTCATCTTGAAAGTCTTTGAACAATTTTCAAATGTTTCATACTTCTTCCTTGTTAAGTCAATATACATATATATTCACTCAAATTTTCGGAGAAAGCATATGAAGCAAAAAGATCCATCCCATATGGCTACACATAATGGACTATGCACATCAGCATGCACAATTTCCAATAAGCTAGTCATCCGTTCCTCTCTGGCCTATGGACGGAGTTTCAATTATCTCGAGGAAAGTCTCACATGCGTCAATTGATCAAAATCAAAGACTCCAAAAATCCATCAACATGGAGTTTCTTCATGTTTTCTTTCAAATATAATTTAAACAGCGATGTCACTTCATAAGTGATCTTTCAATCATTTGTCTTGTGACATTTTAGCAATAGTGTTTATGGATGTGATTTCTCCAACTAGACTTGTAAAAGTTCATCCATCCTTTATGGAATACGGTAATTATTTTAACAGCCATTGTTCTCATAATACAGCAACAAAATAACAATTATTGAAACAAATCTTGAAGGCTAGGTTTGATGACAACGAAAAAACACAATAACACTTTATTTGTTTTCGATGAACATCATCACTTATTCTCTTGCTAGTTACTTAGGCCATTGTAGTTCATGAATTGCGTTGTCCTGTATGACACTTCATACCAATCAATTCGGTATCCAATACCGGTATCCAATACCTCAGAACCACATTGTTTAACAAGTAAGGAATACAGCCATAACATGTATATCTTCTATATACCTAAGCTGGACATTTCCAACTTTTTCTTTTCTGCCAAATATTTTATAGATTCTCTTTCAACAATTCCTTTTCTTTTAAAAGAATCTATCAACATCAATAGTGGTGTCATTCACATGACAAATAGTACAAAGTGTATATAGTCAAATACTAATACCTTTGGACTTGCACTTTGAAGTGGATCACCATCATCAAATGTTTGGTGTTCTTTCAAAAATCCATTCTTTAGTAATCTATTAGTGTAGTAACCATTTTACTTACATCTTCTATTCATCCTTATCATGACAACTTTCATGATCAAGCTACTATAACCTGTAAGGAAGAATCGCGAGTATAATATCAGTTCCCAAAACCCTTTTGGTAGATTCGAATGCCTAGCATCTCCATCCTTCACAAATTCTCATACAATATGAGAACATGTATTTTGCTAAATTATACTCTATCATAATGCAACCAAAAACATTGTTTCAGATACCACAATATCATTCACACATGATGGTTTCTGAAACAATTTTTAGCTCCAATATAATCTTGATATTAAAACAACTTTTTGAATATCAATAATCATGGAGGCAAACATGATACTTTAGATACTAACATTGGAATTCTTACTCTTGATTTAATACTACTTATTAAACTTCATGGAGTAAATAGAGTTTGCTGAAAGTTTGCAATAGGACTTATAAACTTTAAATTGACATTCAAAACAATACGATACCAGTTCGTAAAGTAAATATCCAGAATTCTATAGTTCTATTATCTCAATTAAAACTAAGCATAAGGTAGTGAACATATGTGAATGACTACAACAAATTATGCAAATTCACTTCGATTTAGTTTATGACAAATTGAGTTCGACTAATCCAAATTAGAAATGAACTCCCACTCAAAAACGACATCCCTCGTGCCTTTTCGGTGACTACATGAACCAAATCCACTACACCAAGTCCGATCATCACGTGAGTTGGTGTAGCTTCAAAGGCGAGCATCAATATGGTCATCACATCAACTATATGGCTCATGCTTAACCTTTCGGTCCGTGTTCCAAGGCCATGTATGTACATGCTAGGCTCGCCAAGTAAGAACCTTAGTATTCGCGTGTGTAAAACTATCTTACACCCGTTGCATGAAAGCGTAGAGTTGAGAACACCCGATCATCACGTGATGTCTCGAAACACGATCCATAGAACGGTGCATACTTAAGGAAGAACACATTTTATCTTGATATTTAAATGAGGGATCATCTTACAATGCTACAGAAAGCGCCAAACTAGCAGTATAAGATGCTAACATATAATGTGTAAAGTGAGATGATATGGTCCATGCATTTGATCTCTATCATTTGCATCGTGGTATGATCTCTATCATTCCTTTGTGTGTAAGGCCAAGGTCTGTGGAATTTACACGTTGAATATGTTGTAAGAGTAGCTATCATACATCTACTTACAACAATACCACATCAATACACTAGCCCAGCAACGATCTAAACTAGACGCCTCTAATTTATCAATTGCATGTTTTACGTGGCTTAGGGCTTCCGGAGATAGAACCGTTCTTACCTACGAACATGAACCACAACAAGGATAACCAAGTTATTAGCAACTTGTTGTAAATCAGATATTAACTATAGTAGGAGAGACAGACACCCGCCAGCCGCTTATGCAAAACAAGTTGCATGTCAGTCGTGGAACCGGTCTCATGTACGATGACATGTAAGGTTGGTCCGGGCCGCTTCATCCCACTATGCCACCAATATACAAAATACATGAAAGATGCCAGAACATGATCATCATCGCCCACATATAAACATATGTGTACTACCCGTGCAAAGCACCTACGCATAGATCAGGCTCTGATACCACTGTTGGGTCCGCAGCATAGAAAACAAAAAAATTCCTACGATGTGAACTACATGCCAAGATCTATCTACTAGGTACAAAGCAACAGGTGGACATACATCCAACAAGAACTTACCCTCGTAGACAACGAGCTTTGTTAACGAGTAGGAACTCGTGGTTGATGTAGTCGTACACTTGCCGATCTCAAGATCATGATGAAGTCCAGTAGGTCCGGCTCCAGCACGTCCATCAGATCCAGCTCCAGCACCACCAAGTCCAGCACCACAAAGCAGCGGTGCATCCGTGATCGCACACACGTCCGGTACCCCGACAACCTCCGCCCCTCGCTCCAGCAAAGCAGCGGAAGCAGCAACTCCTTTCCAGATAAAGCCACCGGGAACATGTATCTCGCTAATCCGAGACCATGGGGAAATAATACTAGAGAGGGAGAGAGATCCTTCACAAGGAGGTGTGTGTGAGAAGTGAGGAGGGGGTGGCCTTTTATAGGAGGAGGGGGGTGCCCCTCCTTCATGGCCGGCGCATGGAGGAGGTGACTCTTCACCTCCTCCATTCATGTGGTGGTAACTCCCTCCACATAAATTTGGCCCTTCACATTCTCTTTTAAACTCTCCACTTTAAATGCATTAAATTTCTCCAAATTTAATGCTCTCTCATTTAATAAAACTCTTTTATTATTTTTATTCAGAATTTTGTTAATTACTTTAATTAACAAACATTCACATAAAACCCCCTGCAACATTTCAATATTACATGCAGAACCAATTTCAGCATTTTCACCCGAAACAGTTTCGATGTCCATTGAAATAATTCTAGCGCTTTCTTAAATCTTTATCTGAAACATATTTGCTCCAAATGGTGTCGGTATCCCTTAAGTGTGTCACCCTACGATTCGCGAATAATACAGACATGATCGAGACCCCTCTCCGATCAATAATCAGCAGCGGGACTTGGAGATCCATACTGACTCCTACACATTCAACGATGACTTCTATGATCGTGAGAACCTTTAACGCTAGTAACTAAATCCCTTTGTCCCGCGATATATTACATGTCCGAGATTCGATCATCGGTATCTCCATACCTAGTTTGATCTCATTACCGACATGCACTCTTTTCTTGTTCCCGTGATATAACATTCTAGTGATCACATCACTTGCTTGCAAGCTATTTCAATGTGATATCACCGAGAGGGCCTAGAGTATATCTATCCGTCATCGGGATTGACAAATTCCACTCTTGATCCATGAGCCTCAACATAACACCTTCGTAGCACTGAACCCACCTTTATAGTCACCCTGTTACGGTGTGACGTTTGATGTTGTCAAGATACTCTTCCGGTGTTAGCAATTAACATGATCTCATGGTCCAAGGACTAAGATTACTTCGTATGATGTTATAGCAATATAAACATAATGACTTGATCGTAATGCTATACTTCGGATGAATGTTCATCACATCATTCCACCAATGGTGTGACCTTGTATTAACAATATCCAATGTCTATGATCAGGAAACCTTGATCATCTTGTTAATCAACAAGCTAGTCTATAAGAGAGGCATAACTAGAAACCCTTTTGGTTTATTAAACACACATGTATTGATGTTTCCGATCAATACAATTATAGCATGCAAAATAAACATTTATCATAAACATGGAATAAGATAATAACCACTTTATTATTGCCTCTCGGGCATATTCCCTTCAGCAATTCCAACAAAAAGTGCAGATCATGCTACAATAATGAAGATGCTTAAGGACATCATCTTTCCTAGCTTTCGAGTACCTAATTTTTAAGTATTGATGGTGGCTCTCACTTTATACATGGAGTCTTTCCGAAAACTTTAGCTAAGTATGGTGTCAATCAGAGGGTATTGTCCCCATATCACCCTCAAACTAGTGGTCAAATTGAACTAAGCAATAGGGAAATCAAACTCATTTTAGAAAAGATAGTCAATAGAGCAAGGTATGATTGGCCAACCAAAATTAATGATGCTTTGTGGGCTTATATAACAGCTTTTAAAAATCCTATGGGTATGTCTCCTTATAAAATGGTCTATGGTAAAGCATGTCACCTCCTAGTACAATTAGAACATAAAGCTCGATGAGCTATTAAAGAACTTAACTTTGATTTTAAAACTGCTGGATAGAAAATAATTCTAGACCTAAACTTGTTAGATAAATGGAGGAATGAAGCATATGAAATTGTTAGGTTATTTAAAGAAAAAGTGAAGATTTGGCATGATATAAAAATAAAGAAAAAGGAATTTAAAGTAGGAAATCAAGTATTATTGTTCAACTCTCGTTTCAAGTTCTTTATAGGGAAGTTAGGATCAAAGTGGCAAGGTCCATTAGTTGTGCAGGAGGTGTATCATTCTAGAGCCATGCGTCTTCATGGAGACTACAAAGGTAAACCTGATGTTGTTAATGGACAACGTCTTAAACATTATATTGCAGGCCAAAAATTCGTTGGAAAGGTGGAAGAGTTAAATCTCCATAGTCCCAAGGCCGTAATCGCAAAGAAATATCCCTTGTCAAATATCAGAAATAAATAAACGGAGGTTTCCGGGTGCGTAACTGTCTTGGAATATCTCCATATTTTAGGTAAGTCATTATTTTGGAAATATTAAAGCGTGTAGCAAAATAATTGGACGAAATGGAATTCCGATGAGGGAAAGAGGATAGGTGGCGCACCCTCCCTTGCTAGGAACGCCACCCAAACTCTTTCGCCCCTCCGACGTCTGTTTCACCTCCATTTCGACTCTAGCACTTCATCTTACCCTTAAAACCATCAATATATACCCCTCTCTACCGATCTAATCTAATATCGACCCTTTTTAGCAATCATTTTTTATGTCCCTGTTTTACAGATCTCACCTCTACATTTAGTCATGTCTTCACGGTGGGGCACCCCAATGGAAGGATTCCCATGTGCACCCACTAGGACCTCATGGTCAAACTCCCCACCAAGGAGTCAGTTGCAAAGGGAAGAATAGGACCCTAGGAATAATGGCCTTTGGAGGACTCAACTTGAAGATGGAGCAAGGAGGATGAGGAAGGTTGAAGAATCTCAATTCAAGGGCTTGGTTGACACTACAAGAAATGTGTTATTCTATGACCTTCTAATTGTGACCGTGGACAAAATCGTCATAGAGTTATGACGATTTCGCACCAGATGGTCTCAAGCCGTTCAAGAGGTTCAAAACCTTACAAAATTATGACGATTTTGCTTAGAAACATCATAGTTTCATTATCTGAAATCGTCATAACCTGACGGATGTAGCCTACAACATTATTTCTACCTCACTACGACGATTTAAAATTGTCACCACGTCCAAATTATAATAAGTTAAAATTAGTAGTCGGACACGTCAGCAATTGCGCCTATGTGTCATGTCTATGTGTCAGTTTTTAACTACGTGTCATATCCGTGTGTTAATATTTGTTTATGTGGTGCTTACGTGGCACTTCTTGAATATTTGCAAAAAATAATAGTGGTGGCGATTCAAACTCATGATCTCCCAACCAAATCTGCTACTTCTTGCAACTACACCAACCAATATTTCTTGTCATGGTACTACAACGATATTTTATATGTATATGTAATCCACCAATTCTCCAACAATTGCGCAAAAAATCGTGGCTGGGGGATTCAAACCCGCGACCCAGGAGCCCCCTCCTAGCGAGGCTTGCCACTGCACCCCCTCCTAGCGAGGCTTGCCACTGCACCAATCGAGTTCTTATGTTCCAGTAGTACACCTATAACTATAACAACATTTATTTGTCAGGCTTGGCGGTTGGACTAGGCCTTTGTCCGAACCCACGACTGGGCCGGTTGCAGCAGATTTGGTTCGGGCTGGAAGTTTAGCTTTTGTGCGGTAGTTTATGTCTGGCCATCTCAGCTGGTCCAGTTAGGCTAGTTTTTTTCTTTGTTTCTTTTTTTCCTTTTTTCTTTTTTCTTAATTCTTTTGTATCTTTTTCATAACAAGTCCAAAAGAATTGATTTTTGTTCCTAAATTTTTATTTAGAAGATCATATTAGGGTATTTATTAGCAATACTTTGATTATTTAAAAAATTGAATTTACTAATCCCAAATTAGTCCATGGTAGGGACATATCATAATTCAAAATATAATTTTGAAACTAGCGTTTTGATTTAAACAAATACATGAGTGCAATGGATGAATTACCAAGATGAAACATCATATTGTGAGTCTAAAAATGATTTTTTTCAAAAAATCTTGAGCATTAGATCATGTACCTGTAGTTCAAATCAGACCCACTTTCTACCGGTTCAGCGGGAATTTGTCTTTTTCGCAGGGGTGGACGAAAAGGTTTTCAAATCTCCAGTTGGGCATTGTTCAAGTAAGGTGGTACAGTATTTTTGAAAAATAGGGTGGTAGCATTTTTTAATTGAACATTTGATGTTGCTCCACATAACACCCTGATTTTGACACTCAAAAAATAGAAAATGGCTTTTCCGTGTGACAAAAAGGAAAACTTCCTCCTACAACATTGTTCGTTGTCCCGAGATGTACATGTGTGCATAATATGGGCATATTATCAGAAACTATGTTGCTATTCTGGCCATAACATTGGTCATTTGGCTTGAAAGCCATGAAACCTCGAACATGATAGGTCATTTCTGAGAAGGTTTTTTCAAGATGCATTCAATATACCAAATTTGGCATTTTTCCTTGCAACTATGTCACATAACATGATGCCACATGAAGGTTTCGCATTGTTCGGACCATTTTTGAATTTCTTATGCCCATTTCAAAATTTTCCTATTTCAAACTATGGTCAAAATGACGGGCATGAAGATAGGGCATGAGACTCTGTAAACGTGCATTGGATCTCTGAAGAAACATCATATTGTGAGTCTAAAAATGATTTTTTTCAAAAAATCTTGAGCATTAGATCATGTACCTGTAGTTCAAATCGGACCCACTTCCTACCGATTCGGCGGGAATTTGTCTTTTCCGCCAGGGGTGGACGACAAGGTTTTCAAATCCCCGGATGGGACATGGTTAAAGTAAGGTGGTATATTATTTTTAAAAAATAGGGTGGTAGCATTTTTGAATTGAACATTTGGTGTTGCTTCACAAAATGCACCGATTTTGACACTCGAAAAATAGAAAATGGCTTTTCCGTGTGACAAAAAGGAAAACTTCCTCCTGCAACATTGTTCGCAGTCCCGAGATGTACATGTGTGCATAATATGGTCACATTATCACAAACTATGTCGCGATTCTGGCCATAACATTGGTCATTTGGCTTGAAAGTCATGAAACCTCGAACATGATAGGTCATTTCTGAGAAGGTTTTTTCGAGATGTATTCAATATACCAAGTTTAGTATTTTTCCTTGCAACTATGTCACATAATATGATGCCACACGAAGGTTTCACATTGTTCAGACCCTTTTTGAATTTCGTATGCCCGTTTCAAAAATTTCCTATTTCAAACTATGGTCAAAACGACGGGCATGAAGATAGGGCACGAGACTCTCTAAACATGCATTGGATCTCTGAAGAAACATCATATTGTGAGTCTAAAAATGAATTTTTTCAAAAAATCTTGAGCATTAGATCATGTACCTGTAGTTCAAATCGGACCCACTTCCTATCGATTCAGCGAGAATTTGTCTTTTTGCCAGGGGTGGACGAAAAGGTTTTCAAATCCCCGGTTGGGACATTGTTCAAGTAAGGTGGTACAGTATTTTTGAAAAATAGGGTGGTAGCAATTTTGAATTAAACATTTGATGTTGCTTCAGAAAACGCCCCCATTTTGACACTCGAAAAATTGAAAATGGCTTTTTTCGTGTGACAAAAAGGAAAACTTCCTCCTATATTATTGTTCGCTGTCCCAAGATGTACATGTGTGCATAATATTGGCATATTATCACAAACTATGTCGCGATTCTGGCCATAACATTGGTCGTTTGGCTTGAAAGCCATGAGACCTCGAACATGATAGGTCATTTCTGAGAAGGTTTTTTCGAGATGCATTCAATATACCAAATTTTGCATTTTCCTTGCAACTAAGTCACATAATATGATGCCACGTGAAGGTTTCGCATTGTTCAGATCCTTTTTCAATTTCTTATGCCCATTTGAAAATTTTCCTATTTCAAACTATGGTCAAAATGACGGGCCTGAAGATAGGCCATGAGACTCTCTAAACGTGCATTGGATCTCTGAAGAAACATCATATTGTGAGTGTAAAAATGATTTTTTCAAAAAATCTTGAGCACTAGATCATGTACCTTTAGTTCAAATCGGACCCACTTCCTACCGATTCGGCGAGAATTTGTCTTTTTCGCCAAGGGTGGACGAAAAGGTTTTCAAATCCCCGGTTGGGACATGGTTCAAGTAAGGTGGTATTTTTTTAAAAAATAGGGTGGTAGCATTTTTGAATTGAACATTTGGTGTTGCTTCACAAAATGCCCCGATTTTGACACTCAAAAAATAGAAAATGGCTTTTGCATGTGACAAAAAGGAAAACTTCCTCCTGCAACATTGTTCGTCATCCCGAGATGCACATGCGTGCATAATATGGGCATATTATGTCGCGATTCTGACCATAACATTGGTCGTTTGGCTTGAAAGACATGAAACCTCGAACATGATAGGTCATTTCCGAGAAGGTTTTTTCGAGATGCATTCAATATACCAAGTTTGACATTTTTACTTGCAACTATGTCACATAATATGACGCCATGCGAAGGTTTCGCATTGTTAGGACCCTTTTTGAATTTCTTATGCCTGTTTGAGACTATGGTGAAAACGGCGTGCATGAAGATTCTTATCAGGGATGATACTCGCTAAACTTGTATTGGATCTCTGAAAAAACATGATATTGTGAGTCTAAAAATGATTTTTGCAAAAAATTATGAACATCATATAATGTACATGTAGTTCCAATCGGACCCACTTCCTATCGATTTGGCAGGAATATGTCTTTTTCACCAGGTGTGGACGGAAAAGTTTGAGAACCTCTGGTTGGGACATTGTCCATGTAAGGTGATCTAGTATTTTTTAAAATAGGGTGGTAGCATTTTGCCAAATTCATTTGGTGGCTATTTAACAAAACAAACTGTTTTTACACTCAGAAAATAAACACCCAAATCCAGCCAATCAGGAGGAAGGGCTAGCCTACCCACGGATCAACCCCAGGAAGCTGATTTGAGACGTCCACGACATGATCTAACTACCAGAAACCCACCGCACCGATAACCATCTTAAAAAAAGGTAAAATAAAAAACCCACTATATCCCTTGTGTGGTCCCCAGGCTCCTAGTCCCAGCCCTAAACCTAACCCTACCCCGACCTACCTACCTCCCAGCGCCCCGCCGCCACTTTGCTCTTCCAGATCACGATCTCCATCTTCCTCCTCCTCACCTGGCCCCTACCTCATCCTCCTCACCTCGCCCACTCGTTCTTCTCCCACTCGCCTCCCTTACTGTCGTGCTCCCGTCCTCCCTGCCATAGCCAAGGCCACGGTCTCCCCCTCCGTCGTGCTGCCGTGCTTCCTGGCCTACCCGAGCCGCCTCCGCAATGTGAGTAGGGGCACCGTGTGCAACGCTGCAGGTCGACCACGGAGACCGTGGAGCGTTCCGCGGCCGCGTCGGTACAGGACAAGGGTGTGGTGACCAACAAGTACCATTCCAAGGAGCGGTACGCCTGCCGGTGCCTCCTCAACACCCGCATCACCGGCGACAACGAGCGCGGCGAGACCTGGCACATGGTCTTCAGCACATAAGGTATATGTCCCATCCATCTTCTTCTCTATCGATCGATCTATCATGGAGAATACAATCGTGAACTATACCTAATTTTGAATCGGTGAAACTGATTGGCAGGCGAGATCCCGTACAGAGAGGGGCAGTTGATGGGCGTGATCGCGGACGGGGAGGACAAGAATGGGAAGCCTAACAACCCACCGACGCCACCTACCTAGGCCGTGTCCCTGCCAATAGGTAGGGTTGTCCTGTCGCATCCCCGTTAATCGATTGACCCTCAAACTGCTGCCTATTTTCGAGCTGATATCAATGAATGGAAACTTTAGATGCTAAATTACTTAGAGGCACACTTGGTATTTTGTTAATCCCAGATCGTTAGGGTCTTAGGAACTTTAGTAGCTCACACGTTGCCCTATTTAGAGTGTTGTGGTCCTAGATTTCGTTTGTCGGGTTGTAAGTTTGTTAAGCAATTGAGAACCATATAAGTGCTAGAGTTATATGAAGTGCTTGGCATCCTCAACTGTTATTTTGTTTCCGATGTTAGCTGTAGATGAAGCACACCTGAAAGGCTGGAATTTGGTCAATTCCTGGAACTATGTTGTATATTACTTGTGCCATTTGTTTCTACTAGCATTTGGTTATCTTGAAATTCGCACATTATCTCCCTGTGATTGAAAAAAGTAGCATAGTAGTATAGGTTGTGATTTTGTCTAGTTTATGATGGAGAACATGAATAATAACATCTTAACTTTTTAGATTCCCTCAATTGCTGATTTGTATAACTGAACTTGTAGGGCTGTGTTTTTTCAGGTTGGAATCATAATGGAGGAGCAAGGAGGGGCGACTACCAGACGGTGGACTGGGAGGATATGGCAGCGGCGGAGGTCTCTGGTAGCCTACCGTTTGGCGGACAAGAGCAGGTCGTGGAGGACGAAGTGAACATCAGTTTTCCCAAGACCACCTCCTCCTTCACCTCGTTCACCTCTCGAACGGCAAGATCGGCGACTGCTGCATTGCCATTCTCAGTGGTAAGGTACTCCAGTCCCATACTCAGTTGGTGGTGCTGCTGCTGAAATAAAAACAGTAGAACTTAGTGATGCTACTACTGCGTGTACTTGGGGAATAATAGTAGATTTAGTTCCCCAAATGGTTTACTGCAATACATATTTGTCGGTTGTTCAAGTGGTGATTTGACTAACATATCTCATTGCGATTGAAGTACTAGTCTCTATTCAATAACTGTCTGTTATTTGTCTATTTACTCCAATACATTCAGGTCAGCTGGTACAGTTAGGACTTGTGTTTATTTTTAGGATAAGCGCCACTGTTTCATTATGACTAGCCTTTGTTACTTGTGAATATAAGACCATGTTGTATGACCTGTGTAGCTTTTGTTGTTGTGATGGAGTAATCATGGAAAATAATTCTGCTAATCATGGTGCTGGCATTGCTTGTTCATCTTAACTTTGCTAGGCTTGAAGAAATGCTCTGTCTTAACGAGTTCCATGATAATTCTGCTAATATCGGTTTCAAGTCTTATTTTTCTTGATTGACTACACTGCTCAGCATGTTTCTTAGTGTGAAATATCGTTTCCTTCATTTCAATCAATTAGTTAGATAGTGTTATCCAAGATTATCACTGGACGGATTAGTAGTAAACTGTTCCAGTATGATTATATTATGTTAGATTGAAAGTTCTATGGATATGCCTGTTTCTTTTGAACTACAGCATGATCCTATTGTTTGGGCATTTTGGCAGTAAATTCTATTATACTGGAGCGTGCTAATGGTACTTTTCTGTTTTTGTTGCAGGAGAAGGCTTAGAAGCTCAAGGCCGACTACACCATTAAAATCATCTTTTACAAGCGCTACATGCTGATGAAGTTCAAGAGTAGCTAGCTTTAGTACATTCTGAGAGTTCTATTTGTAGACTGTAGGGTATGAAATATTTCATAGCTGCATTCGTTGTGATGTTAATTGTGCAATTTCACATGTGTTATAATTTTTCCGACAATCATACTGTAACAAAGTGATTTGGGCTGTTATTTATAGATTTTCATTTGTATTCTTTCTCCGTTCTAATTGGTATATTGGTCATTAATTTGATGTGGAAAAAATCAAAACCTTACAAATGAGATGAACTGACATTTTGGACCCACTGTCTAGAATAACCTGATAGTTCGGACCCATTGTAGAACGATCTGATAATTGGGACCCATTGACAAAAAGGCCAAAATTAGAAAATAAATGGATTATAAAAAGGCCGAGAATAGAAAATAATTGGACTATAAAAAGGCAAAGACATATAAAACAAACAGGCTAAAATGCTGGATTTGGCCCATGTAGCTAAGACCAGAATTGGTAGGAAACATAAGCATACATGTATTGAATTGTTGGGCTTGGCCCATTTAAATAGGTGAAGTAGACCGTGCTGAAACGTTGCCACATAGGATCTACGACGTAGGATCTGATGTGGCCAGGCTATATGTCCCATGACAATATTGGATCGTCATAGGCGTTATGACGATCCAATATAGTCATAGATGGTTATGACGATTCCGCAAAAATCGTCGTTATTGTTCATTTGCAATGCCCAGCTTTCGACGATCTCAAAATCGTCATAAAATCATCATAACTATAACGATTCTGTGAAGAAAATGGAGGGTCATATACAACCAGATTCCTTGTAGTGTGACCCGGATCTTCAAGAACAGATTGACCTCCTTTACCAACAAATTGCTAACGAAGAGAAGCACTCATTTGGCTCTCGCTGTCATTTTAAATTGTTGTAGGACTACGAAGATGCGGTGAACACAAAGTACAATAGGAGCATGGAAACAAACTTCACAGTTTGCATGGAGACTATTGAAAGGTTAGAGGAAGAGCTTGAGAGTTAAAAGGCCAAGTGAGAGGAGGAAGTTGAAGTCAACAAGAAGTTGCATGCAGCCCTGGTAAAGATCAGGAACACTACTTATGATGAGTTCACGAAAGTCATTGCTTAAGGATCTACATCAACACTCAAGCTTGGGGAGTTTTATCCAGTCTTTTATCCTTTTTAGTTTATCGTATTGCTTCTAGTCGTCATCTTTAGGTTTGTTTTTTGTTTTATATATTAGGTATCGATTTTCTCATGGCTTGAAAAACTATTGGAGCATTATCATGTATCCTTGGTTGAGTGGTTTTTGAATAAAATATAAAGTATGGTGTCATCCATGATTCTCTTTTTTGGAGATTTATGGGTAACACTCATACAGATGTGCGCCTCATATCTGGAAGTTTTAGTTACATCTTGTCTTGAATTAAATTAAGTTGAGTGTGTTGGACAAGTATAGAACTTCTCAAACAAGCAGAGACTTGCAACAAAGAAAATATCCATGCAAGTGATGCTCATAAATAAATAAATATATATATAAATATATATACCTTAAATTTGTACTAGAGAAATGGTTTTATAGAACAAATATTTAGGAAGAGATGATGACAAGGGGAGATGAGATACTCTTGTTCTATTTAGTAATCAACGCGTAAACTGAGACTAATGGATATTTGAATACATATGCTCTATGGAAAAGTGTATGAAAGGCAGGCACCTGAGGATTCGATTAGCCATGGAAAGTGAAAGGCAAAAGTTGAGTAGGGCATATGACATAATTGAAAGATCCATGAATAAGATTTATAATGGTTACTAAAGAGGCAAGACTGTTAACTGATTCCATTTAAAAAAGGTGGTGAAAGTGTTTGATGAAGTCGAACTTAATGTCTATCTTGTTGTTTAATAACTCTCTTCTTTTAACTAGTTGTTCTATGAGAGTTTATCTTCATTGCAAAGACAAGAGTGAAATCAAAGATAACAAGGTAAAAACCATGCAAGCTAATATTAGAAAAGATAAAAGAAAAATGTGAGACTTGTTCAATTGTCCAACATAAAATGGTTAGTTTTGTTCAAAAGCAAGGGGTAGTTGCTAGAACTCCTATTTATGTATCCCACATTTGTATGATTGATAGTTCATAGATTTTTTTAGACAAGTGAATATGCATAAGTTGATGATTCATGCTCATATTTTATTATCAACCATAAGCTCATTTCTATATGATATAATCTATTCGCTTATTTGCTCGAGGACGAGCAAAGGTTTAAGCTTGGGGGAGTTGATATGTGCATTTTGCATGATAAATGTAGTGACTTATATGATCTGTTTTGAATAATATTTTCCATGATCTATCATTATTTACGCCTTTTTAGTTGATTTATGAGGCTTTACTAGAAAGTACCTTTCATTGGTATTTAATTTTCTAGCAGCCAGAAAACCTCCTTTTTCGTATTTTGCTGTTTTAGGGACCTTCTCGACGCCTTAAAATCAGAGGAAAAAACACATGATCAGTTTTTCATCAAGAGAAGGACCATGGGTGAAAGAAGCACGAGAGGGGGGCACGAGGCCCGAAAGAGACCAGGTGGCGCACCCTCCCTTGCTGGGCGCGCCACCCAAGATCGTTTGGCCCATGAGTGTCGCGTCAGCTTGTCCTATTTTACATATGCCACCGTCTCTCAAGAAAACCCATGCCATATTTTCCCCACGATTTAGAGAGGTGGTGGTGGAGGCAAAAGTCCTCTCCTACTTTGGGAGAGGGCAAATCTTGCAGCACCAGAGCCTCCAGTGAGGTGGAAATTGATGTCATCATCATCACCACTCCTCCTTGGCATAGGGGGAGGCCTCTCCATCAATATATCCATCTGCACCATCATCATCACCATCTCCATCTCCAGGATCCACCTCTCCCCCTCATAGTTTGTGAATTATTGAACCCCGGATAGTGTTTGAGTGCTATTTGCATGTTTGTCATTGGAAAATTCTCTCATTTAGTGGAGATATTATACTTTTAGATTGTGTTGTAATCCATATGCCACTGATCCATATCATGTTTGTCACTTGTGAGTAGATCCCCATGTTCCTGAGGGCATATGATGAATTGGCTATGATTTCCATATAATATCCAATGAATATTTGGTCAAGTTTGTACCCTTTATGTGGTTCTATGATGGTTTTATGTGAAAGCCGACTTTATATTACTTCACATATATGGGCTCATAGGACTACACTTGAATGCAATGATGAAGGTTAGAAGGGATGGAATGAAAGAAACCATTTTCCAATACTTTGAGTTGCATTAGAGGGATTTTTTTCGCGGACCAATGAACTAACTGCTATGGTGGGACATTTATGTCTTAATGATTCCTATACTTTTTGATGGCTATGAAAATAGCCATCTTTCTTCGTGTTTAACTTTGTTTTTAGTCAAGCAATTGACCAAGAATCTCTCTAGCCTTTCCACTAATGAATAATTATCGCAAATATGTGCAATCCATTGTTTTAAATTATGTTGTGCAGGAAATCATGCTTTTAAGGTGAAATAAGGAGCCATAAATGAAGATTTTGAGGAAGTCCACACAACCAAGTTATTCTAGATCAAAAACTAGTTGACACAGGCCATAACAACCACTGATATGGGCAAGGTCCACCCGTACGGCTCGCCCATACCAGATGGCGTTGGCTCCGTCTCGTCAAATCCTACAACTTTTGTGAAGGCGCCTATATATTTCGACGTCCCAGCCACCGTGCAGAGGGTCACCATTCTCAGATTGCATCACAACACCACCAAAGGAGATCCACCACCATAATTCATCCTCTCTCCCATCCATCCTCTCCATAGAGATGGCCATTACCTTGTACTACCTCCGTCCCAAAATATAAGGTGCCTAATGACGAGGGGAGATCTCGGCAATGTCCATAAAGAGGGACTTAGGGTTTCACGGAAAAGAGAACTCTGAGATTTCATCGAAAGTCATGAAATAATGGGATCAAAGTCGCCTGAATATTACGAGAGATTGCTTGGTTACAAATCGCTTGGGGATTGTTCGGTAGTCTCGCCTATGCTTCTCCTGTCCTATATATAATAGGCCGGGTCTCAAAGCTGTATGCGGATAGGTTACATAATTACAATACCAACTCTAGGTCGGTCTTTGTTCCTCTTTCCTATTATAATCTTTGTCGGTTGCTCTTTTGGATCTTAATCTTGACTCTTCATAGGTCGTAACCTTCTCTACAGGTCCTATGTAGCAAATCAATAATCATACCTATGTCAGTATCCCCCGAGACTCTACGCGAATTGTTGATTCGGGTTGAGTCTTGGAAAATGTTTAATCCTTTGTTTTTATTACTTTTAAACTTCTATAGGGATTTGGTACAACGAGCCTGATGCTTCCGATGGATCGAGTATCAGTTAATTGCTTTGGGAAAAAAAGGTTATCCTACATCAAATTCAAGTCCCTAGGCCTAAACTCGGGATTTATTACTGGCATAACTCAGTTCGGGCCGCTGAGGTCTAACTGAATACTGAGTTCCAGTTTTATTTTATCGGGTACCCAACGTGTTTGTCGGGATTTTTCTTCACATCATAGATGCGGATATAATACTCGCAGAGCGCATTCTTGTGCGATTACTAGGCCACACAGGACGAATCCCGGGGTCTTACCTTCATATTTCTGAACACGGCATTCGGAGTTTTGTCGCATTTAGCTGCGATCCAAGATTTATATATTTTGGTTGGCTGCCTTGCTGGGGCTGCTGATTTTTCTGAAATTTATAATATATTTTGATATTTCATGAAATCTCCAGATGGGAGTAATTTTCGGAGGATACATAAATGTAAAACTCACGAATTTCTTTAGGCAATGACTCCCTTTTATTGGCCCGCATAATTTTTCTACAGGGTGCGCGACAACACTGCCGATGGGAGTAGCCCCCGAGGCTATGTTCGGATGCCTGTATCTGGACATAGGCTCATAAATTGATGTTACATCAAGCAAACATGCAAAACATCATTTTGAGTTTATATGAACGGAAAATGAAAGTATGAAGAACTTATATTTATACATATATGGTGTAATCGTGGATACATTATTTTTGGAAGATTACCATCTGGCCGTAGGTCGAAGTATTTTGGCTTTCTAAAAGCCGGGCCATAGGCCTTTATTGAATTTATAAGTAAACATAAGATCTCTTAAGCATAAAAACGTCATAATTGTGCAACGTTCCATGGATTGGAATACTGGACTCCCGTCTTCTTGTCTTGTAGATGATATGCTCCTCTAGGAATAACTTCCGTAATGATTTAAGGTCCTTCCCAAGGTGATTCTATTTTTTGGTGGCCATGTTGCTTGAGTCGAAGAACTAGGTCCCATACTTCGAAGGACCTAGGTCATAATCATTGACTGTGATAATTGTGCAAATTTTGCTGATATATGGTAGCTCTTTATAGGGATTCATCTCGAGCTTCATCGAGTGCGTCAATGTCATCTTCAAGTTCTTCTATTGATTTGCCTTCATCATATCCAACTACTCTTGGAGATTCATGTGAAACTTCGACTGGAAGGACAACTTTAGCACCATGGACCAGAAAGAAGGGTGTTTCTTGTGTTGAATTATTTGGGGAAGTTTGTAAACTCCAGAAACAGATGGTAGATCATCAACCCATGATCCTTTTTCTCTGTCTAGTGTTTCTAGCAACCTTTTCTCCCTGTCCATTGGTTTGCGAGTGAGCTACTAAGGCGTAGCTTACCTTGATGCCCATCTCCTAGTAATATTCTTTAAACTCATTTGAGGTAAATTGGTTCCATTATCTGTGATGATGTTATTTGGCATGTCGAATCGAAATACTATGGATTTATCAAATTCACAGCCAAAGTTCCATCTTGAGTGGTGACTGGCATTGCCTCAATCCATTTAGTAAATTTGTCAACTGCTACTAGCAGAAAGACATGTCCTCCTGGAGACGGCTTGTGAAGTTTACCCACCATGTCAATCCCCCACTGAGCGAAGGGCCAAGCTAGAGGTATATGGTTTAATTCAGCTGTTGGTGCTCCTAGTTTTGTTGCGAATCGTTGGCATGCTTCACATGTTTTGACTAGATCCTTTGCATCTTGAACTGTTGTAAACCAATAAAATCCGGCCCTGAATGCTTTGGCGGCAATTGCTCGGCTGGTAGCATGATGACAACAAACTCCCTCATGTATATCTTTGAGTATGGCTTTTCCTTCTTTGGGTGTGACACATCGCTGCAACACACCCGAAATACTTCTTTTATATAATTCTCCTTTAAGTAACCTGAAAGCTTTCGATCATCGAGTGATTCGCCGGGCTTCCGTTACATCCTCGGGTAGTTCCCCCAAATCATATAAGCTATATATGGCTACATCAATGTAGACTCTATTATCATAACTTCATCAATTTCTACTTCTTCTCCAATGGCTTCTTCTGCCCTTTTGCTTGTTGATGGAGCCCCTGAGTTTTTTCACGGCTTACTCTTTTTCCTTGTCTTGGGTGCTATGACCTCAGAAACTCTTTGCTTTGATAGAACACTCAGATATTTCTTCCCAAAAAACCCCGGGTGGCACTTGTAAGCATAGTGACCCGATGTTTGCCAAATTGTCGGCTTCTTCATTGCACCCTCTTCCTATGTGTGATACCTCGCATTCGTCAAATTGAGCTTCCATGATGCTGTATAAATCACGGTAAGTGATCATATTGTCACTGATAGCATCACATTTGTTCATTGTTTGCTGTTTTACAAGGTTAGAGTCGCCGAAGATTTTTAGACGAGTTGCACAGCAAGCCTTTTCCATCCGCATGTCGTGCAACAAGGCCTCATACTCAGCTTCATTGTTTGATGCGTTCGCAAAACTCATCCGAAGTATATATCTCATCTTGTCGCCTTGCGGTGATATTAATATGACTCCTGCTCCTGCTCCTTCTGTTCTTTTTGATCCATCGAAGTACATTGTCTAGGCGATGGAGAGATCAGGTGGACCCGCACATTGTAACACGGTCCACTCCGTGATGAAATCCGGCAGAACTTGCGTTTTGATAGCTTTTCGCTTTTCATATGTAATGTCCCGAGGAGACAATTCAATACCCCATAGAGAGACATGCCTAGTTGCTTCTGGGTTATTAAGGATGTTCTACAGAGGTGCCTCATTGACCACTATGATTGGATGTTCCGAAAAATAATGGTGTAGTTTTTGTGCTATCATGAATACTCCGTATGATAACTTTTGGTAATGTGGGTACCTTTGTTTAGATGGTGAGAGGACATCACTCAAGAAATAAAATGTCCTCTGAACACCGTGGGTTTTTCCTTCTTCGGGTTGCTCCACAACCAGGACCGTGCTGACCACCTAATTTGTGGCGGCTATGTAAAGAAGTAGTGGCTCTTTTTCTCGTGGAGACATGACGACGGGAGGCGTCGAAAGTGTTTTCTTGAGGTCTTCAAAGGCGCGTTGAGCTTCTTTGATCCATTCAAACTTATCTGATTTTCTCATGAGGGCATAGAATGGTAATGCCTTTTCTCCTAATCGAGCAATGAAATGACTGAGTGCTGCCACTCTCCCAGCCAACTGTTGCACTCCTCATAAATTTGTTGATTTTGTCATTGTTAAGATTGCATGTATTTTCTCGGGATTGGCTTCGATTCCTCTTGCTGACACCAGGTATCCGAGAGTTGCCCCGCAGGGACTCCAAAGGAACACTTCATCGGGTTTAACTTGATGTAGAGCTTGTCCAGGTTGTTGAACGTTTCTTCGAGATCCTTGATAAGTGAAGATCTTTGTTTTGATGTAACTATAACATCGTTAATATACACTTGTACATTTGTGCTAATTTGCTTTCCTAGGAAACTTTGCATCATCTATTGATATGTTGCCCCAACATTTATGAGGCCGAACGGCATTGTTGTGTAGCAAAATACACTATAATGTGTGATGAACGCTCTTTTCTCCTGATCCTCTTCCTTCATCCAAATCTGGTGGTATCCTGAGTATGCATCCAGAAAGGAAAGACGTTCACATCCTGCAGTTGCATCGATTATTTGATCGATTCAGGATAGTGGAAAGTGATCCTTTGGAAAGTGTTTATTCAATGATGTGAAGTCAATGCACATCTGTAGTTCTTTGGTGTTATTTTTTGGGACGCATACTGGGTTTGCGACCCACTCTGCTTTCTTTAGCTCCTTTATGAAATTAGCATCGGTGAGGCGATGTAGCTCTTTTCCAATAGCTTTTTGCTTGGTTCCACGAAACGACAAAGCGATTGCTTGACTAGTTTTGCTTTTGGGTCTAAATTTATTGCGTGCTCAGCGAGTTCCTTGGGAATTCCCGGCATGTCAGAAGGTAGCCATGCAAAGATTTCCCAGTGCTCACGGAGGAACTTGATGAGCGCGCTTTCCTATGCGGGGCCAAGGTTGGAGGCCACGAATGTTGTCTTCTTCAGATCGGTGGGGTGGATATGTACTTCTTTAGTGTCCTTTGCAGTGTTGAAGGCCTGGTCAGGGTTGACGCATGTTACTGCTAGAGGCTCTGTGGTTGTTGTCGTTTGAGCTCCTCAAACTCTGTTACCATCCTGAAAGATTCAGAAATTTTGTTGAATTCCCGATCACAATTATCAGAACGTGTGAAGCTCCCTCTTATTGATATGATTCCCTTTAGTGCTGGCATTTTCATGACTAGCTATGCATAATGAGGAACTGCGTTGAATCATGCGAAAGCCGGGTGTCCTCAGATCACATGATACTGTGATGGCTAGTTCATGACTTCAAATTCGAGCTTTTCGCGCCTGAAATTTTCTTTGAATCCAAACAGAACATCAAGAAAAATGGCTAATGGAATTTTGGCTTTACCTGGTACTATGCCGTGGAAGGATGTTTCTCTTGGTACCAAATTTGCCAAGGGATAATTCATTGCCCTGAGTGTTTTGGCGTAGATCAGATTTATGCTACTGCCTGCATCCATGAAGACTTTACTCATATCGAATCCGCCAATTTGTGCTTCAACTATCAAGGCCGAATGGCCTGGTCTTGGTACACGATGAGGGTGGTCAGATCTGCTGAATGTGATTTCCTGTTCTGACCAGTGGAGATATTCGAGCGTGGTTGGTGGCTCTATTTCAGCCATATTGACTTTTTATCTAGGGTAATCATAATTTTGATTGGTTGTTTTCTGTGGTTGTCCTGCTGGCGGGGGTGGTGCAATGATAGTTGTGAGATTCGACATATTTTTGATGGTTATTATTGATGGTTTTCTTCTAGATTTGATTGTTTTCTAGCTTTACCTAACGCTATGTAATACCCTCGAACCGGCCCTATGCAAGTTTTAGCAATTCCCGCCAAATCCGCATAGAAATGATTCAAAGATACCCACCAGGCACTTGCGTTTGGATGGAAAACAAAGTAATATCATTAAACAATAGTCCATGATGGAACCGAGAACATATATATGCAACCACGACTCCATGAGTCAAGAATACAGATATACAGTACAAAGATCCAAATCATCTTGAAAACGATACAACATCCGAGTACGGACAAGATGCAAATGGGGCTAAGAGCCCTAAAGAATAACCAATGGCGTCCATAACCCTGCCCAGGCCAAGCCAGAAGGGTAATCCTGCTAACAACGTCGAACTTATACCTGTTAAACAAAAGGGGTGCCGACAAAGGGCAAAGGAAAAAGGGAGCGGTCAGTATTGAGGCTAGTACATGACAAGTGTAGAATTCGGCGGCTCTCGCCTACATAGGTATGGTGGACTGAAGCGGCAGTGAAGCATGCACTAAACAACCTATAGAGACTCGATACAACTGTCGGCTATTAGATAGGGATAAGAAAGACCTATTCGGGACCAACCTAATACTAACACCAATCATACCCATCCTGGTATTTCCCCCCTCGAGACCAAACGAGGAATTCAGATCGAGGAACTCACATAGTTGGTAGTTTTATTCATTCATTCCATTATAGTTGTAGCACTAACTAGTCAGATACATATGGTATAAGACATTTCCATATCACAAGTAGTTGGCACTTTTAATTAACCATTCCGTTGTAATTGCATTACTTACTAGGCAGGTATAGATAGCATGAGCCACCCCAATTCCATCAGTTGTTGGCACTGTTATTATCCATTCCATTGTAGTGGAGCTGATTACTAGTCATGCCAAAGTCAAATTTATTGCACTACTTTAGTTATAGTTGTCTATGGTCGAGACACTGTGCTCCAAGTCGTCCATAAGCGCGGACATGGCTTTCAGAAAGATTTACCCTGCAAGGGTGCACAAATAGCAACACGCGCATGCTCAACCTCAGAAAAACCAAATAAAACCCCAACGAGGCATCATGACAAAGCAATCACAGGATTCATAAAATATTTCAGGCGGCCACCCCAATAAGCTTCCCGCAACAAAGTCGGCCGGCTGCAAAATGGACCCAGGGTTTGCGAGAACGGTTGTAAACGACTAGGAACCCGAAAGTGTGACTGGGCTTGTAGATACCGCGAAATCGTGCCGCGGTCCTAAATAGTACAGGCACTCCACACACAATCGTAAATAAAGCAGTAAAGCATGGCATAAGTACATGATAGTAATAAAGCCTCAAACTAGTTTGTGGCCCCAAGAAATAAGAAATGAATCAAGCTCTGGCTAAGGGGATTCATGGTCCCACATGCAGATAGTGCGATATTCAAGGAACAAGTATCAAGTACTCGGGGCCTACGGGACACAAGTGAGCATGGAAGAACCAAATAACATCTATTGCCCACCGGTGCCTCTGCATTAGTTATATATATTCCCAGTATTTTATTTAACAAGTTGTAATTAAAGCCATGATCATCTCCACCATTAAACATGTGCCAACCTTCCAACAAGGTTGGAACGACGACAACACGAAGCAGCACCTGAGCAAGCAACTACGACTTGCAAGGCCGACTATCTATCAATCAACAGGCAATAGGATGTGTCCAAGGCAATATAGAGGCTACAAGGAATATAAATGGTGCACGGAAACTAAAGCATCGCAACACGGATAGCAATAGATCAACAGGAGGAAGTAAAGACTACAAATGCAAAATAGGTAAAAAAGGGGGAGATTGCTCGCCTAAAAAACACTGCCGAAGATACATTATCCGAAGGACTTGCTGATACTTGCATCAACGCATCGACCTAATCTGTGAAGAAGCAAAGCACTAAAAGAAACACCGGATGCACTATTTAATACTACGGTAGAAGATCGGGCATGATGCATGTATGATATGGCAAAGGTGCGATGCATCTAGGCAATATTAAGCGGAATTGGGGTCCCGACAATTAATTAGATGGTTCAAGTTGTTTAGGTACCCTACAATTTAAATGTTGGCTTAACAAGGCATAGATTTGCTAAACAAATTTAAATGGAGGTAATATAAGACTTGATTTGCCCGCATATGGTCTCCATATTTAATTATAAGGTGAATCGACAAATTACCCCCAATTCACAAAATATGTATGCAAACATGTACAATTTATATGCAACAAGATAGATGTTATATGTTATAAAAATAGGGGTCTCGGATAGGGGATCACATATTAGCGTCGAAGGACTCGGGGGGGGGGGGTTGACAGGTTCTAGATCTGGTGGTCCCGTCCTTGGCGTCTTTAGGTCCAGGGTTGTAACACCCCCGGGATCAGGGTTAAACAAATCCCAAACCTTAGCCTGACATAAGCTTAACCTAGAGCTCGAGCATATTCAGTGAGAAATCGGTAACACAACATTAACCCCGCGACACAAAAATTATTACAGCAAGCTCATAACGGAGCGAAGAACCAAAATATTACAAGCAGAGGTCACTGACCACAAACATCAAACAACGGAAGGGAAATTATGCTATTAAGTATAGCAAACTTAACAAATGGCCTAAGAGGCCTGAAGCATAACGATGACGTCCCAGCCCATAGATTCCAGGCTACCGGCTGGGAACCCCAAGCTACTCATCAGTGTAGATGTCGTACGGAACTCGTCTTCAGGGAAACACTTACTCTGCTACAAAGTATCAACAAAGCAAGGGTGAGTACAGGGTGTACTCCGCAAGACTTATGGCTGGTGGGTTACTTTGCATAAAGCCATCTTTGTTTATAAAACAAGAGGGAGAAGAAGCTCGTATACTCAAAATATTTTAAAAGGGGATAAGAGAGCGACATCTCCGAAGAATTGATCATCATCTTTTGATATCCACCAAAGTAATCCTCATCTCACAACTAGGATCACCCCCTCGTACCCATGAGGAAGCATCCTTAAGCACACGTTGATCTGCCAAGTTTTACGAATAGGTTAATGTTCTCTATGATCTTCACGTCCGTTCCCAAGTCATCCATAACCATGGACATGGCTTTTCGAAAAGATTTAACCCTGCAGGGTTGTACAACTTTACCCACACGTACCAAATGACTCTTAATGCCACTAATAATAGCCCTCTTCCTTGGAAGGCCGACAGAGGGTGGTTAGACACGACCTTTACCTTGCTTTCGCCGAGACCATGAGTCACGCCCTAAGGATGGTTCCGCCGTAACGGGTCAAATCCCGAAGCCGGTCCCTAGAGATGTGTGTCGAGGTTGGTTTACTAGGGGCTCCATCGACCCCAAGCAACCCCGGCCATGCTTACCTACCTGTATGAATGCACCTCCTTCACCGCCTTCGAGAACAACCAGAATGCATATGTCGAATGGAATGCCCGAACTATGTGACTCATGGAATCTACTAGGCAAGTTAGTTACTCATGAGGTTTTCTAGGCCCCGTGTGGTTGTACGCTCGTCTTGGTTCAAGAGGCTAGAACTCGGGTCCTAGTGGTGGCGATCATGGGACCACAAAAACCACATCCCACCGTGGCCTCCCATACAAGCCTTAGCATGTTTAACCTTTACCGCTGATCTTACCGCATCAGTATACCTCGATCTGCTGTCATACTAGATTCTCTGCATTTGGTATATCATCTGGATGAACCAGCACTGACAGCTAGGCATGGCTAAGAAAGACACAGATATAAGCTCTAGTAGTGCACACAAGCCAAACCTATTTATGCTAGGAGCAGTGGATCAGGTAATATAAGCTCAAGGGAGTAATGCAATAGATAAGATACTCTATCTATTGATAAAAGACCACAGTAGAATCGTATGCATCATGGCAAGAATGAAATACTTTCGAAATCATAGGATTGTATAATGGTGGGGCTATGCTTGCCTTTGCCTATTGATAACCAATAAGCAGAGATTTTAACATCTAGTACTTGACTTGATTACAATTGGTCAAGTATTGTTTGTCGGTCTTCGATGGTGTTAACCTCGCTCTTCGATCTCGATATCATATTCTATCAGGAAGAAGAAAACACTGGAAAGAAAGAGAAACAACAATCAACACATGTCATCGATGCAATGCTCAAGCAAGGATGATGATATGACAAGTTAAATTGCATTGAAATGAAACCCTAAAGCATGCTTATCAATTTAATCGGCGTCCGAGGGGTGCAAACCCTAATACAGGAGAGACTTCGAAATCACCTTCGGGGTTCACTTCATTCTCTAATTAAACTTGTAATAAAAGTTGTTAAACAATTCATGATTATGAGTCTATTGTGTAGATCTCATTTTTCTAAACATTTTGATATATTACACATATTTTTCTGAATTATAAATAATTACTTATTGATTTTATAATATTTAAACCTTTTCTGAAATTATTAAACAATTTATTAAAATTTTACTGTGTCAGCATGACGCGGGGCTGACGTCATCACAAGCATATAAACTTTTTGTACTGAGACCTGGCTAGCCTTAGTCACTGACGACTAGGCCTAGAGCCACGTAGGTTGCCACGGTGGCGGAGCTTGGTCGACGCCGCATCAGGTGGCCATTGACTGGCGGACGGTGGCCGGAGCCGACGAAGGCGGGCGAGCGGGGATGCGGGACTAGGTGTGGTCAAACTAGCGAAGCAAGGCGAGCAATATAGAGGCGGCACTGCCCTAATCTGGTAGCCGGAGCTACATCTACGGCGAGGTTTGGAGGTGGCCAACGACGGCGCGTGATGTGAGCTCTGACCGGGGCGAGAGGGAGAGGAAGGAGATGTCCAGGGGAACCAACGGCTTACCCTTGAAGCGTTGGGAGCCTCAACGTGGTCGGAGAAGGACGGGTCAATGGCAATGACGCCGGCGAGAGGCGTCGAAGGCGAGGAAGACAGGCTTGATTGGGGCGCCTAAGAGCACACCGGCTCAAGCGAGTAGGGGCGAAAGAAGGAGGAGACATCGGTGATTCTGGTGGTATGTTGGGTTGGGCGAGGGAAGGCCAGAGACGATGGAGCGAGATGGCGGTCGGAGCTAGGGTTTCGGGTGCCTCTGCGCGCGGACGACACAGAGTGAGAGAGAGGGAAATGGGGATGGTGAGATAGATGACGTCTCCACGGTTCTTATCCTTAGCTCCAGATGCAGCGACGGGCATCGCAACGTAGCAGGAGATCGACGGATGGCGGCGGGACACCGAGCTGCTTTGCTCGTCCTTCTGGCGGAGGAAGAAGAAAGAAGAACGGGAGCGAAGGGGTACTGGGCCGAGGTGGGCCGCAGTTGGGCTGCTGCTGGGCTGAGGGAGAGGTTGATGCTGCACGGCTAAGCAGCAGATAAGCGAGGGAAAGAATTGGGCTAAGGCCCAGATAGAGTTTGGTTTAGTTTTTATTTTGAAAATCCTTTTTCTATTTCCTGTTTTGTTTTCTCTTTTCTCTTTGTAATTCAAAACAAAACTGTTTTAAACTATTTCAAAGTTACCACAGACTTTTGTAAATATGAAAATACTCCATCGACCCCTTTATACTATTTGGGATCCAAACATTTTGGTAGTTTTCAAAATTCAAAACCCCTTTTGAATTGATTTGAGAGAGAGGAAACTAGGGTTTAGGGTTTTATCTTTATTTCTTTTCCATGCACTTTTATGGGATGATGCTCATGAATGCACAAACAAAGCCCTAAATATGAGATTAGCTAAAACTGGGGTGTTACAAGGGTCTTTCGTATCTCGGCCACCGAATCCTTATAGGAGGTCATGGCGTTCCATGTAGAAGACCATGGGGTGCGGCATCGGATCGGTCTTGTCGATAAGAAGATCTTAGCATTGTTCAATCTTTGCGGCACGATAATCTAGTCCTCCTCTAGTCCTCAGGGTGTACATACTCGCATCATCACCGCCAATTTGCCACCACTTCGCATTATCTCCAAAACAGGACCATCTCGGTAACATACCCACCACAGTACCACGCAAAGCAACAGTACCAATTGTAGATCATGTCGTCCTTCTTCTGGCTTGCAGCATGGCGTCCCTGCGGCTCATGTTTGATGCAAGGATGCGACCGGGGTGGAGCTTGGCAACAGATGACGGGGCATCAGGGACGAAGGGCCCGCAGAGGTCATGGCGAAGGGGCCTACAGGGGAGACGCTGGGGACAGGAGGCTGGCGCCAGCTTGGTGGGACTACAGAGGCAACAGGAGGCACGTGGGCTCGCTGGCATGGAGGCAAATGACGAGGTCAACTACGACGGCCGACAGGAGGTGGCCGGCGCTTGAGGGGGAGCTTGGGGGCTGAGGTAGAGGCGGGCCAACGCACGTGGGAGTCGCACGGTGGAGCTTCGTTGCCTCGGGGAGGACGGGGGCGGCATGAGGGGCCGGCGAGGCTGGCGACACGGTGGCGGGCTCGACACGGTGGTGAGGAGAAAGATGTGGAGGGCTTGAGGACGGCCAGCTCAGGTCGGAGCAGGGGATGCGGCGACGGGGAGCTCGATGGGGTCCAAGCGGCGGCGGCTGGGGTTCTGGTGAGGTGGTTGGCGGCCGGGACAAAGAGGAGAGGGGGGCCGGTGACACGGGCCGCGCGGGGCTCGAGAGAGAGCGGCAGGGCGGGTGCCTGTGAGCGGCAGCGCAGAGGAGCTTGAGGCGCATCGCGAGGGAGTGGGTTGGTGAGGGAAGAGAGGACGTGGCCTGGGGCGAGGCGTGGGCCGCGTGGTGGGGCTAGGGAGCTAGGGATGAGCGGGTGCGGGACGACGCGGTCATCGCACACGGGACGGTCATGGGTGGTGGACCGACTTGCGTCGAGTGGGTTGGGGTTGTGCGCTGCGTGCCGCGGGTTAGGTTAGGTCAAGAACGAGGTACGGTTAGGTTAGGGTTTGGTCTAAAACAGGCTGGGTTGTTGGTATTCTGGCCTGACCGGCTGGACTGCCTCCCCGAGACAAATCTATTTATTAGTTTTATAAAACAAAACATTTTGGAAATAGTTTTAGACAAACAGAGACATCCAGGGACACTGGGGTTTATACTTTGAAATAAGAAGGGGAATGATATAGAAAACAAAAATAGTTTTTAATAAAATATTTTTAGGCAAATATATGCATGATGACATGACGACGCTCAAATGCAACATGGCACGATGACATGATCATGCGATTATGGTGATGCACAAAATAAAAAAACGAGCGATTTTCTAGTAGTGGTTTTACCGGGGTGCTACAATTCGACACCACTAACAAGGGATCTCGCCCTCGGGATCCGCCTCATGGTATAGGGGAGAAGGCTCATGATCGAATTCTTCTTGCTTTGTGTAGAACCTTGTGACACCACTAACAAGGGGTCGTTGCTCATGTTCGTTGATAGAACACTCAGGAGAAACAAAGGACGAATGTAGAGGTCTCGATAGATACAGCCACCTCTAATTTCTATGGGAGGGGAGAAAAAGGTTCAACCTAATCCACTTCAATGTACAAGAGCAGATAGAATGAGTAGTCTACATGGGGGCGAATCCATCACGCACCCAAACTATTAGTGCGCATATGAAGTAGAAAATTGTGCAACCCATTCTCAGAATTTAGACTGAAAATTTTCACAAGTGATGTTCGAGAACAACGGAGTGATGCAGGATCTTCATAGATGATGTCATCACATTGGGGACCATCGGAAGATACAAAAGCAATTGTATGAAAAGACACAATGATTAGGTTCCGCGATGGTTCCATTGGGATGAACATCACATGCTCAAGGTATACTCCAACTTCACCAATGGTCATCCTCCTCATATGTTTTCAAAGATTCGGATATCCGTCAAGGTGCAGATACCGATAAAAAATTCAAGGACCCAAAATATTGGATGAAGGGTACAACAAACAAGATGTAGATTAGATGATTGTAGGTCCACCGTTATAAAAGGGAGGAAGCGAAACCATGAAGGTATGACGGAAACCCAACCACGAGAAAACCTAGACTCGGAGAAAAGGTAAGAGAGAGATTCAAAACACGCGAAGGTAAGAGGAGAATAGCACAGGGGTAAGGAGTAAAAGCAGACCTCATCAGATCTATCCAACTGATTTTGATAAAATAGTTTTGACACTCTACATCGGCCGTTAGCTAGGTTATCCTATAGGCTGGACCAGTGGGGTATCGCAATTGCTGGGTTGTAGGTAGTCTGGCCTGACCGGATGGACTGCCTCCCCGGGACAAATCTACTTATTAGTTTTATAAAACAAAACATTTTGAAAATAGTTTTAGACAAACAGCGACATCTAGGGACACTGGGTTTATACTTTGAAATAAGAAGGGGAATGATATAGAAAACAAAAATATATTTTAAGAAAATAGTTTTAGGCAAAGATATGCATGATGACATGATGATGCCCAAATGCAACGTGGCACGATGATATGAGCATGCGATTATGGTGATGCACAAAATAAAAAAACGAGCGATTTTCTAGTAGTGGTTTTACCGGGGTGCTACAATTCGACATCACTAACAAGGGATCTCGCCCTCGGGATCCGCCTCATGGTATAGGGGAGAAGGCTGATGATCGGATTCTTCTTGCTTCGTGTAGAACCTTGCGACACCACTAACAAGGGGTCATTGCTCATGTTCGTTGATAGAACACTCTGGAGAAACAAAGGACGAATGTAGAGGTCTCGATAGATACAGCCACCTCTAACTTCTGTGGGAGGAGAGAAAAAGGTTCTAATTAATCCACTTCAATGTACAAGAGTGGATATAATTAGTAGTCTACATGGGGGCCAATCTATCACGCACCCAAACTATTAGTCCGCATATGAAGTAAAAAATTGTGCAACCCATTCTCAGAATTTAGACTAAAAATTTTCACAAGTGATGTTCGGGAACAACAGAGTGATGTAGGACCTTCATAGATGATGTCATCGCATTGGGGACCACCGGAAGATACAAAAGAAATTGTATGAAAAGACACAATGATTAGGTTCGGTGATGGTTCCATTGGCATGAACAACACATGCTCAAGGTATACTCCAACTTCACCAATGGTCATCCTCCTCATATGTTTTCAAAGATTCGGATATCCGTCAAGGTTTAGATACAGATAAAGAATTCAAGGACCCAAAATATTGGATGAAGGGTACAACAAACGAGATGTAGATTAGATGATTGTAGCTCCACCGTTATAAAAGGGAGGAAGTGAAACCATTACGACAGAAACCCAACCACGAGAAAACCTGGACTCGGAGAAAAGGTAAGAGAGCAGATTCAAAACACGCGAAGGTAAGAGGAGAATAGCACAGGGGTAAGGAGTAAAAGCAGACCTCATCAGATCTATCCAACTGATTTTGCGAAAATAGTTTTGACACTCTACATTAGCCGTTAGCTAGGTTATCCTATAGGCTAGACCAGTGGGGTATCGCAACTGCTGGGTTGTAGGTAGTCTGGCCTGACCGGATGGACTGCCTCCCTGAGACAAATCTATTTATTAGTTTTATAAAACAAAACATTTTGAAAATAGTTTTAGACAAACAGAGACATCTAGGGACACTGGGTTTATACTTTGAAATAAGAAGGGGAATGATATAGAAAACAAAATTAGATTTTAAGAAAATAGTTTTAGGCAAAGATATGCATGATGAAATGACGATGCTCAAATGCAACGTGGCACGATGATATGAGCATGCGATTATGGTGATGCACAAAATAAAAACAACGAGCGATTTTCTAGTAGTGGTTTTACCGGGGTGCTACACGCTAATACTTTGGTAGCGAAGAAAACTTGGTTTTTAATGTGTGTTTCAGGTTCTGAACATCAATAGAGGGCTTTAACAAGAGAAACACAATGTCCGTCCCACGTGTGACGGTTTCCGTATTCTGCGCTCTGGCGTTCGTGAGGCGATCGCGAGACTAGGGTTCATGTTGTCTCTGGTCTGGCGGTGATCGTGATCTCACTTTCCTGTGGAAGGGATTCTCGATCTCCCTAGTGTTCTTTTCCTCCGCATTCGTCTCCCGTCGTAGTGTCTTAGCCCTCTTACTTATCCGACCACCAAAGGCCTTTTGTGGGTTTCTAGGGCTCGCAATTGTAATACACTTCCACCTAGACCCAGATATCGACGTGTCTCTCTGATCGAAGGTAGGGAGTGATGGAGAAGGTGGAGGGGCTGATGAGGGACCTGGAGTTGTCTGCGGCTGAGCGGCGAGGTTTTAGCCGTGGAGGAGGAGAAGGATCAACGAGGAAGATGGATGAGGTGCAAGCAATGGGCAAAGTACTGTCGGAAAAACCAGCCTACGCAGAAGGTCTGAAGATGTCACTCGGACGAGTGTGGTGCCCGCAGAAAGGTGTGAAGTGCAAAGCGATGGGAGGTAACATCTTTTTGTTCACTTTTCTGCAAGAATCTGGGAAGAGAAAGGCTTTGCAGGATGGGCCTTGGATGGTGAAAAATGATCTGATTGTTATGGAAGATTTTGATCCAGATAAGTCAATTGAGGACTATGTGTTCAACACTATCCCAATCTGGTTTAG
The DNA here is from genome assembly GCA_916181665.1 of Avena sativa. Lineage (NCBI taxonomy): Eukaryota > Viridiplantae > Streptophyta > Magnoliopsida > Poales > Poaceae > Avena > Avena sativa. The sequence continues at coordinate 567,809,975 of OV702291.1, forward strand.
AGTGAAGAATTTGCCTGTGGGATTGATGAACAGAGATACAGGTTTGGAAGTAGGAGATATGGCTGGGAAGTGGATGTTGAAGTGGTAGAAGACGGGGATGCGGCTGGAGAATTTTTGCGAATCAAGTCTAGAATTAACATAAAGGAGCCTCTGATGCGTGGAGTTGGTATAAAAGTGGGAGAAGAAAAGAAGGAGAAATGGTGTTCGTTTGAATACGAGTACCTCCCGGAGTTTTGCTACACGTGTGGTATTATTGGACACGATGAGGAGAGTTGTTCCATTATTCTGGGGAAGGGGGAGAAGAAACAATATGGAGGATGGATGCGTGCGTACATTCCAAAGAAGAATTTTGGTGGAGAGGGTCAGAGGTGGTCGTCCGGTGGGTCTGGCTCAGGAAATCGTAGTTTCAGCTCTGGAGGTGGTTTTGTTGGTAGAGATGGGCGGCGGGGTAGTGAAGGTATTTCCTGGAGGCAGGAGGAACCAATTGTTGCAAAAAATATAAATAACAATGGAAAGTCTAGTGTTAGTCAGGAGGTGACTAACCCACGCAAGGAGAGAATGGTGAAAACTTCCAATGTGCAACAGAGGAGTCTGGACCTTTTTGCAGAAACTCAAGGAGATGGAAAGGGAATGCTCCAATCCGTTTTAGACTTAGCTATTGTGGGCTTTGTTGATGGGATGAAGAAGGGTGATGGTGGCGGGAATGAGGTGATGGACCAGGTGCAGGCGGGCGAGCTGACTCCAGCTGTTTTGCATGGCAAGAAGCATGTCAATCCGGACAATATTGTGGCTGTTGTTTCAGAGGCTAAAAATGAAAATAAAAATGGAAAAGGCACGAGAAAGTATAGGAAGAGGGGGAGAGCAGCGGAGGGTGAGCTTGCTCATGCTGCAGAAGTGGTCAAGGTGGGAGTGAAGAGAGGAGGGGATCCAATGGAGGATGAGGAGGTAGAGAGGGGTAATTCGAAGAAGGTGAAGGAAGGGAGTACATCAGACCCTCTTGTTGTAGCGGGCCTGTCGGAACAGCCCTCCATGTCCCAATGAAAATAGCATATCAGAACTGCCGGGGGCTTGGGAACCAACCAGCAGTCAATGGCGTTCTGGAGCTCCAGAAAGCAGAAGATCTCGACATTCTTTTTCTCTATGAAACAAAATTAACGGAGAAGGAGATTGAGTTCATGCGTTGGAAGTTGAACATGGTGAACATGATTGTCAAGGATAGTGAAGGGAGGAAAGGAGGGTTGGCACTCTTCTGGAAGAGACGGGTGAATGTGAGTTTGAGGTGGAAGGGTCGTTATCATTTTGATGTTGATGTGGTAGGGGATGATGGTACCAAATGGAGATTGATGGGCATATATGGGGAGTCCAAATCGGGAGAAAAGGACAAGACTTGGAGGTTATTGCATACACTTCATGGCCAATCAAATCTGTCGTGGATGTGCATTGGGGACTTCATTGAAATTCTGTTCGGAGGAGAGAAGGAGGGTGGGCAGGCTCGGGCCCAAGGGTGCATGGAGGCGTTTAGAAGGACCCTGGAGGATTGCAAACTTAGTGATCTGGGTTTCATCGGTGACCCTTTCACATGGAGAAACAATTGGCACAATGCAAATGGATACATTAGAGAGAGGCTGGATCGGGCGGTGCCAATGTTGAGTGGAGTTGTAAATTCCCATTGTATAAAATAATAAACGGGGATCCATGTCACTCGGACCATAGGCCGATTATAGCGGAATTGAATGAGCAAGGAGTGGTGAGAAATGGAGGGAGAAGGGTGAAAACCTTTCATTTTGAAGCAAGGTGGCTTCAGGAAGAGCAATGTGAACACATTGTTACTGAAGCGTGGAATGAAGCATTCATGTCTGGTGCGAGTGGGGTGAGTGAGGCGGTGCGGAAGGTTGGAGGTTGTCTGTCCGTGTGGGACAGAGAGGTGCTTGGAGAGCTGAAAGAAAGGATCAAAAAGGCAGAAAAAGATCTAGAGGAGTGTCGGCGGGGTGTTCTCAATCAGACCCACATCTCTAGGGAGCATCTTCTAAAATATAAACTTGAGCGTCTTGAGGAGCAACACAACATCTAGTAGAAGCAGCGCACCCACGCTGATTGGCTGCAAAAAGGAGACCGGAACACGGGTTTCTTTCACGCCTATGCTTCGGAAAGAAAGAAGAAAAATATGATAAGGAGACTAAAGAGGGAGGGTGGAGGAGTAGTGGACACGGATGAAGAGGTAGGAACTTTTATTACTAACTATCAAAAACGTTTGTTCGTATCCTCTACAGGGCCGTTAAACGATGAGCTTCTACAACATATTCCTTCATCGGTCACAACTGAGATGAACAGTGTGCTCACTAAACCGTATACTAGAGAAGAAGTGAAGGATGCCCTGGACTCGATTGAGGATCTTAAAGCCCCGGGTCCGGGTGGCATGCCTGCCTTGTTTTATAAAAGGTTCTGGGAAGTGATGGGTACAAGAATTCAAGATGAGGTGTTGGTGGTACTAAATGGAGGTGCTATGCGAGAGGGGTGGAACGAGACCACGATCGTTTTTATCCCCCAAAACAAAAATCCATAGTGGATTTCGGAGTATAGGATGATTAGCCTCTACAATGTTATTTATAAATTGATCTCCAATGTTTTGGCAAACCGGTTAAAGGTTATACTGCCAGAGATCATCTCACCAACACAATCTGCGTTTGTCCCCGGTCGGATGATAACAGACAATGTCCTGTTGGCCTACGAGATTACCCACCTTATGCATACAAAAAAGGGGGACGCGGTGGTTTGGTGGCGGTGAAGCTGGACATGAGTAAAGCCTACGACCGGGTGGAGTGGAATTTTTTGGAGCAAATGATGAGACACATGGGTTTTGCAAATAAGTGGGTACAATTGATAATGAACTATGTTACAACAGTGTCTTATAGAGTGAAAATCAATGGAAGATTATCAGAGGTATTTACACTAGAGAGGGATTTGAGGTAGGGGGACCCTTTGCCCCCATACTTATTTATCATATGTTCTGAAGCTTTCTCGATTCTACTTCAGCGTGCTGCAGCGGATGGTTCTTTGGAGGGGGTCAAGGTCTTTAGCGATGCTCCGTCGATAAACCACCTATTTTTCGCGGACGATTCTCTGATCATTATGAAAGCAATAGTCCACAGTGCTCGGAAACTTCAGGAAATACTAGCTTTGTATGAGGAATAGTCTGGGCAAATGATCAATAAAGATAAATCATCAGCATTTTTCAGTAAAGGGGTAAGATTTAGAGCCAAAAGAGGAGTATTACAGCAGCTGGGCATACCGAGAGAGTCCCAGAACCAATGGTACCTAGGCCTCCCAGTACATCTCGGCCAATCAAAAAGCAAAGAGTTTGAATATTTGAAGGAGAAGATTTGGAAACGCATTCAAGGATGGAAGGAGAGGTTCTTGTAAAAAGCCAGAAAAGAAATTTTTCTAAAAGCGGTGGCGCAGGCCATCCCGACATATGCTATGTCAGTGTTTGATTTAACAAAAAAACTCTGTGATGAAATCAGTTCTATGATCTATCATTTCTGGTGGAGTCAACAGGATGGAAAGGACAAATGCCACTAGGTGGGATGGGACATACTGTCAAGCTCTAAGGAGTCAGGAGGTTTAGGATTTCGTGATCTGCATGTGTCTAACATGGCCATGCTTGCGAGACAGTGCTGGAGAATGCTGCACTCGCCAGACTCTCTATGCGCTGTGGTTTTGAAAGCTAAATACTTCCCCACTACATCGATCCTTGAAGCGAAACCGGTGAGCGGGATGTCATACACTTAGCGCAGCATTCTGCGTGGCCTGGAACTTTTGAAGGAGGGTATTGTGTGGAGGGTTGGAGATGGAGAGAATATTGCAGTTTGGTCTGATCCTTGGATCCCTAGAGGATCTACCCGTCGGCCAGCCACACCTCATGGTCAATCCCTGATCACTAGAGTGTGTGATTTCCTTAACCCAATATCTGAATCTTGGGATGAGGGACTGGGTCATTATAACTTCTCGGAAGCCAATGCAAATGATATCCTATCGATTCCTGTCAGGTCCGATATTGAAGATTCAATAGCATGGCATTTTTACAGTAAGGGAATGTTCAGTGTGAAATCGGCATATCATGTGGGAATTTCAGTCCGAGATGCTTCTAAGGGTCGTGATGCTAGTTCTTCCTCAGCTGTTGTACATGTTACACAAGATTGGAAGAAGATCTAGAAACTAGAAGCTCCTGTGAAATTGCAGCTCTTTTTGTGGCGTTTTGCCCATAACAGTCTACCTCTGCGGATGCATATTGAGGGGAAGTGCATTGATCTTGACACTAGATGCCCCGTTTGCCACTGTTTTAACGAGGATGCTCGACACATTTTTCTAAAATGCAAGCACATGAAGAAAGTTTGGAGAGCGCTAAATATGGAAGAACACCGTGTGCATTTCATCTCTTGCCAAAGTGCACCTGCTTTTATGGAGAAATTGTGGTCTCTGCCAGCAAAAACTCAAATCCTTATAGCTGTGACCCTCTAGGATTGGTGGTCGGCTAGAAACAAAGTATATGCAGGGGAGAAGCAACGCTCTACAAATGATCTCGAACTCACAATCACCAGACACTTCAGGGAATTTGCTAAAGATGAGCATCAGTAGGGACCCGTACTGTCACTGAATGAAAAATGGCATGCCCCTCCGGCGGGTTTCTTGAAGGCAAATTTTGATGCGGCTTATCATATGGAAATGCATGATGGTGCGTTTGCGTTTGTTTTAAGATTTGAGGAAGGCCAGGTTAGGGCTGCAGGAGCTGGGAAGTTGTCTCATTTGCATAGTGCTCTGCATGCTAAAGCTGAAGAGGGTATTGCGGCAATGGAAGCTACAGCAAACTTAGGGGAAAATAGGATCATCTTTGAGTCTGATTCATCAAATCTTGTCTCTACAATAAAACTGGTGCCTATGATCTGGCCGATACGGGTATCCTCTTCAAAGAAGCTAGAAGCTTATGCACACTCCATTTTGATCTAGCAGATGTTGTTTTCTGTAGATGCACATGTAATTCTGTTGCACATTGGTTGGCACATTTTGGCAATCAGGACATCGCTCCTTACTCCACCTGGGAGGAAGATGTTCTAGACTTTGTATTTGGCTTGGTTGCTGGCGATTCTGCCGAACAACATGTTTAGTGGAATGCATTTTCCCTTAAAAAAAAGAGAAACACAATATTCAGGTGAAAACAAGCAAGTCTCTTTTTGGAAGAAATCAAGGGAGGCAGACAGAAGGTAATGAGCAACTATACAGCGGGAATATTTTTCCGGCTGTGTAGTTCTCGCCATATAGCTGCCGCCACCTCCTTCTTGTCAAAAAGGACAACTTTCGTGAAGAGGCCAGACGTGAAATCATAACAGAGTAGCCTCCATCCCATCCAGAAGGGAGAAAGAATAGATCCGGAGAAGAAGGGGAAGACATTCTTCATCTCGCTCCACCATCTTCGACCTCCTAGCCATCACACCCTGATAGCCATTACTTGTACTTGAGAGAGAAAGAGATCTTCACTTTGCAAGATTAGGGTTTGAGATTGTTTCTTCCTATCTTGAATTGTGTTGGATTACTTTTCTATTCTGTAACATCCCAAAACTTTAATCAAGGTTATCAAGTTCAAATCACCAAATTTGGGTTTAACAAAAACTTTTACTAATAAAATGATTATGAATGCATGTGTGTGTTCCATTAGTGTAGAATTGTTTGAAGATGCCATGCTTGATTTTTCTAAATGTTGTGAAATGATTCAAAGGTGAATGCCACATCATCTAGACCATTTACAAACGAAATCCAAAGAAAAAGAAATCAAATAAGAATAAATAAAGCAAATGGTCATTTTGACTAAAGTTAACCACTAGGCCACTTTGAGTGTTCCTAGAAGAGAATTTCTAACAGAAACATTTCTAGTTCTTTTCACCCCCTACTAGACCAAGTGAAAGTGAACCTAGGCCCACATTACAAACTCACCAAAACTATTTTCAAATCTATTTAAAGGATAGTTCAAATTTGAATCTAGTTCATATGGTAAGATCCCACTTTTTCAAAAACCCAACAAATCAATTCCCCTTGCCAACAAGCAACCATAGATAACCAAGCATAAGTGTAGATCACTCACCAAAATTGAGACAAAAATTCAAATTCAATTTTCTTTCGGCCATTAGATCAAACACTTGGTGAGCACAGAAATAGCTGCCAAACTATTACTGTTTGTGATCAATGCCTTGTTCCCCATTTGACCCCTTTCTAATCCCCTTGTCTCCCCAACCACAGCCAAGGCAATAGAGCCACTCCCCCTCACTTTGTGCACCAGTGCATTGCCACCCGAGCACCCCCCTTGCCACCCAACATGGACCGCTCACAGCAGACCGCCCCTAGCTCGCCCATGATGTCTAGGAGGTAGCCGCGACCACACCGCCGCCCCCTGTCCACTCCCCGAGCGAAGCCAAGCCGTGGACCACGCCAGCAAAGCCGCGCCCAGAGTGTCTGCGCCATGCCGAGGACGCGCCAGAGCACCATGCTCGACCGGCTCGCACACACCGCGCCTCGACCTCACCTCGTGCACACTGCTCTGCCGTGACCCCAGCAGCCGCCCAAACATCCCCGTTCACCGCCGCTCGACCCGTAGCCACCGTGCGTCGCATCGAACACCGCCTCTGCCATGCAGAGCACCGCCCGCTCCCAACCAAATGCGACTGTCCCTTGCCGCGCCTTTAAGCTAGAGAGGACCGCCAGGAGACTACGCAGCGTCCCTACCCCCAGCCACGCCGCTAGCTGCTTGTAGCATCGCCACCGACGAGCCGCGTCCACGCCGCTCGGTCCCCTCGCCGTTGTATAAAAAGAGGCTTCCTCCGCCTCAATTCCTCACACCATTCCACTCCCCTATCCTCACCGATCCTTCCCCACTCTCCTCGGAGCAAGGTGAGCCTCAGTCCGCCAGAATTTCACCAGAGTTTGCCGCTGTAGAGGAGAAGAGGAGCCATTGATTGCGACCGCCCCCAGGAGCTGCCGCGACCACTCCTCGAACTGCCATCGTCTACCAGCTCGAACACCCCCATCACTGACCGTAGCTAGAGCCTAGATGAGCCCCGATAGACCCCCACCTCCACGTTAGGGTTCAGGCCTCGCCGGAGACCAGTTCACCGGGGAGGACGAACCACAGTCATTAGATCGTAGTCTAATCGTACGGCTTAGATTGAAACATATCGATTCGGGTTTTAGGAGTCGCTGACAAGCGGAACCCCCCTGTCAGCAGCCCGCTGCGCCGTGGAGTGCCACTGGGCCGGCCCGTTAGCTTTCCCGCGCTAGCCCAAAAATTCAAACAAGTAATTTTCCAATTTAGTTAAAACTAGATTTTGTTAGTAGATTCAATAATCAGTTCAGAGAGATTCACTTAACCAAATTGCATGATTCAAATTTTGCTAGAAAGGAAATTCAATTATCTATCCAACCCCGTTGGATTTAAATCATTTGGAGTTAGATATAATCTATAGAAAAAATAACAAACAGAGACGTTTGCAACTTCAAACATTTTTCAAAAATCAACCATAATAGCTTTTGAGTTGATTCCAACTCTAAAAAATCACATTTGATAATACCTAAGTGAATATGTAATAATATTTAGGTTTATATGCAGTGACTTTGGACTAGTACCAAAATAATGCTATATAGGCATTTCTAGTCACTTTAAATCATTTAAATGATAATCTTAAACTTTATAAAATATGACCAACCCTCTAAATCTTAAACTTTTTAATTGGAGAATATTAAATCTTAATTAATTTCAATGAGTAGAAATTACTTTTCTCAAATAAGATAAATGAAACTAGTTCATTAAATCTTGTGATGAGTGTGATGATGCTAAATCATCAAGTGTGTGCCTTAGTGTGCTAATTAGACTTAGTTAAGTATTGTTTGGTGATTGTGTACCCCGTTTTCATTTATAGATGATAGTACCGACCAAGTCTACGAGGAGGAGGAGTTCTACCCCGAAGAAGACGAAGAGAACTTGAATCACTTCACAAATCAAGGCAAGCTATTATTAGCAAGCTAGAATTATACAAGATGACCTAAGCAAGATGCATTAGGCATGCTTGGTTATACTTTCTGATTTATACGCATCCCAAGTTTTACTTGCAAGCTTTACCTTTTGCTTTACCAAAGTTCTTTACTTTTAGTAATGCTTTGTGAGATTTTGGAAAGTAGTATAAATAGCATAAAGAGTATATAACTAGGCCTATACTAGATGTCATTCTATGGCATGAGATTGAGATTAGCACTCCTCATTAGTTAACACTCTTAACCTTAGTGGCTAGTGCTAAGCATAAAACTTGATCACTTTAGATGGGAATACTTGGTGAAAATGATTATGAAAACCTTGGAATGATGAGTCATTCTATTGAGATGTTTTGAAATGTGTTTAGAAACACAAATGGATTTCATGATGAAAATGTTGAGGCATGAGCCGTAGCCCCTTTATAAAAACTTATGGTTGGGTTCGGATGCGATACCATTCCAATTTTACCGTACAACCACAATACCTGAATTGGGTAAGGCTTAGCCGGAAGTTTATATGCATTAGTATGGGTTCCCTCGTGGAGGAGGTTTGAGCTGAGGCAACCTTTTGATGATGTCCAGCTATGCAGTGCCCAGGATGGCAGATGGCCATGGCTAGGAGGCCAAGCTCATAGGAGAGGTGCTTATACTAGAGTGTGTAAAGGAAAGCTTATGATTGATTATCCGCATACTAAGTATGATGATTCAGGGTTATCCCTGACGGATGTATCGAATTTTATGGTGAAAGTGTACCACCTCTGCAGAGTGTCAAACAATTCGAATAGCCGCGTCCATGGTCATGGAAAGTTGGAGTGGCCATACTGTTCCGTCGTCAGATGTTTTCAAAATGACTTATGAAGTGATCTATGATTTTGACTTGACCACCACATGGGTGTGAATATGAAAACTGGGTTCCCAACTTAAAGTGATTTATAACATTTAATTTAGATTTCTTTGCTTCTGAACTCAGTCTAGATAAATCTGGCTTTTTTCAAATAAACTTAGAGCTTAGAATTCCTACTAGAACTACCATGCTTGTTAGTGCTAGTTTGCGAGTACTTAAAGAGTACTCATGGCTTTGTCCCTGGCTATTCCCGTGGCCAGACTATGAGGAGGACTATCAGGAAGATGAACAGTAGGACGGCTACGACAACTAGGATCATCTCCCATCGTCAGGATTGCCTGTGACACTGAAGATGGAGCCCACCGCTACGCTTATTATTCCGCTGCTTGTTTGTATTAAGACTGGATCATCAGATCCTTTATTTGTGTAAGACCTTATTATGGTTTGTAATGGATGATGTACTGTGATATCCAATCTGTTATGTCTCGCAAAAATGGTAATCCTAGGATTGCGATTTATGGCATAACAAGCATCTAGGATTAAAAATCTAGGTGTTGACAAGTTGGTATCAGAGCCATCCTGACTATAGGAGACCCTAGTTAGAATGGACGTCCGAACAAAAGCTTAGTTTCAAAACCAAAGAAGTAAGTATTTATGAAAACATATTCCCACTCTTATCCTTGATTCTTTCAAAAAAATCATGTTCCTCAAAAATTCTTACATTCTTAAATAAAATTTGACACACTTGATCACCTCACTAACTTACTCATCCTAAATTCTTATAGATGGAAGGTCAGTATTGCAAGACCAGTTGGGCAACAGAGGCCAACTGATCTTTGAGAGGGATCTTGATGCGTTGTCAGAGTACCTTGAGCACCCGCATCCAGAATTCTTCGGAGCTCAACTCAATGATTTTTCAGGAGGAGATCTACAATGGCTGATAGTTGCAGATATTCGAGGCAAGATGGAAGCACCCCTTTCTGAGAAGATTATATTCACCGTGAGAGAGAACAACTGGCTAGATGGATTATCCAGGGCTATGCATGAAGCTCTTATCCATCTGTGTGGGCAAAACATCAACTTGATCCAGGGAACTCGCTTTGCTACCTATGCAAGGCGTGATTCTATGGGAATGCCATTGGAGATGCCAAGTCACCCAAAGATGAAGCGCCAAGTGGAGAATCTTGACTTCCTACTGTATGACAGGCAGAAGGAATTGGACAATGCTCGAGCCTACGCCAACCACAACCTTGCCATTGCTGCCAAGAAGGACCAGACTTTCGCCCTGCTCATCAAGGATCGCCAATCACTTCACCAACAATGCGAGAAGAAGGATCGCACCATCGCTCATCTTTGCAAGAAGGTGGCCAACCTCGAGAAGACCATCCAGGAATAAGAAGCTCAACTTGCAGCAAAAGAAGAAGAAGAAGGTGAAGACATCCAGGCAGATATTCACTCATACCTCAGTGATGACAATGACTACCTGGAGGATGATGCCATGGACTTCTACACCGATGATGATGATTCCGACTTCATTGATGATGAGTAGATACACTTGATCACTACCGTAGGAGTGAGTTCTATCGGTCCCACTGTATCTTAGTTCACATAATGGTTCTTAAAACCATTTGTTGTCCTGTTATGTTGTGGTGTGTGTTGTATGGTTTACTTGAATGAATGAATGAATGAAATGAAGTTAGTTGCAAAACCTGAGTTCAAACTCAAAGTTTCAGCTTTGAAAACAAAACCATGAACCTTAGAACTTTCCCTCTTACCCCATTATCTATCTCAATCTTCAGATGACTCGTGGAAACCAAGGAGGAAGCAGCTCATCGCAGGACCCGATGTTGCAGATTCTGCAGATGCTAGTTTCCGACCATGAAGCTAGTAGAGTAGAGCACCAAGCCAATCTAGCCACCCTGCAACAGATAGCTTAGATGGCCCACAATAATCAAGGCCATGGAAATCAGGATCATCATGGATCCAAGCTTAAGAACTTTCAGAATACCAATCCCCCTATCTTCAACAAATCTGAGGATCCTTTAGATGCTAATGACTGGCTGCAGACAATGGAGAATAATCTGGAACTCGCAGGAGTTGACGCCAACGAGAAGGTACTGTTTGCCACTCATTATCTGGCAGGAGATGCAAGAGCATCGTGGAATAGCACCCGTGCTATGAACAACAGTCAAGTCATGACTTGGGAAGCTTTCAAGATCAAGTTCAGCCGCACCCATGTGCCACAAGGATTAGTCACCAGAATGAGAGATGAATTAAGGGAACTGAAGCAAGGAAGGATGATGGTAGTTGAGTACCGTGACAAATTTTTGTCCCTCGCTAGGTATGCATCCGATGAGATCAACACTGAAGCCAAGAAGAAGGTAAGATTCCTGAACGGACTACATAATGAGATGTAGAGTGTGTTAGTCAACATCCGTTTTGATGACCTAGAAGAGCTCATCAACTCTGCCATCCAAGAAACAATAGACCCCCAATGTCTTGTCCAAGATACCCCAATCATAGCGGAGGAAGCGTGAAGTCCGGAGGAAACCACAACAACCACCCCGGCAACTCCAACAACTTCAACCGTGCACCGCCCAAGTCCAACAACAACAACAACAATACTGCCCCAAGGACTGGAAGCAATGTCGTGCCTGTTGCCGCCAAAGACAAGTCCCAAATTACTTGCTTTGAATGTGGAGTCAAGGGTCACTACTCCAACGAGTGTCCCAAGAAGCTTGCAGCCACCACCAATGTGAATGCCCTAGCTCAGCAGCAACGCCGTGTTCAGCCTGGAAAAAGGTTTGCCCGAGGGAATTCGCTCAACCGCAATGGCCGTCTGTTCCACATGAATGCTGAGGAAGCCCAAGAAGCGCCCGATGTCGTGCTGGGTATGTTTTCTGTTAACTCAGTACTTGCACGAGTGTTGTTTGATTCCAGAGCATCGCACTCATTTGTTATAGAAGAATTTGCATGCACTAGTAAGATTCAACCAACAAAATTGAAGCATGTTATGATAGTTCAAATCCCTGGTTCAACCACAAAATCTAGGAAAATTTGCAAGGCTGTACCTATCAGAATCCATGGGATATATTTTTATGCCAATCTAATAGTACTTGGAACCAAAGGTTTGGAAGTAGTACTAGGAATGGATTCGATGTCGAAACATAAAGGATTGATCGACTGTGCCAAGAAAGCTATAACCATGATCAGTAGCTCTGGAGTATCAGTAGAGCATGTATCTGAGACCTTGCCCCGTCAGTTAAAATGCAACAAGAGTCTAGCCCAACCAACCATAGACTAAGTCAAAGTAGTCTGTGAATACCCCGACGTATTTCCAGATGAATTGCCCAGTACGCCCCCAAATCGGGATATTGAGTTCATTATTGAACTAATTCCTGGAAATGGACCCATAGCTCAGAGACCCTATAGTATGAACCCATCTGAATTAGTGGAGCTGAAGAAGAAACTTGATGCTATGCTAGAGAAAGGCTTGATTCAACCAAGCGCGTAACCATGGAGATCGCCTGTTTTGTTTGTCGACAAGAAAGATGGAGGTAACTGTTTGTGCACAGATTACCGGAAGCTGAATGATGTCACCATCAAGAACAAGTACCCACTGCCCAAAATAGAGGATATGTTTGATCAGTTGACTGGTGCCAGCGTGTTCTCTAAGATTGATCTTAGAACTGGTTATCACCAACTCAAGATTCGTGTAACAGATATTCCAAAGACCGCCTTAACCACCAGATATGGATTGTATGAGTATATGGTCATGTCTTTTGGACTCACCAATGCCCTGCTTATTTCATGAATCTCATGAATAAGATTTTTATGAATTTTCTAGATAAGTTTGCCATTTTTTTATCAATGATATTCTTATCTATTCTAAGTCAAAAGAAGACCATGAGAAACACCTGAGAACCATCCTTGAAACCCTCAGAGAGCATCGGTTGTATGCAAAGTTCAGCAAGTTCTGGCTGAAAGAAGTAGGATTCCTCGGACATATTGTGTCGGCAGGAGGATTCGCTATTGATCCCGCCAAGATCGAAGATGTTGAAGAATAGGAAGCCCCAACCACTCAAACCCAAGTCTGTGCATTTCTCGGATTAGTGAGATACTACCACAAGTTCGTTGAAGGATTTTCCAGCATTGCAAGACCAATGACCCAATTGTTGAAGAAAGATAAGAAGTTTGAATGGACCGACAAATGTGAAGCAAGCTTTCAAGAGCTCAAGAAGAGATTGATTTCAACCCCAATATTGATCATGCCAGATATCAAGAAGCCTTTTGATGTGTATTGTGATGCATCCAAGATTGGTTTTGGATGTGTGTTAATGCAAGAAGGCAAAGTCATCGCATATCTATCCCGACAACTGAAGCAGCATGAGCAAAACTACCCTACCCATGATCTTGAGCTAGTAGCTGTAGTTTTAGCCTTGAAGACATGGCGTCATTACCTGATGAGTAATCATTGTGAGATTTATTCAAATCACAAGAGCCTGAAGTATATTTTCACCCAGACGGAGCTGAATATGAGGCAAAGGAGATGGATAGAGTTAATCAAGGATTATGACCTTGACATTCACTATCACCCCGACAAGCCAATGTGGTAGCGAATGCTCTTAGCAGATTGCCATGAAGGTTAAACACCATGATCAAAGAGAACCAGCCAAGTTTGCATGAAGAGTTGGAGCAGTTTAGAACTGAGCTAGTTAGCAAAGGATTTTTAGCTAGCATTGAACTTCAACCCATGTTGATTAGCCAAATCAAGGAAGCCTAGAAGGGAAATGAAAGTATCAACAGAATCAAACATCGTATTGGTACAGGAAAGGTACCTGGATTCACCAAAGATGAAGAAGGAGTTTTGTGGTACAAAGGACGTATCTGTGTGCCAGCAGATTCGGAGCTGAAGCAAGTTATCATGCAGGAAGCTCATGATACTCTTTATTCTATCCACCCTGGAGGAACGAAGATGTATCAGGATTTGAAGGAGCAATTTTGGTGGCACAAGATGAAGAGAGAAATCGGAAGCTACATAGCCAAGTGTGATATGTGTCAGAGAGTCAAAGCGGAACATCAGAGACCCGCAGGACTATTGCAACCATTAAAGATTCTGGAATGGAAATGGGATTCCGTCGGAATGAACTTTATCACCGGTTTGCCTACTTCTAGTAGGGGAAATGACTCTATCTGGGTCATAGTTGATCGACTGTCCATGGTAGCCCATTTTATACCTGTCAAGAAAACCTACCAAAGTTCGAAGCTAGCAGAGCCACCGATGAGTCGCGCCCACGCTGCTCGGTCCTCTTGTCGCTGTATAAATAGAGGCCTCCTCCACCTAAATTCCTCACACCATTCCACTCCCCTCTCCTCACTGATCCTTCCCCACTCTCCCTAGAGCAAGGCGAGCCTCTGTCCGCCGGAATTTCACCGGAGTTCGCCACTGCAGAGGAGAAGAGGAGCCGTTGATTGTGATCGCCCCAGGAGCTGCCATGACCACGCCTAGAACCGCCGTCGTCTACCAGCTCGAACGCCCCCATCGCCGACTGTAGATGGAGCCCAGGTGAGCCCCGATAGACCCCTACCGCCGCGTTAGGGTTCAGGCCTCGCCGGAGACCTGTTCACCGGGGACGATGAACCACAGCCGTTAGATCGTAGTCTAATCGCACGACTTAGATTGAAACATACTGATTAGGGTTTTAGGAGTCGTTGACAAGCGGGACCCCCCTGTCAGTAGCCCGCTGCGCCACGGAGTGCCACTGGGCCGGGTCGTTAGCTTTCCCGCGCTGGCCCAAAAATTCAAATAAGTAATTTTCCAATTTAGTTAAAACTAGATTCTGTCAGTAGATTCAAAAATCAGTTCAGAGAGATTCACTTAACCAAATTGCATGATTCAAATTTTGCTAGAAAGGAAATTCAATTATCTATCCAATCCCATTGGATTTAAATCATTTGGAGTTAGAGTTTATCTATAGAAAAAATAAGAAACATAGACTTTTGCAACTTCAAACATTTTTCAAAAATCAACCATGATAGCTTTTGAGTTGATCCCAACTCTAAAAAATCACATTTGATAATACCTAACTGAATGTGTAATAATATTTAGGTTTATATGCAGTGACTTTGGACTAGTACCAAAATAATACTATATAGGCATTTCTAGTCACTTTAAATCATTTAAATGATAATCTTAAACTTTATAGAATTTGACCAACACTTTAAATCACATTCCCATGTATTAGAATATGTGGTGATGACATGTGTCCACATGATCCCATATTTTAATTGGAGAATATTAAATCTTAATTAATTTCAATGAGTAGAAATTACTTTTCTCAAATAAGATAAATGAAACTAGTTCATTAAATTTTGTGATGAGTGTGATGATGCTAGATCATCAAGTGTGTGCCTTCGTGTGCTAATTAGACTTAGTTAAGTGTTGTTTGGTGATTGTGTACCCTGTATTCATTTATAGATGATAGTACCGACCAAGTCTACGAGGAGGAGGAGTTCTACCCCGAAGAAGACGAAGAGAACTTCAATCACCGCACCAATCAAGGCATGCTATTATTAGCAAGCTAGAATTATACAAGATGACCTAAGGAAGATGCATTAGGCATGCTTGGTTATACTTTCTGATTTATACCATTCCCAGGGTTTACTTGCAAGCTTTACTTTTTGCTTTACCAAAGTTCTTTACTTTTAGTAATGCTTTGTGAGATTTTGGAAAGTAGTATAAATAGCATAAAGAGTATAAAACTAGGCCTATAATAGATGTCATTCTATGGCATGAGATTGAGATTAGCACTCCTCATTAGTGAACACTCTTAACCTTAGTGGCTAGTGCTAAGCATAAAAATTGATGACTTTAGATGGGAATACTTGGTGAAAATGATTATGAAAACCTTGGAATGATGAGTCATTCTATTGAGATGTTTTGACATGTGTTGAGAAACACAAATGGATTTGATGATGAAAATGTTGAGGCATGAGCCTTAGCCCCTTTATAAAAACTAATGGTTGGGTTCGGATGTGATATCATTCCAATTTTACCGTACAACCACAATACCTGCATTGGGTAAGGCTTAGCCGGAAGTTTATATGCATTAGTATGGGTTCCCTCGCGGAGGAGGTTTGAGCTGAGGCTACTTGTTGATGATGTCCACCTATGCAGTGCCCAGGATGGCAGATGGCCATGGTTGGGAGGCCAAGATCATAGGAGAGGTGATTATACTAGAGTGTGTAAAGGAAAGGTTATGATTGATTATCTGCATACTAAGTATGATGATTCAGGGTTATCCCTGACGGATGTATCGAATTTTGTGGTGAAAGTGTACCACCTCTGCAGAGTGTCAAACTATTCAAATGGCCGCGTTCGTGGGCATGGACAGTTGGAGTGGCCATACTGTTCCGTCGTCAGATGTTTTCAAAATGACTTGTGAAGTGATCTATGATTTTGACTTAACCACCACAGGGTTGTGAATATGAAAACTGGGTTCCCAACTTAAAGTGATTTATAACATTTAATTTAGATTTCTTTGCTTCTGAACTCAGTTTAGATAAATCTGGCTTTTTGCAAATTAACTTAGAGCTTAGAATTCCTACTAGAACTACGATACTTGTTAGTGCTAGTTTGCGAGTACTTAAAGAGTACTCATGGCGTTGTCCCCGGCTATTCTCGTGGCCAGACTATGAGGAGGACTATTAGGAAGATGGACAGCAGGACGACTATGACAACCTGGATCATCTCCCATCGTCAGCATTGCCTATGACACTGAAGATGGATCCCACTACTACGCTTATTATTCTGCTGCTTGTTTGCATTAAGACTGGATCATGAGATCCTTTATTTGTGTAAGACCTTATTATGGTTTTTAATGGATGATGTACTGTGATATCCAATTTGTTATGTCTCGCAAAAATGGTAATCCTGGGATTGCGATGTATGGCATAACAGGCATCTGGGATTAAAAATCCGGTGTTGACATATTCTTATTGTGGATCTCCACGATAATATCAAGAAGAACTCACTTTATTTAATTATATTGATGATGCTTTGTTCTCTCATGTGTGAGTAAGTTCCTTGGGTGTGGGAGATGTAATGGATTGGTGAGATGTGATGTGCGTCCGTATATTTTCCATTAGTTTGTGATTGATTTTAATTACTATATTATGTGTGCTTGACTATCTGTGGGATTCCTAATGCTTGTTGTCCAATTAAGGGCCTAGACAACATGATGCTTTGTTCTACATATATAGGATCTTGTTCGCTAGCAGACCAGCGACCCCCGAGTGACAAGGGGGTATCAACGGGAAACTAGTTTGACTCGAGGATCACGAGGAACCACTGTGCTTATTGCATTAGTCCGATCCAAGGATCTTAATCGTCTAGTGACTGACCATGGTTTTGGTAACAAACTAGTAGGATTATTGAAGTTGGGATGAAATCTACCAAGAGGAGTTCCAACTAATTATGGGTTGCTCGCCTAAACAAATACTTATAAGATTAAAATTGTTACACTTATCATTTGTCCACCTGGCATAGTCACTATCACCATGAACTGTATCTCCCCACGCCTTCTTTGTCATCTGCAGAAAACCACAAACAATCAAATCGTTCTTTACTTTTATGCTTTTTATTCTTGAAGTTTACATTTTAGTTTTATTTAAATACATCCAGTTTAATCCAAATTTCATTCTTATTTCCACACTTGTAGTCAATTCACTCGGATACCTGTGACAACTTTGAGTGTCATAGAGACTTCATTCATAAACACTTACCTTTGGGCTCCATGTGGTATCGATAACTATACTTTAAAACTAGCTACAAACGATATGTGCACTTGCAGACATCAAGCTATTTTTTGGCCCCGTTGCCGGAGAGCTAAGCGCTAAGTGTTTGTCTCTTGGCATTTCATGTGTTACTACTACAAAATGGTATCCCTAGGAGACAAAGGGTCTACACGCTCTGGTAGGACCTATTTACCAGATTATATTGAGTGATACGTTGCTAACGTATCCATAATTTTTGATGTTCCATTCTTGGTTTTATCTAATTACTTGTTTTTTGTTCCAACTTTGGAGTACTTTATTTACACTTTCTTGGACTAACCTATTAACAAGAGCCATAATGCCAGCTGCCTGTTTTCTGCTATTTTTGGTTCTAGGAAAGTCAGAAAATGAATATTCTCGGAATTGGATGGGACAAAAGCCAAAGTCAGTTTTTCACCGAGGGACACCCGGAGCCAGAATACGAGATGGAGAGGGGCTAGGGGCTGCCACACCACCTTGCCACGCGGCCCAGCCTGGCCCGCGCCAGGGGGTGGTCTGGCCACCCTAGGCACCCCCTCAGCCTCTCCTTTCGCCTATAAGAGTCTGTAGCCTCTGTCATCTCCATCCCTAGATCGGGAGGGATCTGAAGCTCTTCCCAGCACCCTGCCAGAGGGGAGAATTCACCCCGGAGGCCTTCTTCATCATCATGCAAGCCTCCGGTGTGATGCGTGAATAGTTCATCTCTGGACTACGGGTCCATGTAGTGGCTAGATGGCTGGTTCTCCTCCTTTGTGCTATCATGTTTAGATGTTGTGAGCTCCGTTCATGATCAAGATCATCTATTTGTAATTCATACATGTTGTGTTTGCGGGGATCCGATGGATATTGAGATGCTATTTCAGATTGATTATTGATTCTATCATGTCTTTGTTATTTGTGATCTTGCATGCTTTCCGTTGTTAGTAGCTATCTTGGCCAAGTAGATGCTAGCAACTCCAAGATTTAGTATTTATCCTCGATAGTGGGTTCATGCCTCTAGTAATCTGGGGAAGTGACAGAAATCTCTAAGGTACTAGATGTGCTGTTGCTACTAGGGAGAAAACAACAATCCTTTGTTCATAGAACAATCGTATTGTTTACTTTACACGCAATGCATAATGCAGTTATCCGTTGCTTGCAACTTAATACTAGAGGGGTTTCGGATGATAACCTGAAGGTGGATTATTAGTCATAGATGCAGTTGGATTACGGTCTATGTATAATGTTGTAATGCCCAATCAAGTATCAAAGGAGTCAAGATGAGTAGTATATGCATGTATTGCTTTCTCGATGTTTGTCAATTGCCCCACTGTAATTTGTTCACCCAACATGTCATCTATATTAAGGAGAGCCACCTCTAGTGAACTATTAATCTACAACTGTTTATTGTTTTCTATTTACTTTCTGCAAACTATTACTTTCTTCCACTCGATATGTTTAATCCTTTGTTTTCAGCAAAACTGGTGAGATTGACAACCTCATCGCAAGTTGGGGGCAAAGTTCTATGGTTGTGATGTGCAGGTCTCCACGTTGCTGCTGGCACCGGTAATGCGCCCTGCCAAAGTTCTGCTAACAACACCTTTGAGGTGTTTCCTTGCTCCTACTGGATTGATAACCTTGGTTTCATAACTGAGGGAAAACTTGTTGTTGTGCTCATCATACCTTCCTCTTGGGGTTCCCTAATGGGCTCGATATATTTTGGGCTAACCAACTGATTTTCTGGCGTCGTTGCCGGGGATAGAAGAACAAGAAGAAGCTCCCACGTCAACCACGCGCCAACAATGATTTTCTGGCGCCGTTGCCGGGGAGTCAAGGACATCTTCACAAGGGGAGTCCCTCATAACCAATCTCTTTACTTTGTTATTTTTGTTTTGCTTAGTTTACTTTTTGCTTTGTTTGCTTGTTTCTTTATCAAAAACACAAAAAAATTAGTTTTACTAGTTTGCTTTCTTTATTAAAAACACAAAAAAATGACTACTCTGGAAAACACTAAGTTGTGTGACTTCACTAGCACCAACAACAATGATTTTATGAGCACACCTATTGCTCCACCTGTTCCTGAAGCTACTTTCTTTGAAATAAAACCTGCTTTACTCAATCTTGTTATGAGAGAACAATTTTCTGGTATTGGTAATGAAGAAGCTACTTCTCATCTAAATAACTTTATTGAACTTTGTGAGATGCAAAAGCATAGGGATATAGATGGAGATATCATTAAGTTTAAATTGTTTCCTTTCTCTTTAAGAAGAAAAGCTAAAGAATGGTTGAATTCCTTGACTAGGAATAGTATTGATTCTTGGACTAAATGCAAGGATGATTTCATTAGAAAATACTATTCTCCTGCTAAGATTATATTTATGAGAAGTGAAATAATGAAGTTTAAACAATCTGATAATGAACATGTTGCTCAAGCTTGGGAAAGAATGAAATCTTTGGTAAAGAATTGTCCCACTCATGGACTGACTGCTTGGATGATTATCCAAACTTTTTATGCAGGATTGAACTATTCTTCAAGAAATCTATTGGATTCTGCTGCGGGAGGTACCTTTATGACTATTACTTTGGGTGCTGCAAAAAAGCTTCTAGATAATATGATGGTTAACTATTCTGAATGGCATACTGAGAGAGCTCCACAAGGTAAGAAGGTAAATTCTGTTGAAGAAACCATCTCCTTGAGTGATAAGATTGATGTTATTATGTCTATGCTTGTTAATGGGAAACCCATATTGATCCAAATAATGTTCCCTAGCCTCTTTGGTTGCTCAAGAAGAGCAAGTTGATGTGAACTTTATAACAAATAACAATTTTAGCAATAATGCCTACAGGAATAATTTTGGTAACAACAATTATAGGCCATATCCTCCCAACAATGGTAATGCTTATGGAAATTCCTACAACAATAATAGCAGTGCTCCCTCTGAACTTGAAGTCATGCTTAAAGACTTTATTAGTAAACAAACTGCTTTCAATAAAACTATTGAGGAAAAACTCTCTAATGCTGAAAGAAATATAACATCATTGGCTGAAGCTCAATCTTCTTTGAATAAAATTACTGCTAAACCTGAAACTAATGAGAATCCCTTTGCAGCCACTAATGCCATACAAGTTAGAATTGATGAAAATGTTAGACTATTAGTTGCATTGCATGCTAAGTGGGGAAGAGAGGATGAAATTGCTACAAACATTAGTGTTTGTACTATCACTACCACTAGTGTTGAGGCTAGTAATAGCTCTACTACTTTAGATGATAATTATGATTTTGATCTTGATGGTTGCAATATCTTTGAAGTTATTAAGTTCCTACAAAAGCTTGCTAAAAGTCCTAGTGGTAGTGCTATGAATATGGCCTTTACAAAACACATTATTGATGCCCTCATAAATATTAAAGAAGAAAAGATGAAACATAAAGCTTCTATTCCTATAAAACAAGAAGATGGTTGGGAACCCATCATTAATATTAAAGTGAATGATTTTGATTTCAAAGCTTTATGTGATCTTGATAGTAGTGTTTCTATTATGCCTAGAAGGATTTATGATATGCTAGATTTGCCACCATTAGAAGATTGTTATTTGAATGTCCCACTTGATGATAATGCTAAAAAGAAACTCATGGGGAGTATTAATGATGTTCTTATTATGGTTAACAATGCCTATATCCCCGTTCATTTCTATGTTTTGGATGTTGAATGCAATGCTTCTTGTCCTATTACTTTGGGAAGACCTTTTCTTAGAACTGTTGGTGCCATTATTGATATGAAAGAAGGCACCATTAAATATCAACTTCCACTCAAGAAAGGTATAGAACACTTCCCTAAGAAGAGAGAGAAGATTTATTTTGCCTCTCCTTTGAAAACAAAATTTTCTCTTAATGCTTCTTCATTTGAGAACACTTGATTCTTTTTCTTGCTTCTTATGCCTAACTTAAAGGCGTTAAAGAAAAGTACTTACTGGGAGATAACCCAAAAGTTTTAGATGAGTCTTGGAAGTTATTACTTTAGTAATAACCGCTCCTTATCCTTTTTATTTGCTCTTTTTGCCAAGAGTAACCTCTAATGAGAGAGAAGTAATGATTGGGAAAGTTGCTGTCCCGAAACAGATTTCTATGCTTCACCGTAAAAAATCGTGTAAAATATCTGTACATCCTTTTGAGGTGTGATGTTTTGTGCTTCTTCCCCAGGTTGTTATCTAACTTTTGTTAGTTGAACACTTTTTGATTTGAGCAATGGAAGGTCTTTTAAAAAAATTGTCTTTACCTGCTCTTCTGTTTTGACAGATTTCTGCCATTATTTGCATTTGCTTCTTGTTGGTTCCGTTTTGAGTTCTTTTGGGGAATTGAGATTTTTGAGGGAAGTGCTACAGTAGCTTGTGTTTTAATGGAAGTTTTATTGGTGTTGGAACTGAACCTAAAGACTTATTACCTTGAGTGCACTAATGTTGTTAATAAAGATTGTGTGAAGGAAACATTTCAGGTGTATAGAAGGAATGAGTAATGAGAGGAAGAATGGACTAAAGCTCAAGCTTGGGGATGCCACGCGTGTCACCCCAATAAATATCCATAAAGTACAAGCATCAAAGCTTGAGGATGCCCAAGGCATCCCCTTCTTCATCAATAAAACTCCTAGGTTTCTTGCAAACACTTCATTTTTATTGTTTCATGGACAGTTGTGTTGTTCTTGGAGCGTCTTCTCTTTCGTTTTTGCTTTGGTTTTTTGTTTGCTTTGTTTTCTTAGTTTGCTGAATAAATTGGTTGGACCCCTGCTTTCATGCATTAGTTTTCAAATAGTTTGGTTTGGGTTGCAAAAGAGTAGGAAAGTTCATGCTTAAGTGGTAAAGAGAGCTTGTTTTTGACTATGGCCTATGCTTTGTCATGCCATGCTTGATATTGTTTTGGCTTTATGCTTAGTATTCTTTGCTATAGCATGACTTGTTATAAACAATTGAGATTGCTTAATGTCCCTTTGAAGAATCATGTGTTGTTTTAGCATATTGAAGCATAGTATTGTGGTATTCTCCTTTGATGCTTTATTTGGGTTGACTTGGCACATGCTCACACCATGTTATGACTATCCCAAGTCACCATAGCCTTTATGATCCTTTAGTTTTCAACTTGTAGTATCACTTTATGCTTTGATTAATGATGTTTTATCGCTCTGCATGATTATGGCCATTATTTCTCTCTTAGTTGGTCGCTCCCAGTCTTTTGTTAGCCTCATAACCAAGTATGAGTTCCACTCATGCATCCAACTCCTAAAACCAAGTTATCCCAAAGAGTCCACCATACCTACCTATTAGAATTTTCTATTCCAAGTATATTCATGTTTTTATCTACCTTACGAATTAAACTTGTTATGAGAAAACTAGTGATTAAAGCTCTCACGAACTTGATGGCACACTTTACTTTCTTGCATTTAATAATCTTGAACCATTGCATCCATCTTTGTTTCGTATATGCTTGCGCTTTATAAGTTGAAGTTAGCAGAACCATGTATCATGGGGAACGCTTTCAACATTGCACTTGTATTTTTCTTATGGATCCCGGCGGTGTGAAATAAAAGGGGAACTTGTAAGATCATGGAGTTTGTATTTGTGTTAGAGAAACGCCTGGGCCGCTAGCCTAAGCCATGCCTAATCATGGTGGAAACTTGTAGCATAACCATAATGAGCACTCTATGAGGCATCCTCAATAATAACCTATGCAAATAGCAAATAAAAAGATCACTGAGATGCTCATTGTCTGCTTGCCTTGTCATTTTGATTATGGGATAGCTCCTATATCATGTGCAAGGGGTACCCCGTTGGTGGTTCTCAATGATACATATGTACTTACAATGACAAGAGCTTACTTGTGACTAAAGTTGAGTAGCATGAGGTTCAGTCTTCGTAAGTAAGGGCCCTGAGATTTCAGCTTATAACTTGTCAAGCATATCCTCTTACTTGTGTCACTTTAACCTTAATCACCTTCAAGATGCTTATGATAGGGGCAATGAGAGCTGAAAGCTAATAAGTACCATAATTTTTGGAAGCTCTTTATGAGACTTGAATCCCTACTTCCTTCTATGAAGGCCTTTCTTTTACTTTTATGTTGAGTCTCCACCTTCTATATTTATGCACCTACTTTGAGAGCATAGTGGCCATTCTTAGTTCTATGTGCATTGTCCCAAGACTTGTTGATTGATGCATAGCTTTGATATTGCTTGTTTTAAACTATTTGTATCTACTCACTCTTATGAACTTTGAAGGTGTCCTATGCATTTATTTTTGCTACTCTATGAGGGACAAGCTGAATACCACTATGCTATGTTCTCTTTATGTGAAACAAACAAACGTCTTGCAAAGCATTGTTATTCATGAATCTTTTGTTTGTGCCTTTTCATGTTGCAACATAGTTGCGTTGCCTTACTGTTAGAACTTTGTCTTTTATGTTATGATTGAAGTGCTATGATCCCATCTATCATTGTTTTACAAATACTTTGATCAAATTTATGTTGGTGCATTCCACCTCAAAAATTATTCTTTCTTTTTATCACTTACCTACTCGAGGACGAGCAGGAGTTAAGCTTGGGGATGTTGATATGTTGCTAACGTATCCATAATTTTTGATGTTACATGCTTGATTTTATCTACTTTCTTGTGTTTTGTTCCAACTTTGGAGTACTTTCTTTACACTTTCTTGGACTAACCTATTAACAAGAGCCACGGTGCCAGCTGCCTATTTTCTGCTATTTTTGGTTCCAGGAAAGTCAGAAAATGAATATTCTCGGAATTGGACGGGACAAAAACCAAAGTCAGTGTTTCACCGAGGGACACCCGAAGCCAGAATACGAGACGGAGAGGGGCCAGGGGGCCGCCACACCACCTGGCCGTGCGGCCCAGCCTGGCCCGCGCCAGGGGGTGGTCTAGCCGCCCTAGGCACACCCTCGGCCTCTCCTTTCGCCTATAAGATGCCTCCGATACAGAAACCCTAGGTACTCGATCAAAATTCCACGAAAGAATCTATAGCCGCCATCATCTCCATCCCTAGATCAGGAGGGATCTGAAGCTGTTCCCGGCACCCTACCGGAGGGGAGAATTCACCTTGGAGGCCTTCTTCATCATCATGCTAGCCTCCGGTGTGATGCATGAGTAGTTCATCTCTGGACTATGGGTCCATGTAGTAGCTAGATGGCTGGTTCTCCTCCTTTGTGCTATCATGTTTATATCTTGTGAGCTCTGTTCATGATCGAGATCATCTATTTGTAATTCATACATGTTGTGTTTGCGGGGATCCGATGGATATTGAGATGCTATTTCAGATTGATTATTGATTCTATCATGTCATTGTTATTTGTGATCTTGCATGCTTTCCGTTGTTAGTAGCTATCTTGGCCAAGTAGATGCTAGCAACTCCAAGAGTTAGTATTTATGATCGATAGTGGGTTCATGCCTCTAGTAATCTGGGGAAGTGACAGAAATCTCTAAGGTACTAGATGTGCTGTTTCTACTAGGGAGAAAACAACAATCCTTTGTTCATAGAACAATCGTATTGTTTACTTTACACGCAATGCGTAATGCAGTTATCCGTTGCTTCCAACTTAATACTAGAGGGGTTTCGGATGATAACCTGAAGGTGGATTATTAGTCATAGATGCAGTTGGATTACGGTCTATGTATAATGTTGTAATGCCCAATCAAGTATCAAAGGAGTCAAGATGAGTAGTATATGCATGTATTGCTTTCTCGATGTTTGTCAATTGCCCCACTGTAATTTGTTCACCCAACATGTCATCTATATTAAGGAGAGCCACCTCTAGTGAACTATGGAGCCCGATCCTTTCTTTTACCATCAATCTACAACTGTTTATTGTTTTCTGTTTACTTTCTGCAAACTATTACTTTCTTCCACTCGATACGTTTAATCCTTTGTTTTCAGCAAAACCGGTGAGATTGACAACCTCATCGCAAGTTGGGGGCAAAGTTCTGTGCTTGTGTTGTGTAGGTCTCCACGTTGCTGCTGGCACCGGTAGTGCGCCCTGCCAAAGTTCATCTAGCAACACCTTTGAGGTGTTTCCTTGCTCCTACTGGATTGATAACCTTGGTTTCATAACTGAGGGAAAACTTGCTGCTATGCTCATCATACCTTCCTCTTGGGGTTCCCCAATGGGCTTGATATATTTTGGGCTTAGCATTGAGCGCCTGCCTATTCAAAGGCATGAGGAAATTATTGAAAAAAATTAAGATCAAATAAGGTTAAAGTTGAAAAGCTAAGTGATTTTATGGAAATCATGTCCATTTATAGTACAACTCCCAAGAAAGCTGAGAAAACTCTCATAGAATACAGTGCTCCAAATTCTGCTTTTCTTAATCAACCAATAGAATTTCCTAATCCTGGAGTTAGAGAATATCAATTTGATGGTGGAATTATTAAAATTTTGCAGGAAAAAGCTTTCAGTGGAAGGGAAGATGAAGACCCAGGAAGACATCTTAGAGAGTACGACAATGTGATAACATCACTTGGACCAAAAGGTTTGCCAAGAGACTTCTCTCGTCTAAAATTATTTTGTTGGTCTCTTAAAGGTAAGGCTCTAGACTGGTTATATTCTCTCCCTCGTCATTACATTAAATGTTGGGAAAATTGTATTGTTAAATTCATAAAAAGGTTTAATCCTTTTAAAAAGGTAACTAAAAATAGAAAGAATATAGGCAACTTTAGTCAGAACATGGGAGAAAACTACCCACAAGCCTGGAATAGATTCTTTGGAATGATCAATAGTATTCCTAATCATGGCTATTCTAAATCAACTATTTGCCATTTATTTTGCCATGGTCTTAATACTCAATGCAGAGAGTTGCTTGACTTATCAGCAGGAGGATCGATAAATCTTTAACTAATAAAGTATGTTTGGAGTCGATGTCTACTAGGGCTAAGAATTATTCTTTATATAATCCTGATTTCGGCACTAAGATGGAAAAAGGGATACTTCGTATAACTCCTGAAGTACGCAAATCAATGAAAGAAAAAGGTATACCTTATGAACTGGTTAAGGAAAACAAAGTAGACTTGTTACAAGTTTTTACTGAAGATGATGAAACTAGAAAAGTTTTTCAAGAATTAAAATATGACAAGCAAAATCTCATAATAACCTGCATAAGCAATTTCAATGACATAAGAAGATTTTTATGGAACTCATGGAAAACTATGATGAGATTGGTCATGAAATAAAATTATTTCACAAGTACCTTAGTATGATTGAAACCCAATGTGAACAAATAACATCTGGTTACCAATTTTTCTTCAAGATGATATAGATATTCCTGTTTCTACTAATGTTGTTACAAGGGGAGGTGCACTTGTTACAGGACCATTAGAACCACCGAAATATGAATCTAAAAAGATCGAAAGGAAAAAGCCTTGCTAACAACAAGCCAAGAAGATGATACACTGGTGGATCCTCAAGATGAAACTGCCCAGGAAACACAAGATCAAGCCATGGAGGAGCAAAATGATGCACAAGATGACCGTTATGGCTCTGATGCAGAGACATTTGATCCAAGATAAGAAAAAGACATAAGCAATGAAGATGAAGTTGTTGTAGTAGAAAAGAAGAAGAGCAATAAGCAGCAACAAAAGAAAGCAAGAAAAGATCCCGATCCTACACAAAATGTGAAAGACAAGAATAAGAAAGGTGAGCAAAAGCTTCCTTATCCAGATCAAAAAAAGAAAGCACCAGATCAGGTAATATATGATTCTTTTAAAAAGGCACTTGATGATCTTCGTCTGGAAATTCCATTTGCGGATGCAATAGAAGTTCCTACCTATTCTAAATTCCTCCATGATATTCTTAGTAGAAATAAAGAAATAACTGAAATCATTACCATGGTGACTAGTTATCCTGTTAATGGGAAGCTATTGTCTAAATCGGGATATCCTGGAATACCAACTATTTCATGCTCAATTGGCAAAACAGATATTCACAATGCCATGTGTGATTTAGGTGCAGGAGTTAGTGTAATGCCATATTCCCTCTATAAAAGGTTAGGATTAGGGGATTATTCCCCTACTACTATCACTTTATAGATGGCTGACAAGTCCACTAAACAACCCATTGGTATGATTGAGGATGTTCTACCTAGAATAGATGAGCATGTTATTCCCACTGATTTTATTATCCTTGAAATGCCAGAGGATGAAAAATTATCCATAATACTTGGAAGACCTTTCCTTAGTACTATAGGAGCGTCAGTTGATTGTGGTGAGGGGAAAATAATCTTCAATGTTTATGATGCTGAAATCATCCGGTATTTTCCAAAGAAGCTGGAAGTAGGAGAACGATATATTCCATCGGCAAAATGAGTTCATGTGATACGTGCCTTTGATAAGGGGCAACCCAAGGTAAGAATTCGAGAACAGAGAAGGGGTTGAATTATTCAACCATTCTTAATAAAATGCTTAATGAGAGTCAACCCATCACATTAATAAAATAAATTAAAGAATAAAAAATTTAGTGCATTCCTACAACTTTTTCACAGACATTCTTGTGGAAGCGCCCGTGAAGATGCAGCTATCAAAAAGTAGTAGAAATATCGATTAAACAAGCGTAGAATAAGTATAAAAAATAAAAGTTTGAGTTTTATGTACAAAAACTAGCTTAATCATTTTGTCCAGATTAAAAAGTGAATCTCCAGTCGAGGAGAAGAAGTTCGGTAGTACTAAAAATCCTTCTCTATACATGCTATTGTTGGTCGACAATTTTTACTGTCATTTTTCTGTCAAAAACAAGGTGTTTCACTAAGTTTCAGGATAAGAAAGAATTCTCGAAGAAATAGAATTTTTTTGATGTCTACTGAAGGTTTAACAACTAACTATACGGCGGGAATAAAAATTCCGGCCGTATAGTTTGGCCGTATAGATATCTTTGCCATCGATAAATTTTCTTTCTTAGGTACAGAAGGTTTAAAGAACAACTATACGGCGGGAATAAAAATTCTGGCCGTATAGTTTCGGTCATACAGATATCGATGCCTTCATCAAATTTCTTTTCGAGGATACTGAAGGTTTGACAACCAACTATACGGTGGAAATAAAAATTCTGGTCGTATAGTTATCGATGCCTGTTTCAGAAAATTTATCTCGAGGTTCCAGAAGGTTTGACGACCAACTATATTGCGGGACCATTTTGATCCGGTCGTATAGTTGCACCCGTATAGCTGTGATCTGGCATAAAGAAATCCTAATTGTCAACGCCACCACAACTATACGGCTGGAACTACTTATCCCACCCGTATAGTTGTGGCCGTATAGTTCGGCGCGACCACTTAATCACACTGGGGCGGCTAGGGTTCATCCTCCTCCTCACTTTTTCTCTCATATTCTCTCTCCAAACCCCTCAAAACCCACCTATAATTCTTGATTCTTCGCGGATTTCATTCGTTTTAGTTGGGGAATCAACATATTGGTACGTTTCTCTCCCTATCCATGCTTTATTTTTAGAATTCCATGGTTGAAACTCTCACATTTATCTAGTGGATGAACTCAAGCTTATTTTGTTTTTCCTTTTGATTTCTCACGTTAGGATTAAATTTTTGCATGTAGAATCGTTCGTATATCATGTAGAAACTATATGCCTAAGGTTTCATGGTGAAAATTTCAGTGCATCAAGATGAACAAAATTGGTAGAATTTTTCGCAAGAGCAAGTGCCAACATGGCGAGAGCTCGGGGCTCCAAGCCAAGCTCAACAACAAGTTGGCCATGGGTTCATCAAGGAGGGCGATGCCCACACATTGGGTCGATGATAGCTTTCTCACCATGGCAGGGTTGAGGGCGGGCTTCGACCTCATGTGTGAAAAAGCAGGGCTATCACTACTCTCCTACCCAGGCCACAATACTTACACTAAGCTCACCTATGAGTTCATTAACTCTTTCTACGATGACTACAAGGAGAAAGGTAATGCATGCACGGTAAGCTTCACCATAAACCAGCAGCCATATGAAATAACTTTCCAACAATTTTGTGATGCTTTTGTCGTCCCTCATAATGCGGAGTCAACTATTACAAATTTATATAGCGTCTCAAGTGGAGAAATTTGGGAGGTTATTTCTGTTAACGGTGGCAGGGACTTCTACCAGAAGAAGATGTCCACCATTCAGAACCAAACAATTCGCTACTACACCTTGTTCCTCGCTAATACACTGTTGGGAAGAGGAGATACTGGTTCCATGGCGAATGTGGACATGGCCATGATCACCAAGGCACTCTTCCCCAATGCACCGCAAATCCCCAATCATGTGGCTCTACTCCTCCAGCACCTTCGCCACTAGAGCAACAAAAAGAAAGGTGACATTCGCATTGGTGGATTGGTAACCCAGATTGCCCCAGCATTGAACATTACATTACCTTTGATGCAACCTGTTGACGGCTCCAAACTTATGGATGTCAAATATATGACTGCTTGTGGTCTCCTCGGTGTTTACTGAGCTCACAACAGGCTCCGAGCATATAAGTTTTGTTATCTTGATGATGCACAGGTTGAGCAAGTTCCGTTTCCCTATCCACAATCCTTCACAATTGTGGAGAAGGACAACTGGATCGTCACCAATGATCAAGTGGTGGAGATCATGGCTGAATTCCATCCTGATCAAGAAGAAGATGAAGAAGGAGAGCAACAGGATGAGGATGAGAAGGAGTAGGAGCAGGAATACAACCCTGCTTGGGAGGGGCAGCAACAACAACAGGGGGATCCTAGGACCCATGGCCCAATCAGCAGCAGCAGGTTCAACAACGTCCCCTATCAAGAGTTTCTATAGCTCAACCAGCGTGTTGGGGAGATTGACCACATGCTACACGGAGTGAATGAGGATGTTAGTGCCTTAACTCACAACTTCAGTCACTTCATGACCCACTTCCCTGACTACTACCAGCAGTATCCGCACCAGCCACCGAACGACGGCAACAACTAAGCCTTGCAACAGCCTAAGCTTAGGAGAGGTATAAAAACCTCCAAACCTTGCATTCATATTTTTATTTCTTCAGAATTGCATGTTTACTTTCAGTTCGCATTCCAAAACCAAAAACACAAAAAAATAGTTGTAATTTTTATTGCAAATTTGTTTCTTTGTTTCTCCCGGAGATTGCTCAATTTCAGGTGACTTGGGAATAGGGAAATATAGAGGGGGTTCGACTCAAGAACGAGAATGAAGCAAGCAAGAGGAGGTATCAAATCCCTTTCATCACCTTTTCTGCAACTTTAAATTGAGCCTACAATTATTTACTTGCTTGCACTTGAGCCACTCGCCACTTAGCTTGTTATCCTATAAGTTCTATTCCTTTGCCAATGTCTCCTTTTTAGCTTTGAAAAAATGAGCAATGAACTTGGTTAAAAAATATTTCCAACATCTTTACAACAAGAAAAAGCATCCAATAGATGACTTGAGTCCATATTTAGCCCAAAGGATTTGATTTTAGAACTACTCAACCCCATTCGAGCTTAATGTAAATAGACTCGATAGCACTCTTGAATGAAATTGTCTGATAAAATGGATGCTTCGTCTAGTGACTAGTAGGATTATTGAAGTTTGGGTAACAATGAGCTTAATTGCTACGCAACTTGAAGGATCTTAATCGTCTAGTGACTGACCATGGTTTTGGTAACAGACTAGTAGGATTATTGAAGTTGGGATGAAATCTACCAAGAGGAGTTCCGGCTAATTATGGGTTGCTCGCCTTACATATATACTTATAAGATTATA
Source organism: Avena sativa (assembly GCA_916181665.1). Classification (NCBI taxonomy): domain Eukaryota; kingdom Viridiplantae; phylum Streptophyta; class Magnoliopsida; order Poales; family Poaceae; genus Avena; species Avena sativa. The sequence goes on from OV702291.1 coordinate 567,841,427, forward strand.
ATTGTTATACTTATCATTCGCCCACCTGGCACAGTCACTATCACCATGAATTGTATCTCCCCGCGCCTTCTTTATCATCTGCACAAAACCACAAACAATCAAATCATTCTTTGGTTTATACTTTTTATTCCTGAAGTTTACATTTTAGTTTTATTTAAATACATCTAGTTTAATCCAAATTTCATTCTTATTTCCACACTTGCAGTCAATTCACTCGAAGACCTGTGACAACTTTGAGTGTGATAGAGACTTCATTCCTAAACACTTACCTTTGGGCTCCCTATGGGATCAATATCTATACTTCGAAACTAGCTACAAACGATATGTGCACTTGCAGACATCATGCACCTATGTCTAATGTGCTAGGCATGGAGGTGTATCCTCTTCTTGTTTCTTTGGTTGCTTTTGCATTGCATAGCTTTTGCATCTTTAAGAATGTTCGACAATCTTTCATGAGGTGGTTGGATTGTCTTCTTCCTGCTGAATCGATGTAGAACTGCATATTACAGGGTCCTTCCAGTATGCATTGCGGACATGGGTGGGTCCTAAGTTCTTGGCTGGTATTACTGTGCTGATTAACCTCCTCCGTCTTCGTCCCTGTTGCGGCGGTACCCGCTGTTGTAGTCGTTATCCCTGTTGTTGCCTTCACCCGAACAACTGGCCACGACGTATCTTGGTCCTGTGTTTCGATCATTGTTTTGTTGCCTCCTGTCACTGCCGTGTTTATCTCCGTCTTCTTCGGGTGACCACGCTCGCTTGTTATGTAGAGCATCTTCTCCATCAGCCCATCGTTTTGCTATGTCCATTAACTGTGAAATTGTCTTGGGTTTGACTCGCCCCAGTTCTTCTATGCATTCTCGGCGGCGTAGGCCGTCATTGAAGGCCTCAATTGCCTTTTCATTGGATATGGATTCGGCTATATTTTTGATGATGTTCCATAACTGGATGAATGCTCTTATTGACTCTTTGGGCTTCTGTTTGCATGCCCGCAGTTGCTCTAAAGACACGGGTTATTTGAATGTGGAATGAAAGTGTCGGATGAACTTGTCTTTGCGGTTGTTCCAGCTGTGGATAGAATCTTCGGGTAGCTGTCTAAGCCATGACCTTGCGGCGCAGGTAAGGTGTAATTGTAAGCTTTGCATTGCTATGGCTGTTGAGCCGCCCTGTATCTTGACAGTCGCCAGGTAATCTACTAGCCAAGCTTCGGGTTCTTGGAGTCCATCATATTTTTCAAGGTCATGTGGAAGTTTAAAATCCTTCGGTACTGAGGCTTTTCAAATCTGCTGAGCAAAACAGCTAGCTCCGCATAGCTCGTATCCGTCTTCATTGTCCTCATCATGCTCTCTTCGGCTATTATTGTCCTCCCTTGTATTGCTTCGTGGCTCTAGTCCTAAAGGATGCTCCCGATGTGGAAATTGTGCCCACCTGGTGTGGCCCGTGTGCCTAGGGCTGCTGTGACGGCGTGGTGATTTTTCGGGTTGATGCGTGAGTCCTTGTTTTGCTTGTGAAAGAGTTGCCCCTACTATGCCGAGGTTCATTAGGGCAGAGCGGTGGAGAGCTGCACGAGGATCGTCGGGTGTAGGTTGGGTTGTGATCAGGTATGTTTGTGCGGCCACAATTGCTGCTTGATCCATTTTTTTGATGTCTCATGCTTGATCTACTAACATGAATGATAGATCGAGGTCTTGGATCAGTTTGTTTCTTTCTGCTTTGGGGGTGTTCTGCAATCGAGATATTCCCATTCCTGGCGGTACACCTCCTATTACGCTCCCGGACTTCCGAGTCGAGCTGAGTTGTGCCCGTCATAGGTTAGATTCGTCGGCTAGCCTTTTTCTTTTGTCAAGTTGCCTCTTCATCCTTAGTAGGTCTCTTTTCTTGTGGTGAAGCAGGTACTGATATGCTAATAAATCTTTGTGTGAGGCATCGCCTGTCATTGGGACCGCACCCGAGATTGCTTCTCTAGCCTTTTGCCATGTCGTTGCTGGTAGCCGAAGGGTCCGTCTTTCTTTGTTGTCTGGTTCTGTTCCTCCTCCTGGTACTATGTGTTTATCCGCAGTTCCTCCTCCATTTCCATGATCTCCTTCGTTGCCGTGATTTCCTGCATTATCATCCGATAAAATATCATTGGGATCAAGGATAGGGTTACCGTTAGAGTCTCGCAGTGTCGAGGTGGTTCCATTGATCATGCACACTTGGTGGCGCGTGACATATGGACTTTTGGTGTCATCATCTGAGTTGGCGAGGACACTGTCGGATGAATTGGAGAAAACTGTTGAATTTTGTTCTGGGTAGATTTCTGCCATCCTTATCCCGAAGTTGATACTTTCACTAATTTCCTCGGGTTCAGAGCTTGCTGGGATTTCTCCGCGTGGTGGAGTTAATGGAGAATCAGATCTGAAGGATTGATTGCCATAAAGACCATCAAGGTCCCCCAGATCCTTCCAATCCTGCTTGTTTTTGTCGGGTGCTTTAACTTTCACCGTTGTATCCATGGAGGACCCGATGGATGAAGCTGGAACTACTGTGAGGGTAGTTTGCCCTACCGACAGTTCTGATGCAATCAGGGCCAAAGGGCGTGGCTCTTGAGGATTTTCAACTTGGAAGTGGAAACTTCGGGTGATCAGATCGGATCCGCCGGGTAAATCGGCGGGTACTATCACAGGGGTGGGCGAGCGTGGATCTACTTTTGTGGGGTTTCTGTTTGGCGAAAAGAATTCCGCCGAATCCATGGTTCCAGAGTTCAAGTTCCCCACAGACAGCGCCAATTGATGAGGGGAGATCTAGGCAATGTCCATAAAGAGGGACTTAGGGTTTCGCGGAAAAGAGAACACTGGGGATTTCGTAGGAAGTCAAGAAACAATGGTATCAAAGTCACCTGAATATTACGAGAGATTGCTTGGTTACAAATCACTTGGGGATTGTTCGGTAGTCTCGCCTATGCTTCTCCCGTCCTATATATAATAGGACGGGTCTCAAAGCTGTATGCGGATAGGTTACATAATTACAATACCAACTCTAGGTCGGTCATTGTTCCTGTTTCCTATTATAATCTTTGTCGGTTGCTCTGTTGGATCTTCATATTGGCTTATCATGGGTCGTAACCTTCTTTGCAGGTCCTAGGTATCAAATCATAAGGACCCGAGTAATCATACCTATGTCACCTAAGGATTAGTCAAAAGTCAAATCTTTCTAACTTTGACCAAAAATTTAGAAACAAATAAAAACATCCACAATATTAAATTGACACATTAGTAAAATATACTTTATGGTGAATCTACTGACATTGATTCAGTATTGTAAATGTTCATATTGTTGTGTATAAAATAGGAGTTCGGAGTCCTTCACCATCGTCCTGAACCAGCCTACCTTTTGGGAAGGAGTGGTCAGTAATTTTAGCCTCAATCTATCTACAAAGTCCTTCACTATCATTTAATTAGCATGCCTACGTGTGAACTAAAATTATTGTCCGTATGCTTGGTAGTTAGGAATTTGAGTTTTTTTTGTTTGAGGAATTATAAACATCAATGGTCATATCATGGAAAGTTTCCTTTAGATTTTAGGAGTGATAAGCCATATATGCAACTCTGTTTCCTTTGGAATTTGTTAGAGAAACATCAATCAATTGTTTTCTATTTCTTCCATATATTCATGATCAACATCACATATTTATTTAGTTTTTTCTCACACTGTTCCTTGTGACTTTAAGGAAAAACTCAACCAGTATGCTGATAAGTGTGACATAGGTATGATTACTCTGATCCCTATGATTTGCTACCTAGGGCCTGCAGAAAGGCTTACGGCCCATGAAGAGTCAAGATGAAGATCCATAGGAGCAACTGACAAAAATTATAGTTGTATTAGGAAAGAGGAACAAAGACCGACATCGAGTTGGTGTTGTAATCATGGAACCTATTCGCATACAGCTTTGAGATTTGGCCTATTGTATATAGGACGGGAGAATCCTAGGAAAAGCACCGAACAATACACAAGCGATTTGTAACATAACAATTCTCTCAATATTTAGGCGACTTTGACTCCATTGTTTTCCTGACATCCGATAGAATCCCCAGCGTTCTCTTTTCCACAAAACCCTAAGTCCTTCTTTAGGGACATTACCGAGATCGCCCCTCGCAATTGGCGCCATCTGTGGGAAACCTGAATGCTGGAACCATGGATTCGGCGGAATTCTCTCTTCCAAGCAGCAACTCAACAAAAGCAGTTCCACACCCGCCCACCCCCGTGATAGTACCCGCTGAAATCAACGGTGGATCTGATCTAATCATCAGAAGCTTCCACTTCCAAGTAGAAGATCCCCAAGAATCACACCATTCTGCCCTGATTACATCAGAACCGTCGGTGGAAAAGACTGCGCCTACAACGATACCAGCATCATCTGTCAGATCCTCCATGGAGGTCACGGCACACGTCGAAGCACCAGAAGAAAACAAGCAAGATGAGATGGATCTAGGGGACCTCGACGGTCTTTACGACAATCTCTCCTTTGGATCAGATTCTCCACTAACTCCACCACGAGGAACAACCCCAACAAACTCTGAACCCGAGGAAAGCAGCAAAAGCATCGACTTTGGGATAAGGATGGCAGAAATCTACCCAGAACAGAAACTAACGGACTTCACTGATCCACTCGACAGTATCTCCCTCAATTCAGATGACAATGCCACCAGTTCATATATTACCCAGCACATGGTATGCGTGATCATCGGAGATGCATCAACCTAGCAAGACTCCAACAGTAATCCTATTTTTAACCCTGATGATATCCTATCAAGCGACAATACAGGAAACCATGGGAACAAAGGAAATCGTGGAAACAGGGAATACGCAACAAACAACCCCGTAACCCCAGGAGGAGGAGAACCACACGGAGGCGAGAGGCAAACTCTCTGGCTTCCAGCCGAAGCATGGGAAAAAGGAAGAGAGGCAATATCAGGTGTATTACCCATGACAGCTGACGCCAGGCGTGAAGATCTATTAGCGTATCAATATTTGCTGCATCATAAAAAAGAGACCTACTAAGGATGTAAAGACAGCTTGACGAACGATAAAGGCTTGCTGACGAATCCAACCTACGACAGGCACTGTTAAGCTCTACCCGAGCATCAGGGAGCGTAACAGGAGGAGCACCGCTAAGAAGGGGAACATCTCAACTACACAACATCCCCGAAGCAGAAAGAAGTGAACTGATCTGGGATATGGATCTGTCTATAATGTAGATAGATCAAGCAGCAAATATCAAGGCAAAAATGGCTCAAGCAGCAATTGTGGCTGCACAAACATACCTGATCACCACTCAACCTGCACCCGACAATCCTCGTGCAGCTCTCCACCGCTCCGCCCTGATGAACCTGGGAGCATCTCTTGCGCAGGCAGAGCAAGGAACCATGCGGCAACCTGACAGATCCCCATGTCGTCACAGCATCCCTCAGCAAGTAGGTCACACCCGACGATCATGATCGCCACATTGGGTCCACTTCTCGGGATCGGAGCCGCAGAACGACACAAACACACAACAAAGGATCGATTGATCCAGGGAAGAGCATAGCAACCGAAGATACTATGACGGTGAAAGTGAGGAAGAGCAAGAACTATGCGGAGCCAGTTACTTTACCTGACGGGTTCGCAAGACTCTAGTACCAAAAGACTTCAAACTACCTCATGATCGTCAGAAATATGACGGTGTCCAAGAGCCCGAAGCCTGGTTAACATATTGTCTGGCCACAGTCAAGCTACAAGGCAGCTCCAAGGCACCGCAATGCAAAGCTTACAGCTACACCTAACCGGTGCAGCTCGCTCTTGGTTAAGACAACTACCCAAAGATTCTATCAGCAGCTGGAACAACCTGGAGGACAAGTTCATCCAAAATTTCCAGTCCACTTTCAAGCGACCTGCATCTCTGGAAAAATTGCGAGCCTACAAGCAAAAGCCAGGAGAATCAATACGAGTCTTTGTCCAACGTTGGAACATTATAAAAAACTTGGTTGAATCCATATCCGACGAAAGAGCAATCGATGCCTTCAATGATGGACTTCATCGGCAGGAATTCATTGAAGTGATGGGACGAATCAAACCAAAGAAAATTTCACAGCTGATGGACATAGCCAATCGTTGGGCCGATGGAGAAGACGCATTACACAACAAAAGAGCCCGCTAACCCGAGCAAGACAGGGATAGGCGCAATAACGATAGAAGGCGACGAAACAACAATGGGTATATCACACCAAGTTATGTTGCAGCCAATTTTTCTGGAGGGGACAACTGATGAAGCAATGACTACATCAACGGGTACCGTAGTAACATGGGCGGCGCTGGTGGAAGCCAGCCGCAGCAACAATACCAGCCAACAAATCAAGACCCACCTATGTCGGAAGGACAAATGTTGGAAAGGCCATGCAATATGCACTTCTACGTCGACTCAATAAGGAAAAGACGATCCAATAACCTCCAAAAGGACTACCGAACATTCTTAAAAATGCAAGAGCTATGCAACGCAAGGGAAACTGAAGCAGCAACCCGAGGCTACGTTACTACACCTGGCGCTTTTTCTATCAGCACAACACCACCACCACCAGGGCATCCACCAGCAGGACAACCGAAAAACACAACAAAACCAAGAAGATGAGTGCCCAAGGTCAAAGGGAGCAATGTCGATGATCCAGAAGGGACGACCCTCCAATAGAACACACAAGATGATCGCCAGACAAGTGAATATGGCAGAAACAGCACCAACTCCTACATCGGAGTATCTTCATTGGTCAGAACAAGAAATAATCTTCAACAGAGCTGACCACCCACATCGGGTCCCACGACCTGGTCAATCGACACGCATAGTGGAGGCAAAAATCGGTGGGTTTGACATGAGCAAGGTTTTCATGGATGCAGGGAGAAGCATCAACCTCATCTATGCCAAAACCCTGTGGGCAATGAATTGGTCCCTGACAAATCTAGCACCAACGGATACAACTTTTCACAGAATAGTTACAGGCAAAGCTGAAACTCCTTTGGGCAAAGTACACCTCGACATGGTCTTCGGATCAAGAAGCAACTTCAGTGCGAAAAGTTAGAATTCAAAGTCATGGACTGGCCATCACAGTATCACGTGATCCTAGGACGACCAACTTTCGCTAGATTCTTGGCAGTACCCCACTATGCATAACTGGTGCTAAAAATGCCAGCCCCCAATGGGGTCATAACAGTAAAAGGAAGCTTCAACCATTCAGATAGATGCGATCGAGAATTCAACAAGATATCAGAATCGTTCGGGATGGAGAAACAATTTGGTCAGCTGAAAATAGCGGATGAAGAACTACTACACAAAGGACACAGCGAGCGAACCCTAGAAAATCAGGAGCACCGCACACCTGCAGAAACTACCTATTCGGCCTCCACCTTTGGTCCCTGATAGGAGGACTGAGTCGTCAGTTTTCCCAAGTACAAGCGACCTAGTAAACCAACTACTTTTCTCTCAGGTCCGTCGTACAGACACGACGCCTCTAGTCGAAAAAGATTACACCTACCTCAAGCCAATAAGAAGGATGATGGAGCACCTCAAGACAGAAGCAGCGATTTTTAGGAAAATTCATTACTCTTACACTCAATAGGGCCAATGACCAGGCGATTATGCCCATGCAATGTATCCATTTATAATTATCAATGAATAAAGAAAGTACCTCTCGGCATAAAGAATTCTAAGGCACATACAGGCAGTTATGCAAAGAGACATCAGTTTGTCGAGTCCCCAACAAAAGAATACAATATACAATCAAAATCTCGCACAAAGCATCGGACCTTTTTGAAAAGTATAAATAAGCTCTATACTGTGTTTTCTTCTATAAAGTACAAAGCTACACAATAAGAGCAGAAGCAGTCAGATAGAAAAGTTCATAAAAACTCCTCGTCTGCCTCTAGGCACCTTCAAACAATTGTAATTACAGGTCTACGAGCGACGAAATAATGAGGCACCATGTCAACAAGACCACCATCGGCAGGAGATGGTAGTCCCGACGATATAACATCCAAATCTAGCGTCGGATGATACACATGGACCCAAGACAGTGCAAGTTTGGCACCTGCCACAAGTTTAAGCTTTACAAAATGATGAATTCGCTCACCCTGTCGAAACTTCACCATCAAATCAGCCAAAGTATAAGGCTAGGGATCCCGAGGAAACATAGCATTGTAAACCATGGCCAACGATCTACGACAGCACTCGACAAACTTCTCCACCTCGGATACACGATCCTGAAGCAGAGCCATAGCATAAGCACGTCGGTGATCAATCCAAAAATCTGTCTTAGAATTTTGCGAAGCAGACATGAGGGCTTGAATTCGGTTGCATAGACGTTGGGATTCTTCCCTCTTGCACAATCGAAGGCCTACAAAAAAGAGAAAAACATCGGCATCCCGTAAAAAAGGGGAGCAGTAGGAAGCAAAAGCAAAAGGGCTTACACAACATCTTCTCACTAGAACCGGAAATCTCATCCAAGAAGTACGCCTCATGATCAAGGGCCTGGTGCATTTTTGATTGGGCAACATCCACCATTGATTGAACCATCCGGAGTTTCCTCTCAAGCTTCTTCAACTACTCAATTTTCTCAACATATAACGATGGGTCCACTGTACGGACAATGGCCATCTCGTTTGCACCCTTCCCAGATGTGGACGGGGTGGCATCCGACATCTACGCGGGCACATGAGGAACAACAGAATCACTCAAAATCTGGCAAGGCACACGAAGGATAGAAAACCTTTAGCAAACAGAGAGCCACTCATATGCATATACACAAAAAATTATCTTCATTAAAAGGAAGCATTCTAGCAACATGATAAGTTCAATCTTCATTACAAAAGTATTAGAAGAAGCATGGAAAGCTATGAAACAAAGCTACGAAGCTGATTTTTCCAAAGACAAAGTCGCACTAGCAGAAGGAGCACTAGCTATAGTAGGAGCAGCAGCCGAAGAAGGAGCACCAGTCGAAGAAGGGGCAGTTGATTTCTCTGTCCCTGAGATTATGCCTAAAAGAAACCAAGAATATTTCTTGGCCCTCTTAATGAAAGGCTTCAAATCAACAGCTTGGCCTTTGGAGTTGACTGGGACAAATGAGCTAACCTTCTCCCAGTTGACTTGCTCGCCGTGCGCCATCGCTAGTGACATCGAAGTTTCGGCACCGCTCTTCGACTGAGTCACGCTGTATCCAACAACTGTACTGGGGTCGGTACCAAAAACAGCGACGAGGTCATTTAAGTCAGCAGGTACCTCCTTCGATGGGAAAACTTCAGCATACAAGCTCTTGAAAGCATGGTGTCAGGGGGATGACCTCCGGATACCCCAACCAGACAAGAACTACGGCAGTCGGTTCACGTCTGGTTGACTGAGCGCAGCCGGACACGAGCAAGTCATATCGGCTACTTTACGGTAGCCGGAACCACGAGGAGCAGCAAGGCACGGGACTGGCTACATCAGTGTAGCCGGACTCAATCAGGAGGACAGTGCGACGTGCTGCACAGTGCACCGTACGCCCTGGTACGATGACAAGACCCGCAACTACACGGCCATACCGAAGACTTTGCTGGGTGACGTGGGAACAGTGGCCAGATGCTGACGATAGGCTCGCATGGCGTTCACTGTACCCACGATGACCCTACTGCATGTACTCTGATGGGATGTAAGCATACCGGATACTGTAGATGACCAGCCAGCTAGGACCCGCCTGTGGGGCCCGCCAGCCGGACTGGCCAGTGAGATCGTTGCCTCTCTACCTATATAAGGAGAGGCAAGGTTCTCGTAGCAAGGGTTGGTCTCAGTGCATTTAAGGTGGTAGCTAGAGAATACAGCTCGTGGAGCAATTGTAGCCCGTATACTACTCATAGTCAGATCGACAGGAGTAGGAGTTTTACCTTACCACGAGGGCTCCGAACCTGGGTACTTCCTATGTCTCGCTACACTTGTTCATATCCAATACCGCATGCGGACGCTGTCGAGAGCTTCCCTGCTAGTCCCCACACCTCTATCTTACCTGCGTAGGTACTGCCGTTCCCAATACAACGACAGTTGGCGCCCACCATGGGGCTAGATGGCTTCGATCAGAGTCACGTTCCGCATGGGACCCCGCACTTCAGCCGGTGAGCGCGTGGTCTCCGGCCTAGTGCTTACGCTCGGCAAGTTCGACTGTGTCATCGACAATGCTTCCTGTTTTGCTGGATCTACGTTTCTAGCAAATGGCTCTATTCTACTTTTCGATGACCTCCCCGTCTACGTGGCTACCGTGCCAGAGCGTTTCCCTAGGGAGATCGTTTCCGTCGGGGAGCCACCGCACCCCGGTAGTGGTGCCTCCGTCGCTCCTCGTGGCGTCGAGGTGATGATGGCTGGTTCCGTCTCTCAGCCCCGCCAGCCGCGGGAGCAGGGCACGGATGAGGCTGGCACTTCTGCTCCACCATGTTCTAGGAACCCGGTGGAAGAGGCCATCGACCGGCTCCTCACACCGGTCAACCTTGGGGACAACCCTGAGGAGGTAGAGGCCAACTTCGCCATGGAGAGGCAGCTTCTCATTCAGGAGGCCATGGAGCTGGCTGCGACCCAGAAGCAGATCGAGATCACCCGGCGTGAGTACGACCGCGTGCATGGCTTCACTTTGGCCACCGTGGAGCCGAGCCGATGCGGACAGGTAGGACGACAGGGCGGTGAGCTAGGCGGTAGGATGGAGAAGGATGGCGAGCTAGATCCGCTACCCGCGCTCAGCCGGCCCATCTACAGCACACCCATCAAGAACCTGCACGCGGCGCGAGCCGTGGCAGATGAATTTCCCAACCTAGAGGGCGAGGAACAAACCGGCAGCACAGCCGGTTGTAGGAGCTCCTCCAGATCACGGACGAGCAGGCTGACACCAACCGGCAGATGCAGGAGGACCCCAACTACTCCAAGGGAAGCAAGACGCTCGGCAACAGCAAGGGCGCACCCCGTGAGACCCAGCAGGTGTCCTCTCCTCCGGCTAAGGCCCGCAGCAAGTGCCATAGCTCTGGCAACAAGGGCCAACCGCGCTAGGAGCAAACGGTGAACAGCAACCCACTGCCTCCCCATCCGCCAACCGGAGCGCCAAGACCTACCGGTTCCCGTCTCTCGGGCCGGGTAGGGGCGCCCAACCCGGATCGTCCGGATGCCCGAGACCGCATCGAGCTCCTCGCTCAAGCGTGCATCATGGAAGAGGAAGACTCCACCAGACCGGTTTGTTTTGGACCCCACATCTGGAACGAGCCGTTTCCGGATAAGTTCACCCTGCCCAGGGATACCCCCAAGTACGACAGCAGCATGAAACCGGAAGATTGGCTGACCGACTACGCCACGACAGTCGGCATCGCCCATGGGAACAAGTGCACAGCAGTGCGCTATGTCCCCCTCATGCTAACCGGGTCAGTGAGGACATGGCTCAACATCCTCGCGCCCAACAGCATCAACGCATGGCCAGATTTTGAGAAGGTGTTCGTCCGCAATTTCAACGGCACATACAAGCGTCCGGGCCGCCCGCGTGACCTGGCCTTGTGCGTCCAGGGCGACCGCGAGACGGACCGCGAGTACCTCCCCAGGTGGACGGCGTTGCGCAACACTTGCGAGGGCATCCTGGAGAACTAGGCGATTGGCTTCTTCGTCGAGGGTTGCTGAGAAGGCACCATGCTTCGCCACCGGCTACTGTGTGACGAGCCGAAAACCATGGCGGAGCTCATGACGGTTGCGGACCAGTACGCCATGGCGGATGCCGCCATGAAGAAACCCCTCTGAGTAAGTGCTGATGGGCGTCCGATTCCTTCGGAGCCGGCTCGCGACCGTCCAAGTAATCTGACTGGAGAATCCGGACCCTACAGGCGTGATACGTCCAAAACGTATCTACTTTCCCGAACACTTTTGCTATTGTTTCTCCTCTATACTTGTGTGATTTGGATACAACTAATGCGGACTGACGCTGTTTTCAACAGAATTGCCTTGGTGTCTACTTTTTGTGCAGAAAATCACTATCAGGAAAAATCCCGGAAAATATGCCAAAAATCCTATTTCACCCGAAGACTCCAGGAGCCAGAATACGAGACGGAGAAGAGCCAGGGGGTGGCCACACCACCTTGTGGCGCGGGCCAGGCAAGGCCGCGCCAGGGGGTGGTGTGGGCCCCCCAGGCACCCCCTCGGCCTCTCTCTTTGCCTATAAGGAGCCTTCTGACCTAAAAACTTCAGGGGGTTCGACGTTTTTCCAGAAGGAGTTCCGCTCCACCGCCACCACCAGATTCCACGAAACAACACTAGAAACTCCGTTCTGGACCCTGTCGGGATGGGGAATTGGAGGAGATCATCGCCATGATCACCACCATCGCTTCTCCATCGACCATCCATGTTTCCCCCATCTATGAGTGAGTAATCCCCCGATGTAGGCTATGGGGATGGTAGGGATTGGATGAGATCGTTCATGTAATGGCATCAGATTGTTAGGGCATGGTGCCTAGTATCTTTTATTAGTGCTTTATGACTTTGTTGCGACTTGTTGTGTTTAATGCTTGTCACTAGGGCCCGAGTTCCATGATTTTAGATTTGAACATGTTATTGATTCATTATGATAGTATTGTTTTTGGTCTTCTCTACAAGTTGTATACACACGTTGTTGTCCAGAACCAATGGCCCCGAAGTGACAGAAATCAGGATAACCGGAGGGAATGGCTTTCATGTGAGGATCACATGTGTTCACGGAGTGTTAATGCTCTGCTCCGGTGCTCTATTAAAAGGAGCACCTTAATTGCCAGTAGTTCCCTTGAGTCCCCGCTGCAAACGGGCTGGCAGAACAAAAGATGTTGTGCAAGTTCTCATTGCAAGCACGTATGACTATATATGGAGTGCATGCCTAGGATTATCTAGTACTGGGATGCTTTATATTATTTATCTACAATTGCCTTATGTTCTGATTGCTATGTGAATTGTCTTGTCCATGCAACGCCCGTCCATCCATCCCTATGCCTACCGCACTCGAATCCCACTGTTTACTGCTATTGTCACTACTGTCTTTACTTTACTACTGCTGTTACTTTGCTATTCCTACTACAAAACTGTTGCTACTGATAAACTGCTGTGAGCAAGATTGTTTCCAGGTGCAGCTGAATTGACAACTCAGTTGTTAAGGCTTATAAATATTCTTTGGCTCCCCTTGTGTCGAATCAATAAATTGGGTTTCACTTCTCTCAAAAATACTGCGATACACCCCCTATACTTGTGGGTCATCAAGGCGCCATGGCAACGACAGCCGGTTCCATGGGGACCGCCAAGCCAGACAGCAGAAGCCTCGCTACCACGCACGGCAAGTCAATGCTATGGAGGGCGCGCCTGACGCATCAGCCAATGATGCGAGAAGGAAGAAGCCGTGGCTCACCTTCGACCAGATGTTTGACGGCCCGTGCAAGTGGCATAGAGGTCCCTTCAAGCCGGCTATGCACACTACCGGAATTGCAGCTGGACCTACCAGCTAAAACACCAAGGCAACCAACAACGTCTTCCCCTTCCCCCTCTTGGTGGACCCCCACCGTCGGCTAGGGGAGCCGACAATGAAGGTAACAGCGGCAACAACAACAACAGCTACCCACAGCCGCACGCCGCCTACCACATGTTCGAGACGGAGCTGGACGACAAGCACAGTAGCAGACGGCGCTCCAAGGAGGTCAACGCCATCGTCTCTCCAGTCCCCTAGTACCTGAACTGGTCGGAGACCCCCATCACCTGGAGCCGGGAGAATCAGCCGGATCATCTTCCGATTCCCGGGGGCTATGCCATGGTGCTTGACCCCCTCATCATCTCCAACAAGCGCACCTGCCGCTTTTCACGCGTCCTCATCGATGGAGGTAGCAGCCTCAACCTTCTCTACCTGTCTTCGCTGGAGAAGCTTGGCATCCACGAGTGCGACCTGCGCACGACTAACACGACGTTCCACGGCGTACTGCTAGGACCGGCTTGCGCCCCGCTGGGTAAAATCCAGCTAGATGTCATTTTTGGGACAGAGGATAACTTCCGGCACGAGCCGATATGGTTCGAGGCGCACTCCATGGTCCTACCATGCTCTCCTCGGGCGTCCCGCCCTTGCCAAGTTCATGGCCGTCCCCCACTACGCGTATCTCAAGACGAAGATGCCGGGGCCAAATGGCGTGATCACCGTCGCCGGTTGCTTCAGACGGTCCATGGAGTGCGCCTCGGCCAGCTCCAAGCTAGTCGAAGCCCTCATCATAGCCGAAGAAAAGCGCGTGATCATGCGCAATGTGGCCATGGCCTAGCAAGAAATGCCGAATAGAAGCAAGCCAGCTAGAGAAGCAACTTTCCAGCCGACAAAGGAGACAAAGAGGATTCTGCTCGAACCCTCTGACCCGACCAAGCTCGTAACCATCGGTGCCAACTTGGACAGCAAATAGGAAGGCGCGCTCGTCGACTTCCTCCGTGAGAATCAGGACATCTTTGTATGGTCACCCAAGGACATGCCAGGTGTGCCGAGGGAGTTTGCCGAGCACTCGCTTCATGTGCGTCCGGATGCCAAGCCGGTTAAGCAGCCTCTGTGCCGGTTCGTAGAGGAGAAAAGAAAGATCATTGGTGACGAGATCAGCCGGCTCCTTGCAGCCGGGTTCATTATGGAGGTGTACCACTCGGACTAGATGGCCAACCCAGTCTTGGTGTTGAAGAAGAATGATACGTCCATTTTGCATCACTATTCTATGTCTTAATTCACTATTATTCATTGATATATTTCATATTGAGAGGTAATACTTATGTTATTTCATCTATTTTTGCATGGTTGATGACTTTTGGATCATGGACCACTGTAGTCAGGATTCTGATGGAAAAGGTGTTGTTTGGAGGCAAAATTTCCGAAGATCAGAAAATCCGGGAAAATATACGGAAAATCTTATTTTTTTAGAAGACTAAGGATTCCAGAAGACAGAGTGGAGATGGGCCATAGGGGGCCCACACCACCCCTGGCGCGGGCAGCCCTAGGCCGCGCCTGGAGGTGGTGTGGCCACCCTGGCCCACTCCAGCCTCTCCCCTCTGGCGTATATCATCCTCCTGAAACCCTAAGACTCGGGGAGCGACCACAGAAAGATTCCGCCGCCTCTACGGGGTGGAAAACACCGAGAGAGAAAGATCTCTCCGGCAGACAGATTTCTGCCGGGGGAATTCCTTCCCGAAGAGGGGAGATCGTCGCCATCAACACCACCATCAAGCTGGACTTCATCGGGTCATCATCATCATCATCACCACCATCATCACCATCAGCACCCTCATCACCATCTCCATATTGCTGTAACAATTGAGTTGAATCTTGCATTAGTTCATAGGGGAAACTTTCCCGGTGTTGATTACTCTTTGTAGTTGATGCTATTGAGTGAACCGTTGAATTATTGTTTATGTTCAGATTGTTATACATCATTATTCCATCTCTGATCATGATCCATATGATGTGTTGTCAGTAGTTCGTCTTGTTCTTGAGGACATGGGAGAAGTCTTGTTGTTAGTAGTGGAGTTGTGTTGAGAAAGATTCAATAGATTGTTATTTAAGTTGTGGTGTACTTCTTCTAGTGGTGTCATGTGAACGTCGACTACATGACACTTCACCTATATGGGCCTAAGGGAATGCATTGTGTATTTGGCTACTAATCGTAGGGGTTGCGGGAGTGACAGAAACCTGAACTCCCGTTAGGAAACCATTGCACAAGGGACGTAAGGGTCTTAGGTTTAAAGCTGTGGTTAGGTTTCTACCTTAATTACTTTCTTGTACTTACGGATGTTTGCAAGGGGTATAATCACAAGTATGTATTAGTCTTGGATGGGGCGGTACATTAGCACAGGTTCACCCGCACAAAACTTAGCAAGCTAAACAAGATTAATCAACTATATGAAGCGAAAGCACTTGACAGTCTTCCCATGTGTCCTCGAGAACGTTTGGTCATCTTAAGTAATACAACTGGCTTGTCCTTTGCTGCACAAAGGATTGGGACACTTGCTGCATTTATTCCTACTGCCTTTTATTTACTCATACTTTGTTTACTTGCTTTATCAAAAACCCCTAAAAATCCGTTTGCTAAGTATTTGCAGAGAATTCCTGATCCATACCACTAGCCAGCACCTTATGCTCCTTGTTGGGTTCGACACTCTTACTTATCGAAAATACTGCAATACACCCCCTATACTTGTGGCTCATCAAAGAACAAGACCTGGCTCATGTGTATCGACTACACCAGCCTGAACAAGGCATGCCCGAAAGACCCCTTCGCTTTGCCTCGTATCGATCAAGTTATTGATTCCATAGCCGGCTGCGACTTGTTGTCCTTTTTGGATTGTTACTTTGGTTACAATCATATCCGGCTAAACCCGGCTGACCAGATAAAGACATCGTTTATCACCCCATACGGGGCTTTTTGTTATGTAACCATGCCTTTTGGTCTGAAAAATGCAGGAACTACCTATCAGCGCTGTATGCAGAAATGCTTGCACTCGTAGATCGGCCAAAACGTCCATGCCTATGTGGACGATGTCGTCATCAAGACAAAGGAGAAGCGCACCCTCCTCGAGGACTTGGGGGAGACATTTGGCAACCTCCGGCAGTACCAGATGAAGCTGAACCTAGAGAAGTGCATCTTCAGTGTCCCATTCGGCCAGCTACTCAGTTTCCTCGTTTTACAACGAGGTATCGAGGCAAATCCGGAGAAGAATGCCGCTATCGAGAGAATGCAACCGCCCAAGAGCTTGCTGGGATTTCAGAAGTTCACTAGATGCCTGGCTTCCCTCAGCCGTTTCGTCAGCCGACTGGGGGAGAAGGCACTTCCATTGTACCAGCTGATGAAGAACACGAACAAGTTCTCCTGGACCTCGCAGGCTGACGCCGCCTTTCATGACCTCAAGTGCATGCTATCCACAACACCGATTCTAGCCACGCCGGCTAACAAGGATCCGATGTTTCTCTATATAGCAGCCATCAGCCGGGTCGTCAGCGTCGTCCTAGTGGTGGAGTGCCCCGAGGAAGGCAAGGCTCAGCCGGTTCAGCGACCCGTCTACTACTACCTCAGCGAGGTTCTCTCCCTCTCCAAGCAGAACTACCCCCACTACCAGAAGATGTGTTACTATGTGTACCTGGCGTGCAAGAAGCTCAAGCACTACTTCCAAGAGCATCCGATTAAGGTCGTGTGCACCGCACCCCTTTCGGAAATCATTGGCAACAAGGACGCCACCTACCGAGTCGACAAGTGGGCCATCAAGCTCGCCGCCTACTCCATCTAGTACGAGCCTCGGCTCACGATCAAGTCGCAAGCTCCGACGGACTTCCTCGTTGACTGGGCCGAAACCCAACACATCCCACCGGTTCCCAACTCGGACCACTGGAAGATGCACTTCGACGGCTCGAAGATGCTCGGGGGCTGGGAAGCCAGCATCGTCCTCGCCTCGCCCAAGGGAGACCGGTTGAAGTACGCCCTCCAGATCCACTTCAAAGCCTCCAACAACGTTGCCGAGTACGAGGCGCTAGTGCATGGCCTCTGGCTAGCCAGGGAGATTGGTGTCAACCGGATCCTTTGCTTCGGCGACTCGGATCTGGTGGTGCAGCAGGTATCCGGAGAGTGGGATGCCCACGATGCAAACATGGCCCTCTATCGGTTCCATGTATAGAAGCTCAGCGCATGCTTCGACGGATGTGAGTTCATCACGTCCCTTGCGCCAACAACGAGGTAGCCAATTCGCTCGCCCGAATCAGATCCACCAGGCAGGCAATCCCACCAGGGGTCTCCTTGGAGCATCTGCGCAAGCCCTCCATCAACCCGTCTCTCGAGTCGGATTCCATTATCTGGGAGCCCAGCACTCCGGTTGACGGCACGTAAGATGTGGAACAGGCAGAGCCCGCGAAGAAGACAGCTGGCACCAACTCCGGCAAGTCTGTACCCTCTGGCTCGCAAGACCCGGCGGTTGCCGACTCATCAAGCGGCTCGGGGGCTGCCGTTCCGAGCACCTCATCCAGACAAACCCCCGACGTCCCTCAACCGGAGAACGAGAGCGTCCTTACTATCCGGGAGATACCATCCTGGGCGCAGCCCTTCATGAACTACATCGCCAATGGAGAACTTCCGGATGACGAGGTGGAAGCCAGGAAAATCTAGCGACACGTACACCATCATCAACAAGGAACTGTACAAGTGCAGCGTATCCAGCATCTTCCAGTGATCTGTCGATGTGGACACAGGCTACCGACTGCTCAAGGACATCAATCAGGGCGAGTGCGGACATCACGCCTCATCCAGGGAAATAGTCGCCATGGTGTTCCGCCACGGCTTCTATTGGCCCATCGCCCTCGAGGATGCCGAGCAGCTAGTCCATGCGTGCAATGTGTGCTAGTGCTTCGGGCAGCTCAGGTACATGCCGGCTGCGGTGCTCAAAACTATATGGATCACCTGGCCCTTTGCTGTCTAGGGCCTCGACATGGTCAGTCCCTTCAAGCGGGTGCGCGCAGGCATGACCCATCTGCTGGCGGCGATGGACAAGTTCACAAAGTGGATAGAGGCCAAACCTATCCGAAAGCTGGATGGGGCAACATTCATCACCTTCTTCACTGACATCACTAACCGGTTCAGCCACCCCAATAGCATCATCACCGACAACGGCACAAACTTCACCAAGGGGGCCTTTGCCTGGTTCTGCAGCAACAAGGGCATCCAGCTGGACCTTGTTTCCGTTGTGCACATGCAATCCAACGGCAAGTCAAAAGGGAAAATGGCCTAGTGCTAGCCGGCATCAAGCCACGCCTCATCCAGCCCTTGGAGGGATCGCCCGGATGCTGGATCGAGGAACTTCCGGCTATGATGTGGAGTCTCCGCACCATGCCGAATAGATCAACCGGCTTCACCGCGTTCTTCCTTGTCTACGGCTCGGGAGCCGTCCTGTCCGCGGACATCGAGTTTGACTCACCACGCAAGCTCCTCTATGACGAAAAATCCAACCAGGAGGCGCGGGAGGATGGCGTGGACCTCCTCGAGGAGGCCCGCAAGCTGGCACTGTCTAGATCGGCCCTGTACCAGCAGTGCCTATGCCACTACCATTCTAGCCGGATCCGCCCCGTCGCATTTCGCGAGGGCGATCTGGTTCTCCGACTGGTGCAGGACATGAAGGGCATGCACAAGCTATCACCGCCTTGGGAGAGCCCCTTCATCATTAGTCGGGCGCTGCACAACAACTCCTACTACCTCATCGATGCGCAACATCCACGCAAAAACAAGATGGACAAGTTGGATGAAGAGACAGAACGCCCCTGGAACGTGGCCCTGCTCCGCCCGTTTTATACCTAGTCATCAGACAGTATATATACATCCTGCAAACTCTATGAATGAAAATGTGGACCCCTACGAGATGCTCAGGGGCTCCTTGCTAGAAATTTGTGTGTATTTATTTCCGCTTCAGTTTTTCCGGCTCCGGCAAACCCTACCCGGGGGCTCGCCGCCTGGCCTGACCTGCTAAATCAACAAACTGGCTGAGTAGTGTGCAATGATGTCAGAGGCCCACTCTTCGTCTCAGCTACAGACTGCAACCCGGCTGTCCGGCTAGCAAGAGCAAAAGCCCGAGGCATCGAACATGAAAAATAGGGAGGAGATGCAACGAATCGGGCGTCCCGGCCTTGCAACTAGTTTGAGGTGACCCGGCTACTAAGCCTTCAGTACCGTGCGCAATGTATTGTCAGCTCCCTTTGATTCCGGCTGTAGACCGCAACCCGGCTGCCCGGCAAGGACGTAGTGTAAATAGTAGAGCGCACGGGAAAATGACTAAGTGACCAGAGAAGCGCCAGCTATACTTTTCGAAAAACTAAAACTGCCTTTCGGCTAATAGGCGTTACCTTAACCGACTAACCTATTAATGAATGGGTATGCATATGTGTTTGTTTTGTACGACTACATCGAGTCGGATTTTAAGGAGAGGGAAGATTCGAAGTCCTTGCCTTCATCAAGCGCTCCGAATCTCAGGGGCTACACCCACTGGGTGCACTCGCGCGCCCCTAGTGGAATCATGTAGTTCTGACCGGCTAAAGGGAGTTTAACCGGATATTTGAAGCCCAGGTGAGGGCAAGGGCAATAGAAGAAAGTAGAAGATTTGAAGCACCTGGCTACGCCAGCTTCCGAATCTCGGGGGCTACACCTAGTGGGTGCGCTTGCGCGGGCTTGTTCGTCTACGGTACCAAAGTTCTCGGGCGAGTGCACCGCGGTAGCTAAGTTGCCTGAAATTGCCGTGTTTCGAAATGTTGGGCTGCCAACTACCTAGAGGGGCCATTTCGATGCAAACTCATCTCACCCCTGTCAAATTCAAACATTTCGTGAAATTGCCCCGTGAAGTAGACAGTCGGGACCCTCATGTGGGTCATCTGTCTGTGACGCGAGCGCCAATGCGGCAACCTCTTAGGCAAATCTAGGAACTAAGTGGATTGGATGCGTTGACCAATTTCACAAATCCATTCCCACCTTTCCCCTAGCACCGGTGGCGGCGGAATCCACCCTCCAGGCAGGACGATCCCTTCGGACATTTGACTTCCGGCGCCAAGTTGTTGCGCCCAGTTGCTGCGCCCAGTCACTGATCCCGAGCTCCAATGGCACATGTGATGACCCACAAGTATATGGGGTGTATCGCAGTATTTTCAAGGGAAGTGAAACCCAATTATTTTATTCGACACAAGGGGAGCCAAAGAATATTTATAAGCCTTAACAACTGAGTTGTCAATTCAGCTGCACCTGGAAACAATCTTGCTCACAGCAGTTTATCAGTAGCAATAGCTTTGTAGTAGCAATAGTAAAGTAACAGCAGTAGTAAAAGTAAAGACAGTAGTAACAATTACAGCAAACAGTAGGATTAAAGCGCGGTAGGCATAGGGATGGATGGACGGGCGTTGCATGGACAAGACAATTCACATGGCAATCAGAACATAGGGAATTTGCAGATAAATAAGATAAAGCATCCAAGTACTAAATAATCATAGGCATGTGTTCCATATATAGTCATACGTGCTCACAATGAGAACTTACACAACATCTTTTGTCCTGCCAGCCCGTTTGCAGCGGGGCCTCAAGGGAACTACTGGCAATTAAGGTGCTCCTTTTAATAGAGCACTGGAGCAAAGCATTAACACTCCGTGAACACATGTGATCCTCACATCAAAGCCATTCCCTCCGGTTATCCCGTTGCTGTCACTTTGGGGCCTTTGGTTCCGGACAACAACGTGTGTATACAACTTGCAGGTAAGACCATAAACAATACTATCATAATGAATCAATAACATGTTCAGATCTGAAATCATGGCACTCAGGCCCTAGTGACAATCATTAAGCATAAAAAGTTGCAACAAAGTCAAAAAGCACTAATAGTAGATACTAGGCACCAAGCCCTAATAATCCAATGCCATTACATGAACGAGCTCATCCAATCCCTACCATCCCCATAGCCTATAGCGGGGGATTACTAACTCATAGATGGGGGAAACATGGATGGTCGATGGAGAAGCAATGGCGATGATGATGGAGATGATCTCCTCCAATTCCCCGTCCCGGTAGGGTGCCATAACGGAGTTTCTGGTTCTGAATCACGGAATCTAGTGGTGGCGGCGAAGCGAAACTTTCTTTGGAAAAATGTCGAACCCCCCTTTGTTTTTAGGTCAAGAGGCAACTTATAGGCGATGAGGGAGGTCGAGGGGGCATCCGAGGGGGCCACACCACCCCAAGGCACGGCCTGGCCTGGCCCGCGTGGCCAGGTGGTGTGGGCCCCTCGTGGCCCTACTCCGTCTCGTCTTCTAGCTTCGTGAGTCTTCTGGTGAAATATGATTTTTGGCATATTTTCCGGGATTTTTCCTGATAGTTGATTTTCTGCACAAAAACTAGACACCAAGGTAATTCTACTGAAAACAGCGTCAGCCCGTGTTAGTTGCATCCAATTCACACAAGTTCGGAGGAAAAACAATAGCAAAAGTGTTCAGGAAAGTAGATACGTTTTGGACGTATCAAGTCCCCCCAAGCTTAGCTTATTGCTTATCCTCAAGCAATTCAGTTGAAAACTGAGTGCGGTAAAAGAAACTTTCACGAACACATTTGCTTCATAAGATGTATATATTCTCAGCATATATGATCAACTACTCAGGCAATTCATAATAAAGAGTATGCAACTAAGTTTACTTAATAGTCATTGCAAGCTATGAAGAGATTCCAACTCAAAAATAATAAGTAGCATGAAACATAAACATAAGCAACATTACAATGCTCATAACAAGGTATGATAGAGTGGTATCTCGCTTGCCTTTGATTGTAGAGCATAAGTGCCAAGGCACCTCTGAAATTCAAGTGAAGACTAGAAGTAAAGATGTCAAGGATACAAGCATCAAAGTCATAACACAATTAATCAAGTTTTGAGACAAGCACATTACACTAAGAATGACAGTTATGCTCTCAAGAAAGTGCTCATAGAATGTGTGGAGACTCAACAAGGAAATGAAAAGGTTTTGAAAAGTTTGAAAGGCTTCCAAATGTTGAAAGTATGGTACTCATTAGCTTTGAGCTCTCATTGCCCCTATCATAAGAATCGTTAAATGTTTAAGGTGAAAGTGAGGTCCAATCTGAGTTATATGCTTGACAGACTATAAGCTGGAAATCTCGTGTCCCTTGAGCACGAGGGCCGCTCCTCATGCTACTCAACTTTAGTCACTGGTAAGTTCTTGTCATAGAAAATACGTGCGTATCATAGAGAACCGCCAATGGGGAACCCCTTGCCCGATGTTACGGAAGAATCCCCATATCAAAATGACAAGGCAAGCAGACAACGAGTATCTTAGCAATCTCCTTATTTACCATGGGAAAATGGTGCTTTTTTCTCTCTTTCCTCTTTTCTCATATCTCTTCTTTTTTCTTTCCTCAATACCTATCTCTTTTTTTGTAAGAAGAATGCTTCATAGATACTCATTATGGTTACGCTGCAGGTTTCCACCATGATTAGGCATGGATTAGACCGGTGGCCCAAGCGTTTCTCTAACACACATACATAACTCCATGGACTTACAAGCTCCCCTTTCATTTCACACCGACGACATCCGTAAACAAAAGAGCATGATATCAACTGGGTATATATTTACAGGTGTTGAAAGCGTTCCCCGTGACAGCACGGTTCTGCTAATCCCCAGCCTATAATTTGCAAGCATATAACTTTCATGGACAGTCACAATGGTTCAGGTTTATTAAGTGCAAGAAATAAAGTGTGCCATCAAGTTCGTGAGAGTTTTACTAACTAACTTTCTCATAACAAGCAAACATTTTATTTGGAAGAAAACAAGGCATATTGAATATGCACGGAACATCAAATGATGCTAATAGGTAGGTATGGTGGACACTTTTGGCAATATTGGTTTTGGGGAATGGGAAACACGAGTAGAGCTCATACTCAGTGCAGGTGAAGGCTAGCAATAGTAAGTGAGCGACAAATGAGAGAGCAATAATTGTCATAATCATGCATGCAACAAAACAGGACTAATCATGGCATGAAAGTGATTCAAGACCCCTAAGGCAAAATAATTCATCGAGGCTTAACTGATTATTGTTTCAGTCATATGCATGCATGAGCATGTGCCATGTCAATTCAAGTGAAACATTCAGAGGAGGATACCATAGTGTCATACCAAGTAATGAATAGAGCAATGCAAGCAAACATTCATATGACATGCTAGAAACTATTAGCAAGCTGGAGTTAATCATAAGAAAGCAAGAACTACTAAGCATCCATAATAACATACACCCTACATGAACAGACTAAGCATGCCCACAATGATGAGTATATGTACAAAAATGAAAACAAATAGAGTTTGTTACCAGCCTCTTACCACACCTCAAGTTGTCATTAATCCTCATTATTTCCCTTCACTTGTGTGGCTTGAATAATAACATGAAACCAAATTCCACTAAGGACTGCTGAACCCTGCAACAAACTCACAAAACCAAAGAACAACAAATATTTTTGGTGTTTTCGATTTTTAAAAGCAAGAACCAAAAAGGAAGAACAAGCAAAGCAAAATCTTTTTGGGTTTTTCGAATAGTTCAAACAGAGCAAAAAGGGAAAAGCAAACCAAGGCAAAAAAAGAAGAATAAGCAAACAAAGAGAAACAACAGAAATATTTTTGGTATTTTTGTGTTTAGAAAGCAAAAACAAAGAGAGAACAAAAACTAAAAAGAGAACGAAACATGAATATACAAAGTACCGACGAAAAATGATATGGAGATGAGTGTGATATCGGTGTACCTCCCCCCAGGCTTAGGCTTTTGGCCTAAGTGGGTATCAATCCCAAGCTGGCCAAGATGGAGCGCCTCCGTAGTACGGTGAGGAGGTACCCTCGTCCTGGTGCGAGCTCGAGGACGCCCCACCGTAGTGCGCAGAGTAATCGTAGGAGGGCACATCCTCCTGGTGCTGCCTGTGGAAACCGAGCAAGCGGAGCTGCTCGTCCACCTCCTCCTTGGAGCGCGACCATGGCCTCCTATGAACACTGAACAAAGTAGATTGCGGCAAAGGTATCTCCCTTTCATCCCCGTCAGTAAACAACATCCTGTATGCTAAACTATCCATATCAGAGTCAGCAGTGACGAAGTGATGTGTTTTCATGGTAGCAACATCAAGCCTTTGTGGTGCCAATATAGTATCATTAGGGTCCACAGAAATCTCTAACGCAGTAACCATACGTGAAGCAATAATGCCTCCATAAATAGGTCCCCTAGCAGGTAGGCGGCAGGCAATGAGAGAGCCAAGATTGTACCGAGTATCATTATTAAGTGCAGCAGCGAGGAAGGATAAATGATAATTAGAGATATTACTCGTATTCTCCCTACCAAGAATGCTAGTAGCAAGATAATAGGCAAAGTATCTAAGAGCTGGGAGTTGGATGTTTCTTACCTTCCAGCACTTAGCTACGCAGTCATCGTCATTGGTCACGCTTCGATAGAGCTCCAGCAAATCAGCGGGTCGCTCTTGGATCTTCTTCATGGTCCCCGTCATTCCTATACCTATAATGCTGCAAAATCTTTCCAATGGCATGGTAAACGGTAGATTATAATTCTGAAAGAAATAGTTGACTAATAGGGGGTGTTAGTGAAAACGAAACTCTCAACAAAAGTTTTGGTGAGCATGGCATATTTCTCACTCTCATCTTCCATGTATGAGGTCAAACCGACCATCTGAACCAATAGTAAGAAATCATCGAGGATCCCTGCAGTTTGCAATAAGGTATATCAAGGAAAAGTAGATGGGTGAGCATCCCCCTCATCTCCTTCATTGCCAAAGCTTGGTGCAATAAGATCTTCATTGTATGAAGTCCTAAACTGAGAGGCTGATCTTGAGGGCCTTGACCTCCTATGTGTGTCCCTCTCAAATATTTCTCCAAAGGTGTGGTTGTTCATCTTTGATATTCTGAAATTTAAACATCCATTAAACAAGTGATTACAAAGTGAATGTATAATGAAGGGCACTACTCATAGGGACTTGTAAGAGGCATAAACATGCATGAAAACAATACCTCTAAGCATTGAACAAGATTACAAGCTCTCATAACCTTTCACCTACAGCAGAAAAATACTCAAGATATAAACCACTAAACACAAATCTACTTGGACAAGCGGAGGAGTCACATACCGGAGAACAAATGCTCCAAATTTCAGCAGCAAATATGGGATGAGCAAGCAGATCGAAAAATCATGGGAAAGAACAACAAGAACGTGATTTCGAGCAATGGACTGGTGTTTTCTCGAGAGAGAGAAGAAAGTGGGAAGTGAGAGAGTGAGTGAAGGGCCAGGGGTGGCCCACATCATGGCCAGGCGTGCCCCTGGGCTGGCCATGCCACCAGGTGGTGTGCCTGCCTGGTGGGCCCCCTGGTACTATCTAGGCACTCCTCTGCCCTTTTTTCACGTAAAAATTTAATATGAATTTTCTGGAATTTTTCGAGACACTTTATTTTTGAGCAATTTTTAGGTATAGATGAATGATTTTCTGACAGAAAAAAGTTTCTGTAATGATGCAATGACAAAACAAAGCTAAAACTTCAGAAGTTCTAAGACACTATAATATGCAAGCAACTAACAATAGAAAAGTAAACTAAACGAAAGCAAAATCTATAAAAGATAAAATAAAAGGAAACAAAGATAATCATAGTGAAAACATTGTTTTGTTCATTGAAATCCTTTTGTTAACACGGTTGATCAGGTCTTGTTACCAAAACAATTTTATATGAAACAAAACTTTGTGTTCCCCTAATGATTGTGTTACCTCAACCTTGATAGCAATGGTCCCAATCATAATGGTTTCATATTTTTCTCTTGGTATGGGACAATATATTTCTCCAACTTGAATGCCCGCAACTTGTTCAATTGAATTCAAACCATAAGTCCTATCAATCTTCTTGCGGAAATAGACAATATGCTCCTTGTCATTAACATTGAAAGTCACCTTTCCTTGATTACAATTAATAACAGCTCCTGCAGTATTAAGAAAAGGTCTCCCAAGAATAATAGACATATTATCATCTTTAGGCATTTCAAGCACAACAAAATTAGTTAATATCAAGCAATTATGAGCCACTTGAACAGGTACATCTTCACATATACCAACAGGAATAGTAGTAGATTTATCAGCCATTTGCAAAGATATATCAGTTGGTATTAGTTTTTCCAGTTGAAGTCTCTTGTAGAAAGAAAAAGGCATAACACTAACTCCTGCTCCCAAATCACACAAAGCAGTTCTAACATAACTATTTTTAATAGAGCACAGGATAGTTGGAATCCCTGGTTCTCCAAGTTTCTTTGGAACCTTACTATTAAAGGAATAATTAGCAAGCAAAGTAGAAGTTTCTTCATTAGGGATCTTCCTTTTATTCGAGACAATATCCTTCAGATACTTTGAATAAGGAGGCAATTTAATAGCATTAGTCAAAGTAATTTGCAAAATTAAATGTTTCATCCACTCACAAAACTTATTATAGTGTTCATCTTCCTTTGACTTGTGTTTCTTATCAGGGAAAGGCATAGGTTTTTGGACCCAAGGCTCTCTTTCACTACCATATTTCTTAGCAACAAAATCTTCTTTAGTGTATTTAGTAGTCTTAGTGTGTCTTTCAGGTTCTTCTTCAACTTTTTCTTTATCAGGAACATCATTTTCTTCATTACCACTTTTAGTTTTAGCATGAGAGACAGATATACTATTAGGATCTTTAGCAGGTTCAGAAGGTTCTACAATAGTTTTATGTTTCTTCTTTCTTTTCTTAGGAGTAGTACCATTATTTTTAGCTTGTTGAGAATCCTGGTCAATTCTTTTAGGATGCCCCTCAGGATATAGAGGATCCTGGGTAGCAGCACCACTTCTAGTTCTAATTTCATAAGCATGTTTTTGTTTAGCAGCATTAACTAGCAAGTATTTTTGTACTTTAATAAGCTGATCATTTTGAGTTTGAACCATTTCAAAATGTTTAACAAGCATTTTAACATCATTAGAGGTTCTTTCCACAATATATTTTAACTCAACAATAGCTCTAGAGTTTTCCATTAAATGATTTTGAACCCTTTTATTGAAATTATCTTGCTTAACAATAAAAACATCAAATTCTTCTAAGCATTGATTAGGAGGTTTAGAGTAAGGGATATCACCTTCATCAAAATGTTGGAGAGAGTGTACCTCAATAGTGGATGAGTGGGGGATTGGCTTACAAGTTCTTCTATAGGAGGTAAATTCTTGACATCAGCAGCTTTAATTCCCTTCTCCTTAAGACATTTTTTAGCTTCCTTCATCACTTCATCATTTGGTTCAATAACTCCCGTCTTCTTTGATGCTGGTATAGGCGCAGGAATAGCTGGTTCAGATATAATTGTCTCAGGTATAGCTGGTTTAGGAGGAGTCCAATCTTCATAATTCTTGCTTATTTTAGCCATTAATTCCTCAGCTTCCTTGGGAGTCCTATTCCTGAAAACACAATCAGCACAACTATCCAGGTATGTCCTAGATTCTTCAGTTAGTCCATTATAAAATATATCAAGAAGCTCATTCTTAGGTAATGGACTGAAGGAGTTATGCCCTAGAGGCAAATTATAAAGTATATTATTTGATACATCTCCTGTATGTTCATAATACGTTTCATAATGTGCTATAATTGTGTTAATACGAAACGTTAATACACGTGTGGTATGTAAACAAATCGTGTCTCTAGTTACCTCTAGTGAACTAGTTCATTGGTCATGAGGATGGTCTGTGTTTCAAGATCATGGGCATTTATGCCAACTGACAATGAGGTCATGTTATTAGTTGAATAGCATGATAGACAAACATCCGACCATTATATCTTAATGAGATCTAGTTACAAAGTTCACCATTGATGATAAAACACAGAGAACCTCGCAACCTGATCCTTTGACTGTGAGGTAACGCAAATCACCATTCTGGAAGAAGCTTAGATGGTTATCAAGAATCATCTCATAACAGGGTGATCAAAAAGGTGCCACTCAGGTTTTACGTAGGAATGCGTAGAGGAGTACATATCAAGACCAGGATTTGTCTAGTCCATGTAACAGACATATACATGTGGCCATCTCGGTGACATTGCATTAATGAAGCTTGCAAGCATGTGACTAGGTCACACAATGCAACGACATGAGAACGAGAAAACAAGTTCATCAGTAACGAGATCGAACTAAGGTATGGAGATACCGAAGATCAAGTCTCGGATGAATTAGGTATCGTATGACAAAGGGAATGGGGAACGACTATCTCACGGTTCGAGAGATTGTATTCGTGAAACGCACGGGGGTCACATGGCCATCCAGCTCCCTCTGTTGATCATTGATATGAGAGTTGTCTCTGTCATGTCCGAAGTGTTTCCGAACCGAAGGATGTCACGCTTAAGGGTAGGGACGCTTAGGGTAGATGAGGTATCGTATGAGAAATAGAGAGAGAGAGAGAAACCAGAATAGTTTCGGTAAGATCCGATGGAGATCGGAAGGGGTCCGGAAGATGTTCCAGAGTGAAGGAATAATATAATATGTGTATTTAAATGTTAACTGGAGAATTAATTTTAAATATATTTTTTATTTTATTTTTGAAGGCACTATATTGCTAATGGGCCTCACCCAAAGGGAGGCCCAAGTGGGCAAGGCGCCTAGGGAGTGGGGGCCAGCCGGCCTAGGGCTGGTGGGCCGCCCCAGTGGGGCCTACCTAGGTCCAGTGGCTGCCCCAAGGTTGCTGGCGGGTGTGGTGATTAGTCCCACCCCGCCTGGCCCCTGGGTGGTGCGCCCCCCTCCCACTATATAAAGCGGTCCCCCCTCCCCCTTGGAAATCACCCATTCCTCTCATTCTCTCTCTCTCATCTGCTGAGGACTTCCCCGTAATATTGGAGAGGACCTCGTAGTTGAGTTCTCCACCTTCACACTACCATTGTCTGATCAGTGATCCGACATCTACTTCTTCCGCTGCTCGGTTGGATCGGAATCCGGTTGACATCTCCTACACCGGACTTGTGACGAACTTCGGAGGCACCACACTTGGGGTGCTGCTCGTCTTCATCAATATACGTCTTCCTACGTAAGGCGTGCCTCTTTCTACAAAGGTATGAATATTGTATTCCTTCTCTGTTACTTATGTCTACATAGTATAGATCCTGGTATTAGTGTTCGAGTAGATAGAATTTTTTTGTTTTCTGCTACGGAACCCTTCAGTGGTATCAGAGCGGGTCGATGGGTAGACATGTCGTATAGATAGAACACATAGCAATATGTGGGCATTGATTCTCTAGTTGCTAATCTCTTTAGTGTTATTGTTCATATCGCGGCACTGTTTGATGAAGCAGCCCCCAACCGACCTCACGTGGTGATTCACGAGACTGGTCCACAAATCAAAGTGGCTTAGGGGGGTGTCTGTCTCTCTACAGTAGTTGATATGGCATTGACACTGGAGGGCCCTGAAAAGGGAATAAGAACAGCAATCATTGAATCCATGTTGTGGCTCGATGTTCGTAGGTGGGAAGGGGTTCTACTACGAAAGCCCTAAAGCCGCGTAAAACATGCAATAGTTAATATAGAAGAATCTATCTTCATTATTGCATAGGGGCAAGTATTATAACATGGCAATAACGAGTTTGCGAAACTCTTATTAAAGCTTTTGATGATGATCATAAAGCTACAAACCATGTCATAACACTTTACCTTTAGAAGTATTACTTATTGTGCTGGTATACTTACTAGACGGTAGCATAATAAGATAATCCCTCATAGTATTGTAGTTATCGTATTCCCCTTGTGTGTGCACCACAAAGAAAGTTCTTCGGTATGAGGCGATCTAGGGTTACAGGCCTGGGTGTCAGACATATCTACGTTTGCATATAGTGGGTGTAAGCCATGTTGCACTGCGAATACACACGAGTTAGAACTGGCGAGCCTAGCATGTACAGACATGGCCTCGGAATACAAGAGACTGAAAAGTCGAGCATGAATCACATAGTTGATGTGATCGACATTAGAGAATGTCCACCTTTGATAATACATTGATGGCCGTGATGATCGGGGTAGGTGTAGGGGATAGGGATCATGTGGTCACTAAACGAGTAGAGGGATGTTCGTTTAAGTGGGAGTTCCTTTGTTAAAATTTGAACTCATTATTATGAACATAGTCTAAACACTTTGCAAATCCTTTGTAGATGTCTCGCCCACCCACCTTCAACCTAAGCACTTTCCTCGAGAAGGACAAGCTGAAAACTGATGGAACCAACTTCACTCCATGGTTCCGCAATCTTAGGATCCTCCTAGTCCCCTACAAGTTGACTTATGTCATCGAGGCTGAGCTTCCGGCTAAGCCTGTATAATCCGCCTCCTAGGACGAAAAGAATGTCTGGCAGTCCAAGGCGGACAATTTCTCCCTCATCCAGAGTGGAATGCTCTATGCCATGGAGCCGGAGCTTCAAAAGCATTTTGAAAAGATGAATGCTTTTGAGATCATTGAGGATCTCAAGGCTGTCTTTGCTCCGCAGGCTCGTGTAGAGAGGTATGATGCTTCCTAGCTCTTTTTCTCTACTAAAATGGAAGAGCACAGCAGTATTAGTGAGCACGTGGTCAAAATGTCTGGATACGTTAAGCGCTTAAACGCCTTGGATTGCAAAATCCCGGAGGAGCTCGCTATAGAAAGGGTGCTGCACTCGCTGCCCCCTAGCTATAAGAGTTTTGTGATGAACTACAACATGCAAGGGATGACTAAGACCCTTGCTGAGGTGTTCGCAATGCTCAAAACTGCTGAGGTTGAAATCAAGAAGGAGCACATGGTGTTGATGGTCAACAAGACCACCAACTTTAAGAAACTGGGGCAAAAGGGAAAAGGCAAGGGTATGAAGTATAAGAGGGATGGCAGGTTTGTTCCTAGCACCTCAAAGACTACGAAGCCTGGCCCTAAGCCCGTCACTTCGTGCTTCTACGACAAAGGGGATGGGCACTGGAAACGCAACTGCCCCAAGTACCTTGAAGACAAGCGAGCTGGCAAGATAGCCATCCTGGACAAAGGTATATATGATATACATGTTATTGATGTATTCCTTACAAGCTCCGGGAGTAACACCTGGGTATTTGATACCGGATATGTTGCTCACATTTGTAACTCTCACCAGGATCTGCAGAGTAGGAGGCGCCTAAGGAAGGACGAGGTGACGATGCGCGTCGGCAATGGTTCGAGAGTCGAAGTGATGGCCGTCGGCACCCTCCATCTCTGTCTACCGTTAGGATTACTGTTGGTTTTGAATAAATGCTATTATGTACCCACACTGAGTATGAATATTGTGAGTGGGTCTTTCTTGTTGCAAGACTGTTATTCGTTTAAATCAGAAACAAATGGTTGTTCAATTTATATGAATGATGTTTTCTATGTTCATGCTCATGTATGTGATGGTTTATTCTTAGTTGATCTTGATTGTGATACACACATCCATAGTGTTGATGCTAAATGTTGTAAGCACAGTGACAATAATTCCATGTACATATGGCATTGTCGTCTTGGTCATATTGGCATAAAGCGCATGAAGAAGCTTCATCCAGAAGGGCTTCTTGGATCATTGGATTTCGAATCCCTTTATACATGTGAGCCATGCCTCATGGGCAAGATGACCAGGACACCATTCTCCGGTGTAGTGGAGAGAGCTGCAGACCTACCTGGGATCATACATACGGATGTATGTGGACCAATGAGTGTCTCAACATGCAATGGTTATCATTACTTTGTTACCTTTACTGACGACTTGAGCAGATATGGATATATCTACTTGATGAAGCACAAGTCTAAAACCTTTGAAAAGTTCAAGGAATTTCAGAAAGAGGTAGAGAATCAACTTAACAAGAAAATCAAGCACCTTCGATCGGATCGAGGAGGCGAGTATTTGAGCTATGAGTTTAACATGCACTTGAAGGACTGTGGGATTATTCCACAGCTTACGCCAGCCGGAACACCACAACGTAATGCTGTGTCGGAACGTTGTAACCGAACCCTATTGGATAGTGTACGGTCCATGTGTCTTTAACTGATTTGTCTGTGTCTTTTTGGGGATATGCGTTAGAAACCGCCGCTTTTATTTTAAATCAAGCACCATCCAAATCTGTGGAGACAACCCCATATGAGATATGGTATGGACAGAAGTCGAAGTTGTCTTATCTGAAAGTTTGGGGATGTGAGGCGTATGTTAAGAAACTGCAGCCTGACAAACTCGGACCCAAATCAGAATAATGTATCTTTGCAGGATATCCAAGGGAAACCATTGGATATACCTTCTACAACCAAGCCGAAGGCAAAGCGTTTGTCACAAAAACTGGCACCTTTCTCGAGAAAGAGTTTCTTGCAAAAGGGGTGAGTGGAAGGAAAATTGAGTTAGATGAAATTGTTGACCCTTCTCTCTGCATTCTGAGTAGCGCAACGAAAGTTGTTCCGAAACCGCTCTCCAACATGGAGGAAGAGCCCATTGATAATGATCAAAACAATGACATCGAGACTCCTGAGGTTCGCAGGTCTACAAGGGTTCGTGCCACTCCTAATTGGTACAGTAGCCTTGTGATGTCTGTCATCCTAGATGAACAGGAAGAACCTGCAAACTACAAAGAAGCTATGGATAGTGCTGAATCCGATAAATGGCTAGAAGCCATGAAATCCGAAATAGGATCCATGCATGAAAACCAAGTTTGGACCTTGGTGGATCTTCCAGAGGGCCACAAGGCCTTGGAAAATAAATGGATCTTTAAGAAAAAGACAGATGCGAATGGTAATGTGACCATTCACAAAGCTTGACTTGTCGCAAAGTGGTTTCAACAAATTCAAGGAGTTGACTACGACGAGACTTACTCTCCCGTAGTGATGCTTAAGGCTGTCAGGATTTTAATAGCAATTGCTGCACATTTCGACTATGAAATCTGGCAGATGGATGTCAAGACCGCATTCCTCAATGGTCACATTGATGAATAGTTGTATATAATGCAACCGGAAGGTTTTGTTGATACCAAGGATGCTGGAAAGGTATGCAAGCTTCAACGGTCCATTTATGGATTGAAGCAGGCTTCTCGAAGCTAGAACCAATGTTTTGATCAATTGATCAAAAGTTTTGGATTTGTCCAAAACCAACAAGAGTTCTGTGTTTACAAGAAAGCGAGTGGGAGCTCAGTTGTTTTCCTGGTAGTATATGTGGATGACATATTACTCATGGGAAACAACGTGGATCTTATGAATAGCGTGAAAGTATATTTGAGCAACCAATTTTCCATTAAGGATCTAGGTGAAGCTGCATACATATTAGGAATCCAGATCTATAGAGATAGATCAAGGCACCTAATAGCATTGAGTCAGAGTACTTACATAGATAAGATTTTGAAGAGGTTCAAAATGGAAATCACCAAGAGGGGTTTTACACCTATGATGATGAATTGCAACTTGAGTATGACTCAATGTCCTGTAATGGACGATGATAGAGAGAAGATGTCTTACATCCCCTATGCTTCAGCAATAGGATCTATCATGTATGCAATGCTTAGTACCCGACCTGATGTGGCATTGGCTCTTAGTTTGACGAGCCGATATCAGAGTAATCCAGGACCGGATCACTAGACAGCTGTGAAAAATATCCTAAAGTATCTGAGAAGAACAAAGGATATGTTCCTAATCTATGGAGGAAATGATGAATCTCTGAACGTAACAGGTTACGTAGATGCGAGCTGGAATTCAGATCATGATGACTCGAAGTCTCAGACAAGATTTGTTTTGTTGGTGAATGGTGGGGTGGTAAGCGGGAAGAGCAAGAAGCAGCTGGTGGTGGCACAATCTTCTATGGAGTCTAAATACATTGCTGCAGCTGATGCAGCAAATGAAGCTGTTTGGCTAAGGAATTTCATCATCGAACTAGGAGTTTTCCCAATGCACAAGACCCCGTGACGATCTATTGTGATAACACGGGAGCTATTGCAAATGCAAGGGAACCAAGAACTCATTCCATAGCCAAACACATCAAGCTTAGATTTCACGTCATCCGGCAGATTGTTGACAAAGGTGAAGTCAAGATTTGCAAAGTAGATACAGAACTGAATGTAGTAGATCCTTTGACTAAAGCTCTCCAACAGGATAAGCACGAACAACACCAAGATTCCATTGGTGTTAGGTTCCCGCCTATTGTAAACTAGTTTTGTATACTCTAGTGCAAGTGGGAGACTGAAGGAGTTATGCCCTAGAGGCAAATAATAAAGTATATTATTTGATACATCTCCTGTATGTTCATAATACGTTTCATACTGTGCTATAACTATGTTAATACGAAACATTAATACACGTGTGCCATGTAAACAAACCGTGTCTCTAGTTACCTCTCGTGAACTAGTTCATTGGTCATGAGGATGGTCTGTGTTTCAAGATCATGGGCATTTATGCCAACTGACAATGAGGTCATGTTATTAGTTGAATAACATGATAGACAAACATCCGACCGTTATATCTTAATGAGATCTAGTTACAAAGTTCACCATTGATGATAAAACACAGAGAACCTCGCAACCTGATCCTTTGACTGTGAGGTAATGCAAATCACCATTCTGGAAGAAGCTTAGATGGTTATCAAGAATCATCTCATAACAGGGTGATTAAAAAGGTGCCACTCAGGTTTTCCAAAGGAATGCGTAGAGGAATACATATCAATACCAGGATTTGTCTAGTCCATGTAACGGACAGATACATGTGGCCATCTCGGTGACGTCGTATTAATGAAGCTTGCAAGCATGTGACTAGGTCACGGAATGCAACGACATGAGAACGAGAAAACAAGTTCATCAGTAACGAGATCGAACTAAGGTATGGAGATACCGAAGATCAAGTCTCGGATGAATTAGGTATCGTATGACAAAGGGAATGGGGAACGACTATCTCACGGTTCGAGCGATTGTATTCATGAAACACATGGGGGTCACATGGCCATCCAGGTCCCTCTGTTGATCATTGATATGAGATTTGTCTCTATCATGTCCGGAGTGTTTCCGAACCGAAGGATGTCACGCTTAAGGGTAGGGATGCTTAGGGTAGATGAGGTATCATATGAGAAATAGAGAGAGAGAAACCGGAATAGTTTCGGTAACATCCGATGGAGATCGGAAGGGGTCCGGAAGGTGTTCCGGAGTGAACGAATAATATAATATGTGTATTTAAATGTTAATTGGAGAATTAATATTAAATATATATTTTATTTTATTTTTGAAGGCACTATATTGCTAATGGGTCTCACCCGAAGGGAGGCCCAAGTGGGCAAGGCACCTAGGGAGTGGGGCCCAGTCGGCCTAGGGCTGGTGGGCCGCCCCAGTGGGGCCCACCTAGGGCCGGCGGCTGCCCCAAGGTGGCCGGCGGGTGTGGGGATTAGTCCCACCCTGCCTGGCCCCTGGGTGGTGCGCCTCCCTCCCACTATATAAAGGGGTCCCCCTATCCCCCTTGGAAATCACCCATTCCTCTCATTCTCTCTCTCTCATCTGGTGAGGACTTCCCCGTAATATTGGGGAGGACCTTGTAGTTGAGTTATCCACCTTCACACTACCATCGTGTGATCGGTGATCCGGCATCTACTTCTTCCGCTGCTCGGCTGGATTGGAGTCCGCTTGACGTCTCCTACGTCGGACGTGAGACGAACTTCGGAGGCACCACACTTGGGGTGCTGCTCGTCTTCATCGATATATGCCTTCCTGCGTAAGGCGTGCCTCTTTCTGCAAAGGTATGAATACTGTATTCCTTCTCCGTTACTTATGTCTACATAGTATAGATCCTGGTATTAGTGTTCGAGTAGATAGAGTTTTTTTTATTTCTGCTACGGAACCCTTCATGGACATCCAGCCTATGCATGAATCAAAGCACAAAACCTTGCCTGTGATTCAAGCAATATCTCTTTTTCTCCTTGTTTAAAATCAAAAAGTTCCTGCAAAATGGCATGTCGAGCACTAGGAGGGAAATATTTCTAAAAGAAAGTATCAATCAAGCAATCAGGGCTATTAATAGATCCAGGAGGTAAATTATTAAACCAAGTTTTAGCTTCTCCTTTCAGTGAAAAGGGGAAACTTTTAGCAACAATGTAGGTGCGCATCTTAATATCATCAGAAAACAGGCCACTCATGGTAGAAAGCTCAGTCATATGTGCTACCGCACTTTCATTCTTAGTCCCACAAAAAGGTTCTTTCTCAACAATAGCTATGTAAGATAGATCAAGAGAGAAATCATAATCCTTATCTTTAATGTTTATGGGAGATGCAGCAAACTTAGCATTAGGAGACAATTTGGGTTTTATAGTACGCCTCTCAAGGACACTCTTAATAGCACTCCTATCATGGGTGTTTTGACATTCTTTAATAAATTAATCGGTCATCTCAATATAACCATCTTCAATATCATAGCTCTCTCTAGACTCAGGTGAACTTACAGGTGTAGTAGTGTCTTCATCAGGAGTTTCAGTATTTCTAGCTATAGTTCTAGCAATCGTAGCATCTAGGAAAGGACCTAATGAACCACTCTTATCAAGCACAGTAGAAGCAGCATCATAAGTATCAAAAGTTTTAGATTCAGCAATAGTAGCAGTGTGTATCATGTGTATGTGGTGGTGTAAGGAGCTTACTCATAACAGATGGTGAATCAAGAGCAACAAAGGTGTTCAAAACCGTACCTCTTCTTGTAGTGGATGGTAAAATAGGAACCTTGCCATCACGAGACTTACCCATGATGGATGGATGGCAGCGAACAATAGTGATTCCAAGTGGACTTGATAAATAAAGCTATGCTCCCTAGCAACGACGCTAGAAAATAGTCTTGATGACCCACAAGTATAGGGGGTGTATCGCAGTATTTTCGAGGGAAGTGAAACCCAATTTATTGATTCGACACAAGGGGAGCCAAAGAATATTTATAAGCCTTAACAACTGAGTTGTCAATTCATCTGCACCTAGAAACAATCTTGCTCACAGCAGTGTATCAGTAGCAACAGTTTTGTAGTAGCAATAGTAAAGTAACAGTAGTAGTAAAAGTAAAGACAGTAGTAACAACTGCAGCAAACAATAGGATTAAAGCGCGGTAGGCATAGGGATGGATGGACGGGCGTTGCATGGACAACACAATTCACATGGCAATCAGAATATAGGGCATTTGCAGATAAATAAGATAAAGCATCCAAGTACTAAATAATCATAGGCATGTGTTCCATATATAGTCATACGTGTCGTTGTATTGGGAATGGCAGTACCTAAGAAGGTTAGATAGAGGTGTGGGGACTAGCAGGGAAGCTATCGACGGCATCCGCAGGCGGGATCAGATACAAGCAAGCGTATCAGGATGCAGGAAGTACCCAGGTTCGGAGCCCTCGTGGTGAGGTAAAACTCCTACTCCTGCCGATCTAACTATGGGTAATATACAAACTACAAGTGCTCCTCGAGCTGTATTCTCTAGCTACTGCCTTAAATGCACTAAGGCCAACCCTTTCTACTGAGGCCTTGCCTCTCCTTATATAGGCAGAGAGGCAACAGTCTCACTGGCCAATCCGACTGGCAGGCCCCACAGGTGGGTACTAGCCGGCTGGTCATCTACAGTATCCAGTACAACATGTCCCATCGGTGTATGAGCGGTATGGCTGTCGTAGGCACAGTGGACGCCGTGCGAGCCTGTCGTCAGCATCGGGCCACTATTCCTGCGCCATCCCCGCAAAGTCTTTGGTATGGTCGAGTAGTTGTCAGTCTTGTCGTCGTACAGGGCGTACCGCGCACTGATCCGCATGTCGTCCTGTCTCCTTGATGTGTTCCGGCTACGCTGCCGTAGCTGGCTGCTTCTCGCTGATCCGGCTACCATGCGATAGCCGGCCCGGCTTGCCTTGTCTAGATGCACTTGGCCAACCGGACGCGATCCGACTGCCCTATTTCTTGTCTGGTTGGGGTATCTGGGGGTCATCCCCCCAACACTAGCCCTCGAGCGCGTGTGGATTCTGCCCTTAGGAGAAATGTGCGCGTGCTCCCTCTTTGTTTTGAATTTGCGACCGGCTACACCTGGCGGTTGCGCTACCCGTGACGTCAGAGCTGACGCCGGCCATGCACGCACGCGCCATCATTACTCTGCAGCAGGCAGTGTAACGTCCCGTCGCATGTCACCTCGGGAAACTGCCGCCTGATGCTTCGGTTCCTGCTCCAGGATCTTCTGCGCACCCCGCGTCTGCACACGGGATCTGGGCCGCGGTTGGGGTGAGGGTCGCCTGGATGGGTGCCACGTGGCACTACGGACGGTTGCCCTTCCGGTCGTTTAAAGGGACGCCCCGGGGGGGCAGTTCCTTTCCTCTGCTCCCCCGCTTCCAGTTGCCTTCTCCCCTTCTGTGCTCCTTCTCTCTGCACCTTGCCATCGCTTCCATTGTAGCCCTCTACGCCGCCCATTTGCCGTCGTCGGCGGTACGGGTCACCGTCAATCGTTCAGCACTGCGCCCTCCGACGAGCCGGAGATGGCCGCTGAACGCGGAGCATGGTGTGGCTCCTCCGTCACGGAGGACCACATCCAGAAGTACCGCACCACCCGCGTCCTTCCACCGGAGGAGGAAGTAGAGGTGCGGCTCGCACCGGCGGGAGAGGTGTCGCTGCATCCGGCGGAGGGAGAATGGGTGATTTTCCTCTTGCACCTGGCGCGCGGGTTTGCATTGCCGGTGCACCCGTTCTTCCTCACATTCCTCGCCTTCTTCGACCTCCGCCTCCACCATATCGGCGCCAATGCAATCGGCACGCTGGCACACTTCATGGCCTTCTACGAGAGCACCTCGGGATCCAGCCGGATCTTGGGCTCTTCTGCCGGTTCTTATGAGTCCGGCCGCAGGTGCAGCTTACGAAGGGGCCGCTAGTTGTCTGTGGCGGCGCCTCCATCTACTCCCGCGCGTAGACCGGTTACCCAAAGATCCGGCTGCATGACACTGTATGACTGTGGCAGCAGTCATACTTCTACGTCAAGAACCGCACCAACATGGACCGGATCAACCTTCCGGCGTTCCAGGATGTCGAGTCCAGCCGGCAGCACTGGGACTTGAAGATTTATGGCGACAAGGCGGAGTCGGACACGATGCTGCAACGCATGCGCTCCCTCGTCACCTACCGGCTAACCGGCCTGGACATCACCCTCAACTGGATGTCCCGGCTGATGATGACGTTGCAGCAGCGAGCGCACAAGATGTGCATCTACTCCGGCCGGCTGGACCCGACCCGGCTGTCGCACAGCGATCCCCGCTACCACAACCTGAAGGAGTGGGTGTGGACGATCACCAAGGAGCGGTTACCGGAAGGCTAGACCTTCGGGTTGGCCCCCTACAACCGGGACAACTGCGCGCCCCGGGTAGGCCCTTTTAGCCGGAGTTTTTCTTTTGTATTTCTTGCCCTTATTTTTGTTTTATCCGACTAATCTTTTGCATTCGGCAGATGTTCGCTTGCATCCTTCGTAAGGAGGGTGACGCCCCCATCGAGACGTTCACGCTTAACTTGCCTGAGCCACGTGCTCGGCGGTCTGGCGAGGAGTCGGACGGGGATGGGGATGCCTTCCCCGGCCGGAACGACGAACCGGCCGCCGACCCCCACGCGGAGGTTGACGAGGAGGAAGAGGCCGCACCAGCCTCTGACCTGGCACAGCGCCTTGTGATGGACGGCGACTCCAGCCAGTCTGGCGCTGGCGGGAGCGGCTCCAGCCGTTCCAGCGGCAGCCGGCCTGCCGCAGAGGAGCCGGCCCCCAAGAGGAGCCGGACCAGCGCCCTTCCGCCGAGTTTCCTTGGCCGGAAGAAGGGTTCGCCTCCATGGTACAGGGGTGAGTTCTTCTCTGGGCGCCCTTGCTATTTTTGGTTCTTTTGGTTGCCTTTGGCTTACTAGCTTCTTTTTCCTCCTTCTCTTCTTCTGTCTCTTTCAGCGCGCTGGTCCACTTTGGAGCCGCAAGCCCGGTGCGAGCACCGACCGGGTCGCCACCTCTTGCGCCAGCCACATCCGTCTCCGCCCCTTCTTCTTCCGAGGCGCCGCCTCCGCCGCCACCTCGATCCGAACCGGCTGCCTCAGCCGGACGTGGCGGCCCAGCCGGAAGCGGAGGGTCCTCAGCCGGGCGGCTCTTCTGCGGGCATGCGGGGGGAAGCAACCGACAAGGAGCTCGTGGTTGTCGGTGATGACAACTCCAAGGACGAGCCGGGAGAGGAGTGGAGGACAGCGGTGGTTGCCACGAAGGAGTCCCTGGCCGCCAACGCCGTGGATGACAACGCCTCCTCCGCCGCCTCGCTAACAGAGATCACCGCCACCCTCGAACTGGCGGTGAAGGAGATCCGGCTGCTGGAGGCTGCATCCGGCAGGAATCGGTCCCTGGAGTAGAAGCTCGCTGCTGCCAACGAGACTTCCCAGAGTAAGTTTACCTCAAACGGCTCTTCTTTTTTTTTACTGATAGTCGTCCTTGTCGTAGCTATCCTCGTGTGCGCTTAGCGCGAGATCGATCACTTGAAGAAAGCGAACGAGCGGTTGAGCAAGTCCAACTTCATTCTGCAGCTACAGAACAAGGATTGGCACGCGAAGGTGGACGGTCTGGAGGACACCATCAAAGAGCAGGACGCCTCGCTCGCCATCCAGATCGAAGCCTTCAACCTTCTCGAGGACCAGAACAAGGACCAAGGTAAGGAGGTCAAACGGCTGGCGACGAAGGAGAAAGCCTTGGTGGAGAAACTGATGCAAGTTGGTCACATGGCTAAGGGTAAGCTCCCTTTTTCCGTATCCACTATCTTTCCGGATCCGGTAGCCAGATCTGACTATCTTTTTTCTAACAGCATTTTATCCCGTTATAGACCTACTGGCGTACAACCGGCTGCAGGAGAATTGGCCGGGAGCACTGTCGACGGCCTAGGAGCTCGTCGTTCTTCTCGGCGAGGAGGCTGCTGATGTCTACGCACTTCTATTCTTGTAGACAGGTGTTGGGCCTCCAAGTGCAGAGGTTTGTAGAACAGCAGCAAGTTTTCCCTTAAGTAGATCACCCAAGGTTTATCGAACTCAGGGAGGAAGTGGTCAAAGGTATTCCCTCTCAAACAACCCTGCAATCAAGATACAAGAAGTCTCTTGTGTCTCCAAGTCACCATAAGCCTTTATGATCCTTTAGTTTTCAACTTGTAGTATCACTTTATGCTTTGATCAATGATGTTTTGTGGCTCTGCATGATTATGGCTAGCAAAAGACTGGGAACGACAAACTAACAGAGCAATAATGGCCATAATCATGCAGAGCCACAAAACATCATTGATCAAAGCATAAAGTGATACTACAAGTTGAAAACTAAAGGATCATAAAGGCTTATGGTGACTAAGCATAAAGCCAAAACAATATCAAGCATGGCATGACAAAGCATAGGCCACAGTCAAAAACAAGTGCTTTTTACCACATAAGTATGAACTTTCTTTCTCTTTTCCAAACCAAACCAAACTATTTGCAAACCAATGTATGAAAGAGGGGGTCCAACCAATTTATTCAAGCAAATGAAAACCAAAAACAAAAAACGAAGACGCTCCAAGAACAACACAACTGTGCATGAAACAATAAAAATGAAGTGTTTGGAAGAAACCTGAGATTTTTATTAATGAAGAGGGGGATGCCTTGGGCATCCCCAAGATTTGACGCTTGTACTTCTTGGATATTTCTTGGGGTGACACGCATGGCATCCCCAAGCTTGAGCTTTAGTCCATCCTTCATCTCATTACTCATTCCTTCCATACACCTGAAATTGTTCCTTCATACAAAACTTCACACAATCTTTATTAGCAACATTAGTGCACTCAAGATAATAAATCTTAAGGTTCAGTTC
This sequence comes from Avena sativa, assembly GCA_916181665.1. NCBI lineage: Eukaryota > Viridiplantae > Streptophyta > Magnoliopsida > Poales > Poaceae > Avena > Avena sativa. The sequence continues at coordinate 567,883,824 of OV702291.1, forward strand.
TAACACCAAATAAACTTCTATTAGAACAATAGCTACTGTAGCACTTCCATCAAAAATCTCAATTCCCCAAAAGAACTCAAAAAGGAACCCACAAGAAGCAAATGCAGAAAATGGCAGAAATCTGTCAAAACAGACCAGCAGGTGAAGACGAATTTTTTCGAAGACCTTCTGTTGCTCAAATCAAAACGTGTTGAAGAAACGAAAGTTAGATAACAACCTGGGCAGAAGCAAAAAACATTACAGCTGAATCCGACATACAGAGCTCTCTCACGAATTTTTACGGTGAAGCACAAAAATCTGTTTCGGGACAGCAACTTTCCCAATCATTACTTCTCTCTCATTAGAGGTTACTCTTGGCACAAAAAGCAAATAAAAAGTATAAGGAGCAGTATTACTAAAGTAATAACTTCCAAGACTCATCTAAAACTTTTGGGTTATCTCCCAATAAGTACTTTTCTTTAGGGCCTTTAAGTTAGGCATGATAGTTTGAGAAGATGCTCACATAAGAAATATGAATTGAAGTAAAAGAGAGCATCAAGAAGCAAATTCAAAGCACATTTAAGTCTAACCCACTTCCTATGCATAGGAATCTTGTAAATAAACAAGTCATGAAAGCACAAAGCAACAAGCATAAGAAAGCAAAACAAGTGCAACTTCAAAATTTTCAACATAAAGAGGGGAAACTTAATATTATTGAGATACATAAAACCATGTTTCCCTCTCTCATAATAACTTTCAGTAGCATCATGAACAAAATTAACAATATAAATATCACATAAAACATTCTTATCATGAACCACATGCATATAATAATTATCACTCTCCACATAAGCATAGTCATTCTTATTAATTATGGTGGGAGCAAATTCAACAAAATAGCTATCATTATTATTCTCATCACCATAATCATCAAATATAGGAGGCATATTGTAATCATAATTTATTTTCTCCTCAATAGTAGGTTGACTGAGAACATCATATTCATCATTGTAATCATCATATATTGGAGGTTTGGTATCATCATAAGCAATAGAATAACTATCTTCCAAAGCTGGGGAACTAAAAAGATTATTTTCATAAAAACTAGCTTCCCCAAGATTAGACTTTTCCATAGCATTAGCAATAATGGTGTCCAAAGAATTCATACTAACAACATTGCTATTAGCATGCAAACAAAGTTCCATAGGTTTTTTAATTTTCTCTTCAAACACTTCATGTCCTAACTCAAGATAAATACTATAAAGCTCTCTATTTTTGTTGTTGTTTTCCATTAAGCCTAACTAGTGAAAACAAGAAACAAAAAGACAAAATTGCAGAATCTAAAGGAAATAACTTCGAGCACTCACACCAGAGGATGTGAGCACCTTTTACCTTACCTCCCCGGCAACGGCGCCAGAAAATAGGCGTTTGCCGTGGGAGGTTCTTCTTCTTAAATCCTCCGGTGTGAATACCTTTTACCTTACCTCCCCGGCAACGGCGCTAGAAAATAGCTTGATGTCTACGCACTTCTATTCTTGTAGACAGTTGTTGGGCCTCCAAATGCGGAGGTTTGTAGAACAGCAGGAAGTTTTCCCTTAAGTGGATCACCCAAGGTTTATCGAACTCAGGGAGGAAGTGGTCAAAGGTATTCCCTCTCAAGCAACCCTGTAATCAAGATATAAGAAGTATCTTGTGTCCCCAACACACTCAATACACTTATCAAGTGTATAGGTGCACTAGTTCGACGAAGAGATAGTGAAATACAAGTAATATGGATATAAGATTACGGTGCTAGAAAAGAGCTTGATGGCGTGGAAGAGATTAAAGGCAAACTGAAATAAAGATGGAAGCAAGCAAACATGTAACAGATCTAATTGCAAACAGTGTATCAATGCTTAGAAACAAGGCCTAGGGATCATACTTTCATTAGTGAACACTCTCATATAAATATATTCTTCTTTAAGATACTACGCTGAACTACTCTCCGGTTGGACACTCTAATCCATGGTAGGGCTATAACAGCACACCTCAAAGTAAGCCTTTCCCATCTAGAAAACCCCACACTGTCACCTTGAGTACTAGATGAGTCCAACAAACACCACAATTTCATAAAGACATCCAACTCCAAATATAACTCATAACAAGTATTTGTAATCTCTAGCCTAAGTGCCACCATGGTGTGCACGCTGTCACTTTCACACACATGGGGAGAGAAGAGATCTATTAAAGCACTTGAGTAGCAAGGTAGATCTACTTGATTACAAAGCTCATGATCACAACATGATCATGCATAGAGAGAGAGATGAACACATAGCTACCGGTAGAACCCTTAGCCTCGAGAGAGAACTACTCGCTCCTCATCATGGGAATCAGCAATGGTGATGGAGATGGTGGTGGAGATCGATGGAGATGGCTCCTTGGGCACTTCCCCGTCCCGGCAGGGTGCCAGAACAGATACTTTATGTCCCTCGAATCTCCCCTTCAGTGGCAGCGGTGCTGCGGAACTTTTCGTGGACTTCTGATTGATTATTTAGGGTTTTGGTATCGGGATGCTCTTATAGGCGAAGGAGGTAAGGTCGGTGGAGTGCCAGGGGCCCACACCACCTGGTGGCGCGGGCAGGGCTAGCCCGCGCCCGGGGGGGTGTGGCCAGGCCCTGGACCTCCTCCGTCTCGTATTCTGGCTCCGTGAGTCTTCCGGTAAAATAGGAACTTTGGCTTTTGTCCCGTTCAATTCTGAGAATATTCATTTTCTGACTTTCCTAGAACCAAAAACAACAGAAAACAGGCAACTGGCACTATGGCTCTTGTTAATAGGTTAGTCCAAGAAATCATATGAAAAGTACTCCAAAGTGTGGACAAAACACAAGAAAGTAGATAAAACCAACCATGAAACATCAAAAATTATAGATACATTTGCAATGTATCAGCTGCCAAGCTCCGCCAAGCGGCATAGGCTATCTTCTCATTTCTGTGGCCGGATGCTCTGGTCCCGGAGACGATGGCGCAGCTAGCTGCGAAGGTGGGAGAGGTGCCGACTGGGGTGGATCGGCTACGGGACTTGGCGGTGCGAGTCGGAGCGGAGATGGCTCTGGCCCTCATGCTTTCATGGTACAAGGACGCCCGCGTCGAAAAGATTGACGGAGGCTTCCGCACCGGCGCCGACCTTGCCGCCATCCGCCAGGCCCATCCGGAGCTCCAAGGCTCCACCATCAAGATCGCCGACTACGTGGATCCTGACGAGGTGCTCACCGACTCGGAGTTCGTCGGTACTCCGGATGCGGAAACCTCGACGCAGCCGGTTGCGGGCACTGGAACCGAGTCGAGCGTCGCGCCTCCTCCTCCTCCTGAGGCTACTGCCAACCAAGGCGCTCTGCACAGCAAGGGTCTGTCGCTTAGTTATCGCCCCGGGATGTCAGGTGTATTTGTTTGTCTCATTTTGCCTTGAAACTCGTCTGTCTGTACCGGTTGCCTCTGGCGTCGGGTAAACTTATCGGAGTTTCGTCTCCTCCTTTCCTTTTAGTGTTGATTCTGGACTAGCTTGGTTTCCCTTCAACTTGTGTGTTTTGCATATTCTTTCAATATTTCGCGATTAAATTTATCCGACTGACTTCGCTCGGCTACACGCCTTTAGCCAGGGGGACTGCACCTCCAGTGGGGGCGCTCTAGCGCACCCACTGGGTGTAGCCCCGAGATTCGGAGTAGCTCGCGTAGCCAGGTACTTCGGATCTTCATTCTTTTCCCAAATCTTCTAACTTTATCCGACTAGACGCGTCATAGTCGGTTGCTTCCACTGGCGGAACACCTTTAGCCAGGGGAACTAACATTCCAGTGGGGGCGCACGAGTGCTCCCACTAGGTGTAGCCCCCGAGATTCGGAGTAGCTAGCGTAGCCAGGTACTTCGAATCTTCCGTGTATTCCTCTTGCTCCTGTCCTTGCCCTCACATGGGCTCTGAACGCCCGGCTAAACGCCCTTAGCCGGTCGGGAAACTACAAGATTCCACTGGGGGCGCGCGTGCGCACCCAGTGGGTGTAGCCCCCGAGATTCGGAGTGCTTGATGAAGGCAAGGACTTCGAATCTTCTTCTCTTTTCTTCCTGAATTCTGACTAGAAGTAGTCGTACAAGAATATACATACACATACGTTCTCACATGTTAATAGGTTAGTCTACTAAACTGTAGCCGGGAGGCGGATTTGTTTTTGAAAACTAGCTTGCGCCTTTCTAGACACTTGGTCGGTTTCCCGTGTGCTCTGCTGTTTTTGCTGCGTCCTTGCCGGGCAGCCGGGTTGCGGTCTGCAGCCGGAATCGAAGGGAGCTGAGAGTACATCGTGCACGGTACTAACGTCTTAGCAGCCAGATTGTCTTAAGCTAGTTGCGAGGCCGGGACGCCCGATATGTCGCGTCTCCTCCCTGTTTTTCATGTGGGATGCCTCGGGCTTTTGCTCTTGCTAGCCGGACAGCCGGGTTGTGATATGTAGCTGAGACGAAGAGTGGGCCTCTGACATCGTCGCACATTACTCGGCCGGTTTGTTGACTTAGCAGGCCGGGCCAGCCGTCGAGCCCCCGGGTAGGGGTTGCCGAAGCCGGAAAATCAGAACTGAAAAACAGATGTTAACACATTTGTAGCAAGGAGCCCCCGAGCATCTCATAGGGGTTCGCATTTTCATTCATAGGTTTTGCGGGATACATACACTGTCTGGTGATTAGGTGTAAAACGGGCGCAGCAAGGCCACGTTCCAGGGATGCTCGGTCTCCTCGTCTGATTTGTCCATCTTGTTCTTGCACGGCTGCTGCGTGTCGATGAGGTAGTAGGAGTCGTTGGGCAGTGCCCGGCTAATGATGAAGGGGCCCTCCCAGGGTGGCGATATCTTGTGCATGCCCTTCGTGTCTTCTAACAGCCAGAGGACCAGGTCGCGCTCGCGAAACGCTACTGGGCGGATCCGGCCTGAATGGTAGTGGCGTAGTCGTTGCTGGTATAGGATCGACCTGGACAATCCCAACTCGCGGGCCTCCTCGAGGAGGTCCACACCATCCTCTCGCGCCTCTTGGTTGGCCTTTTCGTCGTAAAGGAGCTTGCGCGGGGAGTCGAACTCGATATCCACGGAGAGGACGACTTCCGATCCATAGACCAGGAAGAACGGAGTGTAGCCGGTTGATCTATTTGGCATGGTGCGGAGGCTCCATAGCACAACCGGAAGCTCCTCGATCCAGCATCCGGGTGACCGCTCCAATGGCTCGATGAGGCACGGCTTGACATCGGCTAGCACTAAGCCGTTTGCCCTTTCAACTTGCCCATTGGACTGCGGGTGCGCGACAGAGGCAAGGTCCATCCGGATGCCCTTGTTGCTGCAGAATCGGGTGAAGGCCCCCTTGGCGAAGTTCGTGCCATTGCGGTGATGATGCTGTTGGGTAGCCGAACCGGTTGATGATGTCGGTGAAGAAGGTAACGACTGTCGCCCCGTCCAGCTTCCGGATGGGTTTGGCTTCGATCCACTTTGTAAATTTGTCCATCGCCACCAGCAGATGGGTCATGCCCGCGCGCGCTCGCTTGAAGGAACCGACCATGTCGAGGCCCCAAACCGCGAAGGGCGAGGTAATCGGTATGGTCTTGAGCACCAAAGTCGGCATGTTCCTGAGCTTCCCAAAGTGCTAGCACCCATTGCACGCGCAGACTAGCTGTTCAGCGTCCTCGAGGGTGGTGGGCCAATAGAAACCATGGCGGAACGCCTTGGCGACTATCGCCCTTGACGAAGCGTGGTGCCCGCACTCGCCCTGGTGGATGTCCTTGACTAGCCGGTAGCCCGTGTTCACATCGACACACCTTTGGAAGATGCCGGATACGCTGCGCTTGTACAGTTCGTTGTTGATGATGGTGTACGTGTGCACGTGGCGCCGGATTTGCCTGGCCTCCACCTCGTCCTCCGGAAGCTCCCCGTTGGCGATATAGTTCATCAAGGTTTGTGCCTAGGATGCCAATTCCCGAATGATGAGGATGCTCCCGCTCTCCGGCTGATGGTCGTCGGGGGGGCGTCCGGATGAGGTACCCAGGACGGCAGCCCCCGAGCCGCTTGGTGAGTCAGCAGGCCCCGGGTCTTGCGAGCCGGAGGGTACTGATTTGCCGGAGTTGGTGCGGGACTTATTCTTTGGAGGTTCTGCCGGCTCCACCTCTGTCGCCCCATCATCCGGAGCGCTCCGTGCCCATATGATGGAATCCGACTCGGGTGATGGGTTGATGGAGGGCTTGCGCAGGTGCTCCAAGGAGACCCTGGGTGGGATTGCCTGCTTGGTGGATCCGATTTGGGCGAGCGAATCGGCTGCCTCGTTGTTGGCGCGAGGGACGTGATGAAATTTGCACCCGTCGAAGGAGGCGCTGAGCTTCTGTATGTGGAACCGGTAGAGGGCCATGTTTGCATCACGGGCGTCCCATTCTCCGGATATTTGCTGCACCACCAGATCCGAATCATCGAAGTAGAGGATCCGGTTGACACCAATCTTCGTGGCTAGCCGATGTCCGTACGCCAGTGCCTCGTATTCGGCTACATTGTTGGAGGCCTTGAAGTGGATCTGCAGGACGTACTCCAGCCGGTCTCCCTTGGGCGAGGTGAGCACGATGCCGGCTCCCAAGCCCTTGAGCATCTTTGACCCGTTGAAGTGCATCTTCTAGTGGTCCGAATCCGGAACCGGTGGGAGATACTGGGTCTTGGCCTAGTCGACGAGGAAGTCCGCCAGTGCCTGCGACTTGATCGTGAGCCGGGGCTCGTACTGGATGGAGTAGGCGGCGAGCTCGATGGCCCACTTGGCGACTCGGACGGTGGCATCCTTGTTGCCGATGATTTCTGAAAGGGGTGCGGTGCACACGACCTTAATCAGATGTTCCTGGAAGTAGTGCTTGAGCTTCTTGCATGCCAGGTACATGTCGTAGCACATCTTTTAGTAGTGGGGGTAGTTCTGCTTGGAGAGGGAGTGGACCTCGCTGAGGTAGTAGACGGGCCTCTAAACCGGCTAAGCCTTGCCTTCCTCGGGGCGCTCCACCACCAGGACGACGCTGACGACCCGACTGATGGCCGCTATATAGAGCAACATCGGCTCCTTGCTAGCCGGCGTGGCTAGAACCGGCGTTGTGGACAGCATGCGCTTGAGGTCATGAAATGCGGCGTCAGCTTGCGAAGTCTAGGAGAACTTGTCCGTCTTCTTCATCAGCTGGTACAACGGGAGTGTCTTCTCCCCCACTCGGCTGGCAAAACGACTGAGGGAGGCCAGGCATCCGGTGAACTTCTAGACTCCCAGTAGGTTCCTGGGCGGCTACATCCTCTCGATGGCCACGATCTTCTCCGGATTTGCCTCGATACCTCGTTGCGTACGAGGAAACCGAGCAGCTGACCGGATGGCACTCTGAAGACGCACTTCTCCGGGTTCAGCTTCATCTGGTACTGGTGGAGGTTGCCAAATGTCTCTCCCAGATCTTCGAGGAAGGTGCGCTTCTCCTTGGTCTTGATGACCACATCGTTCACATAGGCGTGCATCTTTCGGCCTATCTGCGAGTGCAAGCACTTCTGCATGTGTTCTTCAGACCTAAAGGCATGGTTACATAGCAGAAAGCCTCATAGGGGGTGATAAATGATGTCTTAATCTGATCAGCCGGGTTTAACCGGATCGGATTGTAACCGGAATAGCAATGTAGAAAAGACAACAAATCACAACCGCTGTGGAATCGATTACTTGATCGATGCGGGGCAATGCGAAGGGGTCTTTCGGGCACGCCTTGTTCAGGTTAGTGTAGTCGATACACATGCACCAGGTCTTGTTCTTCTTCAGCACCAGGACTAGGTTCGCCATCCAGTCCGGGTGGTACACTTCCATGATGAACCCGGCTGCAAGGAGTCGGGTGATCTCGTCACTGATAATCTTTCTCTTCTCCTCCACGAACCGGCGTAGGGGTTGCTTAACCGGTTTAGCATCCGGCCACACATGAAGTGAGTGCTCGGCGAACTCCCTTGGTACACCTGGCATGTCCTTGGGTGACCATGCAAAGATGTCCCGATTCTCACGGAGGAAGTCGACGAGCGTGCCTTCCTATTTGCTGTCCAAGTTGGCACCGATGGTGACGAACTTGGTCGGGTCGGAGGGGTCGAGCAGGATCCTCTTCGTCTCCTTTGCCAGCTAGAAGGCTCCTTCTCCAGCCGGTTTGCTGCTAGCCGGTATGTCCTGCTGGGCCATGGCCACATTGCGCATGATCACGCGCTTCTCCTCGGCTATGATGAGGGCCTCTGCCAGTTTGGAACCGGCTAAGGCGCACTCCATCGACCGCTTGAAGCAGCCGGCGACGGTGATCACGCTGTTGGGTCCCGGCATCTTCGTCTTGAGGTATGCGTAGTGGGGGACGGCCATGAACTTGGCAAGGGCGGGGCGCCCGAGGAGAGCGTGGTAGGAGCTCGCCAGGTTTACCACTTCGAACCAGATCGGTTCACGGCAGAAGTTCTCCTCGGTCCGAAAGATGACGTCCAGATTACCAGAGGTATGAACCCACTATCGAGCATAAATACTAACTCTTGGAGTTGCTAGCATCTACTTGGCCAAGATAGCTACTAACAACAGAAAGCATGCAAGATCACAAATAACAAAGACATGATAGAATCAATAATCAATCTGAAATAGCATCTCAATATCCATCAGATCCCCACAAACACAACATGCAGAATTACAAATAGATGATCTTAATCATGAACGGAGCTCACAAGATCTAAACATGAAAGCACAAAGGAGGAGAACCAGTCATCTAGCTACTACATGGACCCGTAGTCCAGAGATGAACTACTCATGCATCACACCGGAGGCTTGCATGATGATGAAGAAGACCTCCAGGGTGAATTCCCCTCTCCGGCAGGGTGCCGGGAAGAGCTTCAGATCCCTCCCGATCTAGGGATGGAGATGACGGTGGCTACAGACTCTTTCGTGGATTTTTGATTGGGTTCTTAGGGTTTTCATCTTGCGGGCAATATATAGGCGGAAGGAGAGGCCGACGGGGTGCTGGGGTCGGACAGACCACCCCCTGGCGCGGGCCAGGCCTGGCTGCGCGGCTAGGTGGTGTGGACGGCCCCTAGCCCTTCTCCGTCTCGTATTCTGGCATCTGATGACTTCCGGAAAAATAGGCACTTTGGCTTTTGTCCCGTCCAATTCCGAGAATATTCATTTTCTGACTTTCCCGGGACCAAAAACAGCAGAAAATAGGCAGCTGGCACTGTGGCTCTTGTTAATAGGTTAGTCCGAGAAATCATATGAAAAGTACTCCAAAGTGTGGACAAAACACAATAAAGTGGATAAAACCAAGCATGGAACTTAAAAAATTATAGATACATTTGCAATGTATCAAACGCTGATAAACATATTTTATCCATAGTTTTCTATCAAGTGGGATCTCCGCGGACCACCCTTACCTGGTTACGGTAGTCCTCTTCAGGTACGACTCTAAGGGAAAGTGGTATGGACACCATTGTATCACAATGGAAGAAGCACCTGCACAGATCTGCACTATATCTGGTATGGTTGCTGCTCTGCGTAATCATGATGAATTATGGCCGAAGCAGACTGCAAAGTTCAGCTTCATGGATGAACGTGGCATCATGGTTCATCTAATGTGTGACAGTCAGTTAATTGGTTTGATGAAAAGGTATGCTTCGGATTGCATGTTTGAGCTAAATTGTGATGTACTAGATGTGGAAGCTACTGTAACTAGGAGTCGCCCTTCTATTCTTGGACAGGGTGGTCGCTCGAACCCAATTAGCTCCTGGTAAGCAAAAGTCTCTTGGGGTTAGCATGTTTGTGCTGAATTGTAATTTTTGTTTCATTTACTCTGTAGATATTGGGCAGTTATGCGACAGTCCTGTTTCTTTGACAAGAAGCGCCGCAAGGTTAGAAACATGACTGCTGGGTCAGTCATTTTGCTGCCCGAAGAAGGTAAAAACGAGTGGAAAGATGATGTTGGACATGATTCTGGTGCCCATTGTCCTGGCAATGCAGAGTATGTCAGGCTAAGAAAATTGGCACCGAGGAAGAGGAAGAAGGCATGAAATGAAGAAGCCAGTGGACGTGAAGGCTTGGCACCCAGGCTACGGAAGAAGGCTGCTGGCAATGAAGATGCATAGTAATGTGTTGAACTTGAACCTATATATGTAATTCGGTTAAATTTTGGAGCTCTATGTGTGGCACTTTGTTGGGCGAAACAATCTACCCACGTTCTCTAAGTAAAATGTACCGTGACTTAGGGTTTGGAAACGCCCGAGTCAGTAGTTGAATCCAAAATTGTGATTGTGCCACTACTATCTGAAAACACCCAGCACCGGTTCCACGATTGCTGAGGGGCAGGAGGTCTCCAAATTCGATGGAATGTAAGTGGCACAGAAATAAATTATTTAAGCTGCCACACTCCATGAAGCAGCAACTTATTTCAGATGCTGCACAACGACATGGCACCATAAAAAGCAATGGCAACCGATAATGCCCAGATGCTTGAGCCCGTATATCTCACCGCCTCCCTGCTCCTGCATCCCCTACGTCTGGCGAAGCTCCCGGATCTCCATTAACCGGGTGTACGTGCTTCCACTTTATAAATTGTGGTTGTGCCATTTGCATGCGGCACAATCCACGTAGATTACGTTTAAACAAACCACCAATGTCAGAATACCACCATGATCAGACAAAAGGAAGTAATGCAGGGTTAAGATAGACTAACGGGAGACCAATTTTTTTCCTCCTAGGACTCCGGGACCACTAGTTCAGACCGCTAGGTCAACAAGTACTACTATTACAACTTAAAAATGCACGGAGCTCAAGCTAAATATAACTAGTTATCACACATCTCCTTGATCTTCCTAATCTTAGCCCGATGCGCATCTTCCTGCGAGAGAAAGGATCGATTCGTCTGCTCCTTCCTTTTAGCATCTTCCTTGCACAGCTTCAATTGTTTCTCTGTATTTTTGCTCATGCACTTGTCAATACTCATAGTTGTGAACTGCAGGACTTTGGCCTGGTGAAGATCATTCCTTGCTTGAGTCAGTTCTTGCTCTGCTTTAGCCTTCAGTGCCAACGCCACGTCCCTCTCCTTCTCGAGTTTGCTAACCTTGTCTTGCACCCTCCTAAGATCTTGGTTAAGCTTGGTCGTGTCAACTGGGTCCCATAGCTTCATCTCAACACTGTCAAGAAGTGAGCTGACTACGGATTCTTTCAACTCAACAGTCATATCACATAGTTTGTCTAGCGTTTTTTGCATCAATTTGGGCCACTCTGGATCTACCCATTTGACAACACCGCAACTTCCGCCTTGCATCATTAAACGATGTCCTTGACACCGTAGAAACCTCCTGCCTATGTTTCGTCCTTCGAACGCTACAAATTTAGCGGGCACATATCCATGTTTACATAGCAGAGGACTATCTTCATCCGCTAAACCGTGATAGTTGGAGTCATACAGCATCTGGTTGGCCTAACACATCATACGTGCATGAGCAAATAGAGTAGATCTAGCTCAAAATAGATAACTGGCCACAGATGATAAAGATAGAGATGATACGAATCACATCGAAATCACCGTACGTGTTGTCACGACGCGTTTCCTCAAAGTCTCCCCTTGAACCCATGGCGAGAGAGAGAGAGAGAGGGAGAGGGGGTGGCTGCCAGAGAGATAGTTGGATGCACCGTCGGCTTGCGGCTACGGCATTATGGGAGTGAAGTGGGGAAAGTGGCTTCGAGGGGAAGGAAGAGAAGTACGGGGAGGAAGAGAAGTAATGGGGACGTGACACTGGAGTATGGCCCACTGAACTTGTGAGTCGTGACACTCGCAACAGGGGAGCGCCTGGTATTCCCAGTTTGTCCAGAGCAAGCATGGCCAATCATGCTGTAGAATAGCCTACTCGCGGATCACTCTCACGAAGACCATCCCAATCTTCCAAGCGCCCGGATCGAACGGTATGTAACAATCGTCAAGCAGAACAACTGTGTTAGGGCGTGCCTTCTAGAAGACTCGGTCTAACGGCCACCCATTGGGGGGATAAGGTTAGGGCTCTCCTAAGGTTAGGATCCATATGTGGTTTATGAGAAGAACACACATGCAATGACACTGGTGATATGTGGTTTCTGAAAAGAACACACATGCAATGACTCTAACTGTGGTTAATGAAAATACCAGACATGCAATGACACTGGTGGATCCATGTGTGGTTTGTGAGAAGAACACACATGCAATGACACTGGGTGTGGTTCATGAAATGAACAAACATGCAATGATACTAGTGGATCCATGTGTGGTTTGTGAGAAGAAAACACATGCAATGACACTGGGTGTGGTTCGTGAAAAGAACAGACATCCAATGACACTATTGGATCCATATGTGGTTTGTGAGAAGAACAGACATGCAATGACTCTAGATGTGGTTCAGGAGAAGAACAGACATGCAATGACACTGGTGTATTCTTATGTGGTTTGTGAGAAGAACAGACATGCAATGGCACTTGGTGTGGTTCATGATAAGAACACACATGCAATGACACTGGTGTATCCTTATGTGGTTTGTGAGAACAACAAACATGCAATGACTCTAGCTGTGGTTCATGAAAAGAACACACATGCAATGACACTAGTGGATGCATGTGTGGTTTATCAAAGGAACACACATGCAATGACACTAGGTGTGATTCATGAAAAGAACACACATACAATGACACTGGTGGATCCTTATATGGTTTGTGAGAAGAACAGACATGCAATGACTCTAGATGTGGTTCATGAGAAGAATAAACATGCAATGAAACTAGTGTATCCTTATGTGGTTTGTGAGAAGAATAGACATGCAATGACTCTAGTTGTGGTTCATGAAAAGAACACACATGCAATGACATTGGTGTGTCCTTATGTGGTTTTTGAGAAGAACAGATATGCAATTACTCTAGATGTGGTTCATGAAAAGAACACACATGCAATGACACTGGTGGATCCATGTGTGGTTTATGAAAGGAACAGGCATGCAATGACACTAGGTGTGGCTCATGAAAAGAACACACATGCAATGACACTAGTGGATCCATATGTGGTTTTTAATAGAACAGACATGCAATCACACTAGGTGGATCCATGCGTGGTTCATGAAAAGAACAGGCATGCAATGATACTGGTGGATCCATGTGTGCTTTGTGAGAAGAACACACACGCAATAACACTGGGTGTGGTTCATGAAAAGAACACACATCCAATGACACTGGTGGATCCTTATGTGGTTTGTGAGAAGAACAGACATGCAATGACTAGCGGTGGTTCATGAAAAGAACACACATGCAATGACATTGGTGTGTCCTTATGTGGTTTGTGAGAAGAACAGACATGCAATGACTCTAGCTGTGGTTCATGAAAAGAACACACATGCAATGACACTAGTGGATCCATGTGTGGTTTGTGAAAGGAACAGACATGCAATAACACTTGGTGGATCGATGTGTGGTTCATGAAAAGAACAGACATGCAATTATACTGGTGGATCCATGTGTGGTTTGTGAGAAGAACACACATGCAATAACACTGGGTGTGGTTCATGAAAAGAACACACATCCAATGACACTGGTGGATCCTAATGTGGTTTGTGAGAAGAACGGACATGTAATGACTCTAGATGTGGTTCATGAGAAGAACAGACATGCAATAACACGGGTGTATCCTTATGTGGTTTGTGAGAAGAACAGACATGCAATGACACAGGGTGTGGTTCATGAAAAGAATACACATGCAATGACACTGGTGTATCCTTATGTGGTTTGTGAGAAAAACAGACATGCAATGACTCTAGCTGTGGTTCATGAAAAGAACACACATGCAATGACACTGGTGTATCCATACGTGGTTTACGAAAGGAACAGACGTGCAATGACACTGGGTGTGGTTCATGAAAAGACCAGACATGCAATGACACTGGTGGATCCTTATGTGGTTTGTGAGAGGAACACACATGCAATCACACTGGGTGGATCCATGTGTGGTTCATGAAAATAACACACATGCAATGACACTGGTGGATCCATATGTGGTTTGTGAGAAGAACAGACATGCAATGACTCTAGTTGTGGTTCATGAAAAGAACACACATGCAATGACACTGTTGTATCATTATGTGATTTGTGAGAAGAACAGACATGCGATGACTCTAGTTGTGGTTCATGAAAAGAATACACATGCAATGGCATTGGTGGATCCAAGTGTGGTTTGTGAGAGGAATAGACATGCAATCACACTTGGTGGATCCATGTGTGGTTCATGAAAATAACACACATCCAATGACACTGGTGGATCCTTATGTGGTTGGTGAGAAGAATAGACATGCAATGAATCTAGATGTGGTTCATGAGAAGAACATACATGCAATGACACTGGTGTATCCTTATGTGGTTTGTGAGAAGAACAGACATGCAATGACACTGGGTGTGGTTCATGAAAAGAACACACATGCAATTACACTGGTGTATCCTTGTGTGGTTTGTGAGAAGAACAAACATGCAATGACTCTGGATGTGGTTCATGAAAATAACACACATGCAATGACACTGGTGTATCCTTATGTGGTTTGTGAGAATAACAGACATGTGATGACTCTAGCTGTTGTTCACGAAAAGAACACACATGCAATGACACTGGTGGATCCATGTGTGGTTTATGAAAGGAACAAACATGCAATGACACTAGGTGTGGTCCATGAAAAGAACACACATGCAATGACACTGGTGGATCCATATGTGGTTTGTGAAAAGAACAGACATGCAATCACACTGGGTGGATCCATGTGTGGTTCATGAAAAGAATAGACATGCAATGATACTGGTGGATCCATGTGTGGTTTGTGAGAAGAACAGACATGCAATGACACTGGGTGTGGTTCATGAAAAGAACACACATGCAATTACACTGGTGTATCCTTGTGTGGTTTGCGAGAAGAAGAGACATGCTATGACTCTGGATGTGGTTCATGAAAAAGAATACACACGCAATGACACTGGTGTATCCTTATGTGGTTTGTGAGAAGAACAGATATGCGATGACTCTAGCTGTGGTTCATGAAAAGAACACACATGCAATGCCACTGGTGGATCCATGTGTGGTTTATGAAAGGAATAGACATGCAATGACACTAGGTGTGGTTCATGAAAAAAACACACATGCAATGACACTGGTGGATCCATATGTGGTTTGTGAAAAGAACAGACATGCAATCACACTGGGTGGATCCATGTGTGGTTCATGAAAAGAACAGACATGCAATGATACTGGTGGATCCATGTGTGGTTTGTGAGAAGAACACACATGCAATGATACTGGGTGTGGTTCATGAAAAGAACACACATCCAATGACATTGGTGGATCCTTATTTGGTTTGTGAGAAGAACAGACATGCAATGACTCTAGATGTGGTTCATGAGAAGAACAGACATACAATGACACTGGTGTATCCTTATGTGGTTTGTAAGAAGAACAGACATGCAATGACACTGGGTGTGGTTCATGAAAAACACAGACATGCAATGACATTGGGTGTGGTTCATAAAAAGAACACACATGCAATGACACTGGTGTATCCTTATGTGGTTTGGGAGAAGAACAGACATGCAATGACTCTAGTTGTGGTTCATGAAAAGAACACACATGCAATGACACTGGTGGATGCATGTGTGGTTGATGAAAGAAACAAACATGAAATGATACTGGGTGTGTTTCATGAAAAGAACATACATGCAATGACAATGGTGGATCCATGTGTGGTTTGTGAGAGGAACATACATGCAATCACACTGGTTGGATCCATGTGTGGTTCATGAAAATAACAGACATGCAATGATACTGGTGGATCCATGTGTGGTTTGTGAGAGGATTAGACATGAAATCACACTAGCTGTGGTTCATGAAAAGAATACACATGCAATGACACTGCTGTATCCTTATGTGATTTGTGAGAAGCAAAGATATGCAATGACTCTAGCTGTGGTTCATGAACAGAACACACATCCAATGACACTGGTGGATCCTTATGTGGTTTGTCAGAAGAACACACATGCAATGACATTGGTGGATCCTTATGTGGTTCTTGTGAAGAACAGAGATGCAATGATACTGGTGGATCCATGTGTGGTTTGTGAGAAGAATAAAGAATAAACATGCAATTACACTTGGTGTGGTTCATGAAAAGAACACACATCCAATGACACTGTTGGATCATTATGTGGTTTGTGAGAAGAACGGACATGCAATGACTCTAGATGTGGTTCATGAGAAGAACAGACATGCAATCACACTGGTGTATCCTTATGTGGTTTGTGAGAAGAACAGACCTGCAATAACACTGGGTGTGGTTCATGAAAAGAACACACTTACAATGACACTAGTGTATCCTTATGTGGTTTGTGAGAAGAACAGACATGCAATGACTCTAGCTGTGGTTCATGAAAAGAATACACATCCGATGACACTGCTGTATCCTTATGTGATTTGTGAGAAGAATGGACATGCATTGACTCTAGCTGTGGTTCATGCAAAGAACACACATGCAATGATACTTGTGGATCCATGTGTGGTTTGTGAAAGGAACAGGCATGCAATGACACTGGGTGGATCCATGTGTGGTTCATGAAAAGAACACACATGCAATGACACTGGTGGATCCATGTGTGGTTTTTGAGAAGAACACACATCCAATGACACTGGGTGTGGTTCATGAAAAGAACACATATCCAATGACACTGGTGGATCCTTATGTGGTTTGTGAGAAGAACGGACATGCAATGACTCTAAATGTGGTTCATGAGAAGAACAGACATGCAATGACATTGGTGTATCCTTATGTGGTTTGTGAGAAGAACAGACATGCAATGACACTGGGTGTGGTTCATGAAAAGAACACACATGCAATGACACGGGTCTATCCTTATGTGGTTTGTGAGAAGAACAGACATGCAATGACTCTAGCTGTGGTTCATGAAAAGAACACACATGCAATGACACTGGTGGATGCATGTGTGGTTGATGAAAGAAACAAACATGAAATGATACTGGGTGTGTTTCATGAAAAGAACATACATGCAATGACAATGGTGGATCCATGTGTGGTTTGTGAGAGGAACATACATGCAATCACACTGGTTGGATCCATGTGTGGTTCATGAAAATAACAGACATGCAATGATACTGGTGGATCCATGTGTGGTTTGTGAGAGGATTAGACATGAAATCACACTAGCTGTGGTTCATGAAAAGAATACACATGCAATGACACTGCTGTATCCTTATGTGATTTGTGAGAAGCAAAGATATGCAATGACTCTAGCTGTGGTTCATGAACAGAACACACATCCAATGACACTGGTGGATCCTTATGTGGTTTGTCAGAAGAACACACATGCAATGACATTGGTGGATCCTTATGTGGTTCTTGTGAAGAACAGAGATGCAATGATACTGGTGGATCCATGTGTGGTTTGTGAGAAGAATAAAGAATAAACATGCAATTACACTTGGTGTGGTTCATGAAAAGAACACACATCCAATGACACTGTTGGATCATTATGTGGTTTGTGAGAAGAACGGACATGCAATGACTCTAGATGTGGTTCATGAGAAGAACAGACATGCAATCACACTGGTGTATCCTTATGTGGTTTGTGAGAAGAACAGACCTGCAATAACACTGGGTGTGGTTCATGAAAATAACACACTTACAATGACACTAGTGTATCCTTATGTGGTTTGTGAGAAGAACAGACATGCAATGACTCTAGCTGTGGTTCATGAAAAGAATACACATCCGATGACACTGCTGTATCCTTATGTGATTTGTGAGAAGAATGGACATGCATTGACTCTAGCTGTGGTTCATGCAAAGAACACACATGCAATGATACTTGTGGATCCATGTGTGGTTTGTGAAAGGAACAGGCATGCAATGACACTGGGTGGATCCATGTGTGGTTCATGAAAAGAACACACATGCAATGACACTGGTGGATCCATGTGTGGTTTGTGAGAAGAACACACATCCAATGACACTGGGTGTGGTTCATGAAAAGAACACATATCCAATGACACTGGTGGATCCTTATGTGGTTTGTGAGAAGAACGGACATGCAATGACTCTAAATGTGGTTCATGAGAAGAACAGACATGCAATGACATTGGTGTATCCTTATGTGGTTTGTGAGAAGAACAGACATGCAATGACACTGGGTGTGGTTCATGAAAAGAACACACATGCAATGACACGGGTCTATCCTTATGTGGTTTGTGAGAAGAACAGACATGCAATGACTCTAGATATGGTTCATGAAAAGAACACACATCCAATGACACTGATGTATCCTTATGTGATTTGTGAGAAGAACAGACGTGCATTGACTCTAGCTGTGGTTCATGAAAAGAACACACATGCAATGACACTGGTGGATCCATGTGTGGTTTGTGAAAGGAAAAGACATGCAATGACACTGGGTGGATCCATGTGTGGTTCATGAAAAGAACACACATGCAATGACACTGGTGGATCCATGTGTGGTTTCTGAGAAGAACAGACATCGAATGACACTGGGTGTGGTTCATGAAAAGAACACACATCCAATGACACTGTTGGATCCTTATGTGGTCTGTGAGAAGAACACACATGCAATGACACTGGTGGATCCTTATGTGGTTCATGAGAAGAACATACATGCAATGATACTGGTGGATCCATGTGTGGTTTGTGAGAATAACACACATGCAATAACACTGGGTGTGGTTCATGAAAAGAACACACATCCAATAACACTGGTGGATCCTTTTGTAGTTTGTGAGAAGAACATACATGCAATGACTCTAGATGTGGTTCATGAGGAGACCAGACATGCAATGACACTAGTGTATCCTTATATGGTTTGTGAGAAGAATAGACATGCAATGGCATTGGGTGTGGTTCATAAAAAGAACACACATGTAATGACACTGGTGTATCCTTATGTGGTTTGTGAGAAGAACAGACATGCAATGGCTCTAACTATGGTTCATGAAAGGAACACACATACAATGATACTATTGTATCCTTATGTGATTTGTGAGAAGAACGGACATGCAATGACTCTAGCTGTGGTTCATGAAAAGAACACACATGCAATGACAGTGGTGGATCCATGTGTGGTTTGTGAAAGGAACAGACATGCAATGACACTGGGTGGATCCATGTGTGGTTCATGAAAAGAACACACATGAAATGGCACTGGTGGATCCATGTGTGGTTTGTGAGAAGAACACACATCCAATGACACTTGGTGTGGTTCATGAAAAGAACATACATCCAATTACACTGGTGGATCCTTATGTGGTTTGTGAGAAGAACAGACATGCAATGACTCTAGATGTGGTTCATGAGAAGAGCACACATGCAATTACACTAGTGTATCCTTATGTGGTTTGTGAGAAGAACACACATGCAATGACTCTAGCTGTGGTTCATGAAAAGAACACACATCCAATGACACTGGTGGATCCTTATGTGGTTTGTGAGCAGAACGGACATGCAATGACTCTAAATGTGGTTCATGAGAAGAACAGACATGCAATGACATTGGTGTATCCTTATGTGGTTTGTGAGAAGAACAGACATGCAATGACACTGGGTGTGGTTCACGAAAAGAACACACATGCAATGACACGGGTCTATCCTTATGTGGTTTGTGAGAAGAACATACATGCAATGACTCTAGCTATGGTTCATGAAAAGAACACACATCCAATGACACTGTTGTATCCTTATGTGATTTGTGAGAAGAACAGACGTGCATTGACTCTAGCTGTGGTTCATGAAAAGAACACACATGCAATGACACTGGTGGATCCATGTGTGGTTTCTGAAAGGAAAAGACATGCAATGACACTGGGTGGATCCATGTGTGGTTCATGAAAAGAACACACATGCAATGACACTGGTGGATCCATGTGTGGTTTCTGAGAAGAATAGACATCGAATGACACAGGGTGTGGTTCATGAAAAGAACACAGATCCAATGACACTGTTGGATCCTTATGTGGTTTGTGAGAAGAACACACATGCAATGACTCTAACTGTGGTTCATGAGAAGAACACACATGCAATGACACTGTTGTATCCTTATGTGGTTTGTGTGAAGAACACACATGCAATGACTCTAGCTATGGTTCATGAAAAGAACACACATGCAATGACACTGGTGGATCCATATGTGGTTTGTGAGAAGAATAGACATGCAATGACTCTAGCTGTGGTTCATGAAAGAACACACATGCAATGACACTGGTGTATCCTTATGTGATTTGTGAGAAGAACAGACATGTGATGACTCTAGATGTGGTTCATGAAAAGAACACACATGCATTGACACTGGTGGATCCTTTTGTTGTTTGTGCGAAGAACATACATGCAATGACACTGGTGGATCCTTATGTGGTTCATGAGAAGAACATACATGCAATGATACTGGTGGATCCATGTGTGGTTTGTGAGAATAACACACATGCAATAACACTGTGTGTGGTTCATAAAAAGAACACACATCCAATAACACTGGTGGATCCTTATGTAGTTTGTGAGGAGAACAAACATGCAATGACTCTAGATGTGGTTCATGAGAAGAATATACATGCAATGACACTAGTGTATCCTTATGAGGTTTGTGAAAAGAACAGACATGCAACGGCACTGGGTGTGGTTTATCAAAAGAACACACATGCAATGACACTGGTGTATCCTTATGTGGTTTGTGAGAAGAACAGACATGCAATGACTCTAGTTGTGGTTCATGAAAAGAACACACATCCAATGACACTGTTGTATCCTTATGTGATTTGTGAGAAGAACGGACATGCATTGACTCTAGTTGTGGTTCATGAAAAGAACACACATGCAATGACACTGGTAGATCCATGTGTAGTTTGTGAAAGGAACAGACATGCAATGACACTGGGTGTGGTCCATGAAAAGAACACACATGCAATGACACTGGCGGATCCATGTCTGGTTTGTGAGAAGAACACACATCCAGTGACACTGGGTGTGGTTCATGAAAATAACACACGTCCAATGACACTGGTGGATCCTTATGTGGTTATGAGAAGAACAGACATGCAATGACTCTAGCTGTGGTTCATGAGAAGAACACACATGCAATGACACTGGTGTATCCTTATGTGGTTTGTGAGAAGAACACACATGCAATGACTCTAGCTGTGGTTCATGAAAAGAACACACATGCAATGAAACTGGTGGATCCATATGTGGTTTGTGAGAAGAATAGACATGCAATGACTCTAGCTGTGGTTCATGAAAAAACTCACATGCAATGACACTGGTGTATCCTTATGTGTTTTGTGAGAAGAACAGACATGCGATGACTCCAGAAGTGGTGAATGAAAAGAACACACATGCAATGACACTGGTGGATCCATATGTGGTTTGTGAGAAGAACAGACATGCAATGACTCTAGTGGTGGTTCATGAAAAAAAACACATGCAATGACACTGGTGTATCCTTATGTGGTTTGTGAGAAGAACAGACATGTGATGACTCTAGCTGTGGTTCATGACAAGAACACACATGCAATGACACTGGTGGATCCATGTGTGGTTTATGAAAGGAACATACATGCAATGACACTGGGTGTGGTTCATGAAAAGAACAGACATGCAATGACACTAGTGGATCTTATGTGGTTTGTGAAAAGAACAGACATGCAATCACACTAGGTGGATCCATGTGTGGTTCATGAAAAGAACAGACATGCAATGATACTGGTGGATCCATATGTGGTTTGTGAGAATAACACACATGCAAGACACTGGGTGTGGTTCATGAAAAGAACACACATCCAATGACACTTGTGGATCCTTATGTGGTTTGTGAGAAGAACATACATGCAATGACTCTAGATGTGGTTCATGAGAAGAACAGACATGCAATGACACTGGTGTATCCTTATGTGGTTTGTGAGAAGAACAGAGATGCAATGACACTGGGTGGGGTTCATGAAAAGAACACACATGCAATGACTCTGGTGTATCCTTATGTGGTTTTTGAGAAGAACAGACATGCAATCACACTGGGTGTGGTTCATGAAAAGAACACACATGCAATGACACTGGTGTATCCTTATGTGGTTCATGAAAAGAACACACATGCAATAAATCTATCTGTGGTTCATGCAATGACAAGAATAGACATGCAATGACACTGGTGGATCCATGTGTGGTTTGTGAGAGGAACAGACATGCAATCACACTGGGTGGATCCATGTGTGTTTCATGAAAAGAACAGACATGCAATGACACTGGTGGATCCATGTGTGGTTTGTGAGAAGAACACACATGCAATGACATTGGGTGTGGTTCATGAAAAGAACACACATCCAATGACACTGGTGGATCCATATGTGAGAGCCCTCCGTATGTGGTTTGTGGAAAGAACAGACATGCAATGACACTGGGTGTGGTTCATGAAACGAATACACATCTAGTCACACTGGTAGATCCATATGTGGTTTGTGGAAAAGAACAGACATGCAATGACACTATCTGTGGTTCATGAAAAGAACACACATCCAATGACACTAGTGTATCCTTATGTGGTTTGTGAGAAGAACAAACATGCAATGACTCAAGCTGTGAAGAAAACACATGCAATGACACTGGTGTATCCTTATGTAGTTTGTGAGAACAACAGACATGCAATGACTCTAGCAGTGATTCATGAAAAGAATACACATGCAATGACACTGGTGGATCCATGTGTGGTTTGTGAGAGGAACAGACATACAATGACACTGGGTGTGGTTCATGAAAAGAAAACACATGCAATGACACTGGTGGATCCATATGTGGTTTGTGAAAAGAGCAGACATGCAATGACTGTAGCTGGATCCATGTGTGGTTCATGAAAATAACAGACATGCAATGATACTAGTGAATCCATGTGTGGTTTGTGAGAAGAACACACATGCAATGACACTGGGTGTGGTTCGTGAAAAGAACACAATTCCAATGACACTGGTGGATCCTTATGTGGTTTGTGAGAAGAACATACATGCAATAACTTTAGATGTGGTTCATGAGAAGAACAGACATGCAATGACACCGGTGTATCCTTATGTGGTTTGTGAGAAGAACAAACATGCAATAACACTAGGTGTGGTTCACGAAAAGAACACACATGCAATGACACTTGTGTATCCTTATGTGGTTTGTGAGAAGAATAGACATGAATGGCTCTAGTTGTGGTTCATGTAAAGAACACACATGCAATGACACTGGTGGATCCATGTGTGGTTTATGAAAGGAACAGACATGCAATGACACTGGGTGTGGTTCATGAAAAGAACAAACATGCAATGACACATGTGGATCCATATGTGGTTTGTGAGAGGAATAGACATGCAATGACACTGGTGGATCCATGTGTGATTCATGAAAAGAACACACATGAAATGACACTGGTGTATCCTTATGTGGTTTGTGAGAAGAACAGACATGCAATGACTCTAGCTGTGGTTCATGAAAAGAACACACATGCAATGACACTGTTGTATCCTTATGTGATTTGTGAGAAGAACAGACATGCAATGAGTCTAGCTATGGTTCATAAAAAGAACACACATCCAATGACACTGGTGGATCCTTATGTGGTTTGTGAGAAGAACACACATGCAATGACACTGGTGGATCTTTATGTGGTTTGTGATAAGAACAGACATGCAATGACTCTAGATGTGGTTCATGAAAAGAACATACATGCAATGCCACTGGTGGATCCATATGTGGTTTGTGAGAGGAACATGCATGCAATCACACTGGGTGGATCCATGTGTGGTTTATGAAAGGAACATACATGCTATGACACTGGGTGTGGTTCATGAAAAGAACAGACATGCAATGACACTGGTGGATCCATATGTGGTTTGTGAGAGGAATAGACATGCAATCACACTGGGTGGATCCATGTATGGTTCATGAAAAGAACAGACTAGCAATGATACTGGTGGATCCATGTGTGGTTTGTGACAGGAACATACATGCAATGACACTGGGTGTGGTTCATGAAAAGAACACACATCCAATGACACTGGTGGATCCTTATGTGGTTTGTGAAAAAGAACACACATGCAATGACTCTAGCTATGGTTCATGAAAAGAACACACATGCAATGACACTGGTGGATCCATGTGTGGTTTATTGAAAGAACACACATGCAATGACTCTGGTGGATCCATATCTGGTTCATGGAAAGAACACACATGCAGTGACACCGGTGGATCCATATGTGGTTCATGAAAATAACACACATGCAATGACATTGGTGGATCAACATGTGGTTTATGAAAAGAACAGACATGCAATGACACCGGTGGATCCATGTGGTTTATGACAATAACACACATGCAATGAACTCTAGTGGGTCCATGTGGTTTATGAGAAGAACACACATCCAATGAATTCTAGTGGATCTATCTTGCCATAATTTGTTGTATGCCACGATGTATTTCATTGTACAAGTCACTCACTTTCCATTTTTATACTACTCAGTTTTGCCCTTGGTTTTTTGATACTACTCAGTTTTCCCCCCTCTCTCTATCTTTCGTAGAATCTCAAACTTGTGCTCACTGTGTCTGCTACTCCCTAATTGGATCGTGCGCACCAACCGTTGATTCTGTGTGATCCAACGATAATCGTTGCACACGTCGTGCCCTTCACAGTACAGCGTGAGACAGCATGGACATCTCCCTCAGCGAGACTTCTACAAGAAGGAACACAAAGCCGTCCATGGAAAAAGTCGTCGAGCGGTCATGTCATGTTTAATCAAGTCTGAAAAGCCTACTACTGCTACTACTACGCCACAACCCATGCGTCATCAAGTGCACGGTCGTTGATGGACAACTGCAATTTATTGCCACTTGATTTTAATAAGACATATCCCATTTTTTACACAACGGCTCTCAATCTCACTTCCAACTGGGCCCCACCGTCAGTACTAGGAAACAGCCCATCGGTGGCGCATGGAAATGGGACTTCTGTGGCGCATATCCTAGTCGCCACCGTTACCTGTCCACTGATAACTACTTCCTGTGGCGCATATCCTAGTCCCAGACTTCTGTGGCGCATTTCTTAATATGCGCCATAGGAAGAACTTCTGTGGCGCATTTACATAAATGCGCCACAGAAAGTCCATGCGCCACTGACTATATAATTATATGCGCCACTGATTGCGTAGCACGTATTCGAAGTAAAATACTTTCCTGGTGTATAATCAGGTATTTATACATGATTTATACAGTATTTATCCAGATGAGTATAAAATACATTGCACAAGTAGTAGATGCATGAAAACCAACATATATATAATACAAACACTTAGAGCCCTATCGAGATACATATATAGTGTCAAGTGCCAAATTTTTACACAAGCGCCGAATACAAAGTTCATATCATCTCACATTACAAATATGAAGTGGCCACCGCCGCCTACACTAGGATCAAATAGAATACAACTGTGATAATGGTGAGCAAGAGCATTAGCCCAACCAGTATCCTCATCCGGTTCTTCTTCCACAAGTGGTTCCTCCACTTGGCTATCGCTTTCTCTCGAGTCGCGTATCCTTTGTAGATGTTGCCGCTGAACTTGTTCACTTGTTTGTGACAATCCTCCCACTCCTCGTAGACTCCTGGAACCCTACCCATGTACACCACATACCACCTTGTCGCCATCTCTATAGACGACAAGGCATATTAGTAAAAATACAACGAAACGAATGAATAAAGGGTTCACATCCACATATATATATGTTCACAGAATATAAAACAAAGGATCCATCAACCTAAAAGATAGATCATCATAGAAGCAATAAGTTCAACGACAACACAACCACAAGGTAGTTTAAGTATAAGAATAATGACCATTTCGACCATGAGATAGTAAAGTTTATGACACACACACTAATACAGCAGGCGTCCATCAAGAATATACACACACTGGATCATGCTAGAGGCACACATCAATAATGATGAAGACTTCCTCTTCTTGCTCGGCTTCGGGAACGGTAGACAACCCTCTTTTGTCGTCCATGTCCTTGTGTCACCCTGCTAACAGAGGCGTTCTTTGATATCTCTCTTACTCAACCCTCTGCCTTGTTGTAGGGCACCCCCCTTGTGTTGACATCTTCAATGATGATTTGCGACAACTTCATATGAATGCGACGGAAGTCTTCTCTAAGATCAGCATCGTCGATTTTCTCCAAAGTTTTGGCCCATCCTCGGAGACTAGATGGAAGCGTTAGGTTCTGGCAATCCCGAACATAGCCTTTAAGGTGATGGAGGACATAGAAGGCCTCCTTGGCACCAGTGGTCGACTGCTTGACGCAGGGGAACTCGAGCACGTGCTTGAACACGTGTTTTCCATCCTTGATACATTCCCCCTATCTACGAAGGTGCATCCCTTCTTGGTGTAGCCCTCGAGAGCCTCATTGAGAACACCCCTTATTCTGGTGTAGTATTTCTTCTTTGTCAAACTGCCCGAGTCGAAATACATGGCTAGCGAATACCTTGGGGCAAGGACGATGAGTGTGCAGTATTTGTCTCTGTGCAGCACAATTGGAACGGAATGTTGGAAAAAGAGCAAAGGAAGAAATCTATAAGAAATGCATAAGTTACGGTGGCGATGAGCGAGTGTGTGTACTTACTCAGTAAATAAAGGCAAAACAAGTGTGCCCTTCCTCTTGTTGTCCACCATGAACTTCTCGAGGTACGCCGTCGCCTTGGTCCGTGTCTCTGATCCTTCGACCAACTGGCTGTCCCGCATGTAGTAGGGATCCACTATCGCGATTTCCGGTGTACTTTCTCTCTTGATCGTGATCGCCAGATTGAGCGCGTATAGGCGGACCAAGTTATAGTCCAGCCATTTCGTGAGAAACAGCTTGAATATGTCCTCGAGCGCTATGAAGAATATATCGGCGGGGGGTTCATCGATGAACCCCATGTCCAATGGCACCTTGGCCGTGAAAACCGGGTAATTTGGATCTTCGTCTTTAAGAAGGAGGCCCTCTAGTGTTTTGACACCCTCGTGCAAAGTTAACATGGCTCCAACCGCAATGTGGATCATATCCGGAGTCAATATCAGATTAGCAGCTACATGCACTCGGGGCAAGCCATATTGTGTGGATGGTACGACGACGGCGTCCTGACCCCGGATCCTCTTCGGAAGAGGCTGGCTCGCACCCTTCTTATTATTATTACCTCTCTTCCTGTAGTGCTTCTTCTTCACAACAGTGTCAGCCACTGCCATCTGCTCATCAGTCGCCTTTTGGAGTGTGTTGGGGCTGAAAATCAATCCCGGTTTCTCTTGTGCTAGATCGGCGGCCAGAGGCGTCTCTTGAGAAAGACCATGGAAGACCAGGCAGTGCGTGCATGTATTGGGCTGACCAGCTTGATGGTCGTCGCGAGCTGTGAAGGGTTCTTCATCTACAGAAGGCATATACAATCCTTTGGCCGCGCCGGTGTTGATGAAGTCGTCAATGTTGACCAATTTATCATCATCTTCATGGGTGCCATCATGTGGTGGTGGTAGCGGGGGCAACGGCGGTTGCGGCACAACGTCTTTGCCATGTGGCGGTGCACACACTGTCAAGAGTTGATGGTGACGGCTAGTGGTGGCGACGATGGCGGCTACTGGCTTCCGAGGTGGTGGCCGGGTGATCGGTCGAGAGGTGGTGCCGGTGCTCCCCCCCGCAAGACAAATCTGGGTCTCCGGCCATGTCAAGGGCTAGTTGTAGCATTCCCCAAGGGTCTTGTGTTCGTCGGCTCCCTAAGGTTGAAAGGGGGGTCCATGTCGTCGCACCCTGGCAACACCCGAGCCAACCTGACCCTCATCACGTCATCATCCATTGGATTGTTGTGCATCGTGTGGCTTGCTGGTTGTATAAGAGTGCCCTTGGCAACATCCTTCAACTCACCGCCGACATCTTTAAGCAGGAGTACGCAAGAAGTGTCCTGAGGCAAAAACATGTTGTTGGGCGTCATGAGATGGCAACAGTCATGCATCAAAGGCATAAAGGAGATAACGTGCACTAACTAATTAGTTACCTTGGTGATGGCGTAGATCTCGGCTAATGTAGAGACACGGCCGATGCCGGCGGCCGGCCTATCATCATCTGCAATCTCCTACTGGGTGCCTCATGAAGCACCACCGCCGTCGGCTGCGCCTTATTGGTATCTTTGGTGGGAGGGGGCATCGGTGTGACCAAAACGAGTGGCTGCGTCCCAACGTTAACGGCCGGCGGGGTCATCAGGTCCAGCGACACGGTAACATTGATGCCCAAGTTGCTGCCGCTTAAGCTGGGCAGATGTATTGGCCCCTGTCGACCTCCCGCATTCCATTCAGTAAGCCCCTCGAAAAACTCAGGGGGATCATCGAGTGGAGCTTCTCTTCCACTAACTTGTCCACCGTTTTCTCGTCCACCGCCTTCTCCTCCAGTGGCCGCACCTTCATCTTCAGCTCTGCAACAACGGCTTTATCCTGGTTCTTCCTCTCCCTTCTTTTCTTAGCATCCTCTTTGTAGTACTCCTTGAACTTCATGCTCATACCGAAGCCGGACAAACGGCCAGCTTAGGACGGCGGCAACCCCTTGTCCCTCTTCTTGTAAGCATGGTCGCCCTATTGAAAACAGTGTCCCACGGCTCCATCGAATCCTGGGACGACTCTGTGGCAGTAGCGTTCAGTTCCTCCTCCTGCAGAGACAAGGAAAGGTGAACCATTTAGATTCTTGGCTTCATTATTTTAATTAGAATGCAATAGACTTGAGATCGGCGATAAATTCCTTACCAGATTCTTCTCGAAGTCCTTCACCTCCGGATCGTCGGTGATGAACTCCCCTGTTTCCTTGTCCAGGTAGCAGCGGGCCCGAACAAATTTCCTAAGCTGCAAGTCCGTGATTTTAAGCCAAGGGTTGTCTTTACCAAGGCGTTCAAGCTCGGCGTCCTCCTTCTCCCAAATGGCATGTTTCCCCCTGTAACCGTCGCTTCCAAGGTGGTGGTTACCTATGTTCTGTTCCCGCATACTCCTTCCCATTTTATAGCGTCAGCGGTAGCTATATCCGCCTTGAATATCTTAAACTCCTCTTCATCGAGCATCGGATTTTTCTTACTAATAACCTCCCAGCTTTCACCTTTGTCAATGCTAGTCTTCACCTGGGTTTTCCAGTTGCTCAAGGCGTTGCTCATCTTCGTGAGGGCTAGTTTGTTCACCAGGTTCTTTCTCTAGAGGTTTCTAAACCGCTCTGGGAATCTGTATCGCTTGTGAAGCTTCTTAAGGAGGTTATCGACCAAAGCCGCATTGTCATCATGTCTGATGTACTTCGTGTTGATCGACATGCTTTCCTGGACGATGCACCCGAGTTGCAGGCCGTACCCTTTAGCAATCGCCTCTAGCGCAATGGGTAGGCCACTTTCTGTGAACTCATCGCAGACGGTGGCGAGAACTGGCACCTTCCGCTCCTTCTGTTCCTTCTTCTTCTTCTGAGAAGCGGCCGGGTTGCCGCTACCGCCATCCGTGCGCTCGCCACCATCGGTGCGGGCGCCGCCATCGGTGGTGTCATCATCTTCGCCGCCGCCTTCACTAGTTCCATCGTAGTCGTATTTGTCCCCCTCGTAATCAGGATCTCTGCCCTCATTGACCCTAGCAGCTCTGGCGATGGTCGCCTCCTCCTCCGGTGGTGGTGTCATCCTCATCGCCTCCTCCTCCTCCTCCTGTTGGGACCCCCGCCAGAATGACTGGTTGGCCTGTCTAGCTTGTTCTTCGACACTGATCATGTGCTTAGAAGGGACAGACTCCTTGTTGCTCGACATGTTTGCACTACTCCATTTAAAAAAGGCAAAAAGTTAGCACAAATCTCGGCCGAAAAATTCGGCATGACCTTTGCTAATTTTTTGACCTAGGAGTGCCCATTTCTCAACCGAAACAGAAGTGAATCGACACTTCGGGAGAAATGGGCAACTCAAATGAAATCCCTACAACATTCACACACAAGAAAATAGCCCCA
This sequence comes from Avena sativa, assembly GCA_916181665.1. Classification (NCBI taxonomy): domain Eukaryota; kingdom Viridiplantae; phylum Streptophyta; class Magnoliopsida; order Poales; family Poaceae; genus Avena; species Avena sativa. The sequence goes on from OV702291.1 coordinate 567,913,902, forward strand.
TCCACAGCCCCATTCACAGCCCCCATCCACAGCCCCATTGAATCAAATAGCACCATATAGTACCATATACAGCAGCAAATCATGTCCTTCAGCAGTGCATAACCAGTATATACAGCAGCAGTACATGTCCTTCAGCAGTACATAGTTTAATATAGAAAATAGGATGGAAAGGCTCTGGTTTATACAACAGCAGCAGTACATGTCCTTCAGCAGTGCATAGTTCAATACATAAAATAGGATGGAAAGGCTCTGGTATATACAGCAGCAGTACATGTCCTTCAGCAGTGCATAGTTCAATACAAAATGATCACATAGTGTACTTAAAGCTACTGCTGAACAAATAAAATATTTTGTCTAGCCCTATTGTATGTATGTAGTGGTTTGCTAGGATAGATTTATACACACATCACTTAGCACCACATTATCAGCTTTTTAAATAGCAAGTGGGACTGATTTACTCAGAATTGATTAGAACATCCTGTGGTGACTATCTTTAAGTACTGCAGTATTTTAGTGACATCCAGTCCTTCCTCTAGTGAGACAAAGTACACAAAACTTGTGGATAGATAGAATCTAGAAATAGCATAGATGAAGATGAGTAGTGCTAATAAAGCATGACATAAGATCATACTAGACAGTATCATAGATGACTGCTACTAGTGCCACACTGGGGTACACACATCATGCATTGCATTGATTTTAGGAACCAGTATTGTTGCTGTGCTGCCCCTCCATGTGTGCCAAAAGGGTTTTGACCAGCTTCTATGCTTAGAGTGCTGCTACAAAATGTTGATTTGGTCATCTGAGCATATGAAAATTTGTGATGTTGGCATGGTTGACAACTTGGCATGATGAGTGAGTCTATGCACATGGCTGCCCATGTATAGGTACTTGGACTTCATTTCTACCAACAGTACTTTATTTTTTACCATACCTATCTTCAAGTCTAGGACAATGCTGGTTTAGAACATCAGTCTAGTACTCAGATATCAGTCCAAGGATCCATTGCAGTCAGAAACTTGAGTACACTGAATATTTTCTACCATGAAGTATGCTGGACTGCAAATTCTAAATTACCAGGACGAAATTGCATGACAACCTACAGTAAAGCACTACACACTACCTGAAGGATTAGATAGTTTCCAGGAAACGTTGTAAATATAAATGACAAGCTGAAAAACAGAATAAGATAATTTGGCAATTAACAAATTTAGCAATTTCATTATTGACTAACCCATTAAAATCAATAACCACATCAGCCATTTCCTACAAAGGATAATTGTTCAATACCAAATCACATCAAACATTTGTTACAAAGGATTGAGTGTTCGATGCCTAGTAAAATCTACTAACCTGGTAGAAGTTATTACTAGTGAGTTTAATATTATCAAAGCAAATTCACAACAATGAAACTTACTTAAACTGAGATCTAATTGACTGCATCTACTCGACCACAGGTACAAAATGACAAACTCCCAATCAATTTAGAGCTGCTGCACTGCTGACTGCATCTACTCGACCACAGGTACGAAATTGACCAGGAAAGTGAGAGAGAAAGAGAGGAGATTCGTGGTAGTAGTATGATACCTGCTGCACTGCTGGCAGAAGCGCTGCTCGATGTCGGCGACGACAACGAGGCGGTGGCAGGGCTTCTGCGAGGTGTCCCCTTCTCCTCCTCCTCCTGTCGCGGATGGGCTCCGGCGGCTCCTCCTCCATGCTATAGGGCTCTCCTCCACGTACGGGTTCGTCGGGCGGCGCTAGGGCTCCTTGGCGCATTTCGGAGTAATGCGCCACAGAACCTTGGCACTTAGCCAAATAAATGGCGCGAGGCTATACTTAGACAGCAAACACACACTAGCCTAGTGGTTATGATGCATATTCAGAGACCTGTGTCAGCCAGGTATGAATCTTAGTTGGGTCAATTTTTTTTCTTTATTTAAAAATGATATGTTACAAATATATTTAAAATCAAGCACATACACATGCATATTTATTCAAAAAACCCTCCTGAATCATATATATATATATGTGTGTGTGCTTGTCACACATAAATGTGAATTTGTCGAATATCACATTATATGTTTTAGTCTCTAACTAATATCCACACTAATATCACACATTATACCCACACGAATTAATACACCAAAAAGTCACATAATTGCTAGTGTCTCTTCACAATCTTCTTGCCCTATTTCGCCGTGGTTGAATACTTTAGCCCGTGCACTTTGAGATTTCTTCTTGTGAATGGACAACCTTTAGTAGCCAGTGTGGTCTTCCTTCTTACTTTAGTAGTAGTAGGCATGTCGAAGTACTTGTCGAATTCCTCTTCGATCTTCGGGTCGCCGTTTTTGTCGAAGTTTTGCTCGTTGGCGGCTCCTTCCATTCCGATGATGCTCCTCTTGCCCCTCTTAACTACAACACGGTTGGGCTTTGACGGGTCGGTAATAAAAAAGCATTGATCAACTTGGCTAGCGAGTACCCAAGGCTCATTTTTTGCGGAGGCGTTCTTCGTCGATTTGGCATCTGGTATTACCATTGTGGTGAAATACCGACCTTCTTTTTCCACGTTCTTGGCCCATCAAACATGGAACATCGGTACGATCTCTCCACGGTAGTCGAGCTCCCATATCTCCTCGATCCTTCTGTAGAATCTTTCCATCATAGTAGTCTCGTCATCAGCAAATGATAACATAGTTACTGCTGAGTTTTGATATTCACTATTCTTGTCCTTTTCCTCTGTGTAGAATCTGTAACCGTTTATGTCGTATGACTGATAGGTCCTTAGGTTGTGCCCTGGGCCCTGTGACAAGGAGAATATGAGTTTTTGATCTTCCGTAGAAGGCGTCTATGGGGGATTGTCCAGTTGCCTTTTCTTGAACCAACCCGTGAAGCTGGAGTTGTGCTCTCTGGTTATGTCTCCCTTCTTCCTCGGCCGGCCCTGGTCAATGTACTCCTGCTCGATTAAGCTTTTGTGCTCTTCGACCCAAGGGCCGACCACTTGAATGTGTTGTAGCGTGACTCGGTGTGCCCTTTCAAAATCAGTGCGTCGACCATCAATGCCGACATGCAGTGAGCGGCAGCCCTCGCGGTGACCATATCCACCGAGCCTGCCGAGGTGCTTCTTTGTGGGTATTCCAACATCCTCGTTCTTGGTGGTTAGATAATTCTGGCAGAAGGATATGCACTCGTAGATCAGAAAGCCCTTGGCTATGCTTCCATATGGACGAGACCTGTTGCGAACGAATCCTTTGATGACACCGTTTAGCCTTTCAAACGGCATCATGTTGTGCAGGAATGTCGGCCCGAGCTGGATGATGTCGTCCACGAGATGTACAAGAAGATGCACCATGATGTCGAAGAATGCGGGCGGGAAGTAAATCTCAAGCTCGCATAGTATCATCACGATCTCTTCCGGTAGCCTGTCGAGCTGCTTCACGATGATCGACTTCCTAGATATGATGTCAAAAAAGTTACAGAGGCCAAACAACGTCTCACGGACATGCTCGTCCATTATCCCACGGATCGCAACGGGAAGTATCTGCGTCATCAGCACGTGACAGTCGTGAGACTTCATACCGCTGAACCTCTTCTTCGCCACGTCCAGATATCTGCTTATCTTCCCTGAGTAACCGTGAGGAACTTTCACTCATAAGAGGCACCTAAAAAACTGCTCGAGCTCCTCCAGACTCAGAGTGAAGCAGGAAGCGTGAAGCACCACCTCATTCTTCTTAACTCTTTTGCGGTGACCTTGAGTCCCTTCCGTCTGATCATCATCATCATCATCACTATCAGGGTACTAAAGATCTTTCTTTATGCCAAGCAATTTAAGGTCCTTTCTTGCTTTCGGCCCATCCTTGGTCCTCTCCGGCATGTTCAGTAGAGTGCCAAGCAGACTCTCGGTAACGTTCTTCGTGATGTGCATTACATCGAGGCTATGGGGAGTGTGAAGGACCTTCCAATACGGCAGGTCCTAGAAAACAGACCTTGCTTTCCATACACCCAGCAGCGGCTTTGTCCTCGGTCGTTTTTTCCAGGCGCAGGGTAATCTACCCAATTATTCAAAAGCTCCTCGATTTCTTCGCCGCTCCTCGGACGTGGGGATCTTTCGAGCTCGTCCTTACCATTGAACAGGTTACCACGTTTTCTCCACGGGTGATCCATGCGGAGCCACTTTCGAGTACCTTGGAACACGGTTTTCGAAGACCCGGGATCCCTTGGTAGCTGGAGATGCGGTGTCTCATCCATGCACTTGACGCATGCATTGTGTCCATGGTTCACCTGGGCCGATACATATGCATAACCAGGATAGTCCTGCACGGTCGTGATCAACGCGGCTCTCAGATGGAAATATTCTTTAGTGTAGGCGTCCCACGTTCGGGCCGGCGTCTCCCACAAGCTGGCTAACTCCTCTCTCAATAGCCCGAGATACAGATGCATATCGATACCTGGTTGTTTCGGCCCGTGAATAAGAATGCTCATGTGTACATACCTTTGCTTCGTGCATAGCCATGGGGGGAGGTTGTATGGCCATACAAACACAGGCCAGGTGTTATGCGTGCTACTCTGGTTTCCAAAAGGATTGAGTCCATCGGTGCTCATACCCAGCCTGACGTTCCTTGCATTGCCCCCGAACTCTTTGAACTCGATGTCTAATTCATTCCACTGGCTAGCGTCTGAAAGGTGTATCAGGATCATGCCCTTCTCTGGATCATCTTCAGGTTTCTCTCTTTCCGCGTGCCATTGCATGAGCTTTGTTTCCTTAGGATCTACGAAATATCGCTGCAGACGGGGGGTGATAGGAAAGTACCATACCACTTTTCGAGGAACTTTCTTGTTCCCTCTCTGGTACCGTCCTTGGCCACACACCGGACATGTGGTTCTATCCGCGTACTCGTTCCGATAAAGTGCGCAATCATTGATGCATGCGTGGTATTTAATGTGGGTAGGTCAAGAGGGCACACGATTTTCTTGGCCTCCTCGATACTTGTTGGCAATGTGTTCCCCTGAGGAAGTCGGTCGTGCCAGTATTCCATGTTCGCGTTGAAGCTCACATCGGTCCATTTGTGTTCGGCCTTCATCTCTAGAGCCTTGAGCGTTACACTCAAACGTGTATCCTCGGGGCGACATCCAGGATACAATGGAGTCATCCCGTCTACCTCCATTTGGGCCAGCTTGGCTTTCTCTCTGGCTGCAGCTTTGTCATTGCTCGTCTCCTTGAGGAGCAGTTCTTGAACATGAGGGTCCTGCAAGACCGAAGTTAGCAGCGTCTGTGTGTTCACGTCTTCTCCTTCTTCATGATCATGATCATGCTCGTCACCATCTCCTTCTCCATGCTGATCATGCCTGCCGGCATCTCCTTCGTCATGATAATCATGCCCGCTGGCATCTCCTTCATCATGATGATCATGCCCGGTAGACTCTTCGTCTTCTCGCCTGCCCACGTCTTCGTGACCACCACCATGTCCTGCCAGCGCCTCATTGAGGTCGCGCATGAAACCGCACCTGAGCAGGTGACCCTCCAATTGTCCAGATTCAGGGTCGATCCAGCGCTGCAGTTTGCATGTTCGACATGGACATCTTATCATGGTCTTGTTGTTCAGAATCATGTTCTCCTTCGCGCCTTTCTTGTACCTAGCAATTCGACCTTCGCTCATCGTGAGGACCATGGTTGCCTGAGCGGTCAAAACAGAGAGTATAGGTGAGAACCACACCATATGAACACACACATGCATGAATGCTAGCCGGAAAAAATTCGGCATGACCTTTCCTAAAATTAGGACATATGGGTAGTGCAAAAATTTGCCGAAATGGAAGTGAATCAACATTTCGGCAAACATCTATGCAACCACACCGGGCGGGCCCGACAACAACAAGCAAGCAACAAAAAACTTCCTCCCATTGCAAACATTCATGCACCATACAAGCATCGTCTCACCATGGATCGCACACACACAAACCGCCCGCACGACAAGCTTCACCTACATGTTCATGGCCAAGTACTCACCTAGTAGACACAATAATAGCGAGACGAGACCGCGTGATGAGAGAGTGTGGACAAATAGATCTACAAGTTGATGGAGAGGAAATTAGTAAACAAATAGAGATGTGAGAGAGAAAAGTAAGGAACTTTTAGATCTAGAAGTTGGAGCGAAGCTTCCACTTACCAATCTATGGATTAAAGTAGGTTTAGTTACAAGAAAATGGAGAAACTATGGGCAAGATGGGGTGTGAGGGAGGAGGAAGACGAGTTGGGAGGAGGTAGAGATGTGAAATGGGTGGTGGTGGATAGATAAGAGCTAGCTTTTGTCACCTTTTTAATATGGATCTGGACGCCCTCATCTGTGGCGCATATGGAGGAAATGCGCCACAGATGCTTAATCTTCTATGGCGCATAAGTTCATATGCGCCATAGAAGTTGGTGAATTAGATTCCCTCTATGGGGCCCACCTCCAAGTTCTGTGGCGCATGTTGGGATATGCGCCACAGAAGTGAAACACATCTGTGGCGCATATCAGAACATGCGCCATAGAACTTGGGTGAATTAGATTCTGTGGTGGGCCCCCCCTCCATGTTCTGTGGCGCAGAAGAAAATATGCGCCACAGAAGAGGCAACTTCTATGGCGCATATCTCAGAATACGCCATAGAACTTGGATCAACCAACCCCGGCTGGCAAGTCCCACCAATCTTCTGTGGCGCATACTCTGGAGAATGTGCCATAGAACTTCCAATCTTCTGTGGCCCATGTTTTCTGGTGCGCCACTGATGTTTTTCTGTGGCGTATGGTTTCGCATATGCGCCACTGACTATCTTGTCTATCTATAGGTTGTTTCCTAGTAGTGCGTAAGAAACTTGCACGCGCTAGCCAAAGGCCGAAGAGCTAAGCTCGACGATACCTAACATCTCTGCCTACATCGAGTCACTCACAGTCATCAACACATCCCTCTACCCGATCTAGCAAAACCCACAAATCTCGCTGTACAACCACCTACCTTCCCCTCTACATTTACACTTTTAATTATCGCCAATTTTAGGGCCGTGTCAAACTTCGTACATAGAAATTGTGTATGCGCCCTTTGCATGCGGCTCAATACAGAACTGCCATGCATGGCCCGAGAAAAAATGTGACGTACCGTGCGCATGTCACGGTGCACGGTGTGGTAGATTGTGCGGCGCGTTGCACGGTGGTGCAACGAAACGTGCCTTGCTTCCATCAACCTTAACTATAGAGCCCCTCTCTGCACACCCACTCTCACTCTCGCTCACTCTCCCCACGCAACCCTCTCCACTGTCCCACCAGCATCTGCAAACTCCCGAGAATACCCTATCCGTGCCGGCGATCGCAGAGGATACGGTGGCCATCGTCGCCTCCGAGGCCGCCGGCGAGGAGGCCCCCGTCTCCTCGCCGGTCCCCCTTGACGCGTTGAAAGCAGCCGCTGTCTGATACGTTGCAAACGTATCTATAATTTTTGATATTCCATGTTTGGTTTTTATCTACTTATTTTTTGCCCACACTTTGGAGTATTTTTATACACTTTCTTGGACTAACCTATTAACAAGATGCCACAGTGCCAGCTGCCTATTTTCTGTTGTTTTTTGGTTCCAGGAAAGTCAGAAAATGAATATTCTCAGAATTGGACGGGACAGAAGCCAAAGTCAGTTTTTCACTAAGGGACACCAGGAGCCAGAATACGAGACAGAGAGGGGCTGGGGCACGGCCACACCACCTGGCCGCGCGGCAAGGCCTGACCCGCGCCAGGGGTGGTCTGGCCACCCCAGGCACCCCCTCGGTCTCTCCTTCCGCCTATAAGATGCCTCCGATACAGAAACTCTAAGTACCCGATCAAAATTCCACGAAAGAGTCTGTAGCCGCTGTCATCTCCATCCCTAGATCGGGAGGGATCTGAAGCTCTTCCCGGCACCCTGCCGGAGGGGAGAATTCACCCTGGAGGCCTTCTTCATCATCATGCAAGCCTCCGGTGTGATGCGTGCGTAGTTCATCCTTGGACTACGGGTCCATGTAGTAGCTAGATGGTTGTTTCTTCTCCTTTGTGCTATCATGTTTAGATCTTGTGAGATCCGTTCATGATCAAGATCATCTATTTGTAATTCTACATGTTGTGTTTGCGAGGATCCGATGGATATTGAGATGCTATTTCAGATTGATTATTGATTCTATCATGTCTTTGTTATTTGTGATCTTGCATGCTTTCCGTTGTTAGTAGCTATCTTGGCCAAGTAGATGCTAGCAACTCCAAGAGTTAGTATTTATGCTCGATAGTGGGTTCATGCCTCTAGTAATCTAGGGAAGTGACAGAAATCTCTAAGGTACTAGATGTGTTGTTCCTACTAGGGAGAAAACAACAATCCTTTGTTCATAGAACAATCGTATTGTTTACTTTACACGCAATGCGTAATGCAATTATATGTTTCTTGCAACTTAATACTGGAGGGGGTTCGGATGATAACCTGAAGGTGGATTATTAGTCATAGATGCAGTTGGGAGCGACAAACTAAGAGAGCAATAATGGCCATAATCATGCAGATCGACAAAACATCAATGATCAAAGCATAAAGTGATACCACAATTTGAAAACTAAAGTATCATAAAGGCTATGGTGACTTGAGATAGTCATAACATGGTGTGAGCATGCGCCAAGTCAACCCAAATAAAGCATCAAAGGATAATACCACTATACTATGCTTTAATATGCTAAAACAACACATGATTCATCCAAGGCACATTAAGAAATCTCAATTGTTTATAACAAGTCATGCTACGGCAAAGAATACTAAGCATAAAGCCAAAACAATATCAAGCATGGCATGACAGAGCATAGGCCACAGTCAAAAACGAGCTCTCTTTACCACATAAGTATGAACTTTCCTACTCTTTTCCAAACCAAACCAAACTACTTGAAAACCAATGTATGAAAGAGGGGGTCCAACCAATTTATTCATAAAACTAAGCAAACAAAAGCAAACTAAAAACCAAAATGAAAACGAAAAATAAGACGCTCCAAGAACAACACAACTATGCATGAAACAATAAAAATGAAGCGTTTGGAAGAAATCTGGGATTTTTATTGATGAAGAGGGGATGCCTTGGGCATCCCCAAGATTTGACGCTTGTACTTATTGGATATTTCTTGAGGTGACAGGCGTGGTATCTCCAAGATTGAGCTTTAGTCCATCCTTCATCTCATTACTCATTCCTTCCATACACCTGAAATTTTTCCTTCATACAAAACTTCACACAATCTTTATTAGCAACATTAGTGCACTCAAGATAAATAAGTCTTTAGGTTCAGTTGTAACACCAAATAAACTTCCATTAGAACACTATATACTGTAGATCTTCCCTCAAAAATCTCAATTCCCCAAAAGAACTCAAAAAGGAACCAACCAGAAGCAAATGCAGAAAATGGCAGAAATCTGTCAAAACAGACCAGCAGGTAAAGATGAATTTTTTAGAAGACCTGCTGATGCTCAAATCAAAAAGTGTTGAACTAACGAAAGTTAGGTAACAACCTGGGGCAGAATCACAAAAATTCACGCCTCAAAAATACGTTCAGAGAGTTTACGTGAATTTTTACGGTGAAGCACAGAAATCTGTTTCGGGACAACAACTTTCCCAATCATTACTTCTCTCTCATTAGAGGTTACTCTTGGCACAAAAAGCAAATAAAAAGGATAAGGAGCGGTTATTACTGAAGTAATAACTTCCAAGACTCATCTAAAACTTTTGCGTTATCTCCCAATAAGTACTTTTCTTTAACGCCTTTAAGTTAGGCATAAGAAGCAAGAAAGAATCAAATGTTTTCAAATGAAGAAGCATTAAAACCAAATTTCTTGCCCTTACCTCTCTTACTTTAAATCTTAACCTTGGGGAAAATATGATTGTTTGGTGGAGAAGAAAGGTGCATGGTCCCCTTTACCACATCTATAATTGCTCCAAGGAGTTCTAATAGGGACCTTCCAAGTGTAATTTGTCCTTTTCCTGCACATTCAATAACAAGATAATCAGTAGAAATCATTTTCCCAAGGATCTTTGTAAACACTCCTTCAGCTATTCCAATAGGTAATATAGTAGCATTATTAGAAAGAGATATTTATTTTCCTCCTTCAGTAAGCCCCCAAGTATTCAAAGATTCATAAATATCTTTGGGCATAAGACAAAATTCAGACATGATATCACAACGAGCTTGAAAAGTTTCAGTGTTTATCTCAATCTTTACTGTAGGGAGCCACTTTGATGGTTCAGAATTTATTGGGACATAATTGTGATGCTCCTTAAGCGTATTATAGCAATCTTTTAAGCTAGTAGTGCTAGTCTCAAGAGTGTTCAATCTAGCAAATATTCTTGCGAAAGAAATATCAGTTTGGCTAGGCAAGTTGTAAGTGAGGATCAATTTCTTTATAGCATTAATAGCATCATCGTCATTACATTGGAGGAAATCTCCTCCCACAACAGCATCTAAAGCATATCTATAGCAAAGAGCAATTCCAAGGTAAAAACTGCTAAGGAACAAGCTTTGAGTCATTTTAGGCTTAGTTTTTTCATGTAGATCAGAGATTCTAGACCAAGCTTCTTTAAAACTTTCCTCAATTCCTTGTTTAAAAGTGAAAATCATTTCCTCAGGTGACATAGTGATTGGAGCAAGGCTAGACATAGTGGCAACTTAAGAAAGGAACTAATTTTTTTTGTGTTTTTGAAATAAGAAAGCAAACTAATAAAACTATTTTTTTGTGTTTTTGATAAAGAAACAAGCAAACAAAGCAAAAAGGAACTAAGCAAAACAAAAATAACAAAGTAAAGAGATTGATTATGAGGGACTCCCCTTGTGAAGATGTCCTTGACTCCCCGGCAACGGCGCCAGAAAAATGCTTGATGGCTCAGTGTACGACGCCAGAAAAATGCTGGAGCAGTGTTGATGTAGAGCTCGTTGGGAACCCCAAGAGGATGGTATGATGAGCACAACAGCAAGTTTCCCTTAGTTATGAAACCAAGGTTTAATCGAACCAGTAGGAGCAAGGAAACACCCCAAAGGTGTTGCTAGTACCGGTGCTAGTAGCAACCTGGAGACCTACACAACACAACCACGGAACTCTGTCCCCAACTTGTGATGAGGTTGTCAATCTCACCGTGTTTTGCTGAAAACAAAGGATTAAACGTATCGAATGGAAGGAAGTAATAGTTTGCAGAAAGTAAACACAAAACAGTAAACAATTTGTAGATTGTATGTAAAAGTAAAGGACCGGGATCCATAGTTCACTAGAGGTGACTCTCCTTAAGATATATGACATGCTGGGTGAACAAATTATAGCGGGGCAATTGACAAACATCGAGGAAGAAATACGTGCATATACTAATCATCTTGACTCCTTTGAGACTTGATTGGGCATTACAACATTATACATAGACCACCATCCAACTGCATCTATGACTAATAATCCACCTTCAGGTTATCATCCGAACCCCCTGCAGTATTAAGTTGCAAGCAACAGATTATTGCTTTACAAACTACGTGTAAAGTAAACAATACGGTTGTTCTATGAACAAAGGATTGTTGTTTTATCCCTAGTAGTAATAGCACATCTAGTATCTTAGAGATTTCTGTCACTTCCCCAAATTACTAGAGGCATGAACCCACTATCCAGCATAAATACTAACTCTTGGAGTTACTAGCATATACTTGGCCAAGATAGCTACTAACAACGGAAAGCATGCAAGATCACAAATAACAAAGACATGATAGAATCAATAATCAATCTTAAATAACATCTCAATATCCATCGGATCCCCGCAAACACAACATGCAGAATTACAAATAGATGATCTTGATCTTGAACGGAGCTCACAGGATCTAAACATGAAAGCACAAAGGATGAGAACCAGCTATCTAGCTACTACATGGATCCATAGTCCAAGGATGAACTACTCACGCATCACACCGGAGGCTTGCATGGTGATGAAGAAGGCCTCCAGGGTGAATTTCCCTCTCCGGCAAGGTGCCGGGAAGAGCTTCAGATCCCTCCCGATCTAGGGATGGAGATGACGGCCGCTACAGACTCTTTCGTTGATTTTTCATCGGGTACTTAGGGTTTTCGTCCCGAGGGCATCATATAGGCGGAAGGAGAGAATGAGGGGGTGCTGGGGTCGGCCAGACCACCCCCTGGCGTGGGCCAAGCCTGGCCACGCGGCCAGATGGTGTGGTGGCCCCCTGGCCCCTCTCCGTCTCGTACTCTGGCATCTGATGACTTCCGGAAAAATAGGCACTTTGGCTTTTGTCCCGTCCAATTCCGAGAATATTCATTTTCTGACTTTCCTGGAACCAAAAATAGCAGAAAACAGGCAGCTCGCACTTTGGCTCTTGTTAATAGGTTAGTCTGAGAAATCATATGAAAAGTACTCCAAAGTGTGGACAAAACACAAGAAAGTGTATAAAACCAAGCATGGAACATCAAAAATTATAGATACATTTGCAATGTATCAACATCCCCAAGCTTAACTCCTGCTCGTCCTCGAGTAGGTAAGTGATAAAAAGAAAGAATAATTTTTTAGGTGACATGCACCATCAAAGACTTGATCAAAGTATTTGTAAAACATTCAAAGCTAGGATCATAGTACTTCAATCATAACATGAAAGACAAAGTTCTAGCAATAAGACAAAGAAACTATGATGCAACATGAAAAGGCACAAACAAAAGATTCATGAATAACAATGCTTTGCAAGACGTTTGTTTGTTTCACATAAAGAAAACATAGCATAATAGTATTCAGCTTGTCCCTCATAGAGTATCAAATATAAATGCATAGGACACCTTCAAATTTCATAAGAGTGACTAGATACAAATAGTTTAAAACAACCAATATCAAGTTATGCATCAATCAACTAGTCTTGGGACAATGTACATACAACTAATAATGGCCACTATGCTCTCAAAGTAGGTGCATAAAGGTAGAAGGTGGAGACTCAATATAATGGTGGAAGAAAGGCATTCATAGAAGGAAGCAGGGATTCAAGTCTCATAAAGAGCTTCCAAAAATTATGGTACTTATAGATTTCAGCTCTCATTGCCCCTATCATAAGCATCTTGAAGTGATTAAGGTTAAAGTGAACAAACTATGGTGTACATGCTTGACGAAGTATAAGTTAGAAATCTCATGTCCCTTGTATACGAGGGCCGCTCCTCATGCTACTCAAGTTTAGTCACCGGTAAGTTCTTATCATCGTAAGTACATGAGTATCTTAGAGAACCGCCAACGGGGTACCCCTTGCCCGATGATACGGAAGAATCCCCATATCAAAATGACAAGGCAAGCAGACAACGAGCATCTCAACATTCTTCTTATTTACCCTGGGAATATGGTGCTTTTTTCTCTCTTTCCTCTTTTCATAATATCTCTTTTTTTCTTTTTCTCTTTTTTTCTCAATATAGGACTCTTTTTTTATAAGAAGAATGCTTCATAGACAGCTCATTATGGTTACGCTGCAGGTTTCCACCCTGTCAACATGGATTAGACCAGCGGCCCAGGCGTTTCTCTAACACATATACATAACTCCATGGACTTACAAGCTCCCCTTTCATTTCACACCGACGACATCCATATACAAAAGAGCATGATATCAACTAGGTACAAGTACCAAGTGCAATGTTGAAAGCGTTCCCCATGACAGCATGGTTCTGCTAATTCCCAACAAATAAGTGCAAGCATATACAACATAGACGACACAATGGTTCAAGTTTATTAAGGGCAAGAAAAGTAAAGTGTGCCATCAAGTTCGTGAGAGCTTTAATCACTAGTTTCCTCATAACAAGTTTAATTTGGAATGTAAACAAAAGCATGAATATACTTGGAATAGCATAAGATAATAGGTAGGTATGGTGGACTCTTTGGAATAACTTGGTTTAGGGAGTTGGATGCATGAGTGGAACTCATACTTGGTTGTGAATGCTAGCAAAAGACTGGGAGCGACAAACTAAGAGAGCAATAATGGCCATAATCATGCAGATCGACAAAACATAATTGATCAAAGCAAAAAGTGATACCACAATTTGAAAACTAAAGGATCATAAAGGCTATGGTGACTTGAGATAGTCATAACATGGTGTGAGCATGCGTCAAGTCAACCCAAATAAAGCATCAAAGGAGAATACCACTATACTATGCTTTAATATGCTAAAACAACGCATGATTCATCCAAGGCACATTAAGCAATCTCAATTGTTTATAACAAGTCATGCTATAGAAAAGAATACTAAGCATAAAGCCAAAACAATATCAAGCATGGCATGAGAGAGCATAGGCCACAGTCAAAAACGAGCTCTCTTTACCACATAAGTATGAACTTTCCTACTCTTTATCAAACCAAACCAAACTACTTGAAAACCAATTTATGAAAGAGGGGGTCCAACCAATTTATTCAGAAAACTAAGCAAACAAAAGCAAACTAAAAAGCAAAACAAAAACGAAAAAGAAGATGCTCCAAGAACAACACAACTGTGCATGAAACAATAAAAATGAAGCGTTTGGAAGAAACCTGGGATTTTTATTGATGAAGAGGGGATGCCTTGGGCATCCCCAAGATTTGACGCTTGTACTTATTGGATATTTCTTGAGGTGACACGCGTGGCATCCCCAAGATTGAGCTTTAGTCCATCCTTCATCTCATTACTCATTCCTCCCATACACCTAAAATTTTTCCTTCATACAAAACTTCACACAATCTTTATTAGCAACATTAGTGCACTCAAGATAAATAAGTCTTAAGGTTCAGTTCTAACACCAAATAAACTTCCATTAGAACACTATCTATTGTAGCACTTCCCTCAAAAAGCTCAATTTACCAAAAGAACTCAAAAAGGAACCAACAAGAAGAAAATGCAGAAAATGGCAGAAATCTGTCAAAACAGACCAGCAGGTAAAGACAAATTTTTTAGAAGACCTGCTGTTGCTCAAATCAAAAAGTGTTGAACTAACGAAAGTTAGGTAACAACCTGGGACTGAAGCACAAAAAGTCACGCCTCAAAAATACGTCCAGAGATTTTACACGAATTTTTACGGTGAAGCACAGAAATCTGTTTCGGGACAGCTACTTTCCCAATCATTACTTCTCTCTCATTAGAGGTTACTCTTGGCACAAAAACCAAATAAAAAGGATAAGGAGCGGTTATTACTAAAGTAATAACTTCCAAGACTCATCAAAAACTTTTGGGTTATCTCCCTATAAGTATTTTTATTTAACGCATTTAAGTTAGGCATATGAAGCAAGAAAGAATCAAATGTTTTCAAATGAAGAAGCATTAAAACCAAATTTCTTTCCCTTACCTCTCTTACTTTTATTCTTAACCTTGGGGAAAATATGATTTTTTGGTGGAGAAGAAAGGTGCATGGTCCCCTTTCCCACATCTATAATTGCTCCAAGGAGTTCTAATAGGGACCTTCCAAGTGTAATTTGTCCTTTTTCTGCACATTCAATAACAAGATAATCAGTAGAAATCATTTTCCCAAGGATCTTTGTAAACACTCTTTCACCTATTCCAATAGGTAATATGGTAGCATTATTAGCAAGAGATATTTCTTTTCCTCCTTCAGTAAGCCCCCAAGTATTCAAAGATTCATAAATATCTTTGGGCATAAGACAAAATTCAGACATGATATCACAGCGAGATTGAAAAGTTTCAGTGTTTATCTCAATCTTTACTGTAGGGAGCCACTTTGATGGTTCAGAATTTATTGGGACGTAATTGTGATGCTCCCTAAGCGTATTATAGTAATCTTTTAAGCTAGTAGTGCTAGTCTCAAGAGTGTTCAATCTAGCAAATATTCTTGCGAAAGAAATATTAGTTTGGCTAGGCAAGTTGTAAGTGAGGATCAATTTATTTATATATAGCATTAATAGCATCATCCTCATTAAATTGGAGGAAATCTCCTACCACAACAACATCTAAATAATATCTATAGCAAAGAGCAATTCCAAGGTAAAAACTGCTAAGGAACAAGCTTTGAGTCATTTTAGGCTACGTTTTTTCATGTAGATCAGAGATTCTAGACCAAGCTTCTTTAAAACTGTCCTCCATTCCTTGTTTAAAAGTGAAAATCATTTCCTCGGGTGACATAGTGATTGGAGCAAGGCTAGACATAGTGGAAACTTAAGAAAGGAACTAATTTTTTTGTGTTTTTGAAATAATAAAGCAAACTAGTAAAACTAATTTTTGTGTGTTTTTGATAAAGAAACAAGCAAACAAAGAAAAAAGGAACTAAGAAAAACAAAAATAACAAAGTAAAGAGATTGGTTATGAGGGACTCCCCTTGTGAAGATGTCCTTGACTCCCCGGCAATGGCGCCAGAAAAATGCTTGATGGCTCAGTGTACGGCGCTAGAAAAATGCTGGAGCGGTGTTGATGTAGAGCTCGTTGGGAACCCCAAGAGGAAGGTATGATGAACACAGCAGCAAGTTTCCCTCAGTTATGAAACCAAGGTTTAATCGAACTAGTAGGAGCAAGGAAACACCCCAAAGGTGTTGCCAGCTGAGCCTTGGCAGGGCGCACTACTGGTGCTAACAGCAACGTGGAGACCTGCACAACACAACCACAGAACTCTGTCCCCAACTTGCGATGAGGTTATCAATCTCACCGTGTTTTGCTGAAAACAAAGGATTAAACGTATCGAATGGAAAGAAGTAATAGTTTGCAGAAAGTAAACACAAAGCAGTAAATAGTTTGTAGATTATATGTAAAACTAAAGGACCGGGATCCATAGTTCACTAGAGGTGGTTCTCCTTAAGATAGATAATATGCTGGGTGAACAAATTACAGGGGGGCAATTGACAAACATCGAGAAAGCAATACATGCATATACTAATCATCTTGACTTCCTTTGAGACTTGATTGGGCATTACAACATTATACATAGACCGCCATCCAACTGCATCTATGACTAATAATCCACCTTCAGGTTATCATCCGAGCCCCCTCCAGTATTAAGTTGCAAGCAACAGATTATTGCTTTACGAACTGCGTGTAAAGTAAACAATACAATTGTTCTATGAACAAAGGATTGTTGTTTTCTCCCTAGTAGCAACAGCACATCTAGTACCTTAGAGATTTCTGTCACTCCCCCAGATTACCAGAGGCATGAACCCACTATCGAGCATAAATACTAACTCTATGAGTTGCTAGCATCTACTTGGACAAGATAGCTACTAACAACGGAAAGCATGCAAGATCACAAATAACAAACACATGATAGAATCAATAATGAATATGAAATAGCATCTCAATATCCATCGGATCCCCGCAAACACAACATGTAGAATTACAAATAGATGATTTTGATCATGAACGGAGCTCACAAGATCTAAACATGAAAGCAGAAAGGAGGAGAACCAGCCATCTACCTACTACATGGATCCGTAGTCCAAGGATGAACTACTCACGCATCACACCGGAGGCTTGCATGGTGATGAAGAAGGCCTCTAGGGTGAATTCCCCTCTCCGGCAAGGTGCCGGGAAGAGCTTCAGATCCCTCCTGATCTAGGGATGGAGATGAAAGCGGCTACAGACTCTTTCGTGGATTTTTGATCGGGTACTTAAGGTTTTCGTCCCAAGGGCATCTTATAGGCGGAAGGAGATGCCGAGGGGGTGCTGGGGTCGGCCAGACCACCCCCTGGCGTGGGCCAAGCCTGGCCGCGTGGCCAGGTGGTGTGGTGGCCCCCTGGATCCTCTCCGTCTCGTACTCTAGCATCTGATGACTTCCAGAAAAATAGGCACTTTGGCTTTTGTCCTGTCCAATTCCGAGAATATTCATTTTCTGACTTTCCTGGAACCAAAAACAGCAGAAAACAGGCAGCTGGCACTGTGGCTCTTGTTAATAGGTTAGTCCAAGAAATCATATGAAAAGTACACTAAAGTGTGGACAAAACACAAGAAAGTGGATAAAACCAAGCATGGAACATCAAAAATTATAGATACATTTGCAATGTATCAGCAGGCGGCAGTTTCCCGAGGCGACATGCGATAGGACGTTACACTGCCCGCCGCAGTGCAATGATGATGCGTGCGCGTGTGGCCGGCGTCAGCACTAATGTCACGGGTAGCGCAACCGCCAGATGTAGCCGGCCAGAGATTTCAAAGTTGGAGAGGTGCACGCACACATTTCACCTAAGGGCAAAATCTACACGCGCTCGGGGGCTAGTGTTAGGGGGATGACCTCCGGATACCCCAACCATACAAGAACTATGGTAGTCAGTTTGCGTCCGGTTGACTGAGCGCAGCCTCTTGGGGGGATACCTCCGGGTAGGGTCACGTCGGGGTATAATGGTCGAGTTAGCCGAGGTACGGCAAGGTCAAAGCAAGTGCTAGCCGAGTCACCTCAAGGCTGGCCGAATCATGGAGTAACCCGGACCTGAGGATGTCCGCCTAACTGAGTCCCGGCTGACTTATGTCGTATGCCGGCAGGATTTATGTAACTTGTATGCAGGTACCGTTGTGGCCGGATCAACCAGGCACGATCCGGGTTATATCAAGCTTGTAAGAGAAGGAAGGTATCTCGCTGGTCAAAAGGTGACCACTGTATGCAGAGCGTGAGCGAAGCGGATAGAGGCCAGGACCACCAAGGCATGGCCGACAAGGGTGACGCTGCCTGTGTCGGATGACGCTGGCGCCACAGAGGCTCACGTAGTCTCTGCATGGCTGACGATGGGCAAAAGTGACCCGGTCGGTTTACTATTTTGGGAAGAGGCATATTCCCTCGAATATGCCTCCACGTATGCCCTAATTGGAGACCTAGCCACCCCTATATAAGGAGGGTTAGGGCATTTGTAGAAAGGGTTGATCTCTAGTTGGTTGAGTTTGGCTTGGTTATTCTCTAGTATGTTCCTCAGGGCTAGCTAGTGGAGAGAGTAAGAGAGTTCCTTCTTCCTCCTCTCCCCAATACAGCTCAAGGAGCACTTGTAACTCTTGGAAAGATATTGAGTACAACACGTCTGTGTGTGGAATCACCACACTATCCCTCCCTGGATTCCTCTAGTGCATATTGTCTCCACCTTTAGCATATCCATGGCATCTGCCGTGACACCACCACGACAGTTGGCGCCCACCGTGGGGCTAGCAGCGCTAGCAGGAGTGAAGATCCGGACGGGAAACCTCATCGGCATCGGCGAGCGCATCGTCTCCGGTCTTGTTCAGCGCTTTGGAGCGCTAGACTTTGTCAGTGACAATGCTGGCTGCTTCGGCAAGCGACCCTTCCCGCGCAACGGCCTCTTCGTCAAGCTTGGTGCGCACAAGGTCTACGTCACTGTCAATGTGTTGTGCGTTCACCCGCGGCACATCGTCGAGGAAGGCGAGCCACCGCTTAGCACGGTTCACGAGGCGTGTATCACTCGCTCCCCTGACCGCACCGAGGTGATGATGACAGCGCCTGGCGCTGGCGCGAGTAAGGATCCGGCACCAGATCCGGAGGTAATACCCAAGGCACCGAAGAAGAGTTGAGGTCCTCCACTAGAGAGGCCAGAGAATGTGCTGTAGTAGGCGATAGATAGCCTAGAGAGCCCCATAGCACCTGCAGTAGATCCGGATGAGGCACAGGCCGAGTTAGAGGAAACTAGGCAGAAAATACTAGAGGGTGCGAAAAAGATTGCCGCGGCTCAGCAGTCATTGAACATGACACTGCGCGAGTATGCAAGAGCAGATAAGGTAGATGTTGTAAAGGTAAAGGGGAAAAACCTCATCAGTGAAATGAACAAAGAGGGTGATACTAGAGTTGAGGAGTCAGAGAACTTTCTGTCCGCGGGGCTGCCAAAGTACTGTACCCCGGCAAAGAACCTCAGAGCAGCGGATGCAGCTGCATCCGAGTTAGAGGGTTTGACGGGTGAGGCCCGGAAAAGACAGCAGGAAAGAGTCAATAAGTTAGTTCGGATCGCTAACAGACAAAATGAAGAGATGCTTAGAGCTAACCCGGAAAGGGCTGGCGCGTCCAAAGTTGTTCATTCAGCTGTAGGTAACCCGGAGAAATCAGTTAGAGTTGCATCATCCCCTCATGGAGACCCAAGAAGAGAGGAAGTGGTAACCTCGACGAGGAGAAACAAGCAAATAGTCCCCTATGACCTGGCAAGGGCAGGGAAAGGAAAAGCAGTGCGGGCAAATGATGATCAACGAAGTGTCAGCCAAGGTGAGGCTGGCCGAGGTAACCGCGACCAAGACAATGCCGGTCAAGGAAATGTTGTAAACGGCAATGCTGGACAGCGCAACTCGGCGGGAGCAGGGCAACCACAGCAGCAGAATATACCATGGCAAGAGCAAAGTGCCGACCGAGGTATGCAACAGAGAGGCGCTCCACGAGAGCAGGACATATACAATGATGGTGATTCGGAAATGGTGAACACAGGATACCCAAGGCCAGACTATCATGTGATAGGGTCAAGATTGGGAAGCAGGGACTTGATGCCTACGACGCCAGGTTAAAACTGGATCAGCTTTATAAGTTGGAGCAGATTGAGTGTCAAGGTCCTCCGGGTCCGGCGTGTTTTGGGCCCCAGATCATGAAGGAGCCTCCGGTACCGAACTTCCGTTACCCAGAGGCACGAAAACATATGACGGCAGCACAAAGCCAGAGGATTGGTTGATCGACTAAGCTACAGCGGTGAAAATTGCTACATGCAACTTGAGATGGGCTATGAGATATGTACCTCAGATGCTGGAGGGGCCAGCAAGGGTATGTCTAAACAATTTGCCACCCGGAAGTATCAACTGTTGGATTGATTTTGAGGAAATGTTTGTCGGCAACTTCTCGAGCACGTATCAGAGGCCGAATAGGCCACAAACCTTAGCGACGTGCAAACAACGACCAAATGAAACAGACAGGGAATTCTTGACCCGCTGGTGCACCGTGAGAAACTCATGTGAGGGCGTGATCGAGTCACAGGCAATAGATTGGTTTGCACAAGGGTGTATATAGGCAAGCATGTTGTGGCAAAGGCTACAAAGGGATATGCCAACTACACTGGTAGAGACGATCCGGATTGCTGATTCATATGCCTTGGGTGATCCGACTCAACCTAGGCTTGTGTCAAACGAGTCAAATGAGGAGTACTACCAGCGATATGGAGCCGGATCATCCCGGCGGAATGATTACCGGGGTAAGAGAAGAGATGATAGACCGGATTACAGGTACAGTTTGCAACAAGTTGCTACTGTAAATTAGGATCAACCCGGAGCAGGGAGTAATCAGCGTCAGAAAACTGGAGGGCAACAGTGGACTCCAAGAAATGATGGCAAGAAAACTTGGACACCAGAGCAGAAGAAACAGTGGCAAGAAAAGAAGGACCGTTCGAGGTATACCTATGAGGCAATGCTGGATCAACCGTGTAAATTTCACACGCCAAATCTGAGTAACCCGGCGGGTCACACGACTTGGCAATGTGAGTGGATGAGGAAGATAGAACAAAGTGGTTCGAGGAATGCTCAGGCACCTCGGAATGATCAACCTCGGCAGGAGTTACCCTGGCAGCAATTGCTCTCTGGAGCGAACATGCAACAGTTAATGTTGCCACCCCCTCCGCCGAGGTATGAAAAAAAATGAGAGAAGGGATGCAGTGCATTAGGTGGAAAACCAGCATCAGCCAGATCAAAGGTATCCTAGAAATGAAGGGAGGAATGAATATAGAGAGCATCACCAGAGTTACTGTGTGTTTACCACAGAGGAAATAGACAGAAAGAGCTTGCAGCGCCGACACATGGAAGTGAACGCAGTTATGCCGACAGTGATGAGGTATATGCCTTGGTCGGATCAGGAAATTACTTGGAATATCAAGGATCATCCCAAGCTTATCCCGAGTCCTGGTTCATACGTGTTGGTGCTGGACCCAACGTTCATCAGCCCCAATATCAATGTGAGATTCTCCAAGGTGCTGATCGACAATGGCAGCAGCATCAATATCATGTATGTGGATACGATACGCAAGTTGGGCATCTCGGAGAACATGCTCCAAGCTACAAGAACAACTTTCCATGGTATTGTGCCAGGCATTTCCTGTGAACCTATTGGCAAGGTCCGGGTTGACGTATTGTTCGGCACACGAGATAACTACTGAACCGAAAATTTGGAGTTTGAGGTTGTGAACTTGGAAAGTGCATATCACGCGTTACTCGGCATGCCAGCACTGAACAAGTTCATGGCAAGTTGTCACATCAATTACTTAAAGATGAAATTTCCCGACCCAAATGGAGTAATTACCATAGCTAGAAATTTCCGACGTTCCATTGAGTGTGCGTCAGCCGGGTCTAACCTAGCCGAGTCACTCGTGATTACTCAAGAGAAGAGAAAGATACAGGAAGTGGCGGCATTGGCTCAGTCCGCGCAGCAGTATATGCCGGCATTGAGTAACCCGCATGGAAGTGTCTCATTTCAAGCGACAAAAGATACAAAGAAAGTGCCTGTTGATGATCTGTTCCTAGAGCGCACTGTAACAATTGGTGCCGGGTTAAATGACAAATAGGAAAGCGAGCTCGTCAACTTCCTCCGTAAGAATCGGGATATCTTTGCTTGGTCCACACAGGACTTGCAAGGTGTTCCGAGGGAGTTGGCCGAGCACTCTTTGAATGTGAGACCCGGAGCAAAGCCGGTGAAGCAACCTCTCCGCCGCTTCGTCGAAGATAGGAGAAATGTCATTGGGGATGAGATAGCTCGGCTCCTCGCGGCCGGGTTTATCATGGAGGTGCTTTACCCGGATTGGCTATCTAATCCGGTGCTTGTGGAAAAGAAAAAAGATGATCCGAATGTGGCAGTGGTTTGGCGTATGTGTATCGATTACACGAACCTGAATAAGGCGTGTCCAAAAGATCCATTTCCACTGCCAAGGATAGATCAGGTCATAGATTCTACTACTGGGTGTGAACTTTTGTCATTCATAGATGCATATTCTGGTTTCCACCAGATACCTCTGAATCCTAGCGATCAAATAAAGATTGCGTTTATCACCCCGTATGGGGCTTATTGCTATCTTACCATGCCTTTTGGTTTATGTAATGCAGGGGCAACGTACCAAAGATGTATGCAAAAATGTTTGCACGATCAAATTGGTGGAAATGTGCAAGTATATGTGGATGATGTGGTTATAAAAACCGAGGAAAGCAAAATGCTCCTTGAAGATATCAGGCAAACATTCGCGAACCTAAGGAGATTCCGTATGTAGCTTAACCCGGAGAAATGTACCTTCGATGTCCCGGCTAGAAAATTACTCGCATTTCTTGTCTCCAGCCGAGGTATCAAAGTTAACCCGACGAAAATCCGAGCCATAGAGCGAACGGAACTGCCGAAGTGTCTTAACGATGTCCAGAAGTTGACTGGGTGCCTGGCATCTTTAAGTCGGTTTGTATGTCGGATGGGAGAAAAGGCATTGCCTCTCTATCAACTAATGAAAAAAGCGGACAAGTTCATATGGACGCCGCAGGCCAATGAAGCCTTCATCCAATTAAAGAAAATGTTAGCCACTGCACCAGTGTTAGCCTCTCCACTATCAAAAGAGCCAATGTTGATCTATATAGCCACAACCAACTGAGTTGTAAGTGCAGTGGTGGTGGTAGAGCACGATGAAGAGGGTAAGTCAGTGCAAAGGCCAGTCTATTACCTAAGCAAGGTATTATCCGCATCGAAGCAAAACTATCCTCACTATCAGAAAATGGCATATGGTGTGTACATGTCGGCAAAGAAGCTAAAGCACTACTTTGAAGAACACCCCATCAAAGTGATATGTGAAGCCCCCATATCTGAGATAATGAGTAATAAGGATGCAAGCGACCGAATCGCAAAATGGGCAATTGAGCTAGCCCCTTATGCTCCGCAATACGACAGGAGAGATGCGATCAAGTCTCAGGCTGTGGCCGACTTTTTCATAGATTGGGCCGAGATGCAATACGAACCGCCATTACCAGATCCGAACTACTAAAGAATGCATTTTGATGGATCAAAGACGAAAACCGGGTTAGGCGCCAGAGTTGTACTTACCTCGCCAAAGAACGACCAGCTGAAGTATGTGCTGCAAATCCATTTCGTAGCATCAAACAATGTCGCTGAATATGAAGCACTTGTGCATGGGCTCAAAGTGGCAAAAGAAATTGGAATACGTCAGATCCAATGCTTTGGCGACTCGGATTTGGTAGTTCAGCAAGTCTCAGGGCAGTGGGACGCTCTTGATCCAAACATGGCATTGTACAGATTTCATGTGCAAAAGATATCTGGGTACTTTGAGGGATGCGAGTTTCACCATGTACCCCGGCTGGAAAACGAGGCTACCGACGTATTGTCGAAGCTCGGATCAACCCGACAAGCAATTCCACCGGGTGTAGCACTGGAACACCTTAGAAAACCATCTATCAGGCCGTCCCTAGAAACCGACTCAATCTACATCTTGGTAGATCCAGAGTCAGGAGATGTACCCATGGACATTGACGTGGGAAGTGGTTCAGGAAACCCGAGGACTGCTTCGCAGAACCCGGGGACTACACAGCAAGATCTGGCCGAGGTTATGCCGGTGGAACAAATGGAAGTAGATGAGGATGTGTTTCCAGTACGAACCATACCTGCTTGGGCATTGCCTATATTCCAATTCCTGAAGGATGGATCCTTACCCGATGATGAAGTGCTTTCAAGTCAAGTTCAGAGGCGTGCAAAGGCATACACAATTATCAATGTCGAACTATACAAGAGAAGTGTCACAAATGTACTACAGCGATGTGTTGACCCGGAAGAAGGGCTTGACATCCTCCGGGATATACATCACGCCTCAGCCAGAGCATTAGTGGCAAAAGCTTTCCGACATGGGTTCTACTGGCCAAGTGCCTTGGAACAAGCAGAAGATCTAGTAAGAAAATGCAATGGCTGTAAGAGGTATGCTACCAAGACACACATGCCAATGTCGGAGCTCAAGACCATACCAATTACCTGGCCATTTGTCGTATGGTGTTTTGACATGGTTGGCCTGTTTAAACCTGCGAGGGGGAACATGACCCACATCTTAGTCATGGTTGATAAGTTTACAAAATGGATTGAAGTAAAGCCAATAAGAAAATGTGATGGAGCTACGGCCGTAACATTCCTCAAAGATATCATCTTGAGATCCGGCTATCCTGATAGTATCATAACAGATAATGGCACAAATTTTGCTGAAGGAGCATTTGCGCGATTCTGCCGAGATAAGAAGATCCGGCTAGACGTTGCCTCGGTAGCCCACCCTGCATCAAACGGACAAGTGGAGAGATCCAACGGATTAGTATTATCCGGGATGAAACCCCGACTCATTGAGCCGCTGCAAAGATCAGCGGGGTGCTGGATAGAAGAACTACCAGCGGTACTGTGGAGTTTAAGAACAACTCCGAATCGATCAACAGGCTATACGCCATTCTTTCTGGTATGTTGGGCAGAAGCTGTACTACCAGCCGACATAGAGCATGATTCTCCTAGGGTCACCCAATACACAGAAGCCGAAGTGCGAGAAGCCCGGCAAAATGATGTTGATCTGCTGGAAGAAGCGAGAGAATTAGCATTGTCCAGATCCGCCATATATCAGTAAAATCTCCGACGCTATCATAGCCGGAAAGTTAACCCCCGAGTCTTTCAGGAAGTTGATCTGGTACTCCGGTTGGTACAACGTACTGCTGGCATGCATAAGCTATCCCCCAATGGGAAGGGACATTCATTGTGAGCAAAGCATTGCACAATGACTCATATTATCTCATCGAGGCAAAACCATAGGAGAAGAACAAGGCAGATAGGTCCGGCGAGGAATCTAAGCGTCCGTTGAATGTAGCCCTACTTCGTCTGTTCTACACTTAACAAAGAAGTGTGTGTATCCGAGTCTCTCATATGTCGGTATGTATGCCGGCAATGAGTTTATCAATGAAATCTTGGCACCTCGAGCAGTAACTCGGGGACTGCCTTAGTGGTATTTACTTTTTCTGTATTTGTTATTCATATTTCGGCTGGCGTAAGTTGCTTCTACCTAAGCCGGATTAGTAGTGTGTGAGCACTAAAAACTCAACTCTTCGATTTGCTGCTATCCAACAAGATTTGGCTTCATGGCAAGCAAGAGAACAAGTTTGGAATTGTGTAGCACATGAAAAACGACTAACGAAAAGAACTTAATCGAGCCGACATTTGTTATTCGGACTAACTTTATGATTACCTTGTTTTTACTTTGCTGAATTATTTTGAGCTAGTCCTAAAGTTTCCAAGTATTGTTAAGTCAATTTTTGAAACTCGGACTCGTAAGTCATAAAACCGAACCAAGGTAGACACGAGCCGAGCCAAGAAATTGGAGAAACAAGAAAATGAAACCCGGGGACTACGCCCAAGTTAATCCGACACGAGCAACTTAGTAGCAAAACATAATTTGTGTGCTTAATACATTTGCACCCGGCATACCAGGGATCTGATAAACTGCAAAGTGTTTGATCAAGGAGCAGCAGGGGGAGGTAACTCGGCGCCAGCAGGTGGAACTCCAGCCTCGGCTTCAGCGTCATCTTCATCTTCTTCGACATCCGAGGCTTCGTCCTCTTCCTCCTCACCCGAACCATCTTCAACATATTCATCGTCGACAGCGCCAAGGAAGCTTGCTCCCTCGTTCCATTGATGGATGGGGGCATACTGAATGAGGCTATGAGCGCAAGCCTTGCGCCGAGCTATGCAATCCAGGTCAATGGACCACCTTGGTCCGGTGCGCATGCGCTCGAGAAGCTTCAGGTTTATCTTTTCATACCATGTGAGCATGTAGTGGAGGACGATTTCAGCTCCGGCGCGTCCAGCGGAGTCCGTCCAAAGGTCAAGCTGGGTCTCACACTCCATTAACTTGGCAATAAGAGTAGTGGCCCCCTCTGGAGTATCTTCATCAGGCCAAAAGACATTGAAGATCCAGATTGCCACATCCAGGATATCCTTGCCATAGTTCTTCACGATCTTGACGTGAGAAGATAAGCTGACCAGCAGGTCCTCCATGTCATAAGGAATGTTTTGAGCACCAGAACCAGTTGGGGTGCCCCTCTTCTGGCGGAACTTGGCAATGGCAGTGGCGGCAATGGCATCACCCTCCGGAAATTTGTCTGAAAACGAGACAAGTGAAATAACTAAAGGAAGTTGACCCGGAAAGATCAATGTCGGTTGAAGGAACAGGGCTTACGAGAAATATGGCCGTGGATCCGGGTCAGCTCCTTGGTGCAGTTGTCATGCCTCTTCTGGAGTTGCATCAGTTTGGCATTTGCTGACTCAAGCTTAGTGTCGGCCTCTTTCAGCAGTTCTTGATCCTTGGCAATTTGGAGGTTGAGACGTTCTCGCTCTTTAGTAAAGTCATGGCCAGCTTTATCAAGTTCGGATTTGTGGAGTGCCTTGAGTTTTTTCATGTCTGCCTTAAGCTTGGAAATTTCATCATCTTTGTGAAGGAAATATGCCCTGAGAGACAATAATAAAGTTATTATTATGTATTCCTTGTATATGATAGATGTTTATTTTGCATGCTATAATTGTATTGATAGGAAACATCAATACATGTGTGTTTAATAAACAAAAAGGGTTCCTAGTTATGCCTCTCTTATAGACTAGCTTGTTGATTAACAAGATGATCAAGGTTTCCTAATCATGGACATTGGATGTTGTTAATAACAAGGTCACAACATTTGTGAAATGATGTGATGAACATTCATCCGAAGTATAGCATTACGATCAAGTCATTATGTTTATATTGCTATAACATCATACGGAGTAATCTTTATCCTTAGACCATGAGATCATGTTAATTGCTAACACCGGAAGAGTATCTTGATAACATCAAACGTCACACCGTAACAGGGTGACTATAAAGATGGGTTTAGTGCTACGAAGGTGTTATGTTGAGGCTCATGGATCAAGAGTGGAATTTGTCAATCCAGATGACAGATAGATATTCTCTGGGCCCTCTCGGTGATATCACATTAGGATAGCTTGCAAGCAAGTGATGTGATCACTAGAATGTTATATCATGGGAACAAGAAAAGAGTGCATGTCGGTAACGAGATCAAACTAGGTATGGAGATACCGATGATCGAATCTCGGACATGTAATATATCGAGAGACAAAGGGATTTAGTTACAAGCTTTAAAGGTTCTCATGATCACAGGAGTCATCGTTGAATGTGTAGGAGTCAGTACGGATCTCCAGGTCCCGCTGCTGATTATTGATCAGAGAAGGGTCTCGATCATGTCTGCATTATTCGCGAACCGTAGGGTGGTACACTGAAGAGTTACCGGACACCATTTTGGAGCACATATGTTTCATATGAAAGAATTGCAAAGCGCAGGAATTGTTTCAATAGAAACCGGAAATTGTTTCGGGTGAAATTGCAGAAGGTGGTTCTGCATGTGATATTGAAATATTGCAAGGGGTTATATGTGAATGTTTGTTAATTAAAGTAATTAACAAAATTCTGAATAAATTTAATAAAAAAGAGTTTTATTAAATGAGAGAGCATTAAATTTGGAGAAATTTAATGCATTTAAAGTGGAGACTTTAAAAGGGAATGTGAAGAGGCATTTTAATGTGGAGGGGTTACCACCACATGAATGGGGGAGGTGAGGGGTCACCCCCCATGCGCCGGCCATGGAGAGAGGGGGCACCCCCTCCTCCTATAAAAGGCCACCCATTCCCTCCTTCATCCTCACACCTCCTTGTGAAGGATCTCTCTCCCCCTCTAGAATTATTCCCCCATGGTCTCGGGTTAGCGAGATACATGTTCCCGGTGGCATTTCGTCTGGAAGGAGTTGCTACTTCCGCTGGATCGCTGGAGCGAGGAGGTGGAGGTTGTCCGGTGGCTTGAACGTGTGTGCGAGTGCGGATGCGCTGCTGAGTTGCGGCGCTCGGACTTCCTCACGATCTTGAGATCGGCAAGTGTACAACTACATCAACCACGAGTTCCTACTCGTTAACAAAGCTCATTGTATTCGAGGGTAAGTTCTCCATGGATGTATGTCCACCCGTTGCTCTGTATCTAGTAGATAGATCTTGGCGTATAGTTCTCATCGTAGGAAATTTTTTGTTTTCTATGCTGCGGACCCAACAGTGGTATCAGAGCCTGATCTATGAGTAGGTGCTTTGCACGGGTAGTACACATATGTTTATATTTGGGCGATGATGATCATGTTATTGCATCTTCTATGTACTTTGGATATTGGTGGCATAGTGGGATGAAGTGGCCCGGACCAACCTTACATGTCATCGTACATGAGACCGGTTCCACGACTGACATGTAGCTAGTTTTGCATAAGTGGCTAGCGGGTGTCTGTCTCTCCTACTATAGTCAATATCTGATTTACAACGAGTTGCTAATAACTTGGTTATCCTCGTTGTGGTTCATGTTCGTAGGTTAGACCGGTTCTATCTCCAAAAGCCCTAAGCCACATAAAACTTGCAATTGATAAATTAGAGGCGTCTAGTTTAGATTGTTGCTGGGCTAGTGTTTTGATATGGTATTGTTGTAAGTAGATGTATGATAGATACTCTTACAACTCACTTAACGTGTAAGTTCCATAGACCTTGGCCTTACACACAAAGGAATGATAGAGATCATACCACGATGCAAATGATAGAGATCAAATGCATGGACCATATCATCTCAGTTCACACATTAGATGTTAGCGTCTTATATTGCTAGTTTGGCGCTTTTGGTAGCATTATAAGATGATCCCTCATTTAGATATCAAGATAAAATGTGTTCTTCCTTAAGTATGCACCGTTTTGTGGATCGTGTTTTGAGGCATCACGTGATGATCGGGTGTTATCGACTCTACGCTTTCATACAACGGGTGTAAGACAGTTTTACACACGCAAATACTAAGGTTCTTACTTGACGAGCCTAGCATGTACAGACATGGCCTCGAAACACGGACCGAAAGGTTAAGCATGAGTCATATAGTTGATATGATGCCCATATAGATGCTCGCCTTTGAAGCTACACCGACTCACGTGATGATCGGACTTGGTGTAGTGGATTTGGTTCATGTAATCACCAAAAGGACACGAGGGATGTCGTTTTTGAGTGGGAGTTCATTAGTAATTTGGATTAGTTGAACTCAATCTATCATAAACTTAGTCTAAATAATTTTTACAAATTCTGTTGTAGATGGCACCACCTGCTTTTAATTTCAATGTGTTCATGGAGAAAGAGAAACTTGCTGTGAATGGTAGCAACTTCACCAACTGGGCTATGAATTTGAGGATTCTCCTCACTGCTGCACGAAAGCAATATGTGCTAGATGCGCTGCTAGGCCCCCCACCAGCTCCTGATGCCCCTGACGAGGAAAAGAATGTCTATGTGACTCGTCAGGAGGACCAGAACTTAGTTCATTGTGGCATACTGTATGGGCTAGAGCCAGACCTTCGAAAGCGTTTTGAAAATGGCAATGCCTTTGATACCATGGGAGAATTGAAAATGATTTTCGATACCCATGCTCCCGTAGAGAGTTATAATGCTACAGAAAAGTTCTTTAGCTGCATGATGGAGGAAAACAGCTTCGTTAGTGAGCACGTACTCAAAATGTCTGGGTACGCTGATAAGCTTGTGTCCTTGGGAATAACGATTCCCATTGACTTAGGCATACATCATGTTCTCCAATCTCTGCCACCTAGCTACAAGAGCTTCGTGATGAACTATAATATGCAGGGCATGAAGAAGTCTCTTCCCGAACTTCTGTCAATGCTTAAGACTGCAGAAGTGGAGATTAGGAAAGAACATGAAGTGTTGATGATCAATAAGACCAGCGGTTTCAAGAAGGACAAGAAAGGCAAGCAGAAGGGAAAGAAGGGCGGCAAATCTGTTGCCGCGCCTGAAAAGAAACCCCGAGCTGGCCCTAAATCTGACACCGAATGCTACTATTGCAAGGGGACTGGCCATTGGAAGCGCAACTGCCCCAAGTATTTGGCAGACAAGAAGGCCGGCAAGGCAAACAAAGGTATATGTGATATACATGTTATTGATGTGTACTTGACTAGTACTCGCAGTAGCACCTGGGTATTTGATACGGGATCGGTTGCTAATATATGTAACTCGATTCAGGGGCTGCGGAACAAGCGACAACTAGCAAGGGATGAGGTCACGACGCGGGTCAGAAATGGATCAAGAGTTGATGTGATCGCCGTCGGAATGCTGCCTCTCCATATGCCGTCGGGATTAGTTATAAACCTGAATAATTGTTATTTGGTGCCTGCACTGAGGATGAACATTGTATCCGGATCGTGTTTGATGCAAAGTGGTTATTCGTTTAAGTCTGAAAACAATGGTTGTTCGATTTATATGAATAATATCTTTTATGGTCATGCACCTGTGTTGAATGGTTTATTTCTGTTGGATCTCGATAGTAGTATTACGCATATTCATAATGTTGATGCTAAAAAGATTAAACTTGATAATGATATATCTACATATATGTGGCACTGTCGTCTAGGTCATATTGGCGTTAAATGCATGAAGAAACTCCATTCTGATGGACTTTTGGAATCACTTGATTTTGAATCATTTGATACATGTGAGCCATGCCTTATGGGCAAGATGACTAGAACGCCGTTTTCCGGTTCAATGGAACGGGCGACAGATTTATTGGAAATCATACATACTGATGTGTGTGGACCAATGTGTGTGTTGGCGCGAGGTGGATATCGTTATTTTGTTACTTTCACGGATGATTTGAGTAGATATGGGTATATCTATTTGATGAAACATAAGTCTGAAACCTTTGAAAAGCTCAAAGAATTTCAGAATGAAGTTGAAAATCATCATAACAGAAAGATCAAATTTCTGCGGTTCGACCGTGGAGGAGAGTATCTTAGTTACGAGTTTAGCACACATATGAAAGACTGTGGAATAGTTTCACAACTCACGCCTGCCGGAACACCACAATGTAATGGTGTGTCAGAACGTTGTAATCGTACTTTATTGGATATGGTTCGATCTATGATGTCTCTGACTGACTTGCCACTGTCATTTTGGGGTTATGCACTGGAAACCGCTGCATTCACTTTAAATAGGGCACCATCTAAATCCGTTGAAAAGACACCGTATGAATTATGGTTTGGAAACAAACCTAAGCTGTCATTTCTAAAAGTTTGGGGATGCGATGTTTATGTGAAGAAACTTCAACCGGATAAACTCGAACCCAACACAGAAAAATGCATCTTCATAGGATACCCTAAGGAAACGATTGGGTATACCTTCTATCACAGATCCGAGGGCAAGGTCTTTGTTGCCAAGAATGGATCCTTTCTTGAGAAGGAGTTTCTCGCGAAAGGTGTGAGTAGTCGGAAGGTAGAACTCGAAGAAGTTATTGAACCCTCTCTTCATGAAATGGCGAGTAGCGCAGCTCCAGAAGTTGTTTCGGAGTTAACTTCACCTAATGAAGAGAGAGCTAATGATATTGATCATGAAACTCCGAAAGAGGACACTACCGAACCTCGCAGGTCAAGCAGGACACGTGCAGCTCCTGAACTGTACGGCAATCCTGTTATAAATTTCATGATTGATGAAATAGATGACCCTGCGACGTATGAAGAAGCGATGATGAGCCCTGATTCCAACAAATGGCTAGAAGCCATGAAATCCGAGATGGAATCCATGTACGAAAACCAGGTTTGGACCTTGGTGGACTTACCTCACGATCGAAAGGCCGTTGAGAATAAATGGATTTTCAAAAGAAAAACTGATGCTGATGGTAATGTGACCATCTATAAGGCTCGACTTGTCGCAAAGGGGTTTCGAAAAATTCAAGGAGTTGACTATGATGAGACATTCTCTCCCATAGCGATGCTTAAGTCAGTTAGGATTATGTTAGCAATTGCTGCATATTTCGATTATGAAATATGGCAGATGGATGTCAAAACTGCGTTCCTCAATGGTAATATTGAAGAAGAGTTGTATATGATACAACCTAAGGGTTTTGTCGATCCTAAGGATGCTGATAAGGTGTGCAAACTTCAGCGATCCATCTATGGACTGAAGCAAGCATCCCGGAGTTGGAATCTCCGCTTTGATGAGGTGATCAAAGAGTTTGGATTTGTCCAAACTTATGGAGAGGCTTGTATTTACAAGAAAGTGAGTGGGAGCAATGTGGCATTTCTGATATTATATGTGGATGACATATTATTGATTGGAAATGATATAGATCTTTTAAACAATGTTAAAAGTTATCTAAACAACAAATTTTCGATGAAGGACCTTGGTGAAGCTTCATATATATTAGGCATTAAAATCTATAGAGATAGATCAAGACGCCTAATTGGGCTATCGCAGAGTACATTCCTTGATAAGATATTAAAGAAGTTTAATATGGACGGAAGTAAGAAGGGGTACTTACCTATGTCGCAAGGCAAGACATTGAGTAAGACTCAAAGTCCGGCTACGGCGGAAGAAAGAGAGATAATGGATAAGATCCCCTATGCCTCATCCATAGGCTCTATAATGTATGCCATGCTATGTACAAGACCGAATGTGGCACACGCTATTAGTTTGACTAGTAGGTACCAATCTGATCCAGGTTCGGAACACTGGATAACGGTCAAGAATATCCTTAAGTACTTGAGAAGAACTAAGGATATGTTTCTTGTATACGGAGGTGAAGAAGAGCTAGTCGCTAAGTGTTATGTCGATGCTAGCTTTGACACTGATCCGGATGACTCTAAGTCTCAATCCGGATACATATTTCTCTTGAACGGAGCAACAGTTAGTTGGAGGATCTCCAAACAACCTGTGGTGGCTGGATCAACGACGGAGGCGGAATATGTTGCTGCTTCAGAAGCAGCGCAGGAAGCAGTTTGGATGAAGGAGTTCATAACGGAACTAGGTGTGGTTCCTAGTGCGTTGGACCCAAAGCTGATCTATTGTGACAATAATGGAGCCATAGCCAATGCCAAGGAACCAAGGTCTCACAAGAATTCCAAGCATATTAAGCGCCGGTTTCACTCCATCCGCGAGCATGTCAAGGATGGAGATATAAAGATTTGTAAAGTGCACACGGACCTGAATGTAGCAGATCGTTGACTAAAGTACTCCCTAGGGCAAAACATGATCAACACCAGAACTCCATGGGTGTTAGATTTATCACTATATAAACTAGATTATTGTCTCTGGTGCAAGTGGGAGACTGAAGGAAATATGCCCTGAGAGACAATAATAAAGTTATTATTATGTATTCCTTGTATATGATAGATGTTTATTTTGCATGCTATAATTGTATTGATAGGAAACATCAATACATGTGTGTTTAATAAACAAAAAGGGTTCCTAGTTATGCCTCTCTTATAGACTAGCTTGTTGATTAACAAGATGATCAAAGTTTCCTTATCATGGACATTGGATGTTGTTAATAACAAGGTCACAGCATTTGTGAAATGATGTGATGAACATTCATCCTAAGTATAGCATTACGATCAAGTCATTATGTTTATATTGCTATAACATCATACGAAGTAATCTTTATCCTTAGACCATGAGATCATGTTAATTGTAACACCGGAAGAGTATCTTGATAACATTAAACGTCACACCGTAACAGGGTGACTATAAAGATGGGTTCAGTACTATGAAGGTGTTATGTTGAGGCTCATGGATCAAGAGTGGAATTTGTCAATCTAGATGACGGATAGATATACTCTGGGCCCTCTGGGTGATATCACATTAGGATAACTTGCAAGCAAGTGATGTGATCACTAGAATGTTATATCACGAAAACGAGAAAAGAGTGCATGTAGATCAAACTAGGTATGGAGATACGGATGATCGAATCTTGGACATGTAATATATCGAGAGACAAAGGGATTTAGTTACAAGCGTTAAAGGTTCTCACGATCACAGGAGTCATCGTTGAATGTGTAGGAGTCAGTACGGATCTCCAGGTCCCGTTGTTGATTATTGATCGGAGAAGGGTCTCGATCATGTCTGCATTATTCGCAAACCATACGGTGGCACACTTAAGAGTTACCGGACACCATTTTGGAGAACATATGTTTCAGACGAAAGAATTGCAAAGCGCAGGAATTGTTTCAATAGAAACCGGAAATTGTTTCGGGTGAAATTGCAGAAGGTGGTTTTGCATGTGATATTGAAATATTGCAAGGGGCTATATGTGAATGTTTGTTAATTAAAGTAATTAACAAAATTCTGAATAAATTTAATAAAAAGAGTTTTATTAAATGAGAGAGCATTAAATTTGGAGAAATTTAATGCATTTAAAGTGGAGACTTCAAAAGGGAATGTGAAGAGGCATTTTAATGTGGAGGGGTTACCACCACATGAATGGGGGAGGTGAGGGGTCACCCCCCCATGCGCCGGCCATGGAGAGAGGGGGAACCCCCCTCCTCCTATAAAAGGCCACCCATTCCCTCCTTCATCCTCACACCTCCTTGTGAAGGATCTCTCTCCCCCTCTAGAATTATTCACCCATGGTCTCGGATTAGCAAGATACATGTTCCCGGTGGCATTTCGTCTGGAAGGAGTTGCTGCTTCCGCTAGATCGCTGGAGCGAGGAGGTGGAGGTTGTCCGGTGGCTTGAACGTGTGTGCGAGTGCGGATGCGCTGCTGAGTTGCGGCGCTCGGACTTCCTCACGATCTTGAGATCG
Organism: Avena sativa; assembly: GCA_916181665.1. Taxonomy (NCBI): domain Eukaryota; kingdom Viridiplantae; phylum Streptophyta; class Magnoliopsida; order Poales; family Poaceae; genus Avena; species Avena sativa. Next base: position 567,949,529 of record OV702291.1, read on the forward strand.
GCAAGTGTACGACTACATCAACCACGAGTTCCTACTCGTTAACAAAGCTTGTTATCTTCGAGGGTAAGTTCTCCATGGATGTATGTCCACCCGTTGCTCTGTATGTAGTAGATAGATCTTGGCATATAGTTCTCATCGTAGGAAATTTTTTGTTTTCTATGCTGCGGACCCAACACTTTGGTCCAGAGGAGGGCGAGCTCATCATCCTTCTTCTTGAGTTTGACCTGATGCTGTCCTACTTGTTCAAGAAAATGCAGCATCATATCAGGCATGGGCACACTATCTTGAAGAAATGCTGAAATAGTTTGTTGACCCGGCAAAGCCAAGGTATGAATATTTGCCGAGCCAAGAAGAAAAGGAGACAGAACGCAAAGGGAGATTAAGCAAAAATGAATTACCCTTTATCTGGTCCAAGTTTTTCCTCATGAGGATGTTCTCGGCGTCCACTCCGGCTGCCCAATCCGAATAACAGATTAGTTCAGCGGGAAAAGACAAAGAAAGATTGAAAAGTCAAAGGAAAAACTTACCCCTTTTCTCGAATTCGGCGAGAAGCATAGTATGTTTCGAGCGCAGCAGCTTATGGGTGTCCAAGAGACGCTGAAACTCAGCGCTCCAGCGATTGGTAGTCACCTGAAAAGAGCACAAAATGATAGCTTAGTCATGTGCATATTCGAAGTGTACAGAATCCGGGCCAACTAGAACTTAACCCGGCTCTAGGTGTGTGCATATTCGAAGTGTACAGAATCCGGGCCAAGTGCAACTTAACCGGGCTCTAGGTGTGTGCATATTCGAAGTGTATAGAATCCGGGCCAAGTGGAACTTAACCCGGCTCTAGGTGTGTGCATATTCGAAGTGTACAAAATCCGGGCCAAGTGGAACTTAACCCGGCTCTAGGTGTGTGCATATTCAAAGTGTACATAATCTGGGCAAGTGGAACTTAACCCGGCTCTAGGTGTGTGCAAGATCCGGGCCAAGTGGAACTTAACCCGGCTCTAGGTGTGTGCATATTCGAAGTGTGCAAGATCCGGGCCAATTGGAACTTAACCTGGCTCTAGGTGTGTGCATATTCGAAGTGTGCAAGATCCGGGCCAAGTGGAACTTAACCCGGATTTAGGTGTGTGCATATTTGAAGTTACTAGGGAGCTACGCTAATTCTCTAAGGAGCATCCGGCCGAGTAACAAGTTGCTCCCCCGGAGGCTCGGGGACTAATGGTTATATGACTAAGCACTAGTACATGTTAAAGAAAAGACGAGGTAGCATACCTCCATCATCCGACCCGCAAAGTTGATAGCCTTGGCATCAGTATTCATCTGTGTAGCAAACTCCGCATGTCCAAATTGTTGGGTCCGCAGCATAGAAAACAAAAAAATTCCTACGGTGTGAACTACATGCCAAGATCTATCTACTAGGTACAAAGCAATTGGTGGACATACATCCAACGAGAACTTACCCTCGTAGACAACAAGCTTTGTTTACGAGTAGGAACTCATGGTTGATGTAGTCGTACACTTGCCGATCTCAAGATTGTGATGACGTCCAGCAGGTCCGGCTCCAGCACGTCCATCAGATCCAGCTCCAGCACCACCAAGTCCAGCACCGCAAAGCAGCGGTGCATCCATGATCGCACACACGTCCGGTACCCCGACAACCTCCATCCCTCACTCCAGCAAAGCAGCGGAAGCAGCAACTCCTTTCAAGATAAAGCCACCGGGAACATGTATCTCGCTAATCCGAGACCATGGGGGAATAATACTAGAGAGGGAGAGAGATCCTTCACAAGGAGGTGTGTGTGAGAAGTGAGGAGGGGTGGCCTTTTATAGGAGGAGGGGGGTGCCCCTCCTTCATGTCCGGCGCATGGAGGAGGTGACTCTTCACCTCCTCCATTCATGTGGTGGTAACTCCCTCCACATAAATTTGCCCCTTCACATTCTCTTTTAAAGTCTCCACTTTAAATGCATTAAATTTCTCCAAATTTAATGCTCTCTCATTTAATAAAACTCTTTTATTAATTTTATTCAGAATTTTGTTAATTACTTTAATTAACAAACATTCACATAAAACCCCCTTCAACATTTCAATATTACATGCAGAACCAATTTTAGCAATTTCACCCGAAACAGTTTCGGTGTCTATTGAAATAATTCCAGCGCTTTCTTAAATATTTATCTGAAACATATTTGCTCCCAATGGTGTCGGTATCCCTTAAGTGTGTCACCCTACGGTTCGCGAATAATGCAGACATGATCGAGACCCCTCTTCGATCAATAATCAGCAGCGGGACCTGGACATCCATACAGACTCCTACACATTCAACGATGACTTCTGTGATTGTGAGAACCTTTAACGCTAGTAACTAAATCCCTTTGTCCCTTGATATATTACATGTCCGAGATTTGATCATCGGTATCTCCATACCTAGTTTGATCTCGTTACCGACATGTACTCTTTTCTCGTTCCCGTGATATAACATTCTAGTGATCACATCACTTGCTTGCAAGATATTTCAATGTGATATCACCGAGAGGGCCCAGAGAATATCTATCCGTCATCTGGATTGACAAATTCCACTCTTGATCCATGAGCCTCAACATAACACCTTCGTAGTACTGAACCCATCTTTATAGTCACCCTGTTACGGTGTGACGTTTGATGTTATCAAGATACTCTTCCGGTGTTAGCAATTAACATGATCTCATGGTCTAAGGATAAAGATTACTTCGTATGATGTTATAGCAATATAAACATAATGACTTTGATCATAATGCTAGACTTCGGATGAATGTTCATCACATCATTTCACCAATGGTGTGACCTTGTTATTAACAACATCCAATGTCCATGATCAGGAAACCTTGATCATCTTGTTAATCAACAAGCTAGTCTATAAGAGAGGCATAACTAGGAAACCTTTTTGTTTATTAAACACACATGTATTGATGTTTCTGATCAATACAATTCTAGCATGTAAAATAAACATTTATCATAAACATGGAATAAGATAATAACCACCTTATTATTGCTTCTCGGGCATATTCCCTTCACAAATTTCTCTGGGAGATCGTTGTTATGGACGAACTCCACCTTGTTCCAGTTATTAATGAACTCGATTAAGGTCGGAGGATAGCGTTCTCCGCTAAGCATGTGAGGCGCGACCAAACCCTTAGCATGGGCTTCCCTCCTTTCAACCTGGGCAACAGCGGGGCTAGTGTGCAAAACAAGTTGTGCATTAGCTGACCCGGTAGAGGTGTCTTTCTTCAGCGGTGTCTTCTTCAGAAGCATGGACGCAAGTGTACGCTGTCCAGCCTCGATTGATGCTGCCCTGGCGGCGTCAGAAGCCTTTTTGCCTTTGGGCTGCTGCTGAGAGGTGGAAGTTTGTGCTGCGGATTTGCCCTTGGGCATAGCCTTGGTGCTAGCCTTGGTGCTAGTTGTGTCTTCTCGCCGAGCCTTGGAAGGCTCGGACAAGGCGGAAGGACTTGGTGCTGTTGCTGATGCTTGTGCTGCTGCTGTTGGTGCTGGCACTGATGCTGGCGCTGGGGTTGGTTTTGACGGGAGTGCTATAGGTATCTTGGTGGTGGCAGGTTCCGGCTGAGCCGAAGAGGAACTAGGAGCAACTGCTGCCTCGGCAGAGCCACTTCCCCTGTTCTGAGGTTGCCCTCCTCTGGACGAGGTGGGCTAGAACCCGGAGCAGCTGATGAACCCTCCTAGATGGGGCTCAACGGGCGTGTATCATCGCCATGAGAGGGAGAAGGGCTACGTCGGAGCGGCGAGGTGATGGCGGATCCACTCTGAGGAACCTCCACCACAGCTTTGCCGAATCAGATGACGAACAATAAGTTACAACAGAAGAAAGGCACGAATAAGAAATTTGGTTAAGGAAGAAATGACTTATTCATCAGAGGTTAAAGGCTCATTGGGCTTGCGAGCTCTCCGGGTTATGGCCTTGGTCGTAGGCTTGGTGGCAGCTTTGTCTATGGACTTCTTTCGTCTCTTTGTGGGTTTGGAAGGTCCGGAAGAAGAAGCAGATGCAGCTCCCCTTTTCTTGGATGCAACCGGAACAGGTTCGCCCGTGGCAAGAGGAGGATCTTCATGAATCTTCCCACCGGGGTTAGCTGATGCCAGAAAGGCGTAAGAAAGGGGGACAGCGTCAAATGCTTCCATCACCTTAATGTCGGAATCATCTTCATCGTCAGGCCAATCTCTAATGGAAGATAATTTACCGGTGTGTCGCTTGGTCGCATCGGGGAACAGCAGGAACATCTCCTGATCCGGCTCTTCCTTGTCTGGGACATCTCGATCATTCACCCACTTGAGAGAAGGCTCGGTGCCATCCTCAAGAGTTTGCTGAAGAAACATCTAAGAGAAATAAAATGCGAAGGGATCAAACAAACAACAAATTCCGATATATAATTTAACTCGGAAAAAGATTGGAGCACGATATTTTATCGTAGGAGGAAGCCTATCTCGGCAGAAGTGCCCGATCCCCCACTCCCAATCAGCGGAGAAGTTTTTGTTGGTAGTGAAGAGGGCCTTGACCCGGCGGAATATCTCGGTATTGCTCAACTCGAATGAGGAGGTCCGGTTGGGGTCAAGGCGCCAGCTCATGTGGCAAAGCTTGTGAGTGCGTTTCTGGAGAGGGGAGACCCGGTTGCGGACGAACGTGATCATCGTGTCCTCGTTGCGCAATCCCGCATCCTTCAACTCCTGGAACCGTTTGTTGACTTGGTTCGCCAGGACAGTGGGTTTCTTGGGGATCTGGTCCCATAGATCCGGATTAGGAGGACCCGGAACGTGGGGGCGCAGCCGGATCAGATCTTCAGTCGTGTCATTTCTGACATAAAAGAAGGTTCGGGCCCAGCCCTTGCAAGAATCAAGCCCAATGACTCGGGGAAAGACGAACTATTTCCGAGGAGAAATAGAGGCAGCGCCGAACTGCGTAAGTTGTTTGTCCTCCGAGTCAAGCTCTCTATTCGGAATCACGTTCCAGCGGAGACCGAAAAACCGGATCCAGAGCTCCTTAGTGGGCCACAATCCGGTGTAGCCCTCTAGTGTGGAAGCAAAGGTAGAAAGGGAAGTGATGGCATTCACCGGAAGGTGATGCGGTTGAAGCTCGTAGGTGTTGAGCCAATCGTGGAAGAAGTCACTGACGGGGAGGCCAAACCCACGCTGGAAGTGGGAGAGGAACACTATGAACTCACCCGGATTGGGTGAGGGAGCGAGCTCCTCGGTGGCGAGGCGGACAACGACGCCCTCTGGGATACGGCGTGTACGGTAGAGCCAGTCGAGGTTGTCCTGGCATACCCAGGACCCAGCCCAGGCGCCGCGCTCGGCGTTCTCCGCATCTTCCTCCATCTCCTGTTCCGTGAGAGTGAGCTCTTCCTCTGTCATCTCTAGGTCGCTCTCCTCACTGGCCCTATCGGCGGTGGGGGGGCAGTGCCTTGGACTGGCGCGGACCCGTGGCGGAGGAGATGCGCGGGGGTGGCGGCAATGCTGGTGCGCGAGGGACGGTGCAGCGGCGGTGCAGCTAAGCAGGTGCGGCGACAGCGGCGCTGTCGCTGGGAAGAAGAAGAAGAAGAAGAAGAAGAAGAAGAGGCAGAGGGGCGCTAGGATGGGGAAAGTCCCAAGGGGCGCGCCCCTCCCCTATTTAACCACGCCCCAGCGGGGTAGTGGGGTCGTGCGGTGCGGAAGGGCCACACGCTGTGGCCGTGTATAATCTGGATCAGCCAATCAGAAACGAGCCACAGGAAGGGCCACAGGGCGCAGGAGATCCCACGTCGTGACGTGGTGATACAGTTAACAAGGAGACACACATGATGTGATGTGTGCAACCGCAACACCTGACATTAACTGCGGCAGTAACTGGCGCAGGCCCTTAAAATGAGGCAATATAATGATTACCCTCCATGTGGGGAAGCTTACGAGAGAAGGAAGAATAACTCGGATAACTATAAGGTGACCCGGCCAGCGAGTGAAAACTCGGAATGCGCCAAGGGAAAAGATAGTCAATGAAATCTGGGATAGGAAGTAACTCGGAAAAGGGAGCAAAAGGCTCGGTAAAATTGAACCTTCTGTGGCCTTAGCGGCTAAGGAAGCTAAGAATGCACCAGCTTCGGGGCCTAATGTTGGGGGGATACCCCCGGGTAGGGTCACGCCGGGGTATAATGGCCGAGTTAGTAGAGGTACGGCAAGGTCAAAGCCAGTGCTGGCCGAGTCACCTCAAGGCTGGCCGAATCATGGAGTAACCCGGACCTGAGGATGTCCGCCTAACTGAGTCCCGGCCGACTTATGTCGTATGCCGGAAGGATTTATGTAACTTGTATGCAGGTACCGGTGTGGCCGGATCAACCAGGCACGATCTGGGTTATATCAAGCTTGCAAGAGATGGAAGGTATCTCGTTGGTCAAAAGGTGGCCACTATACGCAGAGCGTGAGTGAAGCGGACAGAGTCCAGGACCACCGAGGCGTGGCTAACAAGGGTGACGCTGCCTGTGTTGGATGACGCTGGCGACGCAGAGGCTCACGTAGTCTCTGCATGGCTGACGATGGGCAAAAGTGACCCGGTCGGTTTACTATTTTGGGAAGAGGCATATTCCCTGGAATATGCCTCCACGGATGCCCTAATAGGAGACCTAGCCACCCCTATATAAGGAGGGCTAGGGCATCTGTAGAAATGGTTGATCTCTAGTTGGTTGAGTTTGGCTTGGTTATTCTCTAGTATGTTCCTGAGGGCTAGCTAGTGGAGAGAGTAAGAGAGTTCCTTCTTCCTCCTCTCCCCAATACAGCTCAAGGAGCACTTGTAACTCTTGGAAAGATATTGAATACAACACGTCTGTGTGTGGAATCACCACACTATCCCTCCCTGGATTCCTCTAGTGCATATTGTCCCCACCTTTAGCCTATCCATGGCATCTGCCGTGACACAACCATGACATAGCCGGACACGAGCAAGTCACACCGACTACTTTACGGTAGCCGGAACCACGATGAGCAGCAAGGCACAGGACCAGCTACATCAGCATAGTTGGACTCAATCAGGAGGACAGAGCGACATGCTGCACAGTGCACGGTACGCCCTGGTACGATGACAAGACCCGCAACTACATGGCCATACCGAAGACTTTGCTGGGTGACGCAGGAACAGTGGCCAGATGCTGACGACAGGATCGCACGGCGTTCACTATACCCACGACGACCCTACCGCATGTACTCTGATGGGATGTAAGTGTACCGGATACTGTAGATGACCAGCCGGCTGGGACCTACCTGTGGGGCTCGCCAGCCGGACTGGCCAGTGAGACTGTTGCCTCTCTGCCTATATAAGGAGAGGCAAGGTTCTCGTAGCAAGGGTTGGTATCAGTGCATTTAAGGTGGTAGCTAGAGAATACAGCTCGAGGAGCGATTGTAGCCCGTATAATACTCATGGTCAGATCGGCAGGAGTAGGAGTTTTACCTCACCATGAGGGCTCCGAACCTGGGTACTTCCTGTGTCTCGCTACACTTGCTCGTATCCAATCCCGCCTGCGGACACCGTCGAGAGCTTCCCTGCTAGTCCCCACACCTCTATCTAACCTGCTTAGGTACTGCTGTTCCCAATACAACGACACATGGCGTGAGCGGACAAGAAGGTTGCGCACACGAATGTTGTTAGCCTCCAAAGTGCTAACAACATCTGATAAAGGATCAACCTTTTATCTTCATCAAGCAGCAGATTTTGGCCCGACAGGTCTACACATACCAACAAAGAAGGGGGCGGTAAGAACACAGAAGCAATGAGGACTAAAACAAAAATTCTTCCATGCCAAACAAAAAACTTACGCGCCAAGGAAGCGTTGAGGGTCTCCAATCATTTCCAAAGATTTTCATCTTGGTGGCAATTTTCTTGGCTTTTTCTTCGGCATCAGCACTGGATTTCTATTTAGCCTCTTCCAAAGCTTTTTAAGCGACCCAAAGTTTGGTTTATAGATCGTCAGCACGCTTCAACGCCTCGTCCTGAATGACCTCAGACTCCTTGGTAATGGCTGAAAAAATTAGAAAGTAATGCAAAATGTTAGAAAAATGAGAGGAAGCACAGAAATTGCAAACAGATGAAAATATACCTTTCAGACCTTCGGCTTCATTACGGATCTTGATGAAGTGAGCGACCATATCAACCATCTCACGCACCACAGGCTGCAAAGAAGGACATTAGGAAAGACAAGTAAAGGAGGATCAATGGTGAAATTAAAAGTCACAGATGCACTTACGTCTTGCATATACATCTCGGCAGGGCTCTCTGATATCACCACGCCTTTGCCAGCTAATTTTCTTCTTTTTGGTGCTAGGCGCTTCGGCAAAGCGGCAACATCCTTCTGGATAATTGGATCCGTAGAAGACGTGAGAAAATCTTTTGGGTCCTTGGCAGAAGGAGCAAAAGAAGTGCCAAGAGGAGACAAGGGCGGATCTTCACCATCATCACCACTACAAGAGTAAGAATAAAAATAGAGAAGCATTAGCAACCGAGTCATCTAACGAAACAGTAAAGAGGAGATAAGTACTTACAAAAATACATCATGCGCAAAGAAAAATAGGTTCTTCTAGGGAGGAGCCGACGATAATGGAATGACAGCTGAAGGTTTCGAGGCCGTAGAATCATCTGAGTCTTTGATGGTTTCCATGGCGTTAGTATGTTTCCATTTTTCGCCAACAAGCGCGACGCGAAAATCTTCGAAACGAGCCGATGGAAGCGACGGCGTCCTTGATGAAGGTTCTGCGGCAGATGTCTCCATCTCCTCATCAGCGGTAGTCCCAATCATAGGGACATCGTCGGAAGCAGAAGGACTGGCGGGAAGCTTACCGCTCTCAGGAAGTGGAGGAAGGCAAGATAGATGATCATGATCCTGCGTAAATAAAAGATTAACAATCACAAAGGAGGACAATTGCAACAACAATGAACAAAGAGCAAACTGATCAAGGAATTTACCTCAGGAAGGCGGTTCTTCTTGCCGAAAGGCTCTACATGACAATTAGCAGGCAATAACAGTTTCTTCGTAAGGGTCATAAAATTTTGTACCCTTTAGAGGTTGCAGAGGCTGCACATGGATCCGCAGAGGCTGCACATGGATCCACAAGAAATATGCCAGAATTTGAAGTCCCGATAGTTCTTTGCCAACCTCATGGCATAATTTTGAAATACGTGCCAGAAGGGATTTAATCTCTATCATTTCTTCATGAGTGGGATGCTGGTCCCAAGAGTCAAGTTTGCGACAAGGCTTCTTAGGGTCAAAGGGAGCTAAGCCAAAATACTGACCTTCGACTAACTGATCCTTGATGTAAAACCACTTGGTTTTCCACCCTTGGACGGAATGAGTAATCTTAAAATCAAAATAGTCTACATAGGAGTGGAAATAAAAAATGGCGCCATCGACGTCATGGACAATGGTGTCGGTAGCATTCCGACGAACATAAAAGAAGTACTTCCACAGGCCCCAATGGGGATGGACCCTATGGAAGCATTCACAGAGGGTAACAAAGCAAGAAACATGGAGAATAGAATTGGGCTTGAGCTGATATAGCTGCACGCCATAAAAAAAAGGAGACCACGAAGAAATTCATGGACAGGGAGCGAAAGGCCACGGAAGAGAAAGGAGAGAAACATTAATCTACAGCCCGATTTGGGGATTGGAGCAGCTTCGTCCCCAGGAGTCAAGTTACGCGCTTCACGCAGCTCCCGCACTGAGCACTTGGAAGGGGCCCAGCTGATGACCCTCTTCCTGCTGGCCTTGGCGGCCGTGGAGGAAGTTCCCACCTTGCTTTTGACCATGGTGGTAAGGAGCAACACTGGCATGCGGAAGAACAGCAGGAGTAGGCATGGAAGCAGGAGCAAGGCAACGACGCAAGGAATATGAAGTTAGCAAAGAAAGGGTAAAAAGAAGTAAAAGAATCCCCCTTCCCTTTATAAAGAGCAAGAGAACATAGCTTGGACCGTTCGATGTAAAATCGAACCGTCTGAAGAACACACAATGGTGACACGTGTCAAAAGAATCCGTAAAGGAAAATATCTTAAGAAGTTATTACTGCGGTAAAAATGGGAGAACAACGCACACCGCCTCGATCTTCGTGCAAAAAAGGAGACGTGCAGTCAGGAAACTGTGATGAATATGCCACCACGCTTCATCATTACTGCTACATGGGCCCACGTTCGAAATGTCTCATCAAAGGCATATCTCTTGAAAATCAAAGCAGTGTAAAATTTGTCATCAATGACGTCATAGCAAAAACGGTTCAGTGGAACGGATACACCCGAAGAAAAATAGGGAGTCGAAGTAAATTCCTCCATGAAAAAGATTGATACTATAGTTGAAAACGAAAATTTTGACTGTAGCCTCGGGGGCTACTCCTATCGGGAGTGCTGGTCGTGCACCTGACAAGTATTTGAGGAAACATTGACATCATAATAGAAAGATTTTCGAGCCTATGTCCTGATGCATACATCCGAACATAGCCTCGGGGCCTACTCCTATCAGGAGCGTTGATGTGCACCTGATAAAGGAAAAACAAAAACCTCCTATCGGGAGGTTGTATATGAAGCAAAAATCAAGCAGCCGACAAAATATATAAAAAATCTCAAATTGTAGCCAAATTCGACAAAACTCCGAATACCGTGTTTAGAAACATGAAGGTAAGACCCCGGGATTCGTCCTGTGTGGCCTAGTAATCGCATAAGAATACGCTCTGCCAGTATTATATCCGTATCTACGATACGATGAAAAATCTCGACGGACGCGTTGGACACCTGATAAAATAAAACTAGAATTCAGTATTCGATAAGACCTCAGTGGCTCGAATTGAATTACGCCAGTAATAAATCCCGAGTTCAGGCCTGGGGACTTGAATTTGATGTAGGATAACCTTGCTTTTGCCAAGGATCAATTAACTGATTCCCGATTCGTCGAATGCATCAGGCTCGTTGTGTCAAATCCCTATAAAACTAAAAAAACTGTAAAAACAAAGAAAAAGAACTAAACATATCCTTGAGACTCAACCTGAATCTACTGTTCAGGTAGAGTCTCGGGGGATACTTACATAGGTATGATTATTCAGATCCTGACGATTTGCTACCTAGGGCCTGCAGAAAGGCTTATGGCTCATGAAGAGTCAAGATGAAGATCCAAAGGAGCAACCGACAAAGATTATAGTTGTATTAGGAAAGAGGAACAAAGACCGACATCGAGTTGGTGTTGTAAACATGTAACCTATTCGCATACAGCTTTGAGACCTGACCTATTATATATAGGACGGGAGAAGCCTAGGAAAAGCACCAAACAATACACAAACGATTTGTAACAGAGCGATTCTCTCAATATTCAGGCGACTTTGACTCCATTGTTTTCCTGACATCCGACGAAATCCCCAGCGTTCTCTTTTCCACAAAACCCTAAGTCCTTCTTCATGGACATTGCCGAGATCTCCCCTCGTCAAAGTGGTTACCAGCTTTGGCCAGAGGGCGTAGGTTTGAGATTTTCCGGCAGAAAAAGGAAGATGCTACATCCATAAGAGGGCCATTCTGGTCATATTTCTTGAGGACACACAATGTTGCTATCCATGATGTGGTGACCTTTAGCTTAATCACAGAAGATGATGATGAAGAAGATGAAGAAGAAGGAGTTGAAGAGAAAGGAGATGAAGATGAAGGAGATGATCAGTCTGTCTTTAGTATGGAAGTACATGCCCCAAATGGTGACATCAAGGGATACCGGACTATTTATGGTATGTGTATTTTCTCCATCAAATGTATGTATATTAATACCATTTGTGGATCCCTACATTATTTCACCTTTTAATGGTAATTGAATTTTACAGGATTTAGGGTGCCATTTGTGGATCCCTACATTAGAGGTGTTTTCTACAGGAGTGTTTCCACACATATGAAACTAATTACTGTGGAAGACATGTATGCCATTACTTTTGAGATGCTGAAGGATGTAAGAAGAATATGCTGGATGCATGATGAGGATGAATTTTTTCATCTCTCTAACATGCAATACTATGTTACAAGTCTTAGTGCACTTAATTTAGCTAACAACACCTTTGTGAGTTATTCTACCTATAAGGACATGGTTTCAATTTTACTTCTGTTTATAATTACTAATGTGTTTTAATTATTTCATCATTTCAGCTCATGCCATCAAGCTTTGCACTTGGTTACAATCTCCCAAAGAGTGGCACAACTTTGTTTCATGGTTATGGCATGCACGACACATTTATTGGCCAGTACACTTCTTGCGTGGAATATTGAACTAGATAGTGTTCTCCAATGGTTGGAACCTCTTCTGCAACATGAACCAACTTGAAGGTGGTTCACTAGTTTCTGTGAGGGTGGAAATGACGAACACTGCATTGGCTTGTTCATGATTTAAATTCGTTGAACCCTCCAAGGAAGACCTGCATTATCGTTATTTTTTTAGCTAGATCTAACGTAGGAACTATGTTTGAACAACTATTTTCGTAATATATTCACCTCCCTTTCCTTTTGGTCCTGAATATAATTCGCAAGTTTTAGGATTATCAAAATCTAGAGTGTTGGAATATATCCGGAGTTGTGACTACCGGAATTCATGAACAAAAGTTTAAATTGATGAAAAAAAGTTGAAATTTATGATAAAATCATATTTGAGTACCAAAAGGATCTCACATTATGATTAAACATTGGAATTAGTCAATTTCTAAACACTTGCACCTTATTGCTATGCAGCAAGCGCATGAACACTAGAAGTTGTCATACCTTTCAGGATAAGATCCAAGGTTTGCACTACACAATATATTTTTTATTCAACGATGAACCTAACTTAGTCTTAGGACTTAATTTAACACTAGTAAGCATGTATAACCACCTTCATTTCTCTTTTCGTTCTCAATAATTCTCACATTTTAGGATCACCAAAATCCAGAGGGTCTAAATATATGCGGAGTACCTGAATATATTGTTAAGGTAGAGACTGATATTTTTATGGGTCACCTCCTACAGAGTCCCCCCCTTCCATTTAATATCGAGAAATACCCCAAGGCCGACTTCCTTTCTTATAGATCTAGCTCCCCCTTCCAGATCGGCTGCCACGCATCAACACCGACTAGCTCGACGACGCACGCAATGACAACGCCGACCCCCTCCCCCGCGACAAGATATATGGAAACGTGCCATCTTTGCAAGACTCACTACAAGGAAAGAATCTTGTCAACTGGCTCACTATTCAGTGTTCATCTCGTACCTAGTTATTTCGAGAAATTAGTGGTATATTCTTCGATAGTCATACAATTTAAATTCATCTCATACCTGCCAGCATATAAAAATCTTTAATTTAGAGTGTGCTTTTGGTGCATAGACTGTCCCATACAATGCAAGGGCACATTTCAATGAACTAACAGGAGATATGGTGCAATTCCGAGCTTGTGGGCGGACATACACGGTTGAAGTGCAAAAAGGGCCATCTAGGACTCGATTGGGAGGTGGAGGGTGGCGTCAGTTCATTGCTGATAACCATCTCACCGGAGATGGTCAGTTGGTGTGCTTTTCCTTGCAAGAAGACAGACCGACGATAACTATCATCTATCTAAACAATGCTGCCAAAGACAAAGAAGATGAGGAAGAAGAGGAAGAAGCTAAGGAACCGCCTATGGAGCAGTTATCTCCAATTATCCCCTAGAGATGCAAACTTACTGACGGTGAGAATGATCACCTCCAACGAATCATCCCTCCAAGTAATTCCATCACTGGGCTTCCATTTGTTACCAGCTTGACAAAGAAGAATGTCGAGAGGCGCCTTATGGTAAGTATATCATGTCAATGAATCTATACATATCGATCTACTATATATATTACTTGTGATAATGGACGCGTGTAACATTGAGTCTTCTTACCTTTGCATCATAGAAATTACCTAAGGACATGGTTTATCATTTTCATATCCCTGAAGATGGCTTGGTTGGACTACATGTTGGAGCACGAGGTGGCATCAGCACCGTCGAGTACAAGAAGGATATTGACAGTCGCATCTCCTTCACCACTGACAGGTGGACTAACTTCCTCCAAACCGAGCATCTCCAGATTGGGCAAGCCATACTCATCACTACGAGGTTGACCACCATGCGCAGGGACCTGCATATGATGTTCGTCATCGACATCATCAATGATTTGGCAGTGTGACCTTAACAATATTATTTGCTAGATTATTGTCTAATCATCTTTGGCTAGTTTCATCACTATGTTTTGGACAGAATTCATCTTAATTATTAGCTGTTTAATGCTGTATGATAACTGCTCTAAGACGTCGTTCTCATTTTCCAAATTTTTCCTTTAGGTAAATGTAACCTATAAATCAAACAAACAAAGTTGCCCTTTAAAAATTCAAGACGGTTGTAATTTCTAGCCACCTGAGGGAAGTACTAGGCGGAAAAATTTGAAATTCAGATGTTCTTAGAGACGTTTTCCGTTCACAGCTGTCTGAGGGTAGTACTTTGCAGCAAAGATCTGAAAATATTTGGACAAATATTCTAGATCTGTACCATATTTTTCATTCCCCGCCCATTGAGGTTAGTACTATTTGACCCCCACTGTCCACCGCCGCCTCTGCTGGAGCACTCCACCACCGCTGCCTCTGGTCCCCTGCCTCTCCTCCCCGCCGCCTCCCATCCCCTGCATTGCAGACGCTCTCCCTCGCCTCCAAGGACCCCTTCGTCATCCACATAGGTATGTGTGAAAACCAAACCCCCCAAACCCTAATGTAGAGCTTCGATTTAGGAATTTTGGCATGAAATTTGCCATTTTGCTTGTTGAATTTAGGGTTCAGGGTTTCCTAGCTGTAGGGACACGACGGCGGCATCGGAGAGCCTCCCCTAGCCTACCTCTATCTTTCCGACCTCTTTTCCCCTTGTGTACATCTCAAAATCTGCAACTCTTTATTGCTTCCTCATTGTTCATTGCCCTTCTAGCAATATGGATTTAATTGTCACTTCATTAGTCTGCCTGCATTTGTTTATTCGATGAATTTTAAATTCTATGTATGCTTTTTATTAATGTACGATAACAAGAATTATGTTTTTTACGCTAATTCATTATTATATTTGATTGTATTAAAATGCTCAATGTATGTATGCATTTAACAGACGGGAACTTGTAGTGATCGTACAATAGTGCTCTGTAGCGATGACAGTGTCCCCATTAGCTCTGGCAGTTTTGAATTGTAGTCATCAGAAGATCTCACTGAGAGGCTTGAGCTTAGAAGTATCAAAAAACATCAAAATTCCAGTCATCTGTTTTTAATTTGCATGTTCTTAGACTGTAGACACATGAATATTATTCCACCGCATTGAAATTTATATGTGTTATTGTATCAGGACCTCAACACAAGGGGAACACTAATTTTGATAAGCAGAGTCTTTTTGAAAACAACATGTATCTGAAAAAAGTTCATGTAGACTTCCTTTTAGACTGGTGTGAACCCGAATTTCCACCAAAAATCAAGTACTACGTCTATAGGTTGCCCTATTCATCTGTCGTGGAAAAAAGTGCATGCTGGTAAGATGATATAATCTTGAACACGTGATCAACAAGCTACCCTGTGATATTTAAATACTTCCATTAATCAAAGCATGCTAAGTCTTCAACTCTGTGTACTTGTGCAGACATTTGGAGCTGAGTTCACAAGAAAATATCTAAAGAATCGCCTTGATGAACCAGTTGATGTGCGTGTTTGGGAAATGAAGAGCAAGGAGCCAAAGATTGTTACGATGAAGATGGGAGCTGGTCGGTCAAATGCAATCTTGACGACTGGATGGGAGAAGGTTGTCAGAAGCTTCAACTTAAAGTAGGATAGCATTGTCCTTTTTGCTATGATGAAATAGATAATAGAGAGGTATATGTTCTGGTTCAGAAACTTCCACCGGGCGGCCCATAACTACGCGAGTACTAATTATGCTTCTTCTATGTATGGACTACACATTGTATGCACTGCCATAAAGTAATGGCAAAATATGTATGGATTTCCCCAACTTTTGGGATAATGTTAATTGTTAATATAATGGTGTTCTTTTGACTGGCTGCTATAATTAAGTTCGAGTTAATCTGTCTATCTGGCTGTTGAATCATGATTATGTGTCATGTCATCTATGATCGAGTTCAAATTAGCATGCTACTACTTAAAATGGTTTACACACACTGGAGACAGTCACTTTAAAAAGCCGCTTCGAGGCACACTAGTTCTGGAGACGGTCTTTATTAGAATCCGACTCCGGTCGTCTGACTATTGGAGATGGTCCCCGTATAGGCCATATGAGGTTGTCGAGTTCTTGCAAGTAGTCTGACATATGGGTCGTCTCCATCTCTTACCTGTTAGAGGCGTTTTCCTTTTTGCACCGTCTAAGGTCTCATATCTTAGAGCCGCAAAGAAAAACCGGCTCAGGTGGTGTGCTCTTAGAAGCTATGCGCTTGAGCCGGAATGAGAAACTGGCTGAGGCCCATGGGAAATTGACGTCTCTAAGTAACATGTTTGTACTAGTGTGATATTCTTGGTTAGCGGTGATCCCATAGGAAACCCAGTTATAGAAAGGGGAGTACGGTCTTCTCTTAGCGATCCATTAGGGAACAACAAAAACATTACTTCTTAAGGCTTTGATTTGTGATTTCACTTAATAGTTGTTTGTAGCCCGGTGCTTTGTGATGCAAACGGTTGGATCAAAAGACTATTGCTATGCCTGTGACTCGCAGGGGCTCTAGTATATCGGGATGTGCTGCCCAAATAAAATTATCTATATTAACTCACTACACATGAATATGCGTATTACTATAGTTATCTCATATGATGTGTAGTTGCAGGTGAATATTCAACCTTGGCCTATCTACATCCATTGATACAACCCACGTTATAAAGTAAACTAGAAAGGTCCGGTGAATGAGGGTAAAATGAAGAAACAAGTCTTGTAGACGTGCTTTATTATTTTCCTTTTAGCATTGTTTCCCAAGGATTCGATTAAACCTACATCTATTAGGAAAAAAGCTACTATACTGCATCCATAAATCTGGATCGAAGGTATCAACCCTTTTTCTGGCGCCATTGCCGGGAAAGCAATTAGCTATCTTGGTGAGGTCTCTAGAGACATTGTTTTTAGTTTTATTTTTGTTCGTAGTTTATTTCTTGTTATTAGTTTACTTTTTGTTATCTATTGAAAATCCAAAAAAATTAGTTACTTGTTTATTTGTTTCTCTTATTCAAAAACACCAAAAAGAAAAGAGCCATGCCTCAAATTAATCTTGGGGAGTATGCTACTCCCACTAATGAATTTATTCGTGCACCTATTACTCAGCCCGCTATTGATGCGGAAACTTATGAAATTAAGCCTAACCTTTTAAGTTTGGTCCAACAGAACCAATTTGGAGGCTTGAAGGCTTGCTGAGGACTTAAGTTTGCACCTAAACACTTTTACTGAAATTTGCGACATGATGCACATAAAATATGTTGACCCAAATGCGGTTAAATTACGTTTATTTCCTTTCTATCTAAGAGGAAAGCCTAAGGACCGGTTGCTATCTTGACCTCAAGGCTCTACTAAATCTTGGGAGGAATGTACTAATCTTTTTATGACAATTTTTTCCCTTCCAACTAAAACTATGTAGCTAAGGTCCAATATTACAAGATTTAGACAGGAAGACCGCGAGCCACTAGCGCTTGCCTAGGAAAGGATGAAAGAAGTTGTAATGAACTGTCCTAGTCATGGGATGGAAGAGTGTATTATATTACATTTGTTTTATAATGGCCTTAACCCAATGTATAAGTGTATGCTAGATACTGCCGCAGCAGGAACTATCATCAGAAAGCAAGTGAGTGTTACAAAGAAATTACTTGATGATATGCAAAACAACCATGCCAAATGGCATGTAGAAAGAACCTCGAAAAGGGTGAATTCCATCACCGTGGAACATAATGAAGAGCCTACTGCAAAGTAGATGAATTACTTAATACTGTGAAGGGTAAGGAAAGTACCCACATTAATGCTATCACTACCGATGCTAATGATATTAATTTTATAGATCACAATCCTTATAATCCTGCTTGGAAGAGTCAAAACTTTGGCTCCAATTTTCAAAAACAATATTCTAATCCTGGAGGTGCTCCTTACAACTACAATAATAATGATAATCATAATGGAGGAAATCATGGTAATTTCTCTTTCGAACATACTTCAAAACTTTCATGCAAGCTCAAACTGAGAAAAATAATATGATTATTAAAATTATGGAGAAGCATGAGACTAGTATTGGAAAATTATCTAAGCATGCCATTACAATTAGAAATGATGTGCAGGCTCTACAGGAAAGAACCAAGACCATGGAGGAACAATTGGGAAAAGTAGCTGAGCGCTAAGCTCTCATACTTGCTGAAAGGGTATCGATTTCTCTAAGTATTTTGGTGTTGATGACAACTTCACTTGTGGTTTAACCGTTTACCTAAGTAGTAGGTTTTACTTACAGACAGGTTGGTGTGTGGACTCCTCTCTTGAAGCTCATGAAGACAGTGCCTCTTATTTAGTCTTTCTCTCTATTTTGTGTTTTAGGAGGCCATACTATGAAGAGGGGGTCCACCTAGGAAGGTTATGGGGAATTAGGTTTTCATGCACAGACTATACTTGCACCTCCATAGCCATCCTATTGTTCAACGAGAGAGCGTTCTTGTGAAGTGTTTCGGCTGTTTCTGCCTTGGCTGGAAGTACCGACCATGTGTCAGTAGTTCCACCCATAGCTTGCTGCAGGGCTGGTCTTGGCGGTAGTTCTAGTGCTGGTATCATCCGCCATTCCGTTCACAATCAGTAACTCTCTGTTTAGAGAGTCCTATTTGTCAGAATTAAGGCCGAAGTTGGACCGGTAATACCGATGGGAAGTACCGGTCAATCCTGACCGGAACTTACTATTGGTACTATCTGGCCACTTCCATCGGTACCCGTGAGCGGTACTACTGCCTAGCCTCCGGTAGTTTTGTCCAGGGGCCTCGTGACCCATTATTTCTAGTGCTAGTGCCGATCGAAGCTCCGGTGGTTCCCTGGTTCGATTCAGAGGTACTTCTGTTTGAAGTTTCCTATTTTCCGGAACTTGGGCTGGAACTTCCGTTAGTAGTACTGGCCATGTGTTGGTAGTTCTGCCCGTAGCTTGCTACAGGACTGGTCTTGGCGGTAGTTCCGGTGCTGGTACCGGCCGAGATTCTGGTCACAGTCAGTAACTCTCTGTTTGGAGAGTTCGATTTGTTAGAACTAAGGCCGAAGTTGGACCGGCAGTACCGGTGTGAAGTAACGATCAATCCTGACCGGAACTTCCTTTTGGCACATCTGGCCACTTCCTTCGGTACCCATGAGCGGTAATACTGCCTAGCCTCCAGTAGTTCTGGCCAGGGGCCTCGCGACCCAGTATTTCTGGTGCTAGTTCTGATCGAAGTTCTGGCGGTGCCCTGGTTCAATTCAGAGATACTTCTGTTTGAAGTGTCCTATTTGCCTGTACTTGGGCTGGAACTTCCGTTGGTAGTACCAGTCAGTAGTTCTGCTCGCACTAAGTCGAAACTTCCGTCCGCACCGGGAGCCGCTCCATTCAGCTTTCGAGCCATTGGTGCGGGCTCACGGGAAATACCAGCCGCCCACTGATAGTACCGATGGTGTCGCAGGGGCTGCAATAGTTTAGTTTGAAGGGGGCCTATTTAAGGCACCCTTGTTCCTCCTCCTTACCTAACTCTTCAATTTATATCTCCTCCATGAATATAAGAGCTTCATCTCCCAAGATCTCTCTCCCTAGCCACTCAAACCTCATGATCTTTTGAGGAGAGGGAGAGGTGACTTAGATATACACTTCCACCAAAGGAATCATGATTCCCCCACTCATCATGTGTGGATCTTGTTACTCTTGGGTTCTCGGAACCCTAGACGGTGTAGAGCATCCTCGGAGCTAAGGCATGAGTTGTGAAGCTTCGTGGTGCTGTTGTGGGCCTCCAATTGAGTTGTGGAGTCTCCCCTCAACCTTGTTGTAATGGTTTTGATTGGCACCTTCAAGGTCACCGGTTAGTGGATTGTGAGGCCACCTTTGTGGTGGTGCTCACCGAAGAATAAGGTGAGGCCTTTGTGGCCCTCAGTTAACCTTGTGTGGTTCCGACACCTCTCCAACATAGACGTAGCTTCCTTCCAACTGAACTACAGGAATTACATCTCCATGTCCCCTTGTCGGTTTACTCATTCCTCTCCTTTACTACTTGCAATTACCACTTTGTTTACTTATTGTATCCTTTGCCATAGAGGTTGTTCATCTAGTTGCATCTCTAGAGAACTTAATTTTGTGCAAAGCCAAAATTTGTAAGAAAAGAATAAACATTGGTAGTATCCTATTCACCCCCCTCTAGTCGACCAAAGTTGGACCTTTCAATTGGTAAATTCACTGGAAAGCCCAAGCCAAACTGGGTTGAGGACCTCAAAATGATGAGGGCAAAAAACAAAGATGAAATGCCTGAAGAGCTGTAATATAGTGTAACACCTCGGACTCTCCATGCCCAGACTGTCACTCCTGGCAACTTAATAGGATATCTAGACTGACCCGACAGACCAACACTAGTATTTTCTACGCACTTTTTCCTCACTCATGCGTACCCGGTACCCACTTCCCGGTCAGTCATCCATCCTCAAATTGCTCTAAGCCAAGCACGCTTAACCTTAGAGTTCTTTTTGGATGAGCTTACGGAAAAGAAGTTGCAACTTGTTGATATGGGTATCATATCAATCCTATTAAGCCATGCGCCAGGGTCTCACATACACCCACCCTTCAAAGATAGACGCCGCGTCGCTCAACCACAAGCCAAGAATGTCCCCTCTTGGCACACGTCTGTGCATCTAGTGCCGGCACCTGTGCCATGCCATGTACACTCTGGGCCACATGCACCATGCTCCACATGTCCTGCCACTGACTCGCACATGCTCGTGCAACCGCGAGGATCGGCTCTGATACCAATTGTAACATCCCGAACCATCTATGCACGGACTATCACTCCTGGCAGTTTAATAGGATATCTAGACTGACCCCACATACCAACACTAGTCTTTATGTGCACCTTGTCCTCTCTCATGCACACCCGGTACCCACTTCCTGGTCGGTCACCCATCCTCATATTTCTCTAGGCCAAGCACGCTTAACCTCAGAGTTCTTTTTGGATGAGCTTCCGAAAAAGAAGTTGCAACTTGTTGATATGTGTATCATATCAATCCTATTAAGCCATGCGCCAGGATCTCACATATAGCAATGCGCCATCACTAGACTATACCGTGGAAGATTTGTTAAAGATGATCACCATGAATAATCCCAGCACTGAACAAGGTAACAATGCTACATACCAACAATTTATAAAAGGAGTAGAATCTAAAGTTCGTGAACTAGAAATGGAGTATAAGAAACTAGATGATAAGCTTCCTACTAAGGTAGATGATATTTTTGAGACCACCATTAAAATTAATATTGGTGTTAATGAGATAGCTGCTCTTTGTGATCTTGGAGCAAGCATCTCAACAATTTCCAAGAGTCTATTCGGTAAGCTAAACTTAGGGCTATTTACATCTACTGAAATGAGACTCCATCTTCCTGATTCAACCTATAAACAAGCTGTACATGTTGGGATAAAAGAAAATATAGTTGTTGAAATTAAAAGATGTCCTGCTCTTATTGATCTTGTTATAGTGGAATGCTTGAATATCCATAGGACCTATAATTCAAGGTATGCCATTCCTTAGAGCTATTAAAGCTTTACTCAATTTACATGAAGGGAATGTGAGAAAAGGACTTATGTCTAGGGATCCTTTTAAAGGACGAAGAAGGACAAGCCTAATGATGATGATGGTATAATTACTTTTAAAGCCAATTACTTTGGAGTGGGTGTCCCACTCGTAAAGCCTAAATAGTCACTATCTCGGGTCAAGCTAATTGATCTTAACTAGAAGCGCTTCATGGGAGGCAACTAGTTTTTCCTTTGTTTTTGTTTTTAATAAAGAATGTTCGAGAAAGATCCTTTGAAGAGAGGAGAAGAAAGCAAGGTAATCCTCGATCTATTATATTTGCTAACACATGGCCAAAAAGTATTACTGTTTATGAAGTTTATTTGCTATCATTTTGTTGTTGTTAAGATGTGCGAAGGCATGAGAAGCTACTAACTTAATTCCCTAAGTTTTTGAAGCTTACTTCAAGCTTAACGAGCACTAGTACGACCGAAGGCAGCCATACCATATGCTCGTACCACATCGTGGCGAATGAAAATGAAAATGTTTATTTTTGCAAATGGACATAGAGGCCTTAACGACCACTGGTACGACCGGAGCTGACCGTACCATCCGCCCGTACCGTACCCCAAAGAAAATCATCAAGTTCGAGATAAAACATAATGAATAGTTAACGATCACTCGTACGGGCGCAAGCCACCGTACCATGCGCCCATACTGAGTGTGCCGCCGGAAGGGTCCTTCGACCCCAAGGTTGTGCACTTGGTACGGGCGGGCTCCAGCCGTACCGCCCGCCCATACCGAGCTCATGGCCATGAAAATAAGCCTAGGAAGAGTTAAAACCTAAATCTCAAATCACACATTCTCTTTCTTCTTCCTCCAAACTCCAAACTATCTTCATTGGATCCTCAATTCTATCCATTATTTTTTTGATTCCTCGCACCCAATCGATCTAAGGTATGTTTCTCCTCTGATCCCCAAGTTATTTGCGTCAAAACCTTTCTCAATCTTTCACCATTATCAATCTAGACTTAGGTCTTGTTCTTGAGCTAATATTGATTATGAGCATGCTTAGTTTTGTCTTTAGAGGAGATGATTTTGTAAAAAGTGTAGAGGATCACTTATACTATGTTTCTATTGGATCAAAATTATAATTAGCCTTATTTTTATTTTTGTATTAGATGAACACGAGGATCCGTACATCTGCAGTGGTTGCGAAACAAGCCATACAACTTGTTGATACGCTAACCCCCGAGTCATTTGGCATCGAGTTCACCAAGGAGTTTCAGCTCACTTGTTTCAACCGTCTCAAGCACCGAGAGATCAAGTCCACCAAGTGGGCATGTCCTTACATCCTCAACCAACTGGGTATTCGCTATGATTTTGATTTCCTTTGTCACAATGTTGGTTTGTATCACTTTGTTTTTTACGACGCCACCACATATCACCGCTTGACACCTGAGTTCCTTACAGTGAGTTCACACTATTGCTCTAAGGAGAATATGGCAGGAGTTAATCACATCAACTTCTATCTTATGAATTGTGAGTATTCCTTGACACTCGACCAATGGGCTCATTATTTTGGATTTTCCAACAACACCACCCACATATGCTCCACTACCTTTGTACTTGATCTTCACACTTGTGTTATTTTAATAGAATGAGAATCCATGGAAATGTTCCCAAGGGAAACCAAATTGATCACCCTGCTATTTGTTATTTATTTTATGTTATTGCTAACACCTTGTAGGTAAGAGGTGAGTTTACTAGGTCAATGAGGAGGATACGATAATCCTCGCTAGAGCTGCTATTCCTAAATGTAACTTGACGCCAAATTTTGGCGCCCCTCTATTGTTTTAGCTTAATTATCACGCTCTCCAATCTCGTGGAGCCATATGCGGAGGAGGATTTATCACCGTTCTTGCGCATGAGCTTCACATCAACCTAGCTAATATCTAATCGTTGGCAGGAGAATGTCCTCTCAGTTTTCTACTCTAAGATCTTGTGGTATGATTTATAAATCCAATGTTAAATACTTCCTTGATATACCTAGAGCAGATCACTTGATCCTAGCTCCTTTGCCTAATGGTCTGTTCTCTATCGAGGATGGACATTTGCATTTTGACACACGGGTCGAAGCAAGTCTACCCCAACAAGAAGAACCCATGGGATAAGAAGGAGAAGATGAAGAAGTAGAACAAGAAGGACCTGAACAAGATGTGCAGCCACGAAACTACTACAGCACCTATGATGATATTTATGCTCTTGAAGGAAGCATCCAGAACATGAGCAACCTCTCCATCAACCTTCAAGATGCTATTGCCAAACTCTCAACCTATTTCACCAATTGGAGAAGCAAATGGAACTTGGGAGATTATCCACCACCACAATGAGCAACAAAAGGGCTTGCAAAAGCCTACGATTAGGGATGTGTCCCTCAACATTAACATTTGTGTAATAATGAGTTTGTACTCCAGCTCCATGTGAGCTTTGAAACACTTGTGTTGGTTTGTTCCAACACTTCTCTTTTTATTTCGTTTTTCATTTGTTTTTGTTTTCTTAGTTCCTTGCTTGGTCGCAAGTTCTTTTCTATTCTTTAATCCCCATCCTCAAAAATACAAAAGATTTTTCCTTTTATCCTTTTTTCGTGAAAGTGGATTTTCCTATTGCCTCTTTGCTTCAATATTATTATGAGAGTGATCTAACTTGAGTTCTGAAGGAGCACATCCCCATAAGGAAGAGATTTATGAAGTCACTCATGAGAGGTATTTCCTATGTCTCCCACTTTAGAAGTTTGAATTGTTTATTTTAGTTAGTTGATTTGGTAAGATGCCATGCTAGTGGGAGTAATTCAAAATAGTTAGAGTAATTCTTTTTATTTGCATGAGTAATTAGTTGTGGAAGCATTTTATCTAGTTCTTGTAGCTAACCGAACAATGCGTTGGAAATAATATTGCCAAATAAGTACAACAAAAAAAAGGTCCCAAATTTATGACTTGTTTAATGAATGATTGTCTTGAGAGTATACCCCTGAAGATACTTAACCCCATAGATGTTTTTATAGACTTGATGGCACTCTTGAAAGGAGTTGTTTGATTGAAATGAAGTCCAGTGGTAATTATCATTCATGCCAAAGCTAACCTTGTGGATCAAACTGTGATACTATTTAAAAAGTCTATATGTTTCTGATGCACACCTTTGGATGCCAACATCTCCGCTAGTCAAGGAATGATCAATAGTACAACCCCTGATTTCGGCTATGAGTTGATGCCGTAGGTGGCACTTGTCACTGTAATGGGAAAAAGTATTGGTACTCCCGAAGGCTGTGTAAACCATTTGTTAAAAGAATCACCCAATGATCCTTGTTGAGAATTACCCTTGAATTTAAAGATCCACACAAAACTGTCTTTGGCATGGTCTTGTTACTACTATATGAATTTTCTTGAAACACAATGATTGGAACAGTAGTGTTTCGATAGTCTTGATTTACTATGTGGCTGTCAATAAGATACTTCACTGTTATACTACTTAGGACATGATCTCTCTTACTTAATTTTGCTATTATAAAGCATCCTTTTGTCCTTGGAAGGCTCAGAGTTAACTAGAGGAATTGGATTGATTGTTACACTTCTAGTTATCCATACTTATATTAAACTCTACTTTGATTGTCTTGAGTTCTCAAAGCTTGTATAGTATTCTTAGCATCTCTCTAACTTTGATGAGCTTTTCAAATGAAAGAAGTGCTGGATGCATATGACTACCAACCATAAGTGAGTTCATACTCTTGTTGTTTTAGTTTAAATGCTGAGTTCTTTATGGTTATGTTGTTTTATTGCTCGAGGACGGTCAAGCTTTAAGCTTTGGGGAAGTTGATGGCTATGAAAATAGCCATCTTTCTCCACATTTAAACTTTGTTTTTAGTCAAGCAATTGACCAAGAATCTCTCTAGCCTTGCCACTAATGACTAATTATTGCAAAGATCGCCAATCCATTGTTTTGAATTGTGTTGTGCAGGAAATCATGCTTTTAAGGCTAAATAAGGAGCTATAAATGAAGATTTTGAGGAATTCCACATGACCAAGTAATTTTGGAGCAAAAACCAGTCGACAGAGGCCATAACGACCACTAGTACGGGCAAGGTCTGCCCATATGGCCCACCCATACCAGGTGGTGTTGGCTTCTTCTAATCAAACCCTACATATTTGTGAAGGAGCCTATATATTTCGAGGTTCCAACCGCCATGCAGAGGGCCACCATTCTCAGATTGCATCACAACACCACCGAAGGAGATCCACCACCATAGTTCATCCTCTCTCCCATCCATCCTATCCCTAGCCATAGCCATTAGCTTGTACTTGAGATCTCCTTATGATTCGGTGACCATTGTAAAAATATTTGATTTTAATCTAAGTATTTTGCACAACGTTTTCTATCTTTGATCTTATTGTTATGAGTAAGCAGTCCTCACGGGCTGCAGATTGGGGTGAAACCTCGCATCGATTATGTGCATCTAATCTATGGGAGTACTATGTATTGATTGAATAGAGATGTGTATCTTTGTTTCTTTGTCTCTTGTCTTGATCTATAGACTTGTAGGTACCCAAGATACCTAAGATTGATAAAGGCTCGAGGTGAGATACTTGGTTAGTGGTGATCTCATAGGAAACCCAGTGACAAAAAGGGGAGTACGATTTTCGCTTAGCGACTTCTTAAGGCTTTGATCTGTGTTTTCACTTAATAATTGTTTGTAGCCCTATGCTTCATGGTGCGAACAGTTGGATCAAAAGACTATTGCTATGCCTGTGACTCGCAGGGGCTCTAGTATATCGGGATGTGCTACCCACAAATTTTATCAATATTAAATCACTACACATGAATATGTGTATTACTATGTTTATCCGATATGATGTGCAACTACAGGTGCATATTCAACCCAGTCCTATCTCCATCCATTGATACAACCCACGTTATAAAGTAAACTAGAAAGGTTCAGTGAACGAAGGTAAAATGAAGAAAAAATTCTTGTAGACATGCCTTATTATTTTCCTTTTAGCATTGTTTCCCAAGGATTCGATTATACCTAGGTGTACTAGGGAAAAAGCTACTATATTGTATCTGTAAATCTGGATCGAAGGTAGCACTTTCTCATGAAAATGGCTCTAGGACCCATCATAAGAGGTGTATTTTCTCATATCTATGGTTGCACCTAATTTAGGCTCCACCCTAAAGGAATGAAACTTGACAAGATATTCACCATATTGTGTAGAAGTCTCAATGCTAAGTTGATACGTCCAAAACGTATCTACTTTCCCGAACACTTTTGCTATTATTTCTTCTCTAATTTGTGTGATTTGGATACAACTAATGCGGACTAATGATGTTTTCAGCATAATTGCTTTGGTGCCTCGATTTTGTGCAGGAAATCAAATTTTAGGAAAAATCCCGAAAAATATCGCAAAACTCCTATTTTACCAGAAGACTCATGGAGCCAGAAGATGAGACGAAGAAGAGCCACGAGGGGCCCACACCACCTGGCCGCGTGGGCCAGGCCAGGCCGCGCCAGGGGGTGGTGTGGCTGCCTCGGACTCCGCCTCGACCTCTCCTTTCGCCTATAAAAGCCCTCTGACCTAAAACGGACGGGGGGTCGACGTTTTCCAGATAGAGTTCCGTTGCGCCTCCACCACCAGATACCGCGATTCGGAACCAGAAACTCCATCTAGCACCTTGCCGGAATGGGGAATTGGAGGAGATCATCGCTATCATCATCGCCATCGCTTCTCCATCAACCATCCATGATTCCCCCATCCATGAGTGAGTAATCCCCCGCCGTAGGCTATGGGGATGGTAGGGATTGGATGAGATCGTTCATGTAATTGCATCAGATTGTTAGGGTATGGTGCTTAGTACCTATTGTTAGTTCTTTTTGACTTTTTTGCAACTTGTTATGCTTAATGCTTATCACTAGGGCCCGAGTGCCATGATTTCAGAACTAAACTTGTTATTGATTCATGAGGATATTATTGTTTATGATCTTACCTGCAAGTTGTATACACATATTATTATCTGGAACCAAAGTCCCCGAAGTGACAAGAATCGGGATAACCGGAGGGGATGGCTATGATATGAGGATCACGTGTGTTCAGGGAGTGTTAATGCTTTGCTCCGGTGTTCTATTAAAAGGAGCACCTTAATTGCCAGTAGATTCCCTTGAGGCCCCGCTGCAACGGGCTGGCAGGACAAAAGATGGTGTGCAAGTTCTCATTGCGAGCACGTATGACTATATATGGAACACATGCCTATGATTATTTAGTACTTCAATACTTTATCTTATTTATCTGCAAATGCCCTATATCTTGATTGTTACATGAATTGTCTTGTCCATGCAATGCCCATCCATCCATCCCTATGCCTACCGCGCTTTAATCCTACTACTTACTGCAATTGTTACTACTGTCTTTACTTTTACTACTTCTATTACTTTACTATTGATACTACAACTACTGATAAAACTACTGCGAGCAAGATTGTTTCCAGGTGCAGCTGAATTGACAACTCAGTTGTTAAGGCTTATAAATATTCTTTGGCTCCCCTTGTGTCGAATCAATAAATTGGGTTTTACTTCCCTCGAAGATTGTTGCAATACCCTATACTTGTGGGTCATCAAGACTATTTTCTGGCGCCGTTCCCGGGGAGCATGGCTCTATTTCTCAAGTTCACTTGGAATCATTATTATTCGCTGCTATCCATTCATCATGGGTAAATCTCGTGATGAAAAGGTTCCTATATTACCATCCACTACAAGGAGAGGTACAGTTCTGAACACATTTGTTGCTCTTGATTCACCATCTGTGATGAGTAAGCTCCTTACACCACCACCACATACACATACTACACATACTGCTACTTCTGCTGAATCTGAAACTTCTGATACTTATGATGCTGCTTCTACTGTGCTTGGTAAGAGTGGTTCATTAGGTCATTTCCTAGATGCTATGATTGCTAGAACTATAGCTGGAAATACTAAAACTCGTAATGAAGATACTACTACACCTGTTAGTTCACCTGAGTCTAGAGAAAGCTGTGATATTGATGACCGATATATAGAAATGACTGATGAATTTATTAAAGAATGCCAAAACACTCATGGTAGGAGTGTTATTAAGAGTCTTCTTGAGAAACATACTGTTAGACCCAAATTGTCTCCTAATGCTAAGTTTGCTACATCTCCCATAAACATTAAAGATAAGGATTATGATTTCTCTCTTGATTTATCTTATATAACCATTGTTGAGAAAGAACCTTTTTGTGGGACTAAAAATGAAAGTGCTCTAGCACATATGACTGAGCTTTCTACCATGAGTGGTCTATTTTCTGATGATATTAAGATGCGCACCTACTTTGTTGCTAAAATTATCCCTTTTTCACTAAAATGAGAGGCTAAATCTTGGTTTAATAATTTACCTCCTGGATCTATTAATAGCCCTGATTGCTTGATTGATACTTTCTTTTAGAAATACTTCCCTCCTAGTGCTCGACATGCCATTTTGCAGGAACTTTTTGATTTTAAACAGGGAGAAAAGGAGATATTGCCTGAATCATGGGCAAGGTTTTGTGCTTTAATTCACGCACAACCTTTATGTCCAATACATAAAAATGAGCTTCTTGATATATATTATAATGGACTAACTGAAGAATCTAGGACATACCTGGATAGTTGTGCTGATTGTGTTTTCAGGAAAAGAACTCCCAAAGAAGCTGAGGAATTAATGGCTAAAATAAGCAAGAATTATGATGACTGGACTTCACCTGAGTCAACTTCACCTGAGTCAACTCCACTTGAGTTAACTGTGCCTGAGCCAACACCAACACCAAAGAAAAGGGGAGTGATTGAACTAAATGATGAAGTGATGAAGGAAGCTAAGAAATGTCTTAAGGATAAGGGTATTAAATCTGAAGATGTGAAGAATTTACCTCCTATAGAAGAATTATGTAAGTCAATCTCCCACTCATCCACTATTGAGGTACACTCTCTCCAACATTTTGATGAAGGTGATATTCCTTATTCTAAACCTCCTCATCAATGCTCAGAAGAATTTGATATTTTTATTGTTAAGCAAGATAATTTTAATAAAAGAGTGCAGAATCATTTGATGGAAAACTCTAGAGCTATTATTGAGTGAAGGGATATTGTGGAAAGAACCTCTAATGATGTTTAAATGCTTGTTAAACATTTCCAAATGGTTCAAACTCAAATTGATCAGCTTATTAAGGTACAAAAAGATTTGCTAGTTAATGCTTCTAAAGAAAAACATGCTTATGAAATTAGAACTAGAAGTGGTGCTGCCACTCAGGATCCCTTATATCCTGAGGGGCATCCGAAAAGAATTGAGCAGGATTCTCAACAAACTAAAAATAGAGGTACTTCTTCTAAGAGAAATAAAAAGAAACATAAAATAGTTGTAGAATCTTCTGAACCTGCTAAAGATCCTAATAGTATATCTGTCTCTGATGCTAAAACTGAGAGTGGTAATGAGAAAAATGATGCTCCTGATAAAGAAGAAATTGAAGAAGAACTTGAAAGGAACACTAAGAATGCTAAGTACACTAAGGAAGATTTTGTTGCTAATAAACATGGTAGTGAAAGAGAGCCCTGGGTTCAAAAACCAATGCCTTTCCCTGATAAGAAACACAAGTCAAAGGAAGACAAACACTATAATAAGTTTTGCGAGTGGATGAAACCTTTATTTTTGCAAATTCCTTTAACTGATGTTATTAAATTACCTCTGTATTCAAAGTATTTGAAGTATATTGTCTCTAATAAAAGGAAGATCCCTAATGAGGAAATTTCTACTTTACTTGCTAATTATTCCTTTAATGGCAACGTTCCAAAGAAACTTGGAGACCCAGGGATTCCAACTATTCCATGTTCTATTAAAAATAATTATGTTAGAACTACTTTGTGTGATTTGGGAGCAGGAGTTAGTGTTTTCCCTTTTTCTCTCTACAAGAGGCTTCAATTGGAAAAATTGATACCAACTGATATATCTTTGCAAATGGCTGATAAATCTACTACTATTCCTGTTGGTATATGTGAGGATGTTCCTGTTCAAGTGGCTCATAATTGCTTGATATTAACTGACTTTGTTACCATGAGAAAGCTATGAAATTATTATGATTGGGACCATTGCTATCAAGGTTGAGGTAACATAATCATTTAGTGAAATGCAAAGTTTTGTCTCATATAAAATTGTTTTGGTAACAAGACCTGATCAACCTTGTTAACAAAGGGATTTTAATGAACAAAAAAATGTTTTCACCATGATTATCTTTGCTTACTTTTATTTTTCCATTTAAATTTTCGCTTTCACTTAGTTTACTTTTCTATTGCTAGTTGCTTGCATATTAGAGTGTCTTAGAACTTCTGAAGTTTTAGTTTTGTTTTGTTATTTCATCATTCCAAAATTATCGTTCTACCAGAGAATCATTCATCAATACCTGGAAATTGCTAAAAAATAAAGTGTCTTGAAAAATTCCAGAAAAATCATAGTAAACTTTTACATCAAAAGAAGGGTAGAGAAGTACCCGGAGTACCCCAGGGGGCCCACCAGTCAGGCACACCACCTGGTGGCGCGACCACACCAAGGGCGTGTCTGGCCATGGTGTGGGCTACCCTTGGCCCTCCACTTATTCTCCTACCTACCAGTCCTTTCTCTCTCCCAAGAAAACACCAGTTCATTGCTCAAACCCGTGTTCTTGCTGTTCTTGCTCGTGATTTTCGATCTCCTTGCTCAGCCTATATTTGATGCTGACATTTGAAGCACTTGATCTCCAGTATGTGACTCCTCTGCTTGTCCAAGTAGATTTGTGTTTAGTGGATTATATCTTGAGTATTTTGCTACTGTAGGTGACATGTTATGTGAGCTTGCATGCTTGTTAAATTCTTAGAGAAATTGTTTTGATGCATGTTTAGGCCTCTTACAAGTCCCTAGTTCCTTTCATTATGTAATCACTTTGCAATCACGTGTATGATGGTTGTCTAAAATTTCAGAAAAGTAGATGAATGAACACCAACTCAACCAACATGAATTAAGGGTGCCTGATGACTCAAGATATCTCGAGCTCGTTGGGGAACCCCAAGAGGAAGGTATGATGAGCACAGCAGCAAGTTTCCCTCAGTTATGAAACCAAGGTTATCGAACCAGTAGGACCAAGGAAACACCTCCAAGGTGTTGTCGCCAACTTGGAATCCTGCACAACACAACCACAGAACTTTGCCCCCAACTTATAGTGAGGTTGTCAAACTCACCGGTTTTTCCAAAAACAAAGGATTAAACGTATTGTGTGGAAGAAAGTAAAAGCTTGCAGAAAGTACACAGAAAGTAGTAAATAGTTGTAGATTGATGGTAAAAGAAAGGCTCGGGGTCCATAGTTCACTATTGGTGGTTCTCCTTAAGATAGATGACATGTTGGGTGAACAAATTACAGTGGGGCAATTAACAAACATCGAGAAAGCATACATGCAAATACTAATCATCTTGACTCCTATGAGATTTGATTGGGCATTACAACATTATACATAGACCGTAATCCAACTGCATCTATGACTAATAATCCACCTTCAGGTTATCATCCGAACCCCCTCGAGTATTAAGTTGCAAGAAACAGATAATTGCATTACGCATTGCGTGTAAAGTAAACAATACGATTGTTCTATGAACAAAGGATTGTTGTTTTCTCCCTAGTAGCAACAGCACATCTAGTACCTTAGAGATTTCTATCACTTCCCTAGATTACTAGAGGCATGAACCCACTATCGAGCATAAATACTCCCTCTTGGAGTTGCTAGCATCTACTAGGCCAAGATATCCACTAACAACGGAGAGCATGCAAGATCACAAATAACAAAGACATGATAGAATCAATAATCAATCTGAAATAGCATCTCAATATCCATCGGATCCCCGCAAACACAACATATAGATTAAAAATAGATGATCTTGATCATGAACAGAGCTCACAAGATCTAGACATGCTAGCACAAAGGAGAAGAACCAACCATCTAGCTACTACATGGACCCGTAGTCCAAGGATGAACTACTCACGCATCACACCGGAGGCTTGCATGGTGATGAAAAGGCCTCCAGGGTGAATTCTCCCCTCCGGAAGGGTGCCGGGAAGAGCTTCATATCCCTCCCGATCAAGGGATGGAGATGACGGCGGCTACAGACTCTTTCGTGGATTTTTGATCGAGTACTTAGGGTTTCTATACCGGAGGCATCTTATAGGCGAAAGGGGAGGCCGAGGGGGTGCCCTGGGTGGCCGCACCACCCCCTGGCGCGGGTCAGTCCTGGCCGCGTGGCCAGGTGGTGTGGCCGTCCCCTGGCCCCTCTTCGTCTCGTATGCTGGCTCCGTGTCCCCCTCGGTGAAAAATTGACTTTGGCTTTTGTCCCGTCCAATTCCGAGAATATTCATTTTCTGACTTTCCAAGAACCAAAAACAGCAGAAAACAGGCAGCTGGCACTGTGGCATCTTGTTAATAGGTTAGTCCAAGAAAGTGTATAAAAAGTACTCCAAAGTGTGGACAAAACATAAGAAAGTAGATATAAACCAAGCATGGAACATCAAAAATTGTAGATACGTTAGCAACGTATCAACATCCCCAAGTTTAACTCCTCGTCCTCGATTAGGTAAGTGATAAAAAGAAAGAATAATTTTTGAGGTGACATGCACCATCATAAACTTGATCAAAGTATTTGTAAAACATTGATAGCTGGGATCATAGTACTTCAAGATAGCATGAAAGATAAAGTTCTAACAATAAGACAGAGCAACTATGTTGTAACATGAAAAGGCACAAACAAAAGATTCATGAATAACAATGCTTTGCAAGACGTTTGTTTGTTTCACATAAAGAAAACATAGTATAGTGGCATTCAGCTTGTCCCTCATAGAGTAGCAAACATAAATGCATAGGACACCTTCAAAGTTTATAACGGTGACTAAATAGAAATAGTTTAAGAACAAACAATATCAAAGTTATGCATCAATCAACAAGTCTTGGAACAATGCACATTAAACGAAGAATGGCCACTATGCTCTCTCAATAGGTGCATAAAGATAGAAGGTGGAGTCTCAATATAAAAGTGGAAGAAAGGCCTTCGTAGAAGGAAGCAGGGATTCAAGTTTCATAAAGAGCTTCCAAAAATTATGGTACTTATTAGCTTTCAGCTCTCATTGCCCCTACCATAAGCATCTTGAAGTGATTAAGGTTAGAGTGAACAAACTATGGAGTATATGCTTGTCAAATATAAGTTGGAAATCTCATGTCCCTTGAATACGAGGGCCGCTCCTCATGCTACTCAAGTTTAGTTACCGGTAAGTTCTTGTCATAGTAAGTACATGTGTATCATAGAGAACCGCCAATGGGGTACCCCTTGCCCGATGATATGGAAGAATCCCTATATCAAAATGACAAGGCAAACAGACAACGAGCATCTCAGCAATCTTCCTATTTACCATGGGAAAATGGTGCTTTTTTCTCTCTTTCCTCTTTTCTCATATCTCTTTTTTTCCTTTTCTCTTTTTTCTCAATCTCTATCTCTTTTTTATAAGAAGAATGCTTCATAGACAGCTCATTATGGTTATGCTACAGGTTTCCACCATGATTAGGCATGGATTAGACCGACAGCCCAGGCGTTTCTGTAACACACATACATAACTCCATGGACTTACAAGCTCCCCTTTCATTTCACACCGGTGACATCCATAGACAAAAGAGAATGATATCAACTAGGTACAAAGTACAAGTGCAATGTTGAAAGAGGTCCCCATGACAGCATGGTTCTGCTAATCCCCAACATATAAGTGCAAGCATATACAACATAGACGACACAATGGTTCAAGTTTATTAGGGGCAAGAAGAGTAAAGTGTGCCATCAAGTTCGTGAGAGCTTTAATCACTAGTTTTCTCATAACAAGTTTAATTCGGAAGGTAGATAAAAACATGAATATACTTGGAATAGCAAATGCAAATAGGTAGGTATGATGGACTCTTTGGAATAACTTGGTTATATTTGGAATTGGATGCATGAGTGGAACTCATACTTGGTTATGGACGCTAGCAAAAGACTGGGAGCGACCAACTAAGAGAGCAATAATGGCCATAATCATGCAAAGCGACAAAACATCATTAATTAAAGCATAAAGTGATATTACAAGTCGAAAACCAAAGGATCATAAAGGCTATGGTGACATGGGATAGTCATAACATGGTGTGAGCATGCGCCAAGTCAACCCAAATAAATCATCAAAGGAGAATACCACAATACTATGCTTTAATATGCTAAAACAACGCATGATTCTTTCAAGGCACATTAAGCAATCTCAATTGTTTATAACATGTCATGCTACAGCAAAAATCACTAAGCATAAAGCCAAAACAATACCGAGCATGACATGACAAAGCATTGGCCACAGTCAAAAACAAGCTTTCTTTACCACTTAAGCATGAACTTTCTACTCTTTTCCAAACCAAAGCAAACTATTTGAAAACTAATGTATGAAAGAGGGGGTACAACAAATTTATTCAAGCAAACTAAGAAAACCAAGCAAACAAAAACAAAAACAAAAACGAAGATGCTCCAAGAACAACACAACTGTGCATGAAACAATAAAAATGAAGTGTTTGGAAGAAACCTGGGATTTTTATGGATGAAGAAGGGGATGCCTTGGGCATTCCCAATCTTTGACGCTTGTACTTCTTGGATATTTCTTGGGGTGACATGGGTGGCATCCCCAATCTTGAGTTTTAGTCCATTCTTCATCTCATTACATCGTTCTCTCTGTACACCTGAAATTTTTCCTTCATACAAAACTTCACACAATCTTTATTAGCAACATTAGTGCACTCAAGATAATAAGTCTTTGGGTTCAGTTTCAACACCAATAAAACTTCCATTAAAACACAAGCTACTATAGCACTTCCCTTGAAAAGCTCAATTCCCCAAAAAGAACCCAAAAAGGAATCAACAAGAAGCATATGCAAATAATGATAGAAATCTGTAAAAACAAACCAGCAGGTAAAAACAATTTTTTCGAAGACCTTCTGTTGCTCAAATCGAAAAGTTTTGAACTAACAAAAGTTACATAACAACTAGGGGCAGAAGCACAAAACTTCACGCCTCAAAACAAAGTACAGAGATTTTACATGTATTTTTACAGTGAAGCACAAAAATCTATTTCGGGACAGCAACTTTCCCAAGCATTACTTCTCTCTCATTCGAGGTTACTCTTGGCACAAAAAACAAATAAAAAGGATAAGGAGAGGTTATTACTAAAGCAATAACTTCCAAGACTCAACTAAAACTTTTGGGTTATCTCCCAATAAGTACTTTTCTTTAACGCCTTTAAGTTAGGCATGATAGTTTGAGAAAATGCTCACATAAGAAATATGAATTGAAGTAAAAGAGAGCATCAAGAAGCAAATTAAAAACACATTTAAGTCTAACCCACTTCCTATGCATAGGAATCTTTTACGCAAATAAATTCACAAAGAACAAAGTGACATGCATAGGAAGATAAAACGAGAGTAACTTCAAAACTTTCAGCAAATAGAGAGGTGTTTCAGTGCCATGAAAACTTTTACAACCATATTTTCCTCTCTCATAATAATTTTCAGTAGCCTCATGAATAAACTCAACAATATAACTATCACATAAAGCATGCTTTTCATGATCTACAAAAACTAGAGCTTTATTATAAACATTTTCAAAAGAATCCTCAGGAACATAACATTCATCCTCCTTTAGTAAGCATGGGGGACAATCAAATATTGTAAGGGGTAAAGAGTTACTCTCATTAGAAGGTAGGAATGGGTAGATCCATTCTTCCTCCTCTTGATCATCACTCTTCTCCTCTTTTTCATCCAATGAGCTTCCAGTTTTAGCAATTTCTTCTTCCATAGGCTCCTACAAGGCATTAGTCTCTTCCGCTGGTGGAGAGCATCTATTAAGATATTCAAGAATATAGCCATTTTATTCCTTGTAATTATCAAAGCAAAATTGAAGTATATCATAAACCTCATATTTATAAGGTGCATCATCAGTATTTTCAAGCAAATAAGCTAGTTCGAATGCACCCTTCCAAGCAATAAATTCTTCAATTTGTTCCACATCATAAAAGTCATAATTTCCCTTAACATAAGAAGACATGGTAACATCATCATTATACTCACATTGAAAAGGGAGGTGTTTATACCTCTTACAGCAACAAGATTTATCAAATCAATAAGTAACATTATAAGTAGAGCACACGTTTCTAGCAATGGTATACAATTTATCAATTTGTTCCCATAAGTGTTTCCCTTTTTGTTACAAGTGGTGTTCCTTATAATAATATTTTTGTTCTTCCATGAACCCACCTTGCCAATTAGATTCAGTTTCAAAGAAACCAACCATTGATAGAAAGCATGATAAAGCAAGACAATAACAGACCAACGAAAATAACAACTATAGTAGGAACTAATTTTTTTGTATTTTTGATAAAGAAACAAACAAACAAAGAAGAAATAAACTAAGCAAAACGAAAACAACAAAGTAAAGAGATTGGTTATGAGGGACTCCCGTTGTGAAGATGTCCTTGACTCCCCGGCAACGGCGCCAGAAAAGATCTTGATGACTCACGATATCTCGAGCTCGTTGGGGAATCCCAAGAGGAAGGTATGATGAGCATAGCAACAAGTTTCCCTCAGTTATGAAACCAAGGTTATCGAACCAGTAGGAGCAAGGAAACACCTCCAAGGTGTTGTTACCAACTTGGAATCCTGTACAACACAACCACAGAACATTGCCCACAACTTACAGTGAGGTTGTCAATCTCACCGGTTTTGCTGAAAACAAAGGATTAAACGTATTGTGTGGAAGAAAGTAAAAGCTTGCAGAAAGTAAACAGAAAGCAGTAAACAGTTGTAGATTGATGGTAAAAGAAAGGACCGGGGTCCATAGTTCACTAGTGGTGGTTCTCCTTAAGATAGATGACATGTTGGGTGAACAAATTACAGTGGGGCAATTGACAAACATCGATAAAGAATACATGCAAATACTAATCATCTTGACTCCTATGAGATTGATTGGGCATTACAACATTATACATATACCGTAATCCAATTGAATTTATGACTAATAATCCACCTTCAGGTTATCATCCGAACCCCCTCCAGTATTAAGTTGCAAGAAACAGATAATTGCATTATGCATTGCGTGTAAAGTAAACAATACAATTGTTCTATGAACAAAGTATTGTTGTTTTCTCCCTAGTAGCAACAGCACATCTAGTACCTTAGAGATTTCTGTCACTTCCCCAGATTACTAGAGGCATGAACCCACTATCGAACATAAATACTCCCTCTTGGAGTTGCTAGCATCTACTCGGCCAAGATATCCACTAACAACGAATAGCATGCAAGATCACAAATAACAAAGACATGATAGAATCAATAATCAATCTGAAATAGCATCTCAATATCCATCGGATCCCCGCAAACACAACATGTAGAATACAAATAGATGATCTTGATCATGAACAGAGCTCACAAGAGCTAGACATGGTAGAACAAAGGAGAAGAACTAACCATCTAGCTACTACATGGACCCGTAGTCCAAGGATGAACTACTCACGCATCACACCGGAGGCTTGCATGGTGATGAAGAAGGCCTCCAGGGTGAATTCTCCCCTCCGGCAGGGTGCCAGGAAGAGCTTCAGATCCCTCCCGATCTAGGGATGGAGATGATGGAGGCTACAGACTCTTTTGTGGATTTTTGATCAGGTACTTATGGTTTCTGTATCGGAGGCATCTTATAGGCGAAAGGGGAGGCCGAGGGGGTGCCCTGGGTGGCTGCGCCACCCCTTGGCACGGGCCAGGCCTGGCCGCGCGGCCAGGTGGTGTGGCCGGCCCCTGGCCCCTCTCCGTCTCGTATTCTGGCTTCGTGTCCCCCTCTGTGAAATATTGACTTTGGCTTTTGTCGCGTCCAATTCCGAGAATATTCATTTTCTGACTTTCCTGGAACCAAAAACAGCAAAAAAACAGGCAGCTGGCACTGTGGCATCTTGTTAATAGGTTAGTCCAAGAAAGTGTATAAAAAGTACTCCAAAGTGTGGACAAAACATAAGAAAGTAGATATAAACCAAGCATGGAACATCAAAAATTATAGATATGTTAGCAACGTATCAGTGCCCGAGGTTATGAAGATTCACCGTGAGGAAGAAGTTTT
This sequence comes from Avena sativa, assembly GCA_916181665.1. Classification (NCBI taxonomy): domain Eukaryota; kingdom Viridiplantae; phylum Streptophyta; class Magnoliopsida; order Poales; family Poaceae; genus Avena; species Avena sativa. Next base: position 567,988,553 of record OV702291.1, read on the forward strand.
CCCTTCTATTTATCCATTCCTAGAATTCATGAAGGCTGCAGGGATTTCTCAAGATTTCCATACATTAATTTCTAATGCAGGATTGGACATTTTGTGGGAGATGAACCTTACCAATATGTGAAACTAACTATGTCTATGGTGTAGGATTTTCGATTTAGCTGCTCCTTGCCTAACCCCATGGTTCATTTCAAAATTTACAATATAGCTGTCGATCTCCCTTTTGATGATTTTTGTGCAGCTATTAAAGTACCACAGTGGGGTTCATGTGAAAGGATTAGAGAGCGGCCTACACCACTCATGGACTTGTATGGAGAGATTTGCCAAGGGAGCAGCTTCTCAAAGGAGAGTGGTAAAATTCATAATATTCATCTCCCGTCTATTCGATACTTTGCCTACTTTATTGCCAAGTGCGTTCTCGCTAGGAAAACTGCTAGTAAATTATCCTCATATGATCTAACCTTCATCTCAGCTGCCTTAAAACAAGATAGGACTTATAATTTGGGTCCTTTGATATCTTCATGTCTTGCTGCTAACCGTGACAAAGGTGGAATTTGTGGAGGCCTCATCGCCTCTTGTTTATTAGCTTTTCATGGTGTAGCACCTCATCATTCAGACCTACAGATTCCCATAGAGAGGCTTGACCTTAATTCCATGATACAACATAAATCCGTTTCTACTTGGGCTAATTTGAGTGATTTATCTTATGAAATAACCTTTCTCAAGACTTGTTGGAGAAGAGGTAAGTCCGAGCGTGCTGTCCTTTTGCCTACGCCTGTTTTGTTTAACCTTGACACCAGGGTAGGATAGTCACTCACTGAGGAAGAACTCGATACATATCTGGGGGAGCTCTCCCAGCAAGAGCAATATACTGGAAGGGAGGTTACAGATGATTCGATCCAGCCCTCAAATGAGGGGGGGTCTTTGTACCAGCAGCCTGCCTATGATTGGGGAGCTTCTTCTTCTTTGCCAGGGCCTAACTACGATCATTCTTATGATGACCCGCCGGCTTAGAGTTCCTACCCGCGTTGGGGTTGATACCCACTTAGGCCAAAAAGTCTAAGCTTAGGGGGAGGTATACCGACATCACACTCATCTACATATCATGTTCAGTCGGTACTTTCCATATCCATGTTTCGCTTTCCTTTTAGTTTTTGTTCTTGCTTTATTTCTGCTTTCCAAAAGACAAAAAGACCAAAAATATTTTATTTATTTCTCTTTGTTTGCTTCTTTATCTTTTAGCCTTGGTTTGCTTCATCCTTTCCAGCTTTGTTTTGATTATTCAAAAAACCCAAAAAGATTTCGCTTTGCTTGCTCTTCCCTTCGGTTCTTGCCTTTTAAACAAATCGAAAACCCAAAAATGTTTGTTGTTCTTCTCTAGTTTTGTAAAGTTCGTTCTAGGGTTCAGCGGTCCTCAGTGACTCCTTGGAGTTTGGTTTTATCTTATTATTCAAGTCACACAAGTGAAAGGCAATGATGATTTATGACAACTCGAGGTGTGGTAAGAGCCTGGTATGAACACTATTTGTTTTCATTTTTGTACATATACTCATCATTGTGGGCATGCTTAGTCTGTTCATGTAAGGTGTATGTTATTTAATGGATGCTTAGAAGTTCTTGCTCTCTTATGATCAGTTCCAACCCGTTAATAGTTTATAACATGTCATGTAAATGTTTGCTTGCATTGTTCTATTCATAACTTGGTATGACATTGTAGTATCCTCCTCTGAATGTTTTATTTGAATCGACTTGGCACATGCTCACGCATGCATATGACTAAACAAAAGGGCAGTTAAGCCTCGATGATTTATTCTGCCTCAAAGTTCTTGTGTCACTTTTATGCCACTATTTATTTTGTTTTGTCGCAAGCATGATTATGACAGTTACTGCTCTCTCGATTGTCGCTCGCTTCCTATTGCAAGCCTTCACTTGTGCTGAGTATAAGCTTTACTTGTGCATCCAACTCCCCAAAACCAAAGTTGTCAAAAAGAGTCCACCATATCTTCCTATTAGCATCATTGCTATTCCTTGCATATTTATTATGCTTTGTTTTTATTCCAATAAAAATGTATGCTTGTTATGAGAAAATTAGTTAGTAAAGCTCTCACAAACTTGATGGCACACTTTACTTTCCTGCACTTAATAAACTTGAACCATTGTTCCCATCTATGTTGCGTATATGCTTGCGCTTTGTAAGTTGTGGATTAGCAAAACCATGTTACCATGGGGAATGCTTTCAACATTGCACATTATTTAGTTGATATCATGATTCTTTTGCTTATGGATCCCGGTGGTGTGAAATAAAATGGGAGCTTGTAAGCTCATGGAGTTTGTATATGTGCTAGAGAAACGCCTGGGCCGCTAGTCTAAGCCATGCCTAATCATGGTGGAAACTTGCAGCATAACCATAGTGAGCTATCTGTGAAGCATCCTCAATAAAAACCTATACAAATAGCAAATAAAAAGATCGCTGGGATGCTCATTGTCTGCTTGCCTTGTCATTTTGATATGGAAAGGCTTCTGTATCATCGAGCAAGGGGTACCCCGTTGGCAGTTCTCTATGATACACATGTACTTACAATGACGAGAACTTACTTGTGACTAAAGTTGAGTAGCATGAGGTTCGATACTCGTAAGCAAGGGGCATGAGATTTTCAACTTATAACTTGTCAAGCATATCCTCATATTTGTCACTTTAACCTTAATCACCTAAAGATGCTTATGATAGGGGCAATGAGAGCTCAAAGCTAATGAGTACCATACTTTCAACATTTGGAAGTCTTTCAAACTTTTAAAATCTTTTCTTTTACTTTTATGTTGAGTTACCATTTATTCTTTGAGCACCTTCCCAAGAGCGGAGCTCTCATTCTTAGTGTAATGTGCTTGTCCCAAAACACGGTAGTTGTGACATAACTTTGACACTTGTATCTTTGATATTTCTATTTCTAGTCTTCACTTAAACTTCAGAGGTGCCTTGGCATTTATGTTTTGCTCCAAAGAAAGGCAAGCGAGATACCACTTTATCATATCTTCTTATGAGCACTACAATCTTGCATGTGTTTATGTGTCATGTTGCTTATTATTAATGGGTTGGAATTTCTTCATAGCTTGCATGACTATTGGGTAAACTTATTTGCATACTCTTTATTATGAATTACCTAAGTATTTGATCATATGCTGGGAATATATACATCTTATGAAGCAAATGTGTTCATGAAAGTTTCTTTTATCGCACTCAGTTTTCAATTGAATTGCTTGAGGACAAGCAATAAGCTAAGCTTGGGGGGAGTTGATACGTCCAAAACATATCTACTTCCCCGAACACTTTCGCTATTGTTTCTTCTCTAATTTGTGTGATTTGGATACAACTAATGCGGACTAACGTTGTTTTCAGCAGAATTGCTTTGGTGTCTTGTTTTTGTGCAGGAAATCAACTTCTAGGAAAAATTCCGGAAAATATCGCAAAACTCCTATTTTACCAGAAGACTCATGGACCCAGAAGACGAGACGAAGAAGAGCCACGAGGGGCCCACACCACCTGGCCGCGCGGGCAAGGCCAGGCCGCGCCAGGGGTGGTGTGGCCGCCTTGGACTTCGTCTCAACCTCTCCTTTCGCCTATAAAATCCCTCTGACCTAAAACAGACGGGGGGTTCGCGTTTTCCAGATAGAGTTCCGATGCGCCGCCATCACCCGATACCGCGATTCGGAACCAGAAACTCCATTCTAGCACCCAGCTGGGACAGGGAATTAGAGGAGATCATCGCCATCATCATCACCATCGCTTCTCCATCAACCATCCATGATTTCCCCATCCATGAGTGAGTAATCCCCCGCAGTAGGCTATGGGGATGGTAGGGATTGGATGAGATCGTTCATGTAATTGCATCAGATTGTTAGGGCATGGTGCTTAGTATCTATTGTTAGTGCTTTTTGACTTTGTTGCAACTTGTTATGCTTAATGCTTGTCACTAGGGACCGAGTACCATGATTTCTGATCTGAACATGTTATTGATTCATGAGGATATTATTGTTTATGATCTTACCTGTAAGTTGTATACACATATTATTGTCCGGAACCAAAGGCCCCGAAGTGACAAGAATCAGGATAACCAGAAGGGCTGGCTATGATATGAGGATCACGTGTGTTCATGGAGTGTTAATGCTTTGCTTCGGTGTTCTATTAAAAGGAGCACCTTAATTGCTAGTAGATTCCCTTGAGGCCCCGCTGCAACGGGCTGGCAGGACAAAAGATGGTGGGCAAGTTCTCATTGCGAGCACATATGACTATATATGGAACACATGCCTATGATTATTTAGTACTTGGATACTTTATCTTATTTATCTAGAAATGCCCTATATCTTGATTGTTACATGAATTGTCTTGTTCATGCAACGCTCGTCCATCCATCCCTATGCCTACCACGCTTTAATCCTACTATTTACTGCAATTGTTACTACTGGCTTTACTTTTACTACTGCTATTACTTTACTATTGATACTAACACTACTAATAAAACTACTGCGAGCAAGATTGTTTCCAGGTGCAGCTGAATTGACAACTCAGTTATTAAGGCTTATAAATATTATTTGGCTCCCCTTGTGTCGAATCAATAAATTGGGTTTTACTTCCCTCGAAGATTGTTGCGATCCCTTATACTTGTGGATCATCATAAGAAAATCCATGTTGCCCTCGGGAACAATTGTCACATATAAGTTCACACACACACACTTGAGCTTGTCCTCTTACTGCATAGAGGATTGGGCTTTCTACCATTGAGAGCATTTACTTGCTGCTATTTACTTTTTTTTTTGACAAAAACAGTAGGGAAGTCCCCTACTGTGTCATTTTATAAATTTTATAATGTACAAAAGATTGAGCCAGGCTCAATCAATGTTATAGATGGTTACATTCATAGCGTGTCAAGCCACTCTTGCATACCTTCCTTGAGACTAGGTTTAGCTCTATGCATAGTCAAGGTGAAGGTTGCTTTAAAAAAAGAAATACATCTAGTGATGGAGGGATATAGATCCCTAAAAATATAACCATTTCTTTGCTCCCATATACTCCAGCATCCAGTGATGATAACTTCCATAAGAAAATTGGGACTGAATCTACTTCTAGCATCATTGATCATCTGATGAATCTCCATATATGTGTTCCATTCAAGACCCAAGGCCCACCAGAACCCTTGGCTAAAGTTGCAAAAAATAGATGCAGCAGGGTTTCCTCAGGATAGGTGTCACATATTACACAATCATTGAATTCCACAAAGAAGTTTTTTCTTATCATTAAATCCTTGGTGTTTAATCTCTTATTCAATAGCATCCAAGCAAAAAAATTGTGTCTTGGTAGACAACATGATTTCCAAATATCCAGTATGGGTTTTGGTGTTGGGTGAGCCCCAATGAGTGCTCTGTAGATATTTCTGGTTTTGAAAGTCTCCCCCCAGGAAAAATACCATGAATCATGGTCGTCTGTGTGGTTTATGCTTCTGATGTTCTCCAACATATCAGTAAATTCCTCGTGAGCAATAATGGATAAGGGGAGTTGAAAAAGTTCATAGAAATCATTATCAGCTGCAGAGATGGCTTTGGCCATGGTCAAAGTATCATTGTGGTAGAAAGAGTGTAGGTGAGGGTATCTATCTTCAAAACATTCACCTTTCCATAGATCCTTCCATAGTAGCATAGTTTTTACATTGCCAAATTTGCAGTGAGTCAGATCTCTATAAATATCCACATAATTCATACAATCTCTCCACTAGAATGATCCAATATGATTCATTGAATGTGGGGCAGAATCACCTTGATAGTAAGCTTTCCAAATAAGATCAACCCATGGTATATCAGCCCTGTTGTAAAATTTATGAATATTCTTCAGTAAAAGGGCCTGATTTTGTACTCTGAGGTTTATGACACCTAACCTCCTTGTTCTTTTGGTCTACATACCAAATCCCATTTAGCAAGACATTTGCCATGTTTGTGGATATCTTTTCCTGCCCAGAGGAATTCTCTGCCACCCTTTTCAAAATGAGTAAAAATTGTTAAAGGGACTTTGAAAGAACACATAGCATGGATGGGCATAGAATTCAATACAGAATTCAGTAATGTGAGTCTTCCTGTATATGACATGAGAGAAGATAGTCCAGATAGTCTTCTGTCAAATTTGGAAACAATGGGCATCAAGCTATCAATAGATGGTCTTGTGGTACCAAGAGGGAGACCCAGGTAGGTGAAAGGTAAACTCTCCAATTTGCATCCAAAATCAGATGCCAGTTGACATGCAAATTCCACTGTTATATTGATAGGTACCAGAGTAGATTTGTCATACTTTACCTTGAGCCCTGTCATATTGCTGAATTGTTGGAGTCTGTTCTTGAGGTTATTAAGTTGTAAACTATCAGCAGGCATAATCAGCAGGGTGTCATCAGCATATTGAATAATTGGATATTTTTGCCCATAATCATTATCAAGTGGCAGGCTGATTTCATTTCTGTGCCAGGCATCATTGACAATTTCCTGTAATAATTCAGCTATGCAGACAAATAGAAGGGGGGATAGGGGGTCTCCTTGTCTGACACCTCTTTTGCAGCATATTTTTTTCCTGGGACACCATTCAGTAACACTGAGGTGGAGGCAGAGTACAAAATAAATCTTACCAGGGAAATCCATTTGGGGCCAAAACCTTTGGCATTCAGCATATTAATAATTGCATTATATTCAATCTTGTCAAATGCTTTCTCATAATCAATCTTCAGAATAATAATTGGCTTCTTTGACACATGGCAGATGTGAAGATATTCAAAAGCCCATCCTAGACAATCATGGATATTTTTCCCTTTAATAAAGCCATATTGATTGTTATGTATAATGGGTTTGATAACCTTCTGGAGTCTATTAGCCATTATCTTGGTGATGAATTTAAGTGGAAGACTAACCAGAGAAATGGGTCTGTAGTCATTCATGGTCTCAGGATCATTTATCTTGGGGATGAGAGTAATAAAGGAAGTGTTGATGGCACTCAAATTTACGGATTCATCATAGAACTCCTGTACCAGTTTTACAAAATCTTCTTTGATAATATTCCAGCATTTCTTAAGGAATTTACCATTGAATCCATCAGGACCAGGTGCTTTATCAGAAGGAAAATCATTGATCACAGAATCAATCTCATCATTTGTGAATGGAGCACATAGGTGAAGAAGATTATGAGGTGAAATCAAGTCAGCAAGGTTGATGGCATTAGTAATATTTTCACTTGTGCCTAGTCTGTGTTTGTAAGATTGCTAGATTGCAGCAGCTTTAAGTTCATGCTCAGTCAGAATCAAATTGTCCTCAGACTTGATATGGGTGATGAGATTTCTCCTAAAGCTCTAGGTAGCCACAACATGGAAAAATCTGGTGTTCTCATCTCCCAATTTGGCCCATCTGATTTTAGCTCTGCTTTTCCAATATATTCTTTTAGCCTCTGGGAGCTTATTGGTATGATCCATCAAAATCTTTTTAAAATTCTTCTCATGTAGAGCAAGTGGTCTCTGATCCTCTATTCCCTCCAGTAATGCCAGGATAAATGTGCAGTTCACAATAGTCTGATTTAGGTTTGAATGCTTTTTGCACCATTTTTTAAGTCCAGCTCTGAGATGCTTGAATTTGCAGTTGATAGTGAAGGAAATATGCCCTGAGAGGCAATAATAAAGGTGTTATTATGTATTCCTTGCATATGATAGATGTTTTTTTGCATGCTATAATTGTATTGATAGGAAACATCAATACATGTGTGTTTAATAAACAAAAAGGGTTCCTAGTCATGCCTCTCTTATAGACTAGCTTGTTGATTAACAAGATGATCAAGGTTTCCTGATCATGGACATTGGATGTTGTTAATAACAAGGTCACACCATTGGTGGAATGATGTGATGAACATTCATCCGAAGTATAGCATTACGATCAAGTCATTGTGTTTATATTGCCATAACATCATACAAAGTAATCTTTATCCTTAGACCATGAGATCATGTTAATTGCTAACACCGGAAGAGTATCTTGATAACATCAAACGTCACACCGTAACAGGGTGACTATAAAGATGGGTTCAGTGCTACGAAGGTGTTATGTTGAGGCTCATGGATCAAGAGTGGAATTTGTCAATCCAGATGACGGATAGATATACTCTGGGCCCTCTCGGTGATAACACATTAGGATAGCTTGCAAGCAAGTGATGTGATCACTAGAATGTTATATCACGGGAACGAGAAAAGAGTGCATGTCGGTAACGAGATCAAACTAGGTATGGAGATACCGATGATCGAATCTCGGACATGTAATATATCGAGAGACAAAGGGATTTAGTTACAAGCGTTAAAGGTTCTCACGATCACAGGAGTCATCGTTGAATGTGTAGGAGTCAGTACGGATCTCCAGGTCCCGCTGCTGATTATTGATCGGAGAAGGGTCTCGATCATGTCTGCATTATTCGCGAACCGTAGGGTGGCACACTTAAGATTTACCGGACACCATTTTGGAGCACATATGTTTCAGACGAAAGAATTGCAAAGCGCAGGAATTGTTTCAATAGAAACCGGAAATTGTTTCGGGTGAAATTGCAGAAAGTGGTTCTGCATGTGATATTGAAATAGTGCAAGGGGCTATATGTGAATGTTTGTTAATTAAAGTAATTAACAAAATTCTGAATAAATTTAATAAAAGATTTTTATTAAATGAGAGAGCATTAAATTTGGAGAAACTTAATGCATTTAAAGTGGAGACTTTTAAAGAGCACACTTGTACTTCACACTTGTGCTCCCCACTTGATGAAAACACCAGAAAATGTTCTAACAACTGCGGTGGTAGTTGAGGTGTACTCCAAACTTGGTGATGATGCAACTGGGGTGTAGTCTTTGAATTCCTCGACAACGGCGCCAGAAAATATTCTTGATGGCAAAAACTCCGTGTGTACCAACTTGTTGGAACTCCAAGTGCAGAGTGTTGTAGCAAGCATCTTTTCCCCACAAGGGTGATATATAAAACTCTCGAGGATGGCTTAAGATTTCTCCTCTTATCTCCTTCAAGCAACCTACAAAGCAAGGTATTAGCATTTTGTCCTCAACTCCACCATGTGGATGTCAAGCACAAGGTTTCGTATTAGTAAAACTGAAATAAAACCATCAGAGTAAATAATAGTGCTAGATTGTTTCGGCCCAAACTGATCCACGTCCTCCCGATTCTTTTTGGATGTGGGACGGACACCAGATAGGACACATGGAGCAGTTCCAACGGAGCTCTGCTCTTCCGGAAGGCAGACCCCGCTACAGGACAGGGAGAAAGGTTCTAGACCACGGACGGATGTCACGCGCGCTCTCCTACCCCGCGTCGAAGGACGGTGGACCACGCACGTGAGATGGACATGTCGTCAGCGTCCGCTTGCAGTACCGTGCTTGGTGAGAGGCATCCTAGGCGTGACACGCCTCTGCACCCACCGGCTGGTAGGGCCCACGGGGAGACGATGTGGCACCATGATCCCATGCTGGTTGCGGTTTCTCGTGGTGACGAGGCCCGCGGAGAGCCAATGTTGCACCGTGAGCGCATGCAGGTTGCGGGTTTCTTATGTTCATGGGGTCCACCATAAGCCGACGTTGCACCATCAGGCCATGCCGGACGCGGTTTCTCATGGAGAAAGCCGAGCTGCAAGCACATGTGACATCGGAAGGCATGGCGGACGCGGGTTCTCGCGGCGGAGGGCCGTGCCAGTATCGTAGGCTCTAGACAGATGCGGGTCCTCGCGGCGAGGCCGTACTTTGTGTCCTGAATAGAGTAGACTTTGTAGCATTATCTCTCGCTATTTTAACATTCGCACGTCGAATGCCGAGCTAGCAGCGTTATCCCTCGCCCTCCGCGGGTTCTCACGACGAGGGGACCACCGCCACGCGAGATAGTTTCTCACGTACGATGGTTGTATGTTCTAAAAACGTTGGACGCCATGTTGCAAGAAGCTATTTTCGGCGGGATAGGACCCAGGCGCCGAACGCCTTTACGTCATTCCTCTTTCCCATTACCTCCACCTGCGTTCTGCGGCATGAGCAACACTCCTCTATAAATCGCGGCTCTCGCTTAGCCACATCGTATGTCTCGCGTCTATCATAGACGTAGTTTCTTTAACCTACATCGCATGTCCTCTGTCGTAGTTTGGCATACCTGAATAACGAAGCAGACGCATATACTTCGGGTGTTAGGGCCGAACTATCGTCGTGCGCTTCAGTGTGCATTCTACGATGTGGAGAGCATGGGGACGGTTTGTCTATTGTGTCCGAAGCTTTTCTCGATGAGGTTATCTCGCTCGACGTGGGGAGACAGAGGCTGCACATCATCACACGGTGTGTTGTCCGGTGACCGGCATAGGCAATCAACACGACAGGGCATCATTACCAGCAGCAGGAAGCTTATCAGGTACACTTCCATATGAAAACGTGTGCTAATCAATATCGTGCGCATCTTTCCTGTTTCAGATGGAGGAGGAACGGATCAACAAGTGCTTTCGTGTTTTCGTTTCAAGAAGCATAGGGTTCTCTCCTTCCTTAGGCTTCATCTCATCTCGCGTGAAAAGTACCTACCTGCATGTTCTTTTATTTTTCTGCTTTTACATTTTTGGAAGCTCGCATTCGTGTTTTTTGCAGCCGTAGTTCATCTCTACTAATGTTTTTGCACTCTGCAACTACTGGTCGTACGCAGAGGATAAGTCATACCACGCTTTAATATAGCACTCCGGTATGGTATGTGTCCTCACCGTCTTTAGGCTTTTGTTTGCATTCGCTTTCAGATATCTCCTTTGATGCTATTTAGTTCTCTTCTTCTCAAAATTTTCAATGAAGGACGGGAAGCCTTGTGTCATCGAAGATCGTGGTATGTATTTTGTGTCTTACGATTTCTTCTTTATCAACTTTTTTACACTCGCTTACTGATTTGTTTTGGTGGTGCTCACAGTCATTGTCACCACAATATCATGGCCCAGCCTACGGTGTTCTCGGCTCTCTGTTGCTTCACCATCACCATACGAGGGAAGTCCAGGGAGGGGTCGCGAGCAGGTTTTGACAGACGAGAAGTTTGAACATGCCACGAGAAGACGAGGTAGAAGGTGCTTATCAGCTATATCAACGATGCCCGCGAGCTAGAATCTCTAGAGCCCTCTACTGTATTTCTTTGTAGCCTTCTTTGTAAACTTCTGGGCATGTTTATCAACAATTTCGGGTAACCGTAATGTGTGTAGCGATTTGTCTTCTGACTATAGCTTCGATCTAATAGAAATTTATTCTATGATAATGAACGAATGCGATGAGAATTGTACGGTAATGTTTCGCGTATATTGTAAAGCTTTTCAATAAAAATAATGAACGTATACCTTTCTTACACGTTTGTTGTGTGTTGTGTATTTTCATCTCTGTATGCATTTTTTACTTTTGAGCCTTCTTAGAAAGCATGCATCTCTATCTTTATTTAGTTTCAGCTCGAATCTCTTAGAAAAACGCATATTCGAGATCGAAAACGTCCAAAACGCGTGTTGTATGTCAACAGTGGTAAACATGTATGCATTATTTCTATTGCACCAACGAACCATGTTGAAGCTGACTAAATTTTGGTTCTACCTCTTTATTTCTTCTTCATATTCATAGGGTTATTGCATGCGCTTATCTTTAGTGTTTTTCAGTGTGTATGTTGTTGGTCCTGACTGAATAGTTAACATGGGATCTTTAAACAGAGTAATTCTCTAGTTTTAAGGGATATAAGTCGGGATCTATAAATGGGATCATGCTCGAGCTAGAACGGATAATAATGTTCTTCTCGGCAGCTGCGTCTCATGTTGATGGAATTATATGTCGGTTCAGCTGTGTACCAACATGCTTTCGTAAAAGCGTGTAAGACTTTAATACACGAGAGACAATTAAGTGAGTATTTGTATCCTAGGATGTGACTGACATGTGTTACTTCATGTAGACGGGCACAATCCCGCGCATAAGATACATGGAAGATGAATTTGCGAAAACACATGTTCGAAAAAATTCGTAGTACTCCCTATGTTGCACAATATAAGCCCTTTTACCAATCAGTTTTACCTGGCTAGAACGGTTTACATTGTGGAACAAAGGTAGTACTTACTGACTTAATATTTTGTTCGTGTGTTATCTGCGTGACAGTATATATACCACAGCAGCATGTCATAGCTAACATGTTCGCTCTACATATGTGTTTGCGATGATACACCCACTTCCTTTTTGACGTGTAGTTCAATGTTACAATAATTGAACTATTAAGATTATGTCGTCACACGTTCTTCCTACCGGCTTTAGAAGTGAATATGGTGTGGCTATGTCATCCAGCGTTCTACCTACTGGCTACGTCCTGAAGACGCGAAGAGAAGTCTAGTGAATAAATAAAAGTAAACAATCTATGACTAGGCAAGGAAAGTAAGAACAATAAAGTTCGTTTTTAGATTTTTATTTGTGTTTGCTAACAGTAAAAGTGTTTTTGTATTTTAGGATTTAACTAGTGTAGAAAATATAAAAGGCAATAAGAGTAATGGAAAGTGGTTTCTTATAATAAAAAGTGGACTGTGGTTCATGGGTTCACTTTTTTACTCTCTCATAAAGTGTAATGGACATAAAACTATCTAGAAAGGACATAATATTGATAAAAAGATGAGGAAACACATCTCAGTTATACTCCTCTAAAAACAGAAAACTCCATGCAATCTACAATTAAGAACAAACAGATTATAGCCTTAGATACTTTGACATGATGTTTAAATATCAAATATTCTACCTTAAGCAAACAAGATCACCTTGGTTGTCACCAGATGATTACAACACATACATTCACTTTATCCCTAGTGAGATAACAGAACAAAGGTAAAAACCATAGTGGATCTCGAGTTTTCTGTCACTGCCCAATCACCACCACCATGTTACTCCATTTAATACACAAGTTCCCCAACATATGTTTCTCCATACAAGTTTGATCATAACAAGTACTTAAAAACGGTACACATAATATGCATCTATCGATACATCTTACACATAATAGAATTCCAATATCAAATATCAAATGATAAACAAATATCCACCACACAAGAATTATATAGATGACCATAATCATGAAGGGAATCTCATATGGTACTAAAACAGTGATAGATAAAGAGATAGATAATCAAGCTACTTCTACAAAACAATAGTCCAGAGGTCGACTACTCCCTCATGATCATGGAGACGATGGATATGATGTTGGAGAAGGTAGAGATCGAACCAGCGGCGACTCCGGTGGCGTTTCCCCTCCAATCTTTGCTGGTTCTAGCTATGTTTCGGTGTTTCTTCTCCGCCTCCTCCTAGATCGTCCCCGAGGTCTTTTTGTAGACGTTTTTAGGTCAAGACTTCAAGGTTGATATGAAGATGGACATCTACGGATCCTCAAGGAGGGAAAGAGCCATACTAGCGCGACCAAAAAGGTGGGACGCTCCACTGGGCTTTGTTTGGCCCTCTTGGAGGCCCTCCCAAGGTTCTGGTGCTCTAGCTTCTTGTCTTTACAAAAATAATCCTCGAAAAATCCTAGGTCCATCTAATTTCATTTAGGTCCCTACAAGATAATAATACACAAAACAGGGTTTATCCATTCTCCAGAGTTATAACCCAAATAAAAGGGATCATTGGTATATCCCTATAAATCAATGTAAAACATGGATATAACATTCTATAAGATGAAATTAAATGGAAATATGTGTCAATAAACTACAAATTTCATCTATGCATTTTACATGCATCGACCCAAAATATGTTGATACGGATTAGTTGGTATATACGAAAAACTCTCTCAAATAGCCTAGTATAGGCAACTTCGCACCAACATCATATGAAATCGTTAGCGTATTGGCAAGGAATTAACTTCACAATCACAAGTGTACTAAGGTCTTAATCTCTGAGTCCAAGTTTCAGAGTACTAAATTTTCATGTAGAAAATATTGTTGTACTAAGAGGTCGACATCTAGGACCCATCCATCTATAGGATCTTGAAGCTTTTTTTTGTGAATAGGATCCCTCAAACTTAACAAGGCCAAGTTGAACGGTCGGGTTAAAAAATAAAAGATATGTAGCAAGCAATCATGCGTATCAAATTATCCAACATACTTATATAAGAGCATAGCATCGGGGACCCAGTAGACAGACCATGTATATATGATTTCATCGAGATATGTTAATAGGTTAAAATAACAGACGCGGGCAAAAAGAAAAATACAACATAGAGCACATGTTTTTTCTAAAGAGAGGCTAACATCAGGGACCCAACAAGGAATGCATGGGGAAGAGGAAGAAGGTAGAGGATGGATGCATGTGCCCACCAGGGTTTCACGAAAGGAGAAGAGAGAGAGTGAGTTGGACAACTTCATACAGGCATGCTATTAGCCCTTCGATCAGGATAAAAAGCTCGCTTGACTCGCGCACGCCGCACGATCTCCTCACGAAAACCCGCCCATGTTTCCAGGTCGTCACGCGCCAAGACCCACCACCTAGACAACAAGGGTTACGCTGCCAGGCCGGCCCTCGAACGCGAGAACTGGCTGATGAAGAGGTCTTCTACTGCCATGTTGGCTCTCGCCGCGAGTGAAAACCAGTGGACAGGGACGGTTTCTGCTATCGCTTTACCTCTCGACTGCGAGAAGCCACGAAGAGAGAACATCTTCTCTGCAAGCTTGTATATAGACGGTTCGCACGCCCCGACGAGTATGGAGCGCCTATCTCCCTCAAACCATCTCTCACCGAGTGCGTCGTCGGCCACATTCACTGACGCGTGGCCCAGGGGCAACACGCGGTCCATAGTCCAGCGAATGCGAGGTAGGAAAGGGAGCGCGACACGCTTGTGCCAGAGAATCCCGGGTTGTGGGGCCTACCTCCCAAGGATAGCTGGGCTACATAGCGATGTCGCCGAGTGTACTCCTTGTCCTCCATCCCACATCACAAACAATCAGGAAAACATGGATAATAGATTCTGGCAAAAACTTTCATGCACAATTATTGACTCTGATTATCTAGCTATTGATATAAGGCAAACAATGTTTGGTTGCTTATTTCATTATACTGATAGTCTATATTATCCTTATAAAGTTTAAAGATATTTTGTTCTTTTTAAATTTCAAGTTTAACAATGATTAAAACAACGCCAACTTCAGCGGTTCAAGATGAAATAGTTGGAGGCATCATAAAGAATCTAATCATCTACTTCCGGCATAATTTTATCTCTGAATGCAAAATGATATAGCTATTTTATATGTAGCACATTACTAATTGCTAGTTTTTTGTATGAAAAATTCTTCTTGTCTCCAACAGTTATAGGGAGTATTTGTAATCCATTGTGCTTCTTTTGGTTGTGTAGTTGCCAGATTTCATTTGCAGTTTCCGGCTATTTTATGAGGCAACAAAGTCTAGTTCCTTGTTCATTATATGCATGTTTCTGACAATCTATATAAATCAATCTCTATGATCTACTGCAGTTAATTTCCCCCTTTGCTGTATCCAGAAAATAATGTTTTTAAACTCTTTGACCATGGATTTTGTGTTGTTGCAACCTATTTTCCCTTAGTTTCAGACTGCAGATAAATCTGTGCAGATAGAACAGAGAAATAACACTTGTGTTGTCATTATTCCAGTTCTTGTTCATGAACTACATGTAGAAAGTGAGGTAGTTGACAAACTCCGAGATTTAGACGATATTGTTAGAAAGTTGGGAACAGAATTAGCTGTAATATTCAATAGAGTTCCTAAAGAGCTTACAATACTTACCCTCGCCTTGTTTAATTATCTCGTACCTGGTATAACCAGTGACCAAGGCACTGGTAGATGAATTTTTTAACAAGTTCATCACCATCTACTTCTAGCAGAAAAAAGAAAACCACCAGACTCCGGGAATATATTTCATTGCTTAGAAAGGAAACACATGAATCAGATACAAACATCACTAAAATACGTCACTCGATACACTTCTGAGGAACGAAGCTCCCTAAATATAACCTCTATGATTCGAGAAACTTTCATGGTTCTGTAATGCTGAATTTTATTTTCGTTGAATTTGCGGTGCTTATGTAATAATAGTATGCTTTCTCGTTGATATATTTTTGTATTAATTCCTGTTTGTGACCTAAGGCAATCTTACTGGACCTAAAAATGGCCTTCCATGGCAACACCAACATAACACTATTATCATTTAACAGGCCTTAGCTGCATTGAGCCTTTAATAGGCTTCTGATTGTCCTAATTACATGTTTGGGTCGTTAATGGCAATATGTGCAATTTTCCATTTGGTTTATCGGGGTCAAACTAGATCATCAACTTTAGCCGATAGGAACAATGACATGCCGTCAAAAGGTCGGATGTTGCTGGACCGGGGGTGAACAGTAGTGGGCCTTCACCAGGCCAAAAAAATAGCGGGCCCATGATTTAACGGGATAGTCGTGGACTGTGACCTATGGTCTCTTGTTGGGCTAGAACACTAGAGGACCAAAATTTTGAAGTCCATAAATGGGCCTTGGCTTGACTGGCTACGTGAACAGTGATGTGTTTATCCTTGGCCAAAATAGTAAAGGTCTGAAAGTTGGAAGTTGGAAGGCCATCTACCATCATGAGCTCAAGATAGTTGGATACAAAATGTAGAACAAACATGTAGAAACCTTCAAAGCATAGTTATAGTATCAAGTCTAGGCTTTTTTAGCTATTTTTATTGTTTTGTTTTCTTGATATATAGATTTTGTACATATTGTTAGCGTTATTAATAAAAATTGTACTGGGATTCTCTCCCACTATCCACCGTTAAAAAGGTCATGAAAGTTAACTTGTCGTTCATGGGACGCACGGTGTTGGCTTGTTCAGGATTTCCATAGGCCAAAACAATAGCAGGTCGCTATGCTAGCATGCTTTAGTTCGGCTGCAATGTAATAGGAACCTTTTGAATAGTGTTGGGCACGAAATGGCTGAAATAGTAATAAGTTGTCTTCTTATTGGGCTTATGTCATGGGACGGTCCACTTAATATTTAGCAGGCCTTAGTTGGGTCTGACATCTATCATGGATTTGTGAAGAGTTGAAGGTGGTAAGTACCCATTAACGATGTGTGCCACGTGGTAGTTGACATGATGTCAGCAGTCAACGGGGCTGACGAAACACATCGATCACAATATGAATTTTCATGATGGATGGGTTTCATCCACCACGGTTTCTGAAACCCCATGGTACAACCTTTCGTGACTGGGATTTTACCGTGGGTGCTCATCCGTGGTAGAAGACCTTTAACCATAAAAAAATGGTCTTCTACCACGAATTCTGTTCATGGTAAACGTCAAATTTTCTTGTAGGTAGGGTGCTTAGGCACCTAACCTTGCTTCCCCTTGTTCTCTGATTCGTCTTGCACCGTGTACCTCTATCTGCCGCCGCGTACATGGTCGCCAGCGCTACTCTGGTGCTCATTTCGTAGTTGCGCCGCCCTCTTATGATCCGTCGTTGTCGTCTGCATTGAACGTGCCTAGCCATGCTGCAACATGCGGGCCCAGCGCCGAGTCTGTGCGTCACCGGGGGCATCTCCTTTGATGTCGTGAGGATGGCGTCATTATCCCTTCTTTTATTTAAATATTTTTTGAAATTCATTTTCTGTAAAAATAACAACCCCTACGAGCCCTACTGGTTAGGGATTTAATCATTTTGGAAAATGTTTTCTATATCAAAAAATGCTAACATGTGGGACCAGCTTGAGAAATATTTTATATATCTCAAAAATGTTTAAAATGACTAAAACAAAATAAACTTGAAAATTCATAACTAATTCATTTTTAATCATAAAATGCAAATAATATATGAAATTGTTAAGAAAATAAGATCTACACTTTAAAAATATAATCATGCATTGTTATACAACTTTAAACCCTAGATGTTTTAGAAGAACATATACATCCCCTAGGTACATTTGGGTCAGTGGAATGCCATGTTCAGGGCATCCCAAACCCATTTAAAACAATGTTGCACCTAGGGTTGATACAATAGATTAATCCGACATACCATTCATATTGCTTGAGCATTGCATGATGGCATGTGTTAATTATTGTTTTTTGTTTCTGGTGGTTTGCTTCTCCTCAGTAGAATTCGAGAACGAGTCTAAGATCGAGACAGAGATCAACACCATCGAAAATCAAAGATCAACATTTGTCTATTGATGAGCAAGTCCGGTATAGGATTGTGAGGATCTCATTATTGGTTCAATGGGTAAAGGCAATCATAGCCCAATCATTCTGAACCTATGTTTCCAAAGTATTTACATTCTCACTATTCTACATACGATTCCAATGTGGTATTTTTCCTATAGATAGAGTATCCTATCTGCTGCATGTGTCTCCTTTGTAGACTATTTTACCTGATCCACTACTCCTAGCATAACTAGGTGAGTATCGCTATAGGTTCTATGTGTTCCACTTAGCCATGCTTAGCTGTTGAGTCTAATCCATATGAACGATGTATGAGAGTTGCAAATGAATCTAGTATGATAGGAGAACTTGGTATGATCGGTGATGTGAGGTGAACATGTTAATGCTTGTATGGGAGGTGGCGTGGGTTGTGGTATTCGCAGTCCCATACTTACTACCCCTCGGAGTTATTGTCTTTGGAACCAAGACCGAGCGTACAATCCAAACCCCGTGATCCCAATTTGTTGCAAATATAGAACGTTTTAGCAAGTTGTTGTCAACATTTGTCTCATATCATTCGTTTATAAAAAAATCTTATAATTTTTATAAACCTTATAATTAAAGCTCGATTGATTTGTATTATTATGCACATCGCGTGAATGTTGTCCACGAGAATTATGGGAGGTGCTAGAAATTTATCCTACTGAATTTTTAGTTTAATAAAACGATTGTGGACAAGACGAAAATTGTATCGGGGTAAAGAAGCTAAATTTATTTTATTAGAACATGATGTTAACATATTCTATCCTAGGAAATCATAGGTATAAACTAAAAAGTAAGTGAGTTTTTCTCTTCCGCGCACGGGCACTTTTGCTAGTTTTAGACTTATATCAGATTAAGATCTAAAATTAGTCTAGCCCTCATACCAGGTGTTACACTAAACCGTTTGGGAGCATATTGTAATCGATTGCCAATGAGCTCGAGCACGGGCCTGATCCAAAATCTATGGCCGGGGCGCGTAGATTTTCATGAGGATGCGCGATGGAGAGGGCAATTCGGGTAAGTCAGAGCATCTCCACTCGAGGCCCCTAAAGCCCCCTAAAGGGCTATGGGGGGTATCGGCGCCCAAAATCGTGCCCAGCCCCCCCCCCCCCCCCCCTCCCCCCAAATTTATTTTCACGCTGGCGTGGCCCGGTTTGACATCCAGCGCCCCCGGGCCGAACCCAACCCACGGGGGGCTACCGGGGGGCGACGGATGGAGCTGAAAATGACGCGGGCCAGCCCTGGCAGTGAGACACACCTGTGAAAGCCACCCACATGCCACGTTCTCACCCACCCACCCTCCCTTCCGTCCACTGCCACCACTCGACACCCCTCGCCACCGTCCGCCGTTCAGCCCGCTAGATTCGCCGCCGCAACCGCCAAGAATACTCCCCCAACCCTACCGTCCGCCCGCACTCACTATCTGCCCGGCTCCATGGCCACCAGTAGCCCCGAGCTCGTCGCACAACCTCCCTACCCGCGAGGTGTTCGGCGGTTTGTCGAAGGCATGGATTTCGACAAGGAAGAGATGTTGGCCTCTTTGCTGGACGATGAAGTCGTCATTGCTGCTGCTGTCTGAGACAATGTCGGTGACGATGATCATCTCATGATCATCACGTCCCTCCTGAGCATGATCGCCGGCGCCGATGAGAAGCCACATTTGGGGGTTCGAAGCATGGGCGGCGCAAGAGCAAACCAAGACAGAGGATGGAAGCCTATTGCATGCTCTACGACAGCTACTTCGCCGACGACTCATTGCACGACGACGTCACATTTCGGCGCCGCTTCAGAATGTGCCGGAAGCTTTTCCTGAAGATTGTCGATGAATTAAGAGAGTTCGACGACTACTTTAAACTAAAGAGAGATGTCGTCGGCACGCTTGGTTTCTCCACAATCCAAAAATGCATAGTTGCTCTCCGGATGCTTGCATATGGAGTTGCTGGAGACACACGGGACGACTACCTCCGCATGGCTGAGTCAACAGCCATCGACTGTATGTATAGATTTTGCAAGGCCATTGTGGCAGTGTATGGGAAGAAATACCTGAGAACATCCAATGCGGAAGACACAACTCGAACCTTGGAATAGAATGCTGCAAGAGGTTTTCCAGAAATGCTTGGAAGCATTGACTGTATGCACTGGGCTTGGAAGAACTGTCCATTCGCGCACCAGGGCATGTACAAAGGTCACAAAGGATCATGCGGTGTGGTGCTTGAGGCTATGGCAGATAAGGATCTATGGATTTGACATGCTTTCTTCGGTATGGTAGGATCACACAATGACATCAACGTGTTGCAGTGTTCAAATGTATTTGCCAAGCTTGTTGAAGGAAGAGCTCCTCCAGTGCAGTTCGAGATTAATGGCCACCAGTATGACAAAGGTTACTACTTGGCAGATGGCATCTACCCAAGATGGTAACCATTTGTGAATACAATCTCAAATCTTGTGTCTGGAGGAAAGAAAGCTTGGTTTGCCCAACAACAGGAGACTTGCAGGAAGGATGTGGAGAGGGCATTCGGTGTGTTGCAAGCTCGATTTACCATTGTCAGGTACCATGGCTTTACCTGGTCGAAAGATCAGATGTGGGAGATCATGGCTGCCTGTGTGATATTGCACAACATGATCATCGAGAGCGAGCGAGAGGCTCCAGTGTTTGACACTGAACCCTATTTTCGCTAAGGCCCTCTTGCGGATATTGACCACCAAGTGCCACCTGCATTTGCTACTTTTCTTGCTAGGCGGCAGGAAGTTCGACACACAAATACTCATAGCCAACTGCAGAATGATTTGGTGGAGCATCTGTGGAGGCTCAAAGGAGCCAGCTAGTTTGTTAATTTTCTTGTCTTTATTTGATGAACATTTTGAATTGTTTGTTTAATTTTATGAATTTGTAATTAATCTGAAAGTTCAATTATTTATTTGTTATATAAAACATGTTTAATTAGTTGTTAATTTGATAAAAAAATTATTTTTTTTATGGGGCACGGCTGGGAGCCAGCACTCCCAAATTGTGCACGCATACGCCACCCATACTGACCAAAATCGAGCCACAGCGGACGCCATACAAGTGGAGATGCTCTCATGTTCCCGTGTGAGGAAGGAATTTGGTGGCTTGGTTTTGTGCAGCGCATTATGCCGCCTTGTTTGGATTTTACCGAGTCCGTGCGGTGGTTGCAAAGGAACATGCTGCACAGCATACGTGCCGTGTTCTCCTACTCGGTGCCAGACCCCGCGCTCTGCATTGTGTACTGCTCTAAGCTGAGATTCTTTCCGCAATTCTGGTTGCTTTCTTTGGTCTTGGAAGTTGGAGGCTTAGTTTTTCTTAATGAAATTCCATTAATAATAATCAACAATAGTACAAATATAATTAGAAGTAATAAAAATTATAAATAGGTTTCTAAACCACCGAGCGATAACTACAACACTAGAACCAGGCAAACTTGTCATTGTAGAACTTGTTATAGCAGACTGACAGGAAGTCGTCGTGTTAAGATCCTAGAGCAGCAACTATCGCGAGTGATGACAATCGTAGATTTGAAAAGACAGGTCTGAAACCACGCTGATGAACACGAAAACCGATTAGAGATCGACGTAGTAATCTAATACTCTAATACTAGTAGTATTTGATTCTAACGTAGTCTTTTAGTACAGTACGTATATATCTACTGGCGTGCACGTCACTCGTGCGTGGGAGTACCAAAGTTTGGCTTATTCGTCATGACCGCTGAATTTAGGAGATAATAGCTAGGAAGAAAACATATGCAAATACTTTTTCGTGAAAGAAAAAAGTAAATTCCACAAACACACACCCGCACATGGCACACATATTGGGGCCATCGTAATAAAAACAGCGACTATTTTGGTTTTGTAAAAGTAAAAGCTTTTGCTACTTCCTCTACTACATATTAATGGCTTCAACTTGTCTAAATATGAACGCATATAGTCTAAATATTTAACTAAATATGTATAAATCTAGAAAAAAATGAGAACGTTAATATGGACCGCATGAGTATAGACAGCCGAAAATAATCATGACACGTGACTACATGAGGCCCATCTACCAGGTCCATGTCAGATCCACCTAGGGCATGTTTGGTTGCAAAGGGCCAAATTTCTCGTTTTACTACTTGGCCCGCTGGGTGCTGCATGAGGGGAGATTTGGCTTGGGCCAAGTTTGGCGCTTTATTTAGTTTCTCATATCTAGTTTTTCTACAATTTTAGCAAGTTGTTTGGTTGGCAGCAAAACTTTTTTATCTCGTTTGATGCAAAACCTGTACGTTTGGTTGCACAAGCCATAGTGTTATGCTCACCACTTCTCAGAGTTGGTGACGTTACCACGTAATACCAAATGGGGAGAAAATTGAGCTAGCAATTGTAAACAAGCAGCCACTAGTGGGAAAGGCTTATCCGTGGCGCACCAAAAAAGAGGTCAGTGGCGCACGGGTCGTGCGCCACTGGTATTTTTTATCCGTGGCACACCTAGGTGTGCGCCACGGATAAGTGACTTATCCGACTTATCCGTGGTGCACGAGACCACTGGTATCGATTTCAAAATTTGATAAAAAGGCGGGATGTCTAAAAATTATCCGTGGCGCATGTGGATATGGTGCGCCACTGATAAAATTTTCAATTTTCAAAAAAAAATCCTAGATCTGTGGATCTGCCCGCCACCGGTGTCGCCTCGCTGCTGTTGTTGGCGGCGGTCGGAGAGGAGCTTGAGGACGACATCGGTGGTGGTCGGAGAGGAGGTGCGGGAGGCCGCGGCGATGGTCAAAGAGGAGCTCGAGGAGGGCGTTGGAGGTGGTCGGAGAGGAGCTTGAGGACGACATCGGCGGTGGTCGGAGAGGAGCTCGAGAACGACTTCGGCGGTGGTCAGAAGAGGAGAGATGGAGGAGAGGTCGATTTCGAGGATGGTGAAGTGGCCGGAAGAGGAGTGGTGGAGGAGATAAAGAGAAGAGGGGAAGGAGGAGGTGGAAGAGGAACAAGAGAGGAGGTGGAAGAGGAGAGGATTTGGAGGAGAATGGAAGGGAAAGGAGGAGGTGGAGGAGAATATAAGGAGAAGGGGTAGGTGGGCGGGGTGGCGATTCGAATTTCAAATCCCGCCCTTGTTATCCGTGGTGGGTCACTATGGGGTGCGCCACAGATAAGTTCCCTCAGGTTTTTTTCTGCAGGAAAATATCTTGTTTCTGGCATATCTTTTTACTCTTTTCGAATTTTGAGAATCTAAAAAATTGGTAAACAGTCTCTGACGATTGCGAGTGGATAGAAAATTTCGTGCTCGTCGTTTTGATATATTATACATTTTTTCGATGTCGTATGCAAAAGTTATGGCCGTTTTACCGTGTCGTGACCTTTTTTTGCAAAAAGTATCGAAATTTATGTTTGTTAATTTTCCTACAAACTAGATGACATAACCTACCTATATCTGAAAGGATTTTATTTTTTAAGTGTTTATTATTTTCTATTATTTTTTGCAAACCTAAAAAGGCGATCCAAGGGGAGGTGGTGGGGGGAGAATTTTGAAAAGTTATCTATGGCGCACCACTGGTATTTCAGGTCAGTGGCGCACCTCAACTCCGTGCGCCACAAATAACTTTTCTCACTTCTCGAATTGTGGGTCCACACCTATCCATCGTGCACCCAAAAAGCGTGCGCCACTGATACCTAACTTATCTGTGGCGCATGACAATTCCATGCGCCACGGGTATGCCACCCATCGATGGGGACGACCCCCGGGACTGGAGCCCACATATGTGTGGCACACCGATTTGCTTGTGCTCCACAGGTATGCCCTTATCAGTGGCGCACCACCTCGCCCGTGCACCACGGATAACTAACCGTGGGGCATCCTTTCGACGTGCGCCACTGATATGATCCCTGTGGATAAGCCTTTTCCTACTGGTGAGCAATTTAAACTAGCAGTACCAAATAAGCACCCTAGCTAGTAGCAAATATGAGTTCACGATAATTTCACCTAGCTACTAGCAAATGACAGTTCACCACAATATTACCTAGATACTACGAATGAACGTTTTACACCCACGTCAAGGGTTGTTCATGGAACACAAGGGCATCACTTCATTAGCAAACCATCTTCATCTTCATCTTCTTCTTCAGATCCCATAGTTTCCTCTTATCGCCCACATGTTGACTGCCCACTGTTGTCTCCTGTTCTTCCAAGCAGCACAATCGTTATGGACAACACCATGGCCACCGTCAGTGTCGTTGTCATCAGGAACAACATCTTCCTCAGCCGAGAAGTACTCATCGGCACTGAATTGCAAGATCCAGTTGTGCAAAATGCAACATGCAAGAACAAGTTTAACTTGGGTGGGGAAATACTAGAAAGGCTTCTGATCAAGGATCTTAAACCTATTCTTCATAGCAACGAAAACCCTGCCTCGGATTGAAAAGTTCTTCAGGAGTCTTTAGGTAGTTTCTAGCCGAGAACTCATTGAGATGGTACCTTGTTGACCTGAAGGGTGGAATATTTCTAGGCCGTCAAGCATACCCGGTATCTGCTAGGTAGCATTTGCCACCAGGGAGCTTGAGGCCATCCGGTCTACTAAGGTTGTCAGCCAGAATCGTGGCATCATGGGCAGATCCTTCCCACCCAGCAAGTATAAATGTGAACTTCATGTCGAAATCAATAGCGACAAGCACATTCTGGCTGAGATAGTGCTTCCTTCCTCTATATGGAGCATGTTTAGCTTTGGGCACTCTTGCGATGACATGAGTACCATCAATTGCTCCAATACAATCCTGACATTACAAGAGTGTTAGCCGACTGTCTAATACAATCATTCAAGGAAGAACATGGCAGAGTTGCTCACCCTGAAAAAGGGGAACCATTGACCGTTGCCTTCTATCTTCACGGCGGTTTGACCGAATGGTGGCTTGATCATCTCTTCTCTGAGTTCTCCAACAGAATACAACACCTGATGGAAATAGCGAGAAATTGTCTCGGTTGATCTCCTCCATGTGCTGTGAATCACTCGGAATCTCTGGTTATGGCCTAGAACATGAAGAAACAGAGCCACATGTTCTTCGATAGAGGTGTTGATGTTGTCCTTAAGCAAACCCCTTGACCTGAAGGTCTCCACAAGATGGTTAAATGGGGCTCTTCTCATCCTGAGCATGGCGATAACCTCCACATTGTTGTTGTTGTAGATGTAGTTTAGATTCGCCATCCTCTCTCCGTCGCATTGCATCAGGGGACCATATTTCACTGACGGCATGTTAGTACTAGTAGCCGCTCTTTTCTAGATCAGGAACATCCATGCCTGAATAACATCGACTACGGCAGCTGCCTGGATGATAAACTTTAATTGTTGGCCCTAAATGGAGTGGCATTGCATAAGTAATCTAGGTAGGGTACTAATGGCAAGCTAACTAACATGGTAAAAATGTTGGAGAGGAGGCAAGGCCGTGGTTCTTACCTTCATGGTGGAGGACATCGAGGACCTACCGCAGGCGGAGAAGAAGGGAAGGGAGGATCAACGCCACTGATCTGCGAGGCAGCAGATGTCGGAGTCGTACAAGACACACCAACCGGTGCTGGAGTCGACCGAGCCACTGCCGCCGGAGATCTAAATCGCTGCCGCCGCCGCACAAGAGGAAAATAGGGAGGGAATTGTCATGGAGCGGGAGGTGGTAGCATCAGAGGGAGGTGAGCCTACTTTTTGCGCCATACAGCGTTGTAATTATTTCGGCTCCCGCCATCTTCCCACTGCCTCCCCATGCACATCGTTCCTCCCCTTACGCTCGCCAGGGCCTATCCCGTTGGAAACGCTTGATTTTGGCATTCCTCCGGAGCCAGGATGAGGACTGCTTTAAGACCCGTGCGGGACAAATCCCCAGTACACCGCGACACACCAAATGGGCTTATTTCTTTCGGCCCGGTGCGAGAAACGAATATCGGGCCAACCGAACACGCACCTAGTAGGTGATGACCCACAAGTATAGGGGGTGTATCGCAGTATTTTCGATAAGTAAGAGTGTCGAACCCAACAAGGAGCAGAAGGTGCTGGCTAGTGGTATGGATCAGGAATTCTCTGCAAATACTTAGCAAACGGATTTTTAGGGGTTTTTGATAAAGCAAGTAAACAAAGTACGAGTAAATAAAAGACAGTAGGAATAAATGTAGAAAGTGGCCCAATCCTTTATGCAGCAAAGGACAAGCTGGTTGTATTACTTAAGATGACCAAACGTCCCCGAGGACACATGGAAAGACTGTCAAGTTCTTTCGCTTCATATAGTTGATTAATCTTCTTTAGCTTGCTAAGTGTTGTGTGGGTGAACCTGTGCTAATGTACCGACCTTCCTAGGACTAATACATACTTGTGATTATACCCCTTGCAAACATCCGTAAGTACAAGAAAGTAATTAAGGTAGAAACCTAACCACGGCTTTAAACTCTAAGACCCTTACGTCCCTTGTGCAATGGTTTCCTAACGGGGGTTCAGGTTTCTGTCACTCCGGCAACCCCTATGATTAGTAGCCAAATACACAATGCATTCCCCTAGGCCCATATAGGTGAAGTGTCATGTAGTCGACATTCACATGACACCACTAGAAGAAGTACACCACAACTTAAATAACAAAATATTGAATCTTTCTCAACACAACTCCACTACTAACAACATGACTTCTCCCATGTCCTCAAGAACAAAACGAACTACTCACAAGACATCATATGGATCATGATCAGAGATGGAATAATGATGTATAACAATCTGAACATAAACAATAATTCAATGGTTCACTCAATAGCATTAACTCCAAAGAGTAATCAACACCGGGAAAGTTTCTCCTATGAACTATGCAAGATTCAATGCAATTGTTACAGCAATATGGAGATCGTGATGAGGGTGATAATGGTGACGATGGTGGTGATGATGATGATGATCCCGATGAAGTCCAGCTTGATGGTGGTGTTGATGGCGACGATCTCCCTTCTCCGAGAAGGAATTCCCCCGGCAGAAATCTGTCTGCTAGAGAGATCTTTCTCTCTCGGTGTTTTCCGCTCCGCAGAGGCAGCGAAATCTTTCTATGGTCGCTCCTCGAGTCTTAGAGTTTCGGGAGGATGATATACGCCAGAGGGGAGAGCCAGAGGAGGGCCAGGGCGGCCACACCACCTGCTGGCGCGGCCTAGGGCTGCCCGCGCCAGGGGGTGGTGTGGGCCCCCTGTGGCCCATCTCCACTCCGTCTTCTGTCATCCTTAGTCTTCTGGAAAAATAGGATTTTCCGTATATTTTCCCGTATTTTCTGATCTTCGCGAATTTTGCCTCCAAACAGCACCTTTTCCATTAGAATCCTGACTGCAGCGGTCCATGCTCCAAAAGTCATCAACCATGCAAAAACAGATGAAATAACATAAGTATCACCTCTCAATACGAAATATAACAATGAATAATAGTGAATTAAGACATAGAATAGTGATGCAAAATGGACGTATCAGTAGGCCCAACTCTTCTATCTCCCTTGTTTTCAGAATCCTATTGTCTTGTCATGGCCGAATGTTGTGTTGACAATATGAGTCTGCCAGGTGCCATGGGACATGAAAACGAGCAGAGAAGAGAGGGACATGCCAAGTGTGGTCGACCATGTCTAGGTGGATCTAACATGGACATGCCAGATGGCATGTCAAACTGCTACTCTCCACCTTCAGGGTATTTGCGCATCTCTAGCGGGTCGATCCATATCAGACATTAAATGTGTTCGTTTTGGTCCGTTTGGTCTGCTCGGAGCGTGGACAGATTTTTGGGCCGTGTACGTTTGGGTCGGGTGCACTCAGCAGCATGACGCATAATTTTTCCCATAATATTCCGTTAAAAAACTTAATTTACAAAGGGAAAATAAAAAACTTGCTAAAAACCTAAAACCTAGCTTGGCCTAGGGTACGCGTATGACGCCAATATTGCGTACTCGTCTTTTTTCTGTGAGAGGTCGATGAATGGTAATATCTTCCACGACCAGTCCGAACTGCCGTCGGTGGCCACTACATCAGCGACGACTGCTGCTCCAGGGACCTAGGGGCCTGCTTGAGCCACACATGCCCTATCAACACAGGCTACGATGGCTACATCGCCTGCGATACTGGAGGCTAGGGGGCACCTGAGAAGCCATCACGGACTCCTACAACGTCTTGGCGAGGCAGTCCTGTTTTGCCATCTCCTCAATCTAAGAGCCTGGGACTGCTCCACGACGTGCCAGAAGGCCTCCTTGTCGTCCAGATCCTACAGCTACAGGAGGGCCTCCCTCTCCTCCTCCTTGAAGGTCAACATGTGGTCGAGGAGGCCTGCCTCGCCAACGTTGTTTCCGCGGGTATCCACACCAGGGACGTCTTCATCGCCACGCGCCAGCGAGGGCTCCCAGTCCTCATGGCCACCCTGCTGAAGCAGCTTCTCCCATTTGTCATCTCATCATACTCTCTGTACCGTCTATGGGAGGAGATGGCGGCGTTCCATCTTAGCCTCCTGCGTCGGCCCCTCCCGTGCCATGGGCGGCACGGGCACCCTCCTCCTGTTGAGGTGTCAAACGCCCGGGAGGTTCACGTCCCGGTGGTTGCAAGGCACCCTTTTCTCCCACCGCCAGCATGCCTCTTCCTCGGGGACATACTGATGGTCACGACGACATGGTGGCGGAGGTGGATATGGAGGTGGAGTCGACGTGCATGCGCATGGAGGTGGAGGTGGTGCGCGGGCGTGCGGATACGTAGGTGAAAACACGTAGGCGCAGGGAGGCAGAGGCAGGGGTGAGCGTGGACAGCACCGGCCCAAGGATGAGCCTGCCTCGTAGTCGTTCTTCCACTACGACGGCCTGGTTGTGGTGGTTGTGGGAGAGGTGGGTAACAAGATTGAACGGAATTGGCAATGGCGTAGGTTGACTTCTAAGGTGGACGAGCGTGCATTACGAAGGCATGGTCATCAGGTGGGGTGGGGGGAGGTATCGATCCAGCGAGCGTCTCTACATACTCTAACCAAGGTTGATATAGAGGATGACGAATATCAGAGGGAATAACCAGGAAACAAGAATGTGTGTAGTGGGATGACACGAGGTTAGGTGGAGTCCCCGAGCCCCTCCGTCGCCTGCCACTCCGGCGGCGCCATCCTCAGCCCCACGTCGGCCGCTCCTCCGGTGCCTACGGACACCCAAAGTCGCCCCCCTCCCCCCCTCGCCATGGCCTCCTCTCCAACCCCCTCCATCTCCACCCCTTCCTCCTCCATGAAGCGCCGGTAGGCGGACTACTCCGATGACGAGGACGAGGCGCATAGCCCTCGTTCGTACTGCGAGGTGCTGCGCAGCGGCACCCCCTCCCCGGTGGTGTCCCCTTCCCCGGCCCCAGCTGCTGCTCCCTGTCCTTCTGCCCCGCAGCGGGCGGCCCCGGCAGAGGAGCGTGGCGTCGCTCGGCAAGGCGAGCTGGGCGCATGGACTCAGGCGGGTGGACGGAAAAGGCGGCGCGGCGGCACGGCCGAGCTCCCGGCGCTCGCCATCCGGGAAGACCTCCCGCGGGACCTTGCCGGTTGTTACTTCAATTGCCTGCGATCTTGCCACATCTCAAAGGCCTTCGAGACTGTGTGCCTCCACTGCAAAAAGGAGGGTCACCATGCCCGTGCGTGCCCTGAGCAGCGTGGTGAGCGTCCCCGACCGCGTGGACTGGAAGCTCAACAGCGGCGCTGGCCGGACATGCGTGGGTAGGCCTAGGAAGGAGATGAGCGCCAGCGGCAGCGGGGCCCTACTGCAGCTCCCGGCCGGGACGATATTCACGACCGCCTGGGGAGCCACATCCAGCCTGCACCATCGCCAGCACCGGTGGCGCCAGCTAAGCCCGCCTCCCCTCCTACAGCGGGCGCCTACCGTGTCTCGGCGCGGCGATGCCTAGGCACGCGGAATCCATCCCCCTCCCCCAGCGAAGCTCTGTTGGCTCCCGCTACGCTGGGCGCGAGGAGGACCCTGGTGGTGGGCGCGCTAGTGGGCTTGGCAGCCGTGGCGACCTCGAGCGTGACGGGGCTGGGCGTGACGCACGCGGTCGGCCTGGTGGGCACGAAGAGCGCGTGGAGCGCGGTTCGCGCGTCGGGGATCATGGTTCGCGTGGCCGTGAGCAGCTGGGCACGCGTGATGGTCTCAGCGGGCGCGGGGAGCTCGTGGGGCGTTGCGCGCGCGGCATGGAGCACGGCTCGCGAGGCGGCCAAGGCGAGCCTGGCGGTGGACGCGACCGGGGGCGGAGCCCTCCCCCCTCCCCCCCCCCCCCCGGGTAACCTCCCTTACATGTCACGGCGTGAGGACCCCTCCGCCCCTGACATGGAGATGGTCATCATCCCGCGGTCGGCAGAGATTGCCGCGGCGGAGGAGGCGCTGCGTTGGGCCCTCATCGCTTTCGTCGCTGGGCAGCGAACTCACATATCGCTCATCGAGGCCGGAGCGGCGATGGCGGCGCAGGTGCCGCGAGCTGAAGACAATTTCACCATCCACCGCTCGTGGCCGGCCGACTTCATGATCGTCTGCAGCAGCCGGAGGGTAAGAGACGACATCGTGGCCGCTGGAGTGGTCGATGGATGGGACTTCTCCCTCTGTTTTTCGCCGTGGAATCGGCAGCTGCAAGCGGTTCGCCGATCACTGCGCTACCACGCGCATATCGAGCTCACGGGAATCCTGGCGCATGCTTGGAACCGCGCCACGGTGGGGGTCCTGCTCAGATCTGTGGCATGGGTTGAGCGGCTGGGTGCGGCGACGGCAAGCCGTGAGGACCTTGGGTGTTTTCAGGTAGTGGCTTGGATCGACAGTATAAACCAGCTGCCACCGGAGAAGGCCCTGCTCATTGAGGAGCCTAACGATCTGATGGAGGAGGACGATGGCCTGGTTCTCCTTGGCGACGCCCTCATCCCGCTGGAGAGGATGATGTTGCGCTACATCGTCAAGATCAGGCTAGTTCGAGCTGAAGACATGACAGTGCCTGATCCACCTCCAGGAGATGAGGATGACGGTGGAGATGGTGGCGACGGCGGGAGAGACCGCGGTGGGGGGACGATGGAGGAGGACGATGGCCTGGTTCTCCTTGGCGACGCCCTCATCCCGCTGGAGAAGATGATGTTGCGCTACATCGTCAAGATCAGGCTAGTTCGAGCTGAAGACATGACAGTGCCTGATCCACCTCCAGGAGATGAGGATGACGGTGGAGATGGTGGCGACGGCGGGAGAGACCGCGGTGGGGGGAGGGCTCTGTGCGTGGAGATGGGCTGAGCAAGAGGTCTGGTGCCCGGCCAGACTCACGCATGGCGCCTCCCGGGCCCCGGGATGGGCGTGGAAGGAGCTCCCAGGGATGGCAACATCGTAGCGGTGGCTGGGGCGGCAGCCGCCGCATCACAATTCGTGCTCCCCTGGAGGTCGTGCCATGGCCAGCAGTGGAAGTCGAGGATCAGGAGGAAGACGACGTTGGTGACACAGGTGTCGAGGCCCACCTGCAAAACCTGTCGGGGAAAAGCTCCCAGTCGCATGTCAGCGCCTCTTTTGACCAAGAAAAAGGAGAGGTTGTGGCCTCACCACGTGGAGAAGATTTGGCGGACGCTTCGTTTTTGGCCAACGGGCAGTTTGACCAGGGACCTGCTGGGTCACTTTTGACCCCTCCCGCGCGGCAGCCTTTTCCTGGACGCGATTCTGTGGACATTTTTCAAACTGTTGGCAGGAGGGTAGTGGGCTCTCACGTGGAGGACGTGCAGGTGGTTGGGGCCACGCCTGAAGCTCCTCCGGACCCCGAGGGAGAGAAGATGCCAGGCCCATCGCTAGAGGACTGCCAGCTGTCCTCTCCAGGACTGCTTCCCTCCCCTGAGGATGAGCCGGATGGCACATACTTGTCAAAGGGATCGGACCAGCTGGGATCCCCCCGATCTGTCTTGAATGCTTTTGACACTTTCCCGGTCTGTCTCTCTTCGGTAGACGCTGAAACTGAGCAGCAATATGGGCCTGAGGCTGTGGACTTCGAGGCGGCACGTGGACAGGCTCGCAGCCCCGCTGCCTTTCCCGATGCATGCAAGAGACCCATCAACTCCGTCCTGAGTCGGCCGGTCGCCAAGCGCGGCCAATGCAAGAAGAGATACTCTGGACCTGTGAGGAGGAGTGGACGGATCCGCGGGCGTTTCGACCCTGCCATCCCGATCTGCCAGCATCAGCTCACCCTCATCACCAGGTTGGAGATCGCTAGGGAGGGGGAGCTGATCGGTGACGACGTGCTCAACGCGTACCTGGACTTGTTCGCGAGGCCCTTACGTCAGCTACACATCGACGTGGTTCTTCGCTTATTCGGCTGGATGCCCGATGCCCTGCCCTTATGCAACGACGCACCGGTGGAGTGCCTAGTTTGATTGATTTTCGTGTGTTTCCACCTCTTTTCTCTCGCTTGTAATAATGGATGACCCAGACTTTTCTATCGGCATCTGGAATGCAGCGTGGTCTGAACTCTCCGACTCGTCGGCTAGCTATTTACAGAGTTATTTCTCCCACCAGACCAGCAGTGGTATGCCTTCAGGAGACCAAGATGGCGGTCATCTCGGATCGCGTGGTGAGGGAGTGCCTCGGCTCCTCCTTCGACAAGTTTTTCTTCTTGCCCGCAGAAGGCATCCGGGGTGGGATCCTGCTTGCCTGGCAATCTAGCATTGTATCTGTCACCCACCCTCACTTTTCCGAAAATGCTATTACTGCCCGAATCTCGACGGGCGTGGAACATAGCTGGTGGTTCACGGGAGTCTATGGACTCCAGAGCGATGGGGACAAGCACGCCTTTCTCCAAGAGCTAGAGGATATTCGGGACCTGCATGCCAGGCCGTGGATAGTGGCGGGTGATTTCAACATTATTATCAACCCAGAGGACAAAAACCAGGGGACCCTTCACCGCCGCATGATGGGAAGGTTCGAGCGGACGCTTGTGACCTGGAACTGAAGGAGCTATATCTCAACGGTCGCCGTTTCACGTGGACAAACGAGCGGGAGAGGCCCACTCTAGAGAGGATGGATAGAGTTTTCTACACCGTGGACTGGGAGGCATGCTACCCTGATGCCTTTCTCTCGGCCTTGTCCTCGGGCCCCTCGGACCACTGCCCCCTGTTGTTGAGCTTAGCCCCTGACCTACAAAGAGGGCGCAGATTCCAATTCCAATCTTTCTGGACCAAAGTCGATGGCTTCACGCAAGTGGTGCAGGATGCGTGGACCTCACACCAATGGGAACCAAACCCCTTCAAGAGGCTTGACGCGAAACTGCGAGCCGTGGCAAAAAGGCTCTCCTCCTGGAGCTCCAAGTTCATCAAAAACGTCAAGATGCAGATCCTCCTAGCGACTGAATTGATCCTTCATTTCGATGTTGCTATGGAGAGTAGGGATATCTCTCCTGAGGAGCGCGGGCTTCGGTGTTTGCTCAAGAAGAAGCTCCTTGGGTTGGCCTCCCTTGAAAGAACGCTGGCGTGACAGCGGTCACGGATCCTCTGGCTTCGGGAAGGGGATGCCTGCACACGCTTCTTCCCCACCCATGCGAGCCACCGCAGATGGAAGAACTTTATCAGTCACCTTCTGGTTGACAATGTCCGGATTTCGGACCATGCAGACAAGGCGGAGGCCGTGGATACTTTCTTTGAGGCCCTGTTGGGTGTGGCAGAAGATCGCCCCTTCTCCCTGGATCTGGACTTCCTTGGCATGCAACCGGTGGACCTCCAACAAATTGATGGAGTCTTCACTGAGGAGGAGGTCTTGATGTCCATCAAGAGCATGCCATTGGACAAGTGCCCTGGTCCTGATGGCTTCTCGGGCCGTTTCTTTGTCTCTTGCTGGAACATCATCAAGAATGATGTCATGGACGCCTTCCACTCGCTCTCTCGCCTAGACTGTCATGGATTTGGTGCGGTGAACAGTGCGTTGGTCACGCTACTTCCCAAGAAGCCGGGTGCGGAAGAGGTACGGGATTACCGGCCCATCAGCCTAATCCACGGGATTGCCAAGTGGGTGGCCAAGGTGATTGCTAACCGTGTGGCACCTGTCTTGCCACAATTGGTGGGAGTACACCAAAGCGCCTTTGTGCGTGGACAATGCCTGTATGACAACTTCATGATGGTGCAGGGAACAACCCGTAAGCTACACACCACTAAGACCCCGGCCGTGCTCCTCAAGCTAGATATCACAAAGGCTTTTGATACGGTGGACTGGGCCTTCCTGCTGGAAGTGCTCAAGAGGTTGGGCTTCGGGGAGCGCCTCGTTGTTTGTATCTATGTGCTATTATCCACTGCCTCCACGCGTATCTTGATGAATGGGAGCCCTGGGGCGAAGGTGGCCAACAGGCGGTGGTTGAGGCAAGACGACCCGCTCTCCCCACAACTGTTTATCCTAGCTATGGAGGTTTTCCACCTTATGGTAGTCAAAGCCGAAGAGCAAGGGCTACTTACCAGACTGGCAGCAACGGGTCTCCAGCACCGCACATCAATCTATGCAGATGATGTGGTCACCTTTCTAAGACCTTCGGCCATGGACTTCCAGGTGATCTCCGGGATCATCGAGGATTTTGGGTTGGCCTCGGGCCTCCAGACAATTTTTGCCAAGTGCTCGGCCAACTTGATCAGATGTTCAGAAGAGGACGGAAGCCTGGTGACCCGGGAACTTCACTTCCCCACCATGCATTTCCTGCTTCGCTACCTAGGGATGCCTCTATCCTTGCGGAGGCCTTCGGCAGCGCATCTCCAAGCCCTAGTAGATGCGGTAGCTGCCAAGCTACCATTGTGGAAGGCGTCCATGCTCACCCGAGGAGGACGACTTGAGCTGGTAAAGACAACACTGTCAGCCATACCGATCTTCGCCATGATGTCCCTGGACATCCCCATAGAGATCATTGTCGCCATCGAGAAGATCTTTCGCGGCTTCCTCTGGAAGAGGAGGAAAGATCTTCACGGTGGACACTGCCTAGTCACGTGGGATAGAGTGTGCATGCCTAAGGAGTTTGGGGGGCTTGGCATCCCCAACCTACGCCTCATGAATGTTGCTCTTTGGGCCAGATGGTTGTGGTTGAGTCGGGTTGAAATGGAGAAACCCTGGCAGAACCTCGACATCCGAGTACCTGAGCTGGCGAGGCAGCTTTTTGAGGCAGCCACCTGCTCTGTGCTTGGAGACGGAGCTACAACTCTCTTCTAGACAGACAAGTGGCTGCCATGTGGGCGGATCCGAGACATCGCGCCAAACATTTTCGCTATGCTTCCGGCAGGGGCGATCGCCACGCGCAAGGTACGCGAGGGCCTGGCAGGAGGCTGGCTACATGATGTCCCCCAGGATCTAGGAGCTGCAGCCATCAGGGAACTCCTCGAGGTGGCCGATCGGATTGAGGCGATCACTTTAGCAGAGGGGACCCCAGACATCCTCAGGTGGAATTGGGATCCAAGCAATTGCTACACCGCTCGCTCCTTCTACCAGGCCTTATTTGCTGGGCGGACTTCGATGGCCAGGGCCTTGCAGATCTGGCATTCCCGCGCCCCTGCCAGCTGTAAAATCTCGCTCTGGCTGGCCATCAGGAACAGGTGTTGGACGACCGAAAGACTCAAACGGTGTGGCTTGCAGCATCCGGCAGCCTGCCCCTTCTATGACCAATGTGAAGATACCATCGACCACCTGCTGCTGGGATGCGTGCTTGCGCGTGAAGTATGGGCGACCTGCCTACGCTGGTGGAAGAAAAGTCATTGGATGCCGAGCCAAGACTCCAAGCTGGTGCCATGGCTTCAGAGTAAGCGGGGTGGCAAGGGCCGAGACCGTGATCTTTGGACCAGGATTGCCCTCGTTTGTTGGACGCTCTGGCGCCACAGGAATGATGTGGTCTTCGAAGGGGCCAACCCATCCCCTGGCGAGATCATCCGCAAGATCTCCGCTGATGCCGAGCTGTGGAGGACGGCAGGGCTCCTCTGGGACTGTCTGAGCCAAGTGGACAGGCGGAGGTGTCGCGAGTGATTAGTTAGAGTGTGAGTGCTGCCTCTAAGGCGGCATGGAGTTGCGTTGGTGGCGCATGTGCCGCAATGCGTTGTAACCCCTGGCCTCTTGGCCTTTTCTTCTATGAAAAAGATACGTCTCCCAGGACGTATCCTTGAAAAAGAATGTGTGTAGTTCCTCTTTCAGAGAGATGGCTATCTAGTTTGGTCATGAAGCCATGCAAACCTCCAAAGGTCCTCGTGTCACGGTCTCACGAACATCACTCTCCTCAATGTGCTCACGCCAGATTGCAACTCTTTTTCACTAGGGCCCATTGCTCCAGTTTGATTCTTTGCAGGTTTGTTATTGTCTCTACTGCGTATATACGTGCCTACTGTCTGCAGTGCTAACTAACTACTCGCTCTGTTGCAATATCAGCAAGGAAACCTAGTTCGTTGACATATCTACAGAACTTGCCGCCTATATCGTGAACTGGGGTTAGAGGATTAAAGCCTTGTCTTGTTTCAAAAAAAAATA
Source organism: Avena sativa (assembly GCA_916181665.1). Lineage (NCBI taxonomy): Eukaryota > Viridiplantae > Streptophyta > Magnoliopsida > Poales > Poaceae > Avena > Avena sativa. Next base: position 568,025,252 of record OV702291.1, read on the forward strand.
TTAAAGCCTTGTCAGAACTGTACAATAGCTGAAACTGACTTGCTCAAACCTTGTGTATCAACTTATATATCTCAAGATAGGGACATAGGCTACTTGGAGTAGTCTGGCCCATCAAGTCACCCTCAACCTTAGAAGTCGATGTCAGTTAGGATGTGGCAGAAACTCCCAGCAGCAGCAGCAGGTAGCAGTCAACACCTAGATAGATATCAACATGTAATCTAACACAAGAATATCCACGATTTCCGTCTCGGGACACTTACCATCAGTACAAGTCAGCAGGCCAAATTAGACTAGCTTTTTCCTGTCGACCTGTCTTTCCAGAAAAAAGCTTTTCTGGGTACTCCACGTTTCATGTTCCTTGTTGCACTCTCGATGATTTTTTAATTTTTGTGCAGAAACTTTCTCATGAACTTCATTTCCAATTAGAGCACGGCTTCGATCGTCCAACCTACACGCTTCTGCCGTATGGTCAAATAATATCGGGTGTCCTTTCTGCATCTCATCATTGGACCAAAGCTTTCTTTCAGAAGAGAAGGGTTAACTTTCCGCTCTCTACGATCGGTGCAGCCAATTTCCGAGATGTGTACCACTGCATTTGTTTTGTTTGTCCTTATATGTTACTAAAATACTAGTAGCCTGTAAATAACAGATTAAAACAATAGAGATTAAGTTACCGGGTGATCATTGTCTATGGCCCCGCGGATCATAGGAGGTCCCCGGAGTTTTTGCTGGAACTCAAGTCTAAGGTGGAGCGAGCCCGGACTCCCAGTCATGGTGGCCGGGGATTTCAAACTCATTGGCTACATCGAAGACAAGAGCTCAGCTAACGTGGACCTCCGTAGGATGTAGTTATTTAACGACTGCATCATCGACCTCGCCCTGAGAGAGATCTCGCGTGTGGGAGCTAGGTATATGTGGACCAACAAACAGCTGGACCCGATTCGCAATGTCCTGGACCGGGTGTTTGTCTCGATGGATTGGGAACTCGCCTATCCCCCGTGCTCCCTTCGTGCGGTTACCAGGGTGGGCTCAGATCACACCCCCATTCTCCTGTCGACAGGAGGAGGAGACACACCTCGACTGAACCGCTTCCACTTTGAGACCTTCTGGCTATCACAACCTAGTTTCGTGGAGGCGGTTCACGACAGGTGGGTGGTGGCTACGGCTACACCTCCATGCGTTTACTGTGCGGTGGATATCTGGCACCACCGTGCCAAATCCGCGCGCCAGTTTATGAGGGGGTGGGGGGGACGAATCTGGTACATTATGTGTTGATCTGTGAGGTAGTCTAGAGATAGTAATAAGTTGTCAGGGATGATAGCCACCGGGTGTTACATTATGATCCGTACACATCTTGTACATGTTCTCTTCTTAACACCAACCTCGCCATATAATGAATTGCATGTTTATGAGTGATGTGACGTTATGCATCCGGATGTTTTCACACCCGTGCTCATCTTAATTTAATTGCTTGTGCAAGTTGGCTATCCAAAGCAATAATTGTGGATGTACTTTTGTCTCATCACTCTTTCGGGACTTCATGTGGATTTCGTATCAAACCAATCTACTCCCTCTGTTTTAAAATATAAGATATTTTAACTTTATGAAAAAAGTGTATCTAGATTTTTTTTAAAACTTACACACTAAAAAAGTCTAGATATATTTCTTTTACAAAGCTAAAACATCTTATATTTTAAAACGGAGGGAGTACTTTCTATTACCCCATGGCCCACACTAACCCTATCCTTCCACTACCTCGGCAGCAACCTCCTCTGCTCTCGCCCAACGCCGCCAGGAAGTTATCTCTCTACTATCACCCCAAGCCCCATGTAGTCATGTAGTACACAAACCAAATTAACAGGTTCAAGAGTGAGGGTGGTAGCAATTTTGGAATGGATTAGTTGCAAATCCAACTCAACTCATCGTATCTCCATAAAAAAATTGATATGTACACCTCCTCCCTACAAATTCAATCGCATCTTCATGTATGGGAGATTATATCCGGCCAGCAATTAGGCACATGTGCGTGCACATCACGAGAAGCGTCGTTGTTGTCTTCAGAGATCAATTTGATTTTAGCATTTTTATTTTTATGCCTTCGATTTGTTAGTTGTACTTAGTTTTTTTTCAGTCACTTAGTTTTTCCTCACTTTTGCTCATCTTCTCGTACAAAACTCTCATATGGTCTGAAACTCTCCGTTCGTCAGCCTTGTCGTTACATGCTGATAAGTGGGGCCACGTTCAGTCGGGTCCTGTAGTGGACCCTCGTCGTTACGTGCTGACGAGTATGGCCATTTTCTGTCGGGTCCCGTAGTGTACCCTTGCCGTTACATGCTGACAAGTGGGGCCTGTTCAGTCGATTCCCATAGTGGACACCGCTCTCAACTTATCCAGATCAGCATCAGACCCACAGCTTATCCATGTGAGCGACGAACCCACAGCTTATCCACGTGAGCGTCGGACCCACATCTTACCCAGGTTGGCGTTGCAAGATGGACCCCGAGCCAGCCCCGCGCCCGCGCCCATGCGGTTGCTTCATTTGCATATAGTGAAATATAATGCATACGAAAATTATACACCTTTGAACTCTTTTAAATCGCACTTAAGACATGATAATGTTGTGCTAATAAAATCTTGATCATTTATCATTTTCATGGAGTAAAATATAATGCATAAACTTGCGTATACAAAAATTATACACCTTTGAACTCTTTTAAATCGCACTTAATACATGATAATGTTGTGCTAAGAAAATCTTGAGAGATTATCATTTTCATAGAGTGGAATGTAATGGAAAAACTTGCATATACGAAAATTATACACATTTGAACTCTTTGAAATCGTACTTAATACGTGATAATGATGTGCTAACAAAATTTTGAGAGATTATTATTTTTATAGAGTGAAATGTAATGCATAAACTTGCATATACGAAGTTTATACACGTTTGAACTCTTTGAAGTCGCACTTAATACATGATAATGTTGTACTAAGAAAATCTTGGGAGATTATTATTTTCATAGAGTGGAATGTAATGCATAAATTTGCATATACGAAAATTATACACCTTTGGACTCTTTGAAATCACACTTAATACGTGATAATGTTGTGCTAAGAAAATCTTGAGAGATTATCATTTTCCTGTAGTGGAATGTAATACATAAACTGGCATATATGAAAATTATACACCTTTGGACTCTTTGAAATCACGCTTAGTTCATGATAATGTTGTGCTAATAAAATTCTAATTATTTATCATTTCCATGGAGTGAAATATAATGCATAAAATTGCGTAAACGAAAATTTTAAACCTTTGAACACTGTGAAATCGCACTTAATAACGAGATAATGATGAGCTAGCAAAATTTTTAGATATTATTATTTTCTCCCCCCATTTTCATAGAGTGGAATGTAATGCATAAACTTGCATATACGAAAATTATACATATTTGAACTCTTTGAAATCGCACTTAATACGTGATAATATTGTGCTAAGAAAATCTTGAGAGATTATCATTTTCATAGAGTGGAATGTAATGCACAAATTATACACCTTCGAACATGTTCCCTTCAAATTATATTCAAGTTTATTTGTTTATAGATTTAAAGTACAGGTGGCAAACTTGTTATTTTGCATTGATAGAGGGGCGCCCCCCGAAAGATATAGGGGTTATCTTGTCCGCTAGATCATAGAGGATCAACGGTTGGTAGGCACGATCCGCGTGACAACTGTCTCAACCAATCAAAGCGTAGCGATGAGCACATGTGCGAGAGATTGATACTAAGAGAGGGGAAAAGTGAGTAGCACTTAAGAACCAAGGGCAAAACTGAGTAGAACTTAAAAACCAAGGATAAGACTAACAAATGGATTCAAATATAAAATAGAAAAAGATTTAAAAAATGGAAAATGCGTCTTTTTTTCAATAAAATACATCTTGGCATACATCAAACTATTTGCAATTCAAATATACACCAGTTTAACAATTATTGCCTCATTCAGAGAAACTATGTTTTGGGGAGGAATGTTTTGGAAAGAGGTTTGACTAGAAAGCCATGAACCTTCAAAGATAGTAGGTGATTTGAGAAGTGGTGATTTAGGTTAAAACTTGGTTTATATACATTTCTTATGGTGGCAGGTCACATAATAAGACTCCCTGGATAGATGCCACTATGTTTTGCTTTTTTTTGATTTGTTGTGCATAAAATGACTCAATTAGCTAGCTAAAACCTATTCGTTGACTCTCTGTTGACCAACCACCGAAGGGTAAAACTGAGTATATTGCACATGGAAGTGTTAGTACTGGAGGGAAAAACCGAGTACAATCAAACTGTTAGTGTTACACTCGAGAGAAAAACTGAGCACAACTAAGTCGCCAGGGTTAGACACGAGGGAAAAAACGTGACTCACGGTACACGTGTGCAATGCATGGGGCGGTAGCGGACACATGTGGCCATGCACGGTGCAGTGGCGTACGCGGTTACACGGTGCACGGTAGTGCAACGAAACATCGCTTCCCTTCTTCTTTAATAGACGCCTCCTCACTCTCACCCTCTCACTCAACCGTCTCCACTGTCCCATCACCTTCTGCAAACCCCAAGAAAACTCCAACCACGTCGGTGATAGAGAAGAATAACACGGTGGCCATCGGCGCCTCCAAGGCCGCCGGTGAGGAGGCCCCCGTCCACGTACAAGCCCCCGTCCTCGTCCCCACATCCGCCATAGCCACCGGCGAGGAGGCCCCCACCAGTATCAGGCAGATCCCGCTCAGCTGGGACCCCTACGAGGATGTTGACTACATAAGGCCGGAGAACCCCTACGACACTAGCATCACCGACTCATGGTCAGAGGTAACCAGGGTTTTATCCCCTTCTCTTGTTCTTCCCCCGTTCCCATCGTTGGATGCTAGATCGTATATTATTAGGGCTCGGCTGTTCGTATTTTTATAGTAGCTAATCCTCTTGTGTTAGATCTCGTATTTCGATGAATCCCCATGTTCGTATTTGAACCCCCTATTCGTAGTTGAAATCAGTATTCGATTTGGTTTGATATTTGGGGAATAATCAGGAGAACTCAATCGGTTAATTTATGCAAATAATCAATCCCGATAATCAAAGTATCTCAATCATGTCCTTATTGCACTCTACTGTTTTTTCCAACAGAAGGATAGCAGCGATGTCCGCAGTGACACCAAGTCCAAGGACACCAAGTCTCGTCATGTGATGACGAGCTGAAGTCCGGCCAGTACAACAACTTCTTCACCGGTGACGTGTACAGGTGCCCCTTCTGCCCCACTAGGAGGCTCCACGCCACGGACTTCAACTCCCTCGTGAAGCATGCCGAGGACGTGAGGACCTGCGGCGAGTCCGTGAACATCCACGGCTTCATAGCCAAGCACCAGGCGCTCGTTCTTCACCTCCGCAACCTCCATAAGATGGCTATCGAGGAGGGTCGCATGCCCCCGATCAAGCCCAAGGCGCCCAAGGTCAAGGAACTGGGCAGCAAGAAGTGGAGGAGGCGCCAGAGGGAGGAGGCAGAGGCCCTCCTAGCAGAGGCCATGAGGGCCATTGATCTGTTGTTGTTGCTGCTGCTAAAAAACAGTTTCTTTTGTCTTGTCTATGTTGAACTTGTCCGCTGCTGCTGCTGAGCAGCCTAATTGTTGAACCTCGTTAAGTACAATACTATATAACCTATATTAGCTGCTTTATCTACATCTGCTCTGTTTACTGAATTTATTTATAGTGCTGGTTAGATTTGCTGCTCTAGATTTACTACCAGATTAGAGAAAAACGAGGGCAAAAGGAACCGTGAATGAAAAGAGAAGCTGCTCTAGATTCGCTACCTTTTTGAGCAAAAATAACACAACTATTAACGAGAGAGAGGACAAGACGCTCTTAAAAAGACCAATCATAAAAATAACAAAAAAGAAAACTTCCAATTTAGACGACAGGACGCACGTAACTGAGGACCCACAAGTATAGGGGGTGTATCGCAGTATTTTCGATAAGTAAGAGTGTCGAACCCAACGAGGAGCAGAAGGTGCTGGCTAGTGGTATGGATCAGGAATTCTCAGCAAATACTTAGCAAATGGATTTTTAGCGGTTTTTGATAAAGCAAGTAAACAAAGTACGAATAAATAAAAGACAATAAGAATAGATGCAGCAAGTGGCCCAATCCTTTATGCAGCAAAGGACAAGCCGGCTGTATTATTTAAGATGACCAAACGTTCTCGAGAACATATGAGACGACTGTCAAGTGCTTTCGCTTCATATAGTTGATTAATCTTCTTTAGCTTGCGTGGGTGAACTGTGCTAATGTACCGACCTTCCTAGGACTAATACATACTTGTGATTATACCCCTTGTAAATATCCATAACTACAAGAAAATAATTAAGGTAGAAACATAACCACAGCTTTAAACTCTAAGACCCTTACGTCCCTTGTGTAATGGTTTCCTAACGGGGGTTCAAGTTTCTGTCACTCCGTCAACCCCTATGATTAGTAGCCAATGCATTCCCCTAGACCCATATAGGTGAAGTGTCATGTAGTCGACGTTCACATGACACCACTAGAAGAAGTACACCACAACTTAAATATCAAACTATTGAATCTTTCTCAACACAATTCCACTACTAACAACATGACTTCTCCCATATCCTCAAGAACAAAATGAACTACTCACAAGACATCATATGGATCATGATCAGAGATGGAATAATGAAGTATAACAATCTGAATATAAACAATAATTCAATGGTTCACTCAATAGCATCAACTACAGAGAGTAATCAACACCGAGAAAGTTTCCCCTATGAACTATGCAAAAGTTCAACGCAATTGTTACAGCAATATGGAGATGGTGATGAGGGTGCTGATGGTGATGATGATGGTGATGATGATGATGATGATCCCGATGAAGTCCAGCTTGATGGTGGTGTTGATGGCGACGATCACCCCTCTCCGGGAAGGAATTCCCCCGGCAGAAATCTATCTGCCGGAGAGATCTTTCTCTCTCGGTGTTTTTCGTCCCGCAGAGGCGGCGAAATCTTTCTGTAGTCGCTCCCCGAGCCTTAGGGTTTCGGGAGGATAATATACGCCAGAGGGGAGTGCCAGGGGTGGACCAAGGCGACCACACCACCTGGTGGCGCGGCCTAGGCTGGCCCGCGCCAGGAGGTGGTGTGGGCCCCTGTGGCCCATCTCCAGCCCCTCCTCCTGGCTTCCTTCGTCTTCTGGAAAAATAGGATTTTCCATGTATTTTCCCGGATTTTCTAATCTTCGCGAATTTTGCCTCCAAGCAGCACATTTTCCATCAGAATCCTGGCTGCAGCGGTTCATGCTCCAAAAGTCATCAACCATGCAAAAACAGATGAAATAACATAAGTATCACCTCTCAATACTAAATATATCAATAAATAACAGTGAATTATGACATAGAATAGTGATGCAAAATGGACGTATCAGTAACCACCAAACGCGCCCCACATGGTCCCACACCACGTCCCCCATAATCAGCGAGAGATGGATGGCTGGTCCGCTGTGTATCCTGGCCCCACCTGTCAGCTTGTAATGGTCGAGGCGACGTAACGTAACGCTCAACACACGACCCGTCCCAACACGGTCCCACCTGTCAGCATGTAACGGTCAAGCCTTTGACCTGACGACATCCCCCGTTCGAGCGCATGTGAGGGTTTCAGAATGAAGGGAGGGCAAAAGTGAGGAAAAACTAAGCGGCTGGGGAAAACTAAGTACAACTAACAAATCAGGGTACGAAAATAGAAATTCCTTTGATTTTATGGTACCGGGTTGAGCCGTGTTTATGGCGAGGTTGAGGGAGGACGTGCGAACCTGGCCTCGAGGGCGCATCCCGCACACCGTCTCGATGCGAGGACGCTCTAGCACATGGCGGGTGGGCCGGATGCGAGCTACGGGCGTGGCCGACGTAAAAGGGCATGCGAACGCTCAATATGCATGGATAGAGCAACTCCAACACACGAGCTAAAGCCGCGTCCACGCGCTAAAAACTAAAAATTTCCCGCGCCGCGCCCTCCAAGAGGCCCTATATCTTCCCACGCGCGGGAAAAACTTTACCAGGCGCCCAGTTCCGCGCGCTTGTTTTGACACACAGCTCAGCGCGCACTCGTTAAATGGAGCGCAACGCGTGAAACCAACTGCCACTTCCTCTTCCACGCGCGCAGGAAAAATCCCCTCCTCTCCCGCCTCACTGCCGACGCGCCCGCCGCCGCCACCGCTTTCACCGACGCTATGCCGCCACGCCGGGGAAGTTCCGGGTACCGCAACGTACGCGCGCGTCCGACCGGCACCTTCTACGCCGTGATACGGACCGGCGACGAGCACATCACACTCGGCACCTTCGACACCGCGCACGAGGCTGCCCATGCCTACGATGTCGTGGCGTGGCGGCCCGGCCACCCACGCGCATCGATGAACTTCCAGGACGCCTGGACGCGCGAGCAGGCGGAGGCGCTAAACGAAGCGCCGCCTGCTCATCATCGAGCGCGAAGAGCGCCTGCGCCAGAAGTGGCGCCGCCGCTTCCCCGAAGACGTCGCGGCGCAGTGCAAACACGATGCGGAGCAGACCGCGGCCAAGGCGGCGGCGAGGGTGGCGAAGCACCAGGAACGCCACGACCGCTGGGTGGACAAGGCGCGGAGGCGCGTTGGGACGACAACTGGTCGTCGACGCCGGTGTCCGACACAACACCGGTCTTGTCCGACAACGACTACATGTAAATCTTCACTTCGGACTAGATCGTAGTACTAGTTGCTAGTAATTTCTCGTAGTAGTAGATTCTAGTATTAGGAGTAAGTTCTAGTATTTTCTCACACAATGTATGTTTTTTAATGTTCTATGCAATATATTTTTACTTTAATTTTTAGATCTTTATTCTGTCATATTGATTGTAAAATCTTCATTGCATGCGCTCTAATTTAGCGCGCATGTTGAAAGGTTTGGACTGTAAATTTAGAGCGCTTGTTTTTACGCCTCTATCGGAGGAGATTCGCGCGTGGCGGGTTCGCGCGCTGCATACGTGTTTTACAGCGGCAAATTTTTTCGCGTCTATTGGAATTCTTTGTTCTTAGAATCTCATCGAGTGGCACTGCGCCGCAACACATCAGGCTCATGCATAGTCAGGCCGGCCAGCTGTTTGCTTTGTTGCTAGTCGAAGTCCAAGTCCAGTGCGGCAGTCGTGGAAGTCGGGCTTGGGGCTCGTGTGAAATCTGGTACTCATAGGGCGGAGTTCCATGGGCTGCATCACCAAAGAATGCATCCATTGGACAAACTTCTCCCGCGGATGTGACCCTCGAGCCAAAAGACACCAACGGCGAGCTCCCACCCATTGGCACATGGAATATCATGGTGCCAATGGCGATGAATTTCTCCTACGACTCGGGACCTCCAAGCGAGAGGAAACCAACGACGAGCTCCCACCCATCGGGTCAGAGAATACCATCGTGTCGGTGGCGCCATTGGATGTCCTGGCATCGCGGCCCCGGCGTTCAAAAACACGTACGCGGTCATGGCGACATCCAATTCGAGTTGCACGTCACCTCCTCCCTTTGATCATCTAGCTCTTCTCATCTAGTCTCGTCGACTTTGCTTCCGTCTTCCATGGTCGCGGCATGGTTCTTGCTCGTCGGAACGTCTGATTTTGATCGTAAGCTTCTCCGATCAATTTTATGCAGGGAAATCGATGCTCCAATATTTGTTGGCTTAGAGAATGGTGGTGGAGGACACGTGGGGGAATGCTAAAAAAAACCATATAAGCTCTTCCCCCCAAAAAATCTTCACAGACTGCTTGAGAAGGGGGTGGGGGCAGTGGCTCTCCTGTGGTAGGCAAGAATAGGCCAACTAAGATCTAATCCGGATACTCGAGTTTTGATAGGTCCTTTGTCTTGCACATTCACGATCTCTTGGTCCTAGATAGTAACTATCTTTGAGATTCATTATTCTGCAAAGTTGCTTCTCCTGTCCGACGCTTGTTGGTTTCTCTTCCGGTTTTGGGAGATGGAAGACCGACTCTGAAGGTAAACGTACAAAGGAAGCAATCGAATTTAGTTGACGTTTGTTTTCCAACTCTTGTGGAGGAAGTTTTTAATTGACGACAAAGCGGTGTCGTAGTTTGTAAGTGTATTACATATGTTATTATTGGCATGGATTTGGTTTCCTTGACCTTTATGTCTCATTATCAACTCCAGTCGGTTCGGCCAAAACAAATTTAGGGAAGAACGTGGTCTGGTCCGGATCAGACTCCTATGAATCAACTTGTGTGGCACGAAATTAGGGACGTGATGGACGAAAAGCAAAGAAACGCTGCCAGTGGCTTGGCTAGTAATACGTTGCTTGGTGGGAGGGTAAATTGGTCCAACAATTTGTTGGACAAACAAGAAGCCTTGTTTACTTTATTTTATTATATATATTAGGTATAGATAAGCTAGATAGATAGTGAGAATTGTATATAATATTGCATCCTAATATAGACATGTACTCTTTATCTACAAAATAAGATGTTCATATATTTTAGTCCGCACCGATGGACATACTAGTCTTTTTCCCTATCATTTTGGTAACACAATAATAGATCGATAGTTATATTTATATACCTTTTAGAAATAACTTGGGTGCATACGATTGATTATGTAGAAAATTAGATCCTATGGTGCATTCTTAGTTTGGAGTATCGACTATGAGAGATGACTATAGAGAAGGCAAGCCTTTCCTGTTTGTCTGTCTTCAAACTTACCAAATCATCCTATGCGTTGCTAGCTCTGGCTCGCTGCTGCTGTGTACGCAAGATCCTTTTTCATTCTTTATTATTAGAAAAAAAAACTATAACGTACCTATAGGTGCACTTCTTTGCCTGGAAGCTGGATGCGCATGCGGAGAGTAGCTCATAAGTCACATGCATGCGTACTGTAGTCTGTAGCGACATTAGGCTAGCTATGATCATATGAGGAGCCGATCGAGGAGGGACCTCGAACCCGATCATATATCTAGCCCGTTTTCCCTTTCCGACCTGTCCGCCTTGCCTCTACAGTAGCAGCACCGACGCGCGCACGTCGCCGGCCGGAGCAGATCGATCGGTGCATCGTGCCGCGCGCGAGGTCAGGCCCCGGCCGGCACGACAACTGCGTAACGCCAAACCACTGGGTTTGTCCCTTGGCGTCGTAGCTGAGTCAGCCTGGCATGCATGCATGCATTCGGAGCCAGGGTAGCGTACTCCGGCCGATCCCGAAAGCGCCGTCGTTACAAGCACGTCACGTCGGCGGTGCCACTGTGCCGCTCCCGTCTTTCTGGCGCCGGCAGCGCAACGATGCCTGGCATGGCTGGTCGGCACTGTTCGCGCGGGGTGAGCGGATCGTGCGCGTCGTCGGAGTGCGCTCGCGAGCGGCGGCCCGTGGCACGCACGTACGTGCAGCCGGGGACCGGTCGACCGGCGGGGCAGGGCAGGGCATGCATGCACATAGGGTTTAAAGCTGTTACGTATGGCATGCACTGGATCACTGTCGCCAACCGTGGTACGGGGCCACAGGGGAAAGCGCACGGGATGACTGTGTCGTCTGTTAGGGAGTCTGAACCGATGCACCGACCTAACATGCGTCGTCTCTGTTTATTTTATTACGTGGAGCGCACGTACACTGACGAGAGATGTCTGGGTGGTGCGCTGCGGGCCGGAGTAGGTTCGTAGTACCGTCTGTGCACTTGATCTCTCTAACTTCGACAGCGGATGTACTTGGACGTGGTGTTTTGTGGTCCATTTGCATGCATGAGCTTAGCCCGGCGCTTAACACAGAGGAAGGGATCACACGATCTTGATTGCTGCCGGTCTCTGAACACGGGCAGGAACATAACCTCTCGCCTCTGCGACTGCTCACGGGGGACACGGAGATGCATCCAAGCTTTGCAAATGATAAGCCTGGCCGGTCCTAACGGAAAAAACAGAGGGACACATGCGTGCGTGGCCATCCACGGACGAATAATAGCACGCATAAAGCATCCGACCATCACTGCGCGAAGATACGCACACGACAAATATATACCCTATAGACACGTGACGTGCGCGCGTACTTTTTTACCCGCCCCGATCGAGATCGACTTCTCTTTCAGCATTCATCGGCATGCATGACGCAGCTACTGCAGCTACTGATGCACGCGTCCGGATGCGGAACGGTGGGTTTCGATAGATGTATCTCACCACACCGAGTAAATAAGATGGTGCTAGGACGGGTTTCTAGGCGAGAGTGGGGACGAGAATTAGGACGAAATTGCGAAATTACCGCGGTGGTGATCGTATTCAGATGTGCATCAGCGGTGGTGGCCGAGGCCAAGTCTTATCGTCATTCCTTAGCCTCTACTTATACAGCTCAGCTCCAATGAGCGATGTGTGTCGCTGTATCAGTCGCGGTAGCGGGCCGGCCTTTGTCTTGGACGGATGTTGCGACGAGGTTGTCGTGGGCTGCTACTTGGGCTGTCAGTTGGGTAGCTCACAGAACTGAGATCCTAGGGCGCGATAGAATCCCACAAGCAGAATGTCATGCGATAAGGGTATACTTTCTGGCACACGGGCTAACTGAGCCCATCCTGCGTTTAACGAGGCAATCTCCAAGGCTGCATGCAACAACAACAGTGCGCTATCTTTGTTCCTAATTTACATCAACCTTTTACCATTCGTGTTGAGTGCTAATTCTAAGTAGTCTAAATATTCGTATGCTTAAACGGATGTACGATCACCTTTGACTTTGACAATAAGAATATTATTAAGTCGGCATAACAAGTTAGATGTCCACACACACCGGTACGTACAAATGTGTACATTGGCTGAAAGAGACGTGTCTTTGGTTTATACTGGGTGAGAATGTGAGATACATGTCTCTGTACTCAAGTTCTCTGTTCTCTAGTAAGATGTTTTGACAAAATAAATTACTGTAGCAGTTTAATCTGATATCTTATGCTCCATCCGTTCGGAAATATAAGATGTTTTAGCTTTGTGGAATGAATATATGTAGACCCTTTTAGTGTATAGGTTCACTTCGAACCTTTATGAACTTATAGACTATAGACTAGAAGACGTGTAGATATATTCGATTCATAAAAGTAAAATATTTCTAAACGGAGAGAGTACTCTTTTCACTGTGCAAGGTCACGGATGTAGACGTTACACCTTTGGCACAAACCACGACCACCGGGCGGGCCACGCAACAGAGGTATATGGAGCGAGGGACTCAGCTCGTGACGCATGTGGGAGGGTTTTGGACGATTCTCACGAGGACGACGGAGGGCTTGGCCTCGTGCGCGCGCACTCCCGCTTGTAAGGATGCATGTCTTGCTGGAACTGGGTAATCGACAGCCTACTGCAGGGAATATCGACTACAGAGAAAAACTCCGTGAGCACGCACGTACGTGGGGTACATCTACAAAGAAATCAGACAGGCCAGATCGATCGCGGAGCGGCCTTTTGGGGGGCTATATGGTTCACGGGCGGCTCCAAACCCTAGTCTTCCCGGCCCCACTAATCATCACCGCATTGGAATGAAAGATTCCTTCGGATGTACTACGACCATGTATGGTAACGATGAGAAATGGTGTCATATGTTTCTATTCTCTCCGTTTCAAAACATAAGATGTTTTAATTTGTGAAAAGAGTGTATTTAGACTTCTTTTAGTGTGTAGATTCATCTAGGTTTAGAGTGAACCTACACACTAAAAGGGGTCAGGTACACTCTATTCACAAAGCTAAAATATCTTATATTTTGAAACGGCGGGAGTACCTATGTACTATCTCCGTGTACTTCCAACCTTTGTACTAATTCAAACTTAACATAAATTGATCAACTTTATAAAAGACATAGTAGCATTTATGACACTTAATTAGTAATAAAGTATTAGATCTCTTTTTAGATATAGATTCATGATATACCAATTTAATTATATATATATTGCTACATTTGTCTATAAAATCGGTCAAATTTTAAAAAGATGACTCAAAACAAAACTTAGAAGTACACTTATTTGCGAACGGCAGAGAAATCTACCACTGGCTTTCCGGACGCAGGGCGAATGCACACAATAGTAGAAAACAGACCTTTGATCCAGGGGTATTAGCCCTAGTTTTGCTACAAACCGGGACTAATGCCCCTGTCCAACGGCTAGAACTGGCCCCAGGGGGGTGGCAGACACTAGCCCCGGTTCGAACGGGACCTTTAGCCCCGGGTCGTGTAATAAACCGGGGCTAAAGGGTTTCGGGCAGGCCGGGTCGGGCGTCAGACCCTTTAGTCCCGGTTTGTTATACGACCCGGGGCTAAAGGTGGACCTTTAGCCCCGGTTCTAGACACGAACCGGGCCTAAAGGTGTGGCTATATCTTCTTTCCTTGCCCGAACCACCATTCAAGCTGGTGACTCTCCTCTGTCTCTCTTTCTTGCTTCAAGCTCGAGTTCATGCCCTTTTTTTCCTCAAGATTTGTCTAGATTTTGTGGTGCCCCATCTATCCAAAGGTTCTAAAAGGTGAGCAACTTCATCCTTTGAACTCTCATTGCTATATTAGCTCATTTCATGCTCTATCTTATAGATGGATTTGTGGATTTAGTTTGGTAGTAATTTTTGCAGTGATAGCATAAGATCGATGTTTAGATTCTATCTATCTTGTATTAATGTAAGGAACTCTAAGGTAAATATCACAATATGTGGATTCTATCAATATATATCTTGTTTTGGCACATAGAGTCTCGAAAATTGATTTTAGAAGCACACACATGCGTGAGTTCATCATTCTAACTAACTAGCTAGGCAAAATATCCTTCTTCGTCTACCTGCGTTCAACAAACTGAAAATTTTGTAACAAAGATAGGGTTAATTCATAAAAGCTTGATAAGAAGACATCACAATTCACATATTAGGGAGTGCCTCTATGGTGAGCTCCTCGAAGATGTCTGAGGACGGGATCCTAAGACATGTTCGAGAAGCTCTGCCGTAGTGGTTTCCCTGCTCTCCCACACCATCTTTCGGTTTATATCTTCTCTAGCTAAATCAGTATGCTGGTGGAGCTAACTAATTTCACATATTAGAGAGTGCCTCTACGGCGAGCTCCTCGAAGATGTCTGAGGACGAGGTCCTAAGACATCTTCGAGAAGCTCCGCCGTAGTGGTGTCCCTGGTCTCGCACACCATCTTGCAGTTCTTTACAAGAATGCATACCTATTTATAGATTAAGCAGCACAACATAGTGTCGGGCACTGATGACATAATGTCGACACACTCACGCTGGCATAGTGTTACCACCCACCCAAAATAGTGTCGGCATTTAATTTACTGGCTTAGTGCTGCCCACTGAGGACATAGTGTCGACATGTCGCCTCCACATCCACATTTAGTCCCGGTTGGTGCCTCCAACCGGGACTAAAGGTTCATCATATCTTTAGTCCCGGTTGCTGGTTTTAGATTAGTACTAATTAATTATGATTATGGTTGATGTACTTGATTAATTATATATTGAAGATGAGCCGGTAATGGATGTATGCTGACCGACTCTCTAACGAGTTCATTAAAGGTGTGCATTCTTTTCTTCTTGTGGCCGAGGCAAACAAGCGGAGTGGTTTTATGTCTTGTCCATGTGGTGTCTGTCGGAATCATAAAGAATACTCTTCCTCAAGAGTCCTTCACAGCCACCTGTTTCAGTCTGGTTTCATGACCGACTATAATTGTTGGACCAAGCACGAAGAAAGAGGGGTTATGATGGAAGACAATGAAGAAGAAGAGAACGACAATGACTGCCCTGAATACGATGGTACTACAATGGAAGACATTGATGAAGAAAAAGATGAAGAACGGGCAGCAGATCTGCCCAATGATGATCTTAGTCGGGTCATTGCTGATGTCCAGGAAGAATGCGTAACTGAAAGGGAGAGGTTGAAGTTCAAGAAGATGTTAGAGGATCACAAAAAATTGTTGTACCCAAATTGTGAAGATGGGCACAAAAAACTGGGTAGCACACTGGAATTGCTGCAATGAGGCAGAGAACAGTGTGACTGGCAAAGGATTTGAAAAGTTGCTGAGAATAATGAAAAAGTTGCTTCCAAAGGATAACAAACTGTCCGCCAGTACCTACGAAGCAAAGAAGGTTGTCTGCCCTCTAGGATTAGAGGTGCAGAAGATACATGCATGCATTAATGACTGCATCCTCTACCGCGGCGAGTACGAGAATTTGGATGCATGCCTAGTATGCACTACATTGCGGTATAAGATAAGACGAGATGACCCTGGTGATGTTGAGGGCGAGCGCCGCATGAAGAGGGTTCCTGCCAAGGTGATGTGGTATGCTCCTATAATACCACGGTTGAAACGTTTATTCAGGAACAAAGAGCATGCCAAGTTGTTGCGATGTCACATGGAAGACCATAAGAAAGACGAGATGTTGAGACACCCCGCTGATGGGTCGCAGTGGAGAAAAATCAAGAGAGAGTTTCCGGACTTTGCAGGTGATGCGAGGAACTTATGGTTTGGTCTAAGTACAGATGGCATGAACCCTTTTGGGGAGCAAAGCTGCAGTCATAGCACCTGGCCTGTGACTCTGTGTATTTATAACCTTCCTCCTTGGTTGTGCATGAAGCAGAAGTTTATTATGATGCCAGTGCTCATCCAAGGCCCGAAGCAACCCGGCAACGATATTGATATGTACCTAAGGCCATTAGTTGAAGAACTCTTACAGTTGTGGCACGGACAAGGTGTACGTGTGTGGGATGAGAACAAGCAGGAGGAATTTGACCTACGAGCATTGTTGTTCATAACAATCAATGATTGACCTGCTCTTAGTAAAATTTCAGGACAGACAAACAAGGGATACAATGCATGCACACACTGTTTAAACGATACTGAAAGTATATATTTGGATAAATATAAGAAGAATGTGTACCCAGGGAATCGTCGTTTTCTTCCGCCCTCGCACATCCTAAGAAAGAAAGGTAAGCATTTCAATGTTGAGGCAGACAGTCGGTGTAAGCCTATCCGCCGTATTGGTGATGATGTATTTGACATGGTGAAGGATTTAAAAGTAATCTTTGGAAAGGGTCCTGGTAGACAATCTGTTCCGAAGGACGATGTCGGACATGCACCCATGTGGAAAAAGGAATCTATATTTTGGGAGCTACCCTATTGAAAAGTCCTAGAGGTCCGCTCTGCAATTGACGTGATGCACCTGACGAAGAATCTTTGCATGACGCTGCTAGGCTTCTTGGGCGTGTATGGGAAGAGCAAAGATACACCTGAAGCTCGGGAGGACCAACAACGCATAAAAGACCGAGACGGCATGCATCCAGAGCTGTTTGAAGGTACTGCTAGCTACGCTCTTACCAAAGAAGAGAAGGAAATCTTTTTTGAAGTCCTTTACAGTATCAAGGTCCCGTCTGGTTTCTCGTCGAACATAAAGGGAATAATAAATATGGCAGAGAAAAAATTTCAAAACCTAAAGTCTCATGACTGCCACGTGCTTATGACCCAGCTGCTTCCGATTGCATTGAGGGGAATCCTGCCAGAAAATGTTCGAGTACCCATTGTGAAGCTATGTGCGTTTCTCAATGCAATTTCTCAGAAGGTAATCAGTCTAGATAGTCTACTAAGGTTACAGAAAGATGTGGTCCAATGTCTTGTCAGCTTCGAGTTGGTGTTCCCACCATCCTTCTGCAATATTATGACTCGCCTCCTAGTTCACCTAGTCGATGAGATTAACATTCTTGGTCCTGTATTTCTACACAATATGTTCCCCTTTGAGAGGTTCATGGGAGTGTTAAAGAAATATGTTCATAGCCGTGCTAGGCCAGAAGGAAGCATCTCAAAGGGATATGGAACAGAGGAGGTCATTGAGTTTTGTGTTGACTTTATTCCTGACCTTAAGCCCATCGGTGTTCCTGAATCACGACATGAGGGTAGAATTAGTGGAAAAGGCACGCTAGGAAAGAAAGCAAGGATATGTATTGAAGGACATTCTCTCACTAAAGCACACTACACAGTTCTGCAAAGTTCCACCTTGGTGGCTCCGTATATCGAGGAACACAAGAATATTGTACACTCCAACAACCCGGGGAAGCCTGGCTCCTGGATTAGAGATGAACATATGAGGACTTTCGGCGGTTGGTTGCAGACACATCTAATGAATGAAATAAATGTTGGAGAGGAGTTGTACTTGTTGGCCAGGTCACCATCTTCGACTATATTGACTTTCTAAGGGTACGAGATAAATGGGAATACATTTTACACGATCGCCCAAGATAAAAAGAGCACCAATCAAAACAGTGGTGTCCGATTTGATGCAACAGACGAGAATGGGCAAAAGGATACATATTATGGTTACATAGAGGATATATGGGAACTTGACTATGGACCTTTTTTTAAGGTTCCTTTGTTTCGGTGCAAATGGGTTAAGCTGACAGGAGGTGGGGTTGAGGTAGACAAGAAATACGGAATGACAATAGTGGATCTCAACAACCTTGTGTATAGAGATGAACCATTTGTCCTAGCCAATGATGTGGCTCAGGTTTTTTATGTGAAGGACATGTCTACCAAACCGAGAAAAAGGAAAGATAAGCAAAAGAATACAACATCCGATGAGCCAAAGTGCCACATAGTCCGTGCCGCCGTGCGAGCCACCGCCGCTCGCGCCCGTCCGTGCCGCTGCCACCGTCTGTCTCCGCGCCGTCCGCCGTGCCGCCCGCACCGTCGTCTCCGCGCCCCGCCGCGCCGCCCCGCCGCGCCGCCTCCGTTCAGCAGGTTAGTATTTAGGGTTAGTTATAGGTTAGTATGTTTGTTAATTTTGGTGTTATAATATTGTTAATTTTGGTTAATTAGTATATAGGGGTAGTTAGTATTTAGGGTTAATTAGTATTTAGGTTAGTTTTAGGTCAGTTAGGTTAGTTAGTATTAGTATTAGTATTTAGGTTAGTATTAGGTTAGTTAGTATTAGTATTTAGGTTAGTTAGTATTAGTATTAGTATTAGGTTAGTTAGTATTAGTATTAGTATTAGGTTGGTTAGTATTAGTATTAGTATTTAGGTTAGTTAGTATTAGTATTTAGGTTAGTATTAGATTAGTATTAGTATTTTCTATTAATATTAGTTAGTATTAGTATTAGGTTAGTATTTAGGTTAGTATTAGATTAGTATTAGTATTTTCTATTAATATTAGTTAGTATTAGTATTAGGTTAGTATTTAGAATTAGTTAGTATTAGTATTAGGTTAATTGTATAGGTTAGTATTTATCTAGGGTTAGTTAGGGTTAATTAGTTAGAATACTTAGTTAATTAGGTTTAGTTTAGTTAGTGATAGGTTTAGGATTATTGTTATTAGGAAAATATATACTTAGTGATTTAGTTACTGTTTATGTTTTATGATTGTTTATTGCTATTATTTAGTTATGCCGCATCCACCTCGTCCGAGCCTACTGGACTCCGTCGGAGATGTCCGAGTCTGGGCTCCGCCGGGTTGGCACTAGGAGGTGCTACCTGTCGGGACTCGTACCTTGGTGAGGAATCCAGGTATCATCGTCGACCCGGAGCTTCTTTAGTGGCGTCCACGAGGTCCAGGAGCGATGTAGAGGGAGCCAGCCCCCGAAGAGGTGGTACGTCGTCATATCAGGGAGGAGGACGAGCATGTACAACGATACATGTCTCTTTTGGAGACTAGATTCTCCAATATCTGGCAGGTTCATGGATCTCACCCGAGCTATTCTGCGGTGATGGTTCCTCTTCTGTGGCTGCAGAGCTCCCGTAGCATAGAACGCGGCATCCACGTTCGCTAGTTTGTCTTAATAATGTACTTTGTCTTATACTTTATCCTATAATGCACCCGAGCTATTCTCCGGTGATGTATTAATAATGTACTTTATCTTATATTATTGTACTTTATCTTAATCACTAAGTACTGTATCCGAGTTGTCACAGTTGTAATATTCTTTTACTTAATGCAATATTCTTTTTCTGTATTAGTTAAGCTATGGACGGTAGACAAAATGAAGAGGAGCTTCTCAACATGATAGATGAGGGTACTGGGGGGTCTTATTATGATGGCTCCGAATATCTTAATTTGTCTGGAGGAGACGATGGTGGAGAAAATAGTGGAGACGATGGTGCTGACCATGGTGGAGACCATGGTGAAGACACCATAATAATGACAAACTCCGTCAAGGTATATAAAGCCTCTATCGATCGTTCACTAGTATAGATGCACTAATTGATTCGTATATATGTAATGACGAATGTTTCTTATCTTAGACCTCCGCTTCCGGCCAATCTTCTACAAATACAAGAGGCCTGACACACAAGTTGCCCGCTGATGTCCGTTTCAGTATTGACTTAGTCTCTCCGTAGGGTCAACCGCTGGAGCCCAAAGAAGCTGCAGATGCATTTACAAGTCAATGCGGAGTGATTGTTAGAGACAAAGTCCCGATCACCACGCGAAACTGGAACAAGCCAGGAAAGAAAAAGGATCCAACTGGGGCTAGTTTTGTAGATGACAGAGCGAAAGATACAATGTGAAATTCTCTCATGAAACATTTCACCCTACCAGTCTTGGAGACTGATGAGCTCACACAACAAATGACGAGGAAAGTCAAGCATTTTGCTCTTAAGAAGATGGCCGAACTATTTAAGGAATGGAAAAAAAGATTGTACCACAAGTATGTCTTGAAGGAAACAACTCCTCCATTCGTTGGCCCACTAGAGTTGCAGCAGGATAACTGGGCCGCATTTGTGGAATACAAGACCTCAGCACCAGCTAAGGCAATATCAGCAAAAAATAAGGAAAATGCAGCCAAAAAGAAATATCACCATCATATGGGCACAGGTGGCTACAGGTGTGCCGTGCCTAAGTGGGATAAAGCTGAGGCTGACCTAGAGGCTAAAGGGGTCACTCCAGCTATGTCTAGTTGGCCCTTGAGGTCAAGAAATTGGGTATTCGGGCATGGGGCATCATTAGACCCAGAAACAGGCGAGATTGTTGCAGCCGAAGAAATTTCTACACCCAAGAAAGAACTAGTTAAAGTGATGAAAGAGGTTGAAGAGGGAACGTTTGTTCCTGACAGAGAGAACGATGAGCTGACAAAGGCTCTAGGGAATCCTGAAAAGGCTAGACGAACAAGAGGGTTCGGACCTTCTTATCCATGGGTTATCGGGTTTCCCGAGCACCGTGACACGTACAGAAGCCGATCAAGAAGAACAAACCGGCAAAAAGAGGAGGATACAGAGCGGTTCGCGAGGTTTGAAGCCACGCTGCAGGAGTATCGCCAAGAGCTTAATGAACTTAAAGGACTCCGACAGCAAGATCCTACACCAGAAAGTACGGTCGGCCCATCGCAATGGAAAAGCAGCGTGGATTCCACAGAGGGCCACGGTAATGATGCAACGATGGATGTGTACCCCGTGGATGCAATTAAGGAGAAGACTAGTTGTGAGCTGCATGTTGAATTGAAGAATATATCCATGAAGGTGGTGGTCGGCTTTGCTTTAGCTTCTGCACTGCGAGCGACCTACCATTGCAATCCGATTCCAGCTGGCTATGCTTGTGTCGGTGTGGATGAAATTCTACCTATGTGTCAGTCACTACAGCTTGACATCCCTGGAGGTGAAGGGGAGACGACACTGGGAGAAGTCACGAGTGGCTTCATTCTTTGGAAAAAAGAATACATCAAGTTTCCAGACTCGACACCAAGGCCACCTTCTCCACCAAGGCAACCGTCTCCTCCCAGTGCACCATCTCCTCCATGTCCACCTCCAAGTGCACCGTCTCCTCCCAGTAATAGTCCAATCCATGACCCCAACACGAGTCCATCTCAATCTACGCAGCCGCCTCCACCCACTAAGGGGCAAAAGCAGAAGAATACCACCGCTCCGTCGAGCGATAACCAACGCCCGAAGCGATAGTTGTCGCCCCTCCCAAGAGTACCGCCCGTTCCTCCAAAGAGGGCTTACGACCTGACTGATGAGGAGACCGTTGCGGTCGTACAGGCCGAAGTGGATGCTCATTTTAAAAAGAAACAACCTAAGCTAGAGGTCCAAATAAAACCGGAAACCAAGGAGCACTTTAGGAAATTACTGACGCAGCCATCCCAAGCTCAGTTAAATGCGCCAGATGACTATACACGATGTCTTCAGAATACATTGGAACAGAAGAGATCAAGCGGTAGAGGAAGCATCAAAAAAGAGGTTCCCCGGCAGGGGGAACAAGCAAAACAATCGAGTGGTAGCGGAAGCATCAGAACAGACGTCCTCCAGCTGGGGAAACAAGCAAAACAATCGAGTGGTAGCCGAAAAACCAAAAGAGATGTTCCCCAGCTGGGGAAACAAGCAAACCAATCGCTCCCCCCACTCCAGGTGAACATACCCAAACCTCAACTATATGAGGAAGAACCTATGGATCCGGAAACGGCTAGGATATTGGCCGAGCAATGTGGTATGCCTATTCATGAAATTATTCACGGTGATATGCCCAAGGCTGAGGTAGCACCCAAATTTGTTAACGGAGAGCCTCTGGTCAGTTCTGAGAGTCTTCGGGATATGCCAACACAAATGCGACGATTCCATGAATGGTACATGAAAGCATCAAAAGAACAGCGAAATTGGCTCATACTGAAAGTTCGAAAATTGCATTACTTCATTGAAGACGAGGTCCCTATTGAATTTACAGAATTATTTCAGTTATTCAATCTAAAGGAACTCGACAAAACTATCCTTAGTTCGTATTGTCTGTAAGTGATTACTTTATTTATGTAATTAGGTCTCTATCTCAGCTTTTTCAATTCATTGCCGGTAAGTATGCTCACTATATTCTTTTGTACGCTATATATAATGATGCAGAATGAAGATGCTCGATTGTAAAAGAAAGGCTATCAAGGATTTGGGTACATTGACCCACATCGAGTTCATGGAGCTATACTAAAGGATAAACCACTGGAGACCGAGCACAACTTGTTGCGGTTTCTCACGAAACAACATTTCTGTAACGAAATACTATTTCCTTACCACGACGGCAAGTGAGTTTTTGTACACATTAACTTTTGCTTACTCAATGTTCAGTGTAAATGATGAGTTACTGACGTATGTAAACCTTGCGTAGGTATCACTGGATTCTTCTAAGCATTTCACTTGACATGGGAAGAGTTCACATCACGGACTCACTAAACAAAGACATTGAAAACTACCGCATCATTATCGATGCGCTCTAGAGGTAATTTCAACCATTATCGCACTATATCGGTTTCTTTCGTTCATTTTCTGGGATATCAAGTAGTTATTAACTCATACATTAATTTTCTTTGTCGGGTAGGGTTTGGACATAGTTCAAGAAACATGTCCACGGTCAATGGCGTGAGAAGCTATTTTTTAAATCACTCTCGGTAAGTAGTACGAGCTAAGTCCGCGCATCTATTTAATTCTAGTTTGTGTGCATTTATCATGCTAGCGTTATTATTTGATTGAATTCTATTCTTGTAAAGTGCGCGAGGCAGCCACAGGGAACTAATCTATGTGGATTCTACGTGTGCGAGTTCATTCGCATCAGTATTGAGAAGCCCTCGGAAAATGTTCGAGTAAGTAAACAATATATTCACCCTTTATTTTTATTACAAAAAGTCGTGTTGAGTCTAATCCATACGATCTCCTTTTTACATAGTTGGACGCGATGCGGGACAAGCTCCTACCAGAGGACCACCTAATAGCAATCCAAGAGGAATTTGCTACATTTTTTCTCGAGGAGGTCATAGACCCACACGGAAAATACTGTATAAGTAGACCCTAAAACATCTATGTAATGATCTCCATGTAATCAAATAGGCATGCTCTGGACCTTGTTGGGACTCCATATATATATGATTGTAAGAGTAATTATATTATATATTGCGTCAATGTGTACAAGTACTGTGTAGTAGTGTTCTGTATGTATACGAAAACTTGTTTCTAATGAAAACACAGAATGAAAAATAATTAAACACAAAACATAAAATAAAAAGAAAAACACAAAACCCTAAAACCCCATCCCTGCCGCGGCAGCCAAATGGCACAAAATGCTGCCGCGACAGGGAACCTTTAGTCCCGGTTCGTAACACGACCCGGGGCTAAATGTCCTGCCGCCCAGCGCGCCTAGCAGGCCACGTGGTTGGACCTCTAGTCCCGGTTCGTAACTGAACCGGGGCTAAAGCTTGGACCTTTAGTCCCGCTTTCGCAGCCCCGGTTCGAAATTCGGGGCTAAAGGCCCTGACGAACCGGGGCAAATTGCCCGGTTTCTACTAGTGATATGCAAACAGCAAGTTAACAACATCTCCAGCCGCTTCCTCAAAAGCCTCTCCAAGAGGCAATGGGAGACACCGGATAAAGATGCCTTCCAGTTGCATGCCTCAAAGTCTTTTTGTTCGGCCGTTCTCTAAGAGCATGTTCGGTAGCCTACATCAATTTCCTGGTCCGGCTGGGCAGTGCTACGGAGGAACATTGATTGTGTGCGACAAACCTTAAGAAAAACGCCCAAAAAACTCCAACTTTGACCATGAATATGAGAAGATACGGATCACGAATCTCGAAGCCGATGGTCAGAATGAAATCCCATCGTCAATGCGCATCTTTTTTATGTAGAGCTCGACTTGATTTCAAACTTGTATGTGCTAATCATAAGTGGTTTGGATGAATGTGTTTAAGACATGAGAGAGAAAGGGGAGGAGGAGACAATGTTGCACGAGTTCATGCACTAGTGCACTCGCTGTGGACAGGCTTAAAAAACGGTCGAGCATTCCCCTTGGGCATGTCTCTGGGCTGCTTTAAGGCAATTGAAAGGACCAATTTCATTTTCCTAGAGACTGTCTAACCCTCATGCAGGGTACCAAAGGCACTCTAAATGTTGTCTGTTGCGTCCAGGCCATCTCGAAAGCATAGACGTTGTGTTCGGGACGCCGCACACAAAGTTAGTTGGGCATGTTGCTAGCCTAACCCACATGCAGTCAGCGCCGACGCCTCCTTCGTCCTCGCCTTTGTCCGAGCGTCCGGGATTGAATAGTCGCGCCGCCCACGTCCTCTTTGCTGAAAGACTTGGGATGGGTTCTACAATTCCCCAAATTAAATGTGTCGAAGCATCCAGTGCTCCCCTAAACGTTTCTGGATAGGATTATGTCAGACAAAATTTGGGACATGTAACTAGAGATGCTATTAATTCAGCGAAGACTACACTGGCATGAATATAGGTGTCCGTCGAACTAAAAACGCAGCATGCCACACATAGCATGCACTTTTCTCTCCTTTCATGGACCGTGATGTGCATCCATGCTCGAGGCACATACAAGGCCCATACGTTTTGCCTCTTGGCGTGTTTGGTAGGCCGTTTGAAGATGGGGCAGGCATGTTGGTGAAGAAATCTGGCTGATAGGTTACTTGTTCGGCCTCTATGTTGCGACCCGCATGGATGTCAAAGCACCCCCCGGTCAGGTCCTGGAGGAACTGCCGAATCGGCAGTTTTTTGGACAGGCCTGTTGCAGCACAAAACTGCCTCGAGGAAACCACATGTTGCATGCATGGAGAAGCACCGGGAACATCACACAATAATAGCTAGCGCACTCATTTGCTTCTGTCACCGTCCTCTCCTCTCTCTGTCTCACTCTCACCATCATATCCCATCAACGCCCTCCTCGAGAGCTCCTCCTGCACCGGTGGCTCTGCCTACTCCGCCGCCTCCACCGTGGCTAGCTCTAGCCAAGCTTCCCCTCCAACGGGCTGAAGGGAAGATCCCTGAGAGGCAATAATAAAGTGGTTATTATCTTATTCCTTGTTTATGATAAATGTTTATTTTGCATGCTATAATTATATTAATTTGAAAACGTTAATACATGTGTGTTTAATAAACAAAAGGAAAGTTCCTAGTTAGGCCTCCCTTATAAACTAGCTCGTTGATTAACAAGATGATCAAGGTTTCCTGATCATGGATATTGGATGTTGTTAATAACGAGGTCACAACATTAGTGGAATGATGTGATGAACATTCATTCGAAGTATAGCATTACGATCAAAGTCATTGTGTTTGTATTGCTATAACTGTTGGAAATATGCCCTAGAGTCAAATAGTAGTAAGGACTATTATCATATTTCATATAGTTTATGATTAAGTTTTATATCATGCTATAACTGTATTGCGTGGAAACATCAATACACGTGTGATGTACAAACAACCAGGGGTTCCCAGTGAAACTCTAGTCACTGGTTCATTGGTCAACAAATGATCATGTTTCCTGATCATGTGGCATTTATGCCAGTTGGAAATGGAGTCATCTCATTCTGAGTATGAGATGATGAACTAATACCCAAGCTAAACATCGTGACCAGATCATGTCATGAAGTTCAAGTTACGATGATTAGAAATGGATCCTCGTAGACTATTCCTTAGATCGTGAGGCTATATCAATCACTGTCTCCCGAGAGTGCTTAGATAGGATCAAACACCATCTGGTAAAACGGTGGTTATAAATGTGTGTTCAGGTATTCGGAGGAAACCGTAGAGGCAATATATGTCAAGAGCGGGATTTGTCCGTCCATGTGACGGGAAGATACTCAAGGGCCCACTCGGAGAAGTTATATCCAATAGTTGCGCAGCGTGTGATTTGATCACGGGGATATCACTTGTCAGAACGAGTCAAGTAGAATTGTCCACTAACGAGATTGAACACGACATGGTGATGTCATTGATCCGATCTCGGGCAATGCAAGTATCGAGAGACAAAGGGAATAAGACACGACTGTCCCGGTTCAAACAACGAAAGATCTTCGTGGAACACACAGGGGTCACATGGCCATCTAGGTCCCTCTATCGATCATTGGTGCGGGAGTGTCCCGACCATGTCTGGAGTGTTCCTGAACCGTGGGGTATCACGCTTAAGGTCTTGATGATGCTTAGAGAGTGTTTATAGGATTGATAGAATCACCGAAGAAAAGAAGAGAGAAAACCGAAAGGGTTTCGGTAAGTCTGGAGGATGTCCGGAGTGGAGGTGGAAGGTGTTCCATAGCCACAAGGATTGAATAATATGTGAATGAATGTTAAATATTGATTTAATCATTTATTCATAATTATTTAATAAATAGAAAATCAATTAAAGGTCAAAAAGGCTTAATGGGCCAATTCTGGAGGGAGAGGGCCCATTAGGGGAAAGGAGAGAGGGAGAAGGGGCAAGGGGGAGGCCGGCTGGGCCTAGCCCCCTACCCCCCGTGCGGGGCCCACTAGGTGGCCGGCGGCCACCTCCTCCCCCCTCCTCTCCTTTAGTCCCACCCAGGGACTTTGAGGACGGTTGTACCCCCTCCTTCCTCTATATATAGTGGGGTATTTGGCCTAGATAAATACACAAATAATTAATAAAGGTCTCCCCACTTTTGGGAGGACCTCTAATTGATATTTTCTCTCTCCCCCTCTCTCTCTCGTGATCGTGGTCCCAAGTCTGGACTGCGCGAGCGAGAGACATCTTCACCGCGGAGCGCCGTCGTGCTGCAGGATTCAGATTCGGGAGCTCTACTTCCGCAACTGCTGCTGGATCGGGGAAGCAGGAGTCATCGTCAGGCACTGGACGTGTGTAACTCCCCGCGAGGTGTCGCACTTGAGGAACTCAATTCGTTGGAGCCACAAGGAGCGCAAGAACTTCATCACGACCTTGAGGTCGGCTTCGACTCGTCTACATCAACCATGCTCTCCTGAGCATTGACAACGCTTTTCGGTCTTCAAGGGTAAGTTCGCGAAAAGCCCCTCCCGTTACTGTATTACTAATAGATAGGTCCTGGCAGCTTCAGGGGTTTAGGGGCGTAGGGTAAAATTTTATTGTTTTCATATGCGGAACCCCTACAGTGATATCAGAGCTAGATCTATGCGTAGTAATGCTAGTACGAGTAGAACACACGAGATGTAGCATGTGGGCGTTGATCTTTTAGTTGTTACCCTCCCACGTGTACTTGTGTATACCGAAGTAATGCTTGATGAAGCGGCCCCCAACCAACTTTACGCGTTCATTCGCGAGACTGGTCCACGCTTGACATACGGCTTGTACCATATAAAGTGGCTTAGGGGGGTGTCTGTCTCTCTCGCATTAGTTGGTATACCATTTACAACGGAGGGCCCCGAAAGGGGTGTAGTAGAGACAATTACTTGATCAGCATTGTGCTGAAAGTTCGTAGGTAAGAACGGTTCTTGTGCGAAAGCCCATTCAGCCACGTAAAACATGCAAAGATAAAGTAGAGGCGTTTAACTTTGTTTTGCAGGGGGGGCGTTGCTTTGTGATATGGTTGTGGTAAAGGTAAAGTGATTACCTTTTGTTATGTAGTAGTAGATAGTCACGGAGGTGACAAACTACCACGCCGAGAAGACACCGGTACCCTGGTGTCTACGGCGCCGGAACCCGGTGCGGATGGAGATCACGACGTGAAGGACCATATCACATAGCACTTACATTCAATGTTATTGTTTGTATGTCTTATTGTGTGCTAGTATTAGATACTCGACGGTAGCCTAATAAGATGATCCCTGTTAAAATTACCAACGATTGTGTTCCCCCTTAGTGTGCACCACCAAGAAAGTTCTTCGGTATGAGGCGATCCAGGGTTATAGGCCTGGGTGTCAGACATATCTACGTTTGCATACAGTGGGTGTAAGCCATGTTGCACAACGAATACACTAAGGTTGAGTTGGCAAGCCTAGCATGCCAGAGAAGCGTGGCCTTGGAACACGGATGGTCGAAATATCGAGCACCAGTCGCATGAATGATGTGACCGACGTTTAGCGTCCACCCTTGAACCCACATTGGTGGCTGTGACGATCGGGGGAGATGTGGCTGATAGGGCTCGTGTTGTTGGAGATATGCCCAAGAGGCAATAATAAAATTGGTTATTATTATATCTTTGTGCTTATGATGAATGTTTGAATCCCATGCTATAATTGTATTATAAGGAAACACTAATACATGTGTGTTTTGTAAACATAAAAGAGTCCCTAGTAAGCCTCTTGTTGAACTAGCTTGTTGATTAATTGATGGTCATGGTTTCCTGATCATAGACATTGGATGTCATTAATAACAAGGTTATATCATTAGGAGAATGATGTGATGGACACACACCCATAGTAAGCGTAGCATAAGATCAAGTCATTAAGTTCGTATTGCTACAAGCTTTTAAAATACATAGTAACCTAATCCTTCGACCATGAGGTTATGTTAATCACCATCACCGGATGGGTACTTTGATGACATCAAACACCGCTTCGTAACTGGGTGGTTATAAAGGTGTCATTGGGTATTCTGAAAGTATGTGTTGAAGCGCATGGACCAAGATTGGGATTTGTCCATCCATATGACGGATAGATATGCTCTGGGCCCTCTCGATGGAATGTCATCTAGTTAGCTTGCAAGCATGTGACTAGGTCACAAGGGATGACATAACATGGAACGAGTAAAGAGTACTTATCAGTAACAAGGTAGAACTAGGTATGGAGATACCGACGATCAAACCTCGGATAAGTAGAGTATCGCGTGACAAAGGGAATTGGTTTCATATGTTAATGGTTCTATCCATCACGAAGTCACCGTTGAGTATGTGGGAGCCGTTATGGATCTCCATATCCCGCTGATGGTTATTGATCGGAGAGGTGTCTTCATCATGTCTGCATATTCACGAACCGTAGGGTGACACACTTAAGGTTCGAAGTTGTTTTAAGTAGATATGGAATGTGCGTTGGAGACCGAATGTTGTTCGGAGTCTCGGATTGGATCCGGGACATCACGAGGAGATCCGGAATTGTCCGGAGAATAAGATTCATATAATGGAGATCATTTTCCCAGTTAGGAAATGTTCCGGAGTATTTATATGGGGATTCTAGAAGGTTTCGGAATGTTCCAGAAGGTTCTAGAAGATTTTTTGGAGTTTACTTGAAAACCAAGAAAGGATAAAGGGAAACTTAAAGGGTAAGTAAGGGAAACTTGGGGGGAAGGACTCTCCCCCCAAGCTCCCTTGTGCGCCGGCCCTAGGGGGTGGGCCTAGGGGTGGGAACCCTAGGCCGCACCCCTCCCTCTATATATAGAGGGGTGGAGGCGCCACCCCCCTTTGCCCCTCCCACCCCAAACCCTAGCCGCCTCTCTCCTCTTCCTTCCATCTGCTCTGGCTTAGGCGAAGCCCTGCAGAATTCTCTACACCACCACCACCGTGCTGCTGGGATTCCGTGGAGAGATCTACTACCTCCGTTGCTCGCTGGAACGGGGAGAGGAAGGTCTGCTTCAACTCCGCACGTGTGATTGACTGTGGAAGCACTGCTGGAACGCGGTGCCGGAAGGATCGTCTACTCGATCTTGGGATCGGCAAGTGATCGTCTACATCAACCACGAGATCCGATCTTGCACAAGGCTTTCGGATCTACAAGGGTTAGTACAGATCTATCTCGTTGCACATGTCTAATAGATTGGATCTTGGCTTTTATCTAGATTAGATCTGGGTTTTGTTCGTTCTTGCGGTAGAATTTTTTTGTTTTCCATGCTACGAACCCATCACGTGTTATCACTAGGAACCCTTTTGGGGATAGGTGTTTCTGAGTGGAGTTATTATTAACTCACTTAATTATAAACTTAGTCTAAATTCTTTTGCAATTATAAATGTAGATGGCTCACCGTGAAGCTTACTTTGTCATTGAGGATTGGGTAAAGGATGAGAAACTTAGACTTGATGGATCCAACTTCCCTAGTTAGCTTGTGCGCCTAAATGATCTCCTTACTAGGAATCATGTGGTAGACTACATACGCCGCACGATGGATTTGACTGAGCCAGACTACTATGAGACCCCACAAGAGCTGGCAGACCGCTACTATCGTCAAGAGATGTCCACCTACATTTAGATAATAATGCGTTACGGTATGGTGGATGAACTACATCACTCATGGGTGATCTTGATCCATATTCGATGGTGGATCAGCTGAGAGCAGAGTTCATAGGCCATGTGCGCATGTGGAAGCACGAGCTGCTTAGAGAGTTCCTTTCCATACAGATGGAGGAGCATACATGTCTGAAGAGTCACTTGGAGCGCATGCTGGATGCACATACAAGACTAGTTCACTTCGTGGATTACTAGATGGCTGATCCATTTGTGATAGACGTACTGCTTCGGTCGTTGCCTCCTAGCTATGAAGGACATGTCCGGAGTAGCATCATGAGTGGTGATACGGAAACATTGGATTTCCATGAGTTCATATTACGTTTCAGGAACGTAAAGGTTGAACCAATCATCGGAGAGGTCATCGATGACAAAGGTATATATTTGATATACAGTTTTATAAATGTTATAATCTTGCAAACACATTGCAGTGTTAAGTATGTCTGATACTTGTTCTGTTTTGCTGAAAACAGGTCCTTCTGCATGAGAGGTGCTTGCTGGAGAGGAGGTGACGTTGTGTGTTGATGGTGAGCATGATGATGATGGCCGACGACACTCTCCCTCAACATTTATCATTTAGTTTATGTTTTAGGATGATTATTGTAATCAAGAGATTGTGAACTTCTTTAGTGTGTCTCACACTTCGTGAGACGGTTATTCATATGAGTTTGTAACAAACAGTTGTTCCACTTTTATGAATGATTTCTATTCATGTTCATATCTTGTTTGATTATGTGTAAATTATCCTTGTTGTTTGAAACTAATTGATAATGCATGAACATTTGTAAAACATTAAAAATGCCTTGTTTAAAAATACCCAACTTAATGATATGTTCATTAATGAATGAAACCATTGTTTTGAATTCAAAGTTATGTGATAATATGTGAAAGACATTCGATTTCTTATCACATATAAATCATGCCTAAGTTTGGCAAAATAACTTGAACACCATGTATTACTTGAATACAAAGTGTTTAAAGAATTGTTAAAAGTAAATACATATCCGATGTATTGTGTTTTAACGAAAATGGTAATTATCATTAAATGACTGTTTAAATGTATAAAGTAGTTTACCAAAAGAAACATGAATATGAAAATATTTGATTTGATCAAAGTGTTTCATCAACAATGGGTATAAATATAAAAGAGAATCCAATTACTATGATTTGATCAATAGTAATGAAATTCAACTTTATAAGAATGGCATAAAAGTAATTGTGAAATGCGAAGTGTTTTGAAACGTCAAACTACAAAGCGTCACAATGTGATATTAGATATCAAAGGGGTTGAATAGAAGACACCAAATAAATCGTTGTAGTGTAGATGTAGAGACCATTAGCTTAGAAATAGTTAGCACTCAATTAGAAGGCAGTAAACCATTTGAATTTGTGAAAGTTTTGGGGCTATTCGATATAACCAAAACAATAGCGAATAAGTCCTTGTAGAGTATTCATTGGAAACTTTGAATACAAAATCCATAGCTAAACCGAAAGAGAAGCAAGATTCATATTGCTTGAATTTTGGTACATTCTTGAGAAAGCTCACTTTTAGTGATGTTTCTCAATTATGGAGCAAATGGAAATTAGTGAAAAATATGATGAGGATTCAAAACCCTGCATCAGAGTGTTGAGAAGCACAATGGACAACGTTCCTGAATGATTCTCTTCACAGAAGGAAAGAATCAATGATTTTGATCATTGTGTTTTCCCCACTAGCGTTTTCACTATATGAAGTAGGATTCAAAATGTAATCCATATCTTGTATGGAGACATTTGTGAATCACTTGTCATGATTTTTGGAATATGACATACCTACGAACTACAAAGGAAATAATGGTAAACTGGAATTATGAGAAATCCTAGAAACAAAATTCCCTTGAGATAAGAAAGCAATTCGTTGCTAAATCTCACAAGTAAAAGGAGTTACTTGAATTTTCCCAAACGACTGCAAAGTCATAGTAGGAAAAAGGGGTGAATGACAAAAGCACAATTTGTCAAGTATTGGATGAATTCAAATGAATTTGATTCAAATGTGCTAAATGTCTACTAGATTTAAAACTAGTAACAGTACTAGTATCTCATAGTAAATCTCCAAGTTTGATATTTGATCAAAGGATTTTGAAATTGTTCAAAATAGTGGGAGGATATGCAATTTGCATAAAATTGAGTGGGATCTATGAAAGTCTTCCTAAAAAAATATGTGATTGACATATTTTTAAGTGGGACCAATATAAGTCTCAAATTCAAATATGTAGGAACATATTTTGAGTGGGAGCTTATAGGAGTAATTCTTAAGTATGTTAAGAATGAAAGCGCAAATAATTATAAATAATGATTTATAAGATGTAGAAGTTGATAATAGGTGTATTATGATATTATGTAGTATTCCTTAAGGGATTTTGAAAGGGGTTTCAGAATAGAAGTTAATTAAGGAACTGATCCTTAATAACTCAAATTAGGAATAGTATTAAGTTGAACATCAATGGTTGAAAGAAAGGAAAAGGATGATCGTCATCCACTATGTTGAGACATAGGTTCTTTCTTAGAAAACCATGATTATAACTTAGCATATTATGTGATCCAATTAAGGAACGTTTGAAAGTGATTAAGTTTGAATCACATAACGTTGAGCTAGGTTTGTCCATAGTGTCTAATAGAGAACTGTAGACATGTTTTCCAAATCCATAAAGGATGACATATCTTAAAGCATAAAGGGTTATGTTATAAGGGATTATGTTGGAAACTCCTGTAGATACTGATACGTCCATTTTGCATCACTATTCTATGTCTTAATTCACTATTATTCATTGATATATTTCGTATTGAGAGGTGATACTTATGTTATTTCATCTGTTTTTTGCATGGTTGATGACGTTTTGGAGCATGGACCGCTGCAGTCAGGATTCTGATGGAAAAGGTGCTGTTTGGAGGCAAAATTCGCGAAGATCAGAAAATCCGGGAAAAATATATGGAAAATCCTTTTTTTCTAGAAGATTAAGGATGCCAGAAGACGGAGTGGAGATGGGCCACAGGGGGCCCACACCACCCCATGGCGTGGGCAGCCCTAGGCCGTGCCAGGAGGTGGTGTGGCCACCCTGGCCCACTCCAGCCTCTCTCCTCTGGCGTATATCATCCTCCTGAAACCCTAAGACTCGGAGAGCGACCACAGAAATATTCCACCGCCTCTGCGGGGCAGAAAACACTGAGAGAGAAAGATCTCTCTGGCAGACAGATTTCTGCCAGGGGAATTCCTTCCCGGAGAGGGGAGATCTTCGCCATCAACACCACCATCAAGCTGGACTTCATCGGGATCATCATCATCACCACCACCATCATCACCATCAGCACCCTCATCACCATATCCATATTGCTGTAACAATTGTGTTGAATCTTGCATTAGTTCATAGGGGAAACTTTCCTGGTGTTGATTACTCCTTGTAGTTGATGCTATTGAGTGAACCATTGAATTATTGTTTATGTTCAGATTGTTATACATCATTATTCCATCTCTGATCATGATCCATATGATGTCTTGTGAGTAGTTCGTTTTGTTCTTGAGGACATGGGAGAAGTCTTGTTGTTAGTAGTGGAGTTGCGTTGAGAAAGATTCAATAGATTGTTATTTAAGTTGTGGTGTACTTCTTCTAGTGGTGTCATGTGAACGTCGACTACATGACACTTCACCTATATGGGCCTAGGGGAATGCATCGTGTATTTGGCTACTAATCGTAGGTGTTGCCGGAGTGACAAAAACCTGAACCTCTGTTAGGAAACCATTGCACAAGGGACGTAAGGGTCTTAGAGTTTAAAGCTGTGGTTAGGTTTCTACCTTAATTACTTTCTTGTACTTACGGATGTTTGCAAGGGGTATAATCACAAGTATGTATTAGTCTTGGATGGGGCGGTACATTAGCACAGGTTCACCCACACAACACTTAGCAAGCTAAAGAAGTTTAATCAGCTATATGAAGCGAAAGCACTTGACAGTCTTCCCATGTGTCCTCGAGAATGTTTGGTCATCTTAAGTAATACAACCGACTTGTCCTTTGCTGCATAAAGGATTGGGCCACTTGCTGCATTTATTCCTACTGTCTTTTATTTACTCGTACTTTGTTTACTTGCTTTATCAAAAACCCCTAAAAATCCGTTTGCTAAGTATTTGCAGAGAATTCCCGATCCATACCACTAGCCAGCACCTTCTGCTCCTTGTTGGGTTCGACACTCTTACTTATCGAAAATACTGTGATACACCCCCTATACTTGTGGGTCATCAAGACTATTTTCTGGCACCGTTGCCGAGGAGTGAAGCTCTATTAGAGAGTGGAACTGGTAAAGGAAACTTCTACTCTGAGTATTGTTTACTTCTGTTAGTTGCTTTATTTTCATTATGGATAATTCGCTGAGTTTCTTATTTTGTAATGCTACTACCACTGCTAAGGTAGTAGATAAGCCACCACCTGCTGAGAATGATGTTTTCAAAATACCTACAAGAATTATTGATCGTGCTATGGATAACTACTATGTTGGGGATGGAACTGTCCATCCCGGTGATCATTTACTCTTTATACACGAATTATGCGGGTTGTTCAAGTGTGCAGGTATTGCTACAGATCAAGTTAAGAAGAAGTTATTCTCATTATCGCTGAAAGGAAGAGCTGAGGAATGGTATAAGTTGTTGAAGAATGGTCAAGCTCTGGAATGGGAGGAAATAGTGCCTCTCTTTTACTCAAAGTTTTATCCTCCTAGTGAGATTCATAAAGATCGGAATCAAATATACAACTTTTGGCCTCTTGATGGATAGAGTACAGCTCAAGCTTGGGGGATATTGAAGTTACTAATGCTCAAATGTCTCATTCATGAGCTCCCCAACAATATTATTATCAATAACTTTTATGTAAGACTCCCTCTACATGACAAAGATTTATTGGATGCTTCTTGTGCTGGATCATTCACTCGTATGGAAGAAGAAGCTAAATGGGATCTTCTGGACCGTATTCAAGACAATGCTGAAGCTTGGGAGAATGACAAAGGTAGAAAGTCAGGTATAAATTATGATTATGAATGCATTGAATCTTTTATGGGAACCGATGACTTTCAAAATATTAGTAATATTTATGGTCTTGATTTGCAAGTTATTACGAATTGCTTTAGAGCTTTTGCTTCCTATATCGAAATTCCAAAAAGGGGATGGAACAAATACCATGCACCTTACAAAGATATTGTTGACTATGCTCCTATTGGAAGTGTTGAGTATTGCATTATTGACCCCATCTTACCTGAACCTTATATTGAGAAGATTCCCTTCCCCGAAAAGGTAAAAGACCATCCTATGATAACTAATGTAATCACCAAAAGTGAAAAAAGAACTGTAAAACCTGATGAACAAATAAACATTGAACCTGTGGTAGCAATTGTGAAAGACCTTGTCACTAAAAGCGTAGAAGATGGGCACATAGTCTTTTGTGAGGACGCTTCTAATATTGTTTCACATCCTAATAGAACTAAAAAGGCTAGTGTTCCTGTGCTTTCTATTAGAATTGGTGATCATTGCTATTATGGTTTATGTGATATTGGTGCAAGTTCTAGTGCTATTCCTTATGAGCTTTACAGAGAAATTATGCACGAAATCAGTCCTTGCGAGTTGGAAGAGATTGATGTGGTCATTAACCTTGCTAATAGAGAGATCATCTCTCCAATTGGTATTGTACGAGACATGGAAGTTCTTTGTGGTAAGATTAAGTACCCTGCTGATTTTCTAGTACTTGGTTCTGCTGCTAGTAAAACCTACCCTATCATTTTTGGTAGACCTTTCTTGAGTACTTGTGGAGCTATTATTGATTGCAAGAGGGAGAAAATCTTGACTAAGTTTGATGGGGAATCTTATGAGTTTAATTTTTCGAAATTTGCTAAAGAACCTTGCGAAGAGGAAACCCATAATGAGGATTTTAGGGTTGAACAACTTGCTTCTATTTCACTTGCTCCTAACAATGCTTTGCAACAATTTATGGAAGATCATGAAAGTGAAATCTTCATGGAAGAAAGGAATGAGATTGACAGGATTCTCCGTGATCAACCTATGATGCTTAAGCACGACTTTCCTGTAGAAGACTTGGGTACCACGATGCCACCTAAAAAGGATCTGGTTTTCGATCTAAAACCTCTCCCTGATGATCTTAAATATGCTTATATTGATGATAAAAAGATATATCCTATTATTGTTAGCGCTAAACTTTCAGGGAAGGAAGAAGAAAGGTTATTAGAAGTTTTGAGGAAACATCACGGAGCTATGGGCTATACTCTAGATGATTTAAAAGGGATTTCACCTACTATATGTCAGCATTCTATCAACATAGAACCAGATACGAAGCCAGTAGTGGAGCACCAACGACGTTTAAATCCTAGGATGAAGGAAGTGGTAAGGAATGAGGTATTGAAACTCCTTGACGCTGGTATTATTTACCCTATTGCTTATAGTGAATGGGTTAGTCCTGTTCATTGTGTTCCTAAAAAGGGAGGTATTATCCTTGTCTCTAATGATAATGATGAGCTTATTCCTCAAAGAATAGTGGTAGGCTATAGGATGTGCATGAATTTTAGGAAAGTCAATAAAGTTACTAAGAAAGATCACTACCCGCTTCCTTTTATTGATCAAATGTTGGAAAGGTTGTCTAAAAAGACCCATTTTTGTTTTCTTGATGGTTATTCTAGTTCCTCTCAAATTGCTGTTAAACAACAAGATCAAGAAAAAACTACTTTTACTTGCCCTTACGGAACTTATGCTTATAGACGTATGCCTTTTGGTTTATGTAATGCTCATGCTACCTTTCAAAGATTCATGTCTGCTATCTTTCATGGTTTTTGTGAGGAAATTGTGGAAGTGTTCATGGATGATTTTTCTGTCTATGGAACTTCTTTTGATAATTGTCTGCACAACCTTGATAAAGTTTTGCAGAGGTGTGAAGAAACTAATCTTGTTCTTAATTGGGAGAAATGCCACTTCATGGTTAATGAAGGGATTGTTCTTGGGCATAAAGTTTCTGAAAGAGGCATAGAAGTTGATAGAGCTAAGGTTGAGGCAATTGAGAAGATGCCATGTCCAAGAGACATCAAAGGTATTCGTGGTATCCTTGGTCATGCTGGTTTCTATAGGAGGTTTATTAAAGACTCCTCTAGGATATTGATGTCTACGCACTTCTATTCTTATAGACATTTGTTGGGCCTCCAAGTGCAGAGGTTTGTAGGACAGCAACAAGTTTTCCCTTAAGTGGATTACCCAAGGTTTATCGAACTCAGGGAGGAAGTGGTCAAAGGTATCCCCTCTCAAGCAACCCTACAATCAAGATACAAGAAGTCTCTTGTGTCCCCAACACACCCAATACACTTGTCAGGTGTATAGGTGCACTAGTTCGGCGAAAAGATTGTGAAATACAAGTGGTATAGATAATTATAAGTGGTAACGGTGATAGAAAATATCTTGATGGCGTGGAAGAGACTAAAGGCAAACTGAAATAAAGATGGAAGCAAGCAAACATGTAACAGATCTAATAGCAAATGGTGTTTCAGTGCTTAGAAACAAGGCCTAGGGATCATACTTTCACTAGTGAACACTCTCATATAAATATATTCTCTTCATGATACTACTCTTAACTACTCTCCGGTTGGACACTCTAATCAACGGTAGGGTTATAACAGCACACCTCAAAGTTCATCTTTCCCATCTAGAAAACCCTACACTGTCACCTTGAGTACTAGATGAGTCCTACAAACACCACAATTTCATAAAGACATCCAACTCGAAATATAACTCATAACAAGTATTTGAAATCTCTAGCCTAAGTGCCACCATGGTGTGCACGCTGTCACTTTCACACACATAGGGAGAGCAGAGATCTATTAAAGCACTTGAGTAGCAAGGTAGATCTATAGATTACAAGCTCATGATCTCAATAAGATCATGCATAGAGAGAGAGATGAACACATAGCTACCGGTAGAACCCTTAGCCTCGAGAGAGATCTAGTCCCTCCTCATCATGGGAATCAACAATGGTGATGGAGATGGTGGTGGAGATCGATGGAGATGGCTCCGGGGGCACTTCCCCGTCCCGACAGGGTGGCGGAACAGAGACTTTCTGTCCCCCAAATCTCCCCTTCGGTGGCGGCGGCACTGCGGAACTTCTCGTGGATTTCTGATTGACTATTTAGGGTTTATGCATCGGGAGGCTTCTTATAGGCGAAGAGGCAAGGTCGATGGGCGACCAGGGGGCCCACACCACCTGGTGGCGGGGCCAGGGCTAGCCCGTGCCACCACATGGTGTGGCCACCCTATGGCCCCTCTCCGACTCTCCTTCTGGCTCCGTGAGTCTTCCGGGAAAATAGGAACTTTGGCTTTTGTCCCGTCCAATTCCGAGAATATTCATTTTCTGACTTTCCTGGAACCAAAAACAGCAGAAAACAGGCAACTGGCACTGTGGCTCTTGTTAATAGTTTAGTCCAAGAAATCATATGAAAAGTACTCCAAAGTTGGAACAAAACATAAGAAAGTAGATAAAAACCAAGCATGGAACATCAAAAATTATAGATACATTTGCAATGTATCAACATCCCCAAGCTTAACTCCTGCTCGTCCTCGAGTAGGTAAGTGATAAAAAAGAAAGAATAATTTTTGAGGTGACATGCACCATCAAAGACTTGATCAAAGTATTTGTAAAACATTCAAAGCTAGGATCATAGTAC
This sequence comes from Avena sativa, assembly GCA_916181665.1. NCBI lineage: Eukaryota > Viridiplantae > Streptophyta > Magnoliopsida > Poales > Poaceae > Avena > Avena sativa. The sequence continues at coordinate 568,064,899 of OV702291.1, forward strand.
TTAAATCATAACATGAAAGACAAAGTTCTAGCAATAAGAAAAGAAACTATGATGCAACATGAAAAGGCACAAACAAAAGATTCATGAATAACAATGCTTTGCAAGACGTTTGTTTGTTTCACATAAAATAAACATAGCATACTAGTATTCAGCTTGTCCCTCAATAGAGTAGCAAATATAAATTCATAGGACACCTTCAAAGTTCATAAGAGTGACTAGATACAATAGCTTAAAACAAACAATATCAAGATATGCATCAATCAACTAGTCTTGGGACAATGCACATAGAACTAAGAATGGCCACTATGCTCTCAAAGTAGGTGCATAAAGATAGAAGGTGGAGACTCAATATTGTGGTGGAAGAAAGGCCTTTGTAAAAGGAAGTAGGGATTCAAGTCTCATAAAGAGCTTCCAAAAATTATGGTACTTATAGCTTTCAGCTCTCATTGCCCCTCTCATAAGCATCTTGAAGTGATTAAGGTTAAAGTGAACAAACTATGGTGTACATGCTTGTCGAAGTATAAGTCAGAAATCTCATGTCCCTTGTATACGAGGGCCGCTCCTCATGCTACTCAAGTTTAGTCACCGGTAAGTTCTTGTCATCGTAAGTATATGTGTATCATAGAGAACCACCAACGGGGTACCCCTTGCCCGATGATACGGAAGAATCCCCATATCAAAATGACAAGGCAAGCAGACAACGAGCATCTCAGCATTCTTCTTATTTACCATGGGAATATGGTGCTTTTTTCTCTCTTTCCTATTTTCATAGTATCTCTTTTTTTCTCTTTATTTTCTCAATATAGGACTCTTTTTTTATAAGAAGAATGCTTCATAGACAGCTCATTATGGTTACGCTGCAGGTTTCCACCATGTCAGCATGGATTAGACCAGCGGCCTAGGCGTTTCTCTAACACATATACATAACTCCATGGACTTACAAGCTCCCCTTTCATTTCACACCGACGACATCCATATACAAAAGAGCATGATATCAACTAGGTACAAGTACCAAGTGCAATGTTGAAAGAGTTCCCCATGAAAGCATGGTTCTGCTAATTCCCAACAAATAAGTGCAAGCATATACAACATAGAAGACACAATGGTTCAAGTTTATTAAGGGCAAGTAAAGTAAAGTGTGCCATCAAGTTCGTGAGAGCTTTAATCACTAGTTTTCTCATAACAAGTTTAATTTGGAAGGTAAACAAAAGCATGAATATACTTGGAATAGCATAAGCTAGTAGGTAGGTATGGTGGACTCTTTGGAATAAATTAGTTTAGGGAGTTGGATGCATGAGTGGAACTCATACTTGGTTGTGGAGGCTAGCAAAAGACTGGGAGCGACAAACTAAGAGAGCAATAATGGCCATAATCATGCAGAGCAACAAAACATCATTGATCAAAGCATAAAGTGACACTACAAGTTGAAAACTAAGGGATCATAAAGGCTATGATGACTTGAGATAGTCATAACATGGTGTGAGCATGCGCTAAGTCAACCCAAATAAAGCATCAAAGGAGAATACCACTATACTATGCTTTAATATGCTAAAACAACGCATGATTCGTCCAAGGCACAATAAGCAATCTCAATTTTTTATAACAAGTCATGCTACAGAAAAGAATACTGAGCATAAAGCCAAAATAATATCAAGCATGGCATGACAAAGCATAGGCCACAGTCAAAAACAAGCTCTCTTTACCACTTTAGCATGAACTTTTCTACTCTTTTCCAAACCAAACCAAACTATTTGAAAACCAATGTATGAAAGAGGGGGTCCAACCAATTTATTCAGAAAACTAAGAAAACCAAGCAAACGAAAACCAAGACGAAAACGAAAAAGAAGACGCTCCAAGAACAACACAACTGTGCATGAAACAATAAAAATGAAGTGTTTGGAAGAAACCTGGGATTTTTATTGATGAAGAAGGGGGTGCCTTGGGCATCCCCAAGCTTTGACGCTTGTACTTCTTGGATATTTCTTGGGGTGACACGCATGGCATCCTCAAGCTTGAGATTTAGTCCATCCTTCATCTCATTACTCATTCCTTCCATACACCTGAAATTTTTCCTTTATACAAAACTTCACACAATCTTTATTAGCAACATTAGTGCACTCAAGATAAATAAGTCTTAAGGTTCAGTTCTAACACCAAATAAACTTCCATTAGAATACTAGCTACTGTAGCACTTCCCTCAAAAAGCTTAATTCCCCAAAGGAACTCAAGAAGGAACTAACAAGAAGCAAATGCAGAAAATGGCAGAAATCTGTCAAAACAGACCAGCAGGTAAATACAAAAATTTTCGAAGACCTTATGTTGCTCAAATCAAAAAGTGTTGAACTAACGGAATTTAGATAACAATCTGGGGCAGAAGCACAAAAAATTACAGCTCAATACGACATACAGAGCTCTCTCACGAATTTTTACGGGGAAGTACAAAAATCTGTTTCGGGACAGCAACCTTCCCAATCATTACTTCTCTCTCATTAGAGGTTACTCTTGGCACAAAAAGCAAATAAAAAGGATAAGGAGCAGTTATTACTGAAGTAATAACTTGCAAGACTCATCTAAAACTCTTGGGTTATCTCTCAACAAGTACTTTTCTTTAACGTCTTTAAGTTAGGCATGATAGTTTGAGAAGATGCTCACATAAGAAATAAGAATTGAAGTAAAAGAGAGCATCAAGAAGCAAATTCAAAACACATTTAAGTCTAACCCACTTCCTATGCATAGGAATCTTGTAAAGAAACAAGTCATGAAAGCACAAAGCAATAAGCATAGGAAAGCAAAACAAGTGCAAGTTCAAGACTTTCAACATAAAGAGGGGAAACTTAATATTGTTGAGACACATAAAACCATGTTTCCCTCTCTCATAATAACTTTCAGTAGCATCATGAATAAAAATAACAATATAACTATCACAAAAAACATTCTTATCATGAGCCACATGCTTAAAAGAATTAATACTCTCCACATAAACATAGTCATTCTTATTAATTGTAGTGGGAGCAAATTCAAAAAAAATAGCTATCATTACTATTCTCATCACCATAATCATCAAATATAGGAGGCATATTGGAATCATAATTATTTTCCTCCTCAATAGTAGGTGGACTTAAAATATCATATTCATCATTGTAATCATCATATATTGGAGGTTTGGTATCATCATAAGCAATAGAATAGCTATCTTACAAAGCCGGGGAACTAAAAAGGTCATTTCCATAAAAACTAGCTTCCCCAAGCTTAGACTTCTCCATAGCATTAGCAATAATGGTGTCCAGAGAATTCATACTAACAATATTGCTATTAGCATGCAAATAAAGTTGCATAGGTTTTTTAATTTTCTCTCCAAACACTTCATGTCCTAACTCAAGATAAATACTATAGAGCTCTCTAATTTTTTTGTTGTTTTCCATTAAGCCCAACTAGTGAAAACAAGAAACAAAAAGACAAAATTGCAGAATCTAAAGGAAATAACTTCGAGTACGCACACCAGAAAATAGGCGTTTGTCGTGGAAGGTTCTTCTTCTTTAATCCTCCTATGTGAATACCTTTTACCTTACCTCCCCGGCAACGGCGCCAGAAAATAGCTTGATGTCTACGCACTTCTATTCTTGTAGACAGTTGTTGGGCCTCCAAGTGTAGAGGTTTGTAGGACAGCAGCAAGTTTTCCCTTAAGTGGATTACCCAAGGTTTATCGAACTCAGGGAGGAAGTGGTCAAAGGTATCCCCTCTCAAGCAATCCTGCAATCAGGATACAAGAAGTCTCTTGTGTCCCCAACACACCCAATATACTTGTCAGGTGTATAGGTGCACTAGTTCGGCGAAGAGATAGTGAAATACAAGTGGTATAGATAATTATAAGTGGTAACGGTGATAGAAAATATCTTGATGGCGTGGAAGAGACTAAAGGCAAACTGAAATAAAGATGGAAGCAAGCAAACATGTAACAGATCTAATAGCAAACGGTGTTTTAGTGCTTAGAAACAAGGCCTAGGGATCATACTTTCACTAGTGAACACTCTCATATAAATATATTCTCTTCATGATACTACTCTTAACTACTCTCCGGTTGGACACTCTAATCAACGGTAGGGTTATAACAGCACACCTCAAAGTTCATCTTTCCCATCTAGAAAACCCTACACTGTCACCTTGAGTACTAGATGAGTCCAACAAACACCACAATTTCATAAAGACATCCAACTCCAAATATAACTCATACCAAGTATTTGAAATCTCTAGCCTAAGTGCCACCATGGTGTGCACGCTGTCACTTTCACACACATAGGGAGAGCAGAGATCTATTAAAGCACTTGAGTAGCAAGGTAGATCTATAGATTACAAGCTCATGATATCAATAAGATCATGCATAGAGAGAGAGATGAACACATAGCTACCGGTAGAACCCTTAGCCTCGAGAGAGATCTAGTCCCTCCTCATCATGGGAATCAGCAATGGTGATGGAGATGGTGGTGGAGATCGATGGAGATGGCTCCGGGGGCACTTCCCTGTCCCGACAGGGTGGCGGAACAGAGACTTTCTGTCCCCCGAATCTCCCCTTCGGTGGCGGCGGCGCTGCAGAACTTCTCGTGGATTTCTGATTGACTATTTAGGGTTTATGCATCGGGAGGCTTCTTATAGGCAAAGAGGCAAGGTCGGTGGGCGACCAGGGGGCCCACACCACCTGGTGGCGCGGCCAGGGCTAGCCCGCGCCACCACATGGTGTGGCCACCCTGTGGCCCCTCTCCGACTCTCCTTCTGGCTCCGTCAGTCTTCCGGGAAAATAGGATCTTTGGCTTTTGTCCCGTCCAATTCCGAGAATATTCATTTTCTGACTTTCCTGGAATCAAAAACAGCAGAAAACAGGCAACTGGCACTGTGGCTCTTGTTAATAGGTTAGTCCAAGAAATCATATGAAAAGTACTCCAAAGTTGGAACAAAACATAAGAAAGTAGATAAAAACCAAGCATGGAACATCAAAAATTATAGATACATTTGCAATGTATCAGATATCAAAACCTCTCACTAATCTTCTTCAAAAAGATGTACCCTTCATTTTTGATGATGATTGTAGGGAAGCTTTTGAGACTCTTAAGAAGGCTTTAACTACAGCCCCTATTGTTCAACCACCTGATTCGAGTTTACCCTTTGAAATAATGTGTGATGCTAGTGATTTTGCTGTAGGGGCTGTCCTTGGGCTGTAGGGGTGAGCTCGCGAGGAAGCCCTTGGTACGCTGATTATGCTAACTTTATTGTCTCCAAGTATTTGCCTCCAACTTTTACAGCTCAGCAAAGAAGAAAGTTCTTCTATGATTTGAGGCATTATTTTTGGGATGACCCACACTTATACAAAGGAGTGGATGGTATTATGCGAAGGTGTGTTCCAGAATATGAACAAAAGGAGATATTGCGTAAATGTCATGGTTGCGCCTATGGAGGACATCATGCAGGAGATAGAACTGCACAGAAGGTACTACAATCAGGTTTCTACTGGCCTACACTTTTTAAAGATGCAAGAAAATTTGTTTTATCTTGTGATGAATGTCAGCGTGTTGGTAATATTTCTAGATGCAATGAAATGCCTGTGAACTACTCTCTAGTTACTGAACCTTTTGATTGTTGGGGATTTGACTTTATGGGTACTTTCCCTCCTTCGAAAGGCTACACTCATATTCTTGTTGCTGTTGATTATGTTACTAAGTGGGTAGAAGCCATTCCTACAAAGAGTGCTGACGGGGAGACTTCTCTAAAAATGCTTAAGGATATTATCTTTCCTAGGTTTGGGGTGCCTAGGTATCTCATGACTGATGGGGGTTCTCATTTCATTCATGGTGGTTTTAGGAAGACCCTTGCTAAATATGATGTTAATCATAGAATTGCTTCAGCTTATCACCCCCAAACTAGCGGGCAAGTAGAGTTATCAAATAGAGAAATTAAATCTATCTTGCAAAAGACTGTTAATAGGTCTAGAAAAAACTGGACTACGAAGTTGAATGATGCTTTATGGGCTTATATAACTGCTTACAAAAATCCTATGGGAATGTCTCCTTATAAAATGGTTTATGGGAAAGCTTGCCACCTACCCTTAGAATTAGAACACAAAGCTTACTGGGCAGTGAAAGAACTAAAATAGAGATTGTAAGCTCACTGGTGAGAAAAGATTATTTGACTTAAGTTCTTTAGATGAATGGAGGATTGAAGCCTATGAGAGTGCTAGGCTCTTTAAGGAAAAAGTTAAAAGATGGCATGACAAGCAAATACTTAAGAGAGAATTTCATGTTCGTGAGAAAGTTCTATTGTATAGGTCTCATCTCAGATTTTTTGCAGGTAAGCTACTATCAAAATGGGAAGGACCTTTCATCATTGAAGAAGTATACCGTTCAGGAGCAATAAAAATTTCTTCTCTAAAAGATAATACTACACAAGTAGTGACTGGACAACGACTCAAACACTATATTGCTGGAGATTCTTACAATGAAGATGTTGATGCCTTTCAAGTTATAACTCCAGAGAAATTCATCGAGGACCAAATTCAGAGACCTGCAGAGTCTGTTTTCAAATAGGTAACAGTTCTGGTAAGAAAAGTTCCGCGAAAATACAATACAACTATATTTTTGCAGTTTTCAGTCGATAAGGAAAGTTACGAAGCGAAAAAGGGACGGAACCGGAGCTGGGGTAGCCCACACCATCCTGTGGCGTGGGCCCACCCCTAGCTGCGCCACCAGGTGGTGAGGCCACCCATGACTCCGCCTCTGACCCGTTTTCACTCAGTACCTTCCTTTTGGTATGAAACTTCATAATATATAACCCCGGGATCCCTCGAGGTTCGTATATCGTGTTTTCGTCGTGTTTTTGTTTCGATCTGTTTCTGCCAGGTAAAAATCTTAGATTTGTAGCCTCGATGTCTTCCACTGGATCAGTTAAGGGAGATTCCTTGGAAGATATCATCAACCCATACATGAGAGAATTGAAGATTCATCCCAAGGAGTTATTGCTCGAAGGTGGGGAGGTTCGGATTAAAGAGGTTCAAGGCCCTAAAGGTGAAGGAAGTCTGGAGGACAGGATGGAAGCATTGGAAAAAGAAGTCTTTAGGTACAAGAAGATGGCGGAGTGCGAAGTGGATATCATCCATAAGATTTGTTCCGAACTCATCACTGAGCACCAAAAGGAGACTGCTGAACTCAAAGACGAAGTCCTCTCACTCCGCCAAACAACCAACAAACTGCAAGCACAGTTCTATGACGTTCAAAATCAAAACTGTGAGTATGAGGCTAGATTTAAACTCATAAGTGCTGCTGCAAGTTTCAGGATGTTGGAAACCACGATGACCTTTGTTGATGGGAAGCCTTTACCTTGGAAGACGGACGAACATGAGAGGATACCACCACCACCTAAGGAGTAAATCGTCATCAGGTTTGGCATCCCCATGGTTTGTTCCAAGCTTGGGGGAGTGCCGCGGTATCACATCACTATCTTCTATCTTTTTACCTTTTTAGTAGAGTCATATCATGAATATAGGAGTTATTATGTAGTGTCCCCTCTCTCGTTAGATATGTATCCCTTGGTGTGAGTTTCCGTTATGGAATATTAATGAGAAGTTCTATCATTCACTCTTTTGCATAGCTTATATTAGTTTTCAATTCGTGGTTATATGATTGATCTTGTTGTTAGTATTGGTATCACTTTGGGATCATTGAGTTAATTTAGTTGGTTTTGGCAAACCTAGATCGGTCAGTAGCAACACTATTTTTGAGAGTTGAAAGAAAAGATAGAAGTACCCAAGAGAAAAATAATTTCATCATCTTTCTTTCTTGATTTGCTCATAAGTTTAGTATTCTCTAGTTAAGATCTTTTGTGCTTCCAAGGAAGATTGCATGTTTGTCTTTATCACTTGTATGTTTGTTTGTTTCCTTCAACTCTTATACTTGCTACCCAGCCTTGCTAGCCAAAAACTTGTACTGAGAGGATTTCTTCTCGTGCATCCACCTCCTTTAAACTAAAACCTTTGCCATTTGTGTCCACCATACCTACCTAGTAGCATTATTGCTATTCCAAGTAAATTCTTGTTTTATCTACCTCCCAAATTAAGCTTGTTATGAGAAAATTAGTGATTAAAGCTCTCACGAACTTGATGGCACACTTTACTTTCTTGCACTTAATAAACTTGAACCATTGTGCTCACCTATGTTGCGTATATGCTTACGCTTTGTAAGTTGTGGATTAGCAGAACCATGCTGTCATGGGGAATGCTTTCAACATTGCACTGGTACTTTGTACCAAGTTGATATCATGATCTTTTGTCTATGGATGTCGTCGGTGTGAAATGAAAGGGGAGCTTGTAGGTCCGTGGAGTTATGCATGTGTGTTAGAGAAACGCCTGGGCCGCTGGTCTAATCCATGCTGACATGGTGGAAACCTGCAGCGTAACCATAACGAGTATCTATGAAGCATTCTTCTTATACAAAAAAAAGTGATAGAGATTGAAGAAAAAAGAGAAAAGAAAAAAAGGAGATATTATGAAAAGAGGAAAGAGAGAAAAAAGCACCACATTCCCATGGTAAATAAGAAGATTGCTGAGATACTTGTTGTCTGCTTGCCTTGTCATTTTGATATGGGGATTCTTCTGTATCATCGGGCAAGGGGTACCCTGTTGGCGATTCTCAATGATACACATATGCTTACGATGACAAGAACTTACCGGTGACTAAACTTGAGTAGCATGAGGAGCGGCCCTCGTATTCAAGGGACATGAGATTCTCAACTTACAACTTGTCAATGCATATCCTCATATTTGATCACTTTAACCTTAATCACCTAAAGATGCCTATGATAGGGGCAATGAGAGCTGAAAGCTAGTAAGTATCATAATTTTTGGGAGCTCTTTATGAGACTTGCAATCCCTGCTTCCCTCTTTGAAGGGCCTTTCTTTTACTTTGTAGTTGAGTCAGTAAACCTACTCCCTTCTATCTCAGCAAGTATTTTGAGTTGATGTGTTTCATTCATTCATATGATGATTTATGCAATCATGTATTATGTTCCTTGTTTTGCACATTGCTCTTATCTTGATGTTTACTACTTTGAAAGCTATCATTGAAAACCAGCTATTTGTGAACTCCAGCAAATTATCAACTATTCTTCGACCAAGAGCTAAGTTTTCCATTACCAATTATGATTCACTTTATGTATCTTTATTGTGTTTCCTTTACTTATTACAAGTTGAGTTATATAATAGTGAGTTGTCTTCTATTATGATCTGTGTATTTGCTGAATGTGATGCTTCTTGTCCGTATTCTTTTATCGACTCTTCACTCCATAAACCTAAGGCCATGTTTATTGAGCTCAGTTTCGCTTGAGGACAAGCGAAGTCTAAGCTTGGGGGGTTGATACGTCCATTTTGCATCACTATTCTATGTCTTAATTCACTATTATTCATTGATATATTTCGTATTGAGAGGTGATACTCATGTTATTTCATATGTTTTTTGCATGGTTGATGACTTTTTGGAGCATGGACTGCTGCAGTCAGGATTCTGATGGAAAAGGTGCTGTTTGGAGGCAAAATTCGCGAAGATCAGAAAATCCGGGAAAAATATACGGAAAATCCTTTTTTTCTAGAAGACTAAGGATGCCAGAAGACGGAGTGGAGATGGGCCACAGGGGGCCCACACCACCCCATGGCGCGGGCAGCCCTAGGCCACACCAGGAGGTGGTGTGGCCACCCTGGCCCACTCCAGCCTCTCTCCTCTGGTGTATATCATCCTCCCGAAACCCTAAGACTCGGAGAGCGACCACAGAAAGATTCCGCCGCCTCTGCGGGGCGGAAAACACCAAGAGAGAAAGATCTCTCCGGTAGACAGATTTCTGCCGGGGGAATTCCTTCCCGGAGAGGGGAGATCGTCGCCATCAACACCACCATCGAGTTGGACTTCATCAGGATCATCATCATCACCACCATCAGCACCCTCATCACCATCTCCATATTGCTGTAACAATTGTGTTGAATCTTGCATTAGTTCATTGGGGAAACTTTCCCGGTGTTGATTACTCCTTGTAGTTGATGCTATTGAGTGAACCATTGAATTATTGTTTATGTTCAGATTGTTATACATAATTATTCCATCTCTGATCATGATCCATATGATGTCTTGTGAGTAGTTCGTTTTGTTCTTGAGGACATGGGAGAAGTCTTGTTGTTAGTAGTGGAGTTGCATTGAGAAAGATTCAATAGATTGTTATTTAAGTTGTGGTGTACTTCTTCTAGTGGTGTCATGTGAACGTCGACTACATGACACTTCACCTATATGGGCCTAGGGGAATGCATTGTGTATTTGGCTACTAATCGTAGGGGTTGCCGGAGTGACAGAAACTTGAACCTCCGTTAGGAAACCATTGCACAAGGGACGTAAGGGTCTTAGAGTTTAAAGCTGTGGTTAGGTTTCTACCTTAATTACTTTCTTGTACTTACGTATGTTTGCAAGGGGTATAATCACAAGTATGTATTAGTCTTGGATGGGGCGGTACATTAGCACAGGTTCACCCACACAACACTTAGCAAGCTAAAGAAGATTAATCGGCTATATGAGGCGAAAGCACTTGACAGTCTTCCCATGTGTCCTCGAGAACGTTTGGTCATCTTAAGTAATACAACCGGCTTGTCCTTTGCTACATAAAGGATTGGGCCACTTGCTGCATTTATTCCTACTGTCTTTTATTTACTCGTACTTTGTTTACTTGCTTTATCAAAAAACCCTAAAAATCTGTTTGCTAAGTATTTGCAGAGAATTCCTGATCCATACCACTAGCCAGCACCTTCTGCTCCTCGTTGGGTTCGACACTCTTACTTATCGAAAATACTGCGATACACCCCCTATACTTGTGGGTCATCATATACCAATTAAAGTCAAGTATGAAGCGAGGTGAACAAAGACATCGAATGTTGCACAAAGTGCACTAGTGTTTCGATGAATACATTTATAATAATAGATAAGGGTACCATCTAAAGTGTTGTATAATGTTATGGCGGGGCTAGTTCGCTTTTAAAGTAGAATGATGTGTCCCAGGGCACAGTGCCCATGAGAAAGCCCTCGAGGTTGATCTAACGTCACTGTAGGCTCCTGGAATCAGGCCTCGTTCTGCTGCCATAGCGACGATGCATACACACAGATGCTATCATGTGATGATAAAGTATTAATGTCAATCAAAGTGACATTAGTAAGTTGCAAAGGATTTGGGACTGTAAAGTACAGACCCAAAGACTCAACTTCTTCCATGAGCAAGCATATTCTAGGTACCGGTTATATGGTGCCAATGATTGAGAACAAATACAGCTAGTGTATTTATACTCTAGTGCAAGTGGGAGACTGTTGGAAATATGCCCTAGAGTCAAATAGTAGTAAGGACTATTATCATATTTCATATAGTTTATGACTAAGTTTTATATCATGCTATAACTATATTGAGTGGAAACATCAATACACGTGTGATGTACAAACAACCAGGGGTTCCCAGTGAAACTCTAGTCACTGGTTCATTGGTCAACAGATGATCATGTTTCATGATCATGTGGCATTTATGCCAGTTGGAAATGGAGTCATCTCATTCTGAGAATGAGATGATGAACCAATACCCAAGCTAAACATCGTGACCAGATCATGTCACGAAGTTCAAGTTACGATGATTAGAAATGGATCCTCGTAGACTATTCCTTAGACCGTGAGGCTATATCAATCACTGTCTCCCGAGAGTGCTTAGATAGCATCAAACACCATCTGGTAAAACGGTGGTTATAAAGGTGTGTTCAGGTATTCGGAGGAAACCGTAGAGGCAATATATGTCAAGAGCGGGATTTGTCCGTCCATGTGACAGGAAGATACTCAAGGGCCCACTCGGAGAAGTTATATCCAATAGCTGCGCAGCGTGTGATTTGATCACGGGGATATCACTTGTCGGAACGAGTCAAGTAGCATTGTTTAGTAACAAGATTGAACACGACATGGTGATTTCATTGATCAGATCTCGGGCAATGCAAGTATCGAGAGACAAAGGGAATAAGACACGACTATCCCGGTTCAAACGACAAAAGATCTTCGTGGAACACACAGGGGTCACATGGCCATCCAGGTCCCTCTATCGATCATTGGTGCGGGAGTGTCCCGACCATGTCTGGAGTGTTCCCGAACCGTGGGGTATCACACTTAAGGACTTGATGATGCTTGGAGAGTGTTTATAGGATCGGTAGAATCACCGAAGAAAAGAAGAGAGAAAACCGAAAGGGTTTCGATAAGTCCGGAGGATGTCCAGAGTGGAGGTGGAAGGTGTTCCATAGCCACAGGGATTGAATAATATGTGAATGAATGTTAAATATTGATTTAATCATTTATTCATAATTATTTAATAAAGATAAAATCAATTAAAGGTCAAAAAGGCTTAATGGGCCAATTCCGGAGGGAGAGGGCCCATTAGGGGAAAGGAGAGAGGGAGAAGGGGCAAGGGGGAGGCCGGCTGGGCCTAGCCCCCCCCCCACGCGGGGCCCACTAGGTGGCCAGCGTCCACCTCCTCCCCCTCCTCTCCTTTAGTCCCACCCCGAGACTTTGAGGGAGGGTGTACCCCCTCCTTCCCCTATATATAGTGGGGTATTTGGCCTAGATAAATACACCAATAATCAATAAAGGTCTCCCCACTTTTGGGAGGACCTCTAATTGATATTTTCTCTCTCCCCCCTCTCTCTCGTGACCATGGTCCCAAGTCTGGACTGCACGAGCGAGAGACATCTTCACCGCGGAGCGCCGTCGCACTGCGGGATTCGGATCCAGGAGCTCTACTTTCACAACTGCTGCTGGATCGGGGAAGCGGGAGTCATCGTCAGGCACCGGACGTGTGTAACTCCCCGCGAGGTGTCGCACTTGAGGCACTCAAGTCGTTGGAGCCACAAGGAGCGCAAGGAATCCATCATGACCTTGAGGTCGGCTTCGGCTCGTCTACATTAACCACGCTCTCCTGAGCGTTGACAACGCTTTTCGGTCTTCAAGGGTAAGTTCGCGAAAATCCCCTCCCGTTACTGTATTACTAATAGATAGGTCCTGGCAGCTTCAGGGGTTCAGGGGCGTAGGGTAAAATTTTATTGTTTTCATACGCGGAACCCCTATAATAAGATCATACGAAGTAATCCTAGTCCTTAGACCATAAGATCATGTCAATCACTAACACTGGAAGAGTATCTTGATAACATCAAACGTCACACCATGAAAGGGTGATTATAAAGGTGTGTTCAGTGCTATGAAAGTGTTATGTAGAGGCTCATGGATCAAGATTGAGATTTTTCTATCCCGATGACGGATAGATATACTCTGTCCCTCTCGGTGATATCACATTGGTTAGCTTGCAAGCAGGTGATGAGATCACTAGAATGTAATATCACGGGAACAAGAAAATAGTACATATCGGTAATGAGATCAAACTAGGTATGGAGATACCGATGATCGAATCTTGGACATGTAATATATTATGAGACAAAGGGATTTAATTACTAGCATTAAAGGTTCTCACGATCACAGAAGTCATCGTTGAATGTGTAGGAGTTCGTATGGATCTCCATGTCCTGCTTCTGATTATTGATCTAAGAGGGGTCTCGATCATGTCTGCATTATTCGCGAACCATAGGGTGACACACTTAAGGGATACCGACACCATTTGGAGCAAATATGTTTCAGATAAATATTTAAGAAAGCGTCGGAATTATTTCAATAGACACCGAAATTGTTTCAGGTGAAATTGCTGAAATTGGTTCTGTATGTAATATTGAAATGTTGCAGGGGGTTTTATGTGAATGTTTTTTAATTAAAGTAATTGACAAAATTCTGAATAAAATTAATAAAAGAGTTTTATTAAATGAGTGAGCATTAAATTTGGAGAAATTTAATGCATTTAAGGTGGAGACATTAAAGAGGAATGTTAAGGGGCAAATTTATGTGGAGGGAGTTACCACCACATGAATGAGGAGGTGAAGGGTCACCCCTTGGGCGCCGGCTTTGGGGAGGGGCACCCCCCTCCTCCTATAAAATGCCACCCTCACACCCCTTCTTCCTCACACCTCCTCGTGAAGGATCTCTCTCCCCCTCTAGTATTTTCCCCATGGTCTCGGATTAGCGAGATACATGTTCCCGGTGGCTTTATCTGAAAAGGAGTTGCTGCTTTCGCTACTTTGCTGGAGCGAGGGACAGAGGTTGTCGGGGTACCAGACGTGTGTGCGATCACGGATGCACCGCTTCTTTGCGGTGCTAGACTTGGTGGTGCTGGACTTGCTGGAGCTGGATGTGATGGACGTGCTGGAGCTGGACCTGCTGGACTTCATCACGATCTTGAGATCGGCAAGTGTACGACTACATCATCCACGAGTTCCATATCGTTAACAAAGCTTTATTGTCTTCGAGGGTATGTTCTCTATGGATGTATATCCACCCGTTGCTTGTATCTAATAGATAGATCTTGGCCTATAATAGTTCCCATCATGGGAAAAAATTTGTTTTCTATGTTGTGAAACCTTCAGTGGTAGCAGAGCCTGATCTATGCGTAGGTGCTTTGCATGGGTAGTACACACATCTTTATATGTGGGCGATGATGATCATGTTATTGCTTCTTTCATGTATTCTGGATATTGGTGGCATAGTGGGGTGAAGCGACCCGGACCAACCTTACATGTCATCGCACATGAGATCGGTTCCACGATTGACATGCAACTAGTTTTGCATAAGTGGCTGGCGGGTGTGTCTCTCTCCTACTATAGTCAATATCTGATTTACAACAAGTTGCTAATAACTTAGTTATCATCGTTGTGGTTCCATGTTCGTAGGTGATACATTGCAAATGTATCTATAATTTTTGATGTTCCATGCTTGGTTTTATCCACTTTCTTGTGTTTTGTTCCAACTTTGGAGTACTTTTATTATGATTTCTTGGACTAACCTATTAACAAGAGCCACAGTGCCAGCTGCCTGTTTTCTGCTGTTTTTGGTTCCAGGAAAGTCAGAAAATGAATATTCTCGGAATTGGACGGGACAAAAGCCAAAGTGCCTATTTTTCCGGAAGGGATCAAGTGCCAGAATACGAGACGGAGAAGGGCTGGGGTCTGACCACACCACCTGGCCACGCGGCCAGGCCTGGCCCGCGCCAGGGGGTGGTCTGGCCGACCCCAGCACCCCCTCGGCCTCTCCTTCCGCCTATAAGTTGCCCTCAGGACGAAAACCCTAAATACCCGATCAAAAATCCACGAAAGAGTCTGTAGCCGCCATCATCTCTATCCCTAGATCGGGAGGGATCTTAAGCTCTTCCCGGCACCCTGCTGCAGAGGGGAATTCACCCTGGAGGCCTTCTTCATCACCATGCAAGCCTCCGGTGTGATGCGTGAGTAGTTCATCCTTGGACTACGGATCCATGTAGTAGCTAGATGGCTGGTTTCTTCTCCTTTGTGCTTTCATGTTTAGATCTTGTGAGCTCCGTTCATGATCAAGATCATCTTTTTGTAATCCATACATGTTGTGTTTGCGGGGATTCGATGGATATTGAGATGCTATTTCAAATTGATTATTGATTCTATCATGTCTTTGTTATTTGAGATCTTGCATGCGTTTCGTTGTTAGTAGCTATCTTGGCCAAGTAGATGCTAGCAACTCCAAGAGTTAGTATTTATGCTCGATAGTGGGTTCATGCCTCTGGTAATCTGGGGAAGTGACAAAAATCTCTAAGGTACTAGATGTGTTGTTGCTACTAGGGAGAAAACAACAATCCTTTGTTCATAGAACAATCGTATTGTTTACTTTACACGCAGTTCGTAAAGCAATAATCTGTTGCTTGCAACTTAATACTGGAGGGGGTTCGGATGATAACCTGAAGGTGGATTATTAGTCATAGATGCAGTTGGATGGCGGTCTATGTATTATGTTGTAATGCCCAATCAAGTCTCAAAGGAGTCAAGATGATTAGTATATGCATGTATTCCTTTCTCGGTGTTTGTCAATTGCCCCGCTGTAATTTGTTCACCTAGCATGTTATCTATCTAAGGAGAGTCACCTCTAGTGAACTATGGATCCCGGTCCTTTTTCTTTACATACAATCTAAACTGTTTCTGCTTTGTGTTTACTTTCTGCAAACTTTTACTTCTTTCCATTCAATACATTTAAGCCTTTGTTTTCCACAAAACATGGTGAGATTGACAACCTCATCGCAAGTTGGGGACAAAGTTCTGTGGTTGTGTTGTGCAGGTCTCCACGTTGCTACTAGCACCGGTAGTGCGCCCTGCCAAAGCTCAGCTAGTAACACCTTTGGGGTGTTTCCTTGCTCCTACTGGTTCGATTAAACCTTGGTCTCATAACTGAGGGAAAACTTGCTGCTGTGCTCATCATACCTTGCTCTTGGGGTTCCCAACGAGCTCTACGTCGATCGTCGAGTGCATCAGTAGGTAAGACTGGTTTTATCTCCGAAAGCCCTAAGCCACGTAAAACTTGCAATTGATAAATTAGAGGCATCTAGTTTAGATCGTTGCTCGGCTAGTGTCATGATATGGAAATGTTGTAAGTTGATTTATAGTTGATACCCTTACAACACACCTAACATGTAAGTTCCATAGACCTTGGTCTTACACACAAAGGAATGATAGAGATCATACCACGATGCACATGATGGTGATCAAATGCATGGGCCATATCATTCCACTTTACACATATGATGTTTACATCTTATATTGCTAGTTTGTTGTTTTAGTAGCACTATAAGATGATCCCTCATTTAAATATCAAGATAAAATGTGTTCTTCCTTAAGTATGCACCGTTCTATGGATCGTGTTTCGAGACATCACGTGATGACTGGGTGTACTCGACTCTGCGCTTTCATACAACGGGTGTAAGATAGTTTTACACACGATAGTACTAAGGTTCTTACTTGGCGAACCTAGCATGTACAGACATGGCCTCGAAACACGGAACAAAAGGTTAAGCATGAGTCATATAGTTGATATGATGCCCATATTGATGCTCGCCTTTGAAGCTACACCAACTCACGTGATGATCGGACTTGGTGTAGTGGATTTGGTTAATCACCAAAAAGGCATGAGGGATGTCGTTTTTGAGTGGGAGTTCATTTCTAATTTGGATTAGTCGAACCAAATTTGTAAACTAAATCAAAGTGAATCTGCATAATTTGTTGTAGTCATTGGCATCTGTTTACTACATTATGTTTAGTTTTAATTGAGATAATAGAACTATAGAATTCTAGATATTTACTTTACGAACTGGTATTGTATTGTTTTGAATGTCAATTTAAAGTTTAGAAGTCCTATTCCAAACTTTCAGCAAACTCTATTTACTCCATGAAGTTTAATAAGTAGTATTAAATCAAGAGTAAGAATTCTAGTGTTAGTATCTAAAGTATCATATTTGCCTCCATGATTATTGATATTCAAAAGTTGTTTTTAATATCAAGGTTATCCAGGAGATGAAAGAATTATTTCAGAAACCATCATGTGTGGAAGATATTGTGATATCTGAAACAATGTTTTTGGTTGCATTATGATAGAGTATAATTTAGCAAAATACATGTTCTCATATTGTATGAGAATTTGTGAAGGATGGAGATGCTAGGCATCCGGATCTCCCAAAAGGTTTCGGGAACTAAAATTATACTCGTCATTCTTCCTTATAGGCCATAGTAGCTTGATCATGAAAGTTGTTATGATAAGGATGAATAGAAGATGTAAGTAAAATGTTTACTACACTAATAGATTACTAAAGAATGGATTTTTGAAAGAACACCAAACATTTGATGATGGTGATCCACTTCAAAGTGCAAGTCCAAAGGTATTAGTATTTGACTATACACGCTTTGTACTATGTGTCATGTGAATGACACCACTATTGATGTTGATAGATTCTTTTAAAAAGAAAAGGAATTGCTGAAAGAGAATCTATAAAATATTTGGCAGAAAAGAAAAAGTTGGAGATGTCCAGCTTAGGTATATAGAAGATATACATGTTATGGCTATATTCTTTGCTTATTAAACAATGTGGTTCTTAGGTATTGGATACCGGTATTGGATACCGAATTGGTTGGTATGAAGTGTCATACAGGACAATGCAATTCATGAACTACAATGGCCTAAGTAACTAGCAAGATCATAAGTGATGATGTTCATCGAAAACAAATAAAGTGTTATTGTGTTTTTCGTTGTCATCAAACCTAGCTTCAAGATTTGTCTTAATAATTGTTATTTTGTTCCGGTATTATGAGAACAATGGTTGTTCAAATAATTACCATATTCCATAAAGGATGGATGAACTTTTACAAGTCTAGTGGGAGAAATCACATCCATAAACACTATTGCTAAAATGTCGCAAGACAAATGATTGAAAGATCACTTATGTAGTGACATCGCTGTTTAAATTATATTGGAAAGAAAACATGAAGAAACTCCATGTTGATGGATTTCTGGAGTCTTTGATTTTGATCAACTGACGCTTGTGAGACTTTCCTTGAGATAATTGAAACTCCGTCCATAGGCTAAAGAGGAACGGATGAATAACTTATTGGATATCATACATATTGATGTATATAGTCCATTATATGTAGCCATATATGATGGATCTTTTTGCTTCATATGCTTTCTCTAGAAATTTGAGTGAATATATCTATATATTTACTTAATAAGAAAGAAGTATGAAATATTTGAAAATTGTTCAAAAACTTTCAAGATGAAGTGAAAAATCATTGTAACAAGAAAATAAAAGAGTTTATGATTTGATCATAAAGGAAGATATTTGAGTTACATGTTTAGCAAAACAACTAAGATTTGAGGAATTGTTCCATGATTTGTGTTTCCCGATAAACCATAGGAGTATAGCATATTCGAGAGATGAAATCAAACCATGTTTGACATGGTAAGATCAAAGGTGTCATTTATAAAACTGCCATTATGTTTTAAGGATTAAAGCTTTAGAGACTACCGCTTTTACACTGAAAAGAGCATCATCGTGATCCGTTGAAATGACACCATATGAGTTATGGTTTGGGATAAAAC
This sequence comes from Avena sativa, assembly GCA_916181665.1. Taxonomy (NCBI): domain Eukaryota; kingdom Viridiplantae; phylum Streptophyta; class Magnoliopsida; order Poales; family Poaceae; genus Avena; species Avena sativa. Next base: position 568,083,972 of record OV702291.1, read on the forward strand.
CCGAGTTGTCTTTTCTTAAATTTTGGTATGCTATGCATAAGTAAAATGTTTACAACCAAAGTAGGATAAGCACATCTTTCTAGGTTATCCCAAAGAATTTGTTGGGAATTCCTTCATAACACCGAGGACAAAAGAGTTTGTCGCTTGGAACGTCAAGTTTCTTGAGAAGGAACTTTTCGCGAAAAGTTAAGTGGGAGGACAATAGAACTTTGATTAGGTTATGAACCTAAGAAACATGTGCTGAGTAGCGCAACGTCGGAAAGTGTCCCGGTGGCGGCCACAATGCTCATGGCTCCCGTGATTACAAAGGTTGTGATCTCAGAGATTAGAGTTCCTATTGAACCATGTGGGTCAGTAAGAATCAAATAGTGATATTTGATAAACAAGTCGTTATTGTTTTGACAATGATGAACCGACTACATGCAAAGAAGCGATGATGGGCCCTGACTCCATAAAATGACTAGAAGTCATAGAATCCATGATAGTATCCATACATGAGAAATCGAGTTTTGGAAGACCCTCCGAAAAGGTGTAAAGCCTATCGATCATGTTTAGATCAATAAAGAAATAAACATGGATGTTTAACAACTATGAAATAGTTGACATGTCGGAAAGAAGTTTACGGCGATGTTCAAGGAGTTGACTATGACAAGATTTGATCTTTCATAGCGATATTTAGTCTTGATGGATTAATGTAGCAACCACTACAAATAAGTTGGTGTATGGTAGTTGAACAAACAAAACAATATTCTTCTAATAGAATGGTTACCTAGGATGTGTACAATACACGGTCCGAAGGGTTTTGTTAATTCAAAGGGTACTAGAAGGGCATGCAAACTTCAATAGTTGAAGTGAGCATAGCGGAGTTGGAATCTTCACCATGATGAAAATTTTAAAAGGTTTTAAATTCATTGGAGATGATGAAGATGCTTGCATTTGCAAGAAATTAAGTGGGAGCGCTGAGACAAATTTCCAATACATTATGCAGAGTACATATTGTTGATTGGAAATGATGTACCTTTTATTGACACAAGTTAAGAATTTCATTAAAATAGGATTTCGATGAAAGACTTGGGCAAAACCGGAATATTTGGCATCAATGTCTATATGGATATATTGAGGGACTAATATGGTTGTGCCAGACGTACATATATGAGATATTGAAAGGGTTCAATATAGAAACAACAAGAAATGTTCTTGCTGCATGGAAAGGATTGTATCAAGATTCAAGTGTTTCAACACTTGGTGAGTAAAATCACATGAAGATTTTGATCGATTATACCGTGATATGTATATATCCAGATATGTCCTATGCTCTAAATGTTATGAGCACATACCAGAATGATTCATAAGATGATCATTGGACGATAGTAAAGATATTCTTATGAGCTTTGGAAGAACTAAGAATATATAATGTATAAGTGACAAATAGTTAAAGGGAGTTCATTGTAAAGTGTTACATTGATACTAGTTTTGTCACAAGATACAAATTAAAATTGATCTCAATTTTAGACTATGGGTGGCACAACGTAATGGAAAGGATGTTCCATGATGGATTTGGATGAGTTCCAAAGTTGAGACATTGTGACGGATACTACAACAAAAGGCTAAGTATGACTGCTATAGTAGCAGCAAAGGAGGGCATTTGTGTTAAGTAGTTTGTTATCAAACTAGGTGTGGTTCAAAGTGGGCTAATACTATAAAGATATATTATATGACAATAATATCAACATATTTTAACCCGAACGAACTAAAGGTCTCACCAAAGGACCAAATTTATACAGTGCCATCTCATTTGAGAATGAGTGATGCGTAGAGACGCAAAGACATGCAGATACACACGGACCTAAAACTGTCAGATCCAGAGATTATGTTAACCACTAGCAATCGCGTATATGCAACACCAGAAAGCCATATGTGTTCAATACGCAAAGTTTTTTCAAACTAGATTATTGACTCTAGTGCAAGTGGGAGACTGAAGAGAATATGCCCGAGAGGCAATAATAAAGTGGTTATTATCTTATTTCTTGTTTATGATAAATGTTTATTTTGCATGCTATAATTGTATTAATTTGGAAACGTTAATACATGTGTGTTTAATAAACAAAAGGAAAGTTCCTAGTTATGCCTCTCTTATAAACTAGCTCGTTGATTAACAAGATGATCAAGGTTTCCTGATCATGGACATTGGATGTTGTTAATAACGAGGTCACAACATTAGTGGAATGATGTGATGAACATTCATCCGAAGTATATCATTACGATCAAAGTCATTGTATTTATATTGCTATAATATCATACTAAGTAATCCTAGTCCTTAGACCATGAGATCATGTCAATCACTAACACTGGAAGAGTATCTTGATAATATCAAGCGTCACACTAATGGCTCAATGCACGGCGCCCAGAAAAGTGCTGGTGCATGGTTGATGTAGAGCTCGTTGGGAACCCCAAGAGGAAGGTATGATGAGCACAGCAGCAAGTTTCCCTCAGCTATGAAACCAAGGTTTAATCGAACCAGTAGGAGCAAGGAAACACCCCAAAGGTGTTACTAGCTGAGCTTTGGCAGGGCGCACTACCGGTGCTAGTAGTAACGTGGAGACCTGCACAACACAACCACAGAACTTTGTCCCCAACTTGCGATGAGGTTGTCAATCTCACCGTGTTTTGCAGAAAATAAAGGATTAAACGTATCGAATGGAAAGAAGTAATAGTTTGCAGAAAGTAAACACAAAGCACTAAACAGTTTGTAGATTGTATGTAAAAGAAAAGGACCGAGATACATAGTTCACTAGAGGTGGCTCTCCTTAAGATAGATAACATGCTGGGTGAACAAATTACAACGGGGCAATTGATAAACATTGAGAAAGCAATACATGCATATACTAATCATCTTGACTCCTTTGAGATTCGATTGGGCATTACAACATTATACATAGACCGCCATCCAACTGCATCTATGACTAATAATCCACCTTCAGGTTATCATCTGAACCCCCTCCAGTATTAAGTTGCAAGCAACAGATTATTACTTTACGAACTGCGTGTAAAGTAAACAATACAATTGTTCTATGAACAAAGGATTGTTGTTTTCTCCCTAGTAGCAACAACACATCTAGCACCTTAGAGATTTCTGTCACTTCCCCAGATTACCAGAGGCATGAACCCACTATCGAGCATAAATACTAACTCTTGGAGTTTCTAGCATCTAGTTGGCCAAGATAGCTACTAACAACGGAAAGCATGCAATATCACAAATAACAAAGACATGATAGAATCAATAATCAATCTGAAATAGCATCTCAATATCCATCGGATCCCCGCAAACAACAAGCAGAATTACAAATAGATGATCTTGATCATGAACGGAGCTCACAAGATCTAGACATGAAAGCACAAAGGAGGAGAACCAGCCATCTAGCTACTACATGGATCCATAGTCCAAGGATGAACTACTCACGCATCACACCAGAGGCTTGCATGATGATGAAGAAGGCCTCCAGGGTGAATTCCCCTCTCCAGCAGGGTGCCGGGAAGAACTTTAGATCCCTCCCGATCTAGGGATGGAGATGACGACGGCTACAGACTTTTTCGTGGATTTTTGATCGGGCACTTAGGGTTTTCGTCCCGAGGGCAACTTATAGTCGGAAGGGGAGGCCAAGGGGGTGCCGGGAGCGGCCACACCACCCCCTGGCGCGGCCCAGGCCTGGCCGCGCGGCCAGGTGGTGTGGTGCCCCCCTGACCCCTCTCCGTCTCGTATTCTGGCACTTGATGACTTCCGGAAAAATAGGCACTTTGGCTGTTGTCCCGTCCAATTCCGAGAATATTCATTTTCCGACTTTCCTGGAACCAAAAATAGCAGAAAACAGGCAGCTGGCACTGTGGCTCTTGTTAATAGGTTAGTCCAAGAAATCATATGAAAAGTACTCCAAAGTTGGAACAAAATACAAGAAAGTGGATAAAACCAAGCATGGAACATAAAAATTATAGATACATTTGCAATGTATCAACATCCCCAAGCTTAACTCCTGCTCGTCCTCGACTAGGTAAGTGATAAAAAGAAAGAATAATTTTTGAGGTGACATGCACCATCAAAGACTTGATCAAAGTATTTGGAAAACATTCAAAGGTGGGATCATAGTACTTCAATCATAACATGAAAGACAAAGTTCTAGCAATAAGCAAAGAAACTATGATGCAACATGAAAAGGCACAAACAAAAGATTCATGAATAACAATGCTTTGCAGGACGTTTGTTTGTTTCACATAAAGAAAACATAGCATAATAGTATCCAGCTTGTCCCTCATAGAGTAGCAAATATAAATGCATAGGACACCTTCAAAGTTCATAAGAGTGACTATATAGAATAGTTTAAAACAAGCAACAACAAGTTATGCATCAATCAACTAGTCTTGGGACAATGCACATAGAACTAAGAATGGCCACTATGCTCTCAAAGTAGGTGCATAAAGATAGAAGGTGGAGACTCAATATAATGGTGGAAGAAAGGCCTTTTGTAAAAGGAAGTAGGGATTCAAGTCTCATAAAGAGCTTCCAAAAATTATGGTACTTATAGATTTCAGCTCTCATTGCCCCTATCATAATCATCTTTAAGGTGATTAAGGTTAAAGTGACACACCTAAGAGGATATGCTTGACAAGTTATAAACCGAAATCTCATGCCCCTTACTTACGAAGACCGATCCTCATGCTACTCAACTTCAGTCACGAGTAAGCTCTTGTCATTGTAAGTACATATGTATCATTAAGAACCACCAATGGGGTACCCCTTGCACATGATACGGGAGCTTTCCCATAATCAAAATGACAAGGCAAGCAGACAATGAGCATCTCAGCGATCTTTTTATTTGCTATTTGCATAGGTTTTTATTGAGGATGCTTCATAGAATGCTCATTATGGTGATGCTGCAAGTTTCCACCATGATTAGGCATGGCTTAGGCTAGTGGCCCAGGCATTTCTCTAACACACATACAAACTCCATGATCTTACAAGTTCCACTTTTATTTCACACCGCCGGGATCCGTAAGAAAATGAACATGATATCAACGGGGTACAAAGTACAGGTGCAATGTTGAAAGCGTTCCCCATGAAACATGGTTCTACTAATTTCAACTTATAAAGCGCAAGCATATACGCAACAAAGAAGGACCCAATGGTTCAAGTTTATTAGATGCAAAAAGTAAAGTTTGCCATCAAGTTCGTGAGAGCTTTAATCACTAGTTTTCTCATAACAAGTTTAATTTGGAAGGTAAACAAAAGAATGAATATACTTGGAATAGCATAATCTAGTAGGTAGGTATGGTGGACTCTTTAGAATAACTTGGTTTAGGGAGTTGGATGCGTGAGTGGAACTCATACTTTGTTGTGGAGGCTAGCAAAAGACTGGGAGCGACAAACTAAGAGAGCAATAATGGCCATAATCATGCAGAGCGACTAAACATTATTGATCAAAGCATAAAGTGATACTACAAGTTGAAAACTAAAGGATCATAAAGTCTATGGTGACTTGAGATAGTCATAACATGGTGTGAGCATGCGCTAAGTCAACCCAAATAAAGCATCAAAGGAGAATACCACTATACTATGCTTTAATATGTTAAAACAACGCATGATTCATCCAAGGCTCATTAAGCAATCTCAATTGTTTATAACAAGTCATGCTACAGCAAAGAATACTAAGCATAAAGCCAAAACAATATCAAGGATAGCATGACAAAGCATAGGCCACAGTCAAAAACGAGCTCTTTTTACCACATTAGCATGAACTTTCCTACTCTTTTCCAAACCAAACCAAACTATTTGCAAACCAATGTATGAAAGAGGGGGTCCAACCAATTTATTCATAAAACTAAGCAAACCAAGAAAACTAAAAACCAAAACCAAAACGAAAAAGAAGACGCTCCAAGAACAACACAACTGTGCATGAAACAATAAAAATGAAGCGTTTGGAAGAAACCTGGGATTTTTATTGATGAAGAAGGGGATGCCTTGGGCATCCCCAAGCTTTGACGCTTGTACTTCTTGGATATTTCTTGGGGTGACACGCGTGACATCCCGAAGCTTGATCTTTAGTCCATCCTTCATCTCATTACTCATTCCTTCCATACACCTAAAAATTTTCCTTCATACAAAACTTCACACAATCTTTATTAGCAACATTAGTGCACTCAAGATAAAAGGTCTTAAGATTCAGTTCTAACACCAAAAAACTTCCATTAGAACACTAGATACTGTAGCACTTCCCTCAAAAAGCTCAATTCCCCAAAAGAACTCAAAAAAGAACCAACAAGAAGCAAATGCAGAAAATGGCAGAAATCTGTCAAAACAGACCAGCAGGTAAATACGAATTTTTTCGAAGATCTTCTGTTGCTCAAATCAAAAAGTGTTGAACTAACAAAAGTTATATAACAACCTGGGTCAGAAGCAAAAAAATTCACGCCTCAAAATGACGTTCAGAGATTTTACACGAATTTTTACGGTGAAGCACATAAATCTGTTTCGGGACAGCAACTTTCCCAATCGTTACTTCTCTCTCATTAGAGGTTACTCTTGGCACAAAAAGCAAATAAAAAGGAGAAGGAGAGGTTATTACAGAGGTAATAACTTCCAAGACTCATCTAAAACTTTTGGGTTATCTCCCAATAAGTACTTTCCTTTAACGCCTTTAAGTTAGGCATAAGAAGCAAGAAAGAATCAAGTGTTCTCAAATGAAGAAGCATTAAGACCAAATTTTATTTTCATAGGAGAAGCAAAATAAATCTTTTCTCTCTTTTTAGGGAAGTGTTCTATACCTTTCTTGAGTGGGAGTTGATATTTAATGGTGCATTCTTTCATATCAATAATGGCACCAATAGTTCTAAGAAAAGGTCTTCCCAAAGTAATAGGACAAGAAGCATTGTATTCAACATCCAAAACATAGAAATCAACAGGGACATAGGCATTGTTAACCATAATAAGAACATCATTAAGACTCCCCATGAGTTTCTTTTTAGCATGATCATCAAGTGGGACATTCAAATAACAATCTTCAAGTGGAGGCAAATCAAGCATATCATAAATCATTCTAGGCATAATAGAAAAATTACTATCAAGATCACACAAAGCTTTGAAATCAAAGTCATTCACTTTCATATTAATGATAGGTTCCTAACCATATTCTTGTTGTGTAGGAATAGAAGCTTTATGTTTCATATTTTCTTCTTTAATCTTTATGAGAGCATCAGTAATGTGTTTTGTAAAGGCCATGTTCATAGCACTAGCATTAGGACTTTTAGCAAGCTTTTGTAGGAACTTAATAACTTCAGAGATATTGCAACCATCAAGATCAAAATCATACTTATCATCTAAAGTAGTAGAACTATTACTAGCCTCAACATTAGTGGTGGTAATAGTAGAAACACTAATGTTTCTAGCAATTTCATCTTCTCTTTCCCACTTAGCATGTAATTCAGCTAATAGTCTAACATTTTCATCAATTCTTACTTGTATAGCATTAGTAGCTGCAAAGGGATTCTCATTAGTTTCAGGTTTAGCAGCCATTTTATTCAAAGAAGATTGAGCTTCAGCCAAAGATGCTATATTTCTTTCAGCATTAGAGAGTTTTTCTTCAATAGTTTTATTGAAAGCAGTTTGCTTACTAATAAAGTCTTTAAGCATAACTTCAAGTTCAAAGGGAGCACTCCTATTATTGTTGTAAAAATTTCCATAAGCATTACCATTGTTGGGAGGATATGGCTTATAATTGTTGTTACCAAAATTGTTCCTATAAGCATTATTACCATAAGTATTGTTGCCAAAGTTGTTATTTCTTATGAAGTTCATATCTACTTTCTCTTCTTGAGCAACCAAAGAGGCTAAAGGAACATTATTTGGATCAATATGGGCTTTCCCATTAACGAGCATAGACATAATAATATCAATTTTATCACTCAAGGAGGAGGTTTCCTCAACAGAATTTACCTTCTTACCTTGTGGAGCTCTCTCGGTATGCCATTCAGAATAATTAACCATCATATTGTCTAGAAGTTTTGTTGCAGCACCCAAAGTGATGGTCATAAAGGTTCCTCCAGCAGCAGAATCCAATAGGTTCCTTGAAGAATAGTTCAATCCTGCATAAAAAGTTTGGATGATCATCCAAGCAGTCAGTCCACGAGTGGGACAATTCTTTACCAAAGATTTCATTCTTTCCCAAGCTTGAGCAACATGCTCGTTATCAAGTTGTTTAAACTTCATTATTTCACTTCTCATGGATATAATCTTAGCAGGAGGATAGTATTTTCCAATGAAAGCATCTTTGCATTTAGCCCAAGAATCAACACTATTCCTAGTTAAGGAATTCAACCATTCTTTAGCTTTTCCTCTCAAAGAGAAAGGAAAGAATTTCAGCTTAATAATATCACCATCTATATCCCTATGCTTTTGCATCTCACAAAGTTCAACAAAGTTATTTAGATGGGAAGCAGCACCTTCATTACCAATACCATAAAATTGTTCTCTCATAACAAGATTGAGCAAAGCAGGTTTTATCTCAAAGAAAGTATCTTCAGGCACAGGTGGAGCAATAGGTGTGCTCATAAAATCATTGTTGTTGGTGCTAGTGAAGTCACACAACTTAGTGTTTTCAAGAGTAGTCATTTTTTGGGGTTTTCAAATAAGAAAGCAAACTAGTAAAACTAATTTTTTTGTGTGTTTTTGAATAACAAAACAAGCAAACAAAACAAAAAGAAACTAAGTAAAACAAAAATAACAAAGTAAAGAGATTAGTTATGAGGGACTCCCCTTGTGAAGATGTCCTTGACTCCTCGGCAATGGTGCCAGAAAAATGCTTGATGGCTCAATGCACGGCGCCCAGAAAAGTGTTGGTGCGTGGTTGATGTAGAGCTCGTTGGGAACCCCAAGAGGAAGGTATGATGAGCAAGGAAACACCCCGAAGGTGTTACTAGCTAAGCTTTACAGCGGGGTGAACAAATTAATCCCTCAGATATGACCGGGATCCATAGTTCATTAGAGGTGGCTCTCCTTAAGATAGATAACATGCTGGGTGAACAAATTACAGCGGGGCAATTGACAAGCATCGAGAAAGCAATACATGCATATACTAATCATCTTGACTCCTTTGAGATTCGATTGGGCATTACAACATTATACATAGTCCGCCATCCAACTGCATCTTTGACTAATAATCCACCTTCAGGTTATCATCTGAACCCCCTCTAGCATTAAGTTGCAAGCAACAGATTATTGCTTTACGAACTGCATGTAAAGTAAACAATACGATTGTTCTATGAACAAAGGATTGTTGTTTTCTCCCTAGTAGCAACAACACATCTAGTACCTTAGAGATTTCTATCACTTCCCCAGATTACTAGAGGCATGAACCCACTATCGAGCTTAAATACTAACTCTTGGAGTTGCTAGCATCTAGTTGGCCAAGATAGCTACTAACAACGGAAAGCATGCAAGATCACAAATAACAAAGACATGATAGAATCAATAATCAATCTGAAATAGCATCTCAATATCCATCGGATCCCCGCAAACAACATGCAGAATTACAAATAGATGATCTTGATCATGAACGGAGCTCACAAGATCTAGACATGAAAGCACAAAGGAGGAGAACCAGCCATCTAGCTACTACATGGATCCATAGTCCAAGGATGAACTACTCACGCATCACACCAGAGGCTTGCATGATGATGAAGAAGGCCTCCAGGGTGAATTCCCCTCTCCAGCAGGGTGCCGGGAAGAACTTCAGATCCCTCCCGATCTAGGGATGGAGATGACGACGGCTACAGACTTTTTTTTGGATTTTTGATCGGGCACTTAGGGTTTTCGTCCCGAGGGCAACTTATAGTCGGAAGGGGAGGCTGAGGGGGTGCCAGGAGCGGCCACACCACCCCCTGGCACGGGCCAGGCTTGGCCGTGCGGCCAGGTGGTGTGGTGGCCCCCTGGCCCCTCTCTGTCTCGTATTCTGGCAATTGATGACTTCCGGAAAAATAGGCACTTTGGCTTTTGTCCCGTCCAATTCCGAGAATATTTATTTTTTGACTTTCCTAGAACCAAAAACAGCAGAAAACAGGCAGCTGGCACTGTGGCTCTTGTTAATAGGTTAGTCCAAGAAATCATATGAAAAGTACTCCAAAGTTGGAACAAAACACAAGAAAGTGGATAAAACCAAGCATGAAACATCAAAAATTATAGATACATTTGCAATGTATCACACACCGTGAAAGGGTGATTATAAAGGTGGGTTCAGTGCTACGAAAGTGTTATGTAGAGGCTCATGGATCAAGAGTGGGATTTGTCCATCCCGATGACGGATAGATATACTCTGGGCCCTCTCGGTGATATCACATTGGTTAGCTTGCAAGGAAGTGATGGGATCACTAGAATGTTATATCATAGGAACAAGAAAAGAGTACATGTCAGTAACGAGATCAAACTAGGTATGGAGATACCGATGATCGAATCTCGGACATGTAATATATCGCGAGACAAAGGTATTTAACTACTAGCGTTAAAGGTTCTCACGATCACAGAACTCATCGTTGGATGTGTAGGAGTCAGTATGGATCTCCAGGTCCCGCTTCTGATTATTGATCTGAGAGGGGTCTCGATCATTTCTGCATTATTCGCGAACCATAGGGTGACACACTTAAGGGATACCGACACCATCTGGCGAAAATATGTTTCAGATAAAGATTTAAGAAAACGCTGGAATTATTTCAATAGACACCGAAACTGTTTCGGGTGAAATTGCTGAAATTGGTTCTGTATGTAATATTGAAATGTTGCAGGGGTTTTATGTGAATGTTTGTTAATTAAAGTAATTAACAAAATTCTGAATAAAATTAATAAAAGAGTTATATTAAATAAGAGAGCATTAAATTTGGAGAAATTTAATGCATATAATGTGGAGACTATAAAGAGGAATGTTAAGGGGCAAATTTATGTGGAGGGAGTTACCACCACATGAATGAGTAGGTGAAGGGTCACCCCTTGGGCGCCGGCCATGGGGAGGGGCACCCCCCTTCCTCCTATAAAAGGCCACCCTCACACCCCTTCTCCCTCACACCTCCTCATGAAGGATCTCTCTCCCCCTCTAGTATTTTTTTCCCATGGTCTCGGATTAGCGAGATACATGTTTCCGGTGGCTTCATCTGGAAATGAGTTGCTGCTTCCGCTGCTTTGCTGGAGCGAGGGACGGAGGTTGTCGGGTACCGGACGTGTGTGCGATCACGGATGCATTGCTGCTTTGCGGTGCTAGACTTGGTGGTGCTGGACTTACTGGAGCTGGATCTGATGGACGTGCTGGAGCTGGACCTGCTGGACCTGCTGGAATTCATCACGATCTTGAGATCGGCAAGTGTACGACTACATCATCCACGAGTTCCATCTCGTTAACAAAGCTTTGTTGTCTTCGAGGGTATGTTCTCTATGAATGTATATCCACCTGTTGCTTGTGTCTAATAGATAGATCTTGGCGTATAAAAGTTCCTATCGTAGGAATTTTTTTGTTTTCTATGCTGCGAACCCTTCACGGGCCACATCCACCACGCGGCAGATAGCCAAGTACAAAGCCAGTGGATTTCAGAGCGCAAATGCCCAGATTTGACCGGTTGCCGCGCCGATGTTGCATCGCCCTTTCTCAATTGCTACCCGACCTTCTGCGACCACGAGTATGGCGCTGGCGGCTAGGGCGGACGCTAGGGCTGGAGAAGGTGTATATTTATCCCCCGTGCTTATTCGCTTCAACCCGAGCGACCGCAATGGCGACATGGGGCTGGGACAAGCCGAGACATGTCGTTCCCACCAGGATTCAATCCCGTGCCTAGATTCCTTCTATTAGATATGGATTTTCCATTGGAAATCGAGGTACATACTCCATAAATATCTGGTTTTTGCCTTCGGTTAGCAACTCATGTAAGTTTAAGATCGTATTTCATCTTCGTAAGGACATAGAAAGGGGTTTTGGTAGTGATTGAGCTATCAATAGACCGAAAGAGGTGATGAGATGCCAGTTGTGTGTTCTAGAAATAACAACCATCATCCTACCAAACAGCTATGATTGCATTTACTTGGCTGCAAAGAGGATTTATAGACAACCAAACAAATTAGCCCATGGGTACTCAGTTGTGCAAGCCAGACTATCAAAAGGAGGCCACAATCTGGTCTAGAGGTCGATTGTGTCTGGACTAGTCAGGATGGGCCCCAAAATCGTCCTAGCCTACCAAACATGCCCTCTGTGTCTGGTGCGGTATTCCATTTCACCGGCAAGGAGAGGCATCCCGGCAAGTGGTCGTCTTGGGTTAGTCATTTTATTTAGTTTTTTTTGCTGCTGGGCCGAATTCTAATTCACTGGCCCACTAAGCAATTGATCCAACTCGCTAGTAAGCTCCTTAATATTGTGCTACACTTAGACCGGTCTCCGGACTACAAATCCTAGCGGGTAGATGCACCAGCCGCATGCAAGCGCTGAGGGTCCTCCCGCATGTTTTATGGCCAAAAATAGAAAGAAGTTTAGTGCTTAACATAACAGACAAAATAGATGATGTCATCATAATTAATACGAAATTTAAAAATTCAAAATGATTTGTAGGTCGAACCGTTTATCCGATTTATGATCTGTTTTCATTGTTAGACTAGTCGCGACGAGATCTTCAAAAGTAGATCCTATATTAATATGTTTTGACAATATTTTTTTTACCTAAAAGTTATTCACCCGTAACATATAAGTTATCCAGCTGTACTATGTATGATATCCACCAGGTAACACATAAGTTATTCATCCTACGAACTATGTGTTTGAGTTTTTTATGGGTGCGAAAAACATAAATGTGAACTCTTCCGATTTAGAATCCGTTTTCACCAGATCGACGGCGACGAGTGCTATCCTAACACCTAGGCTACTGTTTCCAAATCAAGTAAGTCTATCACACATTTAATTAACTAAAATAAAAATGATCAGAGCTGAAAAATATAATGATCATAAAGAGAACTAAGTTATCCTGAAAATTGTACAAAATTATCCACAAAGATAAACAAAAGTTATCCATGACATTGTATAATAATTACCCACTAGTAACATGAGGGTTATCCATGCTTCAGCATGTAAGTTACCCACCCAATAACGTGTAAGTTATTCGTCACTATAAAAATTTATATACAAATAGAGTACACGTTATTCTGGCGGCTCGGGTACATCGTTTGTCACCGCTAAGTCATCCACTAACCACCCTAACTTATTCACCCACCACCTAAATTGTAGTGAACAAACATAACACGCAAACAGTAGTCTAGCGGTCCGGCTTCATCATCCGTCACCGCTATCGTAACGTATGGGTGACGAAGTCTCGAAGGGTGTTAGGGTACCGAGCTTTCATCGCTCGTCGATGTTAACACATCGAAGGTGAAGAAGTCTCGGTAACCTAACATCTAGACTACCGCGTCCCAATTAAACTAGCTGGTAGCTCACATTCATAACTTAACTAGAATACATGGATAACCGAAATTCTATGAGACGGAAAATACGAAAATTACTCATATGAGAAATACGAGAATGCCTCGACCCAACCTATTTATATGGTGGATAACTTATATGTTACATGGTGGATAACTTACATATTATGACATATTATGACATAGATAACTCACGTGTTAGGGGTGGATAATTTTTTGGTCTAAATTTTTTTTGTCGAAACATATCAACATGGGATCTAGTTTCGAAGATCTTGTCGCGACTAGCCTAACGGTGAAAACGGATTTTCAATCGAATACATGGTTTGAGGTACAAAACTTTTTAAATATTCAGTTTTTTGCATTAAATGCTGATGTAAGTAGTTAGTGCATGCATGCAGTACTTCCGAATGGTCCGCCAAGTTTTGACATTTGCCGACCGGTCTGAGGCTAGATTAACCTTCTTATCTCACTCATATAGTTCTGAGTGTATAATAGAGAGCCTCAACACCTTTCTAATATTTTCCTCCTTCAGCCAACGACCTTCAAAACACCCGAATTTTTTGGACGTACTCATAGCTGCAGTATATGTCTCTGTGTCAACCAATATAGGCCTATGATCCGAACCTGTAGAGGTTAAGTTGTAGACTCCCGTGTGTGGGAATAAATTTGACCATCCTTCATTTCCCACTGCCCTATCTAGGCGCTCTCGTATTTGGCCAAGTTTTCAAGTGAAGTTGTTGCCGATATACCCCAAATCATCCAGACCGCAATCAATAAGACAATCACGGAAAGCTTGCATGTAATGGAGTGGTCGAGGAGCGCCACCCTCCTCTGATTCCGAGAGAATCACCTTCATGTCACCCAACACCAGCCAAGGTAATGTTAGTTTGCTGGCGTAAATCCTATAAATAGCACCACGTATGATGCTTGTGTCGCATACTGACTCTCTGTAGAGCCTTGTAAGTCTCCAGTCCTTGTCCGGTGTAGTCCCAGACACTAGCACATGAATGTAATTTTTGTGCTCATACTTCAATTGGATATTCACATGTTGATCCCACAACAACATTAAACCTCCAGCCCTGCCATTGCTTGGCACCACAATTTTGTGAGCATATCCAAGCTCAGTTCCCACTCTATCTCCACTCTCTCTATCTAGGTGTGTCTCAGAAAGAAAGAAAGAGTATGCCAAGCTTGTATTGCCTCCGAATATTCAGAAGTAATATCTAATGGGAGTCTCTAACGTTCAGCTAGCTGAGAAATACGCTAATTCTCAGCTAGCTGATGTCAGCGGTTCTTTTAATATAATCCAAGAACGATAGCTTCATGCGTCTAGTCGTGTGAACTGATATGTGCTTATACGTACGGGTCTGTTTCCAACCTTTGTTTCTTTTATTGGGCTAGATTGTTTGTGGGCTTAGTAATTTTTCATCCTCAAGCTAACATGTTGCTACCCCCAGAGAACATACAAGCGACACTCGCTAGCTGCCTATAGTTTATATTTAGTTTTCTGATTAATTACGTTTTTCCAGTATAGGCTATGGGTGTCTTATTGTCTGGCTGGCTGCCGCGAGCCCACATATTGGCTGTTTGGACATATATAGTCTAGTTTGATCGTTTGTTTTTGCAATAATAACAACTAAGAAGCTACTAATACCTTATCCTACCAAAATATTTTATATTTCATGACGGACAGTTGGCAACAACCTGATATAGAGAAAGAAAGAGAATAAAAAATCACTAAAACCAATAACCACATATAGTTGCAACCCCACTTTTAACTCCCATCTGGAATGAATCACGACAAAAAATCCAACATTGAATTCACATTTTTCTTAGTTATGAACCAACTTATAAGTAGAAAAATCTCAGTTTCAACCTTACTTGCAACTAAAAATCTCGGTTGCAATCTGACTTGTAATTGGATAAAAACTCAGTTGCAACCTTACATGCAACTAGAAAAAGTATTAGTTGCAACCCGTCTTGCAACTGGAAAACTTAGTTACAACCCTACTTGCAACTAAAAAAAAGTCAGTTGCAATACTACTTGCAACTGGAAAAACTCAGTTGTATCCCCACTTGTAGATAAAAAAATCTCAATTGCAACCCTACTTGGAACCGAGAAAACTCAGTTGCAACCCTACTTGCAACTGAAAGACAAAGAAGTGTCGATTAAAATTCAATAAAAGCAATGCAAGTAATACCTACCTAATTCCACAAAGGACCATATATATAGGGTGCTCAACGCAACCCCAAAAAACACAACATATGAGACCCATGCGTCAAGAAGTGCAAGCACAATAGAGAGCAAAACGACATCAAACAAAAACAACAAGGGATAAAAACCATGTGGCCTAGTACACAGCCTAACAAACACCAGGCACAACAACCATAAAATGATGGGTTCGTAGCATGGAAAACAAAAAATTTCTACCACAAGAACGAACAAAACCCAGATCTAATCTAGATAAAAGCCAACGAGATAGATCTGTACTAACCCTCGTAGAACCGAAAGTGTTACGAGATTAGATCTCGGGGTTGATGTAGTCGATCATTTGCCGATCTCAAGATCGTGTGGACGATCCTTCCGGCGCCGCGTTCCGGCAGCGCTTCCGCAGTTGGTCACACGTGCGGAGTCGAAGCAGACCTTCCTCTCCCTGTTCTAGCGAGCAGCGGAGGTAGTAGATCTTCTCCACGGAATCCCAGCAGCACGACGGTGTGGTGGTGGTGGTGGAGTAGAGATTTCTGCAGGGCTTCGCCTAAGCCGGAGCAGAGCGAAGGAGGAGGAGAGAGGCGGCGGCTAGGGTTTGTTATGGGAGAGATCTAGGGGGTGGCGCCCCCTCCCCTCTATTTAAAGGAGGGAGGCGCCATGGGAGGGGGAGTCCTAGTAGGACTCCCCTCCCTCCTTGGCCGGCGGATTGGGAGGGGGGAGGAATCCTCCTCCCCCACGAATCCGTGTCTTGCCCCACAAAGACTCCTTGATCCTTTCTTGGTTTTCAAGCAAACTCCAAGAAATCTTCTAGAACCTTCCAGAACATTCCAAAACCTTCTAGAATCTCCATACAAACACTCCGGAACATTTCCTAACTTAGAAAATGATCCCCAATATATGAATCTTATTCTCCCGACAATTCCGGATCTCCTCGTGATGTCCCGGATCCAATCCGAGACTCCGAACAACATTCGGTCTCCAACGCATATTCCATATCTACTTAAAACAACTTCGAACCTAAAGTGTGTCACCCTACGGTTCGTGAATATGCAGACATGATGAAGACACCTCTCCGATCAATAACCATCAGCGGGATCTGGAGATCCATAATGGCTCCCACATATTCAACGATGACTTCGTGATCGATAGAACCATTAACATACGAAACCAATTCCCTTTGTCACGCGATATTCTACTTATCCGAGGTTTGATCGTCGGTATCTCCATACCTAGTTCTACCTCGTTACTGATAAGTACTCTTTACTCGTTCCGTGTTATGTCATCCCTTGTGACCTAGTCACATGCTTGCAAGCTAACTAGATGAGATTCCACCGAGAGGGCCCAGAGCATATCTATCCGTCATATGGATGGACAAATCCAAATCTTGGTTCATGCGCTTCAACACATACTTTCAGAATACCCAATGACACCTTTATAACCACCCAGTTACGAAGCGGTGTTTGATGTCATCAAAGTACCCATCCGGTGATGGTGATTAACACAACCTCATGGTCGAAGGATTAGGTTACTATGCATTTGAAAGCTTACAGCAATACGAACGTAATGACTTGATCTTATGCTACGCTTACTATGGGTGTGTGTCCATCATATCATTCTCCTAATGATATGATCTTGTTATTAACGACATCCAATGCCCATGATCAGGAAACCATGATCATCCATTAATCAACAAGCTAGTTTAACAA
This sequence comes from Avena sativa, assembly GCA_916181665.1. NCBI lineage: Eukaryota > Viridiplantae > Streptophyta > Magnoliopsida > Poales > Poaceae > Avena > Avena sativa. The sequence continues at coordinate 568,101,370 of OV702291.1, forward strand.
GAGGCTTACTAGGGACTCTTTTATGTTTACAGAACACACAAGTATTAATGTTTTCGGTTAATACAATTATAGCATGGGATGTAAACATTTATCATAAACACAAAGATATAATAATAACCACTTTATTATTGCCTCTTGGGCATATCTCCAACAGTCTCCCACTTGCACTAGAGTCAATAATCTAGTTAAAAACTTGTGCATTCAACACCTATGGCTTTCTGGTGTTGTATAGACACTATTGATAGTGGTAAACATAATCTTCGGATTTGACACTTCTAGGTCCGTGTGTATTTGCATGTCCTTGCGTTTCTACGCATTACTCATTCTCCAATGAGATGGCATTGTATAAATTTGGTCCTTTGGTGAGACCTTTAGTTCCTTGGGATTAAATCATGTTGATACAATTGTCATACAATGTATCTTCATAGTATTATCCCGCTATGAACCACACCTAGTTTGGTAATAAACTACTTGACACAAATGCCCTCATTTGCTGCTACAATAGCAGTCATATACTTAGTCTTTTGTTGTAGTATCTGTCACAATGTTTTAACTTTGGTACTCAACCAAATCCGTTATGGAACTTCCTTTCCATTACATTGTGCCACCCATAGTTTAAATTGAGATAAACTTAATTTGTGACAAAACTAGTATCAATGCAACAATTTACAATGAACTATTTGTCACCACTATATAAATAATATATTCTTAGTTCTTCCAAAGATCATAGGAATTGATCATCTTATGAGTCATTCTGGTATATGCTCATAACATTTAGAGCATAGGACATATCTGGATGTGTACATCTCAAAGAATGATTGATCAAAATATTCTTGTGATTTCACCAAGTGTCAAAACACTTGAATCTCGTGTCAACACACTTGAATCTTGATTCAGTCCTTTCCGTGCGTCAAGAACCTTTCTTGTTGTTTCCATATTGAACTCATTCAACATCTTATCTATGTACATTTGGCAAAACCATATTAGCGCCTCAATCTATCCATATAGACATTGATGCCTAATTCTTGGGTTATGTCTAAGTCTTTCATCGAAATGAAATTCTTAACCTATGTCAATAAAAGATACATCATTTCTAATCAACGATATGTCTTTCACATAATGTATTAGAAATATGTCTTAGCGCTCCCACTTAATTTCTTGCAAAAATGCAAGCATCTTCATCGTCTCTAATGAAATTAAACCTTTTAACGGTTTCATCACGGTGAAGATTCCAACTCCGCGATGCTCACTTCAACCATTGAAGCTTTGCATACTCTTTTAGCATCCTTTGAATTAACAAAACCCTTTGGATCGTGTCATGGACACATCCTAGGTAACCATTCTATTAGAAGAACTTGTTTTGTTTGTTCAACTACCATATACCAAAATATATGTAGTGGTTGCTACATTAATCCGTCCAGACTAAATATCGCTATGAAAGATCAAATCTTATCATAGTCAATTCCTTGAACATTGTTGTAAACTCTTTCTGACATGTCGACTATTTCATAGATGTGAAACATCCATGTCTATTTCTTTATAGATCCATATACGACTGTAAGGTCTTGCACCTTTCTAGAGGGTCTTTCAAATTCAAAGCTTGATTTCTCGTGTATGGAATTATCACGGATTTTATGGCTTCAAGCCACTTAACAAAGTCAGGGCCCATCATTGCTTCTTTGCATGTAGTCGGTTCATCATTGTCAAACAACAATGATTTAACTCTCAAATCTTGGCATTTGATTACTTACCCGACCTACTTGGTTCAATAGTAACTTAGATCTCCGTGACCACAACCTTTGAGGCACATGAACCATGAGCATTGTTGCTGCCTCCGGGACACTTTCCGACGCTGCGCAACTCAGCACATATTAGCCAAGGTTCAACGACCTTGTCAAAGTTCTATTGTCCTCCCACTTAACTTTTCACCAAAATTCCTTCTCAAGAAACTCGACATTCTAAGCGACAAACACTTTTGTCTTCGGTGTTTATGGAGGAATACCCAATGGTTATTCGAAATAACCTACAAAGACATGCTCATCCGACTTTGGTTGTAAACACTTTACTTATGCCTAGCATACCAAAAAATTTAAGAAAGGACAACCTGGGTTTTATCCCAAACCATGACTTATATGGTGTCATTTCAGCGGATCACGATGGAGCTCTTTTCAGTGTAAAAGCGGTAGTCACTAAAGCTTTAATCTTTAAAATATAATGCCAGTTTTATAAATGACACCTTTGATCTTGCCATGTCAAACAAGGTTTCATTACATATCTCGAACACTCCATACTCCTATGGTGTTTTGGGAAATGCAAATCTATGGAACGATTCCTCAAATCTTAGGTGTTTTGCTAAACTTGTAACTCAAACATCTTTCTTTATGATCCAATCATAAACTTTTTATTTTATTGTTACAATGATTTTCCACTTCATCTTAAAAGTCTTTGAACATTTTCAAATGTTTCATACTTCTTCCTTATTGAGTAAGTATATACATATAGTCACTCAAATCTTCGGAGAAAGCATATGAAGTTGAAATACATCGCCCACGACTACACATAATGAACTATATACATCAATATGTACAAATTCCAATCAGTTAGTCGTCCGTTCCTCTTTTGGCCTATGAACGGAGTTTTAATTATCTCCAGGAAAGTATCACAAACGTCATTTGATCAAAATCAAAGACTCCAAAAATCCATAAACATGGAGTTTCTTCATGTATCCATTTCAATATAATTTAAACGGCGATGTCACTTCGCAAGTGATCTTTCAATCATTTGTCTTGTGACATTTTAGCATTAGTTTTATGGTCGTTATTTCTCCAACTAGACTTGTATATCATCCATCTATTATGGAATGCGGTAATTATTTGAACAACCTTTTGTCGTCATAATACCTGATCAAAATAACAATCTTGAAGGCATGCTTTGATGTTAACGAGCAACACAACAACCCTTTGTTTGTTTTCGATGAACATCATCACATATTCTCTTGCTAGTTACTTAGGTCATTGCAGTTCATGAACTGTGTTGTCCTGTATGACACTTCATACCAACCAATTCGGTATCCAATACCGCAGAACCACATTATTTAACAACCAAGGAATACAGCCATAACATGTATCTTCTATATACCTAAGTTGGATATCTCCAATATTTTCTTTTCTGCCAAATATTTTATAGATTCTCTTTCAACAATTCCTTTTCTTTTAAAAGAATCTATCAACATCAATAGTGGTGTCATTCACATGACACATAGTACAAAGTGTGTATAGTCAAATACTAATACCTTTGGACTTTCACTTTGAAGTGGATCACCTTCATCAAATGTTTGGCATTCTTTCAAAATTCCATTCTTTAGTAATCTTTTAGTGTAGTAAACATTTTACTTACATCTTCTATTCATCCTTATCATGACAACTTTCATGATCAAGCTGCTATAGCTTATAAAGGTGAATTGCGAGTATAATGTTTCTTTTCCAAAACCTTTTGGAGGATTAGGACGACTAGCGTCTCCAACCTTCACAAATTCTCATCAAATATGAGGACATATACTCTATCATGTTGTAACCAACACATTGTTTTAGATATCGCAATACCTTTCACATATGATGGTTTCTGAAACATTGCTTTCAGCTCTTAGATAAACTTGATATTAAAAACAATCTTTTTAGTATCAAGAATCATGGAGGCAAACATGATACATTAGATACTAACACTGGAATTGTTACTCTTGATTTAATACTGTTTATTAAACTTCACAGAGTAAACGGAGTTTGCTGAAAGTTTGCAATATGACTTTTAAACTTTAGATTGACACTCAAAACAATACGATACCAGTTCGTAAAGCAAATATCCAGAATTTCTATAGTCCCACTATCTCAACTATAACTAAGCGTAATGTGGTGAACGGATGCCAATGACTACAACAAACTATGCAAATTCACTTTGATTGTGTTTATGATAAATTGAGTTTGACTAATCCAAATTACAAATAAACTCCCACTAAAAACAACATCCCTCGAGTTGTTTTAGTGATTACACAAACCAAATCCACTACACCAAGTCCGATCATCATGTGAGATGATGTAGCTTCAAAGGCGAACAATCAACATGTTCATCATATCATCCATATGACTCATGCTTTACCTTTCGGTATTCCGTGTTCCGAGACCATGTCTGTACATGCTAGGATCGTCAAGGTTAACCTTAGTATCCGCATGTGCAAATTTGGCTTGCACCCATTGTATGCACACGTAGAATCTATCACACCCGATCATCACGAGATGCTTCGAAACAACGAGTCTTAGCAACGGTGCCTACTAAGGACAAACACTTTATTACTTGATATTTAGTGAGAGGGATCATCTTATAATGCTACCGTCGCGATCTAAGCAATACAAGATGCATAAAGGATTAACATCACAAGCAATTCATAATTAGTGTGATATGATATGGCCCTTTCTTCTTATGCCTTTGATCTCCATCTCCAAAGCACGGACATGATCTCCATCATCACCAGCATTGCGCCAAGGTCAGTGGCGCCGCTTCATGGTTGTCCATCATCACTAGCAACTATTACAACTACTTGGAATAAAGCTATTACAAGATGAATAGACATGCAGGTCTTAACAGAATTAAAGACAACCATTAGGCTCCTGCCGGTTGCCATATTACAACAAGGATCATTGCATACATCAAATATAATCACAATCACATGATGGCCATATCACATCACAAAACCCCTGCAAAAACAAGTTAGACTCCTCTAATTTTCTTTGCATGTTTTACGTGGTTTGGGGCTTTCGAATAAGAACGGATCTTACCTACGAAACTGAACCACAACGTTGATACAAGTGCTATCAAGTGCAAAGTGTAGATTGGATCTATACTATGATGGGAGAGACAGACACCCGCAAAGCCACTTGTGCAATACGAGTTGCACGTCAACTGTGGAGCAAGTCTCATGTGCAATGACATGTAAGGTTAGCCCGGGCCGCTTCATCCCACCATACCGCAAGATGCAAAGTACACAAAGCAAAAGATGGCACGAGCACCAATGCCCACAAAACCATTGTGTTCTACTCGTGCAATAGATCTACGCATAGACACGGCTCTGATACCACTGATGGGTTCGTAGCATGGAAAAAAAAATCTACCGCAAGAACGAACAAAACCCAGATCTAATCTAGATAAAAGCCAAGATCTAATCTATTAGACATGTGCAACGAGATAGATCTGTACTAACCCTCATAGAACCGAAAGCGTTACGAGATTAGATCTCGGGGTTGATGTAGTCGATCACTTGCCGATCTCAAGATCGTGTGGACGATCCTTCCGGCGCCGCGTTCCGGCAGCGCTTCCGCAGTCGGTCACACGTGCGGAGTCAAAGCAGACCTTCCTCTCCCTGTTCCAGCGAGCAGCGGAGGTAGTAGATCTTCTCCACGGAATCCCAGCAGCACGACGGTGTGGTGGTGGTGGTGGAGTAGAGATTTCTGCAGGGCTTCACCTAAGCCGGAGCAGAGCGAAGGAGGAGGAGAGAGGAGGCGGCTAGGGTTTGTTATGGGAGAGATCTAGGGGGTGGCGCCCCCTCCCCTCTATTTAAAGGAGGGAGGCGCCATGGGAGGGGGAGTCCTAGTAGGACTCCCCTCCCTCCTTGGCCGGCGGATTGGGAGGGGGGAGGAATCCTCCTCCCCCACGAATCCGTGTCTTGCCCCACAAAGACTCCTTGATCCTTTCTTGGTTTTCAAGCAAACTCCAAGAAATCTTCTAAAACCTTCCAAAACATTCCAAAACCTTCTAGAATCTCCATACAAACACTCCGGAACATTTCCTAACTTAGAAAATGATCCCCAATATATGAATCTTATTCTCCCGACAATTCCGGATCTCCTCGTGATGTCCCGGATCCAATCCGAGACTCCGAACAACATTCGGTCTCCAACGCATATTCCATATCTACTTAAAACAACTTCGAACCTAAAGTGTGTCACCCTACGGTTCGTGAATATGCAGACATGATTAAGACACCTCTCTGATCAATAACCATCAGCGGGATCTGGAGATCCATAATGGCTCCCACATATTCAACGATGACTTCGTGATCGATAGAACCATTAACATACGAAACCAATTCCCTTTGTCACGCGATATTCTACTTATCCGAGGTTTGATCGTCGGTATCTCCATACCTAGTTCTACCTCATTACTGATAAGTACTCTTTAGTCGTTCCATGTTATGTCATCCCTTGTGACCTAGTCACATGCTTGCAAGCTAACTAGATGAGATTCCACCAAGAGGGCCCAGAGCATATCTATCCGTCATATGGATGGACAAATCCCAATCTTGGTCCATGCGCTTCAACAAATACTTTCAGAATACCCAATGACACCTTTATAACCACCCAGTTACGAAGCAGTGTTTGATGTCATCAAAGTACCCATCCGGTTATGGTGATTAACATAACCTCATGGTCGAAGGATTAGGTTACTATGTATTTGAAAGCTTACAGCAATACGAACTTAATGACTTGATCTTATGCTACGCTTACTATGGGTGTGTGTCCATCACATCATTCTCCTAATGATATGATCTTGTTATTAATGACATCCAATGCCCATGATCAGGAAACCATGATCATCCATTAATCAACAAGCTAGTTTAACAAGAGGCTTACTAGGGACTCTTTTATGTTTACAAAACACACAAGTATTAATGTTTCCGGTTAATACAAATATAGCATGGGATGTAAACATTTATCATAAACATAAAGATATAATAATAACCACTTTATTATTGCCTCTTGGGCATATCTCCAACATAAAAGGGGCAATGCGCGGGACAATGAATCGTCCTGCACGCGGGTAAGAATGTTGACACGCGGAGCAAATCGAACAGATCATGACCAATCTATGCCTGAAGATAAATATCTGCTAGCTGAGAATTAGCAAATCCCGAAAACAAATCATTAGTTGCAACCCCAGTTGCGACTCCCGAGAGAAAGCCAATTACAAGTTCAGTTGTAACTCATAGTAAAAACAAAGGGATCGTGAAACAATCCTCAGTAAGAAAGACTATGAAAGAGTTCTCGATTCTAAACCAACTGCAATTTTCCCTGAGAAAAGCTAGTTGCAAGTCCAGTTGCAAGTCCAGTTGCGACTCATATTAATAAGGGACCACGAAAACAATCCACAGTTGCAACTCCAATTGCAACTCTCTGAGAAAGCCAGTTGAAAGTCCAGTTGCAAATCATATTAAGAAGGGATCACAGAAACAATTCTCAGTTTTAACCCCAGTTGTAACTCTCTGAGAAAGCCAGTTGCAAGTACAGTTGCAACTCATAGTAATGCGGAACAATGAAAAAACCTCATTTGCAACCCTAGTTGCAACTCACCGAGAAAGACCGTTGCAAGTCCCTTTGCAACTCATAGTAAGAAGATACCACAAAACAATCCTCAGTTACAACTCACCGATAATCTAGTTACAAGTCCATTTGCAACTCATAGCAAGAAAGAGTCACAAAATAATCCTTAGTTGCAACTCGGCCAGTTACAAGTCCCTTTAAAACTCATAGTAAGAAGGGATCGCGAAACAATTCTCAGTTGCAACCCTAGTTGCAACTTGCCAGAAAGCCACGGTCTCCGAAAAAGAGACCAGTGGTGGAGAAGAACCTATCGAAATCAATGGGACTCCGTCGTTCTCCACCGTAGTCGCAGGAGAAGAACCGACGTCGTTGTAAATCAGCGGAGCTCCGACGCTAGAAAAATAACCGCTATTCAAATCAACGACCCACCTCTACCCTGCCCTCTCTTGCTCTTGGCCGATGTCCAACGGTCTCCAACACTCCCGGTCTCACTAACGGGGGAGAGAAAAGAACAATGCAATAAAATATGTCAATGATGGGGGAGAGAAAAGAGCGAGGCAATGAACCAATCAACGGGACACACTACAGAACAAAAACATGCCACAACCCACTAGAGAGTCCACAACGACAAAAAAGGCCTGACCCCACAATCATCGCGGGCCAAACAACTTTTTTTGCATAAAAACGCAAGAAATAAATGTCAGCAAAAAAGTATGGACGATAGGCATGTCTATTACCCTGATAAACCATGGCAGAAAAGACACAATTGTTCAAAAAAAGCAGGAAAAGACATGCAGAAAAAAACAAAGCAAAATTGCCGAGGTAGGCTAGTATGGGACAATTGTGAATACAAAGAACTGCACACGGGGTAATCGTGAGGAGTCAACCGCGGCCTGCGACGTGCATGCAGGATCAAACCGGCCAACACAAAAAGGCCCTCTCTCGACGCACATGAGAAGTAGAAAATCCCTTTGAAAAAGATCCCGTTTTTATTCCCTCGAGTTGCATGTCTAGTTGCAACTTAGAAGATTAGGAAAAGTTTCGTCTTGCTAGTTGCATGCCCATTTGCAACTACTCAGTCGCATGTCAAGTTGCAAGTGAACTATGAATTAAGAAAAAAATAAAAAAGGTTGAAGGCCCCGCCACCAAACCTCTAGTTGCATGTCCATTTGCAACTGACATAGATCTGCTCTTAGCCCTCGAGTTGCATGTCCAGTTGCAACTCAAAAAGCCCCACAAAAAAGGTCAATTTGAAAAAGGTCCTCTTTTCAGCCCCTCGAGTTGCATGTCCAGTTGAACTCAAAAAGGCCCTCTTGAGTTGCATGTCCAATTGCAACATAAAAGGTCGTTTTGAAAAGGGCCCGTTCTTGGCCCATCGAGTTGGATCTCTAGTTGCAACTTGTTTAAAAAGGCCCCATTCCTGGCCCCCTCGAGTTGCATTTCAAGTTGCAAGTCAACTATGATTTTAAAAAATTCAAAAATAAAAAAGGTGGAAGGCCCCTCCACCAGACCTCTAGTTGCATGTCTAGTTGCAACTGACATGGCAACGTCAAAAGGACCCGCTCGGGTTGCAACTTAAATAGGTTGGTTTGAAAAGTCCCCATTCTCAGCCCCTCAAGTTGCATCTTCAGTTGCAACTTGTTTAAAAAGGTCCCATTTGTGGCCCCTCGAGTTGCATGTCCTATTGCAACTTAAAATGTTTCATCTCCTGAGTTACGTGTTAAGTTACAAGTCAAGTATGAATTTTAAAAAGTCAAAAATAAAAAAGGTCGAAGGCCCCGCCACCAGACCTCTAGTTTCATGTCCAGTTGCAACTGACATGTCAACTTGAAAAAAGACCCACTCAGGTTGTAACTTAAAAAGGTCTGATTAAAAGTCCCTATTCTGGACCTCTTGAGTTGCATGTCCAGTTACAACTTAAAAAGAACCTCGAGTTGTTGCAACTTAGAAGGATGATTAGGAAAAGTTTCATCTCCCTAGTTGCATGTCCATTTGCATTTGACATGGATCCGCTCCTAGCCCTCGAGTTGCATGTTTAGTTGCAACTAAAAAATCCGCCATCGAGTTGCATGTCCAGTTGCAACTCAAAAAGCCCCCCTCGAGTTGCATGTCCAGTTGCATCTTAAAAAAGGTCGGTTTGAAAAGGGCCCCGTTTTTGCCCCTCGAGTTGCATTTCCGGTTGCAACTTAGAAGGATGATTAGGAAAAGTTTCGTCTTACTAGTTGCATGTCCAATTGCAACTCAAAAAGGCCCTCCCTCGAGTTGCATGTCCAGTTGCAACTTTAAAATGTCGATTCAAAAAGGCCCTATTCTCGGCCCCTTGAGTTGCATCTCCAGCTGCAACTTGTTCAACAAGGCCTGTTCATTACTCCTCGACTTACATGTCCTATTACAACTTAAAAAGTTTCATCTCCTCAGTTGCATGTAAAGTTGCAAGCCAACTATGAATTTAAAAAAATAAAAAATAAAAAAAGGTCGAAGGCTCTGCCACCAGACCTCTAGTTGCATGTCTATTTGCACCTGACATGGATCTGCTCTTAGCCCCGGAGTTGCATGTCTAGTTGCAACTCAAATATCCCCCCAAAAAAGGTCGATTTGAAAAGATCCCCTTTTCAACCCCTCGAGTTGCATGTCCGGTTGCAACTCAAAAAAGCCCCTCTCGAGTTAAATGTTTAAAAGGTACGTTCGTGGTCCCTCGAGTTGCATGTCAAGTTGCATGTCAACTATGATTTTGAAATTTTCAAAAATAAAGAAAGGTCCAAGGCCCCGCCCCCAGATCTCTAGTTGCATGTCTAGTTGCAATTTAAAAAGGTAAATTCAAACAAAGGCCCGCTAGTTGCATGTCTAGTTGCAATTTAAAAGATTTGATTATGGAAAGATTCGTCTCCCGAGTTGCATGTCTGTTTTTAATTCAACTATCAATATAAAAAATCCAAAAATAAAAAATAAAAAAGGTCGAAGGCCCCACTACCAGACCTTGAGTTGCATGTCTAGTTGCAACTGACATGTTGATTTGAAAAGGTTAATTGGAAAAGGACCTCAGAGTTACATGTTCGGTTGCAACTTAACATATCAATTAGGAAAAGTTTTGTCTCGCAAGTTTAATGCGAGATAATATAGGAAGAGAAGGCACGTCAACACAATCCTCGATCATGCTATTGAGGGACAGTGCTGCCTCGATAGTTGGAAAAAAATGAAAAAAATAATTATAGGACTGATAAACAATAATAATTAGACTAGCCATACATAGTTGGTACAAAAACACTGACAACAGTTTTCAAAAATGATTTACAAACTTGATCATGCTACAAAAAAATGTGAGTGAACATGAATTTTTTTTAATGAATTACACTTAAGTTATTGCTATTGGAAAAAGTCTACTAATTTCAGTTGCCAATGATTCTAACATGAAGGAAAATGCGCTCTTCACTTTTATCGATCATAATAAACATTACAAAAATGCACAATTTCACCGGCATTGCATCATCATGGATATTTTAATTTCCAAACAATAGCATTAGCACGACTAGAGATTTTGAATCCAGATAATAGATGTGAAAGATACGTACAGCAAAAAAAATAAACATCAAAATCTTCACCAAAACAAATTCATGAAAAAAAGAGAAACAATAACTAACACTTACATGATAGATGCATACAAAAACAACTCCCCGATTCCAGTTACAACAAGGTACAAAAAATACTTCAAAAAAAGCAAAGTTACTTTCCTCATCTAATAACTGCTAGCTAGTACAACAAAAAACAACTTTCGGCCAATGATCTAAACAAAAAAAAATCTTTTGGCCCTCAGCCCACGAAGACCACTTATCACAACTAAAAGGCCAGCAAAAAATCGCAGGACAAGAAGGCCCCAAACAACTCAAAACAGCCCACTACAAGCAGACACCTGCCCGCTAACATAAAAAGTCGTGACGGCACCGCAAACACGGGACAACCCGAGCTGAGCGCAAATCTTGACGCACGTGAAGATCCTACGATCCAGGTGTTAGCTGCGCTGTAAACTAAATCTCAGCTAGCTGAGAATTAGCAATTCCGATATCTAATTGCCGGTGAATTTCCTAGTCCCCAACAATTTTATCCGCAAGTTTTCACTGATCTTGGCGGTACTCCATTGTCGAGTACATAGAAAACGAGACAAATATTACGAGGATAATCCTTCTTGCGGCAACCATGAGAAAAAAATTCAAGATCAATCTGACGAATCAAGATCTGAAAATCTATATTCTGCAACACTACCATTGACGTCGGGAAGATCTCGTCGTCGAACGAAGGGCCGAAGATCACTTATTGCGGACAATAAAAACTCCATTGACATAGACGCCAAGAAGAAGATGTCTATCAAAACCCTAACCTAATCTTGTAAAAACACTTTTATTAAAAACTCTACCCATAGATCGGGTTTCCCACCCCTCCCGACCGACGCCGGCGAGACCGGTCGAAAGAAGGGAAACAAACGTATGGAGGAGGCGGAGGTGTTGGCGGCGGCTTGGTTGAGGTGGCGGCTGGTCTAGATCACGTACTGGATGTTAAAGAACGGTTTGCAACTTACCGCATATATGTTTCGTGGTTTCGAAATATACGGTATCTGCTAGAGATGCTCTTATAATGGTGTCCTACTTTTTACTAGTAGTCGGCTGCAACGAAAATTCAGCCTGTGTCTTTTTTTTGTCTTTTTTGAGACCATATTACAGACGTGGCTTTTTTTTCTCCGCACCCTTTATTTGAAAAAAAATTCAAAATTTGAAATGCCAAAAAAATTCAGAAAAATATGTGCACGTAGAACTTCAAGTTTTAGGTACTCACAAAGTTGACTCACGAAAAAAGAATATTTTGGATCGCTTGTGCAAAAAAGACAAAATTTGGTGCTAAATTAACGTGCTCCACGACACAAAAAATTATCCTTTTTACAAAACATAACAGTTTTCGGTGGAATGACTTCGTGTGCACCTCAAACATGAAGCTACACATGATCATATTTTTTTTCAAAATTTTTAATTTTTTGAAAAATGCTTTTTTTATATGGATGCACGTGCATCCGGATGTAGAAAGGGGTTCCGCCATAATACGGCCTATTGAACCAACTACTGGTCCCAATTCTCAAAAACAAAAATTCTCAAAAACAAAAAATAACCAACTACGGGATCGAGCTGCTGTTCGGCCCATAAGCAATGAAGAGCTCACTTTGAAGGCACCAACCAAAGGTAACGAGGCCCATCTGATTAAAGCCGGGTCTTCCACAACGACGCGCCGCCGCCCAAGGCAAAAGGATCACCGACACCAAGCCAAGCCCACGCCGCATGAGCCGAATTGGTTAGAAATCCCACCGGTGCGGAGGATCTACGCGCGTGGAGAGCAGACGCGCCGTGCTGACTTTCTGAGTTTTAAAACTCGGAACAGCATTCTCCCGTGAATCCGTGCCCACCAAATGGTATGCCGTACGCGATCCACTCCGAGGGAATAAACGAACCCGCGAAGGAGGTGCTCCAAGACCACGCGAGTTCCGACCGCGACTACCACAGGTGAGGTGAGGTGAGTACTAGTTTTCTACTTCTTTCCTTTTAAAATATAAGATGTTTTAGCTTTATAAACAAAGTGTATCTAAACCGTTTTATTTTGAAGATTCACTCTAAACCTACATAAACTACACACTAAAAGGAGTTTAGATACACTTTCTTTTATAAAGATAAAACATTTTATATTTTAAAACGGAGTGAGTAATTTTCTGCTGATCCTTAATTCTTCTTCGCCTTATTATCTATAAATTTAAGTCTGGTCACGTGCAAGCATTCTAAAGCTATCTGCCGCAACTATGACACTACCATGTGGGTCCATTTTCATACTCTTCACATTGATGCGTGGACCGTGTAACGCTCCTTCGTGCGTGTGGTGGAGACATGCATGTGCAGCTTTATGCGTCGTTGTTTCCACTGCATTCCCTCTTACTCCCGTTGTGGTACCGCCGGTCCAATTCCCCTCTCTCTCGCGCTGTATAATGATAACTACTTAACCTAAAAAACAGCGGTAATTCTGAACATGTGATCACCGTACCAACCTGCGTACCCACACTATTGAAAAGTGCGGCATCACTCTTGAACAGCTAGCTAGGCAAAGATATGACACTGCGTCGTTTCGTTTTCTGGAATGTCCATATATACACGCAGAGTTTTGGCTCACGGGTATAAACAAATTTTAAAATATTAAAACATTAAGAAAGAAAATCCCGCGTGTATATATGGACATTTGTGTTCTTACACAACTTTCGGAAAAAACACCATTTTATGTGACTTGTGTAAAAAAAATCGTCCAAGAATAACTATATTGGAGCATCTGAATTTGTGTTTTTACACATGACACAAATGATTTATTGCGAAGAAAGATGTGTGCGAACATAGAATGTCCAAATATTGCAGATATTATTTTCTAAATATTTTGACATTTTGAAATATATTTTTTGAATAATGGGTTAATTTGCACTCGTGAAGTGAATTGGATTTCCGAAGATATTGCGTTTATACTTTCATGGAACAAATAGCTGCCGGTGTAGCCAGCTCGGCTAGACTCGCTAAAACTCGTTCAACTAATGAGTTAGCTCGGCTCGGCTCGTTTATAGAACGAGTTCATATTTGAAACTCGGCCTGACTCGCTAAACTCATGAGTAGCTCGCGAGTAGCTCGTTTAACTTGTTATAAGTTGCGAACATGAGTACATAACAGAAAATAGTAATTATCCTAATAGCTAGAACAACCATAGTTCTTTCGTAATAACACAAAGACAAGATCAATAAAAAATATAATAGCTCTACACCATTACATGACACTTATCTATGAAAAAATTTAAACTCTATTTTTTTTGGAAACGAGCGCTTTATTAATATCCATAAAGTTTACACCCGACCTCTATATAGCTAGGATGCACACAGCCGATCAACCAAAGAGAAAATAACCAGAATGAAAGTATCAACATTACAAGAATGATAAAAAACGACGGCACACGTCGAACTATGGTAGGTCTATCCGCAGGTCACGCTGCCATCCATGTCGGGAGAAAATATCCCTCGCCGTGGCCTCCAATAGCGGACACCCCGCCGCAAACAAGTCACGAAACTCCATATGCTGGAGAATAGTCCATGATCGGAGGATAGTCGTGGCTCGATAGATCACCTGAAGAGAATACGACACAATGTTATTAAAAATCTTGTCATTTCTACATAGCCAAAGCGACCAAATCATGACAAGCGCTCCCACCCTAAATAAAGTCCCATATTTATCGTGTATCCCGTGCAACCAATTACCAAATATATTGGTAACCGAACGTGGAGGAGATAAACAAGAGGCTACATGGATGATTGACCATATAGTACGAGCAAATTTGCATTGGAAGAATAAATGCCGAATTGTCTCATTATGATGACAAAAAACACATTGTGTACTTCCTTGCCAATTCCTCTTAACAAGATTATCCTTTGTAAGAATGACCCCTTTACGAAGGTACCAAGCGAAAATCTTCGTTTTAAGTGGTATTTTCATGTTCCAAATTTTAGAATTATCAACCACAAAAATATCAGGTTGGATCAGTGCTCTATATAATGGGTCAGCAGAAAATTTACCATTCTCCAGTAATTTCCATTTGAACTCATCCATCCCCTCAGACAACTGTATCGTGGATAATCGTAATAGAAGATTGTTCCATGATACGAGTCTAGGACCTAAGAGACTTCGTCTGAAAGACACATTAGGAGGATCAGATCCCAATACTGTGGAGAGGGTATCCCCTTTGTGCCTAACAATCGAGTATAGAGATGGGTATTGTTCGCGAAGAGAGGTTTGGCTAAGCCATTTATCTTCCCAGAACCTAACCTGTGATCCACCCTTAATATTGAAAACACCAAAGCGGAAGAAATGTTTTTTGGACGCCATTAGTCCAGCCCAAAAATGTGAATCACCGGGTTTCCAAACCACTTGAGACACAGCTTTGGAGCCAACATATTTCCTACATAGAATGGTTTGCCAGACACCATCTTCTGATAGTAGCTTGAAAAGCCATTTACCAAGAAGCGTGGTGTTTTTGACTTGCAAATCATGTATGCCCAGTCCACCATATTCTTTTGGTCGGCAAACCACATTCCATTTGGCCAGTCGATATTTCTTTTTTTCACTATCCCCTTGCCAAAAGAATCTTGATCGGAAATAATCCACTTTCTTCAAGACACCTTTAGGCAATTGGAAAAACGAGATCATATACAGTACCATGTTGGTGAGTACTGAATTTATGAGAACTAGTCTTCCACCAAGGGAAATCAATTTTCCTTTCCAACTATTAAGACGATTTTGGAGTCTTTCCTCAACGATTTTCCATTCAGCAATCGTGAGACACCGATAGTGGATCGGTATTCCCAGATAGTTGATTGGAAATTGCCCCTGACTACAGCCGAAAAGTTCAGCATATAGGTGGGCCTCGTTTTGAGCCTCGCTAAAACAATACATATCACTTTTATGGAAGTTAATTTTTAATCTAGAGAGTTGCTCAAATACTGATAATATTAATTTCAGATTCTTAGCTTTCTCTAAATCATGTTCCGTAAATAAGATTGTATCGTCAACATATTGAAGAATAGATAGGTCTCCATCAACTAGATGAGGAACCAATCCTTCAATTTGGCCATCAGCCTTAGCTCTCTCGATAAGGATAGCCAACATATCAGCCACTATGTTAAATAGTATAGGCGATAATGGATCCCCTTGTCTTAGCCCTTTTTTAGTCTGGAAGTATTTGCCAATGTCATCGTTGAAATTGATGGCAACACTACCACCAGCCACAAAAGACCGTATGAGAGCACACCGCTCCTCAGAAAAACCTTTCATACGAAGTGTTTGCTGAAGGAAAGATCAATTAACTTTATCATAAGCCTTCTCAAAGTTAATTTTAAATAATACACCATTAAACTTCTTCGAGTGTAGTTCATGAACTGTTTCATGCAAGATTACTACCCCATCTAGGACATTTCTTCCTTGCATGAAAGCAGTTTGAGATGGGCTTACAACATGGTCAGCAACCGAATTAAGTCTAATTGTAGCAACTTTAGTGAAAATTATAAAACTAACGTTAAGAAGGCAGACTGGACGATATTGTTGTATTCGTTCTGCGTTATTAACCTTAGGAAGTAAAATTATGTTGCCAAAATTTAGTCTAAAAAGGTCTAACTGCCCGGCATATAGGAATGCAAACAAATGCATGAGGTCCCCTTTGATAACTTGCCAGAACTTTTGGTAAAATTCCGCCGGAAAACCATCAGGTCCTGGTGCCTTGTTATGTTCCATCTGAAAAACGGCTTTCATAACCTCATCCTCCGTATACGGAGCGGTTAGAAATCCGTTTTCCAGAACAGAAACCTGAGGAATATCTGCACTTTAGGACTCATCCAACGAGAAGGAATTTTTTGGCGGTGTCCCAAACAAAGATTTATAATAATTAGTAATATACGATTTAAGTTGCTCATGCCCCTCAATCATACCTTCATCCTGGATAAGAGAGTGAATAAGTTTCTTATTATGCTTGCCATTAGCCACAGAAGTATCTTGTGTTCGCATCTCCTTCCAGAATGAATCTCGCTTTAGAGCGTTGGTACAATTTGAGTTCCTCCTCGCGGAGTAGTCTGGCAATTTCTGCATTTGATTGGTTTTTAAGCTCAATCTCTTGTGCAGATAAAAGCCTTACTTCCGCAGAAGCCTCCAAATCATTAATAATAGATGATAGGCGTATTTTCTCCTTTTTAAGGATTCCAGCAGTATGTCGAACCCAACCACGAAGGAATTTGCGTAAGGCACGCATTTTGTTGTTCCATCATTGTATAGGCGTTTGACCACTAACAGGTTTCTCCCAAATAGCCTTCACCAAGTCCTGGAACCCATCACGTTCCATTCATCCAAGTTCAAATTTGAAACTATGTTTGGATTTTCGTGGTGGTATTCCAACAGACAATAAAATAGGAGCATGATCTGATAAAGCCTCAATACGTTCGAGGGCACGAACAGTTACCATAGGGAATTTATCTTCCCATTCGGTATCCATAAGCATCCTATCCAGGTTTTCATATGTAGGCTCAGGAAGACTATTAGCCCAAGTGAACTGTCTTCCGATCATTGTAACCTCCCATAAATCCAAGCTTTCTATGACAGCATTGAACATGAAGGGGCAATGATCATCGAAACGGTCCTGACTTTTCTCATGAGGGAATCTGAGTAAGTTGAAGTCTCCGCCTATAAGAATAGGGTACGGATTGTCCTTAGTCAGATTTACCAACTCACGTAAAAAGTCCGCCTTAAAAACCTCCTGGGCAGCCTCGTATACGGCGACTAGAGACCATAGAAAGTCATCAGCCTTGTTACGGATATGGAGTTTAATAAAAAAATCTCCGACCGAACTGGCTAGGACTTCCATAGTCTCATTTCGGATGCCCAACAGAATTCCCCCGAATCGACCCCGCGGCGGTCGCGATACCCACGTAAACTCCACTCCACCAGAAAGGCGATTGAGTTGAGCTTGTGAGAAATCGCGTCTACCAGTCTCAAAAATACCCAAGAAATCCAAATTATGATCTCTCACACAATCGGCAAAGAACAAATATTTAGCCAAGTCACGAAGACCTCTGCTATTTGAGAACATGCCATTCATTGAGAAACAATAGAAGATTTGGATTTCCGAGACCTCTTACGAGATTTGTGACCCTTCGATTTTCGACCAGAAGCTGTAAGTTCAAATAATGAACCCAACTCAGTCTCATCGAAGCCCACCTCTGATACTTCACCAACTAAGTGAGAAAGGAGTTGGCCATCCACTGTGGCATGCAACTCCTCCTCGATCGGTGAAGATTCATAAACAAAATGAGTCTTTGGAGTAACCGTTAGACGGTCAACCTCCATCCGTCTCAACACAGAAGTAGACAAAGAAACATCCTTAACAGATCTACCCATACTAACTCCAACATTAGCCAATTTTTCAGTGATAGATGAATTGGAGAGAGATAGGAAGGACTTTGACGAATTCATCATACCTTGCGATTCGAGGTTCTTCTCAGCCTTCCTCCGCATGGCCTTGACCAACGAGTCCTCATTAGTAGCCGAAGCCCCAGAGGCGTCGACACCAAGTCTAGCACTCCTCTGCGCTACATGACCCGGCTGCCCCGCCTAGGCGGCCAGACCACGTCCAACGTCCACGAGCCCACCAGCCGCATCGCCAGGTAGCAGCCCTGCGTGGGACGACGAAGACCCTGACCCCCCACTCAGCTCGAGGCCACCTGCCTGGATCGAAGAGGGGCCAGGTTGCGTGTCCAGGACCGCAGTCGTTGAGGTTAAAGAAGCAGCACGGTCGACCAACCCCTCCTGGGCCAGTCTCCGCGACGAAGACCCCGGCTCCCCACACAACCCAAGGCCGCATGCATGGATCAACGAGGAACCAGTCTGCGTGACCCGGGGTAGAGACGGCGAGGTCGGAGAAGCACCGCAGTCGACTAGCCCCTCCTGGGCTAGTCACCGCGCCAAAGACCCAATGACCATCTCCTGAAGCACCGACTCCAGCACAGGTCCCTCCCGGCGAGGAATAGATCGACCCAACACATTAGGTCTACAACGAGCAGGGGACGTCGATCGCGTAGGAGTCCGAGCCCCAGCAGCTGCCACCCGCAAAGTAGCCTGCAGCTTGGAAGGAGAGACCTGAGGCGAGCACACTGCAGGTACGGCACCACGAAGAGGAGAGCCCATCGGAAGAGACTCAAGAATTTCCTTTCCACGTGGCGTAGAAGGATTGGGATTAAAAGGTGTGACCGCGATCAAAGGTGCAGAACCCTGAGTCAATAGCTTAGCCCTCTAGATGGAAAACGGTGGCACCGCCGCCCCCTGACCAGGCTGGGCCGAAGAGGAGCCATCCCCAACATCCAGTAAATCACCGGTCATATCAGACATGTCCATAGCATCATCAGGGCCCTTCCCATTTGTATCATTATCATGGTCCTCGTCCCTCTTCCGCCATAGGAAAGGAACAAACTCCGGCTCTGGAACATAACCTGCAGGCTCCAACAGAAACGAAGCTCGAATGCCTTAAGCTTGACCACAACATCCGACTTAAGGTAATGTCCCAAAGCATCACTCAGCTGCGAGAGGACCGAGGTGTCAGCCACAGCAACCAGGATCCGAACGACTCCACGTCGTCTCAAGCTGAACAAGTCCACATCCTGAGTGATCCCCATGAGCCCACCAACAGCCCACAGACCCCAGAATGAGCGCAAACAATGAGGTACCCCCTCAACATGTAGCCAAACCTGCTTGAGCTCAAACTTATGTGGCACCTCCATCGTACGAAAAACCGAGAAAGCCAGCTAAGAGTTACCTTGCGGCACAGACACCTGAATCCCATCCACCATGTCCAGATCCTCAAACAACGGGAAGCTCACCAGAAAAGCTGCCTCACCATGAGGCAAGGCCTCCCACTTCCACGTATCATGTACCGGGCATCTCCTGGCAATGTGTCGTTGGACAACATCTTCCTTCACCATCTGTCCAGACACACTCACCAGAGCTATGGGAGACTGAGAGTTCCCCAGATGATCGCGAACAACATTATCAGGAATCTGAGAAAACAAAGTCCTCTCATTGCCAATACCGGCCATGTAGGGATTGGGACGCGGCTGCTTGAGAACAGGGCATCTCAAGGTGGGATGAGCAGAACTATCACAAATATAACAGTAGTGAATCACCGTTGCGGTCCTTAGTCGCATGAGAATTAACTGCGCACTTCCAGCAGCAAACAGCCTTCAGGTTCTTCTTACCCACATTAAACCCGGTGATATAGGAACGACCTCCGAGGTGGCAACCATTGGTAAAGAAGTATCCATAGTCCCCTACACCCCATACTGGTACGACCCCTGTTGCCCTGATGCCTGAAAGGGTGCACCCGTTGCCATAGCGGGATACCCATACTGTCCAACAGACTGCTGGTGAAACTGTGACTGGTACTGAATAGGTTGCGAAGCCAACTGCTGATCCACCAGAGGTTTCTTCTTCTTAGTCTTCCTCTTCGGCACCGCGGCACCCACAACTCCGACCCCAACACTAAACGGCTGGGACGCCGTAGCCTGGAGATACATCCCCTGCTGGTGCAAAGGAACACCACTCGGCTCAACGGTGGTTGAAGCGGCTGCTGGCCAAACAGAGGCAGAAAAGGAGGCCACGGTCCGATCCCCTGCTGGAGAGCCCCCGGCGGCGGCCCATGGATGAACTGACCCGGACGAGGCTGCATCACGAAGGAGGGTCTAGCCCCAAGATTCGGACCAAGGGAGGGTACGGAACCTGGCGGCACCCCTCTTGGCAAGGTCGCAGCAAGACGCACCGACGGCTGCATCCCTTGCAGCGGTGTAGAGACATGGGGGGACGTCGCCCTCGTAGGCGCAGCAGCCGCCGCGGCCGCAGGCAAGCTTGGGCAGCCCGAAGCGCCGGCCATCGGAGCAGTCCCAAGGACCGCCTGGGCGAACGATCAACGAGCCGATGAGAAGCCGGGAGGCGGCGAGGAAGAAGGAACCGGCGAGGGGGCAGAAGGCGGTGAAGCGGGCGAAGACGGCGGAGAGGCGCGATGCGTAGATGCGAGGCAGAAGCCGTACGGGACTCCAGGCACAGCGATGTAGACGGGCGATCCCGAGATCGACCCAGACCATATTTGAATGAGTTTAACAAGGTAAACGAGTAGCTTGCAAGTAGCTCATTTAGCTTGGGTAAATAAATGAGTTCAAATCTAAAACTCGGCTCCACTCGTTAGACACCAAGTTCGAGCCAAGTCGAGCCGACACACGAGTTATTCATTTAGTTCACGAGTTTCGAGTTATAATTCTTGCCCTATCTATAGTGTCATAAAACAAACTACCGCGAGTGTAACGCACATGCCACATAGTGCTAGAAAATCATGCAGGTGGCGCAGTGAAACATGCTTATTCGTTTAGTACCAAGTAAATCGCCATGCCCACCAACCATTAAGCATACATCGGATTTTAAATCCTCTACCTAGCAAAATCCCATTCCCTGCTGCTAATTCCCTCTAACCAAACGCCGCGTGGGTGTCATTTGAGGCGAATCGGTATTTTAAGCAGATCTGTTGTTGGTAGATGAGCACTACGCATAGGCACTTCCCTAGTACACATTGTGGGCGTGTGGTTTCACAAAATATAGATCAGTACGGTGGTCGTACTACAGAAATTCTTAGCGGCAATGGACATACACCGCACCACGGATAATTATTTGGGGCACAAAAAAGTGCATTAGAAAATATCAGAAGTGCCTCCAAAAATCTCTGAAGGCAATAAAAATGCCAAATTAAATAGGGTAGGGAAAATCATCTAAAACGCTATTGAAAAATGCCTTTGAAAATCGATGTTCCGAGACACTTTTGAAAATGCCTTGGAAATAGATTTTTTGAGGCACTTTAAATTTTTTCCTTGGAATATAATTTGAGGCACTATTAAGCAATGTCTCCAATATCACTTTTCAAAGTGTCTCAAAAATATTTTTAGTCACATCTCAAAATGCCTCAAAGAATAATTTAAGGCAATATACAATAATGCCTCAAAAAACAATTAGAGGCAAATTTTCAGGCACTTTTAAACGTGAATTCAAGCTATTGTAGGCACATTTCATATATATTATCATGAACAACTAATGATTGACATAGCATTTAATTTAATCTATTCAAATAAGCACAAGTTCCATTGTTTGCACCATTCAATGCAAGTTATATAATTGAATTCAGTCATTTGGAACTACAGAATTCTTAACTGTTGCAATTGTAAATGCTTCACGTTAGCATCCAGCAGCATATTAGCCTAGGAGACTTGCTCCATCCTTTCCTCGTCCCTAGTAGCCTAGTTGCAGCACGGTGCACCATAGCTGCATGGTCATGGAGCAAACAGCAAGGAGGTGAGCTGCAGTCTGGGGGCTGGATTGGTGGAGAGCGCAGCTGTCATTGTGCGGCAGGCCACGCATAGCAAGGACGTCATAGTGCGGCATCGCTCTTGAACAGCTAGCCAGCCAAAGATACGACACTTTTTTTTTTAAAGGAACATATATTAATATCAAAAGATACCAATTATACCTAGTCTCTGCAACAACGCATGGTCCTAGTGGCCATACGGATACACACAGCCAAAAAAAAACAAGAATTACAAAAAAAAAGTCCTGCTATAGTGACTCATTCATTGAACCAGTAGTACAACCACCACCAAGACAATACTAGAAGTCCAGCTTCTCCAAAAGTGACGCCTCCGAGAAGAGAACAGTGCACAAACACCGTCATCGCCCGATCATAGATCTTAGGTTTTCACCCTGAAGAAAGTCCAAGCTCTCAAAACAATACCTTCAACAAGACCATTGCTGAGCACAACCAATTAAGGCCAGACCCTAGGTTTTCACCCTGAAAGGTAGGACTCTGAACCTCTCCTATGCAGCCTCCCCCACTCGCATGCCACTGCTCCAAGTCACGAGTCACCAAGCCAATTCCTCATCACCACCCAGACTCAAACCACCATAGACAGTCCTCAGATCTAGGTATCCATGACATTCTCCATCAGTATCATGGAACGAGAACATGTCCCATGATATTAACAGCCAACAGAGCTTCGAAGCGCACCCTCTAAACCCAAATGGCTAGAAAAAACATGGGTACGCCCGACCGAATACCTTCCGATCTAGCAATCTCCAGGCATGATGCGTCCATAGAAGTTTGTCGACGTAGCCTTCCGGAACTCTACACTCCGACCAGATCAATGGAGACACGCATCAAGTAGATCTTCATCTTGGTGTGAGAAGAATCCGAGGACAACCACCTTTATTCAAACCGAGCCGGTAGCCCCCTCGCCACCCGCCGGTAACCTGCAAGATCCACTGCACCAACCGTACCAACAGCCCTGTGGCTAGGCCGGTAACGAGAGAGATGACAACCGAGCGGGTCGACCCCTCCCAGATCCGGCCCTACCAGCAGCGAAGAGGACTGGGGAGGTAGCATCGGAGCTCTAGATCTGAAGATCTAGGGTTTCCAACACCAGCCAGCTTGGCCCTGGAGTTCCACCGCCGGTCATGGCGCGGCCGGGAGGGACCTCCACCACCACCTCAACCAGGGGCGCTGTCCTAGTCGCTAGCCGTCGTCGAACCAGCCGCATCTGCCCCAGTAGCCATGGCGGTCAACTCCGGCCTCCACCCACCCCGAACCACCTTCGACGGCTAGGCCCGCCGCCACCGCGGCAAGGTCGGTGGCAGCGGCGGCGAGAGGAGCAGCGGCGGCGGAGGACCTTTGGCGGCGTGCGGCGGCGTCCCCGGTGTCGCCCTAGGGTGCGACACGAGGGGACGGGGTGGGGTCTAGTCTCAAAAGATACGACACTTGGTCGGGCATCGCTGTACCTGATCGTTTTTTTGAAATCCATACGATTGGTGCCCTCAAACTGGATTGCGTTGGCTGATGAGCTCACTACACACTGTTAGCAGTTCAACGCCAGGAGACAGATTCTGGGGTGCCAAGTTGCAGCTGCGTGGACTGAACAAATTTCTAGAGCTGGACCGTCTAGATAATCGCCGAATGTGGCAGATCGCCCTTGAGGTGCCGAGTTCATCGCTGGCCATCAGGATCTTGAGCAACAGTGAGGTTCTTCCTTGTACACATTTTGAATAGGTCAGGTACAAGCACACTAAAACTGACACCGTGTAGCCATGCATCTGTCCAGAAGTGAACCGTCGCACCGGCCTAAGTGGAAATTAACATATGCATTGAACGGCTGGCGGGCCTTGTCATCAACAGGTAGCGGCAGGCCCTCCCACGGCTTTGCAAGGTCGATCCCTGCCTGCCAAAACCACCGGACATGGAGATCGATGCCCTTGGCCTGCAAATCTAGGATGCCGAGGCCGCCAAACTTGAGAGGTTGGCAGACGTTATTCCAGTTGACCACACATTTACCTCCAGTGGCCTCGTCCTTCTACACCCAAAGGAAACCATGACAGAACTTGTATGCTGCCTTGAAGAGCCACACCGGTTGGGCTAGTGCGATCATCTGGATATAGGCATGAGGAAAGGACGTGTTTGACAAAAGTGAGTCGATGTGGCATCGTCGGGTGATGCTCAATGGCGAGCCGGGCCGCCGGATCTGGCATCGTCGGTGTCTGAGACAGGGCGACCCCCTGTCGCTGATGCTGTTCGTGCTATTCATTAACATGCTCAATAGGGTGATGGACAAATCCTTAGAGTTCGAGATGTTGAGGCGCATTACACCTCGCGAGTTGGTGACAAGTGTCTCCCTCTATGCAGACGACGTGGTGATCTTCTGCCACCCTGATGAGACTTAGCTGCGCACGGTGCGCGCGCTGCTAGATTTCTATGGGGAGGTATCAGGGCTACGTACCAACTATGCCAAGTGCTCTGTCTCGCCTATTGGTTGCTCAAACGAGGAGACCCAGCTAGCGGCAGTTGTAATGGAGTGCCAGGTGGCACCCTTCCCTGTCAAGTACCTAGGGATCCCACTGTCCCTACGACGGTTATCTGTTGTGGCCACTCGCGGATAGCATTGTGCACCGCCTACCGACCTGGAAAGTGGGGATGATGATGAAGGCTGGCCGGCTGGCATTGGTTAAGTCGGTCCTCCTGGCTATCCCGGTGCACCACATGATTGTGCTAGGCCTCAACTCATAGACGCTCAAGCAAATCCAGAAGATTGTGAGGAGCTTCCTGTGGGCTGGTAGGGCATAAGCCAATGGCAGACATTGTCATGTGAACTGGGAGAAGGTTAGCAGACCGAAGTGCTTCGGTGGCTTGGGGTACCTAACCTTTCTCGCATGACTATCAGTCTGCGACTATGCTGGCTATGGAGAATGCGCACGGACTCACTGTGACCCTGTCATGGCTTGGACATGCGATTCTCCAAGACCGAGATGTAGGTTTTTGATGCTTCTACGAAGATGATGGTTGGAGATGGGGCTACAACCCTATTTTGGTCGGATCGATGGTTTGATGGGAAGGCCATCGAGGAGATAGCGCTCGAGCTATTCGTGCTAATCCCCAAACACGCTAGGAAGAGCCACACGGTGAGGAAGGCGCTGCAGGAGCGCCGCTGGATCACTGACATTCAGGGCGCGCTAAGTCCGCTTGCCCTATGGCAATATGTCCAACTTTGGATTTAGGTGCGAAACTTCGAACTAACTGAGGCACTGAACACACTCCTTTGGAGGTGAACGTCGGACGCAAGACACTCTGCAAAGTCTTGCTACGAGTTCCTCTTTCAGGGCTCGATAGCCTTGCGATCCCGGAGGCTGAACTGGCAGGTGTGGGCACCACCCAGGGTCAAGTTCTTCATTCGGCTGGCCTACCAGGATCGTTGCTGGACGACCGAGCGGCTGGCACAGAGAGGTCTTTCTCACCCTTCCCACCGCCCCTTTGCTACCTGGAGGCAGAGACCATGACCCACCTTCTGGTAGGCTGCTTGTTTTCCAAAGCGATTTGGCACAAGGTGCTTTCCTGGATTCGATCCACGACTGCACCACCGGGGGGAGATGACGACTTCGTGGATTGGTGGCTTTGGGTTTCAAGGGCTACCCCCCGGGCACTACACAAGGGGACATCCTCGCTAATTATGCTGATGGCATGGTGGATCTGGAAGAAGCACAATGCGGTGGTCTTTGACAACGCGTCACCAAGCATAGGTCGCCTTCTCGATACGATTCGATCCGAGGCGAGATCATGGGTTGATGCTGGCGCGAAAGGCCTTTGTGCCTTGATCCCCACGGCCCCGTAGGTCTAGTGGGTTGAGTTGTATGGGGTGTCGGCTCTTTCGAGCCTTTGTATAGTTTGTACAGAACTCTCTTTTTCTATCAATGCATCGAAACGCAAAGCCTTTGTGTTTTCGCGAACAAAAGTGAGTCGAGCATCAATAGAGAATAATCCATGCTAACAATGGCAGATTGACTAAGCGAAGATGACCCGCAACCGATGTGTCCTCCGAATTTATCCCACCGCGCTCCTAGTACTCCGAACCGCCTCGTACCAAGTAACACCTTAAAGAAGGGTTGCGAAGATGATGATTCTGACGAGGGCATCAATGACAATGTCAAACAGCAGTGGCGACAAAGGGCCTCCCTACTGCAACCTGTGGTGGTGGAATATGCGGTCAGTTCAGATGTTGTTCACCATAATTTTGGTGGAGGTTGTGAGTAGAAGAATTGTCGCCACCGAACCTCCAACACCTCCAACAGAAACTCACGAGATACCTGTTGGATATATTAGTGATCTACAGGTTTCTGTGATTAAATAAGCGAACTAATGTTAATGAAGGGGCTGTTTAATTACAAGCATTGGATGCCCTGATCAGGGGCACCCTGACCATCCATTTAGAGGTGTTGGTTCCCCTAGTGCAAGTGCTATAAATATGGGTCCTAGGGTTTGAGCTGAGAGACACCCCACAGATGGTTGTGCTCTCTCTCTCTCTCACTCTCCCTGCTATCTGATCAAGCACAACACCTACAGCACTAGGAAGAACCTCTCACCATCATCAACAAGATTCAGGTGGAGCAAATCAAAAGGAGGCCATGGCTGGACCTCCAGATCAAGGTACACACCTCTGATCTTATCTTGTCTGGCTTAATCTTGAGCTAGATGATCCTAAGGGATCCTAACAGTGGTATCAGAGCACCTAGCTTCAAGATTGAGCTCTCTTTGTTAAGTTATCATGATTTAGTGTGGCTGTTCTTCCTAGTTTGATCATGTTTTGGTTGCTGAAGTTTTTTTTCCAGATCAAGTTCTTGCTTAAGAACAACATGAAGTTTATGTTTTAGCCCTAAAATCACTAAGTGTAAGCTCTATCTGATCAAGAATAGGTGCTAGGGTTGCTTTTATGCAATTTTTTATGTGGGGATTTGAGTTACTGGTGCAAACCCTAACCCTAATCCCCAATTTCTGAAGAACCCTAACCCTAGTTCATCGGATCGAAGAACCCTAACCCTAAATCCCCATTTTCTCAAGAACCCTAACCCTAATTTTCTTAAATTCCCAAATTGAGGAACCCTAATCCTAATTTTAATAAGATCAAAGCCAGCGGACACTTACCTTAGGGTCCTACCGTCGTCGTTGGCCACAGCGGCGTCAGGATCGCCACCTAAGTGGCAAGCTTGCTTGGGCTCGGACCCGCGCATTCTTGCTGTCCGCTACACCAGGCCGAGGCGGTGCTTCCTCGCGCGCTTGTTGCCGTTGCGGCTCGCCATGGTGCCGAACTTGGCGATGGCGGTCGACACGGGATGCAGGGACGCCTGCACGCGCCATCTCCATGCATAGGGCACCGTCCAGAGCCGCTCGACGGAGGTGCGCGCCGGCTAAAGCCGCACGCAGCCCCGGTGAGGGGGCCTAGTCGATGTCGTGCCTCCTTCCCTGGCGCTGGTGCTTGTCGCCGTCACCACTTCTCTCTCCTGCTCGCCGCGGGGAGGTAGAGGAAAGGGGAGGGGAGAAAATGGGGCTAGGGCTCGTGGGGGCATCATCGTGGGTCGGTTTTGTTCTGACCCGGCGCGTCCTCTGCCGTTGGATGCAATCCAACGGCCCGCAGCCTCAGCTGCTTAACGGGCCCAGTGGGGGAGATGGGTTGGGCCGGATTTGGCTCAGTCTGGAAGATTTTCCTTTAAATTTTAAATAATTAAGGGGTTTTAGGGTTTTGTGGGCCAAAATTCTTTTGGACCTAGATGATGAATAAGATAAAATTTAAGAATTAATGTTTTATAAGTTAGGGCTTACATAAATGGTTTTTGGGGCTAAGTTTTGGCATATTTTTTTCATTATGTCAATTATGGAACACAATTGTGTGACAAATTATTCTTTTGTCATGCAATTATGTATCTCACTTAAGTAAGTTTGATGTGTTTTATTATGATAAGTGGTTTTTTTATGTGTTTTATTATGCCTAGTTGTTTGTTTTGTGTTGTTTTTCATATAAATTGTAATGATAATGTTTTGCTGCAAAATAAAGTTTGAAATCCTCTTATTAAGCATGGATTATGTCTATCATTCTGGCCAAAGCTGATTGATGGACATTTTGACCATGAAATTTTTATTAGTCTGGTTCACTTCTGGCCAAAGCTGATGTGCTCCAGACTGATGAAAAAAAATTATATGTGAAAGGATTTAAGTAAGTGTGGCTTATATCTGTCATTCTGGCCAAAGTTGATTGGTAGATATTTTGATCACAAAATTTTATTGATCATGTCTATTTCTAGCCAAAGCTGATGTAGACTAGATTGATTAAAGGAGTATGAAATAGTTATGCTTAATCAAAGCATTTGTTTTCTTTTGCAGCATCTAATGCCTCTCAAATTGCCGGAATTATTAATGGCATAGAATAGTTGACTGGTAGCAATTTTGGTACATGGAAGGAAAAGCTTGAGATTACTTTAGCTTTGCTGAATATTGATTATGCCCTCCTTAAGGATCCTCCTATAGCACCGACTGAAGGTGATGAGAATTATGATGCCCTGAAAAGGGTTTATGATGATGAGAAAACTAAGTGGGAGGATTCAAATCGTAAGTGTCTCATGATTATTAAGGGCTCCATCACTCAGAGTATCAGGGGAGCTGTTCCAGACTCTCAGACTGCCAAGGGTTATCTTGGAAAGATTGAGGACCAGTTTAAGGGATCATCCAAAATTTATACAACAAGCCTCATTAGAAGGCTTATTGATGAAAGGTATGATCCAACTGGGAGTCTGAGAGAGCATATCATGAGGAAAATCAACATGGACACTAAACTTAAGATAATGGAAATGGAAATCTCTAAAGGTTTCCTTGTCCATTTTATTATGTCATCCTTGCCCATGGAGTTCTCTTCGTTCACCATCAATTACAATGCGATGGATTCTAAATGGGGCATGGATGAAATGATGGCTAGATGTGTACAAGAGGAAAGGCTTAAAGCTGGACGAGTTGATCATGTCAACCAGTTCAAGCACTCCCAGAAGAAGAAAAATCAAAAGTTTATGAAGCCTAAGCCTACTCAGTTTAAGGATAAAGAGCAATCTTCTAAGTTCTTTCAGCAAAAGAATCCTAACAGAGCTCTTAATGCAGATGCACACCCTAATGCTGATGGTAAAGATCCTAATGGATGTCGCTTTTGTGGAAAAAGCGGACACATTCAGAGGGATTGTATTGGGTTTATGAAATGGCTCAATAAGAAAGGTACTAATGTTATAACCTTTTTTGATGAATCCCTTTATGTTAATTATGCCACCAATACATGGTGGGTTGACTCAGGAGCAATAATTCATGTTGCAAACTCCTTATAGGGATTTGATATGAAGAGGACCCTAAGAAGAGGGGAAGAACCATTAGAGTTGCTAATGGTGTTGAGGATGAGGCTGAGGCTATTGCAGAGTTCTCACTTACACTCCATAGCGGCTTTACGCTTCGTTTATGTAATATTCTTTATGTACCCTCTATGAGACAAAAAAACCTTGTGTCCGTCTCATGCTTAGATGATGATGGTTTTCACTATGACTTTGGGAACAAGAGATGTATAATTATGTTTGACGATAATAATGTTGGTCTTGCCTTCCAACAAGACAAACTTTATCTTGTTTCATTAAGTGATTCTATAAATGAAGTTGATGCCACTTTTAATGTGAATATTAGTACCAAGCGTAAGGAGAATATCATTTTGCGGCCCGAAAGTTGGGGTGGCCAGGCAACGCGGTACCCGAGTTTCCTGATATCAGCCACGATGACTACAGTTGGCATGCCAAATACATAGAGGGTCTTTTTCGGCACGAATTCAACTTTATGTTTCAATACAAAAAAACAGGCTAACGGCCGTCAAGTTGGGCCCCCCTGTCAGCTTTCACCGTTATGTCGCTGCCGTCGTTGCTGCCATGTAGGCTTGTAGCGTTGGCGCATGCATCCTTTACACGTCTTCTTCTTCCTCCGGGGCGGCAATCTGTGGTTGTGGCCATGGCGCGGAGCTAGGACTTGGACAAACCTAATCGGCCCGTTCTCCTCCCCATCCCGAATCGGAGCTCGCCCTCACCATGACCGCACCATTGGCACGGCATGGGGACGGGAATTCATTCCCGGGTGAGATCTGTCACCATGTCGACCATGCTTGGTCCTGTTGGTCTCCTCCAGAATCCGAGCTCGCCATTGCCATGGTCGAACACGCATTAGCCACGGCGCCTTCCTCTCCTAACCCCAAAGCCACATCCACCCAGTTCGGCACAATGCCAACAAGGTGAAAATGCAGGAAGTTTTCTTCTTGTGATTGTAGAAAAACATGTATGTACCGTGGCAGTAGCATACTCTAACAATGTACACATATATTGTTTACTAGATTTTCATTTGAAATTAGTAGCTCCGTGATGACGAAACATAGAGAACCTAAATGGAATGACGATGACGACCATGTTCTATACTTTGCATTACATCAACAAGTGCTTGCTGACGAAGCAAGTTACCAAGAGAGTGGAGTTCATCAGCCATTGCCAAAAAAATATGTGAACAAATCAATGAGCGATTCAATGCAAATAAGCGCAGAAAAGCTAGATCCATGTCATCAATCATCAATAGGTGGCACATTCTAGTGATGCGTTCAAATGCGTACACGATGTATCATTTGCTTGAAGTGGTTGTTATCCTGAGCAAAAATGCCTGGTATGCACATTACATTTGTATGTTTTATGCTGCAATTCTGTTGTTATGGGCGTGGAAAGAAAAGCTAGGCTTCACTGAATATTACGTAGTTAGGCCTAACTTAGTCTTACACAAATAAGCACAGCTTAGTCTTTACACACATAAGTGTAACTAATAATAAAGATAAATACAAATGGTTCATCGGATCTGCCAGTATGAGCACTAGGTCGCTAGAGCTGGTGGTATCGTCGGAACGAACCAGAATGCTGCGTTTGGCCGTCTTTCATTCTCCTTCAAATAGTACGACCCCACTGATGAGCCAATTGTAGGCCCCCTCCCCCCAACGTGGATTCGGCTCCAGGTCGGATCTGGAGTGTCAACATGATAGGCGCGTGAGTGTGCAACAAACACACAATCTGCTATCAACACTGGAAGTGCTGGCACCTCAGCAACAACACTAGCATGTTCTTCCTGGACTCCGGCAACACCCTCAGCAGGTATTTCGTCAGCTTCACCAGCAGTAGCATTAGCAAGTATTTCGTCAGCTTCACCAGTAGCAGCATCACCAAGTATTTCATCAGCTTCACCAGGAGCAGCAGCAGCTAGTTCTTCGTCAGCTCCACCACCACCACCACCACCAGCAGCAGCATCAGGGGCCAGGGCTGCCTGAGCAATTATAGGTTCAACAACTCCATGGGCCCTGACAAAGAAAGGGTAGTTGATCCCAAGAAACACAGATTGTCCCTTCAGATTGTTGACTCTGCTCCAGACTTGCTCTACTGGGTCTTCGGATGGGCATGCGGACCTCGAGAAAACGTGACACCGCAGCGATGGGTATGAAGAAAGTTGTGTCCCCATATGTTCTATTGTATCACCAACGTTGTTTAGTGCTCCCCTGATATGAATCCACAAGAGTCCATCATCCTGTTCCGTGTTGTCTCCGAGAGGTGCCAGGAACCAGCGTCATGTCCCAAGTTCAGCATCTGCTACTGCATCTTCGATGACCGGAGCTAGAATGATGCGCGGGGCTGCGTGGGTACCTACGTGTTACTAACAGTCAGTAAGCAGAATTTTGAATGGGATTTTACATGCTATATGACACCATGACTCACCCCAAATGGACGGCTCCCAAACACGCACGTCGCCGCTAGGTTTAGTGACCGCATAAATGCGTTGCGGTCTTTACGAAGAGTAGCCATAGGTGAAGACGACGTCGACATACTTCTCCAGCCGCAGGAAGTCATCGCGCAAGACTGTCCATTCCTTGTCTTCTGGGCATCTAATGAATGTGATCGCCTTGTCGAACACCGCTAAGAGGTCGTACTCCCAGTTCTTCCACGCCCCCTCCCGCGGTCTATGTGGGAGCTGTACCTTCACGAGGTCAAGTTCTACCATGTTGAACCTGTAAGCGAATTCAGAAATGGGCAGCGGCCACCCGCTGTTGAATGCAGTAATGCCGACACCCTTCAAAGATGGCACTGCAAGTCTCACCGATCTATAGCCATTTTTTAGAGTCCAAGTACTGCCATCCTGTGATAAAAGGACCAGCCACTCGCCGTTGCCACCCACCCAGTTCTGGTCATCTTCCATTTCTATCTCTTCTTCTTCCTTGATATTCACCACTACTGATTCAGACCACTTATCTAGGAGCATCAGTTTTGCATGAATATTCTGCAGAGTTTGTTGTCAGTTGGTACAATAAACTAGCATGGATTCCATTGTAGTTACAATTTGACAACTGGGCCTTCAGATTAAAGTACACAAAATATCGCCTAAATACGAGTGTCTCCTCAGATATCGCCTAAATTGTGCCTGTGTCACTACGAAGATACTCAATATATGGAGTAGTAGCAGAGCCCCCAGAACAAACTCCTGACGATGATCATAATTAAACAGCTCGGGGCATAACAGCCTTAAATCATCTAATTTGTTTGTTTTTATTTTAGGAAACAGAATATCACCTAGCAGGCATTCCATTGCAAATTCGAAATTGACAACTCGTCTATCACCTAAAGTAAGACTGTGGCACCACGAAAATACCAAAATATCAGGTACGAGCAGAGCTTCTGCTGTACAGAATAGTCTTAAATGGTTCGATTTGTTCAAATCGTGCATGCACACAACACGTTTGACGAAAGGAACATAGGATTCCGATGAGAGTTCAGCACATATGAATCAACGATATGACTGAACGATTAAGGTAGATACTGGAACTTATGTGGCCATCATGGTTGTCTGGCCATTTGCTGTTATCGGGGTAAAGAAGGCCTAGCGTGCCGAACGGTTGTTCGTCCATGTTCCGCATCGTCACACGGTAGCCAAGGATGCAGCGAGCGAGGAGGCCAGCTGAGATGATGTCCAACTCCGAGGCGATCCTATGCATGTTCACGACGCTGAGGTTCGGCCATCCCCAATCCTCGCGGTAGCGGTCGCCCTGGCCATCCGCGTTGTCGTCGCATGCCTTTCGCTTCAGCCTGCTGCTACCCCAAGCTCTACCCATAGCGGCAAATGGAGTCTGGAATCCGGTAGATTAATGGAGGCGTTGTGATAAGGAGGCGGATGGATTCGAGAGGGGGTGGAATCAGGGATGGGGGCAGTTGTTCGAGTGGGGAGTGAATCTGCAAGGAACTGCCGCCGCCGGTTCTTGTCCGCGTGGAAGATAAGAAGGGGGGCGTAATTATTGAGGAAGGGCACCAGAACCATCTAGAGGAAGTGAAAAAATAAATCATAAAAGGGAAATGTGCGGCCCGCCTGTCAGTGAGTGAAGGCCAGCACGCGCAAACGTGCCTATGTTTGAATTGATTCCACCGCATGCAAGTGGCGCAGAACAAATTTTAGGAAGTGCTAGCATCGACGTGTAAAACCGCCGTTTTTCGCCACCTTCACCCTACTACGAACGGTCGTGCACCATTCCAAATATTGGTAAGGGTGGTTCCAATCTTTCACTTCTCCGTCTCATTTCCTCCTCCACGGCCTCATCCATTTCCTCCACCACCGCATCACCCTCTTCCTCCGTATCCTTTCCCTCTTGCATGTAGTCATGGATGCTCCGGACGTCCGAAACGACGACAGACAAGAAACTATGCACTTCGACATCGAAGTACATGGCGGGAAGAAGATCGATGTCGTCTACACCACCGACCCTCAAACGGTGAGGAACACTCTGAATAATTACACGAGTTGGCTGCAGTTTGAAGAAAACAGGTTCGTAGGTCTCGACCTCGAGTACAGCCGCAATCACCGTAGGATTGCCGTGGTGCAACTCTCCATGAAGGGGCATGTCCTCGTATACCAGCCTTTTTGCGAGAAGGGGGCTGACGGGATCTGGTAGACTTTGATGTCTTTTTGTTCCCGAACTGTCTGTTTGCAAAAGTTATTGCTATATTATTTGTCTAAATTCATTTTCATGCAGGTGGGGAGAAAGCATTAGGGATCTGTTTCATGACTTTCTCATGAACCAGCACATAACATTTACAAGTGTTGACATCACGAATGACAGTAAACTGCTTGAAAGCTCGACTGTCAACATTAGAATCCCAAAGGAGTGCAGAGTGGACATCTAGGAAATTTACTGGATCCCAGGGACGAAGGACGGCAAGACCGGGATGGCCGCTCTTGCCTCTGAACTCATTGACCCGTGGTACACTAACATGAAGGACAGATTGCCGAGATGTTCGTGGAGGCGTTTAGGGCACGATTACTGGGAGGATAAGCCACTTTCTGAACCTAATCTGAAGTACGCTGCAATTGACGGGTATGTTAGCCACGAGCTGTACCGCCAGATTGTAAAATCTCGTTCCAGGCATCGCATCATTGAACCACCACCAAGGCAGGCTGTTTGCCCCAGATGCCGGAGTGTAGATGAATCTACAAACCGAGGCAAGCGACCGAAGGCATCCTGGGATCGGTTGCCTTCTCCAATAGGCTGGGATGTAGACTATTAGTGCATGATTGTTGTGTTTATGAAAACATGTTATTTCATAAGTACACTATGTGAGCAATTACGAACTGCTGTGTATTACCTTTGTCAAACTATAATCTGGTTTATGACTATATCCTTCTCTATAATATGGGTTTGGTTATGACTTATAACTGTATCACACCTTATGCATGTCAGTCCTGGATTCTGCCGCATGCAAATGGCACAGACAAAATTTGTAAGAATGAATGTTGAGCATACAAAAGGGGGAATGTAATTCATACAGGTTAAGTAGCTAATAGCACAGGGATCATACGAGCTTGGTTCTTAAACATAGAATGCTTAGAAAATACATGCGAGATAAAATACAGGCGAGATAAAACTAGGAACGAAATGCGAAATTAGTAGTGGAAAACAGCACACTCACCCACCCGCCGGATCCTGTTGAGCATCTCGTAGCATACAGACGCGTCCCTGGCTGCGTACTTGATCGCATCGTAATCCAGGTGCCTCCACTCCCATCGCTCGTGCAGGTGCTTCGGGAACTCGATTTTCATGCCGGTGTACTCACGGTCGATGATGTCGGAAGCGAGTCTAGCCATGCCGGCTTTCCCCGTACCGCCATCCGGGTACCTCCACAAAAGTTGGAGATCGACGTGATTGACGACATGAACGAGGAGATCCCGTTCTAGCTTCGGAGTGTCGTTCTTGATGTTGATGCTGACGAAGTAGATGTCCCTCCTGTGTAGGAACTTGCGAAGCTCTGGGCATACAGATTTGGCCCTACATACGTGATATAGGAGGCAGTGGTTGCGCATGGACAGCTGCAAAAGCGCCGTCCTCTTCCTATCTCTGGTACACTCGTGGTCAAGGCCAACGATCTTGTACTTGTCCATTAGCTCCTGTAGCCACCGCTCGTACATTGCGATGACCTTGGCCACCTCCGCTGACGCATTTGTGTGGACGACCGTCAGCTTGGTGGTGCCATGGGCGGTGACGGTGTACTCGTCGGTGTAGTCGCTCCCGTCGCCGAACATGCTGTACTCCGCATCCATGGCAGCAGCTAATGCGGCGGCGGTGGCCTATGGTCGGTAGCGGTGGCTGGGACTAGGCGTGGAGGTGGAGTGATCTGTTGCGGTGGTATGTCCAGGCGGAGGCGGTGCCCGCGGCAGCGTCGATGGTTCTTGCGGTGGCGGCGCCGGCGGAAGGAATGAGGTGGGGATTTTTGCACAGTGATGTGCTGAGGAGACGGAAGGCGATGCTTAAATTCCGTTTACCAATATTCCGGTCATACCCATGCGGAAGCAAGTTTGACCGGGTGAGCACCGATGGTTTCCAATTCTAGCGATTAAATTCAGCGTCCGTCCCGGTAGGCGATGGGACGGGTGTGCAACGTGGCTTTGGCGTGGTAGAGACCGGTCACGTAGACCACCGTCCTGTTGCCGATCCGTAGCGGGTGCGCAGTGCTGACACGACGTAACGTGACAGGACAGAAGGAAGTGTACAGTTATTATTAATTCCTAACAAGTTTAAGAACTGTAAGCGTAGACATGGACCTAGCATCCCTGCACCCCGGGGTAGCCGCCCAGCCGATCAGGCCTGCCGATTGCGCAAAGCTTGTCCTGAATTTGCCAAAATGAAGCTCGTTTGCCCATGCTTCTATAAGTTTCTCTGTAGGCCACTTGTGTAAGCATGCACGATCAAGCAACTTTGCATCACACGTGTCGGTGGAAAAGCATTAGGTTTCAACGCACCACATAGTTTAGGGATTTAGAATAGATACATTGTGGAGCTCTAGCCAAATTGCATGGTAAAGCCAAATTCAGCTTTTTGTCAGATTTAGCTCTAGCAATATTGTGTCTCGTTTGTCCTCACTTTTGCTCTCCCGATATTTCGAAGCCCTCACATGCGCTCGGAGGGGCGTGCCGTCTGGTCAAAGGCTTGGCCATTACGTGTGCCATGACGCCTAAAGTGGAAGCTTTTTTTTATTATTTGGCCTTTTTAAGAGCGCCTTTTACCCTCTCTCTCTAATAGTTGTGTTTTTTTCCCAAAAAGGTAGGAAATCTAGAGCAGCTTCTCTCTTCATTCATTGTTCCTTTTGCGATCTTTTCCCCAATCTGGTAGCAAATCTAGAGCAGCAAAACAAACCAGCACCATACATAAATTCAGTAAACAGAGCAGATGTAGATAAAGCAGCGAATATAGGTTATATAGTACAGTACTTAACGAGGTTCGACAATTAGGCTGCTCAGCAGCAGCAGCAGCGGACTGCTTGAACACAGACAAGACAAAAGAAGCTGCTTTACAGCAGCAGCAGCAGTAGCTGATCAGTGGCCCCTCGTGGCCTCTGCCAGGAGGACATCCGCCTCCTCCCTCTGGCGCCTCCTCCACTTCTTGCTGTCCAGCCCCTTGACCTTGGATGCCTTGGGTCTGATCGGGGGCATGCAACCCTCCTTGATAGCCACCTTCTGTAGGTTGCGGAGGTGAAGACCGAGCGCCTATTGATTGGCCCTGAAGCCGTGGACGTTCACGGACTCGCCGCAGGTCCTCACATCCTCGACATGCTTCACGAGGGAGTTGAAGTCCGTGCCGTGGAGCCTCCTGGTGGGGCAGAAGGGGCACCTGTACACGTCGCCGGTGAAGAAGTTGTTGTACTGACCGGACTTTAGCCTCCTCAGCACATGACGAGTCTTGGTGTCCTTGGACTCGTCGTCGCTGCGGAGGTCGCTGCTATCCTCCTGTTGGAAAAAAACAGTAGAGTGAAATAAGGACATGATTGAGATACTTTGATTATCGGGATTGATTTTTTGCATAAATTAACCGAATGAGATCTCCCGATTATTCCCCAAATCTCAAACCAAATTGAATATTGATCCCAACTACGAATAGGGGGATTCATCGAAAATCGAGATCTAACACAATAGGATTAGCTACTGTAAAAAATACGAACAGCCGAGCCCTAATAACATACGATCTAGCATCCAACGATGGGAACAGGGAAAGAACAAGGGAAGGGGAGAAAACCTTGGTTACCTTAGACCACGGGTCCGCGATGCTGGTGTCGTAGGGGTTCTCCGGCCTTGTGTAGACAACCTCCTCATAGGGGTCCCAGCTGAGCGGGATCTGTCCGAGACCGACGGGGGCCTCCTCACCGGCGGCTACGGTGGATGCGGGGACGGGGACGGGGGGCTCCTCGCCGGTGGCCTTGGAGGCGCCGATGGCCACCGCGCCGATCTTCTCCATCGCCGGCGTGGTTGGGTTTTTGTTGGGCGTTTGTAGAAGGTGATGGGACAGTGGAGAAGGTTGAGTGAGCGAGTGTGTGATGAGTGGGAGTGGGGAGGCCTCTATTAAAGGAGAAGGGAAGCGGCGTTTCGTTGCACTACCGTGCACCGCGTATGCTAATGCACCGTGCACGGCCACACGTGTCCGCTACCGCCCCGTGCACCGCACACGCGTACCATGAGTCACGTTTTTTTCCCTCGTGTCTAACCATGGCGATTCAGTTGTACTCAGTTTTTTCCACCAACCGTTGATACTCTATGATCTAGCTGACAAGATACCCCTTATATCTGTCGGGGGCACCCCTCTATCCATGCAAAATAACGAGTATGCCACCGGAACTTTAACTCCATAAACAGATGAACTTGAATATATTTTGAAGGGTATGAAAATAGAAATCCCCATAGTTTAAGGGTCTAGATATGGTAAGAGAACTAAATATCCCCATAGCATAGTGACGGGGTTGGTCAGCTAGAAGTTGCTGATTCCTAAGTAAGGGAATACTAGGCCGGTCTTGACATACTCCCTCAGGAACTTGCCATAAGCATCGTGCTTAGCCTTGGTCGCTGACTTGTGTTTACTAGCCGGGCTTTTACCGATGCTAACCGCATGCGGAATCAAGCTGGCAATCCTCGGGTTGACTCCTTTCTTACAGAAAGGGCACCTGAGCTCCCCGAGTCGAGTGCGGAAAGGGATTATCCCGCTCTTGAGCTTCTTCATGACATGGCGGCTCTTGTTGTCCCTGGTCTCCTTGTCAGAGTCTATCTAACTTGAATACACCTGTAATGTATGGAATACAAACCGAAATGAGCAAAATAATAAATATATATTCCTTCCACCATTCCAAGTTACTTTCGATGCAATAACATGTCTATACAGGTTCGGCAGTTCATTACGACCGTCTCCCTAGCTCGCCCCTAAATTAATGTGGTTTGTGTTCTTGGTAACTTATTAATAAATAAATAATGTGGATTCATTCAGAACATACTAGATCTCTCCATTTACCGGTTCGTATAATCATTAGGACTAGATTTTTTATGACGCCAGGATAGATTAAGCTCGAGCAGAAAATATGAAACATGTAGAAATAGATGTACCTCCGGGTACACGAGCGGAGCGTGTTCGTCGAACTCCATGCCCTCATCGGCGCCTCCAAAGTCGTCAGCACCGGCGTGCACATGGTCCCCCAAGGGGTTGAACTACACGTCCTCCTCGGCCTGTGCTGCGTGATGCTCCTCCAGATCTGCCGCGTGAAGCACCACCCCGGTGGCGATGCCCGGACACTCACCCCCACGCAC
Source organism: Avena sativa (assembly GCA_916181665.1). Lineage (NCBI taxonomy): Eukaryota > Viridiplantae > Streptophyta > Magnoliopsida > Poales > Poaceae > Avena > Avena sativa. The sequence continues at coordinate 568,140,921 of OV702291.1, forward strand.
TGGTTTCATGGAGAAGGTTCGTGCAAGTACGTTCAAGATTGTGGGGTTTTGCTAGATAGTTAAGAGAGAGTAGTGGATGAGTATGAATGGAGGACCCGATAGGCTGGGTTTTTAATGCGGGGACATTTAGGCCTCCTCGAGGGCCTCGGTTGGCAGCTCTTCCGGCTGCGGCTGCCGCGTGGAAGGTTCGTGTGGTGGGGGCCTGACGGAAGTGAGAGTGCAGGCGCGCTGCGTAGTAAAAATGGTATAGCCGGTGGTCCGTGGATGCCAGTTGCCGTGCAGTAGACTTGTAGCCTTTGCAGACTAGATTAAATGTGACATGACCACTCGACGACTTTTTCCATGGACGGCATCGTGTTCCTTCTTGTATAAGTCTCATTGAGGGAGACGTCTGTGCTGTCTCGCGCTGTCCTATGAAGGGCACAACTTGTGCAACGAGCCTTGTTGGATCACATAGGATCAACGGTTGGTGCGCACGATCCGCGTGACACCTGTGACAACCAATCAGGGCATAGCAGACAGAGTGGGCACATGTTTGGGATTCTACGAAAGAGAGAGGGGGGGGGGCAAAACTGGGTAGTATCAGAAAAAACCAAGGGCAAAGATGAGTGATACATTGCAAATGTATCAATAATTTTTGATGTTCCATGCTTGGTTTTATCTACTTTCTTGTGTTTTGTTCCAACTTTGGAGTACTTTTCATATGATTTCTTGGACTAACCTATTAACAAGATGCCAAAGTGCCAATTGCCTGTTTTCTACTATTTTTGGTTCCAGGAAGTCAGAAAATGAATATTCTCGGAATTGGACGGGACAAAAGCCAAAGTTACTATTTTCCTAGAAGACTCACGGAGCCAGAAGGAGAGTCGGAGAGGGGCCACAGGGTGACCACACCCCCCCAGGCCGCTCCAGGGCATGGTGTGGGCCCCCTGGCTAGCCACCGACATTGCCTCCTTCGCCTATATATTCCTCCCGAGGCACAAACCCTAAAGAATCAATCAGAAATCCACGAAAAGTTCCGCAGCGCCGCCACCACCGAAGGGGAGATTCGAGGCACAGAAAATCTCTGTTCTGGCACCCTGCCGGGATGGGGAAGTACCCCCGGAGCCATCTCCATAAATCTCCACCACCATCTCCATCACCATTGCTAATTCCCATGATGAGGAGGGAGTAGTTCTCTCTCGAGGCTAAGGGTTCTACTGGTAGCTATGTGTTCATCTCTCTCTCTCTATGCATGATCTTATTGAGATCATGAGCTTGTAATCTATAGATCTACCTTGCTACTCAAGTGCTTTAATAGATCTCTGCTCTCCCCATGTGTGTGAAAGTGACAGCGTGCATACCATGGTGGCACTTAGGCTAGAGATTACAAATACTTGTCATGAGTTATATTTGGAGTTGGATGTCTTTATGAAATTGTGGTGTTTGTTTGAATCATCTAGTACTCAAGGTGACAGTGTGGGGTTTTCTAGATGGGAAAGGCTTACTTTGAGGTGTGCTGTTATAGCCCTACCATGGATTAGAGTGTCCAACCGGAGAGTAGTTAAGAGTAGTATCATAAAGAGAAGATATTTATATGAGAGTGTTCACTAGTGAAAGTATGATCCCTAGGCCTTGTTTCTAAGCATTGATACACCGTTTGCAATTAGATCTGTTACATGTTTGCTTGCTTCCTTCTTTATTTCAGTTTGCCTTTAGTCTTTTCCCACGTCAACCACACGCCAGCAAGCTATTTTCTGGCACCATTGTCTTATATCCATACCACTTGTATTTCACTATCTCTTCACCGAACTAGTGCACCTATACACCTGACAAGTGTATTGGGTGTGTTGGGGACACAAGAGACTTCTTGTATCTTGATTGCAGGGTTGCTTGAGAGAGATACCTTTGACCACTTCCTCCCTGAGTTCGATAAACCTTGGGTGATCCACTTAAGGGAAAACTTGTTGCTGTTCTACAAAGCTCTGCACTTGGAGGCCCAACAACTGTCTACAAGAAAAGAAGTGCGTAGACATCAAGCTATTTTCTAGCGCCGTTGCCGGGGAGGTAAGGTAAAAGGTATTCACACCGGAGGATTAAAGAAGAAGAACCTCCCACGGCAAACGCCTATTTTCTGGCGCCGTTGCCGGGGAGGTAAGGTAAAAGGTACTCACATCCTCTGGTGTGAGTGCTCGAAGTTATTTTCTTTAGATTCTGCAATTTTGTCTTTTTGTTTCTTATTTTCACTAGTTAGGCTTAATGGAAAACAACAAAAAAATTAGAGAGCTTTATAGTATTTATCTTGAGTTAGGACATGAAGTGTTTGAAGAGAAAATTAAAAAACCTATGGAACTTTATTTGCATGCTAATAGCAATGTTGTTAGTATGAATTCTTTGGACACCATTATTGCTAATTCTATGGAAAAGTCTAAGATTGGGGAAGCTAGTTTTGATGAAAATGATCTTTTTAGTCCCCCATCTTTAGAGGAGAAAATTTACTTTGATGATACTATGCCTCCAATATATGATGATTATAATGATGAATATGATATTTTTAGTCCACCTACTATTAGGGAGAAAATTAATTATGATTACAATATGCCTCCTATATTTAATGATTATGGTGATGAGAATAATAATGATAGCTATTTTGTTGAATTTTCTCCCACTACAATCAATAAGAATGACTATATTTATGTGGGGAGTATTAATTCTTTTATGCATGTGGCTCATGATAAGAATGTTTTATGTGATAGTTATATTGTTAATTTTATTCATGTTGCTACTGAAATTTATTATGAGAGAGGGAAACATGGTTCTATGCATCTCAATAATATTAAGTTTCCCCTCTTTATGTTGAAAATTTTGAAGTTGCACTTGTTTTGCTTTCCTATGCTTGTTGCTTTGTGCTTTCATGACTTGTTTATTTACAAGATTCCTATGCATAGGAAGTGGGTTAGACTTAAATGTGCTTTGAATTTGCTTCTTGATGCTCTCTTTTACTTCAATTCATATTTCTTATGTGAGCATCTTCTCAAATTATCGTGCCTAACTCAAAGGCGTTAAAGAAAAGTACTTATTAGGAGATAACCCAAAAGTTTTAGATAAGTCTTGGAAGTTATTACTTCAGTAATAACCGCTCCTTATCCTTTTTATTTGCTTTTTTGTGCCAAGAGTAACCTCTAATGAGAGAGAAGTAATGATTGGGAAAGTTGCTGTCCCAAAACAGATTTTTATGCTTCACCATAAAAATTTGTGTAAAATCTCTGAACGTCTTTTTGAGGTGTGTATTTTTGTGCTTCTGCCCCAGGTTGTTATATAACTTTCTTTATATCAACACTTTTTGATTTGAGCAACAGAAGGTCTTAGAAAAAATTCGTCTTTACATGCTGGTCTGTTTTGACAGATTTCTGCCATTTTCTGCATTTGCTTCTTGTTGGTTCCTTTTTGAGTTCTTTTGGGGAATTGATATTTTTGAGGGAAGTGCTACAGTAGCTAGTGTTCTAATGGAAGTTTATTTGGTGTTAGAACTGAACCTTAAGACCTTTTATCTTGAGTGCACTAATGTTGCTAATAAAGATTGTGTGAAGTTTTGTATGAAGGAAAAATTTCAGGTGTATGGAAGAAATGAGTAATGAGATGAAGGATGGACTAAAGCTCAAGCTTGGGGATGCCACGCGTGTCACCCCAAGAAATATCCAAGAAGTACAAGCTTCAAAGCTAGGGGATGCCCAAGGCATCCCCTTCTTCATCAATAAAAATCCCAGGTTTCTTCCAAACACTTCATTTTTATTGTTTCATGCACAGTTGTGTTATTGATTTCAGGATTGCTTGAGAGGGATACCTTTGACCACTTCCTCCCTGAGTTCGATAAACCTTAGGTGATCCACTTAAGGGAAAACTTGCTGCTGTTCTACAAACCTCTACACTTGGAGGCCCAACAACTGTCTACAAGAATAGAAGTGCGTAGACATCACTTAGCAGTATAAAAATGCAAAGTGGGTGTCCTTTACAATGAAATTCATCATGGCATACATCAAATTATGCCAAGATATATCCACAAGAGTTCATTGCATGTGTGTTCTTTCCACAAACCACATATGTATCCACAAGAGTTATTGCATGTCTGCTCCTGTCATGAACCACATTTGGATCAACTAGTGTCACTGCATGTGTGTTCTTTCCACAAACCACATATGGATCAACCACTGGCATTGCATGTGTGTTCTTTTCACAAACCACACATGGATCAACTAGTGTTCACTGGATGTGTGTTCTTTCCACAAATCACTTATGGATCAATCAGTGGTCATTGCATGTGTGTTCTTTTCCACAAACCACATATGGATCCATATGTGTTCTTAAACTAAAACCAGCATTAGAGTCACTTCATGTATGTTCTTTCCACAAACCACTTATGGATCCACCAGTGTTCATTGCATGTGTGTTCTTTTCACAAACAACATATGGATCCACCAGTGGTCACTTCATGTGTGTTCTTTCCACAAACCACTAATGGATCAATAAGTGGTCATTGCATGTGTGTTCTTTCCATAAACCACTTATGGATCAACTAGTGGCCATTGCATGCGTGTTCTTTCCACAAACCACACATGGATCAACCAGTGGTCATTGCATGTGTTTTCTTTTCCACAAACCACACATGGATCAAGCAGTGTCATTGCATGTGTGTTCTTTCCACAAACCACATATGGATCAACCAGTGGTCATTGCATGTGTGTTCTTTTCACAAACCACATGTGAACCCACTAGAGTCATTGCATGTGTGTTCTTATACTAAAACCAACACTAGAGTCATTGCATGTGTGTTCTTTCCACAAACCACACATGGATCCACCACCGTCATTGCGTGTGTGTTCTTTCCACAAACCACATATGGATCAACAAGTGGTCATTGCATGTGTGTTCTTTTCACAAACCACATATGGATCCATTAGAGTCATTGCATGTGTGTGTTCTTATACTAAAACTAGCACTAGAGTCATTGCATGTGTGTTCTTTCCACAAACCACTTATGGATCCACCAGTGTTCATTGCATGTGTGTTCTTTTCACAAACAACATATGGATCCACCAGTGGTCACTGCATGTGTGTTCATTCCACAAACCACTTATGGATCAACCAGTGGTGATTGCATGTGTGTTCTTTCCACAAACCACTTATGGATCAACCAGTGGCCATTGCATGTGTGTTCTTTCCACAAACCACTTATGGATCAACCAGTGGCATTGCATGTGTGTTCTTTTCACAAACTACATGTGGAAACACTAGAGTCATTGTATGTGTGTTCATTTCACAAACCACACATGGATCCACCACTATCATTGCATGTGTGTTCTTTCTACAAACCACACATGGATCAATAAGTGGTCATTGCATGTGTGTTCTTTTCACAAACCACATATGGATCCATTAGAGTCATTGCATGTGTGTTCTTATACTAAAACTAGCACTAGAGTCATTTTATGTGTGTTCTTTCCTCAAACCACTTATGGATCCACCAGTGTTCATTGCATGTGTGTTCTTTTCACAAACAACATATGGATCCACCAGTGGTCACTGCATGTGTGTTCTTTCCACAAACCACTTATGGATCAACCAGTGGCCATTGGATGTGTGTTCTTTCCACAAACCACTTATGGATCAACTAGTGGCATTGCATGTGTGTTATTTTCACAAACTACATGTGGACCCACTAGAGTCATTGCATGTGTGTTCTTATACTAAAACCAGCACTAGAGTCATTGCATGTGTGTTATTTTCACAAACAACATATGGATCCACTAGTGTTCACTGCATGTGTGTTCTTTCCACAAACCACATATGGATCAACCAGTGGTCATTGCATGTGTGCTCTTTCCACAAACCACTTATGGATCCACCAGTGTTCACTGCATGTGTGTTCTTTCCACAAACCACATATGGATCAACCAGTGGTCATTGCATGTGTGTTCTTTCCACAAACCACTTATGGATCAACTAGTGTTCATTGCATGTGTGTTCTATCCACAAACCACACATGGATCAACCAGTGGTCATTGCATGTGTGTTCTTTTCCACAAACCACTTATGGATCAACCAGTGGTCATTGCATGTGTGTTCTTTCCACAAACCACACATGGATCCACCAGTGTTCATTGCATGTGTGTTCTTTTCCAAAAACCACATATGGATCAACCAGTGGTCATTGCATGTGTGTTCTTTTCACAAACCACATATGGACCCACTAGAGTCATTGCTTGTGTGTTCTTATACTAAAACCAGCACTAGACTCATTGCATGTGTGTTCTTTTCCACAAGCCACACATGGATTCACTAGACTGATTGCATGTGTGTTCTTTTCCACAAACAACTTTTGGATCAACTAGTGGTCATTGCATGTGTTTTTTTTTCACAAACTACATGTGGACCCACTAGACTCATTGTATGTGTGTTCTTATACTAAAACTAGCACTAGAGTCATTGCATGTGTGTTCTTTCCACAAACCACACCTGGATCAACCAGTGGTCATTGCATGTGTGTTCTTTTCCACAAACCACACATGGATCAAGCAGTGTCATTGCATGTGTGTTCTTTTCACAAACCACATGTGGATCAACCAGTGGTCATTGCATGTGTGTTCTTTTCACAAACCACATGTGAACCCACTAGAGTCATTGCCTGTGTGTTCTTTTCACAAACCACACATGGATCCACCACTATCATTGCATGTGTGTTCTTTCCAGAAACCACACAAGGATCAACAAGTGGTCATTGCATGTGTGTTCTTTTCACAAACCACACATGGATCAATTAGAGTCATTGCATGTGTGTTCTTATACTAAAACTAGCACTAGAGTCATTGCATGTGTGTTCTTTCCACAAACCACTTATGGATCCACCAGTGTTCATTTCATGTGTGTTCTTTTCACAAACAACATATGGATCCACCAGTGGTCACTGCATGTGTGTTCTTTCCACAAACCACTTATGGATCAACCAATGGTCATTGCATGTGTGTTCTTTCCGCAAACCACTTATGGATCAACCAGTGGCCATTGCGTGTGTGTTCTTTCCAGAAACCACTTATGGATCAACCAGTGGCATTGCATGTGTGTTCTTTTCACAAACTACATGTGGAAACACTAGAGTCATTGTATGTGTGTTCTTTTCACAAACCACACATGGATCCACCACTGTCATTGCATGTGTGTTCTTTCTACAAACCACACATGGATCAATAAGTGGTCATTGCATGTGTGTTCTTTTCACAAACCACATATGGATCCATTAGAGTCATTGCATGTGTGTTCTTATACTAAAACTAGCACTAGAGTCATTTTATGTGTGTTCTTTCCTCAAACCACTTATGGATCCACCAGTGTTCATTGCATGTGTGTTCTTTTCACAAACAACATATGGATCCACCAGTGGTCACTACATGTGTGTTCTTTCCACAAACCACTTATGGATCAACCAGTGGCCATTGGATGTGTGTTCTTTCCACAAACCACTTATGGATCAACTAGTGGCATTGCATTTGTGTTATTTTCACAAACTACATGTGGACCCACTAGAGTCATTGCATGTGTGTTCTTATACTAAAACCAGCACTAGAGTCATTGCATGTGTGTTCTTTTCACAAACAACATATGGATCCACTAGTGTTCACTGCATGTGTGTTCTTTCCACAAACCACATATGGATCAACCAGTGGTCATTGCATGTGTGCTCTTTCCACAAACCACTTATGGATCCGCCAGTGTTCACTGCATGTGTGTTCTTTCCACAAACCACATATGGATCAACAAGTGGTCATTGCATGTGTGTTCTTTCCACAAACCACTTATGGATCAACTAGTGTTCATTGCATGTGTGTTCTATCCACAAACCACACATGGATCAACCAGTGGTCAGTGCATGTGTGATCTTTCCACAAACCACTTATGGATCAACCAGTGGTCATTGCATGTGTGTTCTTTCCACAAACCACACATGGATCCACTAGTGTTCATTGCATGTGTGTTCTTTTCCAAAAACCACATATGGATCAACCAGTGGTCAATGCATGTGTGTTCTTTTCACAAACCACATGTGGACCCACTAGAGTCATTGCATGTGTGTTCTTATACTAAAAACAGCACTAGACTCATTGCATGTGCGTTCTTTTCCACAAACTACACATGGATCCACTAGACTGATTGCAGGTGTGTTCTTTTCCACAAAAAACTTATGGATCAACTAGTGGTCATTGCATGTGTTTTTTTCACAAACTACATGTGGACCCACTAGACTCATTGTATGTGTGTTCTTATACTAAAACTAGCACTAGAGTCATTGCATGTGTGTTCTTTCCACAAACCACATATGGATCAACCAGTGGTCATTGCATGTGTGTTCTTTTCCACAAACCACACATGGATCAAGCAGTGTCATTGCATGTGTGTTCTTTCCACAAACCACATATGGATCAACCAGTGGTCATTGCATGTGTGCTCTTTCCACAAACCACTTATGGATCCACCAGTGTTCACTGCATGTGTGTTCTTTCCACAAACCACATATGGATCAACCAGTGGTCATTGCATGTGTGTTCTTTCCACAAACCACTTATGGATCAACCAGTGTTCTTTGCATGTGTGTTCTATCCACAAACCACACATGGATCAATCAGTGGTCATTGCATGTGTGTTCTTTTCCACAAACCACTTATGGATCAACTAGTGGTCATTGCATGTGTGTTCTTTCCACAAAACACACATGGATCCACTAGTGTTCATTGCATGTGTGTTCTTTTCCAAAAACCACATATGGATCAACCAGTGGTCAATGCATGTGTGTTCTTTTCACAAACCACATGTGGACCCACTAGAGTCATTGCATGTGTGTTCTTATACTAAAAACAGCACTAGACTCATTGCATGTGTGTTCTTTTCCACAAACTACACATGGATCCACTAGACTGATTGCAGGTGTGTTCTTTTCCACAAAAAACTTATGGATCAACTAGTGGTCATTGCATGTGTTTTTTTCACAAACTACATGTGGACCCACTAGACTCATTGTATGTGTGTTCTTATACTAAAACTAGCACTAGAGTCATTGCATGTGTGTTCTTTTCCAAAAACCACATATGGATCAACCAGTGGTCAATGCATGTGTGTTCTTTTCACAAACCACATGTGGACCCACTAGAGTCATTGCATGTGTGTTCTTATACTAAAAACAGCACAAGACTCATTCCATGTGTGTTCTTTTCCACAAACTACACATGGATCCACTAGACTGATTGCAGGTGTGTTCTTTTCCACAAAAAACTTATGGATCAACTAGTGGTCATTGCATGTGTTTTTTTCACAAACTACATGTGGACCCACTAGACTCATTGTATGTGTGTTCTTATACTAAAACCAGCACTAGAGTCATTGCATGTGTGTTCTTTTCACAAACAACATATGGATCCACTAGTGTTCACTGCATGTGTGTTCTTTCCACAAACCACATATGGATCAACCAGTGGTCATTGCATGTGTGCTCTTTCCACAAACCACTTATGGATCCGCCAGTGTTCACTGCATGTGTGTTCTTTCCACAAACCACATATGGATCAACAAGTGGTCATTGCATGTGTGTTCTTTCCACAAACCACTTATGGATCAACCAGTGTTCATTGCATGTGTGTTCTATCCAGAAACCACACATGGATCAACCAGTGGTCATTGCATGTGTGATCTTTCCACAAACCACTAATGGATCAACCAGTGGTCATTGCATGTGTGTTCTTTCCACAAACCACACATGGATCCACTAGTGTTAATTGCATGTGTGTTCTTTTCCAAAAACCACATATGGATCAACCAGTGGTCAATGCATGTGTGTTCTTTTCACAAACCACATGTGGACCCACTAGAGTCATTGCATGTGTGTTCTTATACTAAAAACAGCACTAGACTCATTGCATGTGTGTTCTTTTCCACAAACTACACATGGATCCACTAGACTGATTGCAGGTGTGTTCTTTTCCACAAAAAACTTATGGATCAACTAGTGGTCATTGCATGTGTTTTTTTCACAAACTACATGTGGACCCACTAGACTCATTGTATGTGTGTTCTTATACTAAAACTAGCACTAGAGTCATTGCATGTGTGTTCTTTCCACAAACCACATATGGATCAACCAGTGGTCATTGCATGTGTGTTCTTTTCCACAAACCACACATGGATCAAGCAGTGTCATTGCATGTGTTGTCTTTCCACAAACCACATATGGATCAACCAGTGGTCATTGCATGTGTGTTCTTTCCACAAACCACACATGGATCAACAAGTGGTCATTGCATGTGTGTTCTTTTCACAAACCACACATGGATCCATTAGAGTCATTGCATGTGTGTTCTTATACTAAAACTAGCACTAGAGTCATTGCATGTGTGTTCTTTCCACAAACCACTTATGGATCCACCAGTGTTCATTTCATGTGTGTTCTTTTCACAAACAACATATGGATCCACTAGTGGTCACTGCATGTGTGTTCTTTCCACAAACCACTTATGGATCAACCAGTGGTCATTGCATGTGTGTTCTTTCCGCAAACCACTTATGGATCAACCAGTGGCCATTGCGTGTGTGTTTTTTCCACAAACCACTTATGGATCAACCAGTGGCATTGCATGTGTGTTCTTTTCACAAACTACATGTGGAAAAACTAGAGTCATTATATGTGTGTTCTTTTCACAAACCACACATGGATCCACCACTGTCATTGCATGTGTGTTCTTTCTACAAACCACACATGGATCAATAAGTGGTCATTGCATGTGTGTTCTTTTCACAAACCACATATGGATCCATTAGAGTCATTGCATGTGTGTTCTTATACTAAAACTAGCACTAGAGTCATTTTATGTGTGTTCTTTCCTCAAACCACTTATGGATCCACCAGTGTTCATTGCATGTGTGTTCTTTTCACAAACAACATATGGATCCACCAGTGGTCACTTCATGTGTGTTCTTTCCACAAACCACTTATGGATCAACCAGTGGCCATTGGATGTGTGTTCTTTCCACAAACCACTTATGGATCAACTAGTGGCATTGCATGTGTGTTATTTTCACAAACTACATGTGGACCCACTAGAGTCATTGCATGTGTGTTCTTATACTAAAACCAGCGCTAGAGTCATTGCATGTGTGTTCTTTTCACAAACAACATATGGATCCACTAGTATTCACTGCATGTGTGTTCTTTCCACAAACCACATATGGATCAACAAGTGGTCATTGCATGTGTGCTCTTTCCACAAACCACTTATGGATCCACCAGTGTTCACTGCATGTGTGTTCTTTCCACAAACCACATATGGATCAACAAGTGGTCATTGCATGTGTGTTCTTTCCACAAACCACTTATGGATCAACCAGTGTTCATTGCATGTGTGTTCTATCCACAAACCACACATGGATCAACCAGTGGTCATTGCATGTGTGTTCTTTTCCACAAACCACTTATGGATCAACCAGTGGTCATTGCATGTGTGTTCTTTCCACAAACCACACATGGATCCACTAGTGTTAATTGCATGTGTGTTCTTTTCCAAAAACCACATATGGATAAACCAGTGGTCATTGCATGTGTGTTCTTTTCACAAACCACATGTGGACCCACTAGAGTCATTGCATGTGTGTTCTTATACTAAAACCAGCACTAGAGTCATTGCATGTGTGTTATTTTCCACAAACCACACATGGATCCACTAGACTGATTGCATGTGTGTTCTTTCCACAAAAAACTTATGGATGAACTAGTGGTCATTGCATGTGTTTTTTTTTCACAAACTACATGTGGACCCACTAGACTCATTGTATGTGTGTTCTTATACTAAAACTAGCACTAGAGTCATTGCATGTGTGTTCTTTCCACAAACCACACATGGATCAACCAGTGGTCATTGCATGTGTGTTCTTTTCCACAAACCACACATGGATCAAGGAGTGTCATTGCATGTGTGTTCTTTCCACAAACCACATATGGATCAACTAGTGGTCATTGCATGTGTGTTCTTTTCACAAACCACATGTGAACCCACTAGAGTCATTGCATGTGTGTTCTTTTCACAAACCACACATGGATCCACCACTATCATTACATGCGTGTTCTTTCCACAAACCACACATGGATCAACAAGTGGTCATTGCATGTGTGTTCTTTTCACAAACCACACATGGATCCATTAGAGTCATTGCATGTGTGTTCTTATACTAAAACTAGCACTAGAGTCATTGCATGTGTGTTCTATCCACAAACCACTTATGGATCCACCAGTGTTCATTTCATGTGTGTTCTTTTCACAAACAACATATGGATCCACCAGTGGTCACTGCATGTGTGTTCTTTCCACAAACCACTTATGGATCAACCAGTGGTCATTGCATGTGTGTTCTTTCCGCAAACCACTTATGGATCAACCAGTGGCCATTGCGTGTGTGTTCTTTCCACAAACCACTTATGGATCAACCAGTGGCATTGCATGTGTGTTCTTTTCACAAACTACATGTGGAAACACTAGAGTCATTGTATGTGTGTTCTTTTCACAAACCACACATGGATCCACCACTCTCATTGCATGTGTGTTCTTTCTACAAACCACACATGGATCAATAAGTGGTCATTGCATGTGTGTTCTTTTCACAAACCACATATGGATCCATTAGAGTCATTGCATGTGTGTTCTTATACTAAAACTAGCACTAAAGTCATTTTATGTGTGTTCTTTCCTCAAACCACTTATGGATCCACCAATGTTCATTGCATGTGTGTTCTTTTCACAAACAACATATGGATCCACCAGTGGTCACTTCATGTGTGTTCTTCCCACAAACCACTTATGGATCAACCAATGGCCATTGGATGTGTTTTCTTTCCACAAACCACTTATGGATCAACTAGTGCCATTGCATGTGTGTTATTTTCACAAACTACATGTGGACCCACTAGAGTCATTGCATGTGTGTTCTTATACTAAAACCAGCACTAGAGTCATTGCATGTGTGTTATTTTCACAAACAATATATGGATCCACTAGTGTTCACGGCATGTGTTTTCTTTCCACAAACCACATATGGATCAACCAGTGGTCATTGCATGTGTGCTCTTTCCACAAACAACTTATGGATCCACCAGTGTTCACTGCATGTGTGTTCTTTCCACAAACCACATATGGATCAACCAGTGGTCATTGCATGTGTGTTCTTTCCACAAACCACTTATGGATCAACCAGTGTTCTTTGCATGTGTGTTCTATCCACAAACCACACATGGATCAACCAGTGGTCATTGCATGTGTGATCTTTCCACAAACCACTTATGGATCAACCAGTGGTCATTGCATGTGTGTTCTTTCCACAAACCACACATGGATCCACTAGTGTTAATTGCATGTGTGTTCTTTTCCAAAAACCACATATGGATCAACCAGTGGTCAATGCATGTGTGTTCTTTTCACAAACCACATGTGGACCCACTAGATTCATTGCATGTGTGTTCTTATACTAAAAACAGCACTAGACTCATTGCATGTGTGTTCTTTTCCACAAACTACACATGGATCCACTAGACTGATTGCAGGTGTGTTCTTTTCCACAAAAAACTTATGGATCAACTAGTGGTCATTGCATGTGTTTTTTTTCACAAACTACATGTGGACCCACTAGACTCATTGTATGTGTGTTCTTATACTAAAACTAGCACTAGAGTCATTGCATGTGTGTTCTTTCCACAAACCACATATGGATCAACCAGTGGTCATTGCATGTGTGTTCTTTTCCACAAACCACACATGGATCAAGCAGTGTCATTGCATGTGTGTTCTTTCCACAAACCACATATGGATCAACCAGTGGTCATTGCATGTGTGTTCTTTCCACAAACCACACATGGATCAACAAGTGGTCATTGCATGTGTGTTCTTTTCACAAACCACACATGGATCCATTAGAGTCATTGCATGTGTGTTCTTATACTAAAACTAGCACTAGAGTCATTGCATGTGTGTTCTTTCCACAAACCACTTATGGATCCACCAGTGTTCATTTCATGTGTGTTCTTTTCACAAACAACATATGGATCCACTAGTGGTCACTGCATGTGTGTTCTTTCCACAAACCACTTATGGATCAACCAGTGGTCATTGCATGTGTGTTCTTTCCGCAAACCACTTATGGATCAACCAGTGGCCATTGCGTGTGTGTTTTTTCCACAAACCACTTATGGATCAACCAGTGGCATTGCATGTGTGTTCTTTTCACAAACTACATGTGGAAAAACTAGAGTCATTATATGTGTGTTCTTTTCACAAACCACACATGGATCCACCACTGTCATTGCATGTGTGTTCTTTCTACAAACCACACATGGATCAATAAGTGGTCATTGCATGTGTGTTCTTTTCACAAACCACATATGGATCCATTAGAGTCATTGCATGTGTGTTCTTATACTAAAACTAGCACTAGAGTCATTTTATGTGTGTTCTTTCCTCAAACCACTTATGGATCCACCAGTGTTCATTGCATGTGTGTTCTTTTCACAAACAACATATGGATCCACCAGTGGTCACTTCATGTGTGTTCTTTCCACAAACCACTTATGGATCAACCAGTGGCCATTGGATGTGTGTTCTTTCCACAAACCACTTATGGATCAACTAGTGGCATTGCATGTGTGTTATTTTCACAAACTACATGTGGACCCACTAGAGTCATTGCATGTGTGTTCTTATACTAAAACCAGCGCTAGAGTCATTGCATGTGTGTTCTTTTCACAAACAACATATGGATCCACTAGTATTCACTGCATGTGTGTTCTTTCCACAAACCACATATGGATCAACAAGTGGTCATTGCATGTGTGCTCTTTCCACAAACCACTTATGGATCCACCAGTGTTCACTGCATGTGTGTTCTTTCCACAAACCACATATGGATCAACAAGTGGTCATTGCATGTGTGTTCTTTCCACAAACCACTTATGGATCAACCAGTGTTCATTGCATGTGTGTTCTATCCACAAACCACACATGGATCAACCAGTGGTCATTGCATGTGTGTTCTTTTCCACAAACCACTTATGGATCAACCAGTGGTCATTGCATGTGTGTTCTTTCCACAAACCACACATGGATCCACTAGTGTTAATTGCATGTGTGTTCTTTTCCAAAAACCACATATGGATCAACCAGTGGTCATTGCATGTGTGTTCTTTTCACAAACCACATGTGAACCCACTAGAGTCATTGCATGTGTGTTCTTTTCACAAACCACACATGGATCCACCACTATCATTACATGCGTGTTCTTTCCACAAACCACACATGGATCAACAAGTGGTCATTGCATGTGTGTTCTTTTCACAAACCACACATGGATCCATTAGAGTCATTGCATGTGTGTTCTTATACTAAAACTAGCACTAGAGTCATTGCATGTGTGTTCTATCGACAAACCACTTATGGATCCACCAGTGTTCATTTCACAAACAACATATGGATCCACCAGTGGTCACTGCATGTGTGTTCTTTCCACAAACCACTTATGGATCAACCAGTGGTCATTGCATGTGTGTTCTTTCCGCAAACCAATTATGGATCAACCAGTGGCCATTGCGTGTGTGTTCTTTCCACAAACCACTTATGGATCAACCGGTGGCATTGCATGTGTGTTCTTTTCACAAACTACATGTGGAAACACTAGAGTCATTGTATGTGTGTTCTTTTCACAAACCACACATGGATCCACCACTGTCATTGCATGTGTGTTCTTTCTACAAACCACACATGGATCAATAAGTGGTCATTGCATGTGTGTTATTTTCACAAACCACATATGGATCCATTAGAGTCATTGCATGTGTGTTCTTATACTAAAACTAGCACTAAAGTCATTTTATGTGTGTTCTTTCCTCAAACCACTTATGGATCCACCAATGTTCATTGCATGTGTGTTCTTTTCACAAACAACATATGGATCCACCAGTGGTGACTTCATGTGTGTTCTTTCCACAAACCACTTATGGATCAACCAATGGCCATTGGATGTGTTTTCTTTCCACAAACCACTTATGGATCAACTAATGCCATTGCATGTGTGTTATTTTCACAAACTACATGTGGACCCACTAGAGTCATTGCATGTGTGTTCTTATACTAAAACCAGCACTAGAGTCATTGCATGTGTGTTATTTTCCCAAACAATATATGGATCCACTAGTGTTCACGGCATGTGTGTTCTTTCCACAAACCACATATGGATCAACCAGTGGTCATTGCATGTGTGCTCTTTCCACAAACCACTTATGGATCCACCAGTGTTCACTGCATGTGTGTTCTTTCCACAAACCACATATGGATCAACCAGTGGTCATTGCATGTGTGTTCTTTCCACAAACCACTTATGGATCAACCAGTGTTCTTTGCATGTGTGTTCTATCCACAAACCACACATGGATCAATCAATGGTCATTGCATGTGTGTTCTTTTCCACAAACCACTTATGGATCAACTAGTGGTCATTGCATGTGTGTTCTTTCCACAAACCACACATGGATCCACTAGTGTTCATTGCATGTGTGTTCTTTTCCAAAAACCACATATGGATCAACCAGTGGTCAATGCATGTGTGTTCTTTTCACAAACCACATGTGGACCCACTAGAGTCATTCCATGTGTGTTCTTATACTAAAACCAGCACTAGACTCATTGCATGTGTGTTCTTTTCCACAAACTACACATGGATCCACTAGACTGATTGCAGGTGTGTTCTTTTCACAAAAAACTTATGGATCAACTAGTGGTCATTGCATGTGTTTTTTTTCACAAACTACATGTGGACCCACTAGACTCATTGTATGTGTGTTCTTATACTAAAACTAGCACTAGAGTCATTGCATGTGTGTTCTTTCCACAAACCACATATGGATCAACCAGTGGTCATTGCATGTGTGTTCTTTTCCACAAACCACACATGGATCAAGCAGTGTCATTGCATGTGTGTTCTTTCCACAAACCACATATGGATCAACCAGTGGTCATTGCATGTGTGTTCTTTTCACAAACCACATGTGAACCCACTAGAGTCATTGCATGTGTGTTCTTTTCACAAACCATACATGGATCCACCACTATCATTGCATGTGTGTTCTTTCCACAAACCACACATGGATCAACAAGTGGTCATTGCATGTGTGTTCTTTTCACAAACCACACATGGATCCATTAGAGCCATTGCATGTGTGTTCTTATACTAAAACTAGCACTAAAGTCATTGCATGTGTGTTCTTTCCACAAACCACTTATGGATCCACCAGTGTTCATTTCATGTGTGTTCTTTTCACAAACAACATATGGATCCACCAGTGGTCGCTGCATGTGTGTTCTTTCCACAAACCACTTATGGATCAACCAGTGGTCATTGCATGTGTGTTCTTTCCGCAAACCACTTATGGATCAACCAGTGGCCATTGCGTGTGTGTTTTTTCCACAAACCATATATGGATCAACCAGTGGTCATTGCATGTGTGTTCTTTTCACAAACCACATGTGAACCCACTAGATTCATTGCATGTGTGTTCTTTTCACAAACCACACATGGATCCACCACTATCATTGCATGTGTGTTCTTTCCACAAACCACACATGGATCAACAAGTGGTCATTGTATGTGTATTGTTTTCACAAACCACACATGGATCCATTAGAGCCATTGCATGTGTGTTCTTATACTAAAACTAGCACTAGAGTCATTGCATGTGTGTTCTTTCCACAAACCACTTATGGATCCACCAGTGTTCATTTCATGTGTGTTCTTTTCACAAACAACATATGGATCCACCAGTGGTCACTGCATGTGTGTTCTTTCCACAAACCACTTATGGATCAACCAGTGGTCATTGCATGTGTGTTCTTTCCGCAAACCACTTATGGATCAACTAGTGGTCATTGCATGTGTGTTCTTTCCACAAACCACACATGGATCCACTAGTGTTCATTGCATGTGTGTTCTTTTCCAAAAACCACATATTGATCAACCAGTGGTCATTGCATGTGTGTTCTTTTCACAAACCACATGTGGACCCACTAGAGTCATTGCATGTGTGTTCTTATACTAAAACCAGCACTAGACTCATTGCATGTGTGTTCTTTTCCACAAACCACACATGGATCCACTAGACTGATTGCATGTGTGTTCTTTTCCACAAAAAACTTATGGATCAACTAGTGGTCATTGCATGTGTTTTTTTTTCACAAACTACATGTGGACCCACTAGACTCATTGTATGTGTGTTCTTATACTAAAACTAGCACTAGAGTCATTGCATGTGTGTTCTTTCCACAAACCACACATGGATCAACCAGTGGTCATTGCATGTGTGTTCTTTTCCACAAACCACACATGGATCAAGCAGTGTCATTGCATGTGCGTTCCCTCCACAAACCACATATGGATCAACCAGTGGTCATTGCATGTGCGTTCTTTTCACAAACCACATGTGAACCCACTGGAGTCATTGCATGTGTGTTCTTTTCACAAACCACACATGGATCCACCACTATCATTGCATGTGTGTTCTTTCCACAAACCACTCATGGATCAACAAGTGGTCATTGCATGTGTGATCTTTTCACAAACCACACATGGATCCATTAGAGTCAGTGCATGTGTGTTCTTATACTAAAACTAGCACTAGAGTCATTGCATGTGTGTTCTTTCCACAAACCACTTATGGATCCACCAGTGTTCATTTCATGTGTGTTCTTTTCACAAACAACATATGGATCCGCCAGTGGTCACTGCATGTGTGTTCTTTCCATAAACCACTTATGGATCAACCAGTGGTCATTGCATGTGTCTTCTTTCCGCAAACCACTTATGGATCAACCAGTGGCCATTGCGTGTGTGTTCTTTCCACAAACCACTTATGGATCAACCAGTGGCATTGCATGTGTGTTCTTTTCACAAACTACATGTGGAAACACTAGAGTCATTGTATGTGTGTTCTTTTCACAAACCACACATGGATCCACCACTGTCATTGCATGTGTGTTCTTTCTACAAACCACACATGGATCAATAAGTGGTCATTGCATGTGTGTTCTTTTCACAAACCACATATGGATCCATTAGAGTCACTGCATGTGTGTTCTTATACTAAAACTAGCACTAGAGTCATTTTATGTGTGTTCTTTCCTCAAACCACTTATGGATCCACCAGTGTTCATTGCATGTGTGTTCTTTTCACAAACAACATATGGATCCACCAGTGGTCACTTCATGTGTGTTCTTTCCACAAACCACTTATGGATCAACCAGTGGCCATTGGATGTGTGTTCTTTCCACAAACCACTTATGGATCAACTAGTGGCATTGCATGTGTGTTATTTTCACAAACTACATGTGGACGCACTAGAGTCATTGCATGTGTGTTCTTATACTAAAACCAGCACTAGAGTCATTGCATGTGTGTTCTTTTCAGAAACAACATATGGATCCACTAGTATTCACTGCATGTGTGTTCTTTCCACAAACCACATATGGATCATCAAGTGCTCATTGCATGTGTGCTCTTTCCACAAACCACTTATGGATCCACCAGTGTTCACTGCATGTGTGTTCTTTCCACAAACCACATATGGATCAACCAGTGGTCATTGCATGTGTGTTCTTTCCACAAACCACTTATGGATCAACCAGTGTTCATTGCATGTGTGTTCTATCCACAAACCACACATGGATCAACCAGTGGTCATTGCATGTGTGTTCTTTTCCACAAACCACTTATGGATCAACCAGTGGTCATTGCATGTGTGTTCTTTCCACAAACCACACATGGATCCACTAGTGTTAATTGCATGTGTGTTCTTGTACAAAAACCACATATGGATCAACCAGTGGTCATTGCATGTGTGTTCTTTTCACAAACCACATGTGGACCCACTAGAGTCATTGCATGTGTGTTCTTATACTAAAACCAGCACTAGAGTCATTGCATGTGTGTTATTTTCCACAAACCACACATGGATCCACTAGACTGATTGCATGTGTGTTCTTTTCCACAAAAAACTTATGGATCAACTAGTGGTCATTGCATGTGTTTTTTTCACAAACTACATGTGGACCCACTAGACTCATTGTATGTGTGTTCTTATACTAAAACTAGCACTAGAGTCATTGCATGTGTGTTCTTTCCACAAACCACACATGGATCAACCAGTGGTCATTGCATGTGTGTTCTTTTCCACAAACCACATATGGATCAACCAGTGGTCATTGCATGTGTGTTCTTTCCACAAACCACTTATGGATCAACCAGTGTTCATTGCATGTGTGTTCTATCCACAAACCAGACATTGGTCAACCAGTGGTCATTGCATGTGTTTTCTTTTCCACAAACCACTTATGGATCAACCAGTGATCATTGCATGTGTGTTCTTTCCACAAACCACACATGGATCCACTAGTGTTCATTGCATGTGTGTTCTTTTCTAAAAACCACATATGGATCAACCAGTGGTCATTGCATGTGTGTTCTTTTCACAAAACACATGTGAACCCACTAGAGTCAGTGCATGTGTGTTCTTTTCACAAACCACACATGGATCCACCACTATCATTGCATGTGTGTTCTTTCCAGAAACCACACATGGATCAACAAGTGGTCATTGCATGTGTGTTCTTTTCACAAACCACACATGGATCCATTAGAGTCATTGCATGTGTGTTCTTATACTAAAACTAGCACTAGAGTCATTGCATGTGTGTTCTTTCCACAAACCACTTATGGATCCACCAGTGTTCATTTCACAAACAACATATGGATCCACTAGTGGTCACTGCATGTGTGTTCTTTCCACAAACCACTTATGGATCAACCAGTGGTCATTGCATGTGTGTTCTTTCCGCAAACCACTTATGGATCAACCAGTGGCCATTGCGTTTGTGTTCTTTCCACAAACCACTTATGGATCAACCAGTGGTATTGCATGTGTGTTATTTTCACAAACTACATGTGGAAACACTAGAGTCATTGTATGTGTGTTCTTTTCACAAACCACACATGGATCCACCACTGTCATTGCATGTGTGTTCTTTCTATAAACCACACATGGATCAATAAGTGGTCATTGCATGTGTGTTCTTTTCACAAACCACATATGGATCCATTAGAGTCATTGCATGTGTGTTCTTATACTAAAACTAGCACTAAAGTCATTTTATGTGTGTTCTTTCCTCAAACCACTTATGGATCCACCAGTGTTCATTGCATGTGTGTTCTTTTCACAAACAACATATGGATCCACCAGTGGTCACTGCATGTGTGTTCTTTCCACAAACCACTTATGGATCAACCAGTGGCCATTGGATGTGTGTTCTTTCCACAAACCACTTATGGATCAACTAGTGCCATTGCATGTGTGTTATTTTCACAAACTACATGTGGACCCACTAGAGTCATTGCATGTGTGTTCTTATACTAAAACCAACACTAGAGTCATTGCATGTGTGTTATTTTCACAAACAACATATGGATCCACTAGTGTTCACTGCATGTGTGTTCTTTCCACAAACCACATATGGATCAACAAGTGGTCATTGCATGTGTGTTCTTTCCACAAACCACTTATGGATCCACCAGTGTTCACTTCATGTGTGTTCTTTCCACAAACCACATATGGATCAACCAGTGGTCATTGCATGTGTGTTCTTTCCACAAACCACTTATGGATCAACCAGTGTTCATTGCATGTGTGTTCTATCCACAAACCACACATGGATCAACCAGTGGTCATTGCATGTGTTTTCTTTTCCACAAACCACTTATGGATCAACCAGTGGTCATTGCATGTGTGTTCTTTCCACAAACCACACATGGATCCACTAGTGTTCATTGCATGTGTGTTCTTTTCCAAAAACCACATATGGATCAACTAGTGGTCATTGCATGTGTGTTCTTTTCACAAACCACATGTGGACCCACTAGAGTCATTGCATGTGTGTTCTTATACTAAAACCAGCACTAGACTCATTGCATGTGTGTTCTTTTCCACAAACCACACATGGATCCACTAGACTGATTGCATGTGTGTTCTTTTCCACAAAAAACTTATGGATCGACTAGTGGTCATTGCATGTGTTTTTTTCACAAACTACATGTGGACCCACTAGACTCATTGTATGTGTGTTCTTATACTAAAACTAGCACTATAGTCATTGCATGTGTGTTCTTTCCACAAACCACACATGGATCAACCAGTGGTCATTGCATGTGTGTTCTTTTCCACAAACCACACATGGATCAAGCAGTGTCATTGCATGTGTGTTCTTTCCACAAACCACATATGGATCAACCAGTGGTCATTGCATGTGTGTTCTTTTCACAAACCACATGTGAACCCACTAGAGTCATTGCATGTGTGTTCTTTTCACAAACCACACATGGATCCACCACTGTCATTGCATGTGTGTTCTTTCCACAAACCACACATGGATCAACAAGTAGTCATTGCATGTGTGTTCTTTTCACAAACCACACATGGATCCATTAGAGTCATTGCATGTGTGTTCTTATACTAAAACTAGCACTAGAGTCATTACATGTGTGTTCTTTCCACAAACCACTTATGGATCCACCAGTGTTCATTTCATGTGTGTTCTTTTCACAAACAACATATGGATCCACCAGTGGTCACTCCATGTGTGTTCTTTCAACAAACCACTTATGGATCAACCAGTGGTCATTGCATGTGTGTTCTTTCCGCAAACCACTTATGGATCAACCAGTGGCCATTGCGTGTGTGTTCTTTCCAGAAACCACTTATGGATCAACCAGTGGCATTGCATGTGTGTTCTTTTCACAAACTACATGTGGAAACACTAGAGTCATTGTTTGTGTGTTCTTTTCACAAACCACACATGGATCCACCACTGTCATTGCATGTGTGTTCTTTCTACAAACCACACATGGATCAATAAGTGGTCATTGCATGTGTGTTCTTTTCACAAACCACATATGGATCCATTAGAGTCATTGCATGTGTTTTCTTATACTAAAACTAGCACTAAAGTCATTTTATGTGTGTTCTTTCCTCAAACCACTTATGGATCCACCAGTGTTCATTGCATGTGTGTTCTTTTCACAAACAACATATGGATCCACCAGTGGTCACTGCATGTGTGTTCTTTCCACAAACCACTTATGGATCAACCAGTGGCCATTGGATGTGTGTTCTTTCCACAAACCACTTATGGATCAACTAGTGCCATTGCATGTGTGTTATTTTCACAAACTACATGTGGACCCACTAGAGTCATTGCATGTGTGTTCTTATACTAAAACCAACACTAGAGTCATTGCATGTGTGTTATTTTCACAAACAACATATGGATCCACTAGTGTTCACTGCATGTGTGTTCTTTCCACAAACCACATATGGATCAACCAGTGGTCATTGCATGTGTGCTCTTTCCACAAACCACTTATGGATCCACCAGTGTTCAATGCATGTGTGTTCTTTCCACAAACCACATATGGATCAACCAGTGGTCATTGCATGTGTGTTCTTTCCACAAACCACTTATGGATCAACCAGTGTTCATTGCATGTGTGTTCTATCCACAAACCACACATGGATCAACCAGTGGTCATTGCATGTGTGTTCTTTTCCACAAACCACTTATGGATCAACCAGTGGTCATTGCATGTGTGTTCTTTCCACAAACCACACATGGATCCACTAGTGTTCATTGCATGTGTGTTCTTTTCCAAAAACCACATATGGATCAACTAGTGGTCATTGCATGTGTGTTCTTTTCACAAACCACATGTGGACCCACTAGAGTCATTGCATGTGTGTTCTTATACTAAAACCAGCACTAGACTCATTGCATGTGTGTTCTTTTCCACAAACCACACATGGATCCACTAGACTGATTGCATGTGTGTTCTTTTCCACAAAAAACTTATGGATCGACTAGTGGTCATTGCATGTGTTTTTTTCACAAACTACATGTGGACCCACTAGACTCATTGTATGTGTGTTCTTATACTAAAACTAGCACTATAGTCATTGCATGTGTGTTCTTTCCACAAACCACACATGGATCAACCAGTGGTCATTGCATGTGTGTTCTTTTCCACAAACCACACATGGATCAAGCAGTGTCATTGCATGTGTGTTCTTTCCACAAACCACATATGGATCAACCAGTGGTCATTGCATGTGTGTTCTTTTCACAAACCACATGTGAACCCACTAGAGTCATTGCATGTGTGTTCTTTTCACAAACCACACATGGATCCACCACTGTCATTGCATGTGTGTTCTTTCCACAAACCACACATGGATCAACAAGTAGTCATTGCATGTGTGTTCTTTTCACAAACCACACATGGATCCATTAGAGTCATTGCATGTGTGTTCTTATACTAAAACTAGCACTAGATTCATTGCATGTGTGTTCTTTCCACAAACCACTTATGGATCCACCAGTGGTCACTGCATGCGTGTTGTTTCCACAAACCACTTATGGATCAACCAGTGGTCATTGCATGTGTGTTCTTTCCGCAAACCACTTATGGATCAACCAGTGGCCATTGCGTGTGTGTTATTTCCACAAACCACTTATGGATCAACCAGTGGCATTGCATGTGTGTTCTTTTCACAAACTACATGTGGAAACACTAGAGTCATTGTATGTGTGTTCTTTTCACAAACCACACATGGATCCACCACTGTCATTGCATGTGTGTTCTTTCTACAAACCACACATGGATCAATAAGTGGTCATTGCATGTGTGTTCTTTTCACAAACCACATATGGATCCATTAGAGTCATTGCATGTGTGTTCTTATACTAAAACTAGCACTAAAGTCATTTTATGTGTGTTCTTTCCTCAAACCACTTATGGATCCACCAGTGTTCATTGCATGTGTGTTCTTTTCACAAACAACATATGGATCCACCAGTGGTCACTGCATGTGTGTTCTTTCCACAAACCACTTATGGATCAACCAGTGGCCATTGGATGTGTGCTCTTTCCACAAACCACTTATGGATCAACTAGTGGCATTGCATGTGTGTTATTTTCACAAACTACATGTGGACCCACTAGAGCCATTGCATGTGTGTTCTTATACTAAAACCAGCACTAGAGTCATTGCATGTGTGTTCTTTTCACAAACAACATATGGATCCACCAGTGTTCACTGCATGTGTGTTCTTTCCATAAACCACATATGGATCAACCAGTGGTCATTGCATGTGTGCTCTTTCCACAAACCACTTATGGACCACCAGTGTTCACTTCATGTGTGTTCTTTCCACAAACCACATATGGATCAACCAGTGGTCATTGCATGTGTGTTCTTTCCACAAACCACTTATGGATCAACAAGTGTTCATTGCATGTGTGTTCTATCCACAAACCACACATGGATCAACCAGTGGTCATTGCATGTGTGTTCTTTTCCACAAACCACTTATGGATCAACCAGTGGTCATTGCATGTGTGTTCTTTCCACAAACCACACATGGATCCACTAGTGTTCATTGCATGTGTGTTCTTTTCCAAAAACCACATATGGATCAACCAGTGGTCATTGCATGTGTGTTCTTTTCACAAACCACATGTGGACCCACTAGAGTCATTGCATGTGTGTTCTTATACTAAAACCAGCACTAGACTCATTGCATGTGTGTTATTTTCCACAAACCACACATGGATCCACTAGACTGATTGCATGTGTGTTCTTTTCCACAAAAAACTTATGGATCAACTAGTGGTCATTGCATGTGTTTTTTTCACAAACTACATGTGGACCCACTAGACTCATTGTATGTGTGTTCTTATACTAAAACTAGCACTATAGTCATTGCATGTGTGTTCTTTCCACAAACCACACATGGATCAACCAGTGGTCATTGCATGTGTGTTCTTTTCCACAAACCACACATGGATCAAGCAGTGTCATTGCATGTGTGTTCTTTCCACAAACCACATATGGATCAACCAGTGGTCATTGCATGTGTGTTCTTTTCACAAACCACATGTGAACCCACTAGAGTCATTGCATGTGTGTTCTTTTCACAAACCACACATGGATCCACCACTGTCATTGCATGTGTGTTCTTTCCACAAACCACACATGGATCAACAAGTAGTCATTGCATGTGTGTTCTTTTCACAAACCACACATGGATCCATTAGAGTCATTGCATGTGTGTTCTTATACTAAAACTAGCACTAGAGTCATTGCATGTGTGTTCTTTCCACAAACCACTTATGGATCCACCAGTGTTCATTTCATGTGTGTTCTTTTCACAAACAACATATGGATCCACCAGTGGTCACTGCATGCGTGTTGTTTCCACAAACCACTTATGGATCAACCAGTGGTCATTGCATGTGTGTTCTTTCCGCAAACCACTTATGGATCAACCAGTGGCCATTGCGTGTGTGTTATTTCCACAAACCACTTATGGATCAACCAGTGGCATTGCATGTGTGTTCTTTTCACAAACTACATGTGGAAACACTAGAGTCATTGTATGTGTGTTCTTTTCACAAACCACACATGGATCCACCACTGTCATTGCATGCGTGTTCTTTCTACAAACCACACATGGATCAATAAGTGGTCATTGCATGTGTGTTCTTTTCACAAACCACATATGGATCCATTAGAGTCATTGCATGTGTGTTCTTATACTAAAACTAGCACTAAAGTCATTTTATGTGTGTTCTTTCCTCAAACCACTTATAGATCCACCAGTGTTCATTGCATGTGTGTTCTTTTCACAACAAAACATATGGATCCACCAGTGGTCACTGCATGTATGTTCTTTCCACAAACCACTTATGGATCAACCAGTGGCCATTGGATGTGTGCTCTTTCCACAAACCACTTATGGATCAACTAGTGGCATTGCATGTGTGTTATTTTCACAAACTACATGTGGACCCACTAGAGTCATTGCATGTGTGTTCTTATACTAAAACCAGCACTAGAGTCATTGCATGTGTGTTCTTTTCACAAACAACATATGGATCCACCAGTGTTCACTGCATGTGTGTTCTTTCCGTAAACCACATATGGATCAACCAGTGGTCATTGCATGTGTGCTCTTTCCACAAACCACTTATGGATCCACCAGTGTTCACTTCATGTGTGTTCTTTCCACAAACCACATATGGATCAACCAGTGGTCATTGCATGTGTGTTCTTTCCACAAACCACTTATGGATCAACAAGTGTTCATTGCATGTGTGTTCTATCCACAAACCACACATGGATCAACCAGTGGTCATTGCATGTGTGTTCTTTTCCACAAACCACTTATGGATCAACCAATGGTCATTGCATGTGTGTTCTTTCCACAAACCACACATGGATCCACTAGTGTTCATTGCATGTGTGTTCTTTTCCAAAAACCACATATAGATCAACCAGTGGTCATTGCATGTGTGTTCTTTTCACAAACCACATGTGGATCCACTAGAGTCATTGCATGTGTGTTCTTATACTAAAACCAGCACTACACTCATTGCATGTGTGTTCTTTTCCACAAACCACACATGGATCCAGTAGACTGATTGCATGTGTGTTCTTTTCCACAAAAAACTTATGGATCAACTAGTGGTCATTGCATGTGTTTTTTTTCACAAACTACATGTGGACCCACTAGACTCATTGTATGTGTGTTCTTATACTAAAACTAGCACTATAGTCATTGCATGTGTGTTCTTTCCACAAACCACACACGGATCTACCAGTGGTCATTGCATGTGTCTTCTTTTCCACAAACCACACATGGATCAAGGAGTGTCATTGCATGTGTGTTCTTTCCACAAACCACATATGGATCAACCAGTGGTCATTGCATGTGTGTTCTTTTCACAAACCACATGTGAACCCACTAGAGTCATTGCATGTGTGTTCTTTTCACAAACCACACATGGATCCACCACTTTCATTGCATGTGTGTTCTTTCCACAAACCACACATGGATCAACAAGTGGTCATTGCATGTGTGTTCTTTTCACAAACCACACATGGATCCATTAGAGTCATTGCATGTGTGTTCTTATACTAAAACTAGCACTAGAGTCATAGCATGTGTGTTCTTTCCACAAACCACTTATGGATCCACCAGTGTTCATTTCATGTGTGTTCTTTTCACAAACAACATATGGATCCACCAGTGGTCACTGCATGTGTGTTCTTTCCACAAACCACTTATGGATCAACCAGTGGTCATTGCATGTGTGTTCTTTCCGCAAACCACTTATGGATCAACCAGTGGCCATTGCGTGTGTGTTCTTTCCACAAACCACTTATGGATCAACCAGTGGCATTGCATGTGTGTTCTTTTCACAAACTACATGTGGAAACACTAGAGTCATTGTATGTGTGTTCTTTTCACAAACCACACATGGATCCACCACTGTCATTGCATGTGTGTTCTTTCTACAAACCACACATGGATCAATAAGTGGTCATTGCATGTGTGTTCTTTTCACAAACCACATATGGATCCATTAGAGTCATTGCATGTGTGTTCTTATACTAAAACTAGCACTAAAGTCATTTTATGTGTGTTCTTTCCTCAAACCACTTATGGATCCACCAGTGTTCATTGCATGTGTGTTCTTTTCACAAACAACATATGGATCCACTAGTGGTCATTGCATGTGTGTTCTTTCCACAAACCACTTATGGATCAACTAGTGGCCATTGGATGTGTGCTCTTTCCACAAACCACTTATGGATCAACTAGTGGCATTGCATGTGTGTTATTTTCACAAACTACATGTGGACCCACTAGAGTCATTGCATGTGTGTTCTTATACTAAAACCAGCACTAGAGTCATTGCATGTGTGTTCTTTTCACAAACAACATATAGATCCACCAGTGTTCACTGCATGTGTGTTCTTTCCATAAACCACATATGGATCAACCAGTGGTCATTGCATGTGTGCTCTTTCCACAAACCACTTATGGATCCACCAGTGTTCACTTCATGTGTGTTCTTTCCACAAACCACATATGGATCAACCAGTGGTCATTGCATGTGTGTTCTTTCCACAAACCACTTATGGATCAACTAGTGTTCATTGCATGTGTGTTCTATCCACAAACCACACATGGATCAACCAGTGGTCATTGCATGTGTGTTCTTTTCCACAAACCACTTATGGATCAACCAGTGGTCATTGCATGTGTGTTCTTTCCACAAACCACACATGGATCCACCAATGTTCATTGCATGTGTGTTCTTTCCAAAAACCACATATGGATAAACCAGTGGTCATTGCATATGTGTTCTTTTCACAAACCACATGTGGAACCACTAGAGTCATTGCATGTGTGTTCTTATACTAAAACTAGCACTAGACTCATTGCATGTGTGTTATTTTCCACAAACCACACATGGATCCACTAGACTCATTGCATGTGTGTTCTTTTCCACAAACAACTTATGGATCAACCAGTGGTCATTGCATGTGTGTTCTTTTCACAAACTACATGTGGACCCACTAGAGTCATTGTATGTGTGTTCTTATACTAAAACTAGCACTAGAGTCATTGCATGTGTGTTCTTTCCACAAACCACACATGGATCAACCAGTGGTCATTACATGTGTGTTCCTTTCCACAAACCACACATGGATCAACTAGTGTCATTGCCTGTGTGTTCTTTCAACAAACCACTTATGGATCAACCAGTGGCATTGCATGTGTGTTCTTTTCACAAACCACATATGGACCCATTAGAGTCATTGCATGTGTGTTCTTATACTAAAACTAGCACTAGAGTCATTTTATGTGTGTTCTTTCCTCAAACCACTTATGGATCCACCAGTGTTCATTGCATGTGTGTTCTTTTCACAAACAACATATGGATCCACTAGTAGTCATTGAATGTGTGTTCTTTCCACAAACCACTTATGGATCAACTAGTGGCCATTGCATGTGTGTTCTTTCCACAAACCACTTATGGATCAACTAGTGGCATTGCATGTGTGTTCTTTTCACAAACTACATGTGGACCCACTAGAGTCATTGCATGTGTGTTCTTATACTAAAACCAGCACTAGAGTCATTGCATGTGTGTTCTTTTCACAAACAACATATGGATCCACCCGTGTTCACTGCATGTGTGTTCTTTTCACAAACAACATATGGATCCACCAGTGGTCACTGCATGTGTGTTCTTTCCACAAACCACTTATGGATCAACCAGTGGCCATTGGATGTGTGCTCTTTCCACAAACCACTTATGGATCAACTAGTGGCATTGCATGTGTGTTATTTTCACAAACTACATGTGGACCCACTAGATTCATTGCATGTGTGTTCTTTTCACAAACAACATATGGATCCACCAGTGTTCACTGCATGTGTGTTCTTTCCATAAACCACATATGGATCAACCAGTGGTCATTGCATGTGTGCTCTTTCCACAAACCACTTATGGATCCACCAGTGTTCACTTCATGTGTGTTCTTTCCACAAACCACATATGGATCAACCAGTGGTCATTGCATGTGTGTTCTTTCCACAAACCACTTATGGATTAACCAGTGTTCATTGCATGTGTGTTCTATCCACAAACCACACATGGATCAACCAGTGGTCATTGCATGTGTTTTATTTTCCACAAACCACATATGGATCAACCAGTGGTCATTGCATGTGTGTTATTTCCACAAACCACACATGGATCCACCAGTGTTCATTGCATGTGTGTTCTATCCACAAACCACACATGGATCAACCAGTGGTCATTGCATGTGTGTTCTTTTCACAAACCACATGTGGACCCACTAGAGTCATTGCATGTGTGTTCTTATACTAAAACCAGCACTAGACTCATTGCATGTGTGTTCTTTTCCACAAACCACACATGGATCCACTAGACTGATTGCATGTGTGTTCTTTTCCACAAACAATTTATGGATCAACTAGTGGTCATTGCATGTGTTTTTTTTCACAAACTACATGTGGACCCACTAGACTCATTGTATGTGTGTTCTTATACTAAAACTAGCACTAGAGTCATTGCATGTGTGTTCTTTCCACAAACCACACATGAATCAACCAGTGGTCATTGCATGTGTGTTCTTTTCCACAAACCACACATGGATCAAGGAGTGTCATTGCATGTGTGTTCTTTCCACAAACCACATATGGATCAACCAGTGGTCATTGCATGTGTGTTCTTTTCACAAACCACATGTGAACCCACTAGAGTCATTGCATGTGTGTTCTTTTCACAAACCACACATGGATCCACCACTGCCATTGCATGTGTGTTCTTTCCACAAACCACACATGGATCAACAAGTGTTCATTGCATGTGTGTTCTTTTCACAAACCACACATGGATCCATTAGAGTCATTGCATGTGTGTTCTTATACTAAAACTAGCACTAGAGTCATTGCATGTGTGTTCTTTCCACAAACCACTTATGGATCCACCAGTGTTCATTTCATGTGTGTTCTTTTCACAAACAACATATGGATCCACCAATGGTCACTGCATGTCTGTTCTTTCCACAAACCACTTATGGATCAACCAGTGGTCATTGCATGTGTGTTCTTTCCGCAAACCACTTATGGATCAACCAGTGGCATTGCATGTGTGTTCTTTTCAGAAACTACATGTGGAAACACTAGAGTCATTGTATGTGTGTTCTTTTCACAAACCACACATGGATCCACCACTGTCATTGCATGTGTGTTCTTTCTACAAACCACACATGGATTAATAAGTGGTCATTGCATGTGTGTTCTTTTCACAAACCACATATGGATCCATTAGAGTCATTGCATGTGTGTTCTTATACTAAAACTAGCACTAGAGTCATTTTATGTGTGTTCTTTCCTCAAACCACTTATGGATCCACCAGTGTTCATTGCATGTGTGTTCTTTTCACAAACAACATATGGATCCACTAGTGGTCATTGCATGTGTGTTCTTTCCACAAACCAATTATGGATCAACTAGTGGCCATTGCATGTGTGTTCTTTCCACAAACCACTTATGGATCAACTAGTGGCATTGAATGTGTGTTCTTTTCACAAACTACATGTGGACCCACTAGAGTCATTGCATGTGTGTTCGTATACTAAAACCAGCACTAGAGTCATTGCATGTGTGTTCTTTTCACAAACAACATATGGATCCACCCGTGTTCACTGCATGTGTGTTCTTTCCACAAATCACATATGGATCAACCAGTGGTCATTGCATGTGTGTTGTTTCCACAAACCACTTATGGATCCACCAGTGTTCACGGCATGTGTGTTCTTTCCACAAACCACATATGGATCAACTAGTGGTCATTGCATGTGTGTTCTTTCCACAAACCACTTATGGATCCACCAGTGTTCATTGCATGTGTGTTCTATCCACAAACCACACATGGATCAACCAGTGGTCATTGCATGTGTGTTCTTTTCACAAACCACATGTGGACCCACTAGAGTCATTGCATGTGTGTTCTTATACTAAAACCAGCACTAGACTCATTGCATGTGTGTTCTTTTCCACAAACCACACATGGATCCACTAGACTGATTGCATGTGTGTTCTTTTCCACAAACAACTTATGGATCAACTAGTGGTCATTGCATGTGTTTTTTTTCACAAACTACATGTGGACCCACTAGACTCAGTGTATGTGTGTTCTTATACTAAAACTAGCACTAGAGTCATTGCATGTGTGTTCTTTCCACAAACCACACATGGATCAACCAATGGTCATTGCATGTGTGTTCTTTTCCACAAACCACACATGGATCAAGGAGTGTCATTGCATGTGTGTTCTTTCCACAAACCACATATGGATCAACCAGTGGTCATTGCATGTGTGTTCTTTTCACAAACCACATGTGAACCCACTAGAGTCATTGCATGTGTGTTCTTTTCACAAACCACACATGGATCCACCACTGCCATTGCATGTGTGTTCTTTCCACAAACCACACATGGATCAACAAGTGGTCATTGCATGTGTGTTGTTTTCACAAACCACACATGGATCCATTAGAGTCATTGCATGTGTGTTCTTATACTAAAACTAGCACTAGAGTCATTGCATGTGTGTTCTTTCCACAAACCACTTATGGATCCACCAGTGTTCATTTCATGTGTGTTCTTTTCACAAACAACATATGGATCCACCAGTGGTCACTGCATGTGTGTTCTTTCCACAAACCACTTATGGATCAACCAGTGGTCATTGCATGTGTGTTCTTTCCGCAAACCACTTAGGGATCAACCAGTGGCATTGCATGTGTGTTCTTTTCAGAAACTACATGTGGAAACACTAGAGTCATTGTATGTGTGTTCTTTTCACAAACCACACATGGATCCACCACTGTCATTGCATGTGTGTTCTTTCTACAAACCACACATGGATTAATAAGTGGTCATTGCATGTGTGTTCTTTTCACAAACCACATATGGATCCATTAGAGTCATTGCATGTGTGTTCTTATACTAAAACTAGCACTAGAGTCATTTTATGTGTGTTCTTTCCTCAAACCACTTATGGATCCACCAGTGTTCATTGCATGTGTGTTCTTTTCACAAACAACATATGGATCCACTAGTGGTCATTGCATGTGTGTTCTTTCCACAAACCACTTATGGATCAACTAGTGGCCATTGCATGTGTGTTCTTTCCACAAACCACTTATGGATCAACTAGTGGCATTGAATGTGTGTTCTTTTCACAAACTACAAGTGGACCCACTAGAGTCATTGCATGTGTGTTCGTATACTAAAACCAGCACTAGAGTCATTGCATGTGTGTTCTTTTCACAAACAACATATGGATCCACCCGTGTTCACTGCATGTGTGTTCTTTCCACAAATCACATATGGATCAACCAGTGGTCATTGCATGTGTGTTCTTTCCACAAACCACTTATGGATCCACCAGTGTTCACGGCATGTGTGTTCTTTCCACAAACCACATATGGATCAACTAGTGGTCATTGCATGTGTGTTCTTTCCACAAACCACTTATGGATCCACCAGTGTTCATTGCATGTGTGTTCTATCCACAAACCACACATGGATCAACCAGTGGTCATTGCATGTGTGTTCTTTTCCACAAACCACTTATGGATCAACCAGTGGTCATTGCATGTGTGTTCTTTCCACAAACCACACATGGATCCACCAATGTTCATTGCATGTGTGTTCTTTCCAAAAACCACATATGGATAAACCAGTGGTCATTGCATATGTGTTCTTTTCACAAACCACATGTGGACCCACTAGAGTCATTGCATGTGTGTTCTTATACTAAAACTAGCACTAGACTCATTGCATGTGTGTTATTTTCCACAAACCACACATGGATCCACTAGACTCATTGCATGTGTGTTCTTTTCCACAAACAACTTATGGATCAACCAGTGGTCATTGCATGTGTGTTCTTTTCACAAACTACATGTGGACCCACTAGAGTCATTGTATGTGTGTTCTTATACTAAAACTAGCACTAGAGTCATTGCATGTGTGTTCTTTCCACAAACCACACATGGATCAACCAGTGGTCATTGCATGTGTGTTCCTTTCCACAAACCACACATGGATCAGCTAGTGTCATTGCATGTGTGTTCTTTCGACAAACCACTTATGGATCAACCAGTGGCATTGCATGTGTGTTCTTTTCACAAACCACATATGGACCCATTAGAGTCATTGCATGTGTGTTCTTATACTAAAACTAGCACTAGAGTCATTTTATGTGTGTTCTTTCCTCAAACCACTTATGGATCCACCAGTGTTCATTGCATGTGTGTTCTTTTCACAAACAACCTATGGATCCACCAGTGGTCACTTCATGTGTGTTCTTTCCACAAACCACTTATGGATCAACCAGTGGCCATTGGATGTGTGTTCTTTCCACAAACCACTTATGGATCAACTAGTGGCATTGCATGTGTGTTATTTTCACAAACTACATGTGGACCCACTAGAGTCATTGCATGTGTGTTCTTATACTAAAACCAGCACTAGAGTCATTGCATGTGTGTTCTTTTCACAAAGAACATATGGATCCACTAGTGTTCACTTCATGTGTGTTCTTTCCACAAATCACATATGGATCAACCAGTGGTCATTGCATGTGTGTTCTTTCCACAAACCACTTATGGATCCACCAGTGTTCACTGCATGTGTGTTCTTTCCACAAACCACATATGGATCAACTAGTGGTCATTGCATGTGTGTTCTTTCCACAAACCACTTATGGATCCACCAGTGTTCACTTCATGTGTGTTCTTTCCACAAACCACATATGGATCAACCAGTGGTCATTGCATGTGTGTTCTTTCCACAAACCACTTATGGATCAACCAGTGTTCATTGCATGTGTGTTCTATCCACAAACCACACATGGATCAACCAGTGGTCATTGCATGTGTTTTCTTTTCCACAAACCACTTATGGATCAACCAGTGGTCATTGCATGTGTGTTATTTCCACAAACCACACATGGATCCACTAGTGTTCATTGCATGTGTGTTCTTTTCTAAAAACCACATATGGATCAACCAGTGGTCATTGCATGTGTGTTCTTTTCACAAACCACATGTGGACCCACTAGAGTCATTGCATGTGTGTTCTTATACTAAAACCAGCACTAGACTCATTGCATGTCTGTTCTTTTCCACAAACCACACATGGATCCACTAGACTGATTGCATGTGTGTTCTTTTCCACAAACAACTTATGGATCAACTAGTGGTCATTGCATGTGTTTTTTTTCACAAACTACATGTGGACCCACTAGACTCATTGTATGTGTGTTCTTATACTAAAACTAGCACTAGAGTCATTGCATGTGTGTTCTTTCCACAAACCACACATGGATCAACCAGTGGTCATTGCATGTGCGTTCTTTTCCACAAACCACACATGGATCAAGGAGTGTCATTGCATGTGTGTTCTTTCCACAAACCACATATGGATCAACCAGTGGTCATTGCATGTGTGTTCTTTTCACAAATCCATGTGAACCCACTAGAGTCATTGCATGTGTGTTCTTTTCACAAACCACACATGGATCCACCACTGTCATTGCATGTGTGTTCTTTCCACAAACCACACATGGATCAACAAGTGGTTATTGCATGTGTGTTCTTTTCACAAACCACACATGGATCCATTAGAGTCATTGCATGTGTGTTCTTATACTAAAACTAGCACTAGAGTCATTGCATGTGTGTTCTTTCCACAAACCACTTATGGATCCACCAGTGTTCATTTCATGTGTGTTGTTTTCACAAACAACATATGGATCCACCAGTGGTCACTGCATGTGTGTTCTTTCCACAAACCACTTATGGATCAACTAGTGGTCATTGCATGTGTGTTCTTTCCGCAAACCACTTATGGATCAACCAGTGGCATTGCATGTGTGTTCTTTTCACAAACTACATGTGGAAACACTAGAGTCATTGTATGTGTGTTATTTTCACAAACCACACATGGATCCACCACTGTCATTGCATGTGTGTTCTTTCTACAAACCACACATGGATTAATAAGTGGTCATTGCATGTGTGTTCTTTTCACAAACCACATATGGATCCATTAGAGTCATTGCATGTGTGTTCTTATACTAAAACTAGCACTAGAGTCATTTTATGTGTGTTCTTTCCTCAAACCACTTATGGATCCACCAGTGTTCATTGCATGTGTGTTCTTTTCACAAACAACATATGGATCCACTAGTGGTCATTGCATGTGTGTTCTTTCCACAAACCACTTATGGATCAACTAGTGGCCATTGCATGTGTGTTCTTTCCACAAACCACTTATGGATCAACTAGTGGCATTGCATGTGTGTTCTTTTCACAAACTACATGTGGACCCACTAGAGTCATTGCATGTGTGTTCTTATACTAAAACCAGCACTAGAGTCATTGCATGTGTGTTCTTTTCACAAACAACATATGGATCCACCCGTGTTCACTGCATGTGTGTTCTTTCCACAAATCACATATGGATCAACCAGTGGTCATTGCATGTGTGTTCTTTCCACAAACCACTTATGGATCCACCAGTGTTCACTACATGTGTGTTCTTTCCACAAACCACATATGGATCAACTAGTGGTCATTGCATGTGTGTTCTTTCCACAAACCACTTATGGATCCACCAGTGTTCATTGCATGTGTGTTCTATCCACAAACCACACATGGATCAACCAGTGGTCATTGCATGTGTGTTCTTTTCCACAAACCACTTATGGATCAACCAGTGGTCATTGCATGTGTGTTCTTTCCACAAACCACACATGGATCCACCAATGTTCATTGCATGTGTGTTCTTTCCAAAAACCACATATGGATAAACCAGTGGTCATTGCATATGTGTTCTTTTCACAAACCACATGTGGACCCACTAGAGTCATTGCATGTGTGTTCTTATACTAAAACTAGCACTAGACTCATTGCATGTGTGTTATTTTCCACAAACCACACATGGATCCACTAGACTCATTGCATGTGTGTTCTTTTCCACAAACAACTTATGGATCAACCAGTGGTCATTGCATGTGTGTTCTTTTCACAAACTACATGTGGACCCACTAGAGTCATTGTATGTGTGTTCTTATACTAAAACTAGCACTAGAGTCATTGCATGTGTGTTCTTTCCACAAACCACACATGGATCAACCAGTGGTCATTGCATGTGTGTTCCTTTCCACAAACCACACATGGATCAACTAGTGTCATTGCATGTGTGTTCTTTCAACAAACCACTTATGGATCAACCAGTGGCATTGCATGTGTGTTCTTTTCACAAACCACATATGGACCCATTAGAGTCATTGCATGTGTGTTCTTATACTAAAACTAGCACTAGAGTCATTTTATGTGTGTTCTTTCCTCAAACCACTTATGGATCCACCAGTGTTGATTGCATGTGTGTTCTTTTCACAAACAACATATGGATCCACTAGTGGTCATTGCATGTGTGTTCTTTCCACAAACCACTTATGGATCAACTAGTGGCTATTGCATGTGTGTTCTTTCCACAAACCACTTATGGATCAACTAGTGGCATTGCATGTGTGTTCTTTTCACAAACTACATGTGGACCCACTAGAGTCATTGCATGTGTGTTCTTATACTAAAACCAGCACTAGAGTCATTGCATGTGTGTTCTTTTCACAAACAACATATGGATCCACCCGTGTTCACTGCATGTGTGTTCTTTTCACAAACAACATATGGATCCACCAGTGGTCACTGCATGTGTGTTCTTTCCACAAACCACTTATGGATCAACAAGTGGCCATTGGATGTGTGCTCTTCCCGCAAACCACTTATGGATCAACTAGTGGCATTGCTTGTGTGTTATTTTCACAAACGACATGTGGACCCACTAGAGTCATTGCATGTGTGTTCTTTTCACAAACAACATATGGATCCACCAGTGTTCACTGCATGTGTGTTCTTTCCATAAACCACATATGGATCAACCAGTGGTCATTGCATGTGTGCTCTTTCCACAAACCACACATGGATCCACTAGTGTTCATTGCATGTGTGTTCTTTTCCAAAAACCACATATTGATCAACCAGTGGTCATTGCATGTGTGTTCTTTTCACAAACCACATGTGGACCCACTAGTCATTGCATGTGTGTTCTTATACTAAAACCAGCACTAGACTCATTGCATGTGTGTTCTTTTCCACAAACCACACATGGATCCACTAGACTGATTGCATATGTGTTCTTTTCCACAAAAAACTTATGGATCAACTAGTGGTCATTGCATGTGTTTTTTTTCACAAACTACATGTGGACCCACTAGACTCATTGTATGTGTGTTCTTATACTAAAACTAGCACTAGAGTCATTGCATGTGTGTTCTTTCCACAAACCACACATGGATCAACCAGTGGTCATTGCATGTGTGTTCTTTTCCACAAACCACACATGGATCAAGCAGTGTCATTGCATGTGTGTTCTCTCCACAAACCACATATGGATCAACCAGTGGTCATTGCATGTGCGTTCTTTTCACAAACCACATGTGAACCCACTAGAGTCATTGCATGTGTGTTCTTTTCACAAACCACACATGGATCCACCACTATCATTGCATGTGTGTTCTTTCCACAAACCACACATGGATCAACAAGTGGTCATTGCATGTGTGTTCTTTTCACAAACCACACATGGATCCATTAGAGTCATTGCATGTGCGTTCTTATACTAAAACTAGCACTAAAGTCATTGCATGTGTGTTCTTTACACAAACCACTTATGGTCCACCAGTGTTCATTTCATGTGTGTTCTTTTCACAAACAACATATGGATCCACCAGTGGTCACTGCATGTGTGTTCTTTCCATAAACCACTTATGGATCAACCAGTGGTCATTGCATGTGTCTTCTTTCCGCAAACCACTTATGGATCAACCAGTGGTCATTGCATGTGTGTTCTTTCCGCAAACCATTTATGGATCAACCAGTGGCATTGCATGTGTGTTCTTTTCACAAACTACATGTGGAAACACTAGAGTCATTGTATGTGTGTTCTTTTCACAAACCACACGTGGATCCACCACTGTCATTGCATGTGTGTTCTTTCTACAAACCACACATGGATCAATAAGTGGTCATTGCATGTGTGTTCTTTTCACAAACCACATATGGATCCATTAGAGTCATTGCATGTGTGTTCTTATACTAAAACTAGCACTAGAGTCATTTTATGTGTGTTCTTTCCTCAAACCACTTATGGATCCACCAGTGTTCATTGCATGTGTGTTCTTTTCACAAACAACATATGGATCCACTAGTGGTCATTGCATGTGTGTTCTTTCCACAAACCACTTATGGATCAACTAGTGGCCATTGCATGTGTGTTCTTTCCACAAACCACTTATGGATCAACTAGTGGCATTGCATGTGTGTTCTTTTCACAAACTACATGTGGACCCACTAGAGTCATTGCATGTGTGTTCTTATACTAAAACCAGCACTAGAGTCATTGCATGTGTGTTCTTTTCACAAACAACATATGGATCCACTCGTGTTCACTGCATGTGTGTTCTTTCCACAAACCACATATGGATCAACCAGTGGTCATTGCATGTGTGTTCTTTCCACAAACCACTTATGGATCCACCAGTGTTCACTGCATGTGTGTTCTTTCCACAAACCACATATGGATCAACTAGTGGTCATTGCATGTGTGTTCTTTCCACAAACCACTTATGGATCCACCAGTGTTCATTGCATGTGTGTTCTATCCACAAACCACACATGGATCAACCAGTGGTCATTGCATGTGTGTTCTTTTCCACAAACCACTTATGGATCAACCAGTGGTCATTGCATGTGTGTTCTTTCCACAAACCACACATGGATCCACCAATGTTCATTGCATGTGTGTTCTTTCCAAAAACCACATATGGATAAACCAGTGGTCATTGCATATGTGTTCTTTTCACAAACCACATGTGGACCCACTAGAGTCATTGCATGTGTGTTCTTATACTAATACTAGCACTAGACTCATTGCATGTGTGTTATTTTCCACAAACCACACATGGATCCACTAGACTCATTGCATGTGTGTTCTTTTCCACAAACAACTTATGGATCAACCAGTGGTCATTGCATGTGTGTTCTTTTCACAAACTACATGTGGACCCACTAGAGTCATTGTATGTGTGTTCTTATACTAAAACTAGCACTAGAGTCATTGCATGTGTGTTCTTTCCACAAACCACACATGGATCAACCAGTGGTCATTGCATGTGTGTTCCTTTCCACAAACCACACATGGATCAACTAGTGTTATTGGATGTGTGTTCTTTCGACAAACCACTTATGGATCAACCAGTGGCATTGCATGTGTGTTCTTTTCGCAAACTACATGTGGACCCACTAGAGTCATTGCATGTGAGTTCTTATACTAAAACCAGCACTAGAGTCATTTCATGTGTGTTCTTTTCACAAACAACATATGGATCCTCCAGTGTTCACTGCATGTGTGTTCTTTCCACAAACCACATATGGATCAACTAGTGGTCATTACATGTGTGTTCTTTCCACAAACAACATATGGATCCACCAGTGTTCACTACATGTGTGTTCTTTCCACAAACCACACATGGATCAACCAGTGTCATTGCATGTGTGTTCTTTCCACAAACCACATATGGATCCATTTGAGTCATTACATGTTTGTTCTTATACTAAAACTAGCACTGCCCCCCCAATGGATCCACCGTTAGACTGAGTCTTCTAGAAGGAACGCCATAACACAGTTGTTCTGCTTGACGATTGTTACATACCGTTTGATTGGGGCGCTTGGACGATTGGGATGGTCTTCGCGAGAGCGGTCCTCGAGTAGGCTGTTCTGCGGCATGATTGGCCACGCTTGCTCTGGACAAACTGGCATGTTACGAGTGTTACGACTCACGAGTTCAGTGGGCCATATCCCAGTGTCACGTCCCTGTTACTTCTCTTCCTCCCTGTACTTCTCTTCCTTCCCCTTGAAGCCACTTTCCCCACTTCACTTCCATCCTGCCGTAGCCGCAAGCCGACGACATCCGCCAATTCTCCGGTCACTGCCTTCATGCTAAGAAATCATTTTACAAGCTTTTGAACTTATCCTACATATTCCTGCTATTCCCCAATCTAACTGCTGTTCTTTTTTTGGATTTCTCGACGAATTTCAGATGTGGCAGATGTTGCAGCCCAAGAATCTGGAGATCCTCGCGCGCAACTTCGCATCGGCGTTCCCGCTCGTGTGCTCCCACCCAGGATGCTTTCGCCGTTACTCCAACCAGGATCTCCCGCTCCACGAGCTCGCGTGCCCGCACGGTGCGTGCTCCTGCACGGAGCCGGGCTGCAACTACACCGGCCCGCCGGCAGAGCTCGTCGTCCACCTTGCAGAGGGGCACTTGATCGAAGTGATTAGGATCTCGTACTGGCAAGCCCAACTTCTCCAAGAGCAGGTGTCGTTCACTAACCCGGCACACCGCCTGCTAATTTTCTAGGGGGACGGCTCTGTTTTCATCCTGACCATCACCGCCGGTGTTCCGGGGACCAGAGCCAGGCCCACCGTCGTGGGTGTCGTATGCGTCAGGTCGGTCTTGTGCGCCTGGCCCATATACACGGTGTGCATGTGGGCGAACGCCCAGCCGCCATCGTCAGATAGCATTCTTGTGCTAGCCAAGGCGCCGAGCTGCCCGACACCGCGGGAGGTGGAGTATGCGGACCTAAGGTCGATCCTATGTGTGCCATCTCAGTACCTTGTCGGTGCTAGACCGAACAGGCAGATGCATTTCTACATTTGTATCGAGAAGACCGACAGGGAAATGTAGTACTTGTGTTGCCGTTACTGTTAGACTTAAGCGATGCTTCTCAGGTGCTGAGAGAATACGTGTTGTGTGAATGTACCCTAGTTGTAGTTTTCAGTACTCCTTAATACTTCGAAGAGTTATTATATTGGTCCAATCAGCTTGATGTTGTCACGTTGCAAAGTCCGCTTGCTCTGGACAGGCCGGCAATACCGTGTGCTCCCTCTCCCGCATGTCAGTGCCACGTGTTCCGAGGGCCCACCTGCCAGTGTCACGCCCCCTCCTCTTCCTTCCCCTCGAAGCCACTGTCCCAACTTCTCTTCCATCCTGCCACTCCCGTCCGATGGTTGTAATCTGATGATTTTCATTGGATTGTTTACAAGTAATCTACGTTGATAATGTAACATGCAAATGACACAGACACAACTTCTAAAGTGGAAGCACTCACACGCTGCTAGTGCACATATTTCTCAATATAGCTCGACAAACCCATTACAATAATTGTACTCGCATTAAACACAACCGAAATTGCAACCATCCTAAACAACATCTAAACCCGCATTACACCGCAGTCGTCGGAGTCCACCTCGATTGGTGACACCGCCGTGCCCTTCCCGGCAACATCCACTCCCGCCCGTGGCTTGCCCTTCGCCAAGGAGGCAACAATGGTGTTCTGCACAGCTTCATCCCCGTCGTCCTCCACATCGGAATCGACAATGACGAAGGTGACGGGGTTGGCGTGGACCGAGCGCCGTCACGCCTGGCGGCTCCTGCTCGAGCTCGACGCCGCATCAGTCCTTCTATAGGTAGGAGGGGCCGAGATCGCATACGTAGCATCGTCGCTCCTCTCAAGAAACCATGGCCATTTGATACTGCGACGGTAGGATCTTGGGGTGGATCCACCGCGGCGAGCCCTACCGGAAGCGGTGGAGCGGATGGATTTGCCGGCGCGAGCCATGACAAGTTCCTAAGAGGGAGTAAGATTGTGGGCCAGGCGTGTCTGGTTCCTGAGCAAGGCCTCCCAGTGATATGTACATGGGCAAGGTACCAAAAAATTTCGTCCAATGCGCGCGAGAGGGCTTTTGAACCACGAAGGCGCGAGGTTTTTTGACAAGTCCACACGCTAGGTCCCCCACCTGTCAGCCAAATGTGGACGGTAGGATTCTGCCTGAGTTATTAAGTAGGGATAAATCATGCTTCACCACTACCCTGACATCCAAAGGCTCCTCTTTCCTCTACCCTCGCTCCCCTCGCTCATGGCTTGCAGCTCGTGCAGTTCGTCTCAGGCGGAATCAGGGTCGGCTCAACACCGTCAGGCGGGTGCCCCCATCAGGTACCGGAGGGCGCCCTACGATTACTACCCCGATATGTTGTGTTTGTGCGGTGAGAAGATGCCGAGATGGATTTTGTGGACCGATGAAAATACTGCAGGAAAATTCAGCAACTGCAGCATCAGAGCGGTAAGTTCCTACTGTAGGTACAATGGTAACCCGGATCCAGAAAGCGTAATGTAATTTTTTTTGTTTCCTTCGATCTACTATGCAGGAAGGGAGGGGGACTAGCTGTGACAAGTTTGTGTGGATCGAAAAGCCACTGACAGGTTTTCACAAAGAGCTTGTTTAGGATCCGCGTGATGCTTTGTGGGACAAGAAAGAGGAGATTCGTGCGATGGAGCGAGAGATCCGGGAGCTTCGCCAGGTGCAGGGGAGGCAGGGGCAGGGAGGTGGTGAGACAGACGGGCTCAAGGTTAGGCCAGATAGTGGACACAATTTCCTCATTATCTGGGCATTATCTGTTGCATTTGCAGTTTATGTTGCCATGTTGTTGTCCAGCAGCTGAAATAAGTTGCTGCTTCATGGAGTGTAGCAGCCAGCTTAAGAAATTGTTTTCCAGCCCAGAAACTTATCATAAGTGTAATGCCAACAGCAGGGATTTATTAAGCGCCTATAAATAAATCATGTCTATGCCACTAACACCCATCGATTTTGGAGAGGATTTAACCGCTCAGCTATCGCGATTGTTCAGATAGTAGTGGCACAGTCACAGTTTTGGATTCAACTAGTGGCCTCGGCCGTATCAAATCCTAAAGTCGCGATACATTTTACTCTGAGTACGGGAGGCAGATTGTTTCCCCCGACAAGTTCCACGCACACAGCTCCAGAGTTTAACCGAACTACATATATAGGTTCAAGTTCAATACATCATTAGCCTGCTACACTGCTAGCCCTCTTTCTCTGCTTGGGTGCCAACTTTCTTCCTCTTTCCTTCACGTCCACTGGCTTCTTCATCTCCTGCCTTCTTCCTCTTCCTGGGTGCCAATTTTCTTACCTTCACGTACCCTGCATCTTCGGGCCGAGGGAAGTCAGGCCAATCAGCACCAGAATCT
Source organism: Avena sativa (assembly GCA_916181665.1). Lineage (NCBI taxonomy): Eukaryota > Viridiplantae > Streptophyta > Magnoliopsida > Poales > Poaceae > Avena > Avena sativa. The sequence continues at coordinate 568,185,699 of OV702291.1, forward strand.
TGTCCGACATCATCACTCCACTCGTTTTGGTTTTCTTCCCGTAGCAAAATCACCGAGTCGGCTGTCTTGTTTCTTACCTTGCGCTTCCTGGAAAAAAAACAGTACATGGATTACTACCTTATATCTATAGACTATAAACAATTTTTTGTGTGAATGTACCATCTCATACCTAGGTTTGGGAGCATTAAGGGGACATCCAGCTGCTCTATGGCCTATAAGATGGCAGGTCTTGCATATGTTTTTGCCCTTCTTTGTAGCACAGAAAGCTGGACCCTTCTTCTCGAGAAAATTCTTAAACCTATTCACCTGGGGTCTTCCTCTGCCCCTTTTTGTAACTGGCTGGCAAAGCTCGAAAGACAGTTGGACTTGAGGCCACTAAGATGGGTCTGTACATGGCTCGACGGATCCAGCGTACACAGCTCTGAACTTTTCCATAGAGTAGTAGTCTGACAAATACTGATCCAAATGTGGTAGAGTTCTTTTCTTCACCAAGAAGGCCAAGGCGTGGTCACAAGGTTTCCCAGTATGCTGCCACTCTAAGCAGGTGCATTCTCGCAGCTAGATGTTCACAACATCCCTTTTGCCACTCTTGGACATATCGACCACCTCACAGCTTCTACTGGTTGACTGAAGAACCTTAAGATGGGCAAGTCCTTGGCTTCTCTTGTGCAGTTGCTGTACAACTGGCGGTAGCATATGTCCTCTAAGTCTCCTACCGATCTCTCTCCTTATATTTAACAGCTTCATGATCATATCACGTATGATGTCCATCAAGATATGAACATGACGCACGTTTATGTCCTTCACCCAGTTATTCAGGCATTCTGCAAGGTTGTTGTTTATGTAATCAACTTTGATGTCAGGGTTGAATTGACTCCTCTTCCATAGCTGCGAATGATGGATGGCTAAGTAATCTAGAAGTTCAGGGGCTTCGGCAAAAATCTTGCTCATGAAATAATCGCTACTACTAGGTTTGTAAACTCTAGCAGCATGAAACATGTAATGAAATACACTGCCTGCGTAGTGTGAGTACAAGTTGAGCATCATATGGGCATGGCATTCTCTACCTTCAGCTTGCGGGAACACCTCCTTCACTGCATTCGTCAGCCCTTTGCATGCATCCGTGGATATAGCCAATGGATCCATGTGGCCTATTGATCTCCTGAGCTGCCTCATAAACCAGACCTAGTTTTCCTCCGTTTTTGTTTCAAACAGCCCGAATGCCACTGGGAACATCCAGTTGTGACCATCAAGTGCTGTGGCAGATGGCAGGCAGCCTTTCCATTTGCCAGTTAGGACAGTGCTGTCTACACTCAGATACGGCCTACAACCGTCCTTGAATCCCCGGATGCAAGGTTTAAGCGCCATGAAAAATCTTTTGAAATATATTTTACCACCTTCTGATTCAGTGTCAATCTCCACAACACTCCCCGGACACCTAGCTTGTACCTCCGCCTTGAAGTTGTATAGCATCCTGAAGCTATTGGTCCAATCCCCGTGCAAGACCCCCAGAGCTTTATCTCTACCTTTCCAAACCGTGTAATACGGAAGGACAATGTTGTATTTAGAACCGAGGCTAGTCTGAATATTCTTCGTGGTCTCCTTAGGGTTATCCTTTAGTATGGACATAGATTGCATAGCCACCCACTCCGTATCAGACATTGAGGATTTCAGTTTGCTGCCTGTCGGACACATGTGTGGAGGGCCCATTTTGCTCACCTGCAACACAGATTCATTTAAAAGATAAGCGGAGTCGACTAGTTGCTAGAAAGATATCACAGATCAATTGTAGTTATAGAGTGAAAAGAGAGAGAGAGAGTTTTAATGGTTTGCTGCATTCATTGCCCCAATACCCTAATTGCAGTCGACGCAGGTAAGGCTCTTGCTGTGATCCTCCATGGACAATGTACCTTGGCCCGTCCATTCATCCATGTTAACTTGCAAACGTCCTCATACCTCTCGGCAGAGTTCTTCAGTCGATAAACGTCGAACTCCCCCTTGATACAAAAATGCCGGAACAACACCCTGAACTCATGCATGCTCCTAAACTCGGTGCCGACCGAAATTATAGGATACTAGTGGTCATGTTTCATTTCTTCTACTTCAACACCCAAATCATCGACTAGAATACCAGCCTCATTGTTAAGTTCCTCGTCTATTTCATCATCACCAGATTCTTGATCCTCTACAACGCCTTCTTCTTCATATGATTCAGAATCTTTGCCATCGTCTCTAATGCCTAGTACTGCACACATCATATTGACTCCCATGGGTGGGGCTGCACCATCGTCTCCACCCGTATGGACAGGAACATTGCCCCAGTCCACCTCACCGGCAACTCTGTTTTCTCCAAGACACTCGGTTGGTTCTGCTGCAACCACATGGGGTGGTCTTACGTTTGCACGCATCCTAGGTACTTCAGTGGACAAACAGTAGTCAGAATCAATATCATCTTGAGTGTACAGAACCCTCTTGCTCTTCGTGTGTACATCCTCCTTCCTGATGTAATCTTTCCTGATGGTATCAGTAGGGCTTGACATCCACGTTCCATTCCCCATCGAACTAGGCTTTTTGTTGCCGCTCTTGGGTGTGATCTCCTTACTGCCTCCCCTCACGGGTGTTGGCTCCAGGGTGCTGGCATTATTGCCTGACCTCTGCGGCATGTTCTTCTTCGAATTAGCCCTTTTGTTGCTACTATTGGGCGTGTCCTCCTTCGTGTTGGCATTATTGCCTGACCCCAGCGGCGTGTTCCGCTCCAAATTAGCCCTATTGCTGCTACTATTGGGCGTCTTCTCCTTCGTGCTGGCATTATTGCCTGACCTTAGAGGCGTGTTCCGCTCCAAATTAGTCCTTTTGCTGCTACTATTGGGCATGTTCTCCTTCGTGCTGGCGTAATTCCCTGACAGCGGCGTGTTCCGCTCCAAATTAGTATTTTTTCTACTCCCACTGGGTGTGGTAGCGTCCGTGCTGGCCATCTTTGCTCTTTGCTACCACTCCTGGGAGTGTTCACCACCGTGCTAGCCTTCTTAGCGTTTTTGGTGCTACCGTTCGGTGTGGCATTTTGACTGGATCTCAGGGGTGTACTCTGCGGCATGGTGCCTTTTGTCGTGCGACTCTTGGGCGTCCTCTTCTCTGGCGTGGTCTCCTTGGTGACGTTCTTCTTTGGGGTGCCCTTTCTGGGGATGCTCTTCCTGCTCCTCTTTATGACGCTCCTCTGTAAGACTCTCCTCTGTTTGAAGCTACCCTCAGTCGCACCAGCCCCAGTGATGCTATGGATCAGGTCACGCATGCCTTCTAAAAGTCCATCATCTCTATTGTCGAGTTCCAATTCCTCTCCAACCGTAAGCACTACCAAGTGGAAGTAAACTTCACCTCTATAATGTTTCCTTGTAAACGGTACGACTAAATCCCTGGTATCTTTCACTTTGATAGCCTTTTTGCTCCTGTAACCATAATATAACAAACGTGCTTCCTGGGAGGACCCCCACAGCACCTTCACACGTAACGATGCCATCAGGTCAGATAACTCTACCACTTCAGGGTCGTATCTGCCAAGGATTACATCAAACTCGTCATAGAATTTTTCTGTGCCATCATCTAATTTTGCAGTATAATCCGCGACACCGATACGAACGATTACTTTGCCATCATCAGGTTCTTCAGGATAGAAACCTCCGAGAGGTTTGAGAGATGGAGTGGCACCATCAGACCCAGCCCCAATGCCACCGCCGCCATCACCAGCGTCATCATTAGCTGGATCAACCTCGGTGGAAGTACCAGGACCAGGAGCAAGGCGAGGGCCCTTAGCAGCGGGAGCTACATTACATGGTGGACAGGCAGGGCTCCTTCTAACGGCAGCCACAATAGGATCAGCTGCTGCCATGCCACCTCGACGATCAGGAGCAGTTCCCACAACAGCAGTGTTTCGAGTGCTAGCAGAGTCCAGACCATGAGCTGGCTTCAGACCAGCAGCTCGCTGAACCCGAGCACGGGTTCGAGGAGGAGACAAGGCATCAGTCTTTGCAACAACAGTGGGGCAGCCTCCAGAAGCCTTAGTTTGCTCAATAGCGGCATGGATTGGGTCAACAGCGTCCAGGTCAACAACAACACGAGGACGACCAGTACCAGCAGATTCTAGAGCACGGGTTCGCACAACTTGAGGACGGTTTCGAGGAGGAGCAGCACACAAGGCGGCGGTCTTGGCAACAACAGCGGGGCAGCCTCCGGACGCCTTAGTTTGCTCAACAACAGCATGGATTGGGTGAGCAGCAGCCACAGCAACACGGGCACGGGGACGGGGACGACTAGTACCAGCAGATTCCAGAGCAGAGTTTTCCACAACGGCAATACCGGGACTCCTACGAGGAGGTTGCCTGACAGAAGCATGTCGCGAACGAGGAACCACATTTTGCTCAACAACAGCAGGGGTTCGAGTTAGACCTTCCTGTCCAATAATAGCTGGGCGACTCCCAGTAGCAGGAGCTTCCTCATCCACTATGTTACTCACCAGCATAACCACGCGAAGCCTAACATGCTGTTTCATCAACCCAATTAGCTGACTATCACACACTATAGGAACCCTGAACCCTCGTTCATCAATGGTGCTAAACCGTGCTGTCTGCTCTGGCCTCATTTCAGCAAGTTCACACACAACAGCAACCAAACCAGGGACAGTGCATCACTGCACAGGCGCTAATTCCATCTTCAGATTCTGATCCTGTTTCCACGTGCTCTTCCCATGTTCTAATTTAATGAGGTAGCCGCAGATGGCCACCAGAACCGTGTATTTGGGTTCAGCGGAGATCCTAGTTGACAGAAAATTGGAGATAAAAGATAAGAATTGTTTGTCAGCGTCGTGCTAGCAAACAATTCTATGTTCGATATATCTCTGTAATGCCAATAGCCAGCTAGCAGTTATAGGTAGTGCGAATATCAAAGAGAAGAATAGCTCACCCGAAATTAGCCAAAAGTACTTCTTCCTCGGCAAATGGATCCGCCATCCTTCATGCTGCTCAGCTCGTCGGCGGTAGAGGCGAGCTAGATCGTCGCAACGGCTAGCACGGCATTCGGCATTAGAGCTCGATAGCAGCGAGTAGGCACAACAACTTGGCGCCGGAAGTCAAATGCCTGAAGAGATCATTCTGGTTGGAGAGGGGATTTCGACACCGCCGGTGCTAGGGTTCATGCGAAAGGAGGGAGGGAGTGGATTTGTGAATTTGGTCAACGCACCATGCTCCTTTAGTATCTCGTTTTTCCTACGCGGTTGCCGGTGTTGGCGCTCGCGTCACAGAAATATTATTGACAGGAGGGTCCGACCGTCTACTTCACGGGGCAGTTTCATGGCATGTTTGGATTTGGTAGGGGTGAGACGAGTTTGCATCGAAATGGCCCCTCTCGGTAGTTGGTAGCCCAACTTTTCGAAACGCGGTAATTTCAGGCAACTTAGGTACCGCCATGTGCTGGCCTGCCAACTTTGGTACCACAGACGAACAAGCCCAAGCATAAGCGCGATGATGATGAGACTTCTTCGAAACTATGGCACTATCGTTTGGGCCATATTTCCAGGGGACAATTGAGCATCTCATTAAGGAGCAAGTCCTTCATCCTTTGGATTTCTCGGATGCGGATCTGGATCATTGTATTAATTGCATCAAAGGGAAATATACTAAGAGAATCAAGAAAGGTGCAAATCGAAGCACGGGAGTTTTACAAATCATTCACACAGATATATGTGGTCCGTTCAATGTGAAATCAGTGGATGATTTTGATTCCTTCATGACATTAACTGATGACTTCTCCCGCTTTGGATACATCTATCCTATCAAAGAAAGATCTGAGGCAGAAAAGTTCAAGATATTCAAAGCTGAAGTTGATAATCAAGTTGGTGAAAAGATCAAAGTTGTAAGCTCTGATCGTGGTGGTGAGTACTACGGTAGACACACTACTTATGGCCAAATTCCTAGACCTTTTGCTAAGTTCCTATAGGAAAATGGTATCGTTGCTTAGTATTCAGCACCAGGCGAACCTCAGCAAAATGGAGTCGCTGAAAGGCAGAATCGTACTCTTATGGATATGGTAAGAAGTATGTTAAGTCACTCCACTTTGTCGCTTGGTTTATGGATAGAAGCTCTAAACACAGCTGCACATATTCTTAATAAGGTTCCCAGCAAATCGGTGCCGAAAACTCCCTATGAATTATGGACTGGGAGAAAACCTACCCTGAGTTATTTGCATGTTTGGGGCTGCCCTGCTGAGGCAAGAGTTTTCAATCCAATTATGGGAAAGTTAGACCCCAAGACTGTTAGCTGCCATTTTATTGGTTATCCTGACAAATCTAAGGCATATTATTTCTATTGTCCAAAGCAATTCACTAAGTTTATTTAAACAAGAGTGTTTTTGGAAACTGATATGATGAGGGGGAGCATGACTCCCAGGGAAATAATCTTGGAGGAGAAACGGGATTATGTTCCGATCCCTGTGATTCAAGAGCCAGTGTTTCCTGTTCATGTTGAGGTTACACCTCCAGTTGAAAGGACTGCTAATCCTACCCCTGCTGAGATACCAGTGACTCCGTCAGAGTCCATACTATTGGGTTCGCAGCATAGAAAACAAAAATTTCCTACGATGGGAACTATACGCCAAGATCTATCTACTAGATACAAGCAGCGGGTGGATATACATCCATAGAGAACTTACCCTCAAAGACAACAAAGCTTTGTTAACGAGTTGGAACTCGTGGATAATGTAGTCGTACACTTGCCGATCTCAAGATCGTGATGAAGTCCAGCAGGTCTAGCTCCAACACGTCCTTCAGATCCATCTCCAGAAAGTCCAGCACCACCAAGTCTAGCACCGCAAAGCAGCGGTGCATCCGTGATCGCACACACGTCCGGTACCCCGACAACCTCCGTCCCTCGCTCTAGCCGATCTCAAGCTCGCTAATCCGAGACCATGGGAATAATACTTGAGGGGGAGAGAGATCCTTCACGAGGAGGTGTCAGGAAGAAGGACTGAGAGGGGGGCCTTTTATAGGAGGAGGGGAGGGTGTCCCTTCACCTCCCCCATTCATGTGGTGGTAACCCCCTCCACATTAAAATACCCCTTCACATTCTCTTTTAAAGTCTCCACTTTAAATGCATTAAATTTCTCCAAATTTAATGCTCTCTCATTTAATAAAACTCTTTTATTAATTTTATTCAGAATTTTGTTAATTACTTTAATTAACAAACATTCACATAAAACCCCTTGCAACATTTCAATATTACATGCAGAACCAATTTCAGCAATTTCACCCGAAATAGTTTTGGTGTCTATTGAAATAATTCCAGCGCTTTCTTAAATCTTTATCTGAAACATATTTGCTCCAAATTGTGTCGGTATCCCTTAAGTGTGTCACCCTACGGTTCGCGAATAATGCAGACCTGATCGAGACCCCTCTCCGATCAATAATCAGTAGTGGGACCTGGAGATCCGTACTAACTCCCACATATTCAACGATGACTCTTGTGATCATGTGAACCTTTAACATCATAACTAAATCCCTTTGTCTCGCGATATATTACATGTCCGAGATTTGATCATTGGCATCCAAATACCTAATTTGATCTCGTTACCGACATGCACTCTTTTCTCGTTCCCGTGATATAACATTCTAGTGATCACATCACTTGCTTACAAGCTATTTCAATGTGATATCACCGAGAGGGCCCAGAGTATATCTATCCATCATTGGGATGGACAAATCCCACTCTTGATCCATGAGCCTCAACATAACACCTTTGTAGCACTGAACCCACCTTTATAGTCAGCCTGTTACCGTGTGACGTTTGATGTTATCAAGATACTCTTCCGGTGTTAGCAATTAACATGATCTCATGGTCTAAGGACGAAGATTACTTCATATGATGTTATAGCAATATAAACATAATGACTCTGATCGTAATGCTATACTTCATATGAATGTTCATCACATCATTCCACCAATGCTGTGACCTCGTTATCAACAACATCCAATGTCCATGATCAGGAAACCTTGATCATCTTGTTAATCAACGAGCTAGTCTATAAGAGAGGCATAACTAGGAACCCTTTTTGTTTATTAAACACACATGTATTGATGTTTCCGATTAATACAATTATAACATGCATAATAAACATTTATCATAAACATGGAATAAGATAATAACCACTTTATTATTGCCTCTCGGGCATATTCCCTTCAGTCTCCCACTTGCACTAGAGTCAATAATCTAGTTTGAAAAACTTTGCGTATTGAACACCTATGGCTTTCTAGTGTTGCATATACGCGATTGCTAGTGGCTAGCATAATCTCCGGATCTGACAGTTTCAGGTCCGTGTGTATTTGCATGTCTTTTGCGTCTCTACGCATCACTCATTCTCAAATGAGATGGCATTGTATAAATTTGTTCCTTTGGTGAGACCTTTAGTTTGTTCGGGTTAAAATATGTTGATATTATTGTCACACAATATATCTTCATAGTATTAGCCCACTTTGAACCACACCTAGTTTGATAACAAACTACTTAACACAAATGCCCTGCTTTGCTGCTACTATAGTAGTTATATACTTAGCCTTTTGTTGTGGTATCCGTCACAATGTATCAACTTTGGAACTCATCCAAATCCATCATGGAACATCCTTTCCATTACATTGTGCCACCCATAGTCTAAATTGAGATAAATTTAATTTGTATCTTGTGACAAAAATAGTATCAACTTAACACTTTACAATGAACTGCCTTTAACTATTTGTCACTTATACATGATATATTCTTAGTTCTTCCAAAGCTCATAAGAATATCTTTACTATCGTCCAATGATCATATTATGAATCATTCTGGTATGTGCTCATAACATTTAGAGCATAGGACATTTTGGATATATACATATCATGGTATAATCGATCAAAATCTTCATGTGATTTTACTCACCAAGTGTTGAAACACTTGAATCTTGATACAATTCTTTCCATGCAGCAAGAACCTTTCTTGTTGTTTCCATATTGAACCCTTTCAATATCTCATATATGTATGTCTTCCACAACCATATTAGCGCCTTAATCTATCCATATAGATATTGATGCCAAATATTCTAGGTTTGCCCAAGTCTTTCATCGAAATCTTATTTTAATGAAATTCTTAACTTGTGTCAATACAAGATACATCATTTCCAATCAACAATATGTCCTCTACATTATGTATTAGAAATATGTCTCAGTGCTCCCACTTAATTTCTTGCAAATGCAAGCATCTTCATCATCTCCGATGAATTTAAACTCTTTTAACAGTTTCATCATGGTGAAGATTCCAACTCCGCTATGCTTACTTCAACTATTGAAGTTTGCATGCCCTTTTAGCACCCTTTGAAGTAACAAAACCCTTCAGACCGTGTCTTGTACACGTCCTAGGTAACCATTCTATTAGAAGAACCTTGTTTTGTTTATTCAACTACCATATACCAAATTATATGTAGTGGTTGCTACATTAATCCGTCAAGACTATATATCGCTATGAAAGATCAAATCTTGTCATAGTCAACTCCTTGAACATTGCCGTAAACTTCTTTCCGACATGTCGACTATTTCATAGATGTTAAACATCCATGTCTATTTCTTTATAGATCCAAACACGACCGATAGGCTTCACGCCTCCGGAGGGTTTTCCAAGTCCAGAAACTTGATTTCTGGTGCATGGATACTATCACGGATTCTATGACTTCTAGTCATTTTATGGAGTCAGGGCCCATCATCGCTTATTTGCATGCAGTCAGTTCATCATTGTCAAAACAATAACGACTTCTATTTCAAATCTTACTATTTGATTCGTACCGACCCACATGGTTCAATAGGAACTCTAATCTCCAAGATCATACCCTTTGTAATCACGAGAGCCATGAACATTGTGGCCGCCACCGGGACACTTCCCGGCGCTGCGGTACTTAGCACATATAGCTAAGGTTCAACAACCTTATCAAAGTTCCATTGTCCTCCCACTTAACTTTTCATGAAAAAATCCTTCTCAAGAAACTTAACGTTCCAAGTGACAAACTCTTTTGTCCTCAGTGTTATGGAGGAATTCCCAACAAATTCTTTGGGATAACCTACAAAGACATGCTTATCCGACTTTGGTTGTAAACATTCTACTTATGCATAGCATACCAAAATTTAAGAAAACACAATTCAGGTTTTATCCCAAACCATAACTTAGAAGGTGTCATTTGAACGGATCAAGATGGTGCTCTTTTCAGTGTAAAAGTGCTAGTCTCTAAAGCTTTAATCCTTAAAACATAATGGTAGTTTTATAAATGACACCTTTGATCTTACCATGTCAAACATGGTTTGATTTCATCTCTCGAATATGCCATACTCCTATGGTTTATCGGGAAACACAAATCACGAAACAATTCCTCAAATCTTAGGTGTTTTGCTAAACATGTAACTGAAATATCTTCCTTTATGATCGAATCATAAACTCTTTATTTTCTTGTTACAGTGATTTTCCACTTCATCTTGAAAGTCTTTGAACAATTTTCAAATGTTTCATACTTCTTCCTTATTAAGTAAATATATTGATATATTCACTTAAATTTCTAGAGAAAGCATATGAAGCAAAAAGATCCATCACATATGGCTACATATAATGGACTATATACATCAATATGTATAATATTCAATAAGTTAGTCATCCGTTCCTCTTTGGCCTATGAACGGAGTTTCAATTATCTCGAGGAAAGTCTCACAAGCGTCAATTGATCAAAATCAAAGACTCCAAAAATCCATAAACATGGAGTTTCTTCATGTTTTCTTTCCAATATAATTTAAACAGCGATGTCACTTCATAAGTGATCTTCCAATCATTTGTCTTACGACATTTTAGCAATAATGTTTATGGATGTGATGTCTCCAACTAGACTTGTAAAAGTTCATCCATCCATTATGGAATACGGTAATTATTTGAACAACCATTGTTCTCATAATACCGAAACAAAATAACAATTATTAAAACAAATCTTGAAGGCTAGGTTTGACGACAACGAAAAACACAATAACACTTTATTTGTTTTCGATGAGCATTATCACTTATTCTCTTGCCAGTTATTTAGGCCATTGCAGTTCATGAATTGCGTTGTCCTGTATGACACTTCATACCAACCAATTCGGTATCCAATACCTTAGAACCACATTGTTTAACAAGCAAGGAATACATCCATAACATGTACATCTTCTATATACCTAAGTTGGACATATCCAACCTTTTCTTTTCTGCCAAATATTTTATAGATTCTCTTTCAGCAATTCCTTTTCCTTTTAAAAGAATCTATCAACATCAATAGTGGTGTCATTCACATGACACATAGTACAAAGCGTATATAGTCAAATACTAATACCTTTGGACTTGCACTTTGAAGTGGATCACCATCATCAAATGTTTGGTATTATTTCAAAAATCCATTCTTTAGTAATCTATTAGTGTAGTAAACATTTTACTTACATCTTCTATTCATCCTTATCATGAAAACTTTCATGATCAAGCTACTATAGCCTATAAGGAAGAATCGCGAGTATAATGATAGTTCCCAAAACCTTTTGGGAGATCTAGATGCTTAGCATCTCCATCCTTCACAAATTCTCATACAATATGAGAACATGTATTTTGCTAAATTATACTCTATCATAATGCAACCAAAAACATTGTTTCAGATATCACAATATCTTTCACACATGATGGTTTCTGAAACAATTTTCAGCTCCTATATAATCTTGATATTCAAACAACTTTTGAATATCAATAATCATGGAGGAAAACATGATACTTTAGATACTAACATTGGAATTCTTACTCTTGATTTAATACTACTTGTTAAACTTCATGGAGTAAATAGAGTTTGCTGAAAGTTTGCAATAGGACTTATATACTTTAAATTGACATTCAAAATAATACGATACCAGTTCGTAAAGTAAATATCCAGAATTCTATAGTTCTATTATCTCAATTAAAACCAAGCATAAGGTAGTGAACATACGCCAATGACTACAACAAATTATGCAAATTCACTTTGATTTAGTTTATGACAAATTTAGTTCGACTAATCCAAATTATAAATGAACTCCCACTCAAAAACGACATCCCTCGTGCCTTTTTGGTGATTACATGCCCAAATCCACTACACCAAGTCCAATCATCATGTGAGTTGATGTAGCTTCAAAAGCGAGCATCTATATGGGCATCATATCAACTATATGACTCATGCTTAACCTTTTGGTCCGTGTTCCGAGGCCATGTCTGTACATGCTAGGCTCGCCAAGTAAGAACCTTAGTATTCGCATGTGTAAAACTGTCTTACACCCGTTCCTATGAAAGCGTAGATTCGAGTACACCTGATCATCACGTGATGTCTCGAAACACGATCCACAGAACGGTGCATACTTAAGGAAGAACACATTTTTATCTTGATATCTAAATGATCTTACAATGCTACAGAAAGCACCAAACTAGCAGTATAAGATGCTAACATCTAATGTGTAAAGTGAGATGATATGGTCCATGCATTTGATCTCTATCACTTGCATCGTGGTATGATCTCTATCATTCCTTTCTGTGTAAGGACAAGGTCTATGGAACTTACACGTTGAGTGTGTTGTAAGAGTATCTATCATACATCTACTTACAACAATACCATATCAATACACTAGCCCAGCAACGATCTAAACTAGACGCCTCTAATTTATCAATTGCAAGTTTTACGTGGCTTAGGGCTTTCGGAGATAGAACCGTTCTTACCTACGAACATGAACCACAACGAGGATAACTAAGTTATTAGCAACACGTTATAAATCAGATATTGACTATAGTAAGAGAGACAGACACCCGCCAGCCACTTATGCAAAACAAGTTGCATGTCAGTCGTGGAACCGGTCTCATGTACGATAACATGTAAGGTTGGTCCGGGCCGCTTCATCCCACTATGCCACCAATATCCGAAATACATAGAAGATGCAATACCATGATCATCATCGCCCACATATAAACATATGTGTACTACCCGTGCAAATCACCTACGCATAGATCAGGCTCTGATACCACTGTTGGGTTCGCAGCATAGAAAACAAGAATTTTCCTACGATGGGAACTATACGCCAAGATCTATCTACTAGATACAAGCAACGGGTGGATATACATCCATAGAGAACTTACCCTCGAAGACAACAAAGCTTTGTTAACGAGTTGGAACTCGTGGATGATGTAGTCGTACACTTGCCGATCTCAAGATTGTGATGAAGTCCAGTAGGTCTGGCTCCAGCACGTCCTTCAAATCTAGCTCCAGCAAGTCCAGCACCACCAAGTCCAGCACCGCATGTCGTCGGATTGAGGACAAGTACGCCATGAGGGGGTCCTCGAGGCGTGCGGAAGAGAGGGGCGTGAGACGTACGGTGTTTCGGGACGGTGAGCACACAAGTTTACCCAGGTTCGAATCCGCCGGCTTTGGACGGATCCTACTCCTGCTAGCAATCCAGTAATACGGCCGAGCCAGAATATGGGTTACAAGGGTTTCGCCTGTGCGAGTTGAGATTGTAGACTATTGAGGTGTGCCCTAAAGGCTCTCCCTAGGAAGGCTTATATAGATATCTGGCCTAGGGTTTACAGGAGAGATCTATCAGGCTACGACTAAGAGTCGGTTATAGAGTACATCTTGAACTACAAGTAACATTATGGGCCTAAGTCGGTAAGTCTTCTGGGCCTTCCCGTAGCCGGATTGGACTCCGTCCTTCTCCCTGACTGGGCTGCCCGTGAAGCAAAGCTCTAACCCGAAGTGGGCCACCCTGGTCAGTGAGGAACTGTGAGGATACCCGGAAAGTATATCCCCAACAGCAGCCCCCGGAGGCCTCCAAGATCCAAAGTCGGATTTATCATCGTCTAGCTTGATCTTCGGCTTGCAAAATCTTGAAGGGTTCCTGAAACTTCACAACAAAAAATACGATCCGGGTCTTAAAAATAATTCGGACCTATCAACAGGTTATTCTGATTTTCCAGCTTGATTTCAAACTAAGCCGGAACTTGGTTCCCAACGCCACCTGACACAAGTCATGGTCAAGTCATGTCATCTGACAGGCATTCCGTCAGCACGACCGTTGGTGGGTCCGTGGTTTGCGGAACCGAGGTGCCGTTTCAATGCGTGCATGGAGATCGAGGCGACATAATCATCGCGTGGGGCCTTCCCAGTTCCTTCCACGTCGTGTGGCGGTTACACTGTAGCATTTCCATGAATCTTGGCACAGTTAGGTGGATATAAGGGGTTAGGATTTCTTCCTTCTTCTTCCACTAGTCCTTTGCCTTTACCTCTCCTCCCAATCTCCCTACGCGCACAGAGCTCCCCCGTTCCTCCCCCACAGAACTCCCAGTGCTGCCCCTTTTAGGTCAACTGCTCGCCGGAGAAATGGCTTCATCTTCTTCCTCCGGCTTGGCGGCAGCAGCGACGGCGGAAGCAGTGGCGTAGAAAGAGAGCTTTCGCGGGCTCTGGATTCCCTGCGCGCTCAACGAGGAGGGCCTCAAGAACGTGGAGAAGGAGGGGCTTCTTGCCGCCGGTGACTGGCGGAGTGGCTTCAAGGAAACCGTCCCCAACCCGCGCGACGGTGAGCGGGTCCACTTCGGCACCCACCTCGATAGAGGTTTGTCGTTTCCTCCCTCGGAGTTCTTCTCCAAGGTGATTGATCATTACGGAGTTCAACTCCATCATCTTCCTCCCAACTCTCTCTTAGAGATGAGCGCGTATGCTTCGTTGTGTGAGGGCTTTCTCGGCATTAGGCCGAGTTTGACTCTTTTTCGGTACTATTTTCATGTCCGGAGAAACTCCATTACTGCCGGTGTTCCTTATGTCACCGGCACTATTAGTTTTTCGCTTAGACGCGAGCGTGCGTATCCCAAAATTCTAGCTAGTGACTCGGTCAAACAATGGCCAGCCACGTTTTTCTATCATAGGGATATTCTGGCTCTCGGCAAAGCCACTGCTTTGCCGGCTTTCATCGATGGAGCCACCACGGCCCAACCATCCTGGGACGAGGCTGCTCCAGCTCTCACCGACGATCTGATCCTCGCTAAGAGGCGGATCAAATACTTGATCAAACACAAGGGTCTGAAGGGATCTGACTTGGTCCAGTGCTGGGTCTCATGTCGGATCCAACCCCTTCAGTACCACGGGACCCGACTGATGCACTCCATCACGTCGTCCAAAAAAGACTCCCTCCGCATCAGCCCCAAAGCCTACACCACTCAAGGCTACATAAGCTAGATCAAGTGGCTGATCCGAGAGCGGATCGAGAGGATAATCCCAGAGGTTTCTCTGGATATGCATACGGTGGATAACCCCGTAGTGCCGGTAAGCTTCTAACAATACACCTTTTTATGTGTTTCAATCTTTGAGTTATATCGCAATACTGATATGTTTTCTTCTTTTCAGCTTGCTGACCTCCCCGAGTTGGAACTTGCTTCGCTCGAAGGATATCCTCCGGAGTTCTCTTAGGAGGTAGAAGTGGTCCCATTGCCAGATCTTGCGCTCAAGAAGCACAAAGCTCCGACAGTGGTTGTTGGCACAAAGGAGGTGCCCGTCGTGAAGAGGTAACTTTCAATCACAACTTCCGCCTTTGTACTTTACCCGAATTTCTTTCCGAGATGTAATGTTTCCGACTTTACTACATTCTTAGAGCAAAACCGCTCGTCAAGGGCAAGGGGAAGGGAACTTCTTCGAATCCCCTGCGACAGACGAAGCTCACCATAGCTTCCCCTGCCGTGGCTCCTCCTACTCCTGCCCCTCAATCTTCTGCAACGCCAGCGACCATTCCTTCCTAGGTTGTTGCAGAAGATCCGGCTCCTTCAATAGAGCCCGCGATCCTTGAATCGCACACTGACGTCACCATGGGTGAGTCAAATCTAGACAAGGGTGAACCCTCTTTGGGTAATGATCCCTCGGCAGAAACCTTCGCCGAAAACCTTATCAGCAATCCGGGACTTGCCAAGTTTGGCCTATCTCAGAAATCTGCTAAAGAAATCCAGCGGCTCGCCAAGCAATGCTTGGAGAAAAGTACTTTATCCGCCGAAGAAGAAGCACAAGAAGCAGAGGACGTCAAGTTCTCCGACCTTCTCGCCCAAGTGCGCCTTCATGACGAGAGGATTAGGATTGGTGAGCTTCCAACAACCCCAATAATTCCTCTGACTCTCGCCGAGAAGGTTGCCGTTGAAGTGAACGTGAGTTTGGATAAACTCACTCACGAACAATATGTAAGTCGGAATTCCAACTTTGGTTTTTCCTTATTTCATATATATCCTCTAGCCCCCAAGCATGAAGTAGGATATACAATCCGGGTTTATGCTTCATTAGGATGCCAAAGAACAAACTAGTGTAGCCCCCAAGGCTCGTGCTGATATTAGCAAAAATATTAGCCCGAGTCTTAAGTAGCTTTCTGACTTTGGGTATTCTGACTTACAGAAAGTATGTTCCTATAACCAGGATTTATTGAAGAATGTTTGTGATAAGTGGAGAGAGATCAAAGCTCTCCGTCTTAAAAATGCTGAACTTAAAGTTGCCAAGGATGAGGCTGAAGGTAAACATTCCGAGTCTCAAACCTTGCCTTTGTTATTTTCAATGTCGAATTTTTCTGAACTGTTGTTCTTTTTGACTTACAACGCTGGTAAAACAATCCTGCGCCATGATCGAAGAGGCCGAGAACCTTAAGACCTTGGTGGTGGAGAACAAGGAGCTTCGCCAAGAGCTGGACTAGCTCAAGGCAAATAATGAAAAGAGCATAGCTCAAGTCCTTAAATCCTCCTCCATGGCTACTGAAGAGCGTGATCGCAAGATCACTGCTCAAGATAAAATAATCTCGGACCTCAAGAATGAGCTTAGCAGAGAGAGGGATCTTTCCTAGGCGCTCCGGGCTGAACTCCAGAGTCTCCGGGAGGAGAAGACCAAAATTGACGACGTCATTTTCGGTACGTTCCATCTGTCTGAATTATCTTTTTCTTCGACTTCCTTCAATGTCGGATTTTTCTAAACTTGTTTTGTATATAGGTCCTCTGAACTTGACAGACTCTTACTCCACCGAGCCCCGCACCCACCGGCTTACCCAAGTCGGTGACCTGCTTCATGACTTCTGCCAATCCCTTGAGGACATCGGTGAAGCCCTCAAGATTCCAGACATGCACAACATGTCGGATTTTTAGGTGTGGAACAAGGCAAAGGAGAAGCCGCAACTTGTTCAGGATTGGAACATGTCCTACGCGCGGACTGCGGCGCAGAATGCTCTCACCATGGTCATGAGCCAACATGGAAACATGGAAATATGGCAAGTGACCAGAGGGTACTGCAAAGTAGATGAAGACGGCCAGGAGCAGGACCTTCAAGCCATCATGTGTTGGAGATATGCCCAAGAGGAAATAATAAAAGTGGTTATTATTATATCTTTGTGTTTATGATAAATGTTTACATCCCATGCTATAATTGTATTATTAGGAAACACTAATACTTGTGTGTTTTGTAAACATAAAAGAGTCCCTAGTAAGCCTCTTGTTGAACTAGCTTGTTGATTAATAGATGATCATGGTTTCCTGATCATGGACATTGGATGTCATTAATAACAAGGTCATATCATTAGGAGAATGATGTGATGGACACACACCCATAGTAAGTGTAGCATAAGATAAAGTCATTTAGTTCGTATTGCTACAAGCTTTCAAATGCATAGTAACCTAATCCTTCGACCATGAGGTTATGTTAATCACCATCACCGGATGGGTGCTTTGATGACATCAAACACCGCTTTGTAACTGGGTGGTTATAAAGGTGTCATTGGGTATTCTGAAAGTATGTGTTGAAGCGCATGGACCAAGATTGGGATTTGTCCATCCATATGACGGATAGATATGCTCTGGGCCCTCTCGGTGGAATGTCATCTAGTTAGCTTGCAAGCATGTGACTAGGTCACAAGGGATGACATAACATCGAACGAGTAAAGAGTACTTATCAGTAACGAGGTAGAACTAGGTATGGAGATACCAACGATCAAACCTCGGATAAGTAGAGTATCGCGTGACAAAGGGAATTGGTTTCGTATGTTAATGGTTCTATCGATCATGAAGTCATCGTTGAGTATGTGGGAGCCGTTATGGATCTCCGGATCCTGCTAAGGGTTATTGATCAGAGAGGTGTCTCCATCATGTCTACATATTCACGAACCGTAGGGTGACACACTTAAGGTTCAATGCTGTTTAGGTAGATATGGAATATGTGTTCGAGACCGAATGTAGTTCGGAGTCTCGTATTGGATCTAAGACATCACGAGGAGATCCGGAATTATCCAGAGAATAAGATTCATGTAATGGAGATCATTTTCTAGGTTCGGAAATGTCCCGGAGTGTTTATATGGGGGTTCTAGAAGGTTTCGGAATGTTCCGAAAGGTTCTAGAAATTTCTATGGAGTTTACTTGAAAACCAAGAAAGAAAAAGGGGAAACTTGGGGGGGAAGGAAACTCCCCCCAAGCCCCCCTTGTGCGCCGGCCCTAGGAGGTGGGCCTAGGGGTGGGAACCCTAGGCCGCACCCCTCCCTCTATATATAGAGGGGTGGAGGCGCCACCCCCTAGGCCCTCCACTCTTGCCCTAGCCGCCTCTCTCCTCCTCCTTCGCTCTGCTCAGGCTTAGGTGAAGCCCTGCAGAATTCTCTACTCCACCACCACCACCACGCCGTTGTGCTGCTGGGATTCCGTGGAGAGATCTACTACCTCTGCTGCTCGCTGGAACAGGGAGAGGAAGGTCTGCATCGACTCCGCACGTGTGACCGACTGCGAAAGCGCTGCCGGAACGCGGCGCCGGAAGGATCGTCTACTCGATCTTGAGATCGGCATGTGATCGTCTACATCAACCACGAGATCCGATCTCGCACAAGGCTTTCGGATCTACAAGGGTTAGTAGAGATCTATCTCGTTGCACATGTCTAATAGATTAGATCTTGGCTTTTATCTAGATTAGATCTGGGTTTTGTTCGTTCTTGTGGTAGAAATTTTTTGTTTTCCATGCTACGAACCGATCAATGGTATCAGAGTCGTGTCTATGCGTAGATCTGTTGCACGAGTAGAACACAATGGTTTTGTGGGCATTGGTTCTTGTGTCGTCTTTTGCTTTGTGTACTTTGCATCTTGCGGTATGGTGGGATGAAGCGGCTCGGGCTAACCTTACATGCCATCGCACATGAGACTTGCTCCACGCTTGACGTGTAACTTGCTTTGCATAAGTGGCTTTGCGGGTGTCTGTCTCTCCCACCATAGTATAGATCCAATTTACACTTTGTACTTGATAGCACTTGTATCAACGTTGTGGTTCAGTTTCGTAGGTAAGATCCGTTCTTATTCGAAAGCCCCAAACCATGTAAAACATGCAAAGAAAATTAGAGGCGTCTAACTTGTTTTTGCAGGGGTTTTGTGATGTGATATGGCCATCATGTGATTGTGATTATATTTGATGTATGCAATGATCCTTGTTGTAATATGGCAACTGGCAGGAGCCTAATGATTGTCTTTAATTCTGTTAAGACCTGCATGTCTATTCATCTTGTAATAGCTTTATTCCAAGTAGTTGTAATAGTTGCTAGTGATGATGGACAACCATGAAGCGGCGCCACTGACCTTGACGCAATGCTGGTGATGATGGAGATCATGTCCGTGCTTTGGAGATGGAGATCAAAGGCATAAGAAGAAAGGGCCATATCATATCACACTAATTATGAATTGCCTGTGATGTTAATCCTTTATGCATCTTGTATTGCTTAGATCGCGGCGGTAGCATTATAAGATGATCCCTCTCACTAAATATCAAGTAATAAAGTGTTCGTCCTTAGTTGGCACCGTTGCTAAGACTCGTCGTTTCGAAGCATCTCGTGATGATCGGATGTGATAGATTCTACGTGTGCATACAACGGGTGCAAGCCAGATTTGCACATGCGGAAACTAAGGTTAATCTTGACGAGCCTAGCATGTACAGACATGGTCTCGGAACACGGAATACCGAAAGGTAGAGCATGAGTCATATAAATGATATGATGAACATGAAGATTGTTCGCCGATGAAACTACATCTTCTCTCGTGAAGATCAGACTTGGTGTAGTGGATTTGGTTCGTGTAATCACTAAGACACCATGAGGGATGTTGTTTTGAGTGGGAGTTCACCTAGTTAATTTAAGAATTAAAATTGAACTCAATTTATCATGAACTTAGTCTAAACTACTTGCAAATTTGTTGTAGATTATGGCGAACCTCTCCATCAATTTCAATGCGTTCCTAGAGAAAGAAAAGCTTAAGAACAATGGAAGCAACTTCACGGACTGGCTCCGTGGACTAAAGATTGTCCTCAGGGCTGGTCAGATGACCTATGTGCTCGAAGCACCTCTAGGTGACCCACCTGCAGAAGATGCCACCGATGACGTAAAGAATGTTTACGCTACTCAGAAAAATCACTACTCCACAGTTCAGTGTGCCATCCTATACGGTTTAGAAACAGATCTTCAGAAGCGCTTTGAGCACCACGACCCGTTCGAGATCATTAAGGAGCTCAGGCTGATTTTTGAGACTCACGCGGCCATGGAGAGCTATGAGGCCTCCGAAAAGTTCTTTAACTGTAAGATGGAAGAGGGAAGCTCCGTTAGCGAGCACGTGCTCACCATGTCTGGGCACGCAAACAAGCTCCAAGAGTTGGGGATAACGATTCCTAATGAGTTAGGGATTCACCGTGTCCTCCAATCACTGCCACTGAGTTATAAGAACTTTGTGATGAACTACAATATGCACTGCATGAACAAGACGTTGCCTGAACTATCGTCCATTCTGAAAACTGCTGAAGTGGATATCAAGAAGGAGCACCAAGTGTTGATGGTCAATAAGACCACCAATTTCAAGAAACAGGGCAAGCCTAAGAACAAGGGAAACTTCAAGAAGGACGGCAAGAAAGCTACCACACCTGCTAAGAAGCCCAAGGCTGGTCCTAAGCCTGAAACTGAATGCTTCTACTGCAAGGGTGCTGGTCACTAGAAGCGTAACTGCCCCAAGTACCTGGCAGATCTGAAGAACGGCAACATCGAGAAGAAAGGTATATTCGATATACATGTTATTGATGTGTATCTTACTAGTAATCGTAGTAGTGCCTGGGTATTTGATACTGGTTCGGTTGCTCATATTTGTAACTCGAAACAGGAGCTGCGGAATAAGCGAAGACTGGCGAGAGACGAGGTGACGATGCGCGTTGGAAATGGCTCCAAGGTTGATGTGATCGCTGTCGGCACGCTCCCTCTACATCTACCTTCGGGATTAGTTTTAAATTTGAATAATTGTTATTTGGTGCCTGCGTTAAGCATGAACATTATATCTGGATCTTGTTTATTGCGAGACGGTTACTCTTTTAAGTCCGAGAATAAAGGTTCTTCGATTTATATGAGTAATATCTTTTATGGTAATGCACCTGAGATGAATGGTTTATTCTTACTAAATCTCGATAGTAGTGATACACATGTTCACAACATAGATGCTAAACGAACAAAATTGAATGATAATTCTACATACATGTGGCACTGTCGTCTTGGTCACATTGGAGTGAAGCGTATGAAGAAACTCCATTCTGATGGACTTCTTGAATCACTTAATTTTGAATCACTTGAAAGATGCGAAGCATGTCTAATGGGAAAAATGACTAAGACTCCATTCTCTGGAATAATGGAGCGAGCTATAGACTTATTGGAAATAATACATACCGATGTGTGCGGTCCAATGAGTGTAGCATCGCGTGGTGGATATCGTTATGTTCTCACTTTCACGGATGACTTAAGTAGATATGGGTATGTCTACTTTATGAAACATAAGTCTGAAACTTTCGAGAAGTTTAAGGAATTTCAAAGTGAAGTGGAAAATCATCGTAACAAGAAGATTAAGTTTCTGCGTTCTGACCGCGGAGGTGAATATCTAAGTTATGAGTTTGGCATGCATTTAAAGAAATGTGGAATACTTTCACAATTGACATCGTCGGGAACACCACAGCGTAATGGTGTGTACGAACATCGTAATTGAACTCTCTTAGATATGGTTCGGTCTATGATGTCTCTTACAGATTTACCGCTATCGTTTTGGGGCTATGCATTAGAGACAACCGCATTCACTTTAAATAGGGCACCATCTAAATCCGTTGAAACGACACCGTATGAATTGGGGTTTGGTAAGAAACCTAAGTTGTCGTTCCTTAAAGTTTGGGGTTGCGAAGCATATGTAAAGAAGTCACAACCTGATAAGCTTGAACCCAAAGCGGAGAAATGCGTCTTCATAGGATACCCTAAAGAAACAATTGGGTATACCTTCTATCATAGATCCGAAGGCAAAGTTTTCGTTGCCAAGAATGGATCCTTTCTTGAGAAGGAGTTTCTCTCGAAGGAAGTGACTGGAAGGAAAGTAGAACTCGACGAGGTTATTGAACCTTCTCTCGGAGTTGAGAGTAGCGCAGCACCGGAAGATGTTTTTGTGCCGCCTGCACCAATTGGAGAGGAAGCTAATGATGGTGATCATGAAACTTCAAACGAAGTTGCTGTTGAACCTCGTAGGTCAACGAGGGTTCGTACCACTCCTGATTGGTATGACCCTGCCTTGAATGTCATGTTGGTGGACAACACTGATGACCCTGCGACATATGAAGAAGCTATGGTGAGCCCAGATTCCAACAAATGGCTAGAAGCCATGAAATCCGAAATGGGATCCATGTACGAAAACCAAGTGTGGACTTTGGTGGACTTACCGGATAGCCGTAAGGCTGTCGAGAACAAATGGATTTTCAAGATAAAAACAGATTCTTATGGCAATGTTACCGTCTATAAAGCTCGACTTGTCGCGAAAGGGTTCCGACAAATTCAAGGAGTTGACTACGATGAGACATTCTCCCCAGTAGCGAAGCTAAAGTCTGTGAGGATTTTGTTAGCAATTGCTGCATATTTTGATTATGAGATTTGGAAGATGGATGTCAAAACGGCGTTCCTTAATGGAGACATTGAGGAAGAGTTGTATATGGTACAACCCAAGGGTTTTGTCGATCCTAAAGATGCTGAAAAGGTATGCAAACTTCAGCGCTCCATTTATGGACTGAAGCAAGCATCCCGGAGTTGGAATCAATGTTTTGATAAAGTAATCAAAAACTTTGGATTTATACAAACTTATGGAGAAGCTTGTATTTACAAGAAAGTGAGTGGGAGCTCTATAGCATTCCTAGTACTATATGTAGATGACATATTGTTGATTGGGAATGATATAGAACTTCTTAATAGTGTCAAAGCCTATTTGAATAATAGTTTTTCAATGAAGGATCTTGGCGAAGCGGCATATATTCTAGGCATCAAGATTTATAGAGATAGATCAAGACGCCTAATAGCGCTTTCACAAAGTACATACTTGGACAAAGTTCTAAAGAAGTTTAGAATGGAAGAGAGCAAGAAAGGGTTCGTGCCCATGTTGTCAGGTAAGACCTTGAGTAAGACTCAAAGTCCAGCTACAGCAGAAGATAGAGAGAAAATGAATAATATTCCCTATGCCTCGGCCATAGGTTCTATCATGTATGCCATGCTGTGTACAAGACCGGATATAGAACATGCTGTTAGTTTGACTAGCAGATATCAAAGTGATTCTAGAATGGAGCACTGGACAGCGGTAAAGAATATCCTAAAGTACCTAAATAGGACTAAGGATATGGTTCTTTCTTATGGAGGTGATGAACAACTTGTTGTAAACAGTTACACTGATGCTAGTTGGAACACCGATCCAGATGACTCGAAGTCACAGTCTGGATACGTATTTATTTTGAATGGTGCTGCAGTGAGCTAGAGAAGTGCCAAGCAAAGCGTTGTGGTGAAATCTTCAACTGAATCGGAATACATAGCTGCTTCGGAGGCTGCACAAGAAGCCATATGGATGAAGGAGTTCATTACTGAACTTGGCGTGGTTCCTAGTGCGTTGGACCCGATGGCCATCTACTGTTACAACACAGGTGCCATAGCTAATGCACAGGAGCCAAGGTCACATAGCAAGCTGAAGCACATCAAGCTACGTTTCCATGTTATTCGCGAGTATGTCCAAGATGGTGACATAAAGATTTGCAAAGTACACACTAATCTAAATGTGGCAGATCCGTTGACTAAACCTCTCCCTAGAGCAAAGCATGACCAACACCAGAACGCCATGGGTGTTAGGTATATTACCTTGTAATCTAGATTATTGACTCTAGTGCAAGTAGGAGACTGTTGGAGATATGCCCAAGAGGCAATAATAAAAGTGGTTATTATTATATCTTTGTGTTTATGATGAATGTTTACATCCCATGCTATAATTGTATTATTAGGAAACACTAATACTTGTGTGTTTTGTAAACATAAAAGAGTCCCTAGTAAGCCTCTTGTTGAACTAGCTTGTTGATCAATAGATGATCATGGTTTCCTGATCATGGACATTGGATGTCATTAATAACAAGTTCATATCAGTAGGAGAATGATGTGATGGACACACACCCATAGTAAATGTAGCATAAGATCAAGTCATTTAGTTTGTATTGCTACAAGCTTTCAAATGCATAGTAACCTAATCCTTCGACCATGAGGTTATGTTAATCACCATCACCGGATGGGTGCTTTGATGACATCAAACACCGCTTTGTAACTGGGTGGTTATAAAGGTGTCATTGGGTATTCTGAAAGTATGTGTTGAAGCGCATGGACCAAGATTGGGATTTGTCCATCCATATGACGGATAGATATGCTGTGGGCCCTCTCGGTGGAATGTCATCTAGTTAGCTTGCAAGCATGTGATTAGGTCACAAGGGATGACATAACATGGAACGAGTAAAGAGTACTTATCAGTAACGAGGTAGAACTAGGTATGGAGATACCAACGATCAAACCTCGGATAAGTAGAGTATCGCGTGACAAAGGGAATTGGTTTCGTATGTTAATGGTTCTATCGATCACGAAGTCATCGTTGAGTATGTGGGAGCCGCTATGGATCTCCAGATCCCGCTGATGGTTATTGATCAGAGAGGTGTCTCCATCATGTCTGCATATTCACGAACTGTAGGGTGACACACTTAAGGTTCGATGCTGTTTAGGTAGATATGGCATATGCGTTGGAGACCGGATGTAGTTCGGAGTCTCGGATTGGATCTGAGACATCACGAGGAGATCCGAAATTGTCTGGAGAATAAGATTCATATAATGGAGATCATTTTCTAGGTTCGGAAATGTCCCGGAGTGTTTATATGGGGGTTCTAGAAGGTTTCAGAATGTTCCAGAAGGTTCTAGAAATTTCTATGGAGTTAATTGAAAACCAAGAAAGAAAAAGGGGAAACTTGGGGGGGAAGGAAACTCCCCCCAAGCCCCTCTTGTGCGCCGTCCCTAGGAGGTGGGCCTAGGGGTGGGAACCCTAGGCCGCACCCCTCCCTCTATATATAGAGGGGTGGAGGCGCCACCCCCCTGGCCCCTCCACTCTTGCCCTAGCCGCCTCTCTCCTCCTGCTTCGCTCTGCTCAGGCTTAGGCGAAGCCCTGCAGAATTCTCTACTCCACCACCACCACCACCACCACGCCGTCATGCTGCTGGGATTCCGTGGAGAGATCTACTACCTCCGCTGCTCGCTGGAACGGGGAGAGGAAGGTCTGCATCAACTCCGCACGTGTGAACGATTGCGGAAGCACTGCCAGAACGCGGCGCCGGAAGGATCGTCTACTCGATCTTGAGATCGGCAAGTGATCGTCTACATCAACCACGAGATCCGATCTCGCACAAGGCTTTCGGATCTACAAGGGTTAGTAGAGATCTATCTCGTTGTACATGTCTAATAGATTAGATCTTGGCTTTTATCTAGATTAGATCTGGGTTTTGTTCGTTCTTGCGGTAGAAATTTTTTGTTTTCCATGCTACGAACCCATCATCATGCACTCCTGCGCCAGATATGGGTGTCACGTGGCTGATCTGACCAGCTACGAGACCCCTTTCTTCACCCGCGTGGATACTCCGCCTCCTCCAGAAGAATCCGCAGAAGTTTCCGACGATGAACGCACCACCTCGGATGCGGACATCTCGGAAAGATACCAAGGCGGTGTAACCAGCGAGCCGGCAGCTCCTTCATCTCCTCCTGCATCATAGATCAGAATTTTTTGTATTATTCCGGAAAAACATGATGCATCTGTAAATATGCACTACTTTAATTTTGCTAGTGCTAAGCTTTTGATCTATTCAGCACTTTTGGCTTTAAACTTTTTGCGTGCCTGAAATGTTTACATAAGCACTTGTATTTTTTCTTCTCTACTTATCGTTTATCTGGCTTTCCGCCTCGTCCCTTTCGTGAGCCGGCTAAACCTTCTACCGGAAACTTTGCCGAGCAACGGAGCTCAATTGCTAAACCAGTTTAAACTCGGAAACAAAGCCGGCTTCCAGTACCAACAATTCACTACTCAGAAAATGCCTGCATCCAGCAATCAGACAAATAACCAAAGTAAAGACTAGAAATTTTAAAGTTATACCCGAAGGTAGCAATTTTAGAATCGGAAATCTAAACCAGAACGAACATGAGCATAAAATACTTTCAAGCATTCTGGGATTTTCGATTATGACATGATCATTCGGAAATAAGATGGTAAAAACTTCTCAGAAAAACTTGAGGCAACCAAAACTTTTATTTCTCACAGAGTCATGTACATATATATGTTTACAAAGAAGGATAAACTAAGAATAAAAGGGAGGTAGCTGAGAAATATTCCACGGTCTGTCTAACTCATCCGGATTTGTACTGTCTCCAGCTCTCTTTCTCTTCTTAGTAGAAGGTCTTTCTTTGACTGGCCTCATGTCAGTTAAGTAGTACGATCCATTGTGCAATACTCGACTAACTAAAAAAGGCCCTTCCCATAATGGGGAAAGTTTGTGCTTTCTTTGTTGCAGAAGCCGGAGAACCAAGTCACCTTTATTGAAAGACCTATTTCGGACTCTCTGGCTATGATACTTGCGTAACTTCTGCTGATAGGCTGTAGATCTCATTTCAGCAACGACGCGAACTTCTTCGACTAAGTCGAGATCATTTTATCGAGAAATCTCGGCATCCTCTTCGATATACGTGGCTACTCTAGGAGAAGTATGAATCAAATCACTAGGAAGAACTGCTTCTGCGCCATAGACCAAGAAGAAAGGTGTGTATCCTGTCGACCTGTTTGGAGTTGTTCGTAAACTCCAAATTACAGAGGGTAATTCCTCTGCCCAAGCCCCCGCAGCACGTCGTAGTGGTGCTTCGAGTCTCGGTTTTAGGCCTTGTAGAATTAAACCATTTGCTCTTTCGACTTGTCCGTTAGCCTGTGGATGTGCGACTGACGCAATGTCAAGCCGGATATTTTGCTCATTGCAGAATTCAGCCAATTCTCCCATAGAAAAGTTACTCCCGTTGTTCGTGATAATGCTATGTGGATAACCATACCAGATTATAACATCCTCGAAAAATCTTTTGGCTGTTGCTCCATCACAACAAGTGACAGGTTTAGCCTCAATCCATTTGGTGAATTTATCCACCATCACTAAGAGGTGAGTAAATCCACTTGGAGCTCGTTTAAATGGTCCTACCATATCAAGCCCCTAGACCGCAAAGGGCCATGTTATAGGTATTGTTCGCAGCTGATCAGCCGGAACATGAGCTTGCTTGGCGTACTTTTGGCAGCTTTTGCACGTCTTGACTAATCGTTCAGCATCTTCCTGAGCTATAAGCCAGAAAAATCCGTGCCTAAAAGCTTTTGCCACTAAAGGTTTGGCTGCAGCATGGTGACCACACTCGCCTTCCTGGGTTTTTCTTAAGATTTCCACTCCTTCCGGAGATACACAGCGCTGAAAAACCATAGAAACACTCCTCGCACTCTCGCGCTTTCTTCGAGTCTCCCCTGATGGTGATCACGCCGTTGGGACCTGGAATTTTCATCATATTGTAAATATAACACGGACGAGCCATAAAAGCCCAGTAAGCCGGACGTCCGAATATAGCGTGGTATGCGCTCTTGAACGGGACCACTTCGAAGGAAAGTGCTTCCCTCCGATAGTTCTTTGGAGTTCCAAAGGTAACATCCAAAGTAATCTCTCCCAGGGAATTAGCTTGTCTTCCTGGGACAACTCCGTGAAATATCACAGAGCTATGGTTCAGCTGGGTTTCCAAGATCTTCATCTGGCGTAGCGTTTCGACATAGAGAATATTGATGCTGCTACCACCGTCCATGAGAGTTTTGGAGAAACCATAACCGTCAATAAGTGGGTTGACGATTAAGGCGTATTTTCCTCGTCTGTGTACCTTAGGCAGATGATCAGCACGGTCAAATGTGATTGCCACTTCCGACCAGTCCAGATATTGGGGGACAACCGGAATTGTTGCATTGAGCTCGTGGAGAACTGCTTTCTTGACCTTCACTGGTTGAGATCCGAGGAAAGTGACGTAAGTGTCCTTTTTGGTGGGAAAAGTCTTCTTCCCTTCCGGCTTGGGATTTGAAGCATCAGCTTCCTCCATGTCGGAATCTTCCTTGGTCTCCTTGTCCTTTTCGGGATTTTTCTTTCCCTTCTTCTGCTTAGCTTTGTAGCCCGCGGTGTCATCTCTTTTGATGTCGTCATTGAAACGACATTCAGCGTTGGTGTGGGACGAGCCCCCATTGGCGTCTAGGTGATGCACACATGGGTTATTGGCAATGTCGGCCCAAGAGTAGGTTTTGCCTGGTTGCTGTTCTCCTCTACCTTGGACCCTTGAAGTCCCACGGCCATGCCCGCGGCCTCTGCCACGTCCTCCTCGTCCTCTAGACCCGGAAACAGTAGTAACCACCGCTGTTTCCGTGTTGGGTTTTTCTTCCGAGGTATTTTTGCGCTTCTGAGCTTGTTGCTTTGGTTGTATTGCCGACTGAGGCACAGCTAGGACGTTGAGAAATCCCTCTGCATCGTCGTCAACATCTGCATACTTGCTCGCTGTTTCTATCATCTCTCCCAAATCAGTGACCTTGTCACACTTCAAGCGGTGACGTAGTAGACCAATTGGGAGCCCTGCGATGAAAGCTTCAATCGCGGTTTGATCGTTTACTCCTTCACAGGAGTTCTTTGTGTCGATCCATCGTCCGAGGTAATCCCGGCAAGTTTCTCTGGCTTTCTGGGTGCAACGTTATAGGTCTCCGACCGAACAGGGCCTCCGATATGTGCCTTCGAAATTCTGAAAGAACGCACTTTGCATGTCATACCAGTTATGGATGGTGTTCTCCGGAAGTTCATTGAGCCATGATCGCACCGTCTTCCGCAACATAAGTGGGAGATATCGGGTTGTGACCAGGCTGTTTCCGCCTTTGGCGATGCAGCAAGCTTGGAAAAAATCCTGTAGCCAAGTATCTGGCCGAGCAATGCCGTCGTAGGCTTGGATGTGCCTTGAGATAGCAAATCCTTCCGGGAATCTTGTAGCTCTAATGCGTGGTCCGAAGCACTTCGGGACCACGTAGATATCATTGTTTTCATAGCGCCGCGCCTCTATGTTGGAATTGATCATGTGCCTTGCGTCGTTCGGGGATAGAGATCGTCTCGAATGCCGACTGTGGCTGCGGTGCCTTGGAGCCGAACTTCGGCTTCTACCGCCACCTCCTCCGCCTCGTCGTCCTCCTTGCCCTCCTTGGGAGCCGTTGTGATGACTGCTTGGTGGAGAGGGTGGGGCAGCTGAATTGTTTTCGGCTGATCGTTGGCCTCCGTCCGGAGCGTCATTATTCCGGTTCCGGGGAGGATCTTGACTATGACGAGCCTCCTGCCGGCTTGTCCCAACATGGTGTCCGTCGTTCCTTCGTCCGTCGTTCCCACCATGGTGAGGCTCAGTCGGACGCTTGCATGTCTAGGAGGAGGCATTCTTTGCCGATCCTCCTCCCGACGTTTCTCTTTATCTTCTCCCCTTTGATCATTAGACTCTCGTCGGGGAGGGTTCCTCGGATTCAGTGCAGCAATGGCATCTTTTTCGGCCGCTAGAGCGACGTTGCTCCAGTTACGCGTAGTTCTATAATGCTGTCCTGATGATCTGGTTCTTGAATAATTGTCTTCCCGGTGTTCAGGGCGATGATACTGCTCCTGGACGTGATGGGGTCTTACGTCAGCCCATGCTGGATCTGTGCGACATTGGTCGGAATTCAAAACCAGTTTTTGACTTCCGGACAGGGTGACCTTTTGCTGCTCTAGTCCCTTGTTGAGTAGTTTGATACCCAAACGGATCTCCTCCGGTCCTGGATTAGCCGATAGAATTTCTCCGGTCGCCACGGTATTCTGTACTGGGGTTGGGTATATCCAATCTCCTTTGCTATCTTTTCGTGGCTTCCCCATCTCATCTCCAAAAAGGATGGCACAGACATGTGGGAATTGGTCGTCATCGGTGTGACGCTTCCGTGTCTTCTGATGCAACCGAGACATGTAGTCCTTAGTTGCCATGCGTTTCTTCTCCACCTCGATGTTTTTGGCTTCATCGAGGAGTTGTTGACGACGCGCTTCTAGGGATTGGGCCCTTTCGTCGAGCTCTTCAGCAGTAAGTTCTGTAGCTGTAGGGATAGGTGTGGTTAATGCAGCATCGATGAGTTTACGTGCACCTTCGGTGATCACGTGTCCATCCACCGATTCTTCTTTTTTCGGCTCTTCTGGGATAAGTGCTCCATCTGAGTCTTCTTCGTATTCCTCGGCAATCATCTCCTCTGTCAGAGGGTCTTTTGCCAGGGTTTTGTTCTTCTTGTTCTTCTTCTTTGCCTTCTTGGCAGCGTCGGTAGCAAAGACGGCTTTGGGTCCATTTCCCGGAGTCGAGCTCTGATCGGTACTTTCAGACATCTAGACTTCGGGATTATTTCCGACGTCCATGTCATCTTGCGCTTTGGGAGAGTGTTCCCCGGATCCTTCATCCATGGCTTCTCCTTCTTCTGCAGCTTTGGAGGTATACTCCTCTTCATATTCCGTGGAGAACTTTCGGAAATCCGCTGACGTCATCGATTCATCCGAGGATGCAGGGACATCGGCATTTGTTCCAATTGCCTCCAGCACAGAGTCGGTGTTTTCTCCAGCATCGGCAGAGCCGGATCCGGATCCCACGTATCCGACTAAGTGCGACGCGTGCTTCCTGAGGTTCCTACGGCCTTCGCGATTAGCCATGTCGAAACTCTTAATGGTCTCGAGGATTGCATCCGCGCTTTCGCCTTGCAGTATCATGCGTCTGAGTGTATACCTCAGGAAAGGCATGTCTGTCCCGGCGTCATCGGAGCCGGAATCAGTGTCGTTGTTATGCTCCTCCTAGATTTAGACTTCCACGGGTGGGTCGATCTGGGATCCGGCTTCTCCAGGGAGATCCACTCCAGATTCGACTTAGACTGCTAGGTCTTCTTCAGGCTCGGATTTCTCCACTATCTCCGCAAATGGTGCGGGCTGGGTGGGTTTAGGGTTTACTGAGATCTGGAACTCTGCCGCCTCCGCGGACAAAGGGGACCCAGAAGATTCTTCTGCCTCTATCATCACCGCTAGGGTGGGTTGCGCAGGTTCAGTGAAACCGATGTAAACATCGATCTCGCCAAAAGACATGATTGTGTAGGCAGTCACAGCCTCCTTAGCCGGAATCCAGGTCTCGTCGAGAACAATGAGAGGGACGTCGCTGGCATAGAGGATGTGACCGACGGTGATAGTCTCGCCGATTCCGATTCTTGCAGATTCCACTCGGAACGCAGATCCGAAGCTCACTTGCCCCACTGTGGGCGCCAACTGTTGTCGGATTGAGGAAAAGTACGCCATGAGGAGGTCCTCGAGGCGTGCGAAAGAGAGGAGTCTGAGACGTACGGTGTTCCGGGACGGTGAGCACACAAGTTTACCCAGGTTCGAATCCACCGGCTTTGGACGGATCCTACTCCTGCTAGCAATCCAGTAATACGGCAGAGCCGGAATATGGGTTACAAGGGTTTCGCCTATGCGAGTTGAGATTGTAGACTATTGAGGTGTGCCCTAAAGGCTCTCCCTAGGACGGCTTATATAGATATCCGGCCTAGGATTTACAGGAGAGATCTATCCGGCTACGACTAACAGTCGGTTACAAAGTACATCTTGAACTACAAGTAACATTATGGGCCTAAGTTGGTACCTCGACAACCTCCGTCCCTCGCTCCAGCAAAGCAGCGGAAGCAGCAACTCCTTTCCAGACAAAGCCACCGAGAACATGTATCTCGCTAATCCGAGACCATGGGAATAATACTAGAGGGGGACAGAGATCCTTCACGAGGAGGTGTCAGGAAGAAGGAGTGAGAGGGGGGCCTTTTATAGGAGGAGGGGAGGGTGTCCCTTCACCTCCCCCATTCATGTGGTGGTAACCCCCTCCACATTAAAAATGCCCCTTCACATTCTCTTTTAAAGTCTCCACTTTAAATGCATTAAATTTCTCCAAATTTAATGCTCTCTCATTTAATAAAACACTTTTATTAATTTTATTCAGAATTTTGTTAATTACTTTAATTAACAAACATTCACATAAAACCCCCTACAACATTTCAATATTACATGCAGAACCAATTTCAGCAATTTCATCCGAAATAGTTTCGGTGTCTATTGAAATAATTCCAGCGCTTTCTTAAATCTTTATCTGAAACATATTTGCTCCAAATGGTGTCGGTATCCCTTAAGTGTGTCACCCTACGGTTCGTGAATAATGCAGACCTGATCGAGACCCCTCTCCAATCAATAATCAGCAGCGGGACCTGGAGATCCGTACTGACTCCCACATATTCAACGATGACTCTTGTGATCATGTGAACCTTTAACGTCGTAACTAAATCCCTTTGTCTCGCGATATATTACATGTCCGAGATTCGATCATTGCCATCCAAATACCTAGTTTGATCTTGTTACCAACATGCACTCTTTTCTCGTTCCCGTGATATAACATTCTAGTGATCACATCACTTGCTTGCAAGCTATTTCAATGTGATATCACAGAGAGGGCCCAGAGTATATCTATCTGTCATCGAGATGGACAAATCCCACCCTTGATCCATGAGCCTCAACATAACACCTTTGTAGCACTGAACCCACCTTTATAGTCACCTTGTTACGGTGTGATGTTTGATGTTATCAAGATACTCTTCCGGTGTTAGCAATTAACATGATCTCATGGTCTAAGGACTAAGATTACTTCGTATGATGTTATAGCAATATAAACATAATGACTCTGATCGTAATGCTATACTTCGGATGAATGTTCATCACATCATTCCACTAATGTTGTGACCTCGTTATCAACAACATCCAATGTCCATGATCAGGAAACCTTGATCATCTTGTTAATCAACGAGCTAGTCTATAAGAGAGGCATAACTAGGAACCCTTTTTGTTTATTAAACACACATGTATTGATGTTTCCGATCAATAAAATTATAGCATGCAAAATAAACATTTATCATAAACATGGAATAAGATAATAACCCCTTTATTATTGCCTCTCGGGCATATTCCCTTCACATACCTAATGATACTTCTACGGAAGATGCTCAGTAGCCTGAAGTTGTGGTTGAGGTACCAAATAATGTATCGCTCAGAAGGTCTAAATGGGCTAGAAAGTCCACTATTTCTGGTGATTATGTCACTTATATGAGTGAGGATATGAATGAGTCGATGTTGGATGATGATCCTGCATCATTTAAGGAAGCTATACAAAGTGATCATTCATCAGAATGGCTTGATGCTATAAAATATGAAATGAAGTCCATGAGCATTAATGATGTATGGGACTTAGTAGAAATCCCTAAAGGAGCCAAAAATGTGGGCAGTAGATGGATCTATAAGACCAAACGTGATTCCAAAGGTGATATTGAAAGGTCCAAAGCAAGGCTTGTGGCTAAGGGCTTCACTCAAAGAGAAGGTATTGATTATAATGAGACTTCTTCACCTGTCTCTTCTAAGGACTTTCTCAGAATTATTATGGCACTTGTGGCTCATTATGATCTGGAGTTGCATCAGATGGATGTCACAACGGCTTTTCTGAATGGTGACTTACATGAGGATATTTACATGGCTCAACCAGAAGGTTTTGTTATGGAAGGGAAGGAAGACTTATGATGTTGTCTTAATAAATCCATTTATGGATTAAAGCAAGCCTCAAGGCAATGGTACTTCAAGTTTGATCAAGTGATAAAGAATTTTGGTTTCAAAGAGAATGAAGTGGACAACTGCATTTATGTGAAGTTCAGGGGGAGCAATTTTGTCTTCTTGATACTGTATGTCGATGACATACTCTTAGCCAGTAACGATAAGAATATGATGCTGGAAACTAAAAGGTTTCTCTCTTCAAAGTTTGATATGAAAGATCTCGGTGAAGCCGCTTATGTCTTAGGCATTCAAATTCACCGAGATAGATCCAGAGGAATCTTAGGGCTATCACAAAGAGCGTATATTGAGAATGTACTAAAAAAGGTTTAATATGCATAAGTTCTCAGCCTCGCCTGCTCCTATAGTCGAGGGTGATAAATTTGGGACTTTCTAGTGCCCAAGTAATGATTATGAATCTACGCAGATGAAGTTGTTTCCTTGTGCTTCAATTATTGGAAGTATGATGTATGCACAAGTGTGCACTCGCCCTGACTTAGCTTTTATAACCGGGATGCTTGGCAGATATCAGTCTAATCCAGGGTTGGATCACTAGAAGGATGCTAAGAAAGCTTTGCGCTATTTGCAAGGCACTAAAGGCCTCATGATCACTTATAAGAGAACTGATAACCTCGAGATGGTGGGTTATTCAGATATTGATTTTGCGGGGTGTGTTGACACTAAGAAATCCACATCGGGTTATATTTGCACCCTAGCAGAAGGAGCTATTTCTTGGAAAAGCATCAAACAAAGTGTTACTGCATCGTCAACAATGCAGGTAGAGTTTGTGGCATGTTATGAGGCAACCGGGCAGGCAGTATGGCTGAAGAATTTCATTCCGGGTTTAAGGGTGATTGATAGTATATCTGAGCTACTCACTCTTTTCTACGATAATCAACCCGCAGTGATCTATTCGAGTAACAATAAGTCAAGTGGTGCTACCAAACACATTGACATCAAGTATCATGTTGTGAAAGATAGAATCCAGGATCAGACAATAAGTATTAAGCATACAAGGACTAACACAATGTTAGCGGATCCACTCACGAAAGGCCTGCCACCAAGTGTGTTCAAAGAACATGTTGTTATCATGGGATTGGCAGAAGTCTTTTGATCCTGGAATTGGGACCATTATGACACCATCTCCCTATAAGTCTAAGAAGGGTTCTTCTTTTCGATAGAACGGTGTACTGTAGTCAATTAGTTCAATCGTACTTAACTGACCATTGTAATTTATTGTCTCTGTATAAGTTTCAACAAAGAGTTGAGCTCATAAGTTTGTAATAAGTATAAGTTTATGGAGCTCTTAAGTTAAAGGAGTTCTGTTTTGAAATAAAGTGGTGTATTGTAGTAACTAGGTTCTGCGGCATTCTATGGCTATCATATTCTGTTATCTCGTATGTCGTTTTGTTGAGAAATGGGCTTATAAGTTTATCCTTACGATCAAGGGGGAGAATGTTGGATATATTAGTGATATACAGGTTTATGTGATCAAATAAGTGAACTAATGTTAATTAAGGGGTTGTTTAATTACAGCCACTGGATGCCCTGATCAGGGGCATCCTGACCATCCATTTAGAGATGTTGGTTCCCCTAGTGCAAGTGCTATAAATAGGGGTCCTAGGGTTTGAGCTGAGAGACACCCCACACATGGCTGTGCTCTCTCTCTCTCACTCTCCCCTGCTATCTGATCAAGCACAACACCTATAACACTAGGAAGAACCTCTCACCATCATCAACAAGATTCGGGTGGGGCAGATCAAGAGGAGGCCATGGCTGGACCTCTAGATCAAGGTACACATCTCTGATCTTATCTTGTGTGGCTTAATCTTGAGCTAGATGATCCTAAGGGATCCTAACAATACAGTGTCAAATGCCTTTTGAATATCTAACTTCAGCATGAAGGCAGGGTCTTGGACTAACTGAAGGATTTTGCTTGATCCTGGAGATAGTTGAAGCTATCATGTATTGATCTCTGCTTGATAAAAGTGTTTTGACAGGGAATTACTAACACATTCATGTTTGGGCTCAAACGTCTTGTCATGTTCTTGGTTACCAATTTTGCAAAGAAACCCACAAGGCTAATTAGTTGGAAGTCTGACTGTCGAGTGGGCAGCCGCAGGTTGTTTAGGGAGCAATATCAAAGTTGCAGCGTTGAGCAGATGGAGTTGGACAGAGGAGCAGTTTTCAAAGGCTTGAATGTCTCGCTTAAAAAAGTGTAGCAAAGTCGTCCCACCCCGGTGCCCTGTCCGAGCTAATCTCAATCAGAGTGGCAGTCAGTCAGTCGATTCAGTGTAATCCATGAATTTCAACATTCTCATATGGAATGTGAGGGGCCTAAATAACCCCGCGGGTAGAAATTGTTGTTGCCAGTGTGATTGTAACATCCCAAAACTCTAATCCAAGTGATCAAGATCCAATCTACCCAATTTAGGGTTAACAAAACCTTTTTCTATTTAAAAATCTTTAAGCATTCATATGTGTGTGCATATAAAATAGGAGTTGTTTGAATTGCCATGTTTGAGTGATCCATTGATTGTAAAATCATTCTAAGGTGAATTAAACATCATCTAGATCATTCCCAAGCAAATCCCAAAGAAAAAGAAATCAAAAAGAATAAAATAAGGAAATGGTCATTTGTGCCATTTTAATCACTTAGCCTACTTTGGCTATTCCTAGAACTCAAATCTTAACAGAAACAATTATGGTTCTTTGCACCCCTTGCTAGTACAAGTAGTGATGTTCCAAGTCCCACTTTGTTTCATCCCAAAAACTTGCAAACACTAAATTTAAATGACATTTGAAAATTGAATGTAGTTCATATGTATAGATCACGCTTATTCAAAAACCACTCAAATGAACTCCATTTTCAAATCCCAAGCAAACCTAGAAGCTTAAGCATCAGATGAGTCACTCCACCAAAAATCTCCCAAAATTCAAAAAACTTACCTCATGCGGCCATTGTGTCGAACAGGTGGCAGACAGAGATCAAACTGCCTAACTATTACTGTTTCCAGTTAAGCCATTGTGCCCCATTGGACCCTCTCAACTCTCCTCTGTCCCCCCTGAGTCCAACCAAGTCCCCAACCAGCTTCCCCCTTAGCCATTGTAGCAGTGGCCCGGACTAGGGTGTGTAAAGGAAAGGTTATGTTTGATTATCTGCATACTAAGTATGATGATTCAGGGTTATCCCTGACAGATGTATCGAATCTTGTGGTGAAAGTGTACCACCTCTGTAGAGTGTCAAACTATTCAAATAGCCGCGTCCGCGGTTATGGACAGTTGTAGTGGCCATACTGTTCCGTTGTCAGATGTTTTCAAAACAACTTATGAAATGAATTGTGACTTAAATTGACCACAACAGAGTTGTGACTATGATGACTAAGTTTTCACTTAAGTGTTTTCAAACTTTATTTTATCTTTCTTTGTTTCTGAACTTAGTTTAGGTTTCAAACTTAACTTTATAAATAAACTTAGAGTTATCATTGACACTAGAACTATACTACTTGTTAGTGGTAGTTTGCGAGTACTTAAAGAGTACTCATGGCTTTTGTCCCTGGCTATTCCTATGGCCAGACTATGAAGGAGACTACCAAGATGAAGGACAACAGGATGGCTATGATAACTAGGATTATCTTCCATCGTCAGTATTGCCTGTGACTCTGAAGATGGACCCCACCGCTACGCTATTTATTTCACTACTTGATTGTACTAAGACTGGATCATGAGATCCTTATTTGTGTAAGACCTTATTATGGTTTGTAATGGATGATGTACTGTGATATCCAATCTGTTATGTCTCGCAAAAATGGTAATCCTGGGATTGTGATGTATGACATAACAGGCATCTGGGATTAAAAATCCGGGTGTTGACAATGATTCAGAGAACTAATGTCTGTGTTAGTTTGGATGCAAGAGACCAAATTGCAGTTTTGGTGGATTTTGGTATTGTTCGTGACTATTGCGGCTCCAAATTCTCTGAGTTTGTCTTTGGCTCTTTGCTCCTGCGGATGGTACAAGGGGTGGGATCCTGATTGCTTGGTAGGCATCTGAATTCCTTGTCTCCAATCACCATATATCCCCCTCTTTTTTTACTGTTCAAGGCTTAATGTTGCACCAAAAACCCCAGTGAGTTTGGTGACAGTGAAGGCTTTGCATTTAGTCAAAATTGAAAGCTTAATGTTGCGCAATCGACGGCAGACAAGCTGCTTTTTCTTAAGAACTTGAAGGCTTACATTCAGTCAAACTTGCAAGCAGTTGTGCTGTGCCTTACTTATTGGTCCTGAGAGGACTATGGATCGAGCGCAACGCTCGTGTCTTCGGAGGATCCAGCTATGACGCCTCGACCCTCGCTGAACGCCTCAAGGATGAGTGGAAGCTTTGGTTGTCTTGTAGACGTGGGTCCTTGAGAGATCTGGGGCGTTCCTAGGCCTAGGTTTAGTGGTTACCGGTCCTTCGTTTCGGTGTCGTTGTAACCCTGCACTCTGTTCCTTTTGATTGCTTAATGAAACGACACGCAGACCTCCTGTGGCGTTCTCGAAAAAAAAATCTCATTGCGGAGATCGCTGACAAAAAAAAAACTACTCGCTTCGACCCAAATTAATTGACTCAAATTTGTCAAGATACGGATGTACCTGATAGTAAATCATGTCTAAATACAATCGAATTTAGACAAATCTGAGTCAACTAATTTAGAATCGGAGGGGGTATAACAGATGCACAATGGCTGTTTTCCAAACATTTATCAATGATCTGCAGCTTAAGGACCTCTACCTTCACGGTAGACGTTATACGTGGAGCAACAAACAGGATGCAGCAACAATGGTAAAGCTTGATAGGGACCTCCCGAAAGATGGCTGGGATGCGGCCTTCGTGAACTGCATGCTTCAGGCCTTGTCCTCTAACCTGTTGGACCATTGAACTATGCTATCAATAGTTCAATACAAGCTTCCATTGCTTGCGATGCTTCAGGTTTGAGGAACCATTGCGTAGCGCGTGATGATTTCCTCGATGTTGTATCTGCTGCTTGGAATTCCTATTTTTCTCAGTGGAATGTTTATGTTTTTGCCAATCTTCATGGGAAACTCGCTGCAACGGCTAGAGCATTAAAATGGTGGGGTTCAAATTTCACAATAGACATGTCTCTTCGAGCTACAATCACAAGTGAGCTCATCATGATGCTTGATCAAGTAATGGACTGTTAGAATAGTTCTACAAACCAACTATTCCAAAAGACCCGTCGGCCGCCCCTACCCTGACGGCCGAGGTGGGCGCCTAGTTTGGCCCCTTCCACCGACAGTGCTCCGAGTCTAGCAAGTTTTCCCCAATGTTTAGATATAGTTTTCAGTTCAGCTGATGTGTTGTGTTTTATGCTTGGTATTGCTGTGGCCTATGGCCTCTCGATGTTGCTCCCCTCCCCTTTCACTATTGCTCTGCATGCCAGCGTTCTGATGCAGATGCCCTACTGGCTGCTGCTTTCTGTATGTTGTTTAAGATTCACTGCCTGTAATGGATATAAGCCTTCTTAACTGGAATCCTCGAGGCCTAAACAGCTCTGCCAGAAGATCAATCCAGATATTTGTTGGCAATCATAGCTGCAATTTTGTGGTGTTTCAAGAGACAAAATTAGCTGATGTCTCTGCTTCTATTGTCGCGGAGGCTGTTGATGCTCGTTTTGCTGGTAACCTCATATTCAAGGCCACCGATGGAACTCGTGGAGGCATTCTGATTGCTTGTTCTGATGATTTCTCTAGCTGGATCCTATGGCCTCTCTGACTTCATCACCATAACTGACACAGACAAGACAAAAAAAAGGCCACCTGGTCCCTGACTGCAGTTTATGGGTCTCAAGACGATCAAGACAAAATTTTGTTCCTGCAAGAGACTTTGCTGCTGGCAAATGGATCATTCTAGGAGAATTCAGTTTAATAACAAAGTGCTCATGAGAAAAGCAACTCTAATCTAAACCTTCAGATGATGGGGCGATTTCGAAGAGTTATTGAAGATTTGAACTCACCGAAATTCACATGGTGGATGAGAGGGAAAATACTGTTCACGCCAAGATTGATCGGGTGCTTGTCACCAAGGAATGGGAATTATCCACCGTGTAGCAGCTTCCACTTCCATCTCTGACCACTGCCCCATGATTCTGAAGAAAATGCAAATCCGACATTATCACGGTTTCAGATTTGAGGCTTGTTGGATCAACTGCAATGGGTTTTCAGAAATAGTGAAGGAGGCTTGGACAAAAGTTGTCCAATCCAATGATGCCATCCGAAGACTACACCAAGTAATCAAGAACTGCTGCTGCACTCAAAAGTTGGTACAAAATGTTGCAGAAGGAAGCCGGGCTACAGGAAGATTTCTCCAACGAAGTAATATCCTAGCTTGTTCTAGCATAAGAAAGGGTTTTATCACCGGATGAGAGGATTGCTCCGATAGTTTTAAAAGTCAGACTCGTGAGCATTGCAGCTATTGGGCGAATGAAATGGAAACAAAGAGCTAGAATCACATGGATCAAATCATGGGATGCCAATGCCCGTTTCTTTCATTTGAGGGCAAATGGCCGCCGCCGGAAAAACCATATCCCATCCCTCACTTCTGCTGAGGGTGAGGAAGCCACTGAGCATGCAACAAAGGCAAAAATTTCCGCATCAGCACACTTCGAAAATATCCTAGGAACAAACTTTCGGAGGCACGTGGACTTAAATTGGGAAGCCTTGCAAATTCAACCAACAAACTTGGAGCATCTTGTCACTCCCTTCTCCTTCCAAGAATTAAAAGTTGTTGTTTTTGAGTTGCACGCTGAGAAAGCACCCAGGCCCGATGGCTTTACTGAATTTTATTCAAAAGATGCTGGGATACCATTCATGTTGATCTGCTAGCTGTTGTTAAACAGGTCTTCACGATGCAAGGTAGGATCTGGAAGCTTCTAAATACTGCCAATATCACCATCATCCCAAAGAAGGAGAACGCCGGCTCTGCTCTTGACTATCGTCCTATTAATTTGACGCACAATTTTGCGAAGATTTTTGGGTAGCTAATGGTGTCAATACTTGCCCCTGAGCAACCTAATAAGCACAAGCCAGAGTGCTTTCATTAATAATAGGTCAATTCACGACAATTTCGTTTTTGTTAAAAGGGTAATCAAGGAAGCCCATATGAAGAAAATCCTTTGCTATTCCCCAAGCTCGACTTTGCTAAAGCATTTAACTGGGTGCACTCCGAATATTTGCTTGAGGCCCTTCGTGCTTTTGGTTTTGGGAAATATGGAGGAATATTATCTTCCTTATGCTGTCTTCTGCCTCCTCGCGCATCCTGCTGAATGGAGATCCAGGCCAGCCTTTTATCCATCGTGAAGGACTTCGACAAGGTGACCCCCTGGCACCAATGCTCTTCATCCTGGCCCTTGAGCCTCTGCTGCGCCTTTTTGCGAAGGCTACTGAAAATGGGCTTCTATCTGTGATTTCACAGCGTGCTAAAAGAATGAGAGCCAGCTTTTACGCTGATGATGCAACCTTGTTTCTGAATCCAATCAAAGAAGTTCTGAATGTGTTCCAACTGTTGGATTTTTTGGTAAAGTTTCTGGTCTTCGGATCAACCTCAACAAATGCACAGCATACCCAATACGCTGTGAAAATCTTGATCAGCAGGAGTTGCTTGGAGATTTTGGCTGCAGCAGTGGTTCCGTGCCTTGCACATATCTAGGCCTGCACCTCAGTTTCAGAAAGCTAAGAAGAGTCGACTGCCAGCTTCATTTTTGTGTTTTATTTGAGATCGCTGTAGCTTTGATTTCTCATAATGCATTTCAAATATAAAATGGACTGTTTCCGAAACAGTTTCTGCAAACGTTGAGTTTGACTGCTGAACCTGCACCCGAGAAGGTTTAAGAAGATGAGATGCCGCATCCGACTCTCTCCAGGTAACTTTTGTCTGTATATCACATTTTATTCCTTTAATATCCAACGATGCCAGCAAATTCATCCCATTTCCGTGGTTATACTTGTATACATACGCTGCGTGATTCTTCAATCAGCTAACTTCTGGCTCATACTGCAGTATTTTCTGAGTCCAGAGAGATATTAAGTTCACAGACATATGAAGTGACAATTTGAATATGATATGCATTTGTTGACATTTTAGTACAAAATCACACCTAGCTACAATTGGTCATGGAGACACTAATGGCACCAATATGTACAGTCACCATACAGTAACATAAGATCCACCATGGGAGTATGGGACCTTCCAAGAGACATGACTGACCTTTTGACCATCTTCCCCATACAGAGTGCTCAAAGCCTTTGACCTAATCAGAGCGACCATGTACTCTTGCTCCATGTCCCGACAGGGGAGAGGCACAACAAGAGTCCAAAACTTCCACACCTCCATCACATAGTTTGCCACACATGAATGAAGAACTACACACTTGCCCATAGATCCAAGCCACTATTCACATTGGAACGTGTTGTTTCCATCTATCGTTGTCGACCTCCACCAACCTATTAAGGTCGTTAGTGGGGAACCTTCACGCTTGACAATCTTTCAAATCAAGGGGGTAGAGAGTTGATTGTCCTTTGCCTTCAGGCTTCCATTCTTATATTATTCTAGTGGTTGACACATTTCACAGCGAGGTCAACCTGGAGTTAACTAGGAAACTCCTTTATTTACATGTCATTCGGTTCACACCGTATGCCGCTGCTGATCTGCTTTGCCTCTTCCACTAGAATATATGATGCGCGTGCTTTGTGCTGCCTATCCCTGTTTTGTCTCTCTCCCTTTCCTAAAGGTGGAGGGTCCTTGTGTAGTCATTCACATAGATATAATAGAACCACTTGAGGAGCTTTATTAGTTCGCCTTAAAAAGGAGCTTTATTAGTAGGCGTGATGGCCCTGAATTCCTTGATTATGGTCTTCTGCTCTTCTTAACCATGGTGTAAATGTGGATAGGATAGGGAGGGAAGGCGGTGGGGGTGGTGATTCTTCCTGTCTCTTGTCGAAGCTCAAGTTGAAAACTTTTGCCACCCCACTTAGGTTGACATCTCACCCCAATGACCACTTGACACTGAGTCTTGAGCCTACAAAGGAAAAATTCTCGTGTCCATGCTTTCTCAGTTAACTATCTGGAGTGCAGAATGGGTGTCCTGCACCAGGGATGGAGATAGGGTGGCGGCATTTTAAACAATTTTTTTTAACAATGCAGTCCAAAGTAGTATATCCGTCGCTAAACAAGACCCTAATGAAAAGTGCCTGCTGTCCCTCTCAGATCATTCCTTCCGGTTGATGAGACAGCCAGTTATAGGTAAGCTGACCCCTGAAGACCACCAGTTTACTGATAACTATCGGGGCGTGCATCCTCTTCCTCTGATTATATTATTCAGAATTCTAATGTTTATGGCCAGATCAGGGCGGTGATCAGTGAAGAATTTTGTAAGGATTATATACTTGGAGTGGATGTCATAGTAATTGCTTGTGAGCATCCACCACTCTTCCCTGTCTAGTGCTGAAGAAATCAAAGAGTTGTAACTCGTAAGTAATTTTTTTTTGATCTTTAGTTCTTTACAGATTAGAAGCCAGTCATTCTGCTGTTTTGATTGTGGACCAAATGTTCTTATGCTGACAAGTTTCTCATAGCAATTCTGGTTTTCCCACTGGGAGTTTTGTTATTAAATTCCTAACCTATCTTAATTTTTTAGAATATATGTGGGTCACAGTACATTATTGTTATGAAGAAAGGCTATTTGAGGCATGCCACCTGTGATTGGACATAATTTAAACGTATACTCCACTAAGTCCATTTACCTGGCCATGTGCCGGCAAAAAAAAAGGGTCTCATTTACCTGGCCACGTGCCGGCGCGTGACTCCACTATTCCTGGTGAATTGCACTAAGGAGTAATTGTTTTTTAGGATGCAATGGGGGGGGGGGGGGGGGGGGGGCGATAGTCCACTTGAACATGATCTCATTTTCTATTAAGAAAAAAAGGTACATGGTAGCAACGGATCACGATGTGCGGGTGGCATACCACCCCGAAAATTGACAGAAGAGTGAAAAATAAAAACTACACGCTATACACCACGCAACGGGTAATTGTAGTTTTAATATATCTATACAAGAACCTGAATTTCTTATACTACCTCCGTCTCGAATTAGATGTCAGAGAT
Organism: Avena sativa; assembly: GCA_916181665.1. Classification (NCBI taxonomy): domain Eukaryota; kingdom Viridiplantae; phylum Streptophyta; class Magnoliopsida; order Poales; family Poaceae; genus Avena; species Avena sativa. Next base: position 568,230,060 of record OV702291.1, read on the forward strand.
TTTTCTAGATTCGCATGTACCTGAATCTAGACCAATCTCCGACATTTAATTTGAGACGGAGGGAGTACTTTTATCTAATGAATGAACAAGTCAAATAGCTCTGCTATTTTGTGACAATTCTCAGTCTCAGATTACACATACCCACATATATGTTATGTTGCAATTGTGTACTCTTATATGTGTTAGCTAGTACTCCCTCCGTTCAGAAAGCTAAACGTCTTATATTTCTAAACGGAGGGAGTACCAAATATGCACAACCCATGAATAAGGTGTTCTTTTTTTTTTACTCTGGTGAGTGATGAGAATTATACCTACTTTTGTATCCTTAGTTTTCTGTTCAGATAATAAGAGGAAATGTATGATGTGCAGTGCTTGGAATCTGCAGCTCCATCTTAAGGAAGGTTCAACATGTTTTATAGTACTTTATTGCTACTAACCTTTGTATTATAAAATTACATGATATATGATCCTAAGCATTGCAAATGATGATAAAATATACTCCAAAACTAACTTATTCCAAACTAAACTTACCTCCCAGACCAGAGATGGGGCCTTTATCCCGATTTAGTGAAAGCAGACAGCATGCAATGCTGCTCGCCCGTTGCTCTCTTTTCAGCCGACCCGCTGTTGATTTTAATCTGTGTTCAGATTGCAGGCTCCAGCCTTTCCTCCCATTCATCACACACCCCATGTAGTAACTCAAAAGGGTCTGGAAGCAATGGATTGCAGCCCTGAAACCTCGCATCAGACCCACTACCGACGCCGCCACCGTCACCCACCAACCCTACGGCCGGCGGGCTCTTTCCAGTCCAAGAAGCACTGCACTCACTGCTCCAACGCTCACTGTCACTGAGAGAGAGAGAGAGAGAGGAGAGGAAACAAGGCTAGGTGGCGCAGTGAGTGAGTAGGGGACTAACAAGAGAAGAAGATCCGCAAGCTGCAGGTAGCTCGCTAGCTGGCCCTCCTTCGCCATGCATGCCAATGGCACTGAGCCACTCTGACCCACTCGAGTGCAAACAAGACCAAGGGAGCCAGCCAAGTGACCGCTGCTTACCGTTGTCCGAGAATATTCCTCTTCGACCCTGACCGAGCCGTGATGTCCATGGCTTCATTCAGAAACGATAAAGACATCACCTGCCATTGACAAAGTATAAAGTTGGAGAAAAGGTCAGTACGAGATGAAATACGTGCCGGATTCCATAGGGACGTGATATGACGCCCTACAAGTTGAGGGAATTCCCAAGTTGAGCGTGGCTCCTTTTACCTAACTCGTATGGCGTAGATCTCCCCGCCCCCAAAGGCATATCTTGTACTCTTGTTCCTGTAAAAACAACATCTATCTTTCTTCCCAAGAATCGTTTGGTGCAGAGCGGTTTTGTGGAAGCATAGAGCGAGCGGTTGTTGCTACGCATTATTGGTGCTGCACGAGTGCACGACTACTCTGCTAGAGGCTGCTAACCACGGCGGTTGTGCGAGTATTTTTTTGAGTTACTTAGATGATATTATGTGACTCTCCGCCTTTCGTCACGGCAAAAGATTGAAATATGATGGAACGTGGTGATGGTGCTTTTGTTGCAGGAAACCGCGTGGCGTGCGTCGTCGGAAGTGTGTGCACCGTGATGGAAATTAACCTGCACATTCGTGGGAGCGTTGGGAAAGTACCTTTCGTGGAACATCGAGGCATCGTCCATCGGCTAATGATGTGGCAATAGTCGCGGTGAGAGAAGGCTGCCAGGTTATGATGGCCTTCTTGCTTTCTCTGAGAATTCAAACCGTATCTTCTAATCCGTTTTCTAGATCAAGCTCAACATTCATGTACTCTCTTCGGTCCAGGTCGATATTAATGTTCTCAACTTTATCTACTTTCTCCAATTCAAATTAATTGACTCAGATTTGTCTAGATTTGAATATATCTAGACATGTTTTAGTGCTAGATACATCCGAATCTAGACAAATCGAAGTCAATTAATTTGGATCAGAGGGAGTAGATACAAATGCATCTAGTCTAAATCTTTAACTAGGTATATTCGAATCTAGACAAAGTTGAGAACAATAATATGGATCGGAGGGAGTAGTTGATGTGTGCCCCTAAAAAAATTGTTGTTCTTTGCATGCATCTATAAACCATTATAAACTTCTACTTTAGTATATATGTCAATAGTACCTAGCTAGTACCAAATAAAACAAGTGTGGTCTCTATACCATTGTCAAATTCTAGTTTGTCCTTCATCTTGAATTCCATAATTAGCAGGCAGATAACACGAAGACAGCCGCAGCTCCCGACCAAAACCCTAACCCTCCTGGGTCGCCTCCCTCTCAGGCAGCTCCAGAGGCGCCTCCACCTCCATCCTCCCCCGGCCGATCTAGAAGATGCGGCCGCCGCTGCCTCTAGCGCCAGCGGTGGTGGCGGCGCCCATCCAGTCGGAATGACGGTGGGCGGAGTTGGGCACTCGATTGCGTTCCACGGGAGGCGGCGTGGCGTGGATTGAGAGAGCAGGGCGGTGGGGCCTAGGCGGGGCTGAGACCTGAGGCCTCCAACGGTGGGGCGGCGATGTGGAGGCGGCGGCGCAACTCCGGTGTGGCTGCCGGCGATGGCGCTGATCATCGGTGCGTGCGATCTGGGCCTCTTAACCGCGATTTGGTCCTTTTGGCCCTTGATCGGGGATGGAGGAGCCCGGGTTGGGCTGCAGTTACGGGGGTCCTCGACCCCTTCGACGTCTCGGCCTTCTACTGCTTCCTTGCCTATTGTCTTCGTGATGGAGGAGGCTGGCGGCATGGGGGCCTGCGAGTCTCGTGAATAATAATAGTGGTCCTAGAGTTCCTCCCGCGCCAGGACAAAGATCTGCTTGATGTATGCCCTTGTTGATCTAGTCGGACTGTCGAGTTCCGGAAGGCTTCGTCGGTGAACTCCCATGGGTGAATATGCCTGGAGATTGCTGGATCAGATTGAATTCGGTCGGGCTTACCCATGTTTTTTTCTAGCCGTTTGGTTTCAACGGGAGCGTTGAGAAGCTCTGATATATGTTACCATCATGTGTCATGTCTTCGACAATCCATGGTGAAGTCAGATGCGGAGAATGTCAGGAAAGCTGGAACATCAGGGAAGCGATGGTGATTTGAGTCTTTATGGTGACGAGAAACTGACGGCATGATCTGTGACTCGAAGTAGCGACTGTTTGTGGGGGCGAAAACACATGAGGAGTTCCCAGTCTTATCTTGTAAGGTGAAAATCCAAGGTCTGGCCTTAATTGGTTGTGCCTGACAATGATCTTGTTGAAGGCATTATTTTGCAAGTGAGGACTTTCTTCAGGATGAAAATCTATGATCTTTGATCGGGCGACGACGGCGCTTGTGCATTGTTTCCTTCCTGAAGGCATCGCCACTGGAGTGATTGAACTACTGGTGTTGTTTTGATGGTGTTAGTGTCGTTGCTTCGAGGAACCGTTCTCTGTTGCGGGACTTTTATTTTTATAATTCTTTTTTCTGGGTCGTGTGCATCCGTAAGACCACTAGGACATGCGTTCTTGTAGAGTCTGGGTGTAATTGGTATCTCGTGATATTAATATATACTCTTTTCCAAAAAAAATTTTGAATTCCATAAGTTCTTGGTCCCTCGAGTCGGTTTGTTCATTTAACTCATGGAAAGTGGTTTCGCACTATAATGGTGAATCCACACATGGTGCAGACCCGTCAACACAAGACAAAACAAGAGAAGATATTTCAAAGTTATTCTAAAATTATAAATATTTGGGAACCAAAATTATTTACAAATAATTATTATTAATCATGTAAACAAGCTCTTGTGTTTCGTGTTAATTAAACATGCTGCATGTGATGCCTAGCACTCGTTTCCTTGACATTTGCAATACACCTTTGTCTTTGGTGCTTGAGTTGTCCTCCTGATCCCGGTTCCGAAAATGACATATTGAACCGGTGTCTTCGCTGGATGGCCGCAGGGAAAACGTAGCCCGACCGGATTCCTGTAAACGAAGGCCGTTAGGTCAAAGTCGTAACGCACGCCCTGTAGTTTTGAAGCAGGACGAGACAACTTTAGCTAGGGGCTCTTTTTCTTCTGTCCAGCTCCCTGAAAACAACATACAAAAATAGGTTTCTGATGTCACTGCCTTTCATGCCAAGCTTGACGCTCTTGCTCTTGCACAGGCGAGTGGGTGGATCAATTTATTCTCTATGGGTACATGCAACATTCGCATAATAGGCACCACCATAAGGTAGAAATCTAATTAGTTCTTCTCGAGAAAAGATAGTGGCCTTGTATATGTAGAAATTTTGTTTTTGATAGTGGTGTTGTATCCAAGAAAAAAAGGGAGGGATGGTTTTAATGTTTAAGGACTACGAATTTCTGATGCATATGAGTTGGGAGACCAGCTGAAATTTTAAGAGTTTAAGGGCGAATACTACTTATTTTTCAAAAAAAAAAAATCATTTAGCCGCCGAACAATGAAAGGGGTTGGTGAGACGACATAAAGCGAAACGCCTCTAGGCTCTAGCGAGCTAATATGAAATACAATACTTCAGACTTTTCAAGAAGCTGAACTGCACAAAGCTTCAAAGCATGCAGAATAATCTAAGGCTAGCTACGTGTAGCCAGCCCTTGCTTCACAAAGATTTGCATAAACAGTTTTAAAAGTACAGATTCACAATCGCTACATCATAACAATCTTATACTCTGAAACTTTTAAAGCATGGCTACTCCATAGCATACAAATGCACCAATATTTAAGAGAGAAAAAACAGACAAAATTCTGAATGATGTCTTCCCGCATGCTTGCGTCATGTCAACGTGTGCATATCCTCCTCAAAAGCCTCGCCGGAAGGGCCAGAAATTCCAACCGCCTACGATCGACTACAAATAGCCCCCCCCCCCCCCCCCCCCCCACACACACACACACACACATGACCTCTGGTCCACTCCACTCAGTCCACTGCGCCTTGTTCGATCCACGCATGCTATGCATCTAGTACAAGCAGACGAGGTGCACCTCCAGTATTTCATGCCCCGGCAGCCGCAGGACGCAGCCGACCGTCCGGACTCCGCTGCGTGCGCCTCCTCCGCCACCACTTCGCCGGCCGCCGCCACCATGTGGGAGTATCACCAGCAGGCTCACGCGGCCCTGCATCCTTCACCCTCCTGGAACCCCTACGCCGGGACGACTACGGCGGCGCTTCTCGACGGCCCAGCCGGCCCATCCTTCACCGCCGAGTCGGTGCCGGCGGTGGCAGACATGCACCTGCCGGTTGGCGACCACGTCCACGGCCATGCCTGGAGCCACGGCGAACTGTGAGTACCTAACTACAGTATATGCATGCCCTATAGACTCTCAGGAATAATGCGCTTGACGTGTGTCACTCCTTGTCATCACGAGTTAACTATGGTTTGTGTCTTCAGAAGCACCGGCTACAGCGAGAACTTCCTCGACCTGCTGGCGTCGAAGAACGTGACGCCGGACATGTTCGAGGACGTCCCAGCCGGCCGCTATGCTACAGCACCAGCCGCCGCCCTGACGGCACGGTTCGAGGCGGGCTCCGACGTCTCTCCGATGAAGTACGAGGTCGCCGATGGCTTGCCGCTGTTCTTGGGGAGCGGTTCTAATGCTGCGGCGCTCGAAGCCCAGGGGATGAACCTGCTGAGCTGCATGCCATCATCCTACGTTGACGGCCACCACCATCAAAGGAAGGAAAGCAGCAACCACCAGCAGCAGCAAGAGCACGGGAACCCCATGGCTTCCTTTCTTCAGCAAATAAGTACCCGCACTAGTGCTGGGGTGCACGCTAGCCTGGATTATTCAGGCTTGGGTGGGCTTGACAAGATTTGCCAGGACGGCCGAGCAATGGAGGCTGCGAGTCCTTACGACATGAGGAGTGTCCCGGGTTTTAGCTCTTTCGGCGGCTATAGATCAGCCAAAGAATCGACGTCGGTTCCGCCTCCTCCATACATGAGAGGCGCCGATAGGTGTGACGGCAGCAGACATGAGCAGGAGATCGTGCCGGTAAGTCGCACGCACATAATTCATACCATTTGATGCTAATGGTCGATGATGCACAAGTATAGTAGTAGTATACTTAATTTGGTACTATGTGGATGTGAATTGTTCGGCATGTTGCAGGCAAGGAGTAGCAGCAGTGGCAGTGGAGCGGCGGCGCCGAGTGATCGGAAGAAGCGAACATCAGAGGAAAGACGCGAAAGCACCGGCAAGAAATCCAAGCAGGAGGCGTCACCTCCTAAGGTAATAACAGAAGAAAAAAGTTCACTATTCGATATCAAACCTTTCAGTTAGCACCTTTGAGGTGATCACTGGATTACCAAATGCAGCAACAGGTTCCTAAAGTGAAGCTTGGGGAGAAGATCACAGCACTGCAGCAGATCGTTTCGCCGTTTGGGAAGGTAGTACACGCACGCAAGATTTTGTTCATATGTCGACTAGCGACACTGCGATGATTACTCTAGCCTAACCTGTTTAAACTGCACACATGATCGAGCAGACGGATACAGCATCGGTGCTGTTTGAGACGATCAAGTACATCAAGTTCCTGCACGAGCAAGTACAGGTAATATGATCAACCACATATTGCAAAATTCTCTGCCTGCATGTTATTCTTGCAAATGATCCCTGCACGCACATGCTCAGTGTATTTTGACCTAGCTAGCCACAAAAGCTTCCGGAAAAGTAGAAGATTCCTACACCCCCCACCCTGAACATTCCTAGTAAGAAGAAAGTGTACTCCAGGCGAGAAACGTATACTACGCAGACACACGGAGCACGATCCGTCCAAGATGCAATGAATCGTCGCAATAATATAATGACTGTTTAGCTGGTTCCACATATGACATTGACTTTGTCGTGCGTGCCCCGGCCCCTTTTCAAAGTGGACTTCTAGTCATGCTTAAATATGCCCGAGAAACAACATAAAGAATGTCTCGACCTGTCCTGTCTCGCACACTACACCAGAAACATGAGATAAGGACAGTGCACGCGTACATGTCGCCATCGCAGAGAGAGTGACCCTTTTGAGTTGAGCGATGCTGATCTCCTACTTTCTTACTCTGTGCAGCTGCTAAGTGAGCCCTACACCAGCGCGAGCAGGAACAAGGTACGAACTGATACTGCAAGATCCGTTCTTCCCCACAAGATAATCAGGACAAATTAGCGTGTAACTGATCACTAGTTGCTGAACTATTTCAGGTCAACTGTAACAGCAACGGTCCATGGGGGGCAGTTCAGGCGGAGGCGAGCAAGGGAGAGGGAGAGCATGACCTGAGGGAGAGGGGGCTTTGCTTGGTCCCTGTGTCGTGGACCCCCGAAGTGTACCGGGACGGCAACGCCATGGACTACTGGACGCCGGCCTACAGGGGCTGCCTGTACCGGTGATGCCTGCTGCCTAACTGATATAGCTGCGAAGTTCCTGATCAGTACTCTGCGCCGAGCCGCCCGATCGACAGGCCGTGATCGTTCCAAGCTCCAACAAAACTTATGTAGGGTGTACTAGTACTACACCAGCTGATAATAGCCTGCTTGTGACGCTTGTACTTCGTAGGTTATAATTCTTTCGCTTAATTACTTTGCACTCTAAGTTTGTTGATCTGTAACGAGTAACGACTGCTCTCCGCAAAAATGGTCTGAATCAATCTAGCTGCTGACATCTCCAGCTACTAATATACAGAGAGACTTAATCAACACATGTTCCAAGTTCGACTTACCTACGTATCACCTTTGTTCCTAAATAAGTAGTATAACATGTTTTGGTAAGCTATATATTTTTTATAATATAGCCTACTAAAACACACTGTATCTAGATACTGAGGTAGTACGTATGTCTCCTAAGTTAACGGCCATAGCTTGAACTAGCGAACTGTTGGGGAATTAGCACACTCAAACGTGATTAAAAAATACGCAGCGTAATAAGATATAAACTTCAGTACCACTTGTATGCTAACTCCACGGACCGTTGCTCAATCACAAAAGAAAACATATGCATCAAACATATATGAAGAAAACAGAGTTTGTCCCAACCGAGGAGAAGTCATGTGTGCTCTTATACACAGTGGCTGAAATCTGCAGGTAGGCAGGATAAGTCATATATGCTCTCAGCACATAGGAGCAGCAACAAACAAATCAACACGCAGAGACACCAATCCTTTTTACGTGGAAAACCTCTCAACTTGAGAGGAAAAACCACGGGCCGAAGCCACTCAAATCTTCTTCCACTATTATCAAATAGGGATACAACTTGTTCTTCTCTAGAGAGCACTAGAGGATCTTATACATCAAGATACACACGGATCTTGAATGCCAACAACAAGATTTGAGGCACAAGAGCTAGGGACCGGAGCAATCTCATCAAAGATGGTGGAACCACAGCTTGAAGGAGACAAAGTAGTGGATATGGACGTCACGATCTTGTGGGCAAAGCCCGGTGCTTGATTCGGCTTCTTCCTTTAACTTGTCCTCTTTTCCTTCTCTCTTGGTTTTCTTCTCCAATGGAGGCTAACCTGGATTTTTCGTCAGTCCACCTTGTGGTGGCTAGATGGGAGGCTTATCATCTCCCTTTCCTCATGCGCAATGTTCAAAATGACTCTTGGTCATAACCCTAAAGGTTTATGGGCTCTTGCACCTGTTTGGGACGCCTGAAAGGCTTCATAAGGTCATCTCCTCAAAGCCCACATGAGGAGGATACCCAACATTCTCCCCCATCTAACTCATGTGGGGGCACCGCCATGCCCGCTGCCTTGCAACATACAAGCAGCTTCTCACTTGGCAATATCTTGGTCATCATATCCGAGCCATTCTTGTCTGTATGGATCTTCTCAAGTTTCAGCAACTTGGAACTCACAACATCTTGAATCCAATGATACCTCCCATTAATGTGCTTGGTTCGAGAGTAGAAACTTGGATTCTTGGAAAGATGGATAGCGCTTTGGCTATCGCAAAACAGATTGTAATTCTCTTGCTTCATGTCCAACGGTTGCAAGAAGTTCTTCATCCACAACACTTCCTTGCAAGCCTCAACCGCTGCTATGTACTCAGCATCTGTGGTTGAAGTCATATGCATTTCTGCAACCTTGATTTCCATGACACTGCTCCCCTGCATAAGTCGTCAAGTATCCGGAGGTAGACTTCCTAGAATCAACATCACTAGCATAATATGCATCTATATAGCCTTGCAATACAAGATCACCGCTTCCAAAGTATAAGCACGGTCTAGAAGTACCTTTGAGATACCCGATAATCCACTTCACTGCATTCCAGTGAGCTTCCCTTGGATTTGTCATAAACCAGCTAACAACTCCAACTGCATAGGCAATATCAGGCCTAGTGCATACCATGGCATACATCAAACTGCCCATGGCAGATTGGTACGGTATTTTACTCATTTCTTCTTTCTCCTTATTGATGCTAGGACATTGTTTTGAACTCAGTTTGTGATGGCCTGCAAGTGGATAGGTAACAAACCTTGCATCTTTCATGTTGAATCTTTCAAGTACCTTCTCAATGTATCGTTCCTGTGAGAGCCAAAACAGCTTTTTTGATCTATCACGGGAGATTTTCATGCCAAGTATTTACTTAGCTGGTCCTAAATCCTTCATGGCAAATGATTTACTCAATGCCTTCTTGAGAAGAGCAATCCTCTTTGTGCCATTTCCAACAATCAGCATGTCATCGACATATAGCAAGAGAATAATGAAGTCACCCTCGGTGTAGCTCTTCATAAAGACACAATGATCAAGTTATGCTTTATGGTATCCAAGCTCAGTCATGAATGACTCGAACTTCTTGTACCACTGCCGAGGAGCTTGCTTCAAGCCATACAAGCTCTTCTTCAATCTACACACTTGGTTCTCCTTGCCTGCAACTGTGAATCCTTTCGGCTGCTCCATGTATATCTCCTCCTCTAGGTCACCATGTAAGAATGATGTCTTCACGTCGAGTTGCTCAATTTCCATGTCCATGGTGGCAGCCATGCCCAGCACAACTCGGATTGAAGACATCTTGACTACTGGAGAGAATATCTCATCAAAGTCAATACCCTTTTTCTGATTGAAACCTTTCACAACCAATCTAGCCTTCTACCTTGGATGTGAGCTATGCTCTTCAGTCTTCACTCTGTACACCCACTTGTTCTTGAGCGCTTTCTTGCCCTTTGGCAAAGACACCAACTCAAAGGTGTCATTCTCATACAGGGATTTCATCTCATCCTACATGGCTTCCGACCATTCATTCTTGTGCTCATCAGACACTGCCTCCTCATAACATGAGGGCTCACCTACATCAGTCATCAACACATATTGATGTGGTGGATACCTTGTGGAAAGTGTAGGATCTCTTCCACTTCTCCTCAATTGCTACATTGGTGGTGGAGAATCAGGTGGACTAACATCACCTTGATTATCATCATCATCTTCTTCATTAGATGGTTGTTCACGTCCCTCAGTTGTACTTCCTTGTTTAGCTGCATCATTATTGTCTTCAGCATCATCATCTCCCCCGTGATTGTGATGCACGAGCGGAGGGTTAACTGGATCCAACACTACAAGAAAAGTTGGCTTTTACAACGGACAATTTTCGTGGCCAAAAAGTCTTCTATGACGGATTCCCTTCATGGTAAAATCCCCGTCACAAAAGAATCTACCACGGTTTTTTCTGACCATGGCGGATTGCACCCTTCAGCCACGAAAACTTGTTCTGTCGTAGATCTATTTGCCAGCCGCATTGACTGCTGACGTCATGCAAAATGCCACATGGCAAACACCGTTAACACCCAGTTACCGCTGTTAACAGCCACAGAAACCGTGGTAGAAGCCTGGCCCAGCCAATGCCTGCTAATTGTTAAGTGGGCCGGCCCACGAGGAGAGCCCAATAAGATTACGGCCCTTTACTATTTCACCATGTACTATTTGATGTGGGCCCATTAATGCAGCCATCCATGGCCCGTACGATTTCAGGCCTATTACTATTTTGGACTAAAGAAGGTCGACTTTGGTAGAATAATATGCGGCCCATTAGGGGCCTGCACCAGTAGATCAGGCACTGTTAAGGCCTACGCTGGCCCGTTACTGTTCCTACAGCCCGTAGGGTCCACTCCTGTTCTACCCATTTACTGTTATGGCCTTTTACATTTCTGGGTTGCTAGTGTTAGGATCCTTTACTGTTCTGGTCTTTCACTGTTCTGGCCTTTTTCTGTTCCTGCCATTCACTCTTTAGGCCTTTTACTCTTCTGGCTTTTTACTATTCTAGGCTTCCTGTTCCGGCCATTTACTGTTCAGGCCTTTTTACTTTTCTGTTCGTTTTTCTCTTCTGGCCCTCTACTGTGCAGGTCTTTTACTGTTCAGACATTTTAATGTTTTAGGCCTTTTACTGTTCAGGATATTTATCTTCGGGCCTACTACTGTTCGGGTCTTTTACTGTTCTGGCATGTTGTTGTTCTGCCCTGTACGTTTTCAGAGCCTTGGCTGCTTATGAGGCTCACCAATATTTTGACCTGCCACTTACGACCTTTTATTGTTTATTGGGCCCATCTGTTGGCCAACATTTTTGCGTATTTTATAACTATGGCGCAATTCTGGTTTTAAAAAGTCCGTTAATATTTCGGCCCACTAATGACCACACTAGGATCACCCTATTATATCAACAGAGTTTTTTTGAAATTTATTACAGACCAGAATTTCAACAAAAACAAGGTGAAGCATTACAGAGACATCGCCAGACATGGGTTGGAACAAGGTTTCTGCTACAGAGCTTACATCCCCATACAAGTAACAACTGACATACCATGACAGCTGCAGCAGAGATTATCAAATAGACGGTCCATCCAATCTTGTCAATCTTTCAGTTCATGTATATGTTCACGTGTAATCGTGATTATTTCATCTATTTCCTTTGTTTTTTGTTCAATTAAATCAATTGTTTGGAGTGCAACTGTAACACCTCTTTCTGCTAGAAAAACTGAAACAGTGGACCAATGCAAGCAATAATTACTGTCACTGCTGCTTTGTGAAATGACCTCAATACTTAATGTAGGATTCCTCTCTTCTGCCCCCATAGCTTCATGTGCAGTCTGAAACAAAGAAAATAAGTCAGCACAGCGTACCAGCTAACTTGTGGCCATCTTATATGTAAAATAATTCTAATTCATTATTGGCCAGGAACAATCAATGATGTGTCTCGTACATCTCTTTCCAGAATAACAGGAATAGTCAATGTCCTGGACCGATGCGTACATGTGCCAGTATCATAGCCACTCTAGAATAAACACTATAGGTTATTTGCATGCTGAAACTAAGACATATTAAGTTAGAGTAGCAAAGCAGGCAAAAAATACCATGTTTGTTGTCAAAGAATTTCAAAATTGACATTGTCCTAATATAATAAATGAAGCTATCAACAAGTGTGTCTCATGCAGACTAACTGAAATAGTGTGGCAATGAATGTAGGAAATCAAGCTACTCGACTCTTTCCCTCATAATCTGATCATATCACTGCATAATAGAAATATAGAAAATATAACAAAAAGTGGTGCGTGAGATTCCTTCAGTTCTTAGAACTGGTCGGGACAACAAAGCATTAATCTAAAATATAAAAATAGCGTTTAAAAATGGTTTATAGTATGAACTAGCTAAAAAGAGTGACCTCCAACCACAGAAGGTGGCATTGCTTTAATCATCAGGGAACTAGGATAGTACCTTGGAAAAATAAGCAATAGATCAAGTGTGTCTTAAATAGACTACTAGAATTATTTCAGACAAACAAGATATCAACCATTTTTTTAGTAGCCAGATCATTCAAATATTTTGATCGTCGAGCCAGTAAATAAAAAAAGAAGAGAAACAAAGGGATGGGTCATTTGCTGCCAAAACAATAGTTGGATGTATCCAAAAATTAGCACAAACCTTCTTTGTAATGCCTACAGCTATTGCATTTCTAACTACTGACAGTATCATTGTACATATAACCAGACAAGAAAATCCAGTAGACAAAAAAGCAAATGATACATTGTGCACCTTGCAAGCTCAATGAAGTATTTAAACAATGTATGTCTGGGAACCACATCAGAATATAACATTGATGCAATCACAAGTCAACTAAAAATTCACAGGAACCATAACCAATTAAACCATCGGGTGGCTAATATTAAACTCGCAAGATCATCTAATCATGTATAGAGGAAAATATCGTGTTTATTATTAATCAAACATTATATTTCTCAGAGAAATTTCCATCCCTAGTTTGGGACTGACGGGGCTTGAACCCGCAGCTTCCGTCTTGATAGGGTGGTGCTCTGACCGTTTAAGTTAAGAAAATTATTACATTTCTTTAATCATGAGCAAACTAAAGAATCAAATTGGCAATAGAATCTACATGTGCATCATGTAGAGTAGCTATTGAGGTAATGAATTAAGCAATCAAACACCGGGTGCACGATAGACTTCTAGATCATATTAAGATGGTTATAGTAGATATATATAGTAACTAGGGATCATATTAGATGATACTAGCTATGACAATCTTACTATGAGTAGTCTAGATAGAACTCCCTCCGTTTCAAAATATAAGACGTTATGGCTTTTGTGAAACAAATGTATCTAAACCCCCTTTAGTGTTGGTAGAGTAACTCCGACTAGTATTGTATGCATTTTTACTAGTCCAAGTTACTTCCCACCAAGACCAGATAATTTATACTAGTCTCATACATATAACACTAGACTATGTTACTACCTCCAGAGTGCATATAAGCTCAATCATGGTGGCGATCTCTAATATTATAATAGAATATAGATTAGCATAAAAGTGGATATACTTTAATCACCACCACCTAATCATGGTCTAGTTAACGTATATATATAGATAGAAGATTATCAGTCAAATATAGGAAAAAGAGATCTCCATCATGATTGAGTGAGCAAATTGAATTATAAATCAAGGGATTTACGTTGGTCTTTGTGTAGTACCGTTAAAGGTCATCTTGTTCTAATCATTGGCCAACTCATGTGGTGCCGATACTATACAATGTAACTACCTCTAGAGTGCATACAAACTCTTAAATATAGTAGAAAATACTATAATAGACTATAAATTAGCATAAAAGTGGACATATACTTAAATTACCACCACCTAATTATAGTCTAGTTGACGCATATATAGATAGATAGATATATATGATGATGAGTCAAATATAGCAAAGAATAGATCATCACGATGATTGTGTGAGAAAAATGAATTATAAATCGAGAGATTTACAATTGGTGTTTGTTACATAGTAGAAAAACATAGCATAAAAGTGGATATACTTAAATCACCACCACCTAATCATGGTCTAGTTAACATATAGATAGATAGATAGATAGATAGATAGATAGATAGATAGTCAAATATAGAAAGAATAGATTATCACCAAAATCAAGTGAGTACATTGAATTATAAATCGAGGGATTTACGTTTGGTTTTTGTTCAGTCTTATTTAAGGTTAACCTTGTTCTAATTATTAGCCGAATCATGTGGTATCTCGTACAAACAAGCATCTGACACTAAGCATATCTCAGTAAAAACAATAGACTTACTATTTCTCTTTGTGCGGCCCCGTTGGAGGATATTCTGTTGTCGGTTCGTTCTTTGAAGACATCCACCGCATCTAGTACTTGGATAGACAATCCATCTACTTTATTGTTGCTCCTCTGCATATAGGTTCAGGCCACTCATTCACATAAAACAGGTTTGCATTTAGCAATAGAAAGCAACAGGTACTTACAAGATTGTAGGGGCAATTCACTCTACGATTTTCCGTGTTCCCTGTGAGAGGAAATAATATCAGATAGTGGATGTTGTTGTTTACAAAGAACTAGATAGACATTATAGTATAATCACTTTTGAACACATAGAGTAGGGAATGATGGAATATAAACAAACATTTAAATGCCACAAAGTTTGCCATGGCGACAAAATAGAATGCAGTTACAGTCTCTCCTTAGCGCGAATAAGAGAGAAATTACAATGATCTAACTTGTGAAATAGGATTCCAAACAAATATGAAAAGTGCCATAAAATTTGTCACCATCTACAGAGCGGGCAGTTACTGTACTAACATTTGGACGAACAAAATAGACATTACAATGGTATATCTCATGATCTTACAGAGCAGGGAATGCCAACCCATCTGTGAAGTGACTTAAAATGCCATGAACTACATAATAGAAGGTAGATATTGCTGCTATAGAAATTATAATTGAGAAACTTGAATTTATAGAGAGGGGCATGCAGATAACCATGTTAAGTGCCTTAAAACATGCCATGTAATACTACATCCAATCCAAAGTAAATAAGGTGTATAAATTTTTCGCAAGTCAATCGGCACAAAATTGGACCAAGTTTGTAGAACATACTAGGAACATCTACCATGCCAAACCAATGCCATTCGATACATTGGGGCATATATTTTCATAGACACAAATGCCACAAATTAACCCTTAATATATTTTTCTATGAGCTTGGTAAAAGTCATCATTGTTTGACTTTAAAAAAGTATAGGCCTTCTTTTATGGAACGAATGTACTCCCTCCATTTCAAAATGTAAGATGTTTTAGCTCTGTGAAAGAAGTGTATGTAGACCACTTTTAGTGTGTAGGTTCATGTAGGTTTGGAGTAAACCTACACACTAAATGGTGTCTAGATACACTCCTTTCACAAAGTTAAAATATCTTATATTTTGAAACGGAGGGAGTAGTACATAATAGGCAGCAGCTACTATCAGAGCTTAATTGAAACAAATAATAATGGCATAACTTGTAGAGGGAATGCAAAACCAACAAGTTTAATGACATAAAATTTGTGATGAATTACATAAGAGAAGGCAGTTACTATGGTTGCTTAGAACAACCAGATTGAAATTAAAATAGCATAAATTCTGAACTTGTAGAGCAAGGAATGTTAACCTACATGTTCAGTGGCTTAAAACTACCAATGAACTCCAAAATTACATACAGTCAGTATTGTAGCAACAGACAAAGCAAATGCACATTATGATGACATAACTTGCGAACTTGTAGAATAGGTAGGCAACTTCAGATGTTCAGTGAATTAACATTTGCCATGAACTGCATAATACCAATGAACTCTAATGATGTCAGTTTTGTACTACCAAAATTGTTTATATATATTAAGAGTAATTGTTGGTCAAAGAAAAAACACGCATAACAAGGACTCCTTATACCTCGAAATAGAAGGAGTAGTTTAACGCCTGGATTTAACATATACTACACCAAATTTATCAAGGGAGAGTAGGATATCAATTAAGCCAGTATTGAGGTAGGAATTTACCACCAATACAGAAATGAAGTTCACTATCGCAGGCTTATACCTGCTATATTGAAACAAACAAGTAGATCTGGTTTACCTAGGTCACGGCATCATCTACGCATACACCGCATCTTTGTGGGTCATGTCAAGGAAGCCGAGGGTGCCCAATGGTGGTGAGTCGCGCTGAAGCAGATAGATCTCGGCGGCGTATGTGAAGCAGATCTGTGGAGGTTGTTGATGGGTCTGGCTTGCTTGACAAGATGGCCGGTGAAGGAGATCTAGTGTAGTGCACATCGTCGCCAGTGAATTAGATCTGTTACGACTGATTATTGATTCGAGGCGCTGCAGAAGAGCGTCGGTGAAGCAGATCTAGTGTAGTGACACTTGAGTCCATGAAGTAGATCTAATGTAGCTCACACCGGCGTAGGTGAAGTAGGTGAGGTGCTGTGGACGAGGGAGTCACTAAAACTAACATGGTTGTATCGAAGAGGGTGTCAGCAAACTAGGTTTGGTAAGGTGGACATCGGCTGATCCGGTAGACTGGTCAGGAGTATATGGTATCGAGGTATGGCGTGTAGGCTGGCGAAGTGCGGTGGTGCAGGAGCCGGAGGTGGGATACGGGGTTTGGGGTGGCGTGTGGGCGGGCGAAGTGCGGTGGTGATGTTCCGGTGTGGTGGTGCAGGAGCTGGAGGTGAGATAGGGGGTTGGGTGGCGTGTAGGCAGGCGAAGTGCGACGGATATGATTATAGTGTGGTGGTGTAGGTGATAGGGGTTGGGTGGCATGTAGGACAGTGAAGCGCTACGGGGATGCTTCGGTGTGGTGGTGCAGGAGCCGGAGGTGAGTTAGGGGTTAGGGTTTTTCATAGTGCTAAGGGGAAATGGTGTCGGTGGAAGGTGGACTACCAGCTTCAGAGATGTGGGGACCCCCGGGGGATTACGAACCATACCCACGCCCCGACATTAGTAGATAGGCCATTGTCAGGGGTAGAAAAGTAATTTCATACGGCTACAACTTGGGGCGTGTGACCACTCGAAATATTTCGGTGGAGGTGAGGCAGGAGAATTTGCCGCTCTAGGATTTTGAATTTGGCTATAAAGTTCAAAAGATATAGAATAATAATATCCTATCCTAGGAGTAGCTATAGTCCAATGACTAGAAAAAATAGTTTACTGTAATGTTCTAGCCTTTCTAGGTACGGAGTATTTCCGGAGCCATTTCTGCAAAAATAGGTCTCTACCTTCGGCTCAATTGCGTACACACATGAAGGTAGTAACATGAACTAATATGTTTCCAACTATGACCAGCCTAAGAGCATCTGTAGTGGCTAGTGTATCCGGTAGTCTAAGCCAAATATCTTATCACTATATAGTGTACCAATAACTTTGAATATTGACCATTGGATCAAGAATCGTGATACGTTGCAAACGTATCTATAATTTTTGATGTTCCATGCTTGGTTTTTATCTACTTTCTTATGTTTTCCCTACACTTTGGAGTATTTTTATACACTTTCTTGGACTAACCTATTAACAAGATGCCATAGTGCCAGCTGCTTGTTTTCTGCTGTTTTTGGTTCCAGGAAAGTCAGAAAATGAATATTCTCGGAATTGGATGGGACAAAAGCCAAAGTCAGTTTTTCACCGAGGGGGACACGGAGCCAGAATACAAGACGGAGAGGGGCCAGGGGCCGCCCACACCACCTGGCCGCACGGCCAAGCCTGGCCCATGCCAGGGGGTGGTGTGGCTGCCTAGGGCACCCCCTCGGCCACCCCTTTCACCTATAAGATGCCTCCGATACAAAAACCCTAAGTACCCGATCAAAATTCCACGAAAGAGTCTGTAGCCGCCGTCATCTCCATCCCTAGATCGGGAGGGATCTGAAACTCTTCCCGGAACCCTACCGGAGGGGAGAATTCACCCTAGAGGCCTTCTTCATCACCATGCAAGCCTCCGGTGTGATGCGTGAGTAGTTCATCCTTGGACTACGGGTCCATGTAGTAGCTAGATGGTTGGTTCTTCTCCTTTGTGATACTATGTCTAGATATTGTGAGCTCCGTTCATGATAAAGATCATCTATTTGTAATCCTACATGTTGTGTTTGCGGGGATCCGATGGATATTGAGATGCTATTTCAGATTGATTATTGATTTTATCATGTCTTTGTTATTTGTGATCTTGCATGCTCTCCGTTGTTAGTAGATATCTTGGCCGAGTAGATGCTAGAAACTCCAAGAGGGAGTATTTATGCTCGATAGTGGGTTCATGCCTCTAGTAATCTGAGGAAGTGACATAAATCTCTAAGGTACTAGATGTGCTATTGCTACTAGGGAGAAAACAACAATCCTTTGTTCATAGAACAATCGTATTGTTTACTTTACACGCAATGCGTAATGCAATTATCTATTGCTTGCAACTTAATACTGCAGGGGGGTTGGATGATAACCTGAACATGGATTATTAGTCATAGATGCAGTTGGATTACGGTCTATGTATAATGTTGTAATGCCCGATCAAATCTCATAGGAGTCAAGATGATTAGTATATGCATGTATGCTTTCTCGATGTTTGTCAATTGCCCCGCTGTAATTTGTTCACCCAACATGTCATCTATCTTAAGGAGAACCACCACTAGTGAACTATGGACCCCGGTCCTTTCTTTTACCATCAATCTACAACTGTTTACTGCTTTCTGTTTACTTTCTGCAAGCTTTTACTTTCTTCCACACAATACGTTTAATCCTTTGTTTTCAGGAAAACCGGTGAGATTGACAACCTCACTGTAAGTTGGGGGCAAAGTTTTGTGGTTGTGTTGTGCAGGATTCCAAGTTGGAAACAACACCTTGGAGGTGTTTCCTTGCTCCTACTGGTTCGATAACCTTTGTTTCATAACTGAGGGAAACTTGTTGTTGTGCTCATCATACCTTCCTCTTGGGGTTTCCCAACGAGCTCGAGATATCTTGGGCCATCAAGCTCTTTTTTGGCGCCGTTGCCGGGGAGTCAAGGACATCTTCACAAGGGGAGTCCCTCATAACCAATCTCTTTACTTTGTTATTTTTGTTTTGCTTAAGTTTATTTCTGCTTTGTTTGCTTGTTCTTTTTATCAAAAATATAAAAAAATTAGTTCCTACTATAGTTGTTATTTTCGTTGGTCTGTTATTGTCTTGCTTTATCATGCTTTCTATCAATGGTTTGGTTTCTTTGAAACTGAATCTAATTGGCAAGGTGGGTTCACGGAAGAACAAAAATATTATTATAAGGAACACCGCTTGTCACAAAAAGGGAAACTCTTATGGGAACAAATTGATAAATTGAATAGCATTGCTAGAAACGTGTGCTCTACTTATAATGTTACTTATTGCGTTGATAAATCTTGTTGTTGTAGGAGGTATAAACACCTCCCTTTTTAATGTGAGTATGGAATGTTACCATATCTTCTCATGTTAAAGGAAATTATGACTTTTATGATGTGGAACAAATTGAAGAATTTATTGCTTGGAAGGGTGCATTTGAACTTGCTAGTTTGCTTGAAAATACTGATGATTCACCTTATAAATATAAGGTTTATGATATACTTAAATTTTTCTTTGATAATTACAAGGAAGAAAATGGCTATATTCTTGAATATATTAATAGATGCTTTTCACAAACGGAAGAGACTAATGCCTTGCAGGAGCTTATGGAAGAAGAAATTGCTGAAACGGGAAGCTCATTAGATGAAAAAGAGGAGGAGAGTGATGAACAAAAGGAGGAAGAATGGATTAGCTACCCGTGCCTACCTTCTAATGAGAGTAACTCTTTATCCCTTACATTATTTGATTGTCCCCCATGCTTACCAAAGGAGGATGAATGTTATGCTCATGTTATTTGTGATAATCCTTTATTTGTGCCTAACTTAGAGATGCATGGTACTAAAGAGTTTTGATTAGAAAATGTTTATGATAAATCTCTAGACGATGGTCCTATATTGAATGATCAGTCATCTTGTTATAGAATTGTTAAAAGTGGGTTTGAAGGTTTTAATCCCACCATTTTTGAGCTTGATAAAAATTATGTGTTTGTATATCATGAAAAGCATACTTTATGTGATAGTTATATTGTTGAGTTTATTCATGAGGCTACTAAAAATTATTATGAGAGAGGAAAATATGGTTGTAGAAGTTTTCATGGTACTGAAACACCTCTCTATGTGCTGAAATTTTGAAGTTGCTCTTGTTTTATCTACCCATTCTTGTTACTATGTGATTCTTTGATTTATTTTCTTACAAGTTTCCTACACAGAGGAAGTGTGTTAGGTTTAAATGAGTTTTGAATTTGCTTCTTGATGCTCTCTTTTACTTCAATTCATGTTTCTTATGTGAGCATCTTCTCAAACTATCAAGCCTAACTTAAAGGCGTTAAAGAAAAGTACTTCTTGGGAGATAACCAAATAGTTTTCTTGAGTCTTGGAAGTTATTGCTTCAGTAATAACCTCTCCTTATCATTTTTGTGTGGTTTTTGTGCCAAGAGTAACCTCTAATGAGAGAGAAGTAAGACTTGGGAAAGTTGATGTCCCGAAACAGATTTTTATGCTTCGCAGTAAAAATTCGTGTAACATCTATGTATGTTTGTTTGAGCTGTAATTTTTTGTGCTTCTGCCCCAGGTTGTTATCCAACTTTCGTTAGTTCAACACTTTTCGATTTGAGCAACAGAAGATCTTTGAAAAAATTAGTTTTTACCTGCTGGTCTGTTTTCACAGATTTCTGCCATTATTTGCATTTGCTTCTTGTTGATTCCTTTTTGGGTTCTTTTTGGGGAATTGAGATTTTTGAGGGAAGTGCTACAGTAGCTTGTGTTTTAATGGAAGTTTTATTGGTGTTTAAACTGAACCCAAAGACTTATTATCTTGAGTGCACTAATGTTGATAATAAAGATTGTGTGAAGTTTTGTATGAAGGAAAAATTTCAGGTGTATGGAGAGAATGATGTAATGAGATGAAGAATGGACTAAATATCAAGCTTGTGGATGCCACGCGTATCACCCCAAGAAATATCCAAGAAGTACAAGCGTCAAAGCTTGGGGATGCCCAAGGCATCCCCTTCTTCATCAATAAAAATCCCAGGTTTCTTCCAAACACTTCATTTTTATTGTTTCATGCACAGTTGTGTTGTTCTTGGAGCGTCTTTGTTTTTGTTTTTGGTTTTTGTTTGCTTAGTTTGCTTGAATAAATTGGTTGGACCCCCTCATTCATGCATTAGTTTTCAAATAAGTTTGGTTTGGTTTGAAAAAGAGTAGGAAAAGTTCATGCTTAAGTGGTAAAAAAGCTTGTTTTTAACTGTGGCCTATGCTTTGTCATGTCATGCTTGATATTGTTTTGGCTTTATACTTAGTGATTTTTGTTGTAGCATGACATGTTATAAACGATTGAGATTGCTTAATGTGCCTTGAAAGAATCATGCATTGTTTTAGCATATTAAAGCATAGTAATATGGTATTCTCCTTTGATGCTTTATTTGGGTTGACTTGGCACATGCTCACACCATGTTATGACTATCCCAAGTCACCATAGCCTTTATGATCCTTTAGTTTTCAACTTGTAATATCACTTTATGCTTTAATTAATGATGTTTTGTCACTTTGCATGATTATGGCCATTATTGCTCTCTTAGTTGGTCGCTCCTAGTCTTTTGCTAGCCTCCATAACCAAGTATGAGTTCCACTCATGCATCCAACTCCTAAAACCAAGTTATTCCAAAGAGTCCACCATACCTACCTATTAGCATTTGGTATTCCAAGTATATTCATGTTTTTATCTACCTTCCGAATTAAACTTGTTATGAGAAAACTAGTGATTAAAGATCTCACGAACTTGATGGCACACTTTAATTTTCTTGCCCTTACTAAAATTGAACCATTGTGTCGTCTATGTTGTATATGCTTGCACTTATATGTTGGGGATTAGCAGAACCATGATGTCATGGGGAATTCTTTCAACATTGCACTTGTACTTTGTACCTAGTTTATATCATGCTCTTTTATCTATGGATGTCGTCGGTGTGAAATGAAAGGGGAGCTTGTAAGTCCATGGAGTTATGTATATGTGTTAGAGAAATGCCTGGGCCGCCGGTCTAATCCATGCTGTCATGGTGGAAACCTGCAGCGTAACCATAATGAGCTGTCTATGAAGCATTCTTCTTATAAAAAAAGAGTCAGATATTGAGAAAAAAGAGAAAAAGAAAAAAAAGAGATATGAGAAAAGAGGAAAGAGAGAAAAAAGCACCATTTTCCCATGGTAAATAAGAATTGTTGAGATGCTCGTTGTCTGCTTGCCTTATCATTTTGATATGGGGATTCTTTCGTATCATCGGGCAAGGGGTACCCCATTGGTGGTTCTCTATGATACACATGTACTTACTATGACAAGAACTTACCGGTAACTAAACTTGAGTAGCATGAGGAGCGGCCCTCGTATTCAAGGGACATGAGATTTCCAACTTATACTTTGTCAAGCATATACTCCATAGTTTGTTCATTTTAACCTTAATCACTTCAAGATGCTTATGATAGGGGCAATGAGAGTTGAAAGCTAATAAGTACCATAATTTTTGGAAGCTCTTTATGTGACTTGAATCCCTGCGTCCTTCTATGAAGGCCTTTCTTTTACTTTTATGTTGAGTCTCCACCTTCTATCTTTATGCACCTATTTTGAGAGCATAGTGGACATTGTTAGTTCTATGTGCATTGTCCCAAGACTTGTTGATTGATGCATAACTTTGATATTGTTTGTTCGTAAACTATTTGTATCTAGTCACCCTTATAAACTTTGAAGGTGTCCTATGCATTTATGTTTGCTACTCTATGAGGGACAAGCTGAATGCCACTATGCTATGTTTTCTTCATGTGAAACAAACAAACATCTTGCAAAGCATTGTTATTAATGAATCTTTTGTTTGTGCCTTTTCATGTTGCAACATAGTTGTTATGTCTTATTGTTAGAACTATATCTTTCATGCTATGTTGAAGTACTATGATCCCAGCTATCAATATTTTACAAATACTTTGATCAAGTTTATGATGGTGCATGTCATCTCAAAAATTATTCTTTCTTTTTATCACTTACCTACTCGAGGACGAGCACGAGTTAAGCTTGGGGATGTTGATACACTGCAAACGTATCTATAATTTTTGATGTTCCATGCTTGGTTTTTATCTACTTTCTTATGTTTTGCCCACAGTTTGGAGTATTTTTATACACTTTCTTGGACTAACCTATTAACAAGATGCCATTGTGCCAGCTACCTATTTTTTGCTGTTTTTGGTTCCAGGAAAGTCAGAAAATGAATATTCTCGGAATTGGACGGGACAAAAGCCAAAGTCAGTTTTTCACCGAGGGGGACACATAGCCAGAATACGAGACGGAGAGGGTCCAAGGGTCACCCACACCACCTGGCTGCGCGACCAGGCCTGGCCCACGCCAGGGGTGGTGTGGCCGCCTAGGGCACCCCCTCGGCCTCCCCTTTCTCCTATAAGATGCCTCCGATACAGAAACCCTAAGTACCCGATCAAAATTCCACGAAAGAGTATGTAGCCGCCGTCATCTACATCCCTAGATCGGGAGGGATCTGAAACTCTTCTCGGCACCCTGTGGGAGGGGAGAATTTACCCTAGAGGCCTTCTTCATCACCATGCAAGACTCTGGTGTGATGCGTGATTAGTTCATCCTTGGACTACGGGTCCATGTAGTAGCTAGATGGTTGGTTCTTCTCCTTTGTGCTACTATGTCTAGATCTTGTGAGCTTCGTTCATGATCAAGATCATCTATTTGTAATCCTACATGTTGTGTTTGCGGGGATCCGATGGATATTGAGATGCTATTTCAGATTGATTATTGATTCTATCATGTCTTTGTTATTTGTGATCTTGCATGCTCTCCGTTGTTAGTAGATATCTTGGCCGAGTAGATGCTAGCAACTCCAAGAGGGAGTATTTATGCTCGATAGTGAGTTCATGCCTCTAGTAATCTGGGGAAGTGACAGAATCTCTAAGGTACTAGATGTGTTGTTGCTACTAGGGAGAAAACAACAATCCTTTGTTCATAGAACAATCGTATTGTTTACTTTACACGCAATGCGTAATGTAATTATCTGCTGCTTGCAACTTAATACTGCAGGGGGGTTGGATGATAACCTGAACATGGATTATTAGTCATAGATGCAGTTGGATTACGGTCTATGTATAAAATTGTAATGCCCAATCAAATCTCATAGGAGTCAAGATGATTAGTATATGCATGTATGCTTTCTCGCTGTTTGTCAATTGCCCGCTATAATTTGTTCAACCAACATGTCATCTATCTTAAGGAGAACCACCACAAGTGAACTATGAACCCCGGTCCTTTCTTTTACCATCAATCTACAACTGTTTACTGCTTTCTGTTTACTTTCTGCAAGCTTTTACTTTCTTCCACACAATACGTTTAATCCTTTGTTTTCAGCAAAACTGGTGAGATTGACAACCTCACTGTAAGTCGGGGGCAAAGTTATGTGGTTGTGTTGTGCAGGATTTCAAGTTGGCAGCAACACCATGGAGGTATTTTCTTGGTCCTACTGGTTCGATAATCTTGGTTTCATAACTGAGGGACACTTGCTGCTATGCTCATCATACCTTCCTCTTGGGGTTCCCCAACGATCTCGAGATATCTTGGGCCACCAACTCGCGAATCCCAACATTTCCAGCCATTGGATCTTCTTTTTCTATTCTAGCATCGAGAAGATTCTGTTGATAGTCTTCATCACAATGAATGCTATGCACAAAACTCAAAACACACTTCTCCATCATTCTAGAATCTTCTCCTTCGTTTCTCTAGGCCATGTTACCAAAATTTTCAAGTTTTAGATAGCTAATAATCGTTGACTTCTACATAATATACAAAGTACAAGAACCAGATATATACCCATACTTTATAGATTTTGATCAATTTATATTTTTTTCTGCTTTACCTATTATAAATTTATATAGTGATGATATGTCAGACGTCTATTATCTGAGTCTCACGTGCAGGGTACGTGCAATTTACTTGTAGACCACCATGGACCCAAAAAAGCATCCGGTGGCTGGTGTATCTGGTGGTCTAAAATTTAGGCATCCTCCAAACTAGCTACTCGGTGTCCATATTTGGACAACCGAGCCACCATGTCTAAAGAAAAGTTGTTCGCTCAGGAGCTCGCTCCCACGCCAAATCAGAGCATTTGTTGTACTGATTTGTTGTGTATATTGACTATTTGTATGCAGATTGACATATAGATTATAAAATTTAGACTATCCACTAGAAAACTAAAGTCATTTAAAAAGGAATATTTTTACACCATTATCTATATGAAGATGTAGACTACCAAATCTAGACAAGCCACTAGAGATGCTCTAAGAGACTACCAAATTTAGACAAGCCACTAGAGATCAAAGCAAAAAAAAATACTATCATGCTATTTAATTTAGTGTGGAATTTCTCCAGACGATATGAAAGTTATAGCGTGCTAATAACGCGCTATTTTACAAAGCATCTTTTAAAAATTTAAAAATATAACAGGTATATCATGAATATAAAGGATTTCAGCATCTGATGAATTTCCTAGAGTAATACTTGTACATAC
Organism: Avena sativa; assembly: GCA_916181665.1. Taxonomy (NCBI): domain Eukaryota; kingdom Viridiplantae; phylum Streptophyta; class Magnoliopsida; order Poales; family Poaceae; genus Avena; species Avena sativa. The sequence goes on from OV702291.1 coordinate 568,255,992, forward strand.
ATAATCAATTGTGGCGCTATCCAAGTTGGAGGAGAACTGGTAGGGCTAAATCTAGGTACAGCGCCGGGTGCTGCAGGAGGAGGCGGCGACTTGACGCGATCACTTAAGTTTAACAATAAAATTTTCATCGTATGTTTACTTACTCGACACATTCATCATATGTTATCTTACTCCACACCCGCCAAAAAAAGTGGTATACTTGAAATAGTGCTAACGCTATGATGTTGTAGCGCGATATATCAAGCTATTTAAAAAATAGCGCCATAACGAGCAAAATGTTGAAAAAATATCATAGACTCTCCAAATACGCTATATCATGCTAAATAGCGTGAAATAGCATGCTATTTGTTTTCATGCTAGAGATGCTCTAAGGCTGGTCTCAGTGGTAAGTAACATGGAGTAATAATATGCATATATTATGCTAAAGACTATCAAAAGTACTCCCTTCATCCAGAAATAACTGGGTTGGTTTTGTCTAGATTTGGATGTATTTAGACGCATTTTAGTGTATAGATACATTCTAATCTAGACAAACCCAAGTAAGTTATTTATGGGCGGAGGGAGTAGTATTATTTAGATGCTAAAATGGAAAAAAAGATTCAATTGCTCGTAATGTTGGGATTCGAGAGTCTTGATCCAACGTTCAATATCCGAAGTTATTCGTACACTATATATAACTAGTAAATTGCACGTACCCTGCATGTAAGACTCAGATAATAGACATCTCACATATCATCGCTATATAAAATTATAATAGGTAAAGTAGAAAAAATATAAATTTGATCAACATCTATAATGTATGAGTGTATATTTGATTCTTGTACTTTGTATATCATGTAGAAGTCAACGATTATTAGCTATCTAAAACTTGAAAATTTTGGTAACATGGTCTAGAGAAACTAGGGAGAAGATTCTAGAATGATGTAGAAGTGTGTTTTGAGTTTTGTGCATAGCATTCATTGTGATGAAAACTATCAATAGAATCTTCTAAATGCTAGAATAAAAACGAAGATCCAACGACTGGAAATGTTGGGATTCATGAGTGTTAATCCAACGGTCATTATTCAAAGTTATCCGTACACTATATAGTGGTAAGTTAAGACAAGAAATAACTAGTGAGTTGCAAGTGTCTTGCACGTGAGAATCAGATAATAGAAGTATGACATATCATTTTTTATATAAAAATATAGTAGGTGAGACTCAAAAAATATTTATAATTTCGAGCCACATTCACAAAGTATCGCATGTGTTTGGTTCTTGTACCTTTTGTATAATCTAGAAATCAACCTATAGCTACCTAAATAATCCGCGTCGGTAAAACTGTGGAACCCTCAGAAACAGAATTAGCATTCCAAATTTCGAGTGACTAAATAAATTATATTCTATAGGAGTACATGGGCGGGGCCAGGGGAAACTACATGCCCTTTCGTCTCTAGAACCGCTCATGCATGCATCTCCCGATCTTCCGAGCGATTCCTTTCTTCTTGATCCCATTCCTTTTATGTCACCCGGTCGAACCTCTGCAAAACAAAAGAAGACGCCAATCACTAACCATGACGTCGCCGTTCGACAAGATGTACTACTTCTTGGACCCTAGCAACACCACACACCAATAGAGTATTGGTGGTGAACGATTACATTGAGAAAATCCAAAAGTTCCTGGAGGAAACGGACGACGAGATTGTTGGCCTCGACGTCGAGTACACCAACGAGAAATTATCGACGCAGAAGGCTGTTGTCGTCCAGCTATGTGTGGGCATGGATTGCCTGGTCTACCAGATCTGCCAGGCTGACCAGCCATGCTCCAAGCTAGGAGAGTCTTCTAAGATCGTTGTTGTGTCACTCCAAGTCTTGGTATTAGATCCTTCGACGCTTGGCGGTCGCCCTTTCCTCCGAGGTTAACTCAATTGGAACTCCTTTCTCATCACGCCTTCCAAAGAGATTAATGTAGTGGCCTTCAACCTCTCCATGGTGGCATCCACATAGGCGTCCAATAAGATCTTGCATGCAGGTGCTAAGTCCTTTTTCCTTAGAGTCGCTAACAATGTTGAGCACAATGGCCTCCGTCTTGGGTTCATCCTCACTTCTCCCCGGTTGGATGACCTTGACCGCCCAACATCCTTTCTTGTGCATCTTCCTCAACATGTTTCCCTTGATCGATGGCATGGGTAGCTCTGATGTCTTGATGATGTCGAGAAGGCATTCCCCAAAGCGCAGGTACTTGATGTCTTCGGCGGTGTCGTAGTGGATGCTTGTGATTAACATGCTAGTCCCTGGATCAATAGCTAGCACACACAGTCGATGAATATCATGTAAAATACAAGTCATTATTACACGAATAATCCAGAGTATAATTATTACATCTTTGCATAGCTTATAGCTAGCTTAAATAAAACAGCGGAAATTTAATAAACTTGAGTCCATCAACGCCTCAGGCTAGTTGAGTGAACCCGTGATCCCTACGCACCTTTCAATCTTTGGATTCTGGACAAAAACGTGCAGCCAACAAGTTGGGTCAATACTTTGAATGTATTGGCAAATTACACCAAGGAAAGAATAAAACTAACTCTACATGCAAGGCTAGGAGTAGGCTTTGGGGTTCATTTGCATAAAGCCAATTTTGTCTAAGTAGGAAGAAAATAGGAAGGGTTTTATCCTACTTTGTAATCATTTGTTTAAGTAGTATCGGGTCGAGTGGAACACGAGGATATTACGCACCAAGTGTCCAATCAACCTAACACTTAGATATTACACGCCAAGTGGCACTTGGTTATTACGCACCAAGTTACTTGAATATGACACACTACGGTATATTATTTGCAATTTTTGGCCAAGTATTTGATTTACTATGAATTTTACAAGTTAAAACAATAATCTGCCTAATTAAAAAATTATATACCCAACAGATTGACACGCGGCGACAAGTGACAACGTAGGATTGGCCCAACTAGGCGACACGGTGCTGATGCGGCGCGTTGACGCGGGCGTGCCACGCGGCACAACGCGATAGGGCGATACCCCTTCGCTAAAATGTTCTAATCTACACCGCTAAACCTAGATCTAACGGTCGAAGGGGACACAGCGACTTACTGTGGATAGCGAGCGGCGGCGGGGACATCGGTGACGGTGGGGCGTTCAGGCGGTTGCCGGTGGCGATGCTACGGTGCTCCTCCGGCTCCGAAAACTTGATAGTGACAATCCTCTGCTCCTTGCGACCTCATTTTCTTCCTCGCGAGTCCTTCTCTCCGACCGAAGCAGCATCGACTGGTGGATGGAGGAGCTCGGGCAGAGGCGTACTCCAACGAGTAATCGAGGGCGGCTCGGCGTACTGTCTAGGGAAAAAGAAGGTGAGCGGAGGAGTAATAGTACAGGAGGGTCAAGAGGAAGAAAGGAGCGGCGGAGGGGCCTCGGAACCTTACTGTCGAGGTTGATGACTACATACTCCGGCGAGATCGGAACAATCTCACGAGCGGCAGCCCGGTGGCGGTGTAGCAAAAAGAGTTAGGGTTTTGGGGCGGCGTGCCGAGGGGTCTTTATAGGCGGCTTGGCTTGGCGCGGGGGTGGCGGAGGCAGGTCCGATTCGGCCAAGTTTGTTCGACGCGATGGTGGCCGTGTTCGTCCCGGTCTCTGTGGGAGAGACGACGGGGTGGGGGCCCTCGGTCAGTGGTTGCGGGCTACGCGGCAGCGCCCTGGCTCCCTGGGCCAGCCTGATACATTGCAAATGTATCTATAATTTTTGATGTTCCATGCTTAGTTTTATCCACTTTCTTGTGTTTTGTTCCAAATTTGGAGTACTTTTTATATGATTTCTTGGACTAACCTATTAACAAGAGCCACAGTGCCAGCTACCTGTTTTCTGCTGTTTTTGGTTCCAGGAAAGTCAGAAAATGAATATTCTCGGAATTGGACGGGACAAAAGCAGTGCCTATTTTTATGGAAGTGATCAAGTGCCAGAATACGAGACAGAGAAGGGCCAGGGAGCCACCACACCACCTGGCCCGCGCCAGGGGGTGGTATGGCCGCTCCCGGCACCCCCTCGGCCTCTCCTTCCGCCTATATATTGCCCTCGAGACGAAAAGCCTAGGGCCCGATCAAAAATCCACGAAAGAGTCTATAGCCACCGTCATCTCCATCCCTAGATCGGGAGGGATCTGAAGCTCTTCCCGGCACCCTACCGGAGAGGGGAATTCACCCTGGAGGCCTTCTTCATCACCATGCAAGCCTCTGGTGTGATGCGTGAGTAGTTCATCCTTGGACTATGGATCCATGTAGTAGCTAGATGGCTGGTTCTCCTCCTTTGTGCTTTCATGTCTAGATCTTGTGAGCTCCGTTCATGATCAAGATCATCTATTTGTAATTCTGCATGTTGTGTTTGCGGGGATCCGATGGATATTGAGAGGCTATTTCAAATTGATTATTGATTCTATCATGTCTTTGTTATTTGTGATCTTGCATGCTTTCCGTTGTTAGTATCTATCTTGGCCAAGTAGATGCTAGCAACTCCAAGAGTTAGTATTTATGCTCGATAGTGGGTTCATGCCTCTGGTAATCTGGGGAAGTGACAGAAATCTCTAAGGTACTAGATGTGCTGTTGCTACTAGGGAGAAAACAACAATCCTTTGTTCATAGAACAATCATATTGTTTACTTTACACGCAGTTCGTAAAGCAATAATCTGTTGCTTGCAACTTAATACTAGAGGGGGTTCGGATGATAAACTGAAGGTGGATTATTAGTCATAGATGCAGTTGGATGGCGGTCTATGTATAATGTTGTAATGCCCAATCAAGTCTCAAAGGAGTCAAGATGATTAGTATATGCATGTATTGCTTTCTCGGTGTTTGTCAATTGCCCTGCTGTAATTTGTTCACCCTGCATGTTATCTATCTAAGGAGAGCCACCTCTAGTGAACTATGGATCCTGGTCCTTGTCTTTTACATACAATCTATAAACTGTTTACTTCTTTGTGTTTACTTTCTGCAAACTTTTACTTCTTTCCATTCTAAACGTTTAATACTTTGTTTTCCGCAAAACACGGTGAGATTGACAACCTCATCGCAAGTTGGGGACAAAGTTCTATGGTTGTGTTGTGCAGGTATCCACGTTGCTACTAGCACCGGTAGTGCGCCCTTCCAAAGCTCAGCTAGTAACACCTTTGAGGTGTTTCCTTGCTCCTACTGGTTCGATTAAACCTTGGTTTGATAACTGAGGGAAACTTGCTGTTGTGCTCATCATACCTTCCTCTTGGGGTTCCCAACGAGCTCTACATCAACACCGCCATCAATCAATTTTCTGGGCGCCGTGCATTGAGCCATCAAGCGATTTTTTGGCGCTGTTGCCGGGGAGTAAAGGACATCTTCACAAGGGGAGTCCCTCATAACCAATCTCTTTACTTTGTTGTTTTTTTTGCTTAGTTTCTTTTTGCTTTGTTTGCTTGTTTTGTTCTTCAAAAAACACAAAAAAATTAGTTTTACTATTTGCTTTCTTATTTGAAATCCCCAAAAAAAATGACTACTCTGAAAACACCAAGTTGTGTGACTTCACTAGCACCAACAACAATGATTTTATGAGCACACCCATTGCTCCACCTGTGGCTGAAAATACTTTCTTTGAGATAAAACCTGCTTTACTCAATCTTGTTATGAGAGAACAATTTTCTGGTATTGGTAATGAAGATGCTGCTTCCCATCTAAATAACTGTGTTGAACTTTGTGAGATGCAAAAGCATAGGGATATAGATGGTGATATTATTAAGCTGAAATTGTTTCCTTTCTCTTTGAGAGGAAAAGCTAAAGAATGGTTGAATTCCTTAACTAGGAATAGTATTGATTCTTGGACTAAGTGCAAAGATGCTTTTATTGGAAAATACTATCCTCCTGCTAAGATTATATCCATGAGAAGTGAAATAATGAAGTTTAAACAACTTGACAATGAGCATGTTGCTCAAGCTTGGGAAAGAATGAAATCTTTGGTAAAGAATTGTCCCACTCATGGACCGACTGCTTGGATGATCATCCAAACTTTTTATGCAGGATTGAACTATTCTTCAAGGAACCTATTGGATTCTGCTGCTGGAGGTACTTTTATGACCATCACTTTGGGTGCTGCAACGAAACTTTTGGACAATATGATGGTTAATTATTCTGAATGGCATACTGAGAGAGATCCACAAGGTAAGAAGGTAAATTCTGTTGAGGAAACCTCCTCCTTGAGTGATAAAATCGATATTATTATGTCTATGCTTGTGAATGGGAAAGCCCATATAGATCCAAATAATGTTCCTTTGGCTTCTTTGGTTGCTCAAGAAGAGCAAGTTGATGTGAACTTCATAAAAAATAACAATTTTGGCAGCAATGCTTATGGTAATAACAATTATAGGCCCTACCCTCCTAATAATACTTATGGCTATAATGGTAAACCTGGATTACTAAGTGAAGGAAGAATTTTAGAAGTTGAAAGAGCCACTAAAAACTTCATGCAAATGCAATATGAGCAAATAAACTATTCACTAAAACTATGGAGGAACAATCTATCATTTTGAAGAACATTAGCCATCAACTTGAGAGTCTAAATAGGGAACTCCCTAGTTTACAATTGAAACTCTCTAATGCTGAAAGAAATATATCATCTTTGTCTGAAGCTCAATCTTCATTGATCAATAAAATGGCTGCTAAACCTGAAACTAATGAGAATCCCTTTGCAGCTACTAATGCCATACAAGTAAGAATTGATGAAAATGTTAGACTATTAGCTGAATTACATGCTAAGTGGGAAAGAGAAGATGAAATTTCTAGAAACATTAGTGTTTCTACTATTACCACTACTAGTGTTGAGGCTAATAATAGTTCTACTACTTTAGATAATAAATTTGATTTTGATCTTGATGGTTGTAACATCTCTGAAGTTATTAAGTTCCTACAAAAGCTTGCTAAAAGTCCTAATGCTGCTATGAACATGGCCTTTACAAAACACATTACTGATGCTCTCATAAAGATTAAAGAAGAAAAGATGAAACATAAAGCTTCTATTCCTATAAAACAAGAAGATGGTTGGGAACCCATCATTAATATGAAAGTGAATGACTTTGATTTCAAAGCTTTGTGTGATCTTGATAGTAGTGTTTCTATTATGCCTAGAAGGATTTATGATATGCTTGATTTGCCTCCTCTTGAAGATTGTTATTTGAATGTCCCACTTGATGATAATGCTAAAAAGAAACTCATGGGGAGTCTTAATGATGTTCTTATTATGGTTAACAATTCCTATGTCCCCGTTGATTTCTATGTTTTGGATGTTGAATACAATGCTTCTTGTCCTATTACTTTGGGAAGACCTTTTCTTAGAACTGTTGGTGCCATCATGTATATGAAAGAAGGCACCATTAAATATCAACTCCCACTCAAGAAAGGTATATAACACTTCCCTAAAAATAGAGAAAAGATTTCTTTTGCTTCTCCTATGAAAACAAAATTTGGTCTTAATGCTTCTTCATTTGAGAACACTTGATTCTTTCTTTGCTTCTTATGCCTAACTTAAAGGCGTTAAAGAAAAGTACTTATTGGGAGATAACCCAAAAGTTTTAATTGAGTCTTGGAAGTAATAACCGCTCCTTATCCTTTTTATTTGCTTTTTGTGCCAAGAGTAACCTCTAATGAGAGAGAAGTAATGATTGGGAAAGTTGCTGTCCCGAAACAGATTTTTGTGCTTCACCGTAAACATTCATGAGAGAGCTCTGTATCTAGGATTAAGCTGTAATTTTTTGTGCTTCTGCCCCAGGTTGTTATATAACTTTTGTTAGTTCAACACTTTTTGATTTGAGCAACAGAAGGTCATCGAAAAAATCCGTCTTTACCTGCTGGTCTGTTTTGACAGATTTCTGCCATTTTCTGCATTTGCTTCTTGTTGGTTCCTTTTTGAGTTCTTTTTGGGGAATTGAGCTTTTTTAGGGAAGTGCTAAAGTAGATAGTGTTATAATGGAAGTTTATTTGGTATTAGAACTGAACCTTAATACCTTTTATCTTGAGTGCACTAATGTTGCTAATAAAGATTGTGTGAAGTTTTGTATGAAGGAAAAATTTCAGGTGTATGGAAGGAATGAGTAATGAGATGAAGGATGGAATAAAGCTCAAGCTTGGGGATGCCACGCGTGTCACCCCAAGAAATATCCAAGAAGTACAAGCGTCAAAGCTTTGGGATGCCCAAGGCATCCCCTTCTTCATCAATAAAAATTCCAGGTTTCTTCCAAACGCTTCATTTTTATTGTTTCATGCACAGTTGTGTTGTTCTTGGAGCATCTTCTTTTTTGTTTTCGTTTTGGTTTTTAGTTTGCTTTTGTTTGCTTAGTTTTCTAAATAAATTGGTTGGACCCCCTCTTTCATTCATTGGTTTGCAAATAGTTTGGTTTGGTTTGGAAAAGAGTAGGAAAGTTCATGCTTATGTGGTAAAAAGAGCTTGTTTTTGACTGTGGCCTATGCTTTGTCATGCCATGCTTGATATTGTTTTGGCTTTATGCTTAGTATTCTTTGTTGTACCATGACTTGTTATAAACAACTGAGATTGCTTAATGTGCCTTGGATGAATCATGCGTTGTTTTAGCATATTAAAGCATAGTATAGTGGTATTCTCCTTTGATGCTTTATTTGGGTGGACTTGGCGCATGCTCACACCATGTTATGACTATCCAAAGTCACCATAGCCTTTATGATCCTTTAGTTTTCAACTTGTAGTATCACTTTATGCTTTGATCAATGATGTTTTGTTGCTCTGCATGATTATAGCCATTATTGCTCTCTTAGTTTGTCGCTCCCAGTCTTTTGCTAGCCTCCACAACAAAGTATGAGTTCCACTCATGCATCCAACTCCCTAAACCAAGTTATTCCAAAGAGTACACCATACCTACCTACTAGCTTATGCTATTCCAAGTATATTCATGCTTTTTTTTACCTTCCAAATTAAACTTGTTATGAGAAAACTAGTGATTAAAGCTCTCACGAACTTGATGGCACACTTTACTTTACTTGCCCTTAATAAACTTGAACCATTGTGTCTTCTATGTTGTATATGCTTGCACTTATTTGTTGGGAATTAGCAGAACCATGCTTTAATGGGGAACGCTTTCAACATTGCACTTGGTACTTGTACCTAGTTGATATCATGCTCTTTTGTATATGGATGTCGTCGGTGTGAAATGAAAGGGGAGCTTGTGAGTCCATGGAGTTATGTATATGTGTTAGAGAAACGCCTGGGCCGCTGGTCTAATCCATGCTGACATGGTGGAAACCTACAGCGTAACCATAATGAGCTGTCTATGAAGTATTCTTCTTATAAAAAAGAGTCCTATATTGAGAAAAAAGAGAAAAGAAAAAAGAGATACTATGAAAAGAGGAAAGAGAGAAAAAAGCACCATATTCCCATGGTAAATAAGAAGAATGCTGAGAAGTTCATTATCTGCTTGCCTTGTCATTTTGATATGGGGATTCTTCCGTATCATCGGGCAAGGGGTACCCCATTGGCGGTTCTCAATGATACACATGTACTTACAATGACAAGAACTTACCGGTGACTAAACTTGAGTAGCATGAGGAGCGGTCCTCGTATACAAGGGACATGAGATTTCTGACTTATACTTCGTCAAGCATGTACACCATAGTTTGTTCACTTTAACCTTAATCACTTCAAGATGCTTATGATAGGGGCAATGAGAGCTGAAAGCTATAAGTACCATAATTTTTGGAAGCTCTTTATGAGACTTGAATCCCTACTTCCTTTTACAAAAGGCCTTTCTTCCACCATTATATTGAGTCTCCATCTTCTACCTTTATGCACCTTCTTTGAGAGCATAGTGGCCATTCTTAGTTCTATGTGCATTGTCCCAAGACTAGTTGATTGATGCATACTTTGATATTGCTTGTTTTAAACTATTGTATCTAGTCACTCTTATGAACTTTGAAGGTGTCCTATGCATATATATTTGCTACTCTATTGAGGGACAAGCTGAATACTATTATGCTATGTTTTCTTTATGTGAAACAAACAAACGTCTTGCAAATCATTGTTATTCATGAATCTTTTGTTTGTGCCTTTTCATGTTGCATCATAGTTTCTTTGTCTTATTGCTAGAACTTTGTCTTTCATGTTATGATTGAAGTACTATGATCCCAGCTTTGAATGCTTTACAAATACTTTGATCAAATCTTTGATGGTGCATGTCACCTCAAAAATTATTCTTTCTTTTTATCACTTACCTACTTGAGGACGAGCAGGAGTTAAGCTTGGGGATGTTGATACATTGCAAATGTATCTATAATTTTTGATGTTCCATGCTTAGTTTTATCCACTTTCTTGTGTTTTGTTCCAACTTTGGAGTACTTTTCATATGATTTCTTGGACTAACCTATTAACAAGAGCCATAGTGCCAGCTGCCTGTTTTCTGCTGTTTTTGGTTCCAGGAAAGTCAGAAAATGAATATCCTCGAAATTGGATGGGACAAAAGCCAAAGTGCCTATTTTTCCAGAAGTGATCAAGTGCCAGAATACGAGACGGAGAAGGGCCAGTGAGCCACCACACCACCTGGCCGCGCGGCCAGGCCTGGCCCATGCCAGGGGGTGGTGTGGCCGCTCCCAGCACCCCCTAGGCCTCTCCTTCCGCCTATATATTTCCCTCGGGACGAAAACCCTAAGGGCCCGATCAAAAATCCACGAAAGAGTCTGTAGCCGCCGTCATCTCCATCCCTAGATCGGGAGGGATCTGAAGCTCTTCCCGGCACCCTGCCGGATAGGGGAATTCACCCTGGAGGCCTTCTTCATCACCATGCAAGCCTCCGGTGTGATGCGTGAGTAGTTCATCCTTAGACTACGGATCCATGTAGTAGCTAGATGGCTGGTTCTCCTCCTTTGTGCTTTCATGTCTAGATCTTCTGAGCTCCGTTCATGATCAAGATCATCTATTTGTAATTCTGCATGTTGTGTTTGCGGGGATCCGATGGATATTGAGATGCTATTTCAGATTGATTATTGATTCTATCATGTCTTTGTTATTTTTGATCTTGCATGCTTTCCATTGTTAGTAGCTATCTTAGCCAAGTAGATGCTAGCAACTCCAAGAGTTAGTATTTATGCTCGATAGTGGGTTCATGTCTCTGGTAATCTGGGAAGTGACGGAGATCTCTAAGGTACTAGGTGTGCTGTTGCTACTAGGGAGAAAACAACAATCCTTTGTTCATAGAACAATCGTATTGTTTACTTTACACGCAGTTCGTAAAGCAATAATCTGTTGCTTGCAACTTAATACTGGAGGGGGTTCGGATGATAACCTGAAGGTGGATTATTAGTCATAGATGCAGTTGGATGGCGGTCTATGTATAATGTTGCAATGCCCAATCAAGTCTCAAAGGAGTCAAGATGATTAGTATATGCATGTATTGCTTTCTCGGTGTTTGTCAATTTTCCCGCTGTAATTTGTTCACCCAGCATGTTATCTATCTAAGGAGAGCCACCTCTAGTGAACTATGGATCCCGGTCCTTGTCTTTTACATACAATCTATACACTGTTTACTTCTTTGTGTTTACTTTCTGCAAACTTTTACTTCTTTCCATTCGATACGTTTAATCCTTTGTTTTCCGCAAAACACGGTGAGATTGACAACCTCGTCGCAAGTTGGGGACAAAGTTCTGTGGTTGTGTTGTGCAGGTCTCCACGTTGCTACTAGCACCGGTAGTGCGCCCTGCCAAAGCTCAGCTAGTAACACCTTTGAGGTGTTTCCTTGCTCCTACTGGTTCGATTAAATCTTGGTTTCATAACTGAGGGAAACTTGTTGCTGTGCTCATCATACCTTCCTCTTGGGGTTCCCAACGAGCTCTACGTCAACACCACCATCAAGCAATTTTCTGGGCGCCGTGCATTGAGCCATCACGGCCCAGCTACGCGGCGCGCGTGTGGTAGATAGCATGCGGGCCGGCTCGGATGGTCCGATAGGTTAGGTTCTCTTTTTATTATTATTATTATTATTTTCTATTTTACAATTACTTTAATAACTTTTGCATCTTAACCCCAAATTTAATGAATTTAGTCTCTAAAAAATTGTAAAAAGGAGGAGACCAACATAGGATCATAAAATAAAACTTTTGAACGGATTTAGAAGGTTAGGTTTAATATAACCCCTTCTTATCTTTATATGACTATATGAGAAATCAAATTAGGGTTTAGGAAAAAGGATTTTGATGCAACTTTATTGTGTGATGCCATGATGTAAATGTTATGATGCATGCTTCTAGTAATATCTAGAGTTATAAAATTTGGAATGTTACATGCTACTACTACCGTACTCCACTATTGTACTACTACTACATACGTAGTACTAGTACTCCCGAATGTATGTTGAGCAGTACTCCTACCTCTGTTTGGGATTATTAGGCCAGAGAGCTTTTTAAAATTGTTAGAAATTATAAGACCTATCTTCTTTATTGTCTTAATTCCCGTGACTCATTAATTTAGATATATCTCTTTTCTCTCAATCTCCCAATGCATGTTGTTTCATCTCTCATCATGTCCCCTTTTTTATCTAGCATCTCATACATGTAAAATTAGTGGTGCATGCATAAATTAATTAGAGTGAATAATTCATCTACTTGGTAGTATTGCGAATTGGCCCTCTGGCCTTATAATCCTAAACAGAGAGCCTTATAAAATCCTATTCAGCTTACTACTCAGCAGAGTACATCCACCCAACCCATCAAAAGTTAAGACTTCATGAAAAATACTCAGGAGCGTACATCCACCAAACTCATCTACCTCCGTTTCAAGGAATAAGGCGCACGCGTACTCCAAATTAAAGTTTGACCGAATAAATAGAGCAACTAAAATTTATTTATATTGTGTAAAATTTGTATCGTTGAATTCGTATTGAAACACACTTTCCAATGATGCTAAATTTGTATAGTAACAACATTCTTTATATATATTTAGAGTACATCTTGGTCAAACAAAAAAACAAGGGAGCCTTATTTCTTGGGACGGAGATAGAGTGCTACTACTACTACAAAATCCACCATTTCTGGTATGCAAACGATCTTTCTGCAATTAAACCAATTAACAACAGCTTACATCACCACTAAAACTCGACGCGAAAGAAGAAACGCTGCTCCTTCGACGTAGCAGGACCAACCAGGTAATGCGGCACCGCCGCCAGGTAATACGTAAGACACATCGAGCTCCACCATCACGGTGTCGGTCCTCCTCCTGCCATCCATCCAGGAGAGGAGCGGCGGGCATCCCGCCCACATCCTCACCCTACACACTAGCAAGTCACACATCGCAGCCCTAACACAGACCGCATACAGGAGGGGGACCATGCTTACCATGCCAATCACCAGGATGAACACGATGATGTCCTGCTCCCTGACGAGGATGAGCCGCCGGGACGCCTCGCCCGATAGTGGCACCAGCTCCTAGAATGCTTTGGTGGTGGCATACTAGATCTTGTGCACTTGGATCGAGTGGACCGCTTCGAGGTGGGCGACGAGCGCTAGCGGCAGGGCGGCAAAGTCGTAGTCGGTCTCCGTGCAAGGGCAAGGAGCGAACCGACACATGATTTCGTGCTCGTGGAGTTCGTAGTAGGGCAGCAAACTACTGTAGCTTTTGTAGGCGCACTCGACCCTAGCCGCTGATAGGATGGTGTCCATGGTGAGCTCGTGGGTGAATCCGCTGCTAGGTTGCTCGCACTTCTAGCAGGAGGTGATCTTGCGGACGCAGCGGTGGCAGACTAGATGAATATCCACGCACTGTAGAAATGGAAGTTCGAAAAATAAAATAGTTGCACGATGAACCGACAAAAGAAAAAACAATGGATTGGGAGGGAGAAATGGGGAGACCTTGTAGACCCGTCGGGGCTTGGGGGGCTGGGAGCAAGAGGAATAGTTGAGAACGGTGGCTTCCATCTTCAGAGTGACCATCTCAAGCATTGTGATTTGGGTGGGGGGAAATAAGGATTCTCTGATACAGCCTCGAGCCGTGCCCTTCTTTTATATATCACCGATAATAATCAATGAACCTCTACCTGATTGCGCCTTTCCTTTCTGTACTAGGGTCATTTTTGTATATTTTGAGGCCTTATTATCTACAAATTCCTGGTTTAGTTGGACAAGATTAGCGACCTCTTTATATTTGTGCACCATCCTTTTATTAGTAAGTTGCATCTGCCTTGCACGTGAGACTCACATAATAATAAATTATGACATATCATCACTATATAAAATTATGCTCTGTAATAGGTAAAGCTCAAAAAAATATGAGAGAGTCACATCTATAAAGTAATGTTGTATATTTAGTTCTTATACTTTATATCCTATAAAAATAAATGTTTATTAACTACCTAATACTTGAAAATTTTGGGACCATGGTCTAGAGAAATGACGGAGGTGATTCTAGAATGATCGAGAAGTTTATTTTCAGGTTTGCGCATAGTCATTCTACTAAGCGCTATCAACAGAATCTTTTAGATCCTAGACTGGAAAATAAGATCCAACGGTTGGCAATGTTGGGATTTGCGAGTCTTAATCCAACGTTGAATATTCAATGTTTTGCGTACATTTTATTACGATAAGATTTGATGCAGCTCCATAGTTAAAAACTAAATGTTCGTGTGATGTTCTTTGCGATCTTATTCGAGAATAAAATCAAACATGAGGATTGGGAGAAAATTTTCGGATCATGCTAGATTTTATCTCGTACTAAAAACATGGCTCACACGATGGGGGCGGCTTTCTCTCTATCACTAGGCTTCATATGTAGTTGAACCGCCAGACTAGTACTCTTTGAACTATAATCATGTGCGAAAGCACTACGCGTACCTGATGGGTGCTGCGAAGCTTTCTAAGAGGGGACATGTAGAGAAGAGAGGGAAGAGAAGGGATCTATGATGATTTTTTTTCAAGTTCGGCAGCGAGGATATAATTATAGTGATTGTAAGGACGAATATTGATGAATTTTGTGTGCATAGACATTGCAAGAAATTGAATTTTTCAAACATGATGGTGGTTTTTAGATATTCAAATCTTGGGTACCTTAAATGATTCTGGAACCTATAACACACTCGTCGTGCAAATTTGATATATATTATTTTGGTAGATCAACATGAAGTAGTTCCAATCGGAAAAATAGCTACTAGACAGATTGGAAATTCATGTTATTACTTGAAAATAGCCCATAAACATGGTCTACTATGTGCAAATAATGGGGTATTACCATTCTAGGCCTTATTCTTCGTGTACTAACTTAACAAATAAATATTTTCTATCACTTACAAAATTTTAAAACTATTTTTTATTCGTGAAAGTTGGAAACTATGATTTTAAACGCATTCTCCTGTACCAACATGTGTCATCTACTAAATATGGGCACACTATTCATCTACTGCAATATAGGTATAGCCATGATCATAGTCATTCGATTTGGAAGCTAAGCATCTTCACAACATGGTAGGCCATATTGCGAAGCAAGATTTTCGAAAGTAATCAAAACTCATACTTATCACAACTAGTATGCTCAAGAGAATATGATGCACAAGTTATACATTCTTTTGATTTTTTATGAAAAAATCATAACTAGTTCAAGCTTGTCAGCTGTTGTATAATTATTCGAAAAAACTTGATGGTTTCAAACCTCTAGTTGTTTTTTATAGATTGTCTACTCTAGTACCTTAAAGCGATTTTACGTGAAATTAGAGAGCAAGCAACCTATCATCCAGTCATAGTTAAAATTTGATCTGATTTTAATAAATCAATAACGAGTACTTTAAGTGGTTGAAATTAGCTAGAAAAGTCAAAAGTTCATGTAATTGGAGAATTTTCCCATAAAACATGGTCCACTTTTGTGTAGAAATGGAAGGCTAGTAGCTTACTTTATGAGCCTTAATTATTCATCGTGTACTTTGTTAAATTATCTACAACTGTAAACATTGTTTACCATATCATTCCTAGATGCCTAGATGCGCATTTATTTGATTTGAAGGTCTTTTGTTCGAATCGCCTGTGTGTGTATCTTGGGTTTACATTTTTTTTATTCTAGCAATATCGCATTGCAGAGAGGTTGACATCACGGACCCACCAATATGTAGCATCTCTCGAGTTTGTTTTGAGGATGGATTCGAAAAAAGTGCAAATACTCGTACAGAGAGGCTCGCATCGGGGACCCACCAGATAGAACATACAAGGCTGTATCGGGGACCCACAAGCCAGAACATGCCAGAGAGGCTGACATAAGGGCCCTAACAGTAAGACCAAACACGGTTGTCACGGTGAAAACAGCGGACGCGGCCCAAAAAAGTCGACCATACACATGTTGCACTTACATAGAAGCTGACATATAGGACCCAGCATGCCTAAGAATAGCCCATGAAATTAGCCTATCAACCCAAGCATAGCCCAATACCTTCTAATTCAGCCTTTTTGTGGTCTTGTGGCCACCGACCGTAGACCATTCAATTTAGGAGTGAGCCCATGGAATATAAGCCATGACGAATAGGGCATCCGCCCTGAGTTACCCAGAATATTTTTAATTTGGCCTTTATGAGCATTTTTTGTACTCTGAGGCTGACATCTGGGACCCAAAAAACAGTCCAACATACACACATTTCTTTCAAATAGAGGCTGTCAGCTGGGACCCAGTATAGACATGTTTCCTGCACAGAGGTGGTTGACATCTGGGACCCAGCAAGTTGCCAAGATCAAAACAGTGGACATGGCCAAAAAAAAGTCCATCATACGCACGTTTCATTTACAGAGAGCCTGGTATGTGGGACCCAGTAGCGCGACCTTATACAGATGCTGCATCAAGCAACATTGCCAGTTCGAAACAGGGAGGTGCGAGCGAGAAAAAAGTTTAGCATGCACACGTTTCTTGTAATGAGAGACTGAAATGAGGGACCCATCAGTATGAGCAAACGGCAGATTCGTCGAGCAACGCTATCTAGTTTGGAATAGGATAGCACTAGAGAAGAAAAATTCCATCATACCCACAATTCTTCTAATGTGTGTTGGGGATATACTTTCCGGGTATCCTCACAGTTCCTCACTTACCAGGGTGGCCCACTTCGGGTTAGAGCTTTGCTTCATGGGCGACCCAGTCAGGGAGAAGAGACGGAGTCCAGTTCGGCTACGGGAAGGTCCAGAAGACTTACCGACATAGGCCCATAGTGTTACTTGTAGTTCAAGATGTACTCTGTAACCGACTCTTAGTCGTAGCCGTATAGATCTCTCATGTAAACCCTAGGCCGGATATCTATATAAGCCGTCCTAGGGAGAGCGTTTAGGGCACCCTCACAATAGTCTACAATCTCAACTCGCACAGGCGAAACCCTTGTAACCCATATTCTGGCTCTGCCATATTACTGGATTGCTAGCAGGAATAGGATCCGTCCAAAGCCGGCGGATTCGAACCTGGGTAAACTTGTGTGCTCACCGTCCCGGAACACCGTACGTCTCACACCCCTCTCTTCCACATGCCTCGAGGACCCCCTCATGGCGTACTTGTCATCAATCCGACGACAGTTGGCGCCCACCATGGGGCAAGTGAGCTTCGGATCTGCGTTTCGAGCGAAATCTGCAAGAATCGGAATCGGCGAGACTATCATCGTCGGTCGCATCCTCTACGCCAGCGATGTCCCTCTCATCGTTCTCGATGAGACCTGGATTCCGGCTAGGGATGTCGTCACTGCTTACACCATCATATCTTTTGATGAGATCGATGTTTACATCGGATTCGCTGAACCTGCCCCACCCACCCCAGCGGTGATGATAGAGGCAGAAGAAATTTCTGGGTCCCCTTTGTCCATGGAGGCGGTAGAGTTCCGGATGTTAGAAAACCCTAATCCCACCTAGCCCGCACCAGTTGCGGAGATAGTGGAGAAATCCGAGCCTGAAGCAGACCTGGCAGTTCAAGTCGAATCTGGAGTGGATCTCCCTTGCGAGGCCGAATCCCAGATCGATCCACCCGCTGAGGTCAAAATCCAGGAGGATCACAGCAACAACTTTGGTTCCGGCCCTACCAACGCCGGAACAGATTAACCGTTTATGAGGCACACATTGAGGCATATGATGATGCAAGACGCAAGCGTGGATGAGGTTCTCGAGACTATTAGGATCTTCGAGGAGGCCCACGAGGAAAGCCGCAACTACCTCAGGATCCACACGTCGCACTTCGTCGGATACGTTGGATCCAGATCCGGCTCTGCCGATGCTAGATCAAACACCGACTCGGTGCTGGAGGCGATCAGAACAAACACCGACTTACCCGCATCCTCGGATGACTCGATGACATCGGCAGATTTCCGAAAGTTCTCCGCGGAATATGAAGAGGAGTATAACTCCAAAGCTGCAGAGGAAGGAGAAGCCATGGATGAAGGATCCGGGGAAAACTCTCCCAAAGTGCAGGATGACATGGATATCAGAGATAATCTCGAGGTCCAGATGTCCAAAAGTACCGATCAGAGCTTTACTTCGGGAAATAGACCCAAAGCCGTCTTTGCTACCGGCGCTGCCAAGAAGGCAAAGAAGAAGAACAAGAAAAACAAGACCCCGGCAAAAGATCCTCTGGTGGAGGAAGTGATTGCTGAGGAATACGAGGAAGACTCGGATGGGGCACTGATCCCAGAAGAGCCCAAAGAAGAGTCGGTGAATGGACACGTGATCACCGAAGGTGCGCGTAAACTCATCGATGCTGCATTAACCACACCTATTCCTACAGCTGCAGAACTTACTGCTGAAGAGCTGGACGAAAGGGCCCAGGCCCTAGAAGCATGTCGCCAAGTACTCCTCGATGAAGCCAAAAACATTGAGGAAGAAAAGAAACGCATGACAACTATGGAGAAGTACATCTCTCGGCAGCATCAGAAGACCCGGAAACGTCACACTCATGACGACCAATTCTCGGAGATTCACAAAGTCCTCTTTGGAGGAGACCATTGGATTCCTTGGTGCGACAGCAATGGAGACTAGGTGTATCCAACACCAGTGCAAAACACCGTTGAGGCTCGAGAAATCCTAGCAAGTAATCCAGGCCCAGAGCATATTCGAATGGGCATTAAACTACTCAACAAGGGTCTGGAGCAACAGAAGGCCGCCCTGTCCAGAAGCGGAAAACTGGTCTCCCAATCCGACCAATGCCGCACGGATCCGGCCTGGAATGACGTAAGAACCCAACGTGTTCCGAAACAGCATCACCGTTCCGACCGTCAGGAAGATAACTACTCAAGAACCGGATCTTTAGGATAGCATCACAAAGCTGCACGTGACTGGCGCAACGTAGCCCCAGCTGCGGAGCAAGAGGCAATTGCTGCACTGAATCCAAAGAATCCTCCCCAGCGACAATCAAACGATCGCAGGGAAGAAGACAAAGAGAAACGTCGGGAGAAGGACCATCAAAGAATGCCACCTCCTAGACACACGAGCCGTCCAGCTGACGGACGAAGGAACGACGGACACCATGCTGAGTCAAGCCAGCAAGGCGTCCGTCGTAATGAAGATCCTCCCTGGAACCAGAATAACGATGCTCCGGACGGAGGCCAACATCAGCCGGAAACAATCCAGCTGCTCCACCCTCTCCACCAAGTAGCCATCACAACAGCTCCCAAGGAGGCCAAGGAGGGCGTCGTGGTGGAGGAGGTGGTGGCAGAAGCCGAAGTCCGGCTCCAAGGCACCGCAGCCACATCCGTCATTCAGGACGATCTTTATCCCCAAGTGACGCAAGGCACAGGATCAACTCCAACATAGAGGCGCGGCACTACGAAAACAATGATATATACATGGGCCCAAAGTGCTTCGGACCACGCATAAGAGCCACAAAATTCCCGGAAGGATTTGCTATCTCAAGACACATTCAAGCCTACGCCAGTATAGCTCGGCCAGATACTTGGCTCCAGGATTTTTTCCAGGCTTGCTGTATCGCCAAAGGCGGAAACAGCCTGGTCGTAACCCAATATCTCCCACTCATGTTGCGGAAGATGGCACGATCATGGCTCAACGAACTTCCGGAGAACACCATCCACAACTGGTATGACATGCAAAGTGCGTTCTTTCGGAATTTCGAAGGCACATATTGGAGGCCATGTACAGTAGGAGACCTACAGCGTTGCACCTAGAAAGCCGGAGAAACCTGTCGGGATTATCTCGGACGATGGATCGACACCAAGAACTCCTGTGAAGGAGTAAATGACCAAACTGCGATTGAAGCATTCATTACAGGACTCCCAATTGGTTTACTACGTCATCGCTTGAAGTGTGACAAGGTCACTGATTAGGGAGAGATGATAGAAACAATGAGCAAGTATGCAGATGCTGACGACGATGCAGAGGGATTACTTAACACCCTAGTTGTGCCACAGTCGGCAAAACAACCAAATCAGCAAGCTCAGAAGTGCAAGAACTGTTGGGTCCGCAGCATAGAAAACAAAAAAATTCCTACGGTGTGAACTACACGCCAAGATCTATCTACTAGGTACAAAGCAAACGGGTGGACATACATCCATAGAGAACTTACCCTCGAAGACAACGAGCTTTGTTAACGAGTAGGAACTCATGGTTGATGTAGTCGTACACTTGCCGATCTCAAAATCGTGAGGAAGTACGAGCGCCGCAACTCAGCAGCGCATCCGCACTCGCACACACGTTCAAGCCACCGGACAACCTCCACCTCCTCGCTCCAGCGATCCAGCGGAAGCACCAACTCCTTCCAGACGAAATGCCACCGGGAACATGTATCTCGCTAATCCGAGACCATGGGGAAATAATTCTAGAGGGGGAGAGAGATCCTTCACAAGGAGGTGTGAGGATGAAGGAGGGAATGGGTGGCCTTTTATAGGAGGAGGGGGTGCCCCCTCTCTCCATGGACGGCGCATGGGGCGGGGGGTGACCCCTCACCTCCCCCATTCATGTGGTGGTAACTCCTCCACATTAAAATGCCTCTTCACATTCCCTTTTAAAGTCTCCACTTTAAATGCATTAAGTTTCTCCAAATTTAATGCTCTCTCATTTAATAAAACTCGTTTATTAAATTTATTCGGAATTTTTTTAATTACTTTAATTAACAAACATTCACATATAGCCCCTTGCAATATTTCAATATCACATGCAGAACCACTTTCTGCAATTTCACCCAAAACAATTTCCGGTTTCTATTGAAACAATTCCTGCGCTTTGCAATTCTTTCGTCTGAAACATATGTGCTCCAAAATGGTGTCCGGTAACTCTTAAGTGTGCCACCCTACGGTTCGCGAATAATGCAGACATGATCGAGACCCTTCTCCGATCAATAATCAGCAGCGGGACCTGGAGATCCGTACTGACTCCTACACATTCAACAATGACTCCTGTGATCGTGAGAACCTTTAATGCTTGTAACTAAATCCCTTTGTCTCTCGATATATTACATGTCTGAGATTCGATCATCGGTATCTCCATACCTAGTTTGATCTCGTTACCGACATGCACTCTTTTCTTGTTCCCGTGATATAACATTCTAGTGATCACATCACTTGCTTGCAAGCTATCCTAATGTGTTATCACCGGGAGGGCCCAGAGTATATCTATCTGTCATATGGATTGACAAATTCCACTCTTGATCCATGAGCCTCAACATAACACCTTCGTAGCATTGAACCCATCTTTATAGTCACCCTGTTACGGTGTGACGTTTGATGTTATCAAGATACTCTTCCGGTGTTAGCAATTAACATGATCTCATGGTCTAGGGATAAAGATTACTTCATATGATGTTATAGCAATATAAACACAATGACTTGATCGTAATGCTATACTTCGGATGAATGTTCATCACATCATTCCACCAATGGTGTGACCTTGTTATTAACAACATCCAATGTCCATGATCAGGAAACCTTGATCATCTTGTTAATCAACAAGCTAGTCTATAAGAGAGGCATGACTAGGAACCCTTTTTGTTTATTAAACACACATGTATTGATGTTTCCTATCAATACAATTATAGCATGCAAAATAAACATCTATCATATACAAGGAATACATAATAACAACTTTATTATTGCCTCTCAGGGCATATTTCCTTTAGTCTCCCACTTGCACTAGAGACAATAATCTAGTTCACATAGTGATAAATCTAACACCCATGGAGTTCTGGTGTTGATCATGTTTTGCCCTAGGGAGTACTTTAGTCAACGGATCTGCTACATTCAGGTCCGTGTGCACTTTACAAATCTTTATATCTCCATCCTTGACATGTTCGCGGATGGAGTGAAACCGGCGCTTAATATGCTTGGAATTCTTGTGAGACCTTGGTTCCTTGGCGTTGGCTATGGCTCCATTGTTGTCACAATAGATCACCATCGGGTCCAACACACTGGGAACCACACCTAGTTCCGTAATGAACTCTTTCATCCAAACTGCTTCCTGCGCCGCTTCTGAAGCAGCAACATATTCCGCCTCCGTTGTTGATCCAGCCACCACAGGTTGTTTGGAGCTCCTCCAACTAACTGCTGCTCCATTCAAGAGAAATACATATCCGGATTGAGACTTAGAGTCATCCGGATCAGTGTCAAAGCTAGCATCGACATAACACTTAGCAACTAGCTCTTCTTCACCTCCGTATACAAGAAACATATCCTTAGTTCTTCTCAAGTACTTAAGGATATTCTTGACCGCTATCTAGTGTTCTGTACCTGGATTAGATTGGTACCTACTAGTCAAACTAATAGCATGTGCCACATCTGGTCTTGTACATAGCATGGCATACATTATAGAGCCTATGGCTGAGGCATAGGGGATCCTATCCATTATCTCTCTTTCTTCCGCCGTAGCCGGACTTTGAGTCTTACTCAATGTCTTGCCTTGCAACATAGGTAAGAACCCCTTCTTACTTCCGTCCATATTAAACTTCTTTAATATCTTATCAAGGTATGTACTCTGCGATAGCCCAATTAGGCGTCTTGATCTATCTCTATAGATTTTAATGCCTAATATATATGAAGCTTCACCAAGGTCCTTCATCGAAAATTTGCTGTTTAGATAACTTTTAACACTGTTTAAAAGATCTAAATCATTTCCAATCAATAATATGTCATCCACATATAATATCAGAAATTCCACATTGCTCCCACTCACTTTCTTGTAAATACAAGCCTCTCCATAAGTTTGGAAAAATCCAAACTCTTTGATCACCTCATCAAAGCGGAGATTCCAACTTCGTGATGCTTGCTTCAGTCCATAGATGGATCGCTGAAGTTTGCACACCTTATTAGCATCCTTAGGATCGACAAAACCCTTAGGTTGTATCATATACAACTCTTCTTCAATCTTACCATTGAGGAACGCAGTTTTGACATCCATCTGCCATATTTCATAATCGAAATATGCAGCAATTGCTAACATAATCCTAACCGACTTAAGCAAAACTACGGGAGAGAATGTCTCATCGTAGTCAACTCCTTGAATTTGTCGAAACCCCTTTACGACAAGTCGAGCCTTATAGATGGTCACATTACCATCAGCATCAGTTTTCCTTTTGAAAATCCATTTATTCTCAACGGCCTTTCGGTCGTGATGTAAGTCCACCAAGTTCCAAACTTGGTTCTCGTACATGGATTCCATCTCGGATTTCATGGCTTCTAGCCATTTGTTGGAATCCGGGCTCATCATCACTTCTTCATACGTCGCAGGGTCATCTATTTCATCAACCATGAAATTCACAACAGGATTGCCGTACAGTTCAGGAGCTGCACGTGTCCTGCTTGACCTGCGAGGTTCGGTAGTGTACTCTTTCGGAGTTTCATGATCATTATCATTAGCTCTCTCTTCATCAGGTGAAGTCAACTCCGAAACAACTTTCGGTGCTGCGCCACTCGCCATTCCATGAAGAGAAGGTTCAATAACCTCTTCGAGTTCTACCTTCCGACTACTCACACCTTTCGCGAGAAACTCCTTCTCAAGAAAGGATCCATTCTTGGCAACAAAAACCTTACCCTCGGATCTGTGATAGAAGGTATACCCAATTGTTTCCTTAGGGTATCCTATGAAGACGCATTTTTCCGCTTTGGGTTCGAGTTTATCCGGTTGAAGTTTCTTCACATAAACATCGCATCCCCAAACCTTAAGAAATGACAGCTTAGGTTTGTTTTCAAACCATAATTCATACGGTGTCGTTTCAACGGATTTAAATGGTGCCCGATTTAAAGTGAATGCAGTTGTTTCCAGTGCATAACCCCAAAATGATAGAGGTAAGTCAGTCAGAGACATCATAGATCGAACCATATCCAATAAGGTACGATTACAACGTTCCGACACACCATTACGTTGTGGTGTTCCGGCAGGCGTGAGTTGTGAAACTATTCCACACTCTTTCATATGTGTGCTAAACTCGTAACTAAGATACTCTCCTCCACGGTCGGACCGCAGAAATTTGATCTTTCTGTTACGATGATTTTCCACTTCATTCTAAAATTCTTTGAACTCAAAAGTTTCAGACTTGTGTTTCATCAAATAGATATACCCATATCTACTCAAATCATCCGTGAAAGTAACAAAATAACGATATCCACCTCGCGCCGACACACTCATTGGTCCACACACAACAGTATGTATGATTTCCAATAGATCTGTCGCCCGTTCCATTGAACCGGAAAACGGCGTTCTAGTCATCTTGCCCATAAGGCATGGCTCACATGTATCAAATGATTCAAAATCAAGTGATTCCAAAAGTCCATCAGAATGGAGTTTCTTCATGCGTTTAATGCCAATATGACCTAGACGGCAGTGCCACATATATGTAGATATATCATTATCAAGTTTAATCCTTTTAGCATCAACATTATGAATATGCGTAATACTACTATCGAGATCCAACAGAAATAAACTATTCAACATAGGTGCATGACCATAAAAGATATTATTCATATAAATCGAACAACCATTGTTTTCAGACTTAAATGAATAACCACTTTGCATCAAACACGATCCGGATACAATGTTCATGCTCAGTGCAGGCACCAAATAACAATTATTTAGGTTTATAACTAATCCCGATGGCATATGGAGAGGCAGCGTTCCGACGGCGATCACATCAACTCTTGATCCATTGCCGACCCGCATTGAGACCTCATCCCTTGCTAGTTGTCGCTTGTTCCGCAGCCCCTGAACCGAGTTACATATATTAGCAACCGATCCCGTATCAAATACCCAGGTGCTACTGCGAGTACTAGTCAAGTACACATCAATAACATGTATATCACATATACCTTTGTTTTCCTTGCCGGACTTCTTGTCCGCCAAATACTTGGGGCAGTTGCGCTTCCAATGGCCAGTCCCCTTGCAATAGTAGCACTCGGTGTCAGACTTAGGTCCAGCTCGGGGTTTCTTTTTAGGCGTGGCAACAGACTTGCCACCCTTCTTTTCCTTGTGCTTGCCTTTCTTGTCCTTCTTGAAACCGGTGGTCCTATTGATCATCAACACTTGATGTTCTTTCCTAATCTCCACTTCTGCAGTCTTAAGCATTGACATAAGCTCGGGAAGAGATTTCTTCATGCCCTGCATATTATAGTTCATCACGAAGCTCTTGTAGCTAGGTGGAAGAGATTGGAGAACACGATGTATGCCTAAGTCAATGGGAATCGTTATTCCCAAGGACACAAGCTTATCGGCGTACCCAGACATTTTGAGTACGTGCTCACTAACGGAGCTATTTTCCTCCGTCATGCAGCTAAAGAACTTTTCTGTAGCATTATAACTCTCTACGGCAGCATGGGTATCGAAAATCATTTTCAATTCTCCCATGGTATCAAAGGCATTGCCATTTTCGAAACGCTTTCGAAGTTCTGGCTCTAGCCCATACAGTATGCCGCAATGAACTAAGTTGTGGTCCTCCTGACGAGTTATATAGACGTTCTTTCCCTCGTCAGGGGCATCAGGAGCTGGTGGGAGGCCTAGCGGCGCATATAGCACATATTGCTTTTGTGCAGCAGTGAGGAGAATCCTCAAATTCATAGCCCAGTTGGTGAAGTTGCTACCATTCGCAGCAAGTTTCTCTTTCTCCATGAACACATTGAAATTAAAAGCAAGTGGTGCCATCTACAACAGAATTTGTAAAGTATATTTAGACTAAGTTTATGATAGATTGAGTTCAACTAATCCAAATTACTAATGAACTCCCACTCAAAAACGACATCCCTCGTGTCCTTTTGGTGATTACATGAACCAAATCCAACACCAAGTCCGATCATCACGTGAGTCGGTGTAGCTTCAAAGGCGAGCATCTATATGGGCATCATATCAACTATATGACTCATGCTTAACCTTTCGGTCCGTGTTCCGAGGCCATGTCTATACATGCTAGGCTCGTCAAGTAAGAACCTTAGTATTTGCGTGTGTAAAACTGTCTTACACCCGTTGTATGAAAGCATAGAGTTGAAAACACCCGATCATCACGTGATGCCTCAAAACACGATCCACAAAACGGTGCATACTTAAGGAAGAACACATTTTATCTTGATATCTAAATGAGGGATCATCTTATAATGCTACCAAACGCGCCAAACTAGTAATATAAGATGCTAACATCTAATGTGTGAAGTGAGGTGATATGGTCCATGCATTTGATCTCTATCATTTGCATCGTGGTATGATCTCTATCATTCCTTTGTGTGTAAGGCCAAGGTCTATGGAACTTACACGTTAAGTGAGTTGTAAGAGTATCTATTATACATCTACTTACAACAATACCATATCAAAACACTAGCCCAGCAACAATCTACACTAAACGCCTCTAATTTATCAATTGCAAGTTTTACGTGGCTTAGGGCTTTCGGAGATAGAACCTGTCTAACCTACGAACATGAACCACAACGAGGATAACCAAGTTATTAGCAACTCGTTATAAATCAGATATTGACTATAGTAGGAGAGACAGACACCCGCCAGCCACTTATGCAAAACAAGTTGCATGTCAGTCGTGGAACCGGTCTCATGTACGATGACATGTAAGGTTGGTCCGGGCTGCTTCATCCCACTATGCCACCAATATCCAAAGTACATAGAAGATGCAATAACATGATCATCATCGCCCACATATAAACATATGTGTACTACCCGTGCAAAGAACCTATGCATAGATCAGGCTCTGATACCACTATTGGGTCCGCAGCATAGAAAACAAACAATTTCCTACGGTGTGAACTACACGCCAAGATCTATCTACTAGGTACAAAGCAAATGGGTGGACATACATCCATAGAGAACTTACCCTCGAAGACAACGAGCTTTGTTAATGAGTAGGAACTCGTGGTTGATGTAGTCGTACACTTGCCGATCTCAAGATCGTGAGGAAGTACGAGCGCCGCAACTCAGCAGCGCATCCGCACTCGCACACACGTTCAAGCCACCGGACAACCTCCACCTCCTCGCTCCAGCGATCCAGCGGAAGCAGCAACTCCTTTCAGATGAAATGCCACTGGGAACATGTATCTCGCTAATCCGAGACCATGGGGAAATAATTCTAGAGGGGGGAGAGAGATCCTTCACAAGGAGGTGTGAGGATGAAGGAGGGAATGGGTGGCCTTTTATAGGAGGAGGGGGGTGCCCCCTCTCTCCATGGCCGGCGCATGGGGCGGGGGGTGACCCCTCACCTCCCCCATTCATGTGGTGGTAACTCCTCCACATTAAAATGCCTCTTCACATTCCCTTTTAAAGTCTCCACTTTAAATGCATTAAGTTTCTCCAAATTTAATGCTCTCTCATTTAATAAAACTCTTTTATTAAATTTATTCGGAATTTTGTTAATTACTTTAATTAACAAACATTCACATATAGCCCCTTGCAATATTTCAATATCACATGCAGAACCACTTTCTGCAATTTCACCCAAAACAATTTCTGGTTTCTATTGAAACAATTCCTGCGCTTTGCAATTCTTTCGTCTGAAACATATGTGCTCCAAAATGGTGTCCGGTAACTCTTAAGTGTGCCACCCTACGGTTAGCGAATAATGCAGACATGATCGAGACCCTTCTCCAATCAATAATCAGCAGCGGGACCTGGAGATCCGTACCGACTCCTACACATTCAACGATGACTCCTGTGATCGTGAGAACCTTTAACGCTTGTAACTAAATCCCTTTGTCTCTCGATATATTACATGTCCGAGATTCGATCATCGGTATCTCCATACCTAGTTTTATCTCGTTAGCGACATGCACTCTTTTCTCGTTCCCGTGATATAACATTCTAGTGATCACATCACTTGCTTGCAAGCTATCCTAATGTGTTATCACCGAGAGGGCCCAGAGTATATCTATCCGTCATCTGGATTGACAAATTCCACTCTTGATCCATGAGCCTCAACATAACACCTTCGTAGCACTGAACCCATCTTTATAGTCACCCTATTACGATGTGACGTTTGATGTTATCAAGATACTCTTCCGGTGTTAGCAATTAACATGATCTCATGGTCTAAGGATAAAGATTACTTCGTATGATGTTATAGCAATATAAACACAATGACTTGATCGTAATGCTATACTTCGGATGAATGTTCATCACATCATTCCACCAATGGTGTGACCTTGTTATTAACAACATCCAATGTCCATGATCAGGAAACCTTGATCATCTTGTTAATCAACAAGCTAGTCTATAAGAGAGGCATGACTAGGAACCCTTTTTTTTATTAAACACACATGTATTGATGTTTCCTATCAATACAATTATAGCATGCAAAATAAACATCTATCATATACAAGGAATACATAATAACAACTTTATTATTGCCTCTCAGGGCATATTTCCTTCAAGAACACCTCGGAAGAAAAGCCCAACACGGAAACGGCAGTAGTCACTGCTACTTTCGGGTCTGGAGGTCGAGGAGGGCGCGACGGCAGCCATGGACACGGTCATGGTACATCAAGAGTCCAGGGTAGAGGAGACCAACAACCCGGAAAAACCTACTCCTGGGCCGACATTGCCAATAACCCATGTGTGCATCACTTACACGCCAATGGGGGCTCGTCCCACACAAACGCCGAGTGTCGTTTCAATGACGACATCAAGAAAGACGATACCGCTAGCTATAGGGCTAAGCGGAAGAAGGAAAAGAAGAATTCCGAAAAGGATAAAGAGACCAAGGATGATTCCGACATGGAGGAAGCCGACGCTTCAAATCCCAAGCCGGAAGGGAAAAAGAATTTCCCGACAAAGAAAGACACTTACGTCACCTTCCTCGGATCTCAACCAGCTAAGGTCAAGAAAGCAGTTCTACATGAGCTCAATGCAACAGTTCCGGCTGTCCTTCAGTTCCTGGACTGGTCAGAAGTGGCAATCACCTTTGACCACGTTGATCATCCACCTAAGTTGCACAGGCGAGGAAAATACGCCTTAGTCATCAATCCACTTATTGACGGCTATGGTTTCTCCAAGATTCTCATGGACGGCGGCAGCAGCATTAACATTATGTATGTCGAAATGCTGCGCCGGATGAAGATCTCGGAGACCCAGCTGAATTACAGCTCTATGATCTTTCACGGAGTTGTCCCAGGAAGATAAGCAAATTCCCTGGGAGAAATCACTTTGGATGTTACCTTTGGAACTCTAAAGAACTATCGGATAGAAGCACTTTCCTTCGAAGTGGTCATGTTCAAGAGCGTGTACCACGCTATATTCGGACATCTGGCTTACTGGGCTTTTATGGCTCGTCCGTGTTACATTTACAATATGATGAAAATTACAGGTCCCAACAGCGTGATCACCATCAGGGGAGACCCAAAGAAAGCGCGAGAGTGCGAGGATGGAAATGCCGCCTTTGCTGAAGCCGTGCTGCACGCCCAGGAGTACTAGGAGATCAAGAAGACCATAGATACGTCTGAGGTGCCCGTGACAAAAAAGGAGGTGACAAAGCCAAATCCGGAGTTCAAGGCATTAGAAGAGACGAACAAGACGCCGTTGAAGGATGATGACCCCTTCAAGGTGACCCAGATAGGCGTAGGCCTAGATAGTGCATAGGAAAGCGCGCTTGTCAAGTTCCTCCAAGCAAATCAAGATATCTTTGCATGGCAGCCATCTGACATGACCGGAGTACCTAGGGAACTTGCCGAGCACTCTTTAAATGTAAACCCAAACGCTAAACCCGTCAAACAGTCCCTACGATGCTTTGGCGACGAAAAGCGTAAGGCAATAGCTAAAGAACTAGCATGGCTCGAGTTAGCCAGATTCATAGAAGAGGTCATCCATACTGAACGGTCGGCCAATCCTGTAATGGTCCCTAAAAAGGACACCACTGATTTAAGGATGTGTGTTGATTATACTGCCTTGAACAAGGCTTGTCCCAAAGATCCATTTGCTCTGCCTAGGACTACGGCAGGCTCGAAACTCCTATGTTTTCTCGATGCATATTCCGGTTATCACCAAATCCAGATGAAGGAATCTGACAAAAGTCTAAACTTCATTCATAACCCCCTTCGGAACCTTCTGTTTTGTTACGATGCCCTTTGGGCTGAAAAACGCAGGAGCTACGTACCAACACACAATGCAGCGTTGCCTCCACGATCAAATCGGACGCAATGTACATGCATATGTGGATGATATTGCGGTGATGTCCAAAAAGAAGGAAACCCTGATTTCGAACTTGGAGGAAACATTCGCCAATCTACAAAAATACAACATAATGCTTAACCCGAAGAAATGCTTCTTTGGAATCCTAGCCGGAAAATTGTTAGGTTTTATCGTGTCACAAAGAGGCATAGAGGTAAATCGAGACAAAATCAAGGCTATACTAAATATTTCCAGGCCAACTCGCCTGAAGGACGTTCAGAGACTAACTGGTTGCATTGCTGCAGTCAGTCGGTTTGTAAGCCGGCTCGGTGAAAGAGCTGCACCACTATACAAGCTCCTAAAAAAGACCAAGAAATTCGTTTTACTAACGAAGCTGAAGCTACACTACAAGACCTGAAAGCAGTACTCTCATCTGCTCCCATCCTCGCAGCAGCGGAACCACAAGAACCGATGTTTCTCTATCTCGCTGCGACAAACAAAGTTGTCAGTATCGTCATGCTGGTGGAGAGACCGGAGGAAAAACAGGGACACCTGGTGCAGCGTCCAACTTACTATCTCAGCGAGGTCCTAACTGAATCGAAACAGCGATATCCGCACTATCAAAAGCTGGCTTACGGTGTGTTCTTAGCATCTCGTAAGTTAAGGTATTATTTTCAGGAACATCCAATTACCATGGTGAGAACAGCTCCCATGAGAGATATAATCAACAATAGTGATGCCAGAGGACGCGTCGCCAAATGGGGCATAGAGCTTTCAGCTTTTGACATTGAGTACAAACCTCGTACAGCAATCAAATCCCAAATCCTCGCTGACTTTGTCGCTGATTGGACAGAGACAATGGAGAATATGACCCTGCCAGAGTCAGCATACTGGACCTTGCATTTTGACGGGTCTAAAGCGCTCGGGGGCTGGCATGGTGCTCAAGTCACCCTAAGGAGATAAACTTTTCTATGTATTGCAGATACACTTCACAGTGACAAACAACATTGTCGAGTATGAAGCATTACTGCATGGAATCCGGATTGCTAAGGATATCGGCATCCGACGTTTAATGTGTTATGGGGATTCGGATCTTGTTGCACAACAAGTGTCGGATATCTGTAAGGCAAACAAGCACATGGCAGCATATAGGGCTGTCGTGGATGAATTACCTAAATCGTTTGAAGGGTTTGAAGTTCAACACATCCCTTGAACAGAAAATGAGGAAGCAGATGCACTATCTCGAATAGGCTCTGCCCGGAAAAAGGTCCCGGATGGCGCTTTTCTAGAGCACCTCAAAGTTCCCTCTATAAAGGGAGTGGACGAGGAATATCCAACCAAATCCGAGTCACCTTTAGTAGCAGTTCTGGCTGTGATTCCTAGCTGGACTCAACCCTATCTTGATTTCTTGATAGACAGAAAATTACCCGAAGACGAAGTTCTGAGCCGGCAGATCGTCCGACGACCAAAAGCCTATACTATAAATAGTGGTGAGCTCTATAAGCGGAGTGCATCTGGGGTCTTTCAGCGCTGCGTATCTCCGGAAGAAGGAGTGGAAATCTTACGAGAGATCCATGAAGGCGAGTGTGGTCACCGTGCTGCAGCCAAATCTTTAGTGGCAAAAGCTTTCCGACACGGTTTTTTCTGGCTTATAGCCAAGGCGGATGCTGAACGGCTGGTCAAGACGTGCAAAGGCTGCCAAAAGTACGCCAAACAAGCTCACGTTCCGGTTGATCAGCTGCGAACAATACCTATAACATGGCCTTTTGCGGTCTGGGGGCTTGACATGGTAGGACTGTTTAAACGGGCTCCAAGTGGATTACACACCTCTTGGTGATGGTGGATAAGTTCACCAAATGGATTGAGGATAAACCTGTCACTAGTTGTGATGGAGCAACAGCCAGAAGATTTGTTGAGGATGTTATAATTCGATACGGTTATCCGCATAACATTATCATGGACAACGGGAGTAACTTTTCCATGGGAGAGCTTGCCAAATTCTGCAATGAACAAAATATCCGGCTTGACATTGCGTCAGTCGTGCATCCACAAGCTAATGGACAAGTTGAAAGAGCAAATGGTTTAATCCTACAAGGCCTAAAACCAAGACTCGAAGCACCACTACAGCGTGCTGCGGGGGCTTGGGCAGAGGAGTTACCTTCTGTAATATGGAGTTTACAAACAACTCCAAACAGGTCAACCGGATACACACCTTTCTTCTTGGTCTATGGCGCAGAAGCAGTTCTTCCTAGTGATTTTATTCACACTTCTCCTAGAGTAGCCGCGTATATTGAAGAGGATGCCGAAATTTCTCGACAAAATGACCTCGACTTAGTCGAAGAAGTTCGTGTCGTTGCTGAGATGAGATCAATAGCCTATCAGCAGAAGTTATGCAAGTATCTTAGCCAGAGAGTCAGAAACCGATCTTTCAATAAGGGCGATTTGGTTCTCCGACTTGTGCAGCAAAGAAAGCACAAACTTTCTCCAATATGGGAAGGGCCATTTTTAGTTAGCCGAGTATTGCACAATGGTTCATACTACCTAACTGATATGTGACCAGTCAAAGAAAGACCTTCTACTAAGAAGAAAAAGAGAGCTGGAGGCAGTACAAACCCGGATGAGTTAGACAGACCATGGAATATTGCTCAGCTACGTCCCTTTTATTCTTAGTTTATTTTTCTTTGTAATCATATATGTGTACATGTTCAATGAGAAATAAATTCTTGGTTGCCTCTAAATCCTCCAGAGAAGTTTTTACCATCTTATTTCCGAATTATCATGTCACAGTCGAAAATCCCAGAATACTTGAAAGTACTTTATGCTCATGTTTGTTCTGGTTTAGATTTCCGATTCTAAAATTGATACCTTTGGGTATAAATCTAAATTTTCTAGTCTATACTTTGGTTATTTGTCTGATTGCTGGATGCGGGCATTTTCCGAGTAGTGAATTGTTCGTACTGCAAGCCGGCTTTGTTTCCGAGTTTAAACTGGTTTAGCAATTCAGCTCCATTGCTCGGCAAAGTTTCAGTGCTGAAAGTTGGCCGGCTCATGAAAGGGACGAGGCGGAAAGCCAGATAAACGATAAGTGCAGGCAAAAAATACAAGTGCTTATGCAAACATTTCAGGCACAAAATATCAAAGCCAAAAGTGCTGAATAGATAAAATAAAGCTTAGTACTAGCAAAAGTATTATGCTACTTATTTACAAACTCAAATTGTTTTCATAATAACATATTTCTTCTGATACTCTATGATGTCGGAGGAGAGGTAGGAGCTGCCGGCTCACTGGATACATCGGCCTCGGCTTGATAACGTTCCGAGATGTTCAAGTCCGATATGGTTTAATCATCGTCGGAAACTTCAGCTGTTTCTTCGGAAGGCGGAGGCGGCGTGTCCACGCGGGTGAAGAAGGGAGTGTCGTAGCTGGTCAAATCAGCTACGTGGCACCCATATCCGGCGCAGGAGTCCATGATAGCCTTGATGTCTTGCTCCTGTCCGTCTTCGTCCACCTTGCAGTACCCTCTGGTTACTTGCCAGATTTCCATGTTTCCATGGCGGCTCATAACCATGGTGAGAGCGTTTTGCACTGCGGTTCTCGCGTAGGACATGTTCTAGTCCTGAACAAGCTGCGGCATATCCTTGGCCTTGTCTTGCACCTCAAAACCGGATATGCTATGCATATCCGGAACCTTGAGAACTTCGCCAATATCTTCGAGGGATTGGCGGAAGTCATGCAGCAAATCACCGACTTGGGTAAGCCGGTGGGTGCGAGGTTTGGTAGAGGCTAAGTCCATCAAGTTTAGAGGACCTACGCATATAATGCAAAGGGTAAGTCAAGTAAAACCCGGACTCCAAAAAGAGTCGGAAGATGCATATAAGTTAGAAAAAGCGGAACATACCAAAGATGACATCGTCGACTTTGGCCTTCTCTTCACGAAGATTCCGGAGTTCATCCCGGAGTGCCTCGAAAATTTCCTTTTCTCTGAATATCTCATTGCTGAGATCCGAGATTTTCTTATCTTGAAGCGTAATCTTGCGATCACGCTCCTCGGTGGCCATGGAGGTGGATTCGAGAATTTGAGAAATGCTCTTCTCATGATTCGCTTTAAGCTTATCTGGCTCTTGGCGAATTTCTTTGTTTTCCACCACCAAGGTCTTAAGATTCTCGGCCTCTTCAATCATAGCGCAGGATTGTTTTACCAGTGCTGTAAGTCAAAAGAACAAACAGTTCAACAAAAATTTGACTATGAAATAAAAGACAAGGTTTGAGTTTCGGAATGTTTACCTTCGGCCTCATCCTTGGAAACCTTCAGCTGTGCATTTTCAAGCCAGAGAGCTTTGATATCTTTCCGCTTGTTGCAAACGTTCTTCAACAAATCCTGGTTATAGGAATATACTTTCTGTAAGTCAGAATACCCAGAGTTAGAAGTCTACTAAAGACTCGGGCTAATATTTTTACTAATATCAGCACGAGCCTTGGGGGGTACACTAGTTGATTCTTTGGCATCCTAAGGAAGCATAAAACCGGATTTGATTTTCCATCTTCATGCTTGGGGGCTAGAGGATATGATATTAAATAAGGAAAAATGGGAGTTGGAATTCCGACTTACATATTATTCGCGAATGAGTTTGTCTAAACTCGTATTCACTTTGGTGGCAACCTTTTTGGCAAAAGTTAGCGGGATTACCGGCGTAGTTGGAAGCACGCTGGACCTTATCTTCTCGTCGTGAAGATGGACTTGTTCAAGAAGATCAGAGTGTTTAATATCCTCTGCTTCTTGTGCTTCTTCTTCGGCAGAGAGAGTCCGCCTCTCCAGGCATTCCCGGGTCAGCCGTTGAATCTCCTCCACAGACTTCCGAGATAAGCCAAGTTTGGCAAGTCCTGGATTGTCCAGGAGATTCTCGGCAAAGGTCTCTGCCGAGGGATCATTACCCGAAGAGGGTTCACCCTTATCAACACCTGAGTCACTCATGGTGACATCAGTTTGCGATTCAAGGATCGCTGGCTTTGATGGTTGAGCCGGATCTCCTGCAACGGTCGGAGATGGAGTAATCTCCGGCGTTGCAGAAGGCTGAGGGGCAGGAGTCAGAGGAGCCACGGCAGGAGAAGCCAGTTCGAGTTTCGACTGGCGCAGGGGTTTCGAGACAGCTCCCTTCCCCTTGCCCTTGATGAGCTGTTTAGCTCTGATAAGATAATAGAACAAAGAACATTACATCTCAGAAGGAATTACAAGCAAAATATAAAGACCTTTGAGGAAAGATTACCTCTTCACAACGGGCACCTCTTTGGTGCCAATGTCCAATGTCAGAGCCTTGTGTTTTTGAGGAACGACATTCGGCATTAGGACCAGTTCACCATCGTCTTAAGAAAACTCAGGAGGGTATCCCTCGATAGGAGCGAACTCCGACTCGGGGAGGTCAGCAAGCTGAAAAGAAGAAGTATCTCAGTATTGCAAAAATAACATAAAGATGAGCACATAAAAAGAGTTACTGCTGAAGTTTACCGGCACAACAGGATCTTCCGCTGTATGCATGTCCAGGGATAGCTCCGAAATTTTCCTCTCAATCCGCTCCCTTATCAGCCATTTGATTTGGCTTACATAGTATTTTGGCTCTAAGGTCTTGGAGCTGATGCAGAGGGAATCCTTCTTCGATGACGGGATGGAATGCATCAGTTGATCTCCATGATGTTGAAGGGGTTGGATCCGGCGTGCCACCCAGCATTGAACCAAGTCGGACCCTTTCAGGCCCTTGTGCTTCATCAGATATTCGATCCGCCTCTTGGCGAGAAACAAATCGTCACTGAGAGTTGGAGCAAGCTCGTCCCAGGACTCTTGGGTGTGGTGGCTCCGTCGATGAAAGCCGGCAAAGCATGATCTTTGCCGGGAGCGGGGATATCCTTGTGATAGAAAAAAGTGGACGGCCATTGTTTGACTGACTCACTTGCCATGATCCGGGGATAAACGCGCTCTCGCCTAACCGAAAAACTAATGGTACCGGTAATATAAGAATTATCGACAGTTATGGAATTTCTCTGGACATGAAAGTAGTACCGGAAGAGAGTAAGGCTCGGCCTAATGCCCAGATACCCTCGCACAAAGAGGCATACGCACTCATCTCTAAGATGGAGTTCGGGGGGACATGGTGGAGATGAACTCCATAGTGACTAAGAAATCTAAGGGAGGAAAAGAAAGACCTCTGTCAAGGTGGGTGCCGAAATGCACTCGCTCATCGTTGCGGGGGTTGGGGACGGTTTCGCCGAAGCCGCTCCGCCAGTCGCAGCGTGGAGGAGCCTTTCATCTTCAACGACGCGGAGTTTGGGGTCGTCAAGGACGCACGGGATCCAAACTCCATGATAGCTCTCCTTCTCTGCCGCCTCCATCGTCGCCGCCACCGCTGCTGCCACTGCCAAGCCGGAGGATGATGAAGAAGCCATTCTTTCCGGTGCGCCGGTGACCTTGGATGGGCGGCGCTGGAGGTTTTTCTGGGGGCGGAGGAGCGCTAAGTTCATGGGAGGCGTAGAGGAGAAGGAAACGGCGCTGAGAACTGGTGAAGAAGATGGGGAAGAAATCCACACCACTTATATCCACCAGGCGCGTCAAGATTCGTGTAAACGCTACAGTAAACATGCCACGCGTCGTGGAAAGGACGGGGAAACCCCTGCGCGATGATTACGCCGCCTCGATCTCCACGCACGCATTGAAACGGCGCCTCGGTTCCGCAAAAGGCGGACCCACCAACGGTCGTACTGACAGGAAATGTCTGTCAGCGACGTGACTTGACCATGACTGTTGTCAGATTACGTCAGAGACCAAGTTCCGGCTTAGTTTGAATTTCGAGCTGGAAGCACGAATAAACGTACTCATAGGTCCGACTTATTTTTTAAGACCCGGATCGTATCTTTTGTTTTGAAGTTTCAGGAACCCTTCAAGATTCTGCAAGCCGAAGATCAAGCTAGATGATGATGAATCCGACTTTGGAACTTGGAGACTTCCGGGGGCTGCTATTGGGGATATACTTTCCGGGTATCCTCACAGTTCCTCACTGACTAGGGTGGCCCACTTCGGGTTAGAGCTTTGCTTCACGGGCAGCCCAGTCAGGTAGAAGAGACGGAGTCCAGTCCGGCTACGGGAAGGCCCAAAATACTTACCGACATAGGCCCATAGTGTTACTTGTAGTTCAAGGTACTCTGTAACCGACTCTTAGTCGTAGCCGGATAGATCTCTCCTTTAAACCCTAGACCAGATATCTATATAAACCGTCCTAGGGAGAGCCTTTAGGGCACCCTCACAATAGTCTACAATCTCAACTCGCACAGGTAAAACCCTTGTAACCCATATTCCGGCTCTGCCGTATTACTGGATTGCTAGCAAGAGTAGGATCCGTCCAAAGTCGGTGGATTTGAACCTGGGTAAACTTGTGTGCTCACCGTCCCGGAACACCGTACGTCTCACACCCCTCTCTTCCACACGCCTCGAGGACCCCCTCATGGCGTACTTGTCATCAATCCGACGACAATGTGAGGCTAACATAGGAGACCCACCTGTTGGGTCCGCAACATAGAAAACAAAAAAATTCCTACGGTGTGAACTACACGCCAAGATCTATCTACTAGGTACAAAGCAACGGGTGGACATACATCCAATGAGAACTTACCCTCGTAGACAACGAGCTTTGTTAACGAGTAGGAACTCGTGGTTGATGTAGTCGTACACTTGCCAATCTCATGATCGTGATGAAGTCCAGCAGGTCCGGCTCCAGCACGTCCATCAGATCCAGCTCCAGCACCACCAAGTCCAGCACCGCAAAGCAGCGATGCATCCGTGATCACACACACGTCCGGTACCCCGACAACCTCCATCCCTCACTCTAGCAAAGCAGCAGAAGCAGCAACTCCTTTCCAGATAAAGCCACCAGGAACATGTATCTCGCTAATCCGAGACCATGGGGGAATAATACTAGAGGGGGAGAGAGATCCTTCACAAGGAGGTGTGTGTGAGAAGTGAGGAGGGGGTGGCCTTTTATAGGAGGAGGGGGTGCCCCTCCTTCACGGCCGACGCATGGAGGAGGTGACTCTTCACCTCCTCCATTCATGTGGTGGTAACTCCCTCCACATAAATTTGCCCCTTCACATTCTCTTTTAAAGTCTCCACTTTAAATGCATTAAATTTCTCCAAATTTAATGCTCTCTCATTTAATAAAAATCTTTTATTATTTTTATTCAGAATTTTGTTAATTACTTTAATTAACAAACATTCACATAAAACCCCCTGCAACATTTCAATATTACATGCAGAACCAATTTCAGCAATTTCACCTGAAACAGTTTCGGTGTCTATTGAAATAATTCCAGCGCTTTCTTAAATCTTTATCTGAAACATATTTGCTCCAAATGGTGTCGGTATACCTTAAGTGTGTCACCCTATGGTTCGCGAATAATGCAGACATGATCGAGACCCCTCTCCAATCAATAATCAGCAGCGGGACCTGGAGATCCATACTGACTCCTACACATTCAATGATGACTTCTGTGATCGTGAGAACCTTTAACGCTAGTAACTAAATCCCTTTGTCCCACGATATATTACATGTCCGAGATTCGATCATCGGTATCTCCATACCTAGTTTGATCTCGTTACCGACATGCACTCTTTTCTCGTTCCCGTGATATAACATTCTAGTGATCACATCACTTGCTTGCAAGCTATTTCAATGTGATATCACCGAGAGGGCCCATAGTATATCTATCCGTCATCGGGATTGACAAATTCCACTCTTGATCCATGAGCCTCAACATAACACCTTCGTAGCACTGAACCCATCTTTATAGTCACCCTGTTACGGTGTGACGTTTGATGTTATCAAGATACTCTTCCGGTGTTAGCAATTAACATGATATCATGGTCTAAGGATAAAGATTACTCCGTATGATATTATAGCAATATAAACATAATGACTTTGATCGTAATGCTATACTTCAGATGAATGTTCATCACATCATTCCACCAATGGTGTGACCTTGTTATTAACAACATCCAATGTCCATGATCAGGAAACCTTGATCATCTTGTTAATCAACAAGCTAGTCTATAAGAGAGGCATAACTAGGAACCCTTTTTGTTTATTAAACACACATGTTTTGATGTTTCCGATCAATACAATTCTAGCATGTAAAATAAACATTTATCATAAACATGGAATAAGATAATAACCACTTTATTATTGCCTCTCGGGCATATTCCCTTCACCACCAGCCTGAATAAACAGCTGATGCAGCGAGCAACGCTATCAAGTTCAGAACACAAAGGCGCGACTGAGGGCAAACAATGCATCATACACACATTTATTCTAATGAGTGGATGACATGTGTGGCCCAGAAGGTTAATTAAACGGTAGATGCATCGAGCAGCACTATTAACTTCGGAACAGGGTAGCGCGAGCGAAGGAAAATTCCATCATACACACGTTTCTTCTAATGAGAGGATGCCATGTGGGTCCCAGCAGCCTGATTAAACGATAGATGCATCGAGTAACGGTATCAACTTCGGAAAAGGGTAGCGAGAGCGAAGGAAAAAAATCCCATCATACACATGATTCTTCTAATGAGAGGCTGACATATGGGACCCAGTGGCCTGACTAAACAGCAGACGCCTCGAGCAACATTATCGAATTCAAATCAGGAAGGCGTGACCGAAAAGTATGATCCGCTAGAGACACTGACGTCTAGGACCCACACGTCTCAAAAGACTTTGGCGAGTCAACATCGTGCGAGGAACCAAAAATCTTGCTTCTGCCACACGCCAGCCGAGTTTCCTCCATGTTTTAGCGGTTTCGTCATAGTAGAGGGTCGCGAAACCGGAAAAAAAGTTCTCCAACAACCACGGTCGAGCCGAGAAATTCGTCGCGGAAGACGCGCCTTCTACGATGACCGCCGGGCCAAGTCGTTGCGGGAGGAAACATTTCTTGTAGTGCAAGTCAACCTGAGGTGTGGTGGCCTTCGGCTTCTCCGGTTTCCCAATATCTTGTATTGTTTCATCTTTAATGAAAACCACATCTTGGCTTCTACATGTCTTCTTCTTGATTGGATCCCACAATCTGTATCCAAATTCATCACTTGGACTGCTAAGATAGATGCACTGTTTTTTCTTGCTATCAAGCTTGGATCTCTCGTCCCTCAGGACGTGCACAAATGCCTTGCACCCAAAGACCTTCAATTGCTTGTATGAAACTTCCTTTCCTGACCAAACTCTCTAAGGAATATCACCCACAAGAGGAACTGAGGGGGACAGGTTTAGTACATACATAGCATGATTCAAAGCTTCAGCCCAAAAGGAATTAGGTAACTTTGCATGAGAGAGCATAGCTATGACCCTCTCGATAAGAGTCATGTTCATTCTCTCTGCA
The DNA here is from genome assembly GCA_916181665.1 of Avena sativa. Lineage (NCBI taxonomy): Eukaryota > Viridiplantae > Streptophyta > Magnoliopsida > Poales > Poaceae > Avena > Avena sativa. The sequence goes on from OV702291.1 coordinate 568,296,930, forward strand.
AGTCCATTCAGCTGGGGTGTCTTTGGTGGAGACTTCTCAAGCCTGATGCCAAACTTTCTGCAATACCTCTCAAAGGGACCGCAGTATTCACCACCATTGTCTGATCTCACGCACTTCAATTTCCTGCTAGTTTCTCTCTCAACCTTGGTTGTCAAAGTCCTAGACCGCGGTGGGTCGCCGCAATCGAAGATTGAAACATGTCGTCACAGTCGAAAATAGAAGAGGGTCGTGGCGAACTTGGCGTAGTAGCGGGTCACGCGGCGGATCAAAATCGCGTGGTGATGATGAATTGCCGCATCCAAAGACAGGTCGTTGTAGAGGAGGGAGCCCCCGAGTGTAGAGTCGAGGTGGTTGATGGAGTCGAGACGACGTTCGTGAGCCAATGCGGCGGACCGGAGTCAACGCGGCAGCGGGTCACCGAAGCCAATGGCAGTAGCATGTTGTCGCAACCGAAGATTTTACTGGGTCATCGCAGTCGAAGGACGCGGCGAGTCGCCATAGAGGAGCGAGCCCCCGGGTCACTGGAGCTGAATATCGCAGAGCATCGCGATGTCGAGGAAGCCCCCGAGTCGCGGTCACTGAAGCCGATGTGGACGGTCGTCGCAATCGAAGATCGTATTGGGTTGCCGCATCCGAAGGATGCAGCGAGTCGCCGTAATTGAAGACCGTAGAGGACCATCGCAGTCGCAAACCGCAACAGGTCGATAGTCGCGAGTCGTATGACCAAGTGGGCGCAGTCCCCGAGCGTGGAGTTGAGGACCGAAGCGGGTCGTACGGCGGAGTCAAAAGACACAACAGGTTGGCGAAGTCGAAGACCGTAGTGGGTCGCGTGATGGAGTCGAAGACTCAGTAGGTCTGCGGAGTCGAAGACCGCAGTAAATCACCGTAGCCGAAGGCCGCAGCAAGTCGTGTGATGGAGTCGAAGACTCAGTAGGTCGGGGGAGTCGAAGAGCGCAGCGCGTCGCCGCAGCCGAAGAGCGCAGCAGGAAGCGTGATGGAGTCAATGTGGCGGCGGATGGAGTCGTGTGGTTGACACATTGGTGAGTCGCAAGTCGCGACTGCTAGCTGGGCGTACGTGTTTTCCGTTATACTGATTGCAAACCGTAGCCTGCATCGTCATCGAGTGCAGAGATAATTTTCAAGCGTGGAGCCGGCAACAATGAGACCGCGATTCATTGATGCACCCTGCAACTTTCTCACCGAGACGTGTATGTGTAAATTGAAACTTTAAATTCTTCTTGGAACTTGATCTGCTGATAAGATTTGACGTGGGTGTTCTCTCTTTTTCTTCCTTTGGTTTTTGACCAACAGCAACGATCAGGTTGACCACCATCAAAATAGAAAACTAGGTCCAGCAGGTTACGCACGGGAGTGTCCGCTCCGCCTAGTTGTGTCGGCACTATTTAATCACCTTGGAATCTGGCCACTGTGCGCTAGTACAGCTAGTACAGGAGAGAACCATGCACTTCACGACTCCGTTTTTTCTGGTGTTGTAGATGATTTTTGAGCTAACAAAGTCAGCTGTGACTAGGATGAAGTAGATCGCCACGGGTTCTATTTCTTGATTTTTCTTTTCTTTGCTTCGATTGCCGCACACCATCACGGCTGTTGGCTGTCTTTTAGCTGGTTGATCCCACGTAGTATCGGATGCGGACATCTCCATTGCTTGTAGTGGATGACTCATCGTGTATCCTTGCTGCTTGCCCTTTTCTGTTTCCTCTTGCCGCGAAGACGAGATGCACCGTGGTGAATTTTATGATGAAGAAGTTGAGCGTGCTGATGACGATGAATTGACCAGATGGGACCTGGATGTCGTTGACGATGAGGGAGCCGAATCAGATCTGGTCTCCAATGCCGATGAATCGTAGATCGCCGGAGATGAGGCCGTCGAGATCGCAACATCAGCGCGCACAGTTCCCACAGACGGCGCCAATTGACGAGGGTTTAACTCATCAATATCCATTGTTATGGACTTAGGTTCAGGAATTGAGGAGCGCTAGAAATCTCGGTAGGGCTAGCAAACAAGCACACAGGGACGCAAGGTTTACCCAGGTTCATGCCTCGTAGAGGACCCTACTCCTGCTTGTCTGCTCTTGATTGATGATGATCCGAAGGATTACAATGTCGCCGATGGCAGTGGATGCGCAGATTAGATCTAGCGTATGGGAGATCGTAGATCTATCTATTGAGGGAGTCGCGATGTCTAGATCTATTGTGCCGTAGTGTGTTGCGATTGCCTGTTGGGGAGAGATTGGAGGTGAGGATGCCTTCTCGTTGGACCCTCCTAGCCTTTATATATGGGGAGGCTAGGTCTCAGGTACCAATACGAGTTGGTTACAAGTTGGATTAGAACTCTAGTCTTGAGTTTTCCTTGTCTTGTGCGTTTGAGAGTCCGTATCCATATAGGCTTCATACCAATCAAACCATCATAGGCGTCATGGACCTTGGCGATTCGTCGAGTGGGCCTTCCGTCGAGCTGCACCAGGTACGCTGTAGTTGAGTGCCTATTGGGCATACCCATGTCACCTTGCGAGCAAGAGCCTGCATGCCCTTCTCACTCATATGCCCAAGCCTCTTGTGCCACAACTCAACCGAAGTGTCATTCTCGGTGATGTTCAGCACATTATTGCATAACTTGGTTTTAGTCACATAGAGACAGTCTTTCTTGCTTCCTCGAGCCACAATCAAAGAGCCTTTGGTGAGTTTCCATTTTGCATCACTAAAATAACTTCCATGGCGAATGTCATCAAGCTTTCCAACTGACAACAAATTCAGTCGTATGTCGGGAACATGTCTCACGTCATCGAGCACCAACCTGCAGCCTGTGTTTGTCTCAATGCATATAGTGCACTTGCCAACAATAGTCGACGAACCACTATTCCCCATCCTTACCTGGCCAGTAACGCCACTGGTATAGGACGTGAAATACTCCTTGTGTGATGTAATGTGGAAGGACGCACCTGAATCCACAACCCAACTCATGACATCATCACGAACAACACTATAGCATTTTCATCTTCAATGACTAGGTAATCTTCACCTTGCTCACATTCTGCAGTCATGGCGGTAACATTCTCGCCCTTTTGCTCGGCCTTCTTCTCGACTTTTCCCTCTAGCAGATCTCTTTTGTATTTTCTATAATCGCTCTTCTTGTGTCCCGGCTTGCCACAATAAAAGCATGTAGCACCTGATCTCTGTCTTGACTTTGATCTCTTCCTAGACTTCTGGTCTTTTCCATGCTGAGATTTGTCTTGGCCACGTCCACGGTTGTCATTCTTGCCGTGGGATTCAGCCACATAGGCATCAGAGGAGGCGACATCGCCTTTTTCACTCTTTCTAGCTTCTTCATTCAATATGCTATTCTTCACCATCTCCAACGTCAGCTTTTCATCCGAAGTTGAATTGCTAACTGACACAACAAGCGTGTTCCAACTGTCAGGCATAGAACTCAGTAGCAACAATGCTTGCACCTCATCCTCGAAGTTGATCTTCATGGCAGAGAGTACAAGTGTTCAATAACACTGCTACCATTCCGGTACTCAAGTTTGGCTAGTCTTTTGATTACCGAGGCCTTGTTCATAGTTGTCTTCCTCTCGTACATTGACTCCAACTTCTGCCTACCACATCTCATACGTATGTGTGTTGTTTGCACGTATCTAAATATGTGACTTGCATTTGTCCAGATTCACACGTATCTAAATATGTTTTATGTTTTATGTTTTAGTCCGAAGTCGGTGATTTGTGGACGGAGAGAGTACTATATGTTTTGCTTTTAGATACACCTATACATGTTGAGCATGCCAAGGGCGCTGCGATACACCCTTATTTCTGATCGGTCAAAGCTTAACTAACACAAGGAGTTTTGACAAGAAGAATGCTCGAGCCTGAACCAAATGTTTCCATGGGACCTTTATTCTAAGGTTGCCGAACTAATGCCACGGCAATGGTATGACGACCTGACCTGACTGATCGCAGCAAAAAAACATTGCGAACTCAACCATCAAGGCTGTCCTAGTGAAAAATAAAAGATGGAATGTTGCATCAGGTTTGGCAGGGTGTATTAATGGCCGAGAATCTCTTCAGTAACACAGCTCCACAAACAAAACAAAATGGACTAAAACTGGTTCTTGAGCAGCTTTTTAGCTGCTATCACGGTTGAGTACTCGATTATGCTGAATCTGCTCCTCCATTGTCTAGGACGAAGTAGTATGCTTGGGAAATTAGATGCTTGTTCGGTACCACATACAGCAATCTACTGACCCTGGCGCCCCTAGATCATCCTGCGTCTGTAGCATAATCCTTCTCTTCATCCCCTCACATTGCCATCAACTCTTGGCCCTGCAGAGATGACACAGAATTTTCCACCCAAGGATGCCCTAACGTTGCTGCTCGGGTTGGCAACAACATCAAAATACTTCGCCAGAAATTACTAGACTGCACTTCACCTATGTGCAATCAACAAGGCTGCATCCTGTTCAATCAACTACTACGTAGATGCAAAGTTGCCCATCTTGTTAGACATCGATACTCGATTATCCGCACTGATTGTACAATTACAATCTGATAGAGAGAAATGCATACCCCAGTTTCAATCTCATCACAATTTAGGAACATAACAAATAAGCTTCAAAATGTCCAATGGTCCGGTCACAATCATGAGGACAGAGCATGCATCTAGGAAAATAGCTGAAACACCACTCATACTCGACAAGCTCAATGAAGTACTTTAACATCCCCAAACATTTATTCAGCTTGAAACATTGAACAGACAAAAGTGAAAACTGAAACTTGGAAAGTCTAGCAACAAACGCATCTCACAGAAATTAAGTTTCAGGCTCATCAGAATCTAAGAGTGTTTAAGCGACACACTAATATAGTACTACTACATATGAAGAACATGCATATAGAAGAGATTTGTTGGTCTTAACTTCACTTCAGAACTTAGACAAGTGCAAGCGTGCAGAGAATTTACGCCAAGCCAGATACCATCACGATTTGTCATTCGCCGCCATCACACAAGAACCAGAATCTTCGAGGACTTCATTCAGCCTTCAGCCAAGCTCGGTATGATCCACGATGCCACTCCACCACGTTGAGCCATCGCAAGATCGTTCAGTCGGCACGCAAGCTTCTTAGAGGTCCGGCTCTCCAGATTGAAAGCCTTCACACTAAATTTCACATTGCTGGAACGGGTTGCCTCCTTGGTGTCCACCGAGTAGATTGTGTTGCTTTCAAGGTTCCTGAATCCAGCCGTCCCCACGGTGAACCCATGGAGAGAATCAACAAACACTGCCCGCTCGCTGATGCCGGTGAGGTTCTGCCAGGCTGGGTTGGGGCTCCGGTGATTCACGCAGAAGGCCTTGGAGAAGTCCACGTCGTCACCGAAGATGTACATCCACTTGGACTTGGCGAGAATGAAGAGCTCGTCACCAGCCACAACCATGCGCGCCTCGGTTGGGAGCTCAACTGGGGGCGGCGGGATGACGGCATTGACGGACATGGTAATGGAGTCGACGATGGTGGTGCGGCACATGTCCTCCTCGAAGACGAAGAAATCTCCGGCGGCGTAGTTGATGCTGCTCACGTTGCGGTCGGCCATGGTGGGGATCGGGGCCCATGAGTCCGCGAGAGGGTCGAGGGCGCAGACCAGGACGCCCTCGCCGCAGGACACCATGACGCCGTGCGGGGACAAGTCCCAGGACAGATCATCGGTCTCCGCGAAGTAGGCAGGGAGCGACGGGAGGGGGCGGGCGGCGCCGGTGAAGGGGTGGAGGAGGGACGCGGCGAGACCAGTCCGGTCGATGGCGAGGGTCCAGCCGTGCGGGGACGCGTAGAGGCGGCGACGGCGGTGGGCACCCGCGGCGGGGACAGGCAGACGGAGGTTGGGGTAGAGGGTCCTCCCGGGGGCAGAAGAAGAGCGGCGACGGGGAGGACGGGAGGACGAGCCACGGGGGCTGCAGCGGAGGCGCGGCCGCGGCCTCCTCTCCCGCGTCACGCCAGGTGGTGCAGACGGAACGGAAGCGGGCGATGTCGGCGAGCTCCGTGAGGCCGCCGGAGACGATTGTGAGGAGATCCGGCGCGATTGCGGCCATGGCGACCGCGATCTGGGATTGGGCGTTTCTAGGTGGTGCGGACTCGGTTGCGGCCTTCTGGGACGGGGAATAAACCTATTTCCTCCTATTTACGGGGGATTTGGGAATAAATGTAAAGACGTGGCGCAACCTCCAAGGTCGGCGTGTGAGCTCCGTGGCGGTGGAGAGCGGTGCCGTGCACCTTTTTTTTTGGAACCTATGCCGTGCTTTTTTTTTTAACCTATGCCGTGCACTCCTTTTGGATTTTTTTACAAATATGTCCGTCTACAACATGGCATCGCCAAAAATACACCCCAGCGCAACAAACGCCAGAAATGCCCCGGCGAGATGCTAAAAAGACGACACGTGTCCCCTCCCCGCTATGGCTGGTGGCGGTCCAGCCATCCCGCCGTAGGTCGAGGCCGAGAGTTCGTCCCGCCAGTGGGCAGGGCGAAACACGATGGGGCCCTACCAAACCTTGCTTCCACTAGAACTAGCTACTCCTAGACTAGTCTAGGACTCTACGCACGTACGTGTATTTGAGGTGTAGCTAGGTACTCATGCATGCATGGCCGCGTGCGCCCTGGTATGGCACTGCCTTGACTCGTAACGCCTCCCATCTCAGATGGAGCAGCCAACTTTTCTTTTCTTTATGCGCGCACACCGCGTTCCGCCCCAGCCACTGGCGGGAGGAACCCTCCGCCTCGACTTACGACGGGAGGGCTGGGCCGCCACCGGCCATGGCATGAGGAGGCACGTGTCGCCTTTTTAGCCTTCCGGCAGGGTATTTCTAGCATTTGTTGTGCTGAGAGGACATTTTTGGCGATGCAGTGTTGCAGAGAGGCATATTTGTAAAAAAATCCATCTTTTGTTTCGTACCGCCTATCGCATATCCTCGGCAAACAAACTGTCGTGCAACCCCTGGCCTCCTGCCCTACCGGCTGGCCGGTCCCATGGCGCACCGCGTGGAGAAATAAGACAAATATCTAAGGGACACAACAATTGCACAAAGTAACTGACAGTCAGAAATAGGAAGGAGCTATTTATTGTTATATCTCTGAAACAGTACGTACACAGAGGATAAGGAGATAAGGATGCTCACTTAACGTTAACTGTGTTAACCTAGCCTAGTAGAGGCCACACTGGTTAGGTCTCTACCGGCCCAGTTTCCTAACACTTCCCCTTGGGTATCTTATCTGTATATCTACGTCTCAAAACTCTGAAAAACCCAGTGGGAAAAATATGAAGAAAAAGCGCATGTATACCGTTTGCTATGTTGCACGAATTGCCTCATTAAAAATCTCATGTGAGAAACTTCATAAAAACTCACTTAAAGGGAAAAAAAGTACTTAAGGCATGAGGTAGGAACTCGCTTAAGTAGGAGAATTCTGGTCCTAAAATTTCCTCCCCCTCTTCTTTAGGCATGAACATGTCCTTGTCTTGCCGCAAAGATCTTTCGACCATCGGGGTCTTAGAAGGATATGCTTTGTCAAACCCAAATTGTTCGAACACCTTCTGGGTGTAGGCCGACTGGTGCACTAGAATCCTAGCCGGGGAATGCTCAAGTTGTAGACCCGGGCAGAACTTGGTTTTGCCTAAATCTTTCATCTCGAATTTTGACATAAGGTAGGAACTCGCTTCCTCAATATCCTCAGGTGTACCGATTATATTCAAATCATCCACATACATCGAGATAATACAGAAACCATCCCAGGATCTCCATATAAAAACACATGGGCAATCTTCATTGTTCGTGTAGCCCTTCTGATGAAGGAAATCGCTTAAATGATTATACCACATCCTATATAACTGTTTAAGTCCATGTAGTGACTTCTTAAGTTGAACACTGTATAAAATCATGTTTGCTCTATCCTGGTTCAGAACAGGGATATCTTCTGGTACTTTCATGTATATGTCTGAATCCAAGTTACTATATAGGTAAGCGGTGGCAACATCCATAAGTTTCACTTTCAAGTCCATATTTTCACAGTCATTGAGATCAAGTATCTAAAGGTAATTCCATCTATGACCGAGGAGTAAGTTTCCTCAAAGTCGACACCTGGTCGCTGAGTGAAACCTTGTGCATGGAGCCTTGCTTTGTACCTTACTACTTCATTATTCTCATTTTCTTTCGAACAAAAACCCACTTATGGCCAACAAGGCGAATGTAGGGAGGAGTTAGACAAACAGGTCCAAATACCACTCTTTTATTTAAAGATAATAATTTAACGGTGATTGCTTTCTGCCAATCTTTCCAATCCGATCTTTTCTTACAATCAGCGAGCGTGTTAGGCTTAGGATCAAGATCTATGATTGAGACAATTTTTTTGGCAAAATTAACATCGACATTTGCCATAGCTCGGTTGTATGACTCGTCCGAATTAAAATAGTTAATCGCTATTTCGTCATGGAGTGCATCGGGCACATCCGGTTGCTCCACCGGATTTCCCAAACCGGGGGCTAGGTCCTTTAGCTTTCCCGCTCCGATGTGTGCGCACACAAATTCGCTGGGTATTTTTAATATAGGAAAATTCAAGTCAGGAATTTTGTGCACTGAAATATTTGTACTTGTGCCAGGTCTCAACTGGCTCCCCTCTTCAGGGGTAGACTGTAATAAATCTTTCTTGTCCTTTTTTCTTCGGGCGTCCCCGAGTACTTCGGATTTGAGAAACCGGATAGCTCGTCCTCTTAGGCCTTAGGATGGGAGAGGGTATACCATCATTTTTCTTTGCTATTTCAACCCTTTCTAGTGCAATGCGTCCAAGCACATACGAATTTGTCACAGTCTTTAAATCACTAAAATGATCAGGAAGTTGATTCTCTAAGAAGTGCAAATCTAGTATCTTTTAGGCTTCTCGATTAGACTCAACAGTGCATGGGTCATGAGCGTGGATCCGCGTGTCTTTCCACATGATTTCTCAACTTTTGTCATCCAGGGGTTGATTACCTCCTCCCAAAGTCGAGAAAAGATCCTCGTCAAAAATGCAGTCAGCAAAACAAGTCGTGTGACAGTTGCCTCTCACAGGGTCCAAGAACCTGATTATGGACACAGTCTCACAACCAACGTATATGTCTGACTTACAGAGCGGTCTCATTGATGATCGCTGGGGTGGTGGTATCAGTACATATACCTGGCAACCGCATCTATGAAGGTGGAAAATTTTCGGTGCCGACCCTTGCGCAAGTTGGATAGGAGAGTGGATGTTGTGGTCCGATGGTCGAAAGTTGATGAGATTGGCGGCGTGTAACACCGCGTGACCGCAACATGTAGTTAGTACAACTCTGAAGAAGTGGTCGGATAATGAATTTAATTCTTTTAAGTAATGCCTCTGCAAGTCCATTTTGAGTGTGGACGTGCGGTACAGAGTGCTCAAGTTTGATTCATGTTGCCATGTAATAATCATCGAAAGCCTTTGAAGTAAATTCTCTAGCATTGTCCATTTGGATAGATTTTAAATGATAATCTTAGAATTTATTCCGTATTTGTATAATCTAAGAGATCAACTTTGCAAATGCATGGTTCCTTGTTGACAACAGGCAAACATTAGACCATTTAGAGGAAGCATCGATGAGCACTATGAAGTACCAAAACAGCCCCGAGAGGGACTGAATTGGACCACATATGTCCCCTTGTATATGTTCCAAGAACGCGGGAATTTCATCCTTCACTTTTAGGGGATGGTCCAATGATCAATTTCCCCATGACGCATGAAGATCACACGAAATCATCGGGATTCGGGAAATTTTTCACATTAACATTATGACCATTCGAGTTGTTAATTATATTTCTCATCATCCTAAGACCGGGATGGCCTAACCTATCATGCCAAAGACAGAAAAGTTCAGAGCTTCGAAAGACAATCTTAAGGGTAGTGTAAACGGGTGGTACTACACCCAGTAGCTAATGAAGGAAGCCTTTCAACAACATGTTTACCATTTTCATCGTGCTTATTAATGAGTATGAACTCCTTATCATTCTCATCATCATAGATCTCTACATGGATATCGTTTGCGCGGATGTCTCTAAAACTCAAGAGAGTACGAGTCGACTCCGGGTACAACAATGCCTCTTTAATGATCAAAGTTGTTCCATTTGGGAGTATGATAGTTTCTCTTCCGGAGCCAACTATATTCAGACCGCAACCAGCGATCATCATTATGTTACCGAGATTTTTGGTAATAAACTTAAAGTACTTTGTTTCTCTCAAGCAAGACATGTTTCCTCCATTTGGGCGTCACACGTATTCTAAAATATAGTGTCTAATTAATATAATAGAGCGAGGAAGATGCTACATCAAAATAAGTAAACACATAAACATTTCACAACATAACATAACCATCTCTTACTAAATAATGGAATGAATGAATGAAATAAATGGCATCCAATCGCCGGAAACAATAAATGTTTTGCCCTCATAGATCTTACAACCATATCGAAAAGATTATACCAAATTATTTGTTGAATAAAATCATGTAATAAATAGCAATGAAAAGAAGCTAGGTGGATTCCACAAGGAAACCATCAATCTCAGCTGATATCTCCAGCTCACTAAGCATATCTTCATTGGCCATCATCGTTGAGGCAGCGATAATGTCCAGCTAGGGCATGAGAGGGGCACGACGTGCTCAACCTCCATGGGCACGTTGGCGTTCATTGGAACCGCCGAAGGTGCTGCCACAGGTGCTACGCTCTGCGCCACTATGGGTGCGGTGTTATGCACAGGGATCATCACAGGCGCCGCTCCCGGGGCCAGTGGTGCCTCCACCTGGACAAGGTACGTCTCGCGCGCCTTCTTGTTGGCCTTGAACGCGTCCACAACGTGCTTGGGGGACAGACACTGCCTGGAGAAGTGAGTCTTGGAGCCACAGCGGAAGCAGTCCTGAAGCCTTGCATCCCCTTGTCCGCCTTTTGTTGCTTGGCCGGGTTAGAGGAGTTAGGGCCCTTCTTGCCTCATCTCTTGTGGATGCACGTGCGCACCTTATAGGCGCCAACATTAACTTCATGACTTGCCCTCCCACGCGAAGGGTTGCACAAAAAAGTTCTTTTTGAGAACATTATCATGCGCCTCGGCCACTTGTAGAGCATCAACGAGCGTTGCATATTCCGTAAATCCTTCCTGGCGATAGTTTCGTGATGACTAGATAATGGAAGGGTGGAATGTGGAGAGAGTCTTGTCTATCTTCTGCTTATATGTGGTAGTAGTTCCACACAGTTGATGAACGGTACAAATCCGATGTAACGCAGAGTTGTACTCCCCCACAATCTTGAAGTCCGCAAACCTCAGACGAATCCAATCCGCCTCCTCCTATGGCTGAATGGTATACTTAAGCCTAGAGAACCGCGCGCCGAGGGTGGCCCAAAGGGCAGAAACACTCTGTTCTGCCATGTACTCATTTTTAGAGTCTCACACATATGATGACAGAGGAAATGCAGTGCTTTGGCGTTGTCCGCCGGGGTGGTGGTGCTGGGGGCTGTCGGGGTCCCCGCACTTAGCGCACCCTTGATGCATCGGTCCTGGATAACGATTTCCACGTCCGACGCCCAAGTCAGGTAGTTCAACCAATACTAGGCCAACTCTAGGAACTCACGGCTCATGATTCCAGTCATCTGCAATTTACACAAAGTGTGTAAGATTACAACAGGTAATTGGTTGTATAAAATACGATAATCGGTACAATAATTCAATATGATAGCATTACAAAATTTCAATAAAAGGATACATGCTAACTATGAAAAACAAAGTATTAAAGGTATACAACATTTAATTACTGCAGTAAAACATAGTATGAAAGCATGTATTACCTCTGTTTGAGATTATAAGTCCGGAGAGCTTTTTTATATTGTTTGAGATTATAAGGGCTATATCATTTATTAGTCTCTTTCGTCTAATGCATGTTCTCCTTTTTCTCTCACTTCTCTCATGCATGTAAAACTATTGGTGCATGTATAGATTAATAAGAGAGAATTATGAAGTGTCTTGGTATTTACAACTTGGCCCGTAGGACTAATAATCTCAAACAGAGGCAGTAAAAGGAGATGGTATAATAGACACATTCTAAACATTAAAAACGGTCCTAAAAATGGATTCCCGAGGTTATTTGTAAAAGATTCCGTGTCGTTGACCCTTTTTTTTAGATTCAGCGAACGAGCCCAATATTTAAGCCAAAAATGGGTTGGTTGAGCCTAGTTCCGGCGCCTATTGTGCTGCCACGCTCAGTATCCCCCTTCTTCTTTTTTTGTTTGTCTCACACCGCCTGGGACGAAAGAGGCCCAACTGGGCCGGCCCACCCCAGATTGTCCCGACTCGGCTAGAGAGGGGACGGAGCCAGGAGACCTAGCTCCCAACTTGGGTGGCGACGGTGGCATCAGGCCGCCTCGGTGATGCATGGGTGGCTGTGGGAGGGGGCGGCAGTGGCAGCGCGGCCGCATCGGGTGGCGAGGCCAGAGGTGGTGCGCGTCGGGGCGGTGGGATGTAGGCGGCCGCGGGGCGCGTCCCACGGCTAGTGACGCCAGCTGGAACACGAGCGGCAGCATGCATGCAACGCGGCGTTCGGCCAGCAGGGTCGGGACGCGGGCGGCGACGCGGGCGCATGACGGCGTGGCTAGCAGGTGCGGGGCGCGGTTGGGTTGGCGGGCGGCCGGCGCACGAGCACGTGGCCAACAGCCGCAGCGGGCACGCAGCCAGGATGGCCAGCAGTGTGGCACGTGAGCGCGGGCGCGGCCAGAAGCAGCAGCAGGCACACAGCCAGGTTGGCCAACAGGGCGGCGCGTGGCCGCGGGCGCTTGGCCAGCAGGGCCAATGACGCGAGGGCGGGGAAATGTTCACACGCCGTGAAGGAAATATGCTCTGAGAGGCAATAATAAAGTTGTTATTATATATTCCTTATATATGATAGATGTTTATTTTACATGATAAAAATGTATTGATTCGGAAACATCAATACATGTGTGTTTAATAAACAAAAAGGGTTCCTAGTCATGCCTCTCTTATAGACTAGCTTGTTGATTAACATGATGCTCAAGGTTTCCTGATCATGGACATTGGATGTTGTTAATAACAAGGTCACACCATTGGTGGAATGATGTGATGAACATTCATCCGAAGTATAGCATTACGATCAAGTCATTATGTTTATATTGTTATAACATCATACGAAGTAATCTTTATCCTTAGACCATGATATCATGTTAATTGCTAACACCGGAAGAGTATCTTGATAACATCAAACGTCACACCGTAACAGGGTGACTATAAAGATGGGTTCAGTACTACGAAGGTGTTATGTTGAGGCTCATGGATCAAGAGTGGAATTTGTCAATCCAGATGACGGATAGATATACTCTGGGCCCTCTCGGTGATATCACATTAGGATAGCTTGCAAGCAAGTGATGTGATCACTAGAATGTTATATCACGGGAACGAGAAAAGAGTGCATGTCAGTAACGAGATCAAACTAGGTATGGAGATACCGATAATCGAATCTCGGACATGTAATATATCGAGAGACAAAGGGATTTAGTTACAAGCGTTAAAGGTTCTCACGATCACAGGAGTCATCGTTGAATGTGTAGGAGTCAGTACGGATCTCCAGGTCCTGCTGCTGATTATTGATCGGAGAAGGGTCTCGATCATGTCTGCATTATTCGCGAACCATAGGGTGGCACACTTAAGAGTTACCGGACACCAATTTGGAGCACATATGTTTCAGACGAAAGAATTGCAAAGCGAATGAATTGTTTCAATAGAAACCGGAAATTGTTTCGGGTGAAATTGCAGAAGGTGGTTCTGCATGTGATATTAAAATATTGCAAGGGGCTATATGTGAATGTTTGTTAATTAAAGTAATTAACAAAATTCTGAATAAATTTAATAAAAAGAGTTTTATTAAATGAGAGAGCATTAAATTTGGAGAAATTTAATGCATTTAAAGTGGAGACTTTAAAAGGGAATGTGAAGAGGCATTTTAATGTGGAGGGGTTACCACCACATGAATGGGGGAGGTGAGGGGTCACCCCCCATGCGCCGGCCATGGAGAGAGGGGGCACCCCTCCTCCTATAAAAGGCCACCCATTCCCTCCTTCATCCACACACCTCCTTGTGAAGGATCACTCTCCCCCTCTAGAATTATTCCCCCATGGTCTCGGATTAGCGAGATACATGTTCCCGGTGGCATTTCATCTGGAAGGAGTTGCTTCTTCCGCTGGATCGCTGGAGCGAGGAGGTGGAGGTTGTCCGGTGGCTTGAACGTGTGTGCGAGTGCGGATGCGCTGCTGAGTTGCGGCGCTCGGACTTCCTCACGATCTTGAGATCGGCAAGTGTACGACTACATCAACCACGAGTTCCTACTCGTTAACAAAGCTCGTTGTCTATGAGGGTAAGTTCTCGTTAGATGTATGTCCACCCATTGCTTTGTACCTAGTAGATAGATCTTGGCGTGTAGTTCACACCGTAGGAAATTTTTTGTTTTCTATGCTGCGTACTCAACAGTGGTATCAGAGCCTGATCTATGCGTAGGTGCTTAGCATGGGTAGTACACATATGGTTGATATGTGGGCGATGATGATCATGTTATTGCATCTTCTATGTATTTTGGATATTGGTGGCATAGTGGGATGAAGCGGCCCGGACCAACCTTACATGTCATCGTACATGAGACCGGTTCCACGACTGACATGCAACTTGTTTTGCATAAGTGGCTGGCGGGTGTCTGTCTCTCCTACTATAGTCAATATCTGATTTACAACGAGTTGCTAATAACTTAGTTATCCTTGTTGTGGTTCATGTTCGTAGGTAAGAACGGTTCTATCTCCGAAAGCCCTAAGCCACGTAAAACTTGCAATTGATAAATTAGAGGCGTCTAGTTTAGATCGTTGCTGGGCTAGTGTGTTGATATGGTATTGTTGTAAGTAGATGTATGGTAGATACTCTTACAACACACTCAACGTGTAAGTTACATAGACCTTGGCCTTACACACAAAGGAATGATAGAGATCATACCACGATGCAAGTGATAGAGATCAAATGCATAGACCATATCATCTCACTTTACACATTAGATGTTAGCATCTTATACTGCTAGTTTGGCGCGTTTGATAGCATTATAAGATGATCCCTCTTTTAGATATCAAGATAAAAATGTGTTCTTCCTTGAGTATGCACCGTTCTATGGATCGTGTTTCAAGACATCACGTGATGATCGGGTGTACTCGAATCTATGCTTTCATAGGAACGGGTGTAAGACAGATTTACACACGCGAATACTAAGGTTCTTACTTGGCGAGCCTAGCATGTACACACATGGCCTCGGAACACGGACCGAAAGGTTAAGAATGAGTCATATGGTTGATATGATGCCAATATAGATGCTCGCCTTTGAAGCTATATCAACTCACGTGATGATCGGACTTGGTATAGTGGATTTGGTTCATGTAATCACCAAAAGGACACGAGGGATGTCGTTTTTGAGTGGGAGTTCATTAGTAATTTGGATTAGTTGAACTCAATCTATCATAAACTTAGTCTAAATAAACTTTACAAATTCTGTTGTAGATGGCACCACCTGCTTTTAATTTCAAAGTGTTCATGGAGAAAGAGAAACTTGCTGCGAATGGTAGCAACTTCACCAACTGGGCTATGAATTTGAGGATTCTCCTCACTGCTGCACAAAAGCAATATGTGCTAGATGCGCCGCTAGGCCCCCCACCAGTTCCTGATGCCCCTGACGAGGAAAAGAATGTCTATGTGACTCGTCAGGAGGACCACAACTTAGTTCATTGCGGCATACTGTATGGGCTAGAGCCAGAACTTTGAAAGCGTTTCGAAAATGTCAATGCCTTTGATACCATGGTAGAATTGAAAATGATTTTCGATACCCATGCTACCGTAGAGTTATAATGCTACAGAAAAGTTCTTTAGCTGCATGATAGAGGAAAACAGCTCCGTTAGTGAGCATGTACTCAAAATGTCTGGGTACGCCGATAAGCTTGTGACCTTGGGAATAACGATTCCCATTGACTTAGGCATACATCGTGTTCTCCAATCTCTGCGACCTAGCTACAAGAGCTTCGTGATGAACTATAATATGCAGGGAATGAAGAAGTCTCTTCCCGAGCTTCTGTCAATGCTTAAGACTGCAGAAGTGGAGATTAGGAAAGAACATCAAGTGTTGATGATCAATAGGACCACCGGTTTCAGGAAGGACAAGAAAGGCAAGCACAAGGGAAAGAAGGGTGGCAAGTCTGTTGCCACGCCTAAAAAGGAACCCCGGGCTGGCCCTAAGTCTGACACCGAGTGTTACTATTGCAAGGGGACTAGCCGTTGGAAGCGCAACTGCCCCAAGTATTTGGTGGACAAGAAGTCCAGCAAGGCAAACAAAGGTATATGTGATATACATGTTATTGATGTGTACTTGACTAGTACTCGCAGTAGCACCTGGGTATTTGATACCGGATCGGTTGCTAATATATGTAACTCGGTTCAGGGGCTACGGAACAAGCGACAACTAGCAAGGGTTGAGGTCAGGATGCGGGTCGGCAATGGATCAAGAGTTGATGTGATCGCCGTCGGGAAGCTACCTCTCCATTTGCCATCGAGATTAGTTATAAACCTAAATAATTGTTATTTGGTGCCTGCACTGAGCATGGACATTGTATCTAGATTGTGTTTGATGCAAAGTTGTCATTCCTTTAAATCTGAAAACAATGGTTGTTCGATTTATAAGAATGATATCTTTTATGGTCATGCACCTATGTTGAATGGTTTATTTCTATTGGATCTCGATAGTAATATTACGCACATTCATAATGTTAATGCTAAAAAGATTAAACTTGATGATGATATGTCTACATATATGTGGCACTGCCGTCTAGGTCATATTGGCGTTAAACGCATGAAGAAACTCCATTCTGATGGACTTTTGGAATCACTTGATTTTGAATCATTTGATACATGTGAGCCATGCCTTATGGGCAAGATGACTAGAACACTGTTTTCCGGTTCAATGGAACGGGCGACAGATCTATTGGAAATCATACATACTGATGTGTGTGTACCAATGAGTGTGTCGGCGCGAGGTGGATATCGTTATTTTGTTACTTTCACGGATGATTTGAGTAGATATGGGTATATCTATTTGATGAAACACAAGTCTGAAACTTTTGAAAAGTTCAAGGAATTTCAAAATGAAGTAGAAAATCATCGTAATATAAAGATCAAGTTTCTACGGTCTGACCGTGGAGGAGAGTATCTAAGTTACGAGTTTAGCACACACATGAAAGAGTGTGGAATAGTTTCACAACTCACGCCTGCCGAAACACCACAACGTAATGATTTAGATCTTTTAAACAGTGTTAAAAGTTATCTAAACAGCAAAATTTTGATGAAAGACCTTGGTGAAGCGTCATATATATTAGGCATTAAAATCTATAGTGATAGATCAAGGCGCCTAATTGGGCTATCACAGAGTACATACCTTGATAAGATATTAAAGAAGTTTAATATGGACGAAAGTAAGAAGGGGTTCTTACCTATGTTGCAAGGCAAGACATTGAGTAAGACTCAAAGTCCGGCTACGGCGGAAGAAAGAGAGATGATGGATAAGATCCCCTATGCCTCGGCCATAGGCTCTATTATGTATGCCATGCTATGTACAAGACCGGATGTGGCACATGCTATTAGTTTGACTAGTAGGTGCCAATCTGATCCAGGTTCGGAACACTGGATAGCGGTAAAGAACATCCTTTAGTACTTGAGAAGAACTAAGGATATGTTTCTCATATACGGAGGTGAAGAAGAGCTAGTCTCTAAGTGTTATGTCGATGCTAGCTTTGACACCGATCCGGATGACTCTAAGTCTCAATCCGGATACGTATTTATCTTGAACGGAACAACAGTTAGTTGGAGGAGTTCCAAACAACCTGTGGTGGCTGGATCAACAACGGAGGCGGAATATGTTGCTGCTTCAGAAGCGGCGTAGGAAGCAGCTTGGATGAAAGAGTTCATTACGGAATGTGTGGTTCCCAGTGCGTTGGACCCGATGGTGATCTATTGTGACAACAATGGAGCCATAGCCAACGCAAAGGAACCAAGGTCTCACAAGAATTCCAAACATATTACGCACCGGTTTCACTCCATCCGCGAGCATGTCAAGGATGGAGATATAAAGATTTGTAAAGTACACACGGACCTAAATGTAGCAGATCCGTTGACTAAAGTTCTCCCTAGGGCAAAACATGATCAACACCAGAACTCGATGGGTGTTAGATTTTTCACTATGTGAACTAGATTATTGTCTCTAGTGCAAGTGGGAGACTGAAGGAAATATGCCCTGAGAGGCAATAATAAAGTTGTTATTATATATTCCTTATATATGATAGATGTTTATTTTACATGCTAGAAATTTATTGATTCGGAAACATCAATACATGTGTGTTTAATAAACAAAAAGGTTTCCTAGTCATGCCTCTCTTATAGACTAGCTTGTTGATTAACAGGATGATCAAAGTTTCCTGATCATGGACATTGGATGTTGTTAATAACAAGGTCACACCATTGGTGGAATGATGTGATGAACATTCATCCGAAGTATATCATTACGATCAAGTCATTATGTTTATATTGCTATAACATCATACGAAGTAATCTTTATCCTTAGACCATGAGATCATGTTAATTGCTAACACCGGAAGAGTATCTTGATAACATCAAACGTCACACCGTAACAGGGTGACTATAAAGATGGGTTCAGTACTACGAAGGTGTTATGTTGAGGCTCATGGATCAAGAAGGTGGTTCTACATGTGATATTGAAATATTGCAAGGGGCTATATGTGAATGTTTGTTAATTAGAGTAATTAACAAAATTCTGAATAAATTTAATAAAAAGAGTTTTATTAAATGAGAGAGTATTAAATTTGGAGAAATTTAATGCATTTAAAGTGGAGACTTCAAAAGGGAATGTGAAGAGGCATTTTAATGTGGAGGGGTTACCACCACATGAATGGGGGAGGTAAGGGGTCACCCCCCATGCGCCGGCCATGGAGAGAGGGGGCACCCCATCCTCCTATAAAAGGCCACCCATTCCCTCCTTCATCCACACACCTCCTTGTGAAGGATCTCTCTTCCCCTCTAAAATTATTCCCCCATGGTCTCGGATTAGCGAGATACATGTTCCTGGTGGCATTTCGTATGGAAGGAGTTGCTGCTTCTGCTAGATCGCTGGAGCTAGGAGGTGGAGGTTGTCCGGTGGCTTGAACGTGTGTGCGAGTGCGGATGCGCTGCTGAGTTGCGGCGCTCGGACTTCCTCACGATCTTGAGATCGGCAAGTGTATGAATACATCAAGCACGAGTTCCTACTCGTTAACAAAGCTCGTTGTCTACGAGGGTAAGTTCTCGTTGGATGTATGTCCACCCGTTGCTTTGTACCTAGTAGATAGATCTTGGCGTGTAGTTCACACCGTAGCAATTTTTTTGTTTTCTATGCTGTGGACCCAACACGCCGGTGGAGCGCGTGGTCAGTTGGGCCAGCAGCGTGCATGACGGAAGGGCGCGTGGCCAACTAGGCCATCAGCGCGCACGGCGGCGCTCGGCCGACAGAGGTACGACCCGTTGATGAACACGCGGGAAAACTAGAATAGAACCTTAGAAAATGATCTGTTTAACTCAAAACAAAATGAATCGATTATATTAACTGAACAGGTTTTCGCGACGATACCGATTAGCGGGATCTGTTTGTTCCGTCTCTAGAGTGTAGTCAACAAATCCCAGATCCGAGAGTATCGATATTGGTCGACGACAGCATGTCTTCTCGACTCTCGGGGAGAAATCCACACAGTAGATGAGATATAAATTACGAGCTAACCGCAAAAATTGAAAGGAAATCGAACAATAAATCCATTTTTGCGATCAATTTCGGATTACCTTTAATGAAAGCCTATTTGATGCAGGCTCGACGGAGAGACACGAGCTGATAACGTGTTGTGCAACCACTGCCGGCTGGACGGTCCTAAGGGTGCACCGCGTGGAGAAAGAATACAAACACTGAAGGTACACAACAATTGCACAAAGTAATTAACACTGTAGAAATAGGGAGAAGCTATTTATTGATGTATCTCTGGAATAGTATGTACAATGATTGCTTCTCTATTTATATAGACTATATGGGATAAGGAGATAAGGATGCACACTTAATGTTAACATTGTTGATCTAGCCTACTAGAGGCCACACCGATTGGGCCTCTACCGGTCCAGTTTCCCAACACAAACAACGTGCAGGGCCTTTAGCATTCGGCGTTTTCGTTTTCTCCTAGTCACATTTTTTTCTATGAACGATCTGATTCGGCCTCGTGATTTCTCGAACAATTGGTTTTGATAGGATTCTAAAAGAGGTGTCCTAGTATTGTCAACTAGTACGTCTTGAGAATTCAAGAGTATAGGACTCTAATGAATGAGGGTATCAGCACAACTATTAAGTTTATCTTTTTATCCTTACATAAATTTTTAATCATTATTGAACATGGAGAATCATCAAGTAAAGCATGACCATCTTCTAAAGCAATATCATATTGCATATCTAAATCATACTTATTATCACCAAAGTCATTAGCTAGACCTCAGAGTTTATAATATAAGTACCATCATCATATTAATCATAATAACAAATTCTATCGTCGTCTCACCAAGTCACCATTGTTGTCTCATACTATAAAAAAAAGTTTCCTTCCCCAACGATTTGGCCCGACGGTCGTCGTAGAAGGCGCGTCTTCCGCGACGAAATTCTCGGATTGGCCGTGGCCGATTGAAAACTTTTTTTCCGGTTTCCCGACCCTCTACTACGACGGATCTGCTAAAAACATGGAGGAAGCTCGGCCAGCGCGTGGCAGAAGCAAGATTTTCGTTTCCTCGTGCGATGTTGAGTCGCCGAAGTCTTTTGAGGCATGTGGGTCCCGGACGTCAGTGTCTCTAGTGGATCATACTTTTCGGCCGCGTCTCCTGGATTTGAACTCGATAATGTAGCTCGAGGCGTCTGCCGTTTAGTCAGGCTATTAGGTCTCACACGTTAGCCTCTCATTAGAAGGATCGTGTGTATGATGAAATTTTTTCCTTCACTCCGGCTATCCTGTTCCGAAGTTGATAGTGCTGCTCGATGCATCTACCGTCTAATCAACCTCCTAGGACCCACATGTCATCCTCTCATTAGAAGAAACGTGTGTATGGTGGAATTTTTTCCTTCGCTGGCGCTACCTCATTCCGAAGTTGATAGCGCTGCTCGACACATCTATCGTTTAACCAACCTCCTGAGCCCCACATGTCATCCTCTCATTAGAAGAAACATGTGTATGATGGATTTTTTCCTTCGCTGGCGCTATCCTGTTCCGAACTTGATAGCGCTACCCTGTTCGATGCATATACCATTTAATCACGTTGCTGGACCCCACATGTCATCCTCTCATTAGAAGAAGCGTGTGTATGGTGGATTTTTACTCTCTGTAGCATCTTCGTGTTCCGAACTTGATAGCTTTGCTCACTGCATCAGCCGTTTATTCAGGCTGGTGGGTTCCTTATGTCAGCCTCACATTAGAAGAATCGTGGGTATGATGGAATTTTTTTCTTCTCTAGCGCTACCCTGTTCCGAACTAGATAGCGTTGCTCGACGAATGTGCCGTTTTGTCACGCTGCTGGATCCCCCATTTCGGCCTCTCATTACAAGAAACATGTATATGTAAACTTTTTTTTGCTCGTGCCTCTCTGTTTCGAACTGGCTACGTTGCTCGATGTAGCATCTATATAAGGTCACGCTGCTGGGTCTCACATATCAGTCTCTCTGTAAATGAAACGTGTGTATGATGGATTTTTTGGCCATGTCCGCTGTTTTGACCTTGGCAACTTACTGGGTCTCAGATGTCAACCACCTCTGTGCAGGAAACGTTTCTATGCTGGGTCCCAGCTGATAGCCTCTATTTGAAAAAAAGTGTATATGTTGGACTATTTTTTCGGGTCCCAGATGTCAGTCTCAGAGTACAAAAAATGCTCATAAAGGCCAAATTAAAAAGGGGCTAACTCGGCGCGGGTGCCCTATTTTTTTATTTTTTTGAGTGGACGGGTGGATGCCCTATTCGTCATGGCTTATATTCCATGGGCTCACTCCTAAACTGAATGGGCTATGGTCGATGGCCACAAGACCACGAAAAGACCGAATTTTAGAAGGTATTGGGCTATGCTTGGGGCTGATAGGCTAATTTCATGGGCTACGCTTGGGCCTGCTGGGTCTGACATGTCAGCTTCTCTGTAAGTGCAACGTGTGTATGATGGACTTTTTTTCGGCCGCGTCCGCTATTTTCACCGTGGCAGCCGTGTATGGTCTTACTGCTGGGGCCCTTATATCAACCTCTCTGGCAGGTTCTGGCTTGTGGGTTCCCGATGCAGCCTTGTATGTTCTGTTTGTGGGTCCCCGATGCGAGACTCTCTGTACAAGTATTTAAACTTTTTTTTTGAACGCACCCTCAAAAAAAACTCTAGGGACGCTGCATCTTGGTGGGTCCGTGATGTCAGCCTCTTCGTAATACGATATTGTTAGAAAAAAAATGTAAATCCAAGATACGATTCGAACAAAAGACATTCAAATCAAATAAATATAAACTGAGTGTGTTGCCACTACAGCAAAGATATTTATAGAATAAATATCATTAAACTTTTATTAGTACTACAGTTTATGTATTAGTCTTCTTAAAAATATTTCGTGTGTCTATGTTTATCTCTTTTAAAATATAAAAGGGCAGCACTCCTGGCATCTCAATTTATAAAATGCCACATAATGGAGTATTTTCTTAAAAACATGGGTATGTAGAGTTTTTTATTTATTTTGAGAGGTGGGGGGCAATGCCCAAAAGCCCGAATTAAAAAGAGTTCTAGGCTAAAGAGGGGTCGAATGAGCTACAGAGTACTAGATGTCTTCTCCTGGTTAATAAAAATTGCATCGTGATGTGCTCGGTCGGATTCGAAACAAAGACCTCAGAGAGGGAGGGGAAAGCGATAATTCTTTTTAGCAGCTATTCATGTCAAAATTCAGCAGTACATAATAAGATAGAAAAATTATCAACAGATTCGAAGTTCGTATTCAGGAGCACTTGACCAATTCAGCAGCATTTCAAAAGTGACCAATTCAGCAATACAGACAATGAAATACAAATAGCAGTACAGGGAGAACCAATTTTTGTTTCAGCTCTAAAAACCGTGTCGCGCGATCAGTTTGTCCTTTTCACCAAACACACTCGACCATTGAAGCAAGCAAAACTGACGATCAAGTCTGCTTTGAGTACCTTCTTCTCACATCAATGCATGTGTGACCCCATTATGCAACCCAAAATGCTCAAGTCTCATCTAGATTGTGACACGACCATATTTCAAAAGAAAAGCAAGACTATCTACTGCCTTTGATTTCAACAAGTATCAGTACATCTGTATTAGTTCCACAAAATGCTTTAGTAATAGTAACGACAGAACATTTGAGAGATTCAGTAGCTTTCCTGCTTGAAATTCAATAGCATTATAGAGATAATAAGTTCTTGTTCCATCTCAAAAAACCTTGACGCACGATCAGTTTGCCCTATTCTGCGAATAGGCTCGATCATAGGATTCTACCCCGCGATTGATGCATATTGAGTAATGCAGGCCGGTAATATGAGATGGTTCACTGCAGAACATAAAGGATTTTTTTCCTCCGGATGATGCCCGGCACCTCCTAGCTCCCAGGCGTGTAGGAATTGCAGATTGTACGGGTCCAAAACCCCAGCTCTATTGTCGGGTAATAGGCAGTGATCAGCATATTGTACAAGGGCGACGAGCATGCGTCCGGCCTGGCACACATGACGGATCAGCTGATGTCGCCCGACTCGCGCATGTCGAATATCAGAGCAAACACCGTACTATCGTCCCCTAATCCGATCTTCTCTACTCTCGATGAGCGCGGTGCCAATAGCGGCTGAGAGATGTACCTGGAGTTTCTAAAGGAAGTAATATTCAGTGGACTAAATTGCAGCATGCTAAATATTATAAGAAAAAATGAAAAAGTAAATATGAGTAACCTGACTGCGATAATACATACGTAGTACTCCCTCCGTTTCAAATATAAGATGTTGTAGCTTTTGTGAAACGAGTGTATCTAGACCTCTTTTAGTATATGGGTTCACTGTGGGGTCCCCCGGATTTAATCATCCGAGAAATCCCTGTTATTTAAATATCCACGTTCCCATGATCAGTGAGCCGTGGAGCATAACCGACAAGTATCATTACAACATCTGAAACATAACGAATACAAGACTTACATAGTTGCCCTTATGGCTACACAACCTCCAGAAGTGGAGCTTCATCACACGCAGGGCCCAGTCCTGCCTCAACCTACAGGCGACTGATTGGGATGACGGCCTAGCTCGCATGAACGTCACCTTAACCTTCCACTGTCAAGCTTCTGAAAGCCTAGCCAAGTAAATATCCAGGGACAATGCCATGAGTACTTTTGAATATACTCGCAAACCACCAAGATAAGTTAAATAAAGAAATGCAATTCTGGCTGTGGCGAGATAGCTCTATCTAGGGTTGTTTTTGAAAAGCCTAGACTATCTCTTGTAGTTATGGCATCTCCATATCTTTGTTGAAAAAGAGTTTTGAAACATGCCTCCGTTTTATAAATCAGGATAACCCCATATCCTTGTTGAAAACCTTTTTGAAAACAGTTTTAGAGAAAAAACCCTTTTAAACCTCTTTGACCACCTCTGGTCAAAACAAAACTTTAAACTCGGGTTCCCTCTGAACCTCCATACTTTCATCCATTTTTCCAACACCACCATTTGGGTACTCCTAGCCATCACATTTCCAACCGTCCTTGAATGTGGACGCGGCTATTCGAATAGATTATACTCTGCAGAGTTTGCGCACTTTCCCACAAGAATCAATACATCCGCCGGGATAAAACCACGGCCCGGTCACATGGTACACGGTGGTTCAGAAAATCAAACCTAACCTTTCGCTTGTCGACCCTAGCAAAGGCTGCTTTTCCTTTTGGGTTTGTTCTACCCAAACCGCAGCTTGGCGTATACCTTAACTTGGTGACTCCACTTCCTTCCGTACTACCTAAGTCATACCGTCTGCGGGAGACCCAATTGTTGCACCGGCACTCCTGTCAAGACAGGCTCACTCTTACCGAAGCAAGCTACAGGCTCCAGATCTGTAGAACTGTTAGCGCTTGCTCGGAATTCAAGGGATTTCTCCCAATAAGCATTGTACAAGCTGCCTCAGCTAAAGAAGACAAACTACGAGATAAGACCCAGCACCTGGGTAATGTGGTTGCATTGATAAATTGTTCCAGTAAAGGCGTAGAACATCCCTTCCCTTTCTCTTGTCCATATTCTAATTTCTCATCATCACCACTTCTTTAATTAAAACATCCGCTTGGAACGATGCCTCTTCCCAAGGGTTTTAAAAAGCAGTTTTTAAACATTTGTAGTAGGGTAAATCCCAAAACAATTTATTCAACAAAAATTCGTGGTTTCCAATGAGGTAGGATGCTAATCCTCATAACCTCGATCTAAAGGGGGTAAGTGGTAGGTTTACATCAGGGTGGTGCCATGAGGGACACCAAGTCATAACTTGGTGGAGCCAAGTCATTAGCGCAGTATTTATAAAACAAGACATGCAGATGAATAATGCAATTTATAAAGGAGATACAAAACAGGTAATAAAAAGAGTAAGACAAGTATCGAAATTCGGAATTGGTGGCTTGCATGTGATCAGCGATAAGTCCCTGGACTTCCGTAGATAACCAAGAATACCCAATAAATAATAATACGAAGTCCCTTTCTTCTCGTCGTCAAACAATCACACTATCGCCGTCATCGAATATACATGCAAGCAGACAATACCACAATCAATACAAGGCATACAGGCATCAAACTATACAGCAAACACACATATGGCATATGACTTATTTTGGTAGGTTTTGGAGAAGTTGGATACTAGTAATGGAATTGCTTAGGTTGCCCTAATTGGGTTTTCCCTTGGAAGATAGTTGTCTAGGCTATTTACCAAGGAATTAGGGTGGAGGCTTGAGGTCTGTAGGATACCAATGTGCAACAATGGTATCCTCAGATAGGTCTTGACAAAACAAGATCAACACAAGTGGTTTCACTAGATTATCACTTACCTAGACTTAGTTATGTTTTTTTATAGTGGAATAAACTCTAGTTTGAGGAAATAATTCACCAGAATTTATCTGGAGACCCAAAAATTATTTCCTTGGGTGGTTAAGTAGTGTTTGATGTACTGAACCACATAGAATTGGAATCTTGTCAAAAGTATTAACAGAATGCCCTTAATAAATCATCAAATGCAGTTCTATAAGGTATTTGTCTTTTTCACCAGATTTCTTTTACAGAAGGTTTTAGTGTGATTCCAATTTTACATGGTAGGTATTGGGATTACGTTTCTGTAGAAATTGGAATTACCTATTTTGGATATCTAGAACTACTGGAGGGATTTATCTAGTGAAGAAGGTGTACACATAATAGTTTAATTCATTAAAATTCAACAAGAGCTCAATAAAATATGAGCTGCTGAGGTTTGATAGGTTTTGATAAGACACAACCAGGGAGGTGGAATTAGGTCAATACCACATTTTGGTTTACCTAGAGAAATTTCCTAAGGCAGATATTCTCTGATTTTGTTATTTTTGTTAAGGGTGGACCTTAGTTCACCTTGGTATGGGACCAAGGCTAGGTAGTAGGCACAGGGAATACCTTCCAGTAGCCATTGGTTTTAATTCATTTGGAGAGGTGCAGAGCCCTGAGGGATTTATTGATTGTTAAGGATACCTTGTAGTAGATTTAATCTCAGAAAATAAGGAAAAGTATTTCGGGACAGGGGTTGGCTCTACATGATAGATAAAACATGATGTTATAAGTGTAAATTTGTATCTGGGGAATATCTGGCCTATTTCATTTTATTTAGCAATTAAAGCAACTAGTTGAAATGCAAATCTAGAATAAATAAATAAAAGAGGGAGGAGATCTAGGCCGGATCTGAGGAAGATTTGGGCCAGGGAGGGGGAATCGGCCCAGCGGCGCCCGTGGGAGAGCGCGCGGGGCGCGTTTGAACCGGACAGGGCTGGCCTGCTTGCCAGCCACATCGGGCGGCGAAGCGGTAAGGAGGGACGGGGGCCGTCCGATTAGAGGGCGATGGACGACCCTAGATCATCCTCTTCCTCTCGACACCGGCGGCGGGAGAAAACCCTAGCAGAGGGAAAGAGGTGGCGGGAGAGGCTCACCGGGGTCGTCTACGGCGAAGAGGAGGCCACAGGGTGACGCGGTCGACAACGGCGAAGCAGGAAAGGGGCGGCACGGACGGCTTCCACGACTAGTTCTTGCTCGTGCGACGATGATCGAAGCGAGCTCGTCGGAGCCCGTTGGTGCAGCTCGAGGAGATGGTCCTGGGCCAAAAAGAGGGCATGGTTAGATAGAGGAGGAGGAGGGGATCTCAATGTGGTGACATGCAGCGAGGGAGGAGCGGAGGGGAGAGCACCTAGCTCGATTTCTTGAGGATGCCGAGAGAGCTTTCTCTCCCTCTCTCGGGTGAGACAGGCTGGGGGAAGAAGAGAGGAGCTAGGGGAGGTGAGTTCTGGGGAGAGGAGTGAAATGAGAGGGCAGGAGCAGGGGTGGTGGTCTCCTGGCCTTAAATCCGAAGGGAGAGGTCCAAGGTGAGCTAGGCTCATGGGTGAGCTTGGACCTGGTCCATGGCTTTGCCATTGGCTAGACTAGGCGGTGGAGAGAGGTGGTGGTGCTTTGGGTCGTGTAGGAGCAGAGAGGGATAGTGGGTGGCTGCTACAACAATTAAAGATCTAGTGTCTCTCTCTCTCTCCCATCCAAACACAAGGGACAAGGGATAGGGCAGAGCTACAGTGCTTTGCTATAGTGATCACGACCAGAGGGGAGAGAAGTGTGTTGTGCAAGCTTGGTGGAGCAGATTTGATAAGGTCTGATGGGGTATTAGTGCAAGGTTTTGATCATAATCCAAATTTGGCAAAGTTGATGACTATGAGGAATTTCTTTGAATTGATCTTGGCAAGATGAGGGAATGGTACTGATAGATGGTTTAGGTCAGGATACATCTCCAAGATTTATTTTGGATTTTTTAGGGAATTATAGAGGCACTTTATATCAATTATTTAGATAGTGCAGAAATGGTTTTTAGGAAGTTATTTGATATTTTTGAATTGGACAAGTTGAGTTTTTGATGTGTGATGATACCAAATGTGAATACACACTTAGGGGAATTTTCCCAAGATTTATTGTGGCTTAAAAGTATTTAAAACAATTATTAGTCCATTTCTGCCATTTAAGAAAATAGGCAAAAAGAGATAATAAATGTCTTCAAAAATATTTATTTTTGAGGTGGGAAGATAGAGTATGATATATGGATCTCAATTGAGCTAAAAGTTGTCAACACCCGGATTTTTAATCCCAGATGCCTATTATGTCATTCATCGCAATCCCAGGATTACCATTTTTGCAAGACATAACAGATTGGATATCACAGTACATCATCCATTACAAACCATACATAAGGTCTTACACAAATAAGGATCTCATGATCCAGTCTTAACAAAACAAGCAGCAAAATAAAAGATAAGCGTAGCGGTGGGTCCATCTTCAGGGGCACAGGCAATACTGACGAAGGTAGATAGTCATAGTTATCATAGCCGTCCTGCTGACAATCATTTTGGTAGTCTCCTTCATAGTCTGGCCATGAGAATAACCAGGGACAAAAGCCATTAGTACTCTTTAAGTACTCGCAAACTACTACTAACAAGTACTATAGTTCTAAAGTAAAGTACTAACTCTAAGTTTAACTATAAGGTTAAGTTTGAAACCTAAGCTAAGTTCAGAAGCAAAGAAAGATAAAATAAAGTTCTAGAATCACCTAAGTTGGGAAGCTAGTGTCATAATCACAACCCTGTTGTGGTCAAGTCAACATTCATCATTCATTTCATAAGTTATTTTGAAAACATATGACAACGAAACAATATGGCCACTCCAACTATCCATAACTGCGGATGCGGCTATTCGAATAGTTTGACACTCTGCAGAGGTGGTACACTTTCACCACAAGATTCGATACATCTGTCAGGGATAACCCTGAATCATCATACTTAGTATGCAGATAATCAAACATAACCTTTCCTTTACACACCCTAGTATAAGCACCTCTCCTATGAGCATGGCCTCCCAACCATGACCATCTGTCATCTTGGGCACTACATAGGTGGACAACATTGAGAGGTAGCCTCAGCTCAAACCTCTCCCACGAGGGAACTAATACTAATGCATATAAATTTCTGGCTAAGCCTTACCCAATTCAGTTATTGTGGTTGTACGGTAAATTTGGAATGGTATCGCATCCGAATCCAACCATCAGTTTTGTAAAAGGGGTTAAGGCTCATGCCTCAACATTTTTATCGTAATAAACCATTTGTGTTTCTCAACACATGTCAAAACATCTCAATAGAATGACTTATCATTCTAAGGTTTTCACAATTCATTTTCACCAAGTGTTCCCATCTAAAGTGACTCAAGTTTTTATCTCAACGCATGTCTAAACTACTAAGTTAAGAGTGTTCACTAAGGTGGAAAGGTGGGATCAATCTCATGCCATAGAATGATATCTAAAGTTATCTAAATAGGTCAAGTTTTATACTCTTTATGCTACCTTCAAAACAAGTAAATGACTTTGGTAAAGTAAAGGAAGTAAAGCTTGGAAAAGAAAATACTTGGGATAAGTAATAGTCAAAGTGGTATAACCAAAGCATGTCTAATGTCTTTGCCTGGGGTTATCTAGATTGCAAGGGTTAGCTTGCATTGTTAATGGTTGCTTGCTAGTATAATACTTGCAAGTGTTAGCTTGCCAATAATAGCTTGCCTTGGTTGGTGCAGTGGTTGAAGTTTTCTTCCTCCTCTTGATAGAACTCCTCCTCCTCGAAAGCTTGGTCGGTACTATCGTCTATAAATTCATACGGAGTACACAATCACCAAACAATACTTAACTAGTCTACTTAGCACTCTAAGGCACACATTTGATGATCTATTATCATCCCAAGCATCACAAGTTTTATTAACTAGCTTCAATCTTTTTATTTAAGAAAAGTAATTTCTACTCATTGAAAAATAACTAAGATTTAATATTCACCACTTAAAATATGGGATCATGTGGACACATGTCATCACCACATATTCTAACATATGGGAATGTGATTTAAGGGTTGGTTCATAATTACTTTGGTTTAAGTTCATTATTTAATGATTTAAAGTGACTAGAAATGCCTATATAGCATTATTTTGGTACTAGTTCAAATTCACTGCATGTAAACCTTAATATTATTACATATTCAGATAGGTATCGTTAAATTTGATTTTTGAGAGTTGGAATCAACTCAAAAGCTATCATGGTTGATTTTATAAAAATGTTTGAATGTGCAAAAGCTTCTATCTTGTTATTTTTACTAGGAGAGATCTCTTACTCTAAATGAATTAAATCCAACGGGCTTGGATAGATATTTTCAGAGCTTTCTAACACAATTGGAATCACTCCATTTGGATTTGTAAATCTCTCTGAATTGATTTTCAAACTAAGGGATAGAACTAGGTTCAAACTAAATTAGAAAAATCTAGATTTGAATTAAATGGGTCGCGCGGGAAAGAAAACGGGCTGGCCCAGTGGCGTTCCGCGACATAGAGGACAGCTGACAGGGGGTCCACCGGTCAGCGGCTCTTTACACGTGAAGCGGTATAGGGCGATGTGGGCTGTTAGATTAGAAGGGAGATCTACGGCTGAGAGGTGTCGTCTCCGGCGAACAGTTCGCCGGCAAGGACAAACCCTAGCGGCTCGGTGGGGGGTGCTCAGGGGGCATACTAGGGCTCCAGCTACGACGGCGATGGGGGTGATCGAACTGGTGGACGACGGCGAGCTCAGGGGTGGTCGCGGCAGCTCCTAGGGTGGACGAAATCGACGGCGCCTTCTCCTCCTCTACAGCGGGTTTCTCCGGCCAAATTCCAGCGAACAAGTGCTCGAGCTGCTCCGGCTAGAGGTGGGGAAGGACCAGTGAGGGGAGTGGAATGGTGTGAGTCTTTGGTGCTGGGGTGGCCTCTATTTATAGCCCGACGAGGCGACCGAAAGGGATGGGCTGGCGACTCCAGCGAGGGCTACACAGCGTGCTAGCGGCGTGGCTTGAGGTAGGGGATGGTGGCCTGCCTCCTGGCGGTGCTCTACGGTGTAAATGCACGGCTAGCGGTGGTGGCATTTGGTCGGGGGCATCCCGCGCTTTGGGAGACAGAGGCGATGCTCGATGCGGCACACGGCGACTGTGGGTTGCGCGGCGGTGCACGGCCGTGTCTGGCGGGTTGCTGGGGTCGAGGCAGAGCGGCGCGTGCGGGATTAGGTTGAGGCGCGGTCTATGGCGTGCTGGCGGCGAGGGCGCTCTGGCGTGCTCTGGCTGCACGCAGAGACTTAGTGTGCGGCGGTTCCTCGGTGGTCCAGGGGCTGGCAGCGAGCGTGGGGTGGACCGTGGGCGGCAGTAGGGTGGCGCCTAGCTTCCTGGAGCAGCGGAGAGGGGCTGGCGGTCTGCTGCTGCGTTGGCAACGTTGGCCGGCGAGCATGGCGTCGGGGCTGCGTTGCACTGGTGCCAGGGGCTAGAACTAGTGTGGGTTTTGGTCTGGTTGGGCTCAGGGGAGGCAAGAGTGATCAATGCAAACCAATTGGCTCGACAAGAAATGATCAAAACAGTAATAGTTAGGCCAAAGTTGATTCTGTCTGCCAAGTGTTCGACACAATGGCCGCAAGAGAAAAATATTTGAATTTTTGGCTAAATTTTGGTGGAATGGTTGATCACATGCTGGATATTCTAGGTGTGCTTGGGTTTTGAAAATGGAGCTCATTTGAGTGGTTTTTGAATAAGTGTGATCTTCTCATATGAACAACATTCAATTTTCAATTGCCATTTAAAATTAGTGTTTGTAAGTTTTTGGTAGATCACAAAGTGGGCCTTGGTAAATCATTACATGTACTAGCAAGGGGTGCAAAGATCTACATTTGTTTCTGTTAGGTTTTGAGTTCTAGGAATAACCAAAGTAGGCATGGTGATTAAAATGGCACAAATGACCATTCTCTTCTTTTATTCATTTTGATTTGTTTTTCTTTGGGATTTGTTTGGGAATGATCTAGATGATGTTTATTTCACCTAAGAATCATTTTACAAGCAATGGATCACTTAATCAAGGCAATTCAAAACAACTCCTATTTAAAATGCACACACATATGAATGCTTTAATAATTTTAATTGGAAAAGTTTTTGTTAACCCTAATTTAGATGACTTGGATCTTAATAGCCTTGGATTAAAGTTTTGGGATGCTAGAAACCTTCCCCCCTTAAACAAAATCTCGTCCCAAGTTTTACAAAAGAAAAACTAGGAACTAAAGAGATCTGGGAACTCTGTCCTAATGTAATCTTCTCGCTCCCAAGTGGCTTCCTCTTCGGTATGGTTGCTCCATTGAATCTGGAGAAACTTGATAGTCCTGGTTCCGGTGGTCCTGTAAGCTTCTTCTAGGATACGGATGGGCACTTCACGATATGTCAGGTCATTGTTGATCTCAATAGCTCGGTGATCGATGTTCTTGAAAACTTCAGTCTTCTCCGGCACTTCCAGGCATTTGCAAAGTAACAAAATATGGAACACATTGTGGATGGCTGACATCTCTTCGGGTAGTTCCAGTTGATACGATACTTGTCCTCGATGGTTCAGAATCTTAGAGGGCCCGATATATCTGGGGGCTAACTTTCCTTTCAGACTAAAGCGTTGGGTTCCCTTCAATGGTGAAACCTTGATATATACAAAATCTCCGACATTGAAAGTCAGGTCTCTCCTTCTCTTGTCAGCATAACTCTTCTGTCTAGATTGGGCGGTCTTGAGGTGCTCATGGACTTTGTGAACCTTCTCTTCGGCTTCTCAGAGAATGTCGGGTCCAAAGATCTGACTCTCTCCTACTTGCGACCAATTCAAAGGGGTACGGCACTTTCTTTCGTATAGGAACTCAAATGGTGCCATCTGCAAACTAGCTTGATAACTGTTGTTATATGAGAATTCTGCGAAAGGAAGGCAGTCTTCCCATTTTGATCCATACTCTAACACACAAGCTCTTAACATATCGTCTAGGATCTGGTTGACTCTCTCAGTCTGTCCATCAGTTTGCGGGTGATAAGCGGTGCTGAAGTTCAACTTGGTTCCTAATCCTTCCTGGACTTTCTGCCAAAATCTCGAGGTAAACTGGGTTCCTCGATCTGATACTATGGTCTTGGGGGTTCCATGCAGACTAACAATCCTAGCAATGTACAACTCTGCTAGCTTTGCACTCTGGTAGGTAGTCTTGACAGGTATGAAGTGAGCTACTTTGGACAGTCTATCAACTATGACCCAGATTGAGTCATTTCCCCTACTGGAAGTAGGCAAACCGGTGATAAAGTCCATTCCGACAGAATCCCATTTCCATTCCGTAATCTGCAATGGTTGCAACAGTCCTGCAGGTCTCTGATGCTCTGCTTTGACTCTTTGACAGATGTCACATTTGGCGATGTAGCTTCCGATCTCTCTCTTCATCTTGTGCCACCAAAATTGCTCTTTCAGGTCTTGATACATCTTCGTTCCTCCGGGGTGGATAGAATAAAGAGTATCATGAGCTTCCTGCATGATTACCTGCTTCAGATCCGAATCTGCTGGCACATAGATACGTCCTTTGTACCATATAACTCCTTCGTCTTCAGTGAATCCAGGTACCTTTCCTGTACCAATACGACGTTTGATTCCGTCGATACTTTCATTTCCCTTCTAGTCTTCCTTGATTTGGCTAATCAATGTGGGTTGAACTTCAATGCTACCTAATAATCCTTTGCTAACTAGCTCAGTTCTGAACTGCTCCAACTCCTCATACAAACTTGGTTACTTCTCCTTGATCATGGTGTTTAGCCTGCAAGGCAATCTGCTAAGAGCATCTGCTACCACATTGGCTTTGCCGGGGTGATAGTGAATGTCAAGGTCATAATCCTTGATTAAGTCTATCCATCTCCTTTACCTCATATTCAGCTCCTTCTGAGTGAAAATATACTTCAAGCTCTTGTGATCCGAGTAAATCTCATAGCGATTACCCATCAAATAATGATGCCAAGTCTTTAATGCCAAAACTACGGCTGCTAGCTCAAGATCATGGGTCGGATAGTTCTGCTCATGCTGCTTCAGTTGTCGAGACAGATAAGCGATGACTTTGCCTTCTTTCATCAATACACACCCGATACCAATATTGGATGCATCACAATATACATCAAACGGCTTCTTGATGTCTGGCATGATCAATATTGGGGCTGATATCAATCTCTTCTTCAGCTCCTGGAAACTGGCTTCACATTTGTCAGTCCATTCAAACTTCTTGTCCTTCTTCAACAATTGGGTCATGGGTCTGGCGATGCTTGAAAATCCTTCGACGAACTTGCGGTAGTATCCCGCTAATCCGAGGAATGCATGGACTTGGGTTTGAGTGGTTGGGGCTTCCCATGCTTCGACATCTCTGATCTTGGTGGGATCAATAGAAACTCCTCCGGCAGACACAATATGTCCTAGGAATCCTACTTCTTTCAGCCAAAACTCACACTTGCTAAACTTGGCATATAACCGATGTTCTCTCAGGGTTTCTAGGATGATTCTCAGATGTTGCTCATGCTCTTGTTCTGACTTGGAATAGATAAGGATATCGTTGATAAACACAACTACAAACTTATCTAGGAAATTCATAAAGATCTTATTCATGAGATTCATGAAATAAGTAGGGGCATTGGTTAATCCAAAAGACATAACCGTATACTCGTATAAACCATAACGAGTAGTGAAGGTGGTCTTAGGAATATCCGTTGCACGAATCTTAAGTTGGTGATAACCAGTCCTAAGATCAATCTTTGAGAATACCTGAGCTCCAGTCAACTGAGCAAATAGATCCTCTATCTTTGGCAAGGCGTACTTATTCTTGATGGTGACGTCATTTAACTTTCTGTAATCTGTGCACAAATGGTTGCCTCCATCTTTCTTGTTGACGAATAACACTGGTGATCTCCATGGCGATGCACTTGGTTGAATCAAGCATGTTGCTAGCATGGCGCCCAACTACTTCTTCAGTTCCACTAACTTTGAGGGGTTCATGCTATAGGGTCTCTAGGCTATGGGTCCGGTTCCGGGGATTAGTTCGATAATAAACTCAATATCCCTATCCGGGGCATACCTGGCAATTCATCTGGGAATACGTCGGGGTATTCACAGACTACTCTTACTTGGTCTATGGTGGGTAGGGCTAGACTCTTGTTGCACTTGAATTGACGGGGTAAGGTTTCAGATATATGCTCTACTGTTACTCTAGAGCTACTAGTCATGGTGATGGCCTTCTTAGCATAGTCTATCATTCCTTTATGCCTTGACATCCAGTCCATACCTAGTACTACTTCCAATCCTTTGGTTCCAAGTACAATTAGGTTGGCATAAAAATCTATCCCATGTATTCTGATAGGTACAACTTTGCAAATTTTTCTAGCTTTTGTAGTTGATCCGGGGATTTGAACTATCATGACATGCTTCAAGTTGGTTTGGTGAATCTTACTAGTGCATGCAAATTCTTCGGTGATAAATGAATGCGATGCTCCCGAATCAAACAATACTCATGCTAAAACCGAGTTGACATAAAACATACCCAGCACTACATCTGGCGCTTCTTGGGCTTCTTCGGCGTTCATGTGGAACAGACGGCCGTTGCGGTTGTGAGGGTTCCCTGGGGCAAATCTTCTTCCTGGTTGAACACAACACTACTGCTGAGCTGGGGCATTCACATTGGCAGTGGCGACAGTCTTCTCAGGACACTCATTGGAATAGTGACCCTTCACTCCACACTCGAAACAAGTGATCTGGGACTTGTCCTTGGCTGCGACAGGCACAACATTGCTGCCAGTTCTGGGTGCAGTGTTGTTGTTGTTGTTGCTCTTGGGAGGGGCACGGTTGAAATTGTTGGTCTTGCCGGAGTTGTGATTGTTCCCTCCGGACTTCACATTGCCTCCTCTACGGTTGGGGTAGCTTGGGCGAGACATTGGGGGTCGGTTGTTCCTTGGTGCATATCCTGGTGAGGGGTTGGGACGGTACTTCTGGTGACTACTGGATCCATATTGCTACATCATACGACGTTTGTGGTTGTCGTTCGCCTGATTAATCTTCCCTTCCATCTGATGGCAGAGTTGACTAGCTCTTCGAGATCCTCGAAGAGGATGTTGACGAGGACAATCTGCATCTCATCATGCAGTCCGTTCAGGAATCTCTCCTTCTTCTTGACCTCTGTGTTGATCTCATCAGGGGCGTATCTTGCAAGCGACAGAAATCTATCACGGTATTCCACCACTGTCATTCTACCTTGCTTCAGTCGTGAAACTCATCTCTTAGTCTGGTGACTAGACCTTGCGGCACGTGGGTGCGGCTGAACTTGGTTTTGAAGGCTTCCCATGTCATCACTTGACCATGGTTCATGTTACGGATACTAGTCCACCAAGCTCTTGCATCTCCCGCCAGATAGTGGGTGGCAAAGAGAACTTTCTCGTTGTCATCAACTCCGGCTACTTCTAAGTTGTTTTCCATTGTCTGTAACCAGTCATCAACATCTAGTGGGTTTTCAGCTTGGTTAAAGATTGGGGGATTGGTATTCTGAAAGTTTCTGAGTTTGGATCCATGGTGATCCTGGTTTCCATGCCCTTGGTTGTTGAGACCCATCTGGGCGATCTGCTGTAGTGTTGCTAGATTTGCTTGGTGCTCTACCCTGCTTGCTTCTCTGTCTGCGATGAGATTCTGCAAGATCTACATCATTGGGTCTTGCGACGAGCTGCTCCCTTCTTGGTTTCCATGAGTCATCTGAAGATTGAGGTAGATAAAGGGGTAAGAGGGAAAGTTCTAAGGTTCATGGTTTTGATTTCAAGACTAAAACTTTGAGTTTGACTCAGGTTTTGTAACTAACTTCATTTCATTCATGCAAACAAGCACACGGTACAAACACACACCACAACAACAAAGGAAAGAAGATGGTTTGAAGAACCATTCTGCAAGCTATGATACATTGGGACCGATACATCTCATGCAACGATAGTGCTCTAGTGCCTCTACTCATTGTTGATGAAGTCCGAGTCCTCATCGTTAGTGTAGAAGTCCACAGCATCCTCCTCCAGAAAGTCATCATCATTGCTGAGGTAAGAATCCATGTCTCCCTGGATGTCTTCACCCTCCTCTTCTTCCTCCTTGGCTGCAAGCTGAGCTTGTTGCTCCTTGACGGTCTTCTCGAGGTCGGCCACCTTCTTGCGAAGACGGGCGATGGTGAGATCCTTCTTACCGCGTTGGAGGCAAAGAGACTGACGGTCCTTGATAAGCAATGAGAAAGTCTGGGCCTTCTGGGCGGCAATGGCACGGTTGTGGTTGGCAAACTCCCTAGCATTGTCCAATTCCTTCTAGCGATCGTATAGTAGGAAGTCAAGGTTCTCCACTTGACGCTTCAGCTCTGGGTGACTTGGCATTTCCATCGGCATTCCCATGAAGTCACGTCTTGCATAGTGAGCAAAACGGGTTCCTTGGAGTTGGTTGATGCTGAGGGCACATATACGTGCGAGAGCTTCATGCGTTGCCCTAGCTAATCCATCTAGCCAGTTGTTCTCTCTCACGGAGAACTGGATTCTCCCGGACGTTGGTGCTTCGATGCTTCCTCTAAGATCAGCAGTGACTAGCCACTGCAAATCTCCTCCTGGGGGTCCTAGAAGTTGAGCTCCAAGAAACTCCGGATGTGGGCGTCCCAGTAACTCCGACAGTGAATCTAGATCCCTCTCGAAGATCAGCTGACCTTCGTTTCCCAACTGGTAGAACTTGCTGAACTGAGTCTCCATCTACAAGAATTAAGGATGAGGAAATTAGTGAAGTGATCAAGTGTGTCAAATTTTAAGTAGTAATGCAAGAATTTTGAGGAACATGAATTTTTGAGAAAGAATGAATTCCCAAGGATAAGAGAGGAAATAGTTTTTCATAAATACTCACTTTGGTTTGGAAATTAAGTTTTTGTTCGGACGTCCATTCTAACTAGGGTCTCCTATGGTCAGGATGGCTCTGATACCAACTTGTCAACACCCGGATTTTTAATCCCAGATGCCTGTTATGTCATTCATCGCAATCCCAGGATTACCATTTTTGCGAGACATAACAGATTGGATATCACAGTACATCATCCATTACAAACCATACATAAGGTCTTACACAAATAAGGATCTCATGATCCAGTCTTAATACAACAAGCAGCGGAATAAAAGATAAGCATAGCGGTGGGGTCCATCTTCAGGGGCACAGGCAATGCCGACTAAGGCAGATAGTCCTAGTTATCATAGCCGTCCTGCTGTCCATCATCTTGGTAGTCTCCTTCATAGTCTGGCCATGAGAATAGCCAGGGACAAAAGCCATGAGTACTCTTTAAGTACTCGCAAACTACTACTAACAAGTAGTATAGTTCTAAAGTAAATTACTAACTCTAAGTTTAACTATAAGGTGAAGTTTGAAACCTAAGCTGAGATCAGAAGCAAAGAAAGATAAAATAAAGTTCTAGAATCACCTAAGTTGGGAAGCTAGTGTCATAATCACAACCCTGTTGTGATCAAGTCAACATTCATCATTCATTTCATAAGTTATTTTGAAAACATCTGACAACGAAACAGTATGGCCACTCCAACTATCCATAACCGCAGACGCGGCTATTCGAATAGTTTGACACTCTGTAGAGGTGGTACACTTTCACCACAAGATTCGATACATCTATCAGGGATAACCCTGAATCGTCATACTTAGTATGCAGATAAACAAACATAACCTTTCCTTTACACACCCTAGTATGAGCACCTCTCCTATGAGCATGGCCTCCCAACCATGACCATCTGTCATCTTGGGCACTGCATAGGTGGACAACATTGAGAGGTAACCTCAGCTCAAACCTCTCCCGCGAGGGAACTAATACTAATGCATATAAATTTCCAGCTAAGCCTTACCTAATTCAGTTATTGTGGTTGTACGGTAAATTTGGAATGGTATCGCATCTGAATCCAACCATTAGTTTTGTAAAAGGGGTTAAGGCTCATGCCTCTACATTTTTATCATCGTAAACCATTTGTGTTTCTCAACACATGTCAAAACATCTCAATAGAATGACTTATCAGTCTAAGGTTTTCACAATTCATTTTCACCAAGTGTTCCCATCTAAAGTGACTCAAGTTTTTATCTCAACACATGTCTAAACTACTAAGTTAAGAGTGTTCACTAAGGTGGAAAGGTGGGATCAATCTCATGCCATAGAATGACATCTAAAGTTATCTAAATAGGTCAAGTTTTATACTCTTTATGCTACCTTCAAAACAAGTAAAGGACTTTGGTAAAGTAAAGGAAGTAAAGCTTGGAAAAGAAAATACTTGGGATAAGTAATAGTCAAAGTGGTATAACCAAAGCATGTCTAATGTCTTTGCCTGGGGTTATCTAGATTGCAAGGGTTAGCTTGCATTGTTAATGGTTGCTCGCTAGTATAATACTTGCAAGTGTTCGCTTGCCAATAATAGCTTGCCTTGGTTGGTGCAGTGGTTGAAGTTTTCTTCCTCCTCTTGATAGAACTCCTCCTCCTCGAAAGCTTGGTCGGTACTATCGTCTATAAATTCATACAGAGTACACAATCACCAAACAATACTTAACTTGTCTACTTAGCACTCTAAGGCACACATTTGATGATCTATTATCATCACAAGCATCACAAGTTTTATTAACTAGCTTCATTCTTTTTATTTAAGAAAAGTAATTTCTACTCATTGAAAAATAACTAAGATTTAATATTCACCACTTAAAATATGGGATCATGTGGACACATGTCATCACCACATATTCTAACATATGGGAATGCGATTTAAGGGTTGGTTCATAATTACTTTGGTTTAAGTTCATTATTTAATGATTTAAAGTGACTAGAAATGCCTATATAGAATCATTTTGGTACTAGTCCAAAGTCACTACATGTAAACCTTAATATTATTACATATTCAGATAGGTATGGTTAAATGTGATTTTTGAGAGTTGGAATCAACTCAAAAGCTATCATGGTTGATTTTATAAAAATGTTTGAATGTGCAAAATCTTCTGTCTTGTTATTTTTACTAGGAGATATCTCTTACTCTAAATGAATTAAATCCAACGGGCTTGGATAGATCTTTTCAATAGCTTTCTAACACAATTTTAATCACTCCATTTGGATTTGTAAATCTCTCTGAATTGATTTTCAAACTAAGGGACAGAACTAGGTTCAAACTAAATTATAAAAATCTAGATTTGAATTAAATGGGTCACGCGGGAAAGAAAACGGGCCGGCCCAGTGGCATTCCGTGGCATAGAGGACAGCTGACAGGGGGGGTTCACCGGTCAGCGGCTGTTTACACGCGAAGCGGTACGGGGCGATGTGGGCTGTTAGATTAGAAGGGAGATCTACGGCTGAGAGGTGTCATCTCCGACGAACAGTTCGCCGGCGAGGACAAACCCTAGAGGCTCGGTGGGGGTGCTCAGGGGGCA
Source organism: Avena sativa (assembly GCA_916181665.1). NCBI lineage: Eukaryota > Viridiplantae > Streptophyta > Magnoliopsida > Poales > Poaceae > Avena > Avena sativa. The sequence continues at coordinate 568,337,733 of OV702291.1, forward strand.
TACCAGGGCTCTAGCTACGACGGCGATGGGGGCGATCTAACTGGTGGACGACGGCGGGCTCAGGGGTGGTCGCGGCAGCTCCTGGGGTGGACGAAATCGACGACACCTTCTCCTCCTCTGCAGCGGGCTTCTCCGGCCAAATTCTGGCGAACAAGTTCTCGAGCTGCTCCGGCTAGAGGTGGGGAAGGACCAGTGAGGAGAGGGGAGTGGAATGGTGTGAGTCTTTGGTGTTGGGGTGGCCTCTATTTATATCTCGACGAGGCGACCGAAAGGGATAGGCTGGCGACTCCGGCGAGGGCTGCACATCATGCTAGCGGCGTGGCTTGAGGTAGGGGATGGTGGCCTGCCTCCTGGCGGTGCTCTACAACGTAAATGCGCGGCTAGGGGCGGTGGCAGAATTTGGTCATGGGCATCCCGCGCTCTAGGAGACAGAGGCGATGCTCAACGCGGCGCACGGTGACTGTGGGTCGCGCGACGGTGCACGACCGTGTCTGGCGGGTTGCTAGGGTCGAGCCGGAGCGGCACGCACGGGATTAGGTTGAGGCGCGGTCTGTGGCATGCTAGCGGCGAGGGCGCTCTGGCTGCACGCAGAGACTTAGCGCGCGGCGGTTCCTCAGTGGTCCAGGGGCTGGCAGTGAGCGTGCGGTGGACCGTGGGTGGCAATAGGGTGGCGCCTAGCTTCCTGGAGTGGCGGAGAGGGGTTGGCGGTCTGCTGCTGCATTGGCAACGTTGGCCGACGAGCATGGCGTCGGGGCTGCGTTGCACTGGCACCAGGGGCTAGAACTAGGGTGGGTTTTGGTCTGGTTGGGCTCAGGGGAGGCAAGAGTGATCAATGCAAACCAATTGGCTTGACAAGAAATGATCAAAACAGTAATAGTTAGGCCAAAGTTAATTCTGTCTACCAAGTGTTCGACACAATGGCCGCAAGAGAAAAATATTTGAATTTTTGGCTGAATTTTGGTGGAGTGTTTGATCACATGCTTGATCTTCTAGGTGTGCTTGGGTTTTGAAAATGGAGCTCATATGAGTGGTTTTTGAATAAGTGTGATCTTCTCATATGAACTACATTCAATTTTCAATTGCCATTTAAAATTAGTGTTTGTAAGTTTTTGGTAGATCACAAAGTGGGCATTGGTACATCATTACATGTACTAGCAAGGGGTGCTAAGATCCACATTTGTTTTTGTTAGGTTTTGAGTTCTAGAAATAACCAAAGTAGGCATGGTGATTAAAATGGCACAAATGACCATTCTCTTCTTTTATTCATTTTGATTTGTTTTTCTTCGGGATTTGTTTGGGAATGATCTATATGATGTTTATTTCACCTAAGAATCATTTTACAAGCAATGGATCACTTAATCAAGGCAATTCAAGACAACTCCTATTTAAAATGCACACACATATGAATGCTTTAATAATTTTAATTGGAAAAGTTTTTGTTAACCCTAATTTAGATGACTTGGATCTTAATAGCCTTGGATTAAAGTTTTGGGATGCTACAAAAGTTGGGGAAATGTTTTGGCAAAAATCAAACTTTCCTTTGTGGAAGAAGTTTTGGAGATTTGGTCTATTAAAGGAATTAAATAGATTCGGCCCATAATAAATATGGATAAAATTTGATAAATCTTGATGATCAAGGTAGATGATTTATACAAGGTGTAACAAGCATTTGTATCCTTGGGATTGGAGAATCCAAGTTGATTTTGGTGAAAACTAGAGATTTAAGGATCTTGGGTAAGATTGTTTTCATGCCACCAAAACCTTGTTGGATCTTGGATCTCAAGGCTCCCCTTGGGGCATGTGATATATGGATGGATATAGCAAGTGATGTAGATCACCATGGTATAGGAAGTTGGTCGTGGACAGGTTTGAGTTCTCCAAGAATTAATGTGGAACTATGAATAAAATAAGGCTGCCAAAAGAGGTTATCAAGTAGCCTTCAAAACCAAGTGGGTTCTTAAAGCACAAAGATCCAATTGGAGCAAGTGAGGTGGGTACTGGTAGACCTATAAGAGTAGATCACCATCATGCAAAGAGTTGGTCCATAGAAGATAGGATGGTGGTGTGAACTTTTGTCAAAGTAGGCATGTTGACTAGATTTGCAAGAAAAGTTATTTTCTTGCCGGCAAAACCATCAAGAACCAGTAGGTGGGAAGATGGTATAACCAAAGGTAAGAGTGGGCCTTTGTAGTCCTTATGATGGTCTACAAGATGGATCAAGTGCATTTCCAAAAGGGCACAAGGGTTGAGAAAGGAAGGCATTTGAAAAGGTGATGTTGGAAATAGTTTTCCAGACAGCCAAAATTGGCAGATTTAGGTTTGGTGACTAGAATAGAGGAGATGATGCCTTTGATGGATTGCAAGATACCAAAGCATCAACAAGTGGATGATGTTTAAGTGTATATTGAGTAGAAGGGATACAAGCTTTCTAGTGATCCTCATGGGCTTGGAAGCTTTTAGCTTAGATCACTTCAGAATGGACCTGGTTAAGGAGGATTTAGAGGATCATCTAGGGATTAGAGATTTGGTCCAACTTGTAGTATAGGTTAGGAGTTGTTGATGCTGAGTAGCTTGAGTCCTAGAGAATGAGCTCCTAGGGTGGCTCAAACTACTTCCTAAGCATACCAGTCAAAAGCAGGTCAAAGCAATTTAGCAGATAGCAGATCAAGGGAATTCATCTTATAAACAAAGCAAACCCACTACTAGGGTTAACGTCAAGCCTAGTTTGAGGTAGAGGTAGGTATTTTGAAAATGTTGTAGTTTGGAATGAGATGAGGGTCTCTTGGTATCTCTACCAAGATTGGAATTCAAATGCTTCATAAAAAGGTTTTGTTAATTCTAGAGGTAAGAATAGTTGAGGGTTCTGTCTTGAAAACATAAGGAGGTTATATTATATAGCTCTCCATAGTTTTGTCAATAGAAGTTACTAAAATAGTTTTGGTTTGCAAGGCATCTTGGCTCAGGTTTTGAAATGCCAGAACATTTGAGAATATGGAGAAATAAGCCAAGGTAGTTTAGTGAGATAGCTTTTGTCAACTGGTGTTGAGGGAAGGAGGATATTAGTTAAAACACACTCATATGCCTAAGCCTATTCAAACAACAAGCAAACACTGCAGCAATTAAACAAGAAAAGATTTTGTTCCCCCTGGTTTTTGCCTTCTGGACAACTAATCAGGGTTGCTGAAATTGGGGTGTTACAGACCTTTCCCCTTAAAAGAATCTCGTCCCGAAATTCGGGAGATATAGGGTTGGAGGAGCTGTGTCGCGGCGTCGGGCTATGTCCGGGGTAACTCGGGGATACTAAGTTTACGGCAGGATTATGGCATCCATACTGGGATTGATGCATGGGTAGTTCTGCGCCGTGCAGGGGTTTGGGTCCAGTCTAGGGAAGGCGAGTGAGGCGTTCTTTGGGGGTTTCATCTTGATCTTCTGAGGTGCTGACGAAGTCCAAGTGTAGCTTCCAGGGGAGGGGTAGGCTTCGGTCCTTCTGTTAATTCTCTTCACGTGGGAAAGACGTAGTGACGAGGGTTTAACTCATCAATGTCCATTGTCATGGACTTAGGTTCAGGAATTGAGGAGCGCTGGAAATCTCGGTACGGCTAGCAAACAAGCACACAGGGACGCAAGGTTTACCCAGGTTCAGGCCTCGTAGAGGACCCTACTCCTGCTTGTCTGCTCTTGATTGATGATGATCCGAAGGATTACAATGTCGCTGATGGCACTGGATGCGCAGATTAGATCTGGCATATGGGAGATCGTAGATCTATCTATTGAGGGAGTCGCGATGTCTAGATCTATTGTGGCGTAGTGTGTTGCGATTGCCTATTGGGGAGAGATTGGAGGTGAGGATGCCTTCTCGTTGGACCCTCCTAGCCTTTATATATGGGGAGCCTAGGTCTCAGGTACCAATACGAGTTGGTTACAAGTTGGATTAGAACTCTAGTCTTGAGCTTTCCTTGTCTTGTGCGTTTGGGAGTCCGTATCCATATGGGCTTCATACCAGTCAAACCATCATAGGCGTCATGGACCTTGGCGATTCGTCGAGTGGGCCTTCCGTCGAGCTGCACCAGGTACGCTGTAGTTGAGTGCCTATAGGGCATACCCATGTCAGTAGCCCCCGAGTGTCCATGTGAATCGTAGATTCAGAAGTCTTGATCTTTGCATTAGGATGTCGGAGTCGACAATTGTGTCGAGTGCGAAGCACTTTACCCGGAAGTACATCGAGTCAGTCGAATTTATAGTAGTTCATAGGGATGATGGTAAACGTGCCTGGTGCGCTCGATGGATCAGGACCAGTTAATTGCTCTAGGGCAAAAACAACGCTACCTACTCAAACTCGAGTCCCCGGACTCGAATCCGGAAATTGCTGGCGTAATTCGACTCATGCCGCGGAGGCCTTATAGAGTCGAATTCCAGTGTATAAATGTGAGCACTCGACGCATCCGTCAAGGCATATTCATCGTACCTGCAGGCACGGATATCTCTCTGGTAGTGCACAGCAGATGCGTTGCCAGGCCTTATTCAGGTCTTATCTTCACGCTGTAAGCGCGGCATCCGAATTTTGTCATCGCGAAGATGATTCGGGTGGCCAAGGAGACACAGTCTCTTTGTAGGGAAAATATGAGGCGGAGTCGCCATAGCCTTCGAGTGTGGATGTTATCAACACACAGTACGATGTACAAATAATCATACGGTGCGCGACCAGCGCTCCCTATGGGAGTAGCCCCCGAGTGCCTGGTTGAGTCGAAGACTCAGGCAGGGACTAAATAACTTTTGCAACTACTGTCGTCTTTTGTTTGCTTGTTTCAGTCGAATATGTTTCCAGCGCTCCCTATGGGAGTAACCGGAAGCCCACAATCGAATCGTAGATTCGAGTGAAGGGTTTTCATAATGCTTGGATATCTTCACAAATTTCTTTGGGTGCGCGACCAGCGCTCCCTATGGGAGTAGCCCCCGAGTCCTTAGTCGAATCGTGGATTCGAGTGAGGATTCAAAGTGTGTCACTCGAGGATATTGTATATGCGCGTCCAGCGCTCCAGTTTGGAGTAGCCCCCGAGTGTCTGGCAGAGTCGTAGACTCGGGCAGAGACTCGAGTCTTGTATCTTGCAGTTGTAGTCGAAAATCATGCAAGAAGAAACCACTGACCTGGAAGTGCATCGAGTCAGTGTGTCACGCATAAGGAGCTTGAATCGAAGATACAGTTGGGGTCGACACAGTCACTTCTATCGGGTGCGTCGCTAGCACCGCGTCTTTGTAGCATCAAGCGATGCAACCATCCGAGGAGGTACTCGACTCTGGTCTTGAGTGTATGTCATAGCTAGTTATTTTGTCGACTCCTGTTGGAGGACCCGATAGAATAGCTCGACGCAGTTGACATCTTTGTAAGCTGCATAAAATATTAAGCAATTGTGAAGTACTTGCATCTTGTAAAGGATATTTGCATGTCAGTTCGTAAAGAAAGATTCGGGTGCCAATCGAGTCGACACTTTTGCACTGCATGCTAGGCCTTTTCGTTAGCTTGATTACCCTTAGTCTCAGTACCTTGCCGAGGCACTCGGAGTTCAAGGATTTGATGATCAGGCAGAATCAGCTACTCGAGCTATTGCGTATGAGGTGCTCGAGTGCGCGTAGTCGATGGCACATTAGGTTACTCGAAGAGGGCGCAACCCCCGAGTGTTTCGAGTGCGATTAAAGTAAGAAAGAAATCAACTTTAAGTATAGAACTTAGCTTTATTGATAGTTGCCGTGATGAACGAGTCGCAAGATCCGATGCGATCGGCGGGTCATGGGAGTCGAGGATTGTAGCGGCTCATGATCGCAGGAGTCGAGGGAGCCCCTGAGTCATCTGAGCTGAAGATCGCAGCGGTTTGTCAAAGTCCTAGACCGTGGTGGGTTTCCGCAATCGAAGATTGAAACATGCCGTCACAGTCGAAAATAGCAGAGGGTCGTGGCGATCTTGGCGTAGTAGCGGGTCACGCGGCAGATCAAAATCACGTGGTGATGATGAATTGCCGCATCCGAAGACAGGTCGCTGTAGAGGAGGGAGCCCCCGAGTGTAGAGTCGAGGTGGTTGATGGAGTCGAGACGACGTTCGTGAGCCAATGCGGCGGACCGGAGTCAACGCAGCAGCGGGTCGCCGAAGCCAATGGCAATAGCATGTTGTCGCAACCGAAGATTTTACTGGGTCATCGCAGTCAAAGGACGCGGCGAGTCGCCATAGAGGAGCGAGCCCCCGTGTCACTGGAGCTAAAGATCGCAGAGCATCGCCGATGTCGAGGAAGCCCCCGAGTCGCGGTCGCTGAAGCCAATGTGGACGGTTGTCGCAATCGAAGATCGCATTGGGTTGCCGCATCCGAAGGATGCAGCGAGTCGCCGTAATTGAAGACCGTAGAGGATCATCGCAGTCGCAAACCGCAACAGGTCGATAGTCGCGAGTCGTATGACCAAGTGGGCGCAGTCCCCGAGCGTGGAGTTGAGGACCGAAGCGGGTCGTACGGTGGAGTCAAAAGACACAACAGGTTGGCGAAGTCGAAGACCGTAGTGGGTCGCGTGATGGAGTCGAAGACTCAGTAGGTCTGCGGAGTCGAAGACCGTAGTCAGTCACCATAGCCGAAGGCCACAGCAAGTCGCGTGATGGAGTCGAAGACTCAGTAGGTCGGCAGAGTCGAAGAGCGCAGCGCGTCGCCGCAGCCGAAGAGCGTAGTAGGACGCGTGATGGAGTCAATGTGGCGGCGGATGGAGTCGTGTGGTTGACACATTGGTGAGTCGCAAGTCGCGACTGCTAGCTGGGCGTACGTGTTTTCCCTTATACTGATTACAAACAGTAGCCTGCATCGTCATCGAGTCTAGAGATAATTTCCAAGCGTGGAGCCGGCAACAATGAGACCGCGATTCATTGATGCACCCTGCAACTTTCTCACCGAGACGTGTATGTGTAAATTGAAACTTTAAATTCTTCTTGGAACTTGATCTGCTGATAAGATTTGACGTGGGTGTTCTCTCTTTTTCTTCCTTTGGTTTTTGACCAACAGCAATGATCAGGTTGACCACCATCAAAATAGAAAACTAGGTCCAGCAGGTTACGCACGGGAGTGTCCGCTCCGCCTAGTTGTGTTGGCACTATTTACTCACCTTGGAATCTGCCACTGTGCGCTAGTACAGCTAGTACATGAGAGAACCATGCACTTCACGACTCCGTTTTTTCTGGTGTTGTAGATGATTTTTGAGCTAACAAAGTCAGCTGTGACTAGGATGAAGTAGATCGCCACGGGTTCTACTTCTTGATTTTTCTTTTCTTTGCTTCGATTGCTGCACACCATCACGGTTGTTGGCTGTCTTTTAGCTGGTTGATCCCACGTAGTATCGGATGCGGACATCTCCATTGCTTGTAGTGGATACTCATCGTGTATCCTTGCTGCTTGCCCTTTTCTGTTTCCTCTTGCCGCGAAGACGAGATGCACCATGGTGAATTTTATGATGAAGAAGTTGAGCGTGCTGATGATGATGAATTGATCAGATGGGACCTGGATGTCGTTGATGATGAGGGAGTCGAATTAGATCTGGTCTCCAATGCCGATGAATCGTAGATCGCCGGAGATGAGGCCGTCGAGATCGCAACATCAGCACGCCCAGTTCCCATAGACGGTGCCAATTGACGAGGGTTTAACTCATCAATGTCCATTGTTATGGACTTAGGTTCAGGAACTGAGGAGCGCTGGAAATCTCGGTACGGCTAGCAAACAAGCATACAGGGACACAAGGTTTACCCAGGTTCAGGCCTCGTAGAGGACCCTACTCCTGCTTGTCTGCTCTTGATTGATGATGATCCGAAGGATTACAATGTCGCCGATGGCAGTGGATGCGCATATTAGATCTGGCGTATGGGAGATCGTAGATCTATCTATTGAGGGAGTCGCGATGTCTAGATCTATTGTGGCATAGTGTGTTGCGATTGCCTGTTGGGGAGAGATTGGAGGTGGGGATGCCTTCTCGTTGGACCCTCCTAGCCTTTATATATGGGGAGGCTAGGTCTCAGGTACCAATACGAGTTGGTTACAAGTTGGATTAGAACTCTAGTCTTGAGCTTTCCTTGTCTTGTGCGTTTGGGAGTCCGTATCCATATGGGCTTCATACCAGTCAAACCATCATAGGCGTCATGGACCTTGGCGATTCGTCGAGTGGGCCTTCCATCGAGCTGCACCAGGTACGCTGTAGTTGAGTGCCTATTGGGCATACCCATGTCACGTAGTCTTCCCCCTTAGGGCTAAACTAGGCAGCTCAGAGAGTTACAAGCCAAGGACATCCTTATTACAAACATATGGGAGTGGCAAAATAGGATTCTTGAGGGTAGCCATAAGACAACATAGCGGAGGGTAACATCACAGGGGTCGCTCAAAATATAGTGAACTAGTCTACCAAAAACTGAAGTTCCTGACATCCGGAGATTTCTAGTTTAAGGCTAGAGATCCTGACTCTTGAATCTATTCCAACGAGATGTAGTAGTTTGGAGATGGGGTTTGATTCCTCAATCTTGAGTTGCCGGGTTGCGGGAGGTAGGAGGTCCGTCTCTTCTTGAGATAAGGACCTTGGTGCATTCGGGCTTTTATTGGTCTAGGCGAGAAAAGGATCCCAGACTTCTAGTGGTTTCTTGCTGATGCTCTTGGTGTCTCAGGACAGCTCTTGCTTTTCTTGGGAGATAACCACTAGCAGGGCAACGTTGAAGAAGATGACCGGGTTGTCCACAGCTAGGGCAGGTCTTCCGCTTTGTAGGCTTGTTTCGAATGGCTGCAGTTTCTCCCTTGGTAAAGGTGTTGGGGTGAGAGCTTCTTGTTTGTGGACAGGCTCGGTAGAAATGACCCGGTTGGTCACATTTCAAGCAAAGAGGTTGCTCAGCTTTGGTTTCTTCGGGTTGTTGCTTCTAAAACTTGTTGACGAACGCTAATGCTTCGGGCTTCACCTTCGCGGAGGCATTGGCTAGTGTACGCTGGGGGCATTCTCGGCTGAAGTGACCGGGTTGATCACACAAGAAACAGGTACCTTTCTTTCGACTTGACTTACTTGACGACCTTCCTATTATGACACATGGAAGTTGACGGGCCTTGCCAACGAGGAGATATACAGGGCAGTCAGCAGGGACATGGTCTTGGCATTCGCAGAGGAAACAAGTGACAAACAGAGTTGGGAAATCTTCGGGCGAATGAGGTGTCCCACAGTTTGGGCAGTTGCCGAAACACTGGCTGGCTTGATGTGCTTTTTCTCCGCAACGGCTACATGCTTTCTTCGAGCTTCCGATCCTCATGGCCATCTTGAGGGAGTTCCTATTGGTAGTATGCATTCCGGTTATGGCGGTAAGCTATATTAAATGGTTAGCTTTCGGAGTTCAACTCAGAGGGATTAATGGGGTATAGAACTGTAGGATAGCGATTTTGGTCTAATCAAGCAGATCTAACCGAGGGTCTCACAAGGTGTATTTAACGGGGTACCAGTAATCATCCAGCGTTCGGAAGAAATACTAGACAACCAGGAGATGTGTTCATTTGGGGTGTTTTCGTTCTGGGTTGGGTCTGATGCAACGTCTTGGGTAGAACACGCAAGAGGGAAAACATCAAAGCAAGCATAGCAATCCAAGGAAGTTATTACATAACAAGCTAGTCTGCACCCGGAGGTGTCAATAGTACTTAACATTACAAAATGCATCAGGGACGATACATGACTCTACCCTATTGCTAGATGGGTGAGTACAGTAACGCGGGTGATTACTCGGAGGGTGCATCCGGGGTTTGTTGCTGACTCCAGGGGAGGTTTCCATCTACTGCAGATCCTCTGGGTGTGTGGGATATTCAGCTCGGCTTCAGTGAAGGTGAGAGTGGTGCCTTCCCAAGGTGCAGGGTTGGATGTTGGCTCGTCCGGAGCGGGTGACTGTACGATAGGGTGGTATTCATTGAGGAAGGGGAGTTCATCGTCAGTCCCGGGATTTTTGTCTTTAGGGGTTGGGGGTACTTCAATGGTCAGCTTCTTCTCCAAGCGAGCATTGGTGGCTCTAAGACTTCTTTCACGGTTACAGAGTATGTTGATATCCATCTTTAGAAGCAAATTCTCTCGCCTGGCCTTGTCAAGATCTTCCAAGGAACGTTGGAGTAGGTATTCCATGTTCTCTAACTAATTCCCGATGCAGCAGGTGAGGAAGGACTCGGTAGGAAGTCCATCTTGGTCGCGCTTTCCAAACAGGTGGTAGGGGGTCTCCTTCAACTCATCTTCATGGATCTTGCAGAGGCGCGCCATGATCTCCTATATGGCTCGCACCACACCATCTACCAAGTTGCTGTCGAGGAAGGTGAAGATTGTGGGCGCGGTGTCATCTTCGGGGGAGGTAATTACAACCTTGATTACCCATTGCATCACATTGGTGTTACTGCGAGGAAGTTCGGTTCCTTCAATCGTCGGCGAGGGCCTATTAACTCTCTTCAACAGGTCATGAAGCTGCTCTTCAAAAGGCTAGAAACTGTCTCCAATGATGATGCGTTCGTTGAGAGGCCATCTACAGTAATTTTTGAGATGGGGTTGGGTTAGTGACAAGTGTGCAAGATTTTAAGATTAGAAAAGCACATTAATGCAAGTAGTTTTCAAGATGGAGGGGAAAATACATAAGCACTTTTGCAAATAGTCATCTCTTCACCCTTGTCTTTTAGAAAATAGGTTTGTCGTTTCATGTCTAACGTCCATGCTAACTAAGGTCTCCTACAGTCAGGATGGCTCTAATACCAAGTCTGTGGGGTCCCCCGGATTTAATCATCCGAGAAATCCCTGTTATGTAAATATCCATGATCAGTGAGCCGTGGAGCATAACCGACAAGTATCATTACAACATCCGAAAAATAACGAATACAAGACTTACATAGTTGCCCTTATGGCTACACAACCTTCATCAGTGGAGCTTCATCACACGTAGGGCCTAGTCCTGCCTCAATCTACATGCGACTGACTGGGATGACGGCCTAGCTCGCATGAACGTCACCTTAACCATCCGCTGTCAAGCTTCTGAAAGCCTGGCCAAGTAAATAGCCAGGGACAATGCCATGACTACTTTTGAATGTACTCGCAAAGCACCAAGATAAGTTAAATAAGGAAATGCAATTCTGGCTGTGGCGAGATAGCTCTATCTAGGGTTGTTTTTGAAAAGCCTAGACTATCTCTTGTAGTTATGGCATCTCCATATCTTTGTTGAAAAAGAGTTTTGAAACATGCCTCCGTTTTATAAATCAGGATAACCCCATATCCTTGTTGAAAACCTTTTTGAAAACAGTTTTGGAGAAAAAGCCCTTTTAAACCTCTTTGACCACCTCTAGTCAAAACAAAACTTTAAACTCAGGTTCCCTCGGAACCTCCATACTTTCATCCATTTTTCCAACACCGCCATTTGGGTACTCCTAGCCATCACCTTTCCAACTGTCCTTGACCGTGGACGCGGCTATTCGAATAGATTATATTCTGCAGAGTTTGCTCACTTTCCCCACAAGAATCAATACATCCGCCGGGATAAAACCACGGCCCTGTACACATGGTACACGGGGGTTCGGATAATCAAACCTAACCTTTCGCTTGTCGACCCTAGCAAAGGCTGCTTTTCCTTTTGGGTTTGTTCTCCCCGACAACGAGTATGTGGCCCCCGGCCATAGTCCTACCTTCCGTACACGCGTATACCCAAACTGCAGCTTCGCGTATACCTTAACTTGGTGACTCCACTTCCTTCCGTACTACCTAAGTCATACCGTGCGTGGGAGACCCAATTGTTGCACTGGCACTCCTGCCAAGACAGGCTCACAATTGCCGAAGCAAGCTACAGGCTCCAGATCCGTAGAACTATTAACGCCTGTTTGGAATTCAAGGGATTTCTCCCAATAAGCATTGTACAAGCTGCCTCGGCTAAAGAAGACAAACTACGAGCTAAGCCCCAGCACCTGGGGTAATGTGGTTGCACTGATAAATTATTCTGGTAAAGGCGTAGAACATCCCTTCCCTTTCTCTTGTCCATATTCTCATTTCTCATCATCACCACTTCTTTAGTGAAAACATCCGCTTGGAACGATGCCTCTTCCCAAGGGTTTTACAAAGCAGTTTTTAAACATTTGTAGTAGGGTAAATCCCAAAACAATTTATTCAACAAAAATTCGTGGTTTCCAACGAGGTAGGATGCTAATCCTCATAACCTCAATCTAAAGGGGGTAAGTGGTAGGTTTACATCAGGGTGGTGCCACGAGGGACACCAAGTCATAACTTGGTGGAGCCAAGTCATTAGCGCAGTATTTATAAAACAAGACATGCAGATGAATAATGCAATTTATAAAGGAGATACAAAATAGGTAATAAAAAGTGTAGGACAAGTATCGAAATTCAGAATTGGTGGCTTCCCTGTGATCAGCGATAAGTCCCTGGACTTCCGTAGATAACCAAGAATACCCAATAAATAATAATACGAAGTCCATTTCTTCTCGTTGTCAAACAATCACACTATCGCCGTCATCGAGTATACATGCAAGTAGACAATACCACAATCAATACAAGGCATATAGGCATCAAACCATACAGCAAACAAACATATGGCATACGACTTATTTTGGTAGGTTTTGGAGAAGTTGGATACTAGTAATGGAATTGCTTAGGTTGCCCTAATTGGGTTTTCCCTTGGAAGATAGTTGTCTAGGCTATTTACCAAGGAATTAGGGTGGAGGCTTGAGGTATATAGGATACCAATGTGCAACAATGGTATCCTCAGATAGGTCTTGACAAAGCAAGACCAACACAAGTGGTTTCACTAGATTATCACCTACCTAGATTTAGTTATGTTTTTTATAGTGGAATAAACTCTAGTTTGAGGAAATAATTCACCAGAATTTATCTAGAGGCCCAAAAATTATTTCCTTGGGTGGTTAAGTAGTGTTTGATGTACTGAACCACATATAACTAGAATATTGTCAAAAGTATTACCAGAATGCCCTTAATAAATCATCCAATGCAGTTATGTAAGGTATTTGTCTTTTTCACCAGATTTCTTTTACAGAAGGTTTTGATGGGTTCGTAGCATGGAAAACAAAAAATTTCTACTGCAAGAATGAACAAAACCCATATCTAATCTAGATAAAAGCCAAGATCTAATCTATTAGACATGTGCAACGAGATAGATCTGTACTAACCCTTGAAGAACCAAAAATGTTACGAGATTAGATCTCGGGGTTGATGTAGTCGATCACTTGCCGATCTCAAGATCGTGTGGACGATCCTTACGGCGCCGCGTTCCGGCAGCACTTCCGCAGTCGGTCACACGTGCGGAGTCGAAGCAGACCTTCCTCTCCCTGTTCCAGCGAGCAGCGGAGGTAGTAGATCTTCTCCACGGAATCCCAGCAACACGACGGTGTGGTGGTGGTGGTGGAGTAGAGAATTCTGCAGGGCTTCGCCTAAGCCTGAGCAGAGGGAAGGAGGAGGAGAGAGGTGGCGGCTAGGGCTTGTTATGGGAGAGGTCTAGGGGGTGGCACCCCCTCCCCTCTATTTAAAGGAGGGAGGCGCCATGGGAGGGGGAGTCCTAGTAGGACTCCCCTCCCTCATTGGCCGGCGGATTGGGAGGGGGGGAGGAATCCTCCTCCCCCACGAATCCGTGTATTGCCCCACAAAGACTCCTTGATCCTTTCTTGGTTTTCAAGCAAACTCCAAGAAATCTTCTAGAACCTTCCAGAACATTCCGAAACCTTCTAGAATCTCCATACAAACACTCCGGAACATTTCCTAACTTAGAAAATGATCCCCAATATATGAATCTTATTCTCCGGACAATTCCAGATCTCCTCATGATGTCCCGGATCCAATCCGAGACTCCGAACAACATTCGGTCTCCAACGCACATTCCATATCTACTTAAAACAACTTCGAACCTTAAGTGTGTCACCCTACGGTTCGTGAACATGTAGACATGATGGAGACACATCTCCGATCAATAACCATTAGCGGGATCTGGAGATCCATAACAGCTCCCACATACTCAACGATGACTTCGTGATCGATAGAACCATTTAACATACGAAACCAATTCCCTTTGTCACGCGATACTCTACTTATATGAGGTTTGATCGTCGGTATCTCCATGCCTAGTTCTACCTTGTTACTGATAAGTACTCTTTACTCGTTCCATGATATGTCATCCCTTGTGACCTAGTCACATGCTTGCAAGCTAACTAGATGACATTCCACCGAGAGGGCCCAGAGCATATCTATCCGTCATATGGATGGACAAATCCCAATCTTGGTCCATGCGCTTCAACACATACTTTCAGAATACCTAATGTCACCTTTATAACCACCCAGTTACGAAGCGGCGTTTGATGTCATCAAAGTACCCATCTGGTGATGGTGATTAACATAACCTCATGGTCGAAGGATTAGGTTACTATGCATTTGAAAAGCTTGTAGCAAAACGAACTTTAATGACTTGATCTTATGCTATGCTTACTATGGGTGTGTGTCCATCACATCATTCTCCTAATGATATGATCTTGTTATTAACGACATCCAATGTCCATGATCAGGAAACCATGATCATCCATTAATCAACAAGCTAGTTTAACAAGAGGCTTACTAGGGACTCTTTTATGTTTACAAAACACACAAGTATTAATGTTTCCGGTTAATACAATTATAGCATGGGATGTAAACATTTATCATAAACATAAAGATATAATAATAAGCACTTTATTATTGCCTCTTGGGCATATCTCCAACAGTCTCCCACTTGCACTAGAGTCAATAATCTAGTTAAAAACTTGTGCACTCAACACATATGGCTTTCTGGTGTTGTATAGACACTATTGCTAGTGGTAAACATAATATTCGGATCTGACACTTCCAGGTCCGTGTGTATTTGCATGTCCTTGCGTCTCTATGCATTACTCATTCTCCAATGAGATGGCATTGTATAAATTTGGTCCTTTGGTGAGACCTTTAGTTCCTTGGTATTAAATCATGTTGATACAATTGTCATACAATGTATCTTCATAGTATTATCCCGCTATGAACCACACCTAGTTTGATAACAAACTACTTGACGCAAATGCCCTCATCTGCTGCTACAATAGCAGTCATATACTTAGCCTTTTGTTGTAGTATCTGTCACAATGTTTTAACTTTGGTACTCAACCAAATCCGTTATGGAACTTCCTTTCCATTACATTGTGCCACCCATAGTTTAAATTGAGATAAACTTAATTTGTGACAAAACTAGTATCAATGTAACAATTTAGAATGAACTATTTGTCACCACTATATAAGTAATATATTCTTAGTTCTTCCAAAGATCATAGGAATATCCCTACTATTGTCCAATAATCATCTTATGAGTCATTCTGGTATATGCTCATAACATTTAGAGCATAGGACATATCTGGATGTGTACATCTCAAAGAATGATTGATCAAAATATTCTTGTGATTTCACCAAGTGTCAAAACAATTGAATCTCGTGTCAACACACTTGAATCTTGATTCAGTCCTTTCCTTGTGTCAAGAACCTTTCTTGTTGTTTCCATATTGAACTCATTCAACATCTTATCTATGTACATTTGGCAAAACCATATTAGCGTCTCAATCTATCCATATAGACATTGATGCCTAATTCTTGGGTTATGCCTAAGTCTTTCATCGAAATGAAATTCTTAACCCGTGTCAATAAACGATACATCATTTCTAATCAACAATATGTCTTTCACATAATGTATTAGAAATATGTCTTAGCGCTCCCACTTAATTTCTTGCAAAATGCAAACATCTTCATCGTCTCTGATGAAATTAAACCTTTTAACGGTTTCATCACGGTGAAGATTCCAACTCCGTGATGCTCACTTCAACCATTGAAGTTTTGCATACTCTTTTAGCATCCGTTGAATTAACAAAACCCTTTGGATCGTGTCATGGACACATCCTAGGTAACCATTCTATTAGAAGAACTTGTTTTGTTTGTTCAACTACCATATACCAAAATATATGTAGTGGTTGCTACATTAATCCGTCCAGACTAAATATCGCTATGAAATATCAAATCTTATCATAGTCAATTCCTTGAACATTGTCGTAAACTCTTTCCGACAGCCGACTATTTCATAGATGTGAAACATCCATGTCTATTTCTTTATAGATCCATATACGACTGTAAGGTCTTGCACCTTTCCAGAGGGTCTTTCAAATTCAAAGCTTGATTTCTCGTGTATGGAATTATCACGGATTTTATGGCTTCAAGCCACTTAACAAAGTCAGGGCCCATCAATGATTATTTGCATGTAGTCGGTTCATCATTGTCAAACAACAATGATTTAACTCTCAAATCTTGGCATTTGATTACTTACCCGACCTACTTGGTTCAATAGTAACTTAGATCTCCGTGACCACAACCTTTGAGGCACGTGAGCCATGAGCATTGTTTCTGCCTCCGGGACACTTACTGACGCTACGCAACTCAGCACATATTAGCCGAGGTTCAACAACCTTGTCAAAGTTCTATTGTCCTCCCCCTTAACTTTTCACCAAAAATTCCTTCTCAAGAAACTTGACATTCTAAGTGACAAACACTTTTGTCTTCGGTGTTATGGAGGAATACCCAATGGTTATTCGAAATAACCTACAAAGACATGCTCATCCGACTTTGGTTGTAAACATTTTACTTATGCCTAGCATACCAAAAATTTAAGAAAGGACAACCTGGGTTTTATCCCAAACCATGACTTATATGGTGTCATTTCAACGGATCACGATGGAGCTCTTTTCAGTGTAAAAGCGGTAGTCACTAAAGCTTTAATCTTTAAAATATAATGGCAGTTTTATAAATGACACCTTTGATCTTACCATGTCAAACAAGGTTTCATTACATATCTCGAACACTCCATACTCCTATGGTGTTTTGGGATATGCAAATCCATGGAACGATTCCTCAAATCTTAGGTGTTTTGCTAAATTTGTAACTCAAACATCTTTCTTTATGATCCAATCATAAACTTTTTATTTTCTTGTTACAATGATTTTCCACTTCATCTTGAAAGTCTTTGAACATTTTCAAATGTTTCATACTTCTTCCTTATTGATTAAGTATATACATATACTCACTCAAATCTTTGGAGAAAACTTATGAAGTTGAAATCCATCGCCCACGACTACACATAATGGACTATATACATCAACATGTAGAAATTCCAATCAGTTAGTCGTCCGTTCCTCTTTTGGCCTACAAACGGAGTTTTAATTATCTCCAGGAAAGTATCACAAGCGTCATTTGATCAAAATCAAAGACTCCAAAAATCCATCAACATGGAGTTTCTTCATGTATCCCTAATATAATTTAAACAGTGATGTCACTTCGCAAGTGATCTTTCAATCATTTGTCTTGCGACATTTTAGCATTAGTTTTATGGTCGTTATTTCTCCAACCAGACTTGTATATCATCCATCTATTATGGAATACGGTAATTATTTGAACAACCTTTTGTCGTCATAATACCTGATCAAAATAACAATTATTGAAACAAATCTTGAAGGCAAGCTTTGATGTTAATGAGCAACACAACAACCCTTTGTTTGTTTTCGATGAACATCATCACATATTCTCTTGCTAGTTACTTAGGCCATTGTAGTTCATGAATTGTGTTGTCCTGTATGACACTTCATACCAACCAATTCGGTATCCAATACCGCAGAACCACATTGTTTAACAACCAAGGAATACAGCCATAACATGTATCTTCTATATACCTAAGTTGGATATCTCCAATCTTTTCTTTTCTGCCAAATATTTTATAGATTCTCTTTCAACAATTCCTTTTCTTTTAAAAGAATCTATCAACATCAATAGTGGTGTCATTCATATGACACATAGTACAAAGTGTGTATAGTCAAATACTAATACCTTTGGACTTGCACTTTGAAGTGAATCACCTTCATCAAATGTTTGGCATTCTTTCAAAATTCCATTCTTTAGTAATCTTTTAGTGTAGTAAACATTTTACTTACATCTTCTATTCATCCTTATCATGACAACTTTCATGATCAAGCTGCTATAGCTTATAAAGGTGAATTGCGAGTATAATTTTTCTTTTCCAAAACCTTTTGGAGGATTAGGACGACTAGCGTCTCCAACCTTCACAAATTCTCATCAAATATGAGGACATATACTCTATCATGTTGTAACCAATACATTGTTTTAGATATCGCAATACCTTTCACATATGATGGTTTCTGAAACATTGCTTTCAGCTCTTAGATAAACTTGATATTAAAAACAATCTTTTGAGTATCAAGAATCATGGAGGCAAACATGATACATTAGATACTAACACTGGAATTGTTACTCTTGATTTAATACTGTTTATTAAACTTCACAGAGTAAACGGAGTTTGCTGAAAGTTTGCAACATGACTTTTAAACTTTAGATTGACACTCAAAACAATACGATACCAGTTCGTAAAGCAAATATCCAGAATTTCTATAGTTCCACTATCTCAACTATAACTAAGCGTAAGGTGGTGAACGGATGCCAATGACTACAACAAACTATGCAAATTCACTTTGATTGTGTTTATGATAAATTGAGTTCGACTAATCCAAATTACAAATAAACTCCCACTCAAAACAACATCCCTCGAGTTGTTTTAGTTATTACACGAACCAAATCCACTACACCAAGTCCGATCATCACGTGAGATGATGTAGCTTTAAAGGCGAACAATCAACATGTTCATCATATCATCCATATGACTCATGCTTTACCTTTTGGTATTCCGTGTTCCGAGACCATGTCTGTACATGCTAGGATCGTCAAGGTTAACCTTAGTATCCGCATGTGCAAATCTGGCTTGCACCCGTTGTATGCACACGTAGAATCTATCATATCCGATCATCACGAGATGCTTCGAAACGACGAGTCTTAGCAACGGTGCCTACTAAGGACGAACACTTTATTACTTGATATTTAGTGAGAGGGATCATCTTATAATGCTACCGTCGTGATCTAAGCAATACAAGATGCATAAAGGATTAACATCACAGGCAATTCATAATTAGTGTGATATGATATGGCCCTTTCTTCTTATGCCTTTGATCTCCATCTCCAAAGCACGGACATGATCTCCATCATCACCAGCATTGCGTCAAGGTCAGTGGCGCCGCTTCATGGTTGTCCATCATCACCAGCAACTATTACAACTACTTGGAACAAAGCTATTACAAGATGAATAGACACGCATGTCTTAACAGAATTAAAGACAACCATTAGGCTCCTGCCGGTTGCCATATTACAACAAGGATCATTGCATACATCAAATATAATCACAATCACATGATGGCCATATCACATCACAAAACCCCTGCAAAAACAAGTTAGACGCCTCTAATTTTCTTTGCATGTTTTACGTGGTTTGGGGCTTTCGAATAAGAACGGATCTTACCTAAGAAACTTAACCACAACGTTGATACAAGTGCTATCAAGTGCAAAGTGTAGATTGAATCTATACTATGATGGGAGAGACAGACACCCGCAAAACCACTTGTGCAATACGAGTTGCACGTCAACTGTGGAGCAAGTCTCATGTGCGATGACATGTAAGGTTAGCCCGAGCCGCTTCATCCCACCATACCGCAAGATGCAAAGTACACAAAGAAAAAGACGGTACGAGCACCAACGCCCACAACACCATTGTGTTCTACTCGTGCAACAGATCTACGCATAGACACGGCTCTGATACCACTGATGGGTTCGTAGCATGGAAAACAAAAAATTTCTACCGCAAGAACGAACAAAACCCAGATCTAATCTAGATAAAAGCCAAGATCTAATCTATTAGACATGTGCAACGAGATAGATCTGTACTAACCCTTGAAGAACCAAAAATGTTACGAGATTAGATCTCGGGGTTGATGTAGTCGATCACTTGCCGATCTCAAGATCGTGTGGATGATCCTTTCGGCGCCGCGTTCCGGCAGCGCTTCCGCAGTCGGTCACACGTGTGGAGTCAAAGCAGACCTTCCTCTCCCCATTCCAGCGAGCAGCGGAGGTAGTAGATCTTCTCCACGGAATCCCAGCAGCACGACGGTGTGGTGGTGGTGGTGGAGTAGAGAATTCTGCAGGGCTTCGCCTAAGCCTGAGCAGAGGGAAGGAGGAGGAGAGAGGCGGCGGCTAGGGCTTGTTATGGGAGAGTCTAGGGGGTGGCGCCCCCTCCCCTCTATTTAAAGGAGGGAGGCGCCATGGGAGGGGGAGTCCTAGTAGGACTCCCCTCCCTCATTGGCCGGCGGATTGGGAGGGGGGGAGGAATCCTCCTCCCCCACGAATCCGTGTCTTGCCCCACAAAGACTCCTTGATCCTTTCTTGGTTTTCAAGCAAACTCCAAGAAATCTTCTAGAACCTTCTAGAACATTCCGAAACCTTCTAGAATCTCCATACAAACACTCCGGAACATTTCCTAACTTAGAAAATGATCCCCAATATATGAATCTTATTCTCCGGACAATTCCGGATCTCCTCGTGATGTCCCGGATCCAATCCGAGACTCCGAACAACATTCGGTCTCCAACGCACATTCCATATCTACTTAAAACAACTTCGAACCTTAAGTGTGTCACCCTACGGTTCGTGAACATGTAGACATGATGGAGACACACCTCCGATCAATAACCATTAGCGAGATCTGGAGATCCATAACAGCTCCCACATACTCAACGATGACTTCGTGATCGATAGAACCATTTAACATACGAAACCAATTCCCTTTGTCACGCGATACTCTACTTATCCGAGGTTTGATCGTCAGTATCTCCATGCCTAGTTCTACCTTGTTACTGATAAGTACACTTTACTCGTTTCGTGATATGTCATCCCTTGTGACCTAGTCACATGCTTGCAAGCTAACTAGATGACATTCCACCGAGAGGGCCCAGAGCATATCTATCCGTCATATGGATGGACAAATCCCAATCTTGGTCCATGCGCTTCAACACATACTTTCATAATACCTAATGTCACCTTTATAACCACCCAATTACGAAGCGGCGTTTGATGTCATCAAAGAACCCATCTGGTGATGGTGATTAACATAACCTCATGGTCGAAGGATTATGTTACTATGCATTTGAAAAGCTTGTAGCAAAACGAACTTTAATGACTTGATCTTATGCTATGCTTACTATGGGTGTGTGTCCATCACATCATTCTCCTAATGATATGATCTTGTTATTAACGACATCCAATGTCCATGATCAGGAAACCATGATCATCCATTAATCAACAAGCTAGTTTAACAAGAGGCTTACTAGGGACTCTTTTATGTTTACAAAACACACAAGTATTAATGTTTCTGGTTAATACAATTATAGCATGGGATGTAAACATTTATCATAAACATAAAGATATAATAATAACCACTTTATTATTGCCTCTTGGGCATATCTCCAACAGTCTCCCACTTGCACTAGAGTGAATAATCTAGTTAAAAACTTGTGCACTCAACACCTATGGCTTTCTGGTGGTTTATAGACACTATTGCTAGTGGTAAACATAATATTCGGATCTGACACTTCCAGGTCCGTGTGTATTTGCATGTCCTTGCTTCTCTACGCATTACTCATTCTCCAATGAGATGGAATTGTATAAATTTGGTCCTTTGGTGAGACCTTTAGTTCCTTGGTATTAAATCATGTTGATACAATTGTCATACAATGTATCTTCATAGTATTATCCCGCTATGAACCACACCTAGTTTGATAACAAACTACTTGACGCAAATGCCCTCATCTGCTGCTACAAGAGCAGTCATATACTTAGCCTTTTGTTGTAGTATCTGTCACAATGTTTTAACTTTGGTACTCAACCAAATCCGTTATGGAACTTCCTTTCCATTACATTGTGCCACCCATAGTTTAAATTGAGATAAACTTAATTTGTGACAAAACTAGTATCAATGTAACAATTTACAATGAACTATTTGTCACCACTATATAAGTAATATATTCTTAGTTCTTCCAAAGATCATAGGAATATCCCTACTATTGTCCAATAATCATCCTATGAGTCATTCTGGTATATTCTCATAACATTTAGAGCATAGGACATATCTGGATGTGTACATCTCAAAGAATGATTGATCAAAATATTCTTGTGATTTCACCAAGTGTCAAAACACTTGAATCTCGTGTCAAGACACTTGAATCTTGATTCAGTCCTTTCCGTGCGTCAAGAACCTTTCTTGTTGTTTCCATATTGAACTCATTCAACAAAAGATACATCATTTCTAATCCATATAGCCCTGAGGGATTTATTGATTGTCAAGGATACCTTGTAGTAGATTTAATCTCAGAATATAAGGAAAAGTATTTCGGGATAGGGGTTGGCTCTGCATGATAGACAAAACATGATGTTATAAGTGTAAATTTGTATCTGGGGAATATCTGGCCTATTTCATTTTATTTAGCAATTAAAGAAATTGGTTGAAATGCAAATCTAGAATAAATAAATAAAAGAGGGAGGAGATCTGGGCCGGATCTGAGGAGGAGTTGGGCCAGGGAGGGGGAATCGGCCCAGCGACACCCGCGAGAGAGCGCGCGGGGCGCGTTTGAACCTGCGGGGCTGGCCCACCTGCTATCCGCAGCGGGTGGCGAAGCGGTAAGGAGGGACGAGGGTCGTCCGATTAGAGGGCGATGGACGACCCTAGCTCGTCCTTTTCCTCTCGGCGCCAGCGGCGGGAGCAAACCCTAGCAGAGGGAAAGAGGCGGTGGGGGAGGCTCACCAGGGTCGTCTCCAGCGAAGAGGAGGCCATAGGGCGACGCGATCGACGACGGCGAACCAGGAGAGTGCGGCACGGACGGCTTCTGCGACTAGTTCTTGCTCACACGACGATGACCGAGGCGAGCTTGTCGGAGCCCATCGGTGCAGCTTGAGGAGACGGCCATGGGCTAAAAAGAGGGCATGGTTAGATATAGGATAAGGAGGGGATCTCAATGTGGTGACATGCAGCAAGGAAGGAGCGGAGGGGAGAGCACCTAGCTCGATTTCTTGAGGAGGCCGAGAGAGCTTTCTCTCCCTCTCTCGGGTGAGACAGGCTGGGGGAAGAAGAGAGTCGCTAGGGGGAGGTGAGTTCTGGGGAGAGGAGTGAAATGAGAGGGCAGGAGCAGGGGTGGTGGTCTCCTGACCTTAAATCCGAAGGGAGAGGTCCAAGGTGAGCTAGGCTCATGGGTGAGCTGGGACCTGGTCCATGGCTTCTCCTGGGCGGTGGAGAGAGGTGGTGGTGCTCTTGGTCGTGTAGGAGCAGAGAGGGATAGTGGGTGGTCGCTGCAACAATTAAAGATCTAGTGTCTCTCTCTCACACATCCAAACATAAGGGACAAGGGATAGGGCAGAGCTACAGTGCTTTGCTACAGTGATCACGACTAGAGGGGAGAGAAGTGTGTTGTGCAAGCTTGGTGGAGCAGATTTGATAAGGTTTGATGGGGTATTAGTGCAAGGTTTTGATCATAATCCAAATTTGGCAAAGTTGATGACTATGAGGAAGTTCTTTGAATTGATCTTGGCAAGATGAGGGAATGGTACTGATAGATGGTTTAGGTCAGGATACATCTCCAAGATTTATTTGGGATTTTTTAGGGAATTATAGAGGCACTTTATATCAATTATTTAGATAGTGCAGAAATGGTTTTTAGGAAGTTATTTGATATTTTTGAATTGTACAAGTTGAGTTCTTGATGTGAGATGATACCAAATGTGAATACACACTTAGGGGAATTTTCCCAAGATTTATTGTGGCTTAAAATTATTTAAAACAATTATTAGTCCATTTCTGCCATCTAAGAAAATAGGCAAAAAGAGATAATAAATGTCTTCAAAAATATTTATTTTTGAGGTGGGAAGATAGAGTATGATATATGGATCTCAATTGAGCTAAAAGTCGGGGAAAGGTTTTGGCAAAAATCAAACTTTCCTTTGTGGAAGAAGTTTTGGAGATTTGGTCTATTAAAGGAATTAAATAGATTCGGCCCATAATAAATATGGATAAAACTTGATAAATCTTGATGATCAAGGTAGATGATGTAGACAAGGTGTAACAAGCATTTTTAACCTTGGTATTGGAGAATCCAAGTTGATTTTGGTGAAAACTAGAGATTTAAGGATCTTGGGTAAGATTGTTTTCATGCCACCAAAACCTTGTTGGATCTTGGAGCTCAAGGCTCCCCTTGGGGCATGGGATATATGGATGGATATACCAAGTGATGTAGATCACCATGGTACAGGAATTTGGTCGTGGACAAGTTTGAGGTCTCCAAGAATTAATGTGGAACTATGAATAAAATAAGGCTAGCAAAAGAGGTTATCAAGTAGCCTTCATAACCAAGTGGGTTGTTGAAGCACAAAGATCCAATTGGAGCAAGTGAGGTGGGTACTGGTATACCTATAAGAGTAGATCACCATCATGCAAAGAGTTGGTCCATAGAAGATAGGATGGTGGTGTGAACTTCTGTCAAAGTAGGCATGTTGACTAGATTTGCAGGAAAAGTTATTTTCTTGCTGGCAAAACCATCAAGAACCAGTAGGT
This sequence comes from Avena sativa, assembly GCA_916181665.1. Classification (NCBI taxonomy): domain Eukaryota; kingdom Viridiplantae; phylum Streptophyta; class Magnoliopsida; order Poales; family Poaceae; genus Avena; species Avena sativa. The sequence continues at coordinate 568,362,331 of OV702291.1, forward strand.
GGGAAGATGGTATAACCAAAGGTAAGAGTGGTCCTTTGTAGTCCTTATGATGGTCTACAATATGGTTCAAGTGCATTTCCAAAAAGGCACAAGGGTTGAGAAAGGAAGGGCATTTGAAAAGGTGATGTTGGAAATAGTTTTCCAGACTTAGCCAAAATTGGCAGATTTAGGTTTGGTGACTAGAATAGAGGAGATGATGCCTTTGATGGATTGCAAGATACCAAAGCATCAGCAAGTGGATGATGTTGAAGTGTATATTGAGTAGAAGGGATACAAGCTTTCTAGTGATCCTCATGGGCTTGGAAGCTTTTAGCTTAGATCACTTCAGAATGGACCTGGTTAAGGAGGATTTAGAGGATCATCTAGGGATTAGAGATTTGGTCCAACTTGTAGTATAGGTTAGGAGTTGTTGATGGGGAGTAGCTTGAGTCCTAGAGAATGAGCTCCTAGGGTGGCTCAAACTACTTCCTAAGCATACCAGTCAAAAGTAGGTCAAAGCAATTTAGCAGATAGCAGATCAAGGCAATTCATCTTATAAACAAAGCAAACCCACTACTAGGGTTAACATCAAGCCTAGCTTGAGGTAGAGGTAGGTATTTTGAAAAGGTTGTAGTTTGGAATGAGATGAGGGTCTCTTGGTATCTCTACCAAGATTGGAATTCAAATGCTTCATAAAAAGGTTTTGTTAATTCTAGAGGTAAGAATAGTTGAGGGTTCTATCTTGAAAACATAAGGAGGTTATATTATATAGCTCTCCATAGTTTTGTCAATAGAAGTTACTAAAATAGTTTTGGTTTGTAAGGCATCTTGGCTCAGGTTTTGAAATGCCAGAACATTTGAGAATATGGAGAAATAAGCCAAGGTAGTTTAGTGAGATAGCTTTTGTCAACTGGTGTTGAGGGAAGGAGGATATTAGTTAAAACACACTCATATGCCTAAGCCTATTCAAACAACAAGGAAACACTGCAGCACTTAAACAAGAAAATATTTTGTTCCCCCTGGTTTTGCCTTCTGGACAACTAATCAGGGTTGCTGAAATTGGGGTGTTACATTCACTCTGAACTACACACTAAAAAGAGTCTAGATAAACTCGTTTCACAAAAGCTAAAACATCTTTATATTTTTTTAAATCGGAGGGAGTAAATACGGAGTACATGTGCAAGGCCATTGTTTCAAAGGAAAAGCTACTTGATCTAAGCAAGTAGTGCTAGCTCCGAGTACATAGAGCCATGTTTGAAAGGAAATGCTCAACCATTGGAGCATGATAAACTGACGATCAATGTTTGTGTGACCCTCATGTGGAACCCAAATGCCCAAGTCTCATCTAGATTGCGACAAGGTCATGTTTCAAATACAAGTACAGAGAGAACCAGTTCTTGTTCCTGCTCAAAAAATAGACTCGATCATTGGAGCAAGCAAAACTGACAATCAAGTGACAATGCCTATGTGACCCCCCATATGCAATCCAAAATGCCCAAGACTCATCTATATAATTGTGACAATGCTAACTTTCAAAATAAAAGCAAGATAAACTGCTGCACTTGATCTAAATAAGTAACAGTACATCACTATTAGTTAAACAAAATATTTCAGTAATAACAACGATAGAATAAAGTCAAAGCAAAACCATCTCCTGCCCTTGGTCTAACCAAGTACTACTAGTACCGTTATATAGTAGTACAAAATAGTCCAAAGTATAAGAACTAGTGCTATACTAGTTCTACTCTGCATCCAAAATCCGAATCCAGTTCACGTATGTCCGTGGTATGTAGTGAAAGTGGGATAAAAAACTAAGGTAGTAGAATGGTTAATTTGGAATTCTTCCTCGCGATGGATGCATATTGAGTAATACAGGCCCTGGGTCTGAGAAGTTTGAAGGTACACCACCATGGAATGCTTTTCCTTCTCCATGATGCCAGGCACCGCCCTGTTCCCAGGAGTGAAGGAATTGCGCACTGCACCCTCCCAAAACCCAGCCTCTGGTGACGAGTGATAGACGATGAACTGCACATTGTACAAGGGTGACAAGCACCCGTCCGTCCTGACACACACGACATATATGATGATGTCATCCCACTCGAGCATGTCAAATAGCACAACAAACACTGTACCATCGTCCCTAGATCCTATGTTCTCTAGTCTTGATGAGCGTGGTGCCGACAGGGACTGAGATATGAACTTGGGATTTCTAAAGGAAGTAAGAATCGGTGGACTAGATTGCAGCATGCTAAATATACATATAAGAAGTTCTCAGGCGTCTGAGATCTAGGCACTCCCAAGAAAAAAATACAGAGCCATGTTTCAAAGGAAATGCTAGATCATCTCCAACGTTTGATCTAAACAAACTTGAACGGGAGATCATCATCAGAATCATGATGGTCATATTTTCCATCTCCCATATGGTGGATGCAAAATGAGTAATCCAGTGTGAACCTACCATGTTTATTAATCAGGAAATTAAGGTAATCTTTAGTAATCCTGATGGAGGTCGGTGACACGCTTCTCTTCAGCTTGAAAAACAGGCTATCTTCCAGGTCCTCTCCAATCATTGAAGGTTTATAAAAGTGCAACTCCACCACATACCGTGGAAACAAGCACGCCGCCGACCTGACGCACTGGATGGATATGGAGAGGCCATAGTCGAGCATGTCAAATCGCACAGCGAACGATGTACCATCGTCCCCAGATACCACGGTCTCTACTCTCCATGAGCCAGGTGCCAGCAAAGGCTGAGAGATGTACCTGTGTTTCTCGCTGTAGTGGAAACTCTGCACTTCAATTGAGTGGGATTTTTCGAGGTGAGCGAGGAGAGCTGTGGGCGGGGCGGTGAACTTGCAGCCAGGCTCAGTGCAGTTGCATGGGCCGTGCGGGCACGCCATCTTGTGGTTGAGGAAGTCGTGGAAGGCAACCAATGTCCCACAACCGTCATTGGGGAATCTGCTACCTTTTCCGCCGACGACTTGGCGGTGCAACTCCTTGGAGCATGCGGCCAGCCGGACAGTGCTGGTAGTGTCCATACGCATAGCGATTTCTCCGAAGGCGTCGTCGCTGACCTTGCTCTAGCCACCGTACTGAATGTTGTGCATCGAATCCTCCATTGCGTCCGGATGGACTGGGGGCGAGGGCGGATTCAAATATGATTGTTGGGGTTTCTTGGAGGAGAGTGATGGAGGCCTGCAAGAACCGATGCAGCGGGCAAGAAATGACTAGGAAAATTTAGGAAGTGCGGCGCTCGAGAGGATCCAAAATGCGGCTAGCCAGCGTTAGCGAATGGGGATCGCTGGAGATGGGGAAGATGGGAGGCTCTTTGAACGAGGGGTGTTAATTTTGCGTGTTCCCTCGTCGGTCTTCTGTAGTGGATCAAGGACGCCTGCTGGAGTTATAGCTAGAGTGCTAAACTAGCAAGCTGTCACGTCCTGGCTTAGTATTGTATCGTCTCATCACGTAGACTGTGTTTCAGGAAATGACGTGAACCCACATTTCTCCTCTCCCTGCTAGATAACATGCATCGTAGAATCGCTTTTCTAGCACGTGGAGGATTTGAACCCACATGCCAAAATAAAAGGACGTCAATCCTCAAGCCAGCTCGTCCAACTCTAATAAAGAGGACTACTAAAAAACTATAATAATAGGTAAAGCTCAAAAAATAATTATAATTTTGAGCCACGTCCATAGAATATCCATTGTATATTTGGTTCTTATACTTTGTATCATGTAATACTACCTCTGTTTGGGATTATTAGTCCTAAGGGGCAAATTGCTAATACCAAGACACTCCATAACTCTCTCTTATTAATCTATGCATGCACCAACAATCTTATATGCATGAGAGAAGTGAGAGGAAAAGTAGAACATGCATTGGACGAGAGAGACTAATAAATGCGACAGCCCTTATAATCTCAAACAATATAAAAAAGCTCTCGGGACCTATAAAAAAGCTACCTAATAGTACTCGCCATGCTCTAGAGAAATGACGAAGAACATTCTAGAATTATTGAGAAGTGTGTTTTGAGGTTTGTACATATCTTTTAGTATGCTAAAGACTATCAATAGTATCTTCTAGATGCTAGAATGGATATAATTAAGATCCAACGGTACTTTATGGATGTAGCTCGACATTATAATTATTTTTGGGCTTCACCTATTATAATTTTATATAAACTAGTAAAAAGCACGTGCCACACACGTATATACTGTATGAAATGTGATTAACAAACATTAAGTTGTTATAAACCAATAGTCTCGTTTGAGAAAAATACATTCATTAATTCTATTAATAATAACTATCTACACAAATTGAGAATACAGCCTACTATGCTATGAAATATTTTGGGGGGTGACATGATGGTTCTAGAACATGGTGGAGTTTGCTCTGGGTAGTACTCAACACGAATCCACCTACTCTGAACGATTGGATATAATAGCCCAACAGTCAGGATTGGTACTATGGATCCATTTCAAAACTGCTCCTTTATCTTACCACCACTATATAGTGTACGAATAACTTTGAATATTGACCGTTGGATCAAGACTTGTGAATCCCAACATTTCCAGCCATTCGATCTTCTTTTCCATTCTAGCATCTAGAAGATTCTATTGATAGTCTTCAGCATAATGAATGCAATACACAAACCTCAAACCACACTTCTCCATCATACTAGAATCTTCTCCCTTGTAGCTAATAATCGTTGACTTCTGCATGATCTTATCTTATCTTATCTTATCTTACCACTATATAGTGTACGAATAACTTTAAATATTGATCATTGGATCAAGATTCACGAATCCTAGCATTTCTAGCCGTTGGATCTTATTTTCCATGCTAGCATCTAGAAGATTTTATTGATAGTCTTCTGCAAAATGAATGCTATGCACAAACCTCAAAACACACTTATCCATCATACTAGAATCTTCTCCCTTGTTTCTCTAGACCATGTTATCAAAAATTTCATGTGCTAGGTAGCTAATAATCTTTGACCTCTACATGACATGCAAAGTACAAGGACCAAATACACACCCATACTTTATAGATGTTGATCAAATTTATAATTTATTGTGTTTTACCAATTATAATTTTATATAGTGATGATATGCCATACGTCTACTATCTGAGTCTCACGTGCAAGGCATGCGCAACTTACTAGTAGTAGTAGAGAAAAAATGATATGGCATATACTTCTACTATCTTATTCTCACATGCAAGGCATGTGCAACTTACTAATAAGATTTATAACACGGATATCTTTGAACATCGATCATCAGATATAGATTGACAGATTCCAACATTGCTAATTGTTGGATCTCTTGCAAATTCAAGAAAGAATCTATCGCGCTTACTTGTAGTTCAAATTTGACCTACTTTATTTAAATCACATAAAGTTATTTGAGTGCATGGGCATAGTTAGCTAATATATAGGAAAGCTTGAAACATCCTAAGACTAGGGAATTGTAACAAAACATGTCCGTGTTTTCTGAAAATCAGGTGGTGACACTTTATTTTTTTGACTGGAGTATGTCTCGAAGGAGTGAGATGCTTCAATAATTAACACAGCTAGTGCATGTGTACATGTTACACCAAGGACCTTAAAAAAGTGAAAATTGCATCCAAGTCCATACATTTAACACAAAGGACCCTGCAATCAAGCAATTAAAATTAGTAGTTAGGTCCTGCTCCTCCATCACGGTGTTGAGCCATGCTCTTCGTAGTAGTACCAGTAAGCTGCACGTGCCTTGCACGTAAAACTCACATAATATACAGAAGCATAACATGTCATTAGTATATAACATTGTAATAGGTAAAGCTTGAAATATATCTATGAATTTGAGCCATGTTCCTAAAGTATGAGTATATATTTGGTTCTTGCACTTTATATCATGTAGAAATAAACGTTTATTAGCTACCTAATAATTGAAAATTCTAGAACCATGGTCTAGAGAAACAATCGAGAAGATTCTAGAATGATGGATAAGTGTGTTTTCACGTTTTTCTACATATATATCTTATCTTACCATATATAGTGTACGAATAACTTTGAATATTGACCATTGGATCAAGACTTGTGAATCCCAACATTTCCAGCCGTTGGATCTTGTTTTCCATTCTAGCATCTAGAAGATTTTATTGATAGTCTTCATCACAATGAATGGTATGCACAAAACTCAAAACACACTTCTCCATTATTCTAGAATCTTCTCCCTCGTTTCTCTAGACCATGTTACTAGAATTTTCAAGTTTTAGATAGCTAATAATCGTTGACTTCTAAATGATATACAAAGTAAAAGAACCAAATATACACCCATACTTTATAGATATTGATCAAATTTATATTTTTTTATGCTTTACCTATTAAAATTTCATATAGTGATGATATGGTAGACGTCTATTATCTGAGTCTCACGTGTTGATCAAAAGGGACGTGCCACACACGTATATACTGTATGAAATGTGATTTAACAAACATTAAGTTGTTATTAACCAATATTCTTGTTGTAAAAAAATGCATACATTAAGTCTATTAGTAATAACTATCTATCCATATTGAGAATACATCCTACTATGCCATGAAATTTTGGGGGTGATGAAATGATGGTTCTAGAACATGTTGGAGTTTTCTCTAAGTACTATTCAACACGAATCCAGCTGCTGTGAACCATTGGATCTAACAGCCCAACGGCCAGGATTGGTGTTATGGATCCAATTCAAAACTGCTCTATTGTAGTAGTAGAGAGAATATAGCCTACTATGCTATGATATTTTGGAGTTGGTGACATGATGGTTCTAGAACATGGTGGAGTTTGCTCTAGGTACTATTCAACGTGAATCCAGGTGCTCCGAACCATTGGATCTAACAGCCCAACGGTCAAGATTGGTGCTAAGGATCCAATTCAAAACTACTCCATTATCTTATCAAAAATTTCATGTTATAAAAAATTTCATGTGTTAGGTAGCTAATAATCTTTGACTTCTACATGACATACAAAGTACAAGGACCAAATATACACCCATACTTTATAGATGTTGATCAAATTTATAATTTATTGTGCTTTACCAATTATAATTTTATATAGTGATGATATCTGAGTCTCACGTGCAAGGCACGTGCAACTTACTAGTAATAGTAGAGATAGAGATATGATGTCGATATGGTCATACTTTGAATAACCTTCATTCCCGATGCTTGGAAAGGAAGGGAAAAATTCGAAAGTTTGAATTCTACTAATTTTTGTCGCCAATGCCTAGTTCCTTCCTATGTACACCAACGCACACTCCGGAGATACAGCTGAGCCGCCATACGAAGACACACATGCGCAGCGCTGTGGACGAGGGAGCGCTGAGATGGATGGTGAGGCAGCGACTGAGAGCGAAAAAAATAAATTTGTTTTGTTTTGAGTGCACATAAAGTCCTAAAATTTACTAGAGTGTGTATGCTGTAAAGGCTATAGTACCTCATGTCAGGAACCCATCATAATTCTGCTCTGACATCGCACTGCCTTCAAGTGCCCTTTCACACTACCCTCCCGCCCTGCCTTCCTTTTATTCTCCGAGCTTCTCTTGTTGTTCGGTTTTTTCCCTCATCTCAATAGTACCTCCGTCCCACGGCCCCGTTTGGAATGCACGAATGCAAAACATAGGAATAGAAAAAATGTAGGAATTAAGATACTCCCTCCGATCCAAATTAATTGACTTGTATTTATCTAGATTTGGATGTATCTAGTACTAAAACAAGATATATCCGAATCTAGACAAATCCAAGTCAATTAATTTGGATCGTAAGGAGTATCATATATGCTCAATTCCTACATGAATCAATATGACAGGAAATTTTTTAGGATGTTGTTTAGATGTCACACAGGAAAACCGCATGAATTATAGACACAAGGAGATGAAACATGAGGTTAGACCTCATGTTATTTTTCCTAGAAAATTCCTATGAAATAGCCTATACCATAGGAATTTCAAAGGAATCTTATATTCTTATTCCTTTGTTTCAACCGACACCATAGGAATTTTTCCTATAGGAATCCTATCCTCCAAAAATCCTATGATTTTCCTTTGTTCCAAATAGGGCCTAAGGCTTTTTTTGATAAATCAAGCTACGAAAAGTTTGACCAAACTTCTAAAAAAATAACAAGAACTACTGTATGATATTAGTAGATAATATGTGAATATATGTTTCATGATGTATCAAAGGGTATGTATTTCATATTGTAAATATTAATATATTTTTCTACAAACTTGGTCAAACTTTGCATAGTTTGACTTTTCAAAAAAAATAGGCCTTGAGCCTTGGATGCAGGTACTACTAGTGTTTAGTACTCCGTCCCGGAACTTAAGTCTTGATATATAGACATCGTGGGTCCCTTCAGACGATGTTAGGAAAATTTAAGAGGAATCTACCATGCTTACTTGTAGTTCAAATTTGATCTAATTTCTTTATATCGACATAAAGTTATTTAAGTGGGCACGGTTCGCTAGGGAATCTTGAAATGTGCTAAGACTAGGGAATTGTGAGAAAACATGGTCCCCACTTTTTCTGAAAACCGGGTGGTGGTACTTTTTTTGACTAAGGTATGTCCCAATGGAGCGAGATTCTTAAAATAATTAACACGGTAAGTGGATGTGTACATGTTACACCAAGGACCTCAAAAAACAAAAATACATCCAAGTCCATACATTTAGCACAAAGGACAGTAAAATCAAATGCTTGAAAATTTTGGTAACATGATCTATAGAAACAAAGGGGAAGATTCTAGAATGATGGAGAAGTGTGTTTTGAGGTTTGTGCATAGTATTTCATTGTGATGAAGATTATCAATAGAATCTTCTGGATGCTAGAATGGAAAAGAAGATCCAACGGCTGAAAATGTTGGGATTCGTGAGTCTTGATGCAACAATTAATATTCAAAGTTTTTTGCACACCATATAGTGTTAAGATAGTGGTAATGGTAAGACTAGTATTTGCGTAACAAAAGAAAACATCACACTTCTCACTTTCAGCAGATCTTGTTGAAGAAGATGCACGAATCTACTAGATGCATGTACTGTATCATAAACTATATATGATGTTAATATGGTCATGACCTTGGCTATTCGGGTCGAAACCAGGAATGTTCATACATCGTAGGCCAATACACATTGTGAAGCAGCGAGAGCATTTTTTTGTATATAGTGTACGAATAACTTTGAATATTGACTATATAGTGTACTCATTTTTTCATTTTTTTCTTAGCACTATATAGTATACGAATAACTTTGAATATTGACCGTTGGATCAAGACGCGAATCCCAACATTGTCAGACATTCGATCTTCATTATTTCCATCTTAGCATCGAGAAGATACTATTGATAGTCTTTCTTTTCTTATCTTACCACTACTAGTAAAAGGCATGTGCCACACACGTATATACTGTATGAAATGTGATTTAACAAACATTAAGTTGTTATTAACCAATAGTCTTGTTAGAGAAAAAATGGATACATTAAGTCTATTAATAATATATCTACACATATTGAGAATACAACCTACTGTGCTATGAAATTTTGGGGGTGGTGACATGATGGTTCTAGAACATGGTGGAGTTTGCTATAGGTACTATTCAACACGAATCGAGCTGCTCTGAACCATTGGATCTAACAACCCAACGGTCAGGATTGGTGCTATGGATCCAATTCAAATTAAAACTGCTCCATTATAGTAGTAGAGATATGATGTCAATATGGTCATGACCTATGGTTGTTCGGGTCAAAGCCAGGAATGTATATACACCGTAGGCCAATACATATTGTGAAGAAGCCAGAGATTTTTTTTTGTATTCAAAGGTGTCAAAACACATGTTTCTCATTTTTTCTTAGCACTATATAGTGTACGAATAACTTTGAATATTAACCGTTGGATCAAGATGCGAATGCCAACATTGTCAGATGTTGGATCTTCGTTTCCATTTTAGCATCGAGAAGATACTATTGATAGTATTTCTTTTCTAATCTTACCACAATTTTTTATATATAGTGTGCGAACAACTTCGAATATAGACCGCTGATTCATGACCCGCGAATCCCAACACTGCTGTTAGTTATTGGATCCTCTAATCTATTCCATCATCTAGAAGATACTATTGATAGTATTTTTATCTTATCTTACCACTATATAATGTACGAATAACTTTGAGTATTGACCGTTAGATCAAGACTCGCGAATCCCAACAATGCTAGCTGTTGGATCTTCTTTTTTCCATTCTACCGAGTGGTGGTACTTTTCAGAAATGCAATACCACACCTAGGTTGGTCCTCGGCACCATCGTTACCATTGATTTGTTGGATATTGATGTCTATGCACTTCTATTCTTGTGGACAGTTGTTGAACCTCCAAGTGCAGAGGTTTGTAGAACATCAGCAAGTTTTCCCTTAAGTGGATCACCCAAGGTTTATCGAACTCAAGGAGGAAGTGGTCAAAGGTATCCCCTCTCAAGCAACCCTGCAATCAAGATACAAGAAGTCTCTTGTGTCCCCAACACACCAAATACACTTGTCAGGTGTATAGGTGCACTAGTTCGGCGAAGAGATAGTGAAATACAAGTGGTATGGATATAAGACAATGGTGCTAGAAAAAAACTTGATGGTGTGTGGTTGATGTGGGAAAAGACTAAAGGCAAACTGAAGATAGAAGCAAGCAAACATGTAATATATCTAATAGAAAACGGTGTTTCAGTGCTTAGAAACAAGGCCTAGGGATCATACTTTCACTAGTGAACACTCTCATATAAATATATTCTTCTTTATGATACTACGCTTAACTACTCTCCGGCTGGACACTCTAATCCATGGTAGGGCTATAACATCACACCTCAAAGTAAGCCTTTACCATCTAGATAACCCCACACTGTCACCTTGAGCTCTAGATGGTTCCAACAAACACCACAATTTCATAGAAACATCCAACTCCAAATAGAACTCATAACAAGTATTTGTAATCTCTAGCCTAAGTGCCACCATGGTGTGCACGCTGTCACTTTCACACACATGGGGAGAGCAGAGCTCTATTAAAGCACTTGAGTAGCAAGGTAGATCTATAGATTACAAGCTCATGATCTCAATAAGATCATGCATAGAGAGAGATGAACACATAGCTACCGGTAGAACCCTTAGCTCCGAGAGAGAACTACTCCCTCCTTATCATGGGAATCAGCAACGTCGATGGAGATGTGATGACCCACAAGTATAGGGGTGTATCGCAGTATTTTTGATAAGTAAGAGTGTCAAACCCAACGAGGAGCAGAAGGTGTTGGCTAGTGGTATGGATCAGGAATTCTTTGCAAATACTTAGCAAACGGATTTTTAGGGGTTTTCGATAAAGCAAGTAAACAAAGTACGAGTAAATAAAAGACAGTAGGAATAAATGCAGCAAGTGGCCCAGTCCTTTATGAAGCAAAGGACAAGCCGGTTGTATTACTTAAGATGACCAAACGTTCTCAAGGACACATGGGAAGACTGTCAAGTGCTTTCGCTTCATATAGTTGATTAATCTTCTTTAGCTTGCTAAGTGTTGTGTGGGTGAACCTGTGCTACTGTACCGCCCCATCCAAGACTAATACATACTTGTGATTATATCCCTTGCAAACATCCGTAAGTACAATAAAGTAATTAAGGTAGAAACCTAACCACAACTTTAAACTCTAAGACCCTTACGTCCCTTGTGCAATGGTTTCCTAACGGGGGTTCAGGTTTCTGTCACTCCGGCAACCCCTACGATTAGTAGCCAAATACACAATGCATTCCCCTAGGCCCATATAGGTGAAGTGTCATGTAGTCGGTGTTCACATGACACCACTAGAAGAAGTACACCACAACTTAAATAACAATCTATTGAATCTTTCTCAAAGCAACTCCACTACTAACAACAAGACTTCTCCCATGTCCTCAAGAACAAAACGAACTACTCACAAGAAATCATATGGATCATGATCAGAGATGGAATAATGATGTATAAAAATCTGAACATAAACAATAATTCAATGGTTCACTCAATAGCATCAACTACAAAGAGTAATTAACATCGGGAAAGTTTCCCCTATGAACTATGCAAGATTCAACGCAATTGTTACAACAATATGGAGATGGTGATGAGGGTGCTGCTGATGATGTTTATGATGATGGTGGTGGTGATGATGATGATCCCGATGAAGTCCAGCTTGATGGTGGTGTTGATGGCGATGATCTCCCCTCTCCGGGAAGGAATTCCCCGACAGAAATCTGTCTGCTAGAGAGATCTTTCTCTCTCGGTGTTTTCCGCCCCACAGAGGCGGCAGAATCTTTTCGTGGTCGCTTCCCGAGTCTTAGGGTCTCGGGAGGATGATATACGCCAGAGGGGAGAGGCTGGAGTGGGCCAGGGTGGCCACACCACCTCCAGGCGCGGCCTAGGGCTGCCCGCGCCAGGGGGTGGTGTGGGCCCCCTGTGGCCCATCTCCACTCCGTCTTCTGGCGTCCTTAGTCTTCTGGAAAAATAGGATTTTCCATATATTTTCTCGGATTTTCTGATCTTTGCGAATTTTGCCTCCAAACAGCACCTTTTCCATCAGAATCCTGACTATAGTGGTCCATGCTCCAAAAGTCATCAACCATGCAAAAACAGATGAAATAACATAAGTATCACCTCTCAATCCGAAATATATCAATGAATAATAGTGAATTAAGACATAGAATAGTGATGCAAAATGGACGTATCAACTCCCCCCAAGCTTAGACTTCGCTTGTCCCCAAGCGAAACTGAGCTCAATAAAAATGGCCTCAAGTTTATGGAGTGAAGAGTCGATAAAAGAATACGGACAAGAAGGATCACATTCATCAAATACATAGATCATAATAGAAGACAACTCACTATTATATAACTCAACTTGTAATGAGTAAAGGAAACAAAATAAAGATACATAAAGTGAATCAGAATTGGTAATGTCAAACTTAGCTCTTGGTCGAAGAAGAGTTGATAATTTGCTGGAGTTCCCAAATAGCTGGTTTTTCAATGATAGCTTTCAAAGTAGTAAACATCAGGATAAGAGTAATGTGCAAAACAAGGAACATAAGAAACATGATTGAATAAATCAACATATGAATGAATGAAACACAACAACTCAAAATTCTTGCTGAGATAGAAGGGAGTAGGTTTACTGACTCGACTACAAAGTAAAAGAAAGGCCCTTCAAAGAGGGAAGCAGGGATTGCAAGTGTCATAAAGAGCTCCCAAAAATTATGATACTTACTAGCTTTCAGCTCTCATTGCCCCTATCATAGGCATATTTAGGTGATTAAGGTTAAAGTGACACAACTAAGAGGATATGCTTGACAAGTTATAAGTTGAAATCTCATGCCCCTTACTTATGAGTACCGATCCTCATGCTACTCAACTTCAGTCACGAGCAAGCTCTTGTCATTGTACATACATGCGTATCATTGAGAACCGCCAACGGGGTACCCCTTGCACATGACACAGGAGCTATCCCATAATCAAAATGACAAGGCAAGCAGACAGTGAGCATCTCAGCGATCTTTTTATTTGCTATTTGAATAGGTTTTTATTGAGGATGCTTCATATAATGCTCACTATAGTTATGCTGCAAGTTTCCACCATGATTAGGCATGGCTTAGGCTAGCGGCCCAGGCGTTTCTCTAACACACATATAAATCCATGATCTTACAAGTTCCACTTTTATTTCACACCGCCGGGATCCATAAGCAAAAGAACATGATATCAACTAGGTACAAAGTACCAAATGAAGTGTTGAAAGCGGTCCCCATGATACATGGTTCGGCTAACTTCAACTCATAAAGTGCAAGCATATACGCAACAAAGAAGGACCCAATGGTTCAAGTTTATTAAATGCAAGAAAGTAAAGTGTGCCATCAAGTTTGTGAGAGCTTTAATCACTAATTTTCACATAACAAGTTTAATTTGGGAGGTAGATAAAACAAAAATTTACTTGGAATAGCAATAATGCTAATAGGTAGGTATGGTGGACACAAATGGCAAAGGTTTTGGTTTAAAGGAGGTGGATGCACGAGAAGAATACCCTCTCAGTACAGGTTTTTGGCTAGCAAGGCTGGGTAGCAAGTATAAGAGTTGAAGGAAACAAACAAACATACAAGTGATAAAGACAAACATGCAATCTTCCTCAGAAGCACAAAAGATCTTAACTAGAGAATACTAGACTTATTAGCAAATCAAGAAAGAAAGATGATGAAATAATTTTTCTTTAGAGTACCTTTATCTTTTTCATTCAACTCTCAAAAATAGTGTTGCTACTGACCGAGCCAGGTTTGCCAAAACCAACTAAATTAACTCAATGATCCCAGAGTGATAACAATACTAACAACAAGATCAATCATATAACCACGAATTGAAAACTAATATGAGCTATGCAAAAGAGTGAATGATAGAACTTCTCATTAATATTCCATAACGGCAACTCACACCAAGGGATACATATCTAACGAGAGAGGGGACACTTCCATAATGCAAACCATACTACATAATAACTCCTCTATTCATGATATGACTCTACTAATAAGGTAAAAAGATAGAAGATAGTGATATGATACCGCGGCACTCCCCCAAGCTTGGAACAAACCAAGGGGATGCCAAACCTGATGACGAATTACTCCTTTGGTAGTGGTGGTATCCTCTCATCTTCGTCCGTCTTCCAAGGTAAAGGCTTCCCATCAACAAAGGACATCATGGTTTCCAACATCCTGAAACTTGCAGCAACACTTATGAGTTTAAATCTAGCCTCATACTCACAGTTTTGATTCTGAACGTCATAGAACTGTGCTTGCAGTTTGTTGGTTGTTTGGCGGAGTGAGAGGACTTCGTCTTTGAGTTCAGCAGTCTCCTTTTGGTGCTCGGTGATGAGTTCGGAAAAAATCTTATGGATGATATCCACTTCGCGCTCTGCCATCTTCTTGTACCTAAAGACTTCTTGTTCCAATGCTTCCATCCTGTCCTCCATACTTCCTTCACCTTTAGGGCCTTGAACCTCTTTAATCCGAACCTCCCCACCTTCGAGCAATAACTCCTTGGGATGAATCTTCAATTCTCTCATGTATGGGTTGATGATATCTTCCAAGGAATCTCCCTTAACTGATTCAGTGGAAGACATTGAGGCTACAAATCTGAGATTTTATCTAGCAGAAACAGATCGAAACAAAAACATGATGAAAACACGATATACGGACCTCAGGGGATCCGGGGGGTTATATATTACGAAGTTTCATATCAAAAGGAAGGCACTGGGTGAAAACGGGTCGGAGGCGGAGTCTGGGGAGGCCTCACCACCTGGTGGCGCTGCCAGGGTGGGCCCGCGCCACAGGATGGTGTGGGCTACCCCGGCTCCGGTTCCGTCCCTTTTTCGCTTCGTAACTTTCCTTATCGACTGAAAACTGCAAAAATATATTTGTATTGTATTTTCGCGGAACTTTTCTTACCAGAACTGTTACCTATTTGAAAACAGACTCTGCAGGTCTCTGAATTTGGTCCTTGATGTCTACGCACTTCTATTCTTGTAGACAGTTGTTGGGCCTCCAAGTGCAGAGGTTTGTAGAACAGCAGTAAGTTTTCCCTTAAGTGGATCACCCAAGGTTTATCGAACTCAGGGAGGAAGTGGTCAAAGGTATCCCCTCTCAAGCAACCCTGCAATCAAGATACAAGAAGTCTCTTGTGTCCCCAACACACCCAATACACTTGTCAGGTATATAGGTGCACTAGTTCGGCGAAGAGATAGTGAAATACAAGTGGTAATGGTGATAGAAAATAGATTGATGGCATGGAAGAGACTAAAGGCAAACTGAAATAAAGAAGGAAGCAAGCAAACATGTAACATATCTAATTGCAAACGGTGTTTCAATGTTTAGAAACAAGGCCCAGGGATCATACTTTCACTAGTGAACACTCTCATATAAATATATTCTTCTTTATGATACTATGCTGAACTACTCTCCGGTTGGACACTCTAATCCATGTTAGAGCTATAACAGCACACCTTAAAGTAAGCCTTTCCCATCTAGAAAACCCCACACTGTCACCTTGAGCACTAGATGAGTCCAACAAACACCACAATTTCATAGAAACATCCAACTCCAAATATAACCCATAACAAGTATTTGTAATCTCTAGGCTAAGTGCCACCATGGTGTGCACGCTGTCACTTTCACACACATGGGGAGAGCAGAGAACTATTAAAGCACTTGAGTAGCAAGGTAGATCTATAGATTACGAGCTCATGATCTCAATAAGATCATACATAGAGAGAGAGATGAACACATAGCTACCGGTAGAACCCTTAGCCTCGAGAGAGAACTACTCCCTCCTCATCATGGGAATCAGCAACGGTGATGGAGATGGTGGTGGAGATCGATGGAGATGGCTCCGGGGGCACTTCCCCGTCCCGGCAGGGTGCCGGGACACAGACTTTCTGTCCCCCGAATCTCCCCTTCGGTGGCAGCGACGCTGCGGAACTTTTCGTGGCTGGAGGCTTGATGATCTAGGGTTTTGGTATCGAGAGGCTCTTATAGGCGAAAGAGGCAAGTTCGGTGGCCGGCCAGGGGGCCCACACCATACCCTGGCGCGGCCTAGGGTTGCCCACGCCTAGGGGTGGTGTGGCCACCCTATGGCCCCTCTTCGACTCTCCTTCTAGCTCCGTGAGTCTTCCAGGAAAATAGTAACTTTGGCTTTTGTCCCGTCCAATTCCGAGAATATTCATTTTCTGACTTCCTGGAACCAAAAACAGCAGAAAACAGGCAACTGACACTGTGGCTCTTGTTAATAGGTTAGTCCAAGAAATCATATGAAAAGTACTCCAAAGTGTGGACAAAACATAAGAAAGCAGATAAAACCAAGCATGGAACATCAAAAATTATAGATACATTTGCAATGTATCAGTCCTCGATGAATTTCTCCGTAGTTATAACTTGAAAGGCATCAACATCTTCATTATAAGAATTTCCAGCAATATAGTGTTTGAGTCGCTGTCCATTCACTACTTGTGTAGTATTATCTTTTAGAGAATAAATTCTTATTTCTCCTGAACGGTATACTTCTTAAATGATGAAAGGTCCATCCCATTTTGATAATAGCTTACCTGCAAAAAATCTGAGACGAGACCTATACAATAGAACTTTCTCACGAACATGAAATTCTCTCTTAAGTATTCGCTTGTCATGCCATATTTTAACTTTTCCTTAAAGAGCCTAGCACTCTCATAGGCTTCACTCCTCCATTCATCTAAAGAACTTAAGTCAAATAATCTTTTCTCACCAGCGAGCTTACAATCTCTATTTTAGTTCTTTCACTGCCCAGTAAGCTTTGTGTTCTAATTCTAAGGGTAGGTGGCAAGCTTTCCCATAAACCATTTTATAAGGAGACATTCCCATAGGATTTTTGTAACCAGTTCTATAAGCCCATAAAGCATCATTCAACTTCTTAGCCCAGTTTTTTCTAGACCTATTAATAGTCTTTTGCAAGATAGATTTAATTTCTCTATTTGATAACTCTACTTGCCCGCTAGTTTGGGGGTGATAAGCTGAAGCAATTCTATGATTTACATCATATTTAGCAAGGGTATTCCTAAAACCACCATCAATGAAATGAGAACCCCCATCAGTCATGAGATACCTAGGCACCCCAAACCTAGGAAAGATAATATCCTTAAGCATTTTTAGAGAAGTCTCCCCGTCAGCACTCTTTGTAGGAATGGCTTCTACCCACTTAGTAATATAATCAACGGCAACAAGAATATGAGTGTAGCCTTTCGAAGGAGGGAAAGGACCCATAAAGTCAAATCCCCAACAATCAAAAGGTTCAATAACTAGAGAGTAGTTCATAGGCATTTCATTGCGTCTAGAAATATTACCAACACGCTGACATTCATCACAAGATAAAAAAAAAATCTTGCATCTTTAAAAAGGGTGGGCCAGTAGAAACCTGATTGTAGTACCTTTTGTGCAGTTCTATCTCCTGCATGATGTCCTCCATAGGCACTACCATGACATTTATGAAATATCTCCTTTTGTTCATATTCTGGAACACATCTTCGCATAATACCATCCACTCCTTCTTTGTATAAGTGTGGGTCATCCCAAAAATAATGCCTCAAATCATAGAAGAACTTTCTTCTTTGCTGAGCTATAAAAGTTGGAGGCAAATACTTAGAGACAATAAAGTTAGCATAATCATAATACCAAGGGCTTCCTCGCGAGCTCACCCCTACTGCAGCTAACTGTTCATTTGGGAAACTATCATTAACAGGCATAGGGTCAAAAGAGATGTTTTCCAAACGAGATAAATTATCATCTACAAGGTTTTCAGCACCCTTCCTATCTACTATATGTAGATCAAACTCTTGTAAAAGCAGTACCCATCTAATAAGCCTAGGCTTAGCGTCCTTCTTCGTCATAAGATATTTAATAGCAGCATGATCAGTATGAATGGTTACTTTTGAGTCCACAATATAGGGCCTAAACTTATCACAGGCAAAAAGAACAGCTAGAAATTCCTTTTCAGTAGTGGCATAATTCCTTTGAGCAGCGTCTAGAGTTTCACTAGCATATTGGATAACGTTTAACTTTTTATCAATATGTTGCCCAAGGACAGCCCCTACAACAAAATCACTAGCATCACACATTATTTCAAAGGGTAAACTCCAATCAGGTGGTTGAACAATAGGGGCTGTAGTTAAAGCCTTCTTAAGAGTTTCAAAAGCTTCCCTACAATCATCATCAAAAACGAAGGGTACATCTTTTTGAAGAAGATTAGTGAGAGGTTTTGATATCCTAGAGAAGTCTTTAATAAACCTCCTATAGAAACCATCATGACCAAGGATACTACGAATACCTTTGATGTCTCTTGGACATGGCATCTTCTCAATTGCCTCAACCTTAGCTCTATCAACTTCTATGCCTCTTTCAGAAACTTGATGCCCAAGAACAATCCCTTCATTAACCATGAAGTGGCATTTCTCCCAATTAAGAACAAGATTAGTTTCTTCACATCTCTACAAAACTTTATCTAGGTTGTGCAGACAATTATCAAAAGAAGTTCCATGGACAGATAAGTCATCGATGAACACTTCTACAATTTCCTCACAAAAACCATGAAAGTTAGCAGACATGTACCTTTGGAAAGTAGCAGGAGCATTACATAAACCAAAAAGGCATACGTCTATAAGCATCAGTTCCATAAGGGCAAGTAAAAGTAGTTTTTTCTTGATCTTGTTGTTTAACAGCAATTTGAGAGAAACCAGAATAACCATCAAGAAAACAAAAATGGGTCTTTTTAGACAACCTTTCCAACATTTGATCAATAAAAGGAAGCGGGTAGGGATCTTTCTTAGTAATTTTATTGACTTTCCTAAAATCGATGCACATCCTATAGCCTACCACTATTCTTTGAGGAATAAGCTCATCATTATCATTAGGGACAACGGTAATACCTCCCTTTTTAGGAACACAATGAACAGGACTAACCCATTCACTATCAGCAATAGGGTAAATAATACCAGCATCAAGGAGTTTCAATACCTCATTCCTTACCACTTCCTTCATCCTAGGATTTAAACGTCGTTGGTGCTCCACTACTGGCTTCGCATCTAGTTCTATGTTGATAGAATGCTGACATATAGTAGGTGAAATCCCTTTTAAATCATCCAGAGTATAGCCCATAGCTCCTCGATGTTTCCTCAAAACTTCTAATAACCTTTCTTCTTCCTTCCCTGAAAGTTTAGCGCTAACAATAACAGGATATATCTTTTTATCATCAATATAAGCATATTTAAGATCATTAGGGAGAGGTTTTAGATCGAAAACCGGATCTTTTTAGGTGGCATCATGGTACCCAAGTCTTCTACAGGCAAGTCGTGCTTAAGCATCATAGGTTGATCACGAAGAATCCTGTCAATCTCATTCCTTTCTTCCATGAAGATTTCACTTTCATGATCTTCCATAAATTGCTGCAAAGCATTGTTAGGAGCAAGAGAAATAGAAGCAAGTTGTTCAACCCTAAAATCCTCGTTATGGGTTTCCTCTTCGCAAGGTTCTTTAGCAAATTTCGAAAAATTAAACTCATAAGATTCCCCATCAAACTTAGTCAAGATTTTCTCCCTCTTGCAATCAATAATAGCTCCACAAGTACTCAAGAAAGGTCTACCAAAAATGATAGGGTAGGTTTTACTAGCAGCCGAACCAAGTACTAGAAAATCAGCAGGGTACTTAATCTTACCACAAAGAACTTCCACGTCTCGTACAATACCAATTGGAGAGATGGTCTCTCTATTAGCAAGGTGAATAACCACATCAATCTCTTCCAACTTGCAAGGACTGATTTCATGCATAATTTCTCTCTAAAGCTCATAAGGAATAGCACTGGAACTTGCACCAATATCACATAAACCATAATAGCAATGATCACCAATTCTAACAGAAAGCACAGGAACACTAGCCTTTTTAGTTCTATTGGGATGTGAAACAATATTAGAAGCATCCTCACAAAAGACTATGTGCCCATCTTCTACGCTTTTAGTGACAAGATCTTTCACAATTGCTACCACAGGTTCAATGTTTGTTTGTTCATCAGGTTTTACAGTTCTTTTTTCACTTTTGGTGATTATATTAGTTATCATTGGATGATCCTTTACCTTTTCAGGGAAGGGAATCTTCTCGATATAAGGTTCGGGTAAGATGGGGTCAATAATGCATTACCCATCACTTCCAATAGGAGCATAGTCAACAATATCTTTGTAAGGTGCATGGTATTTGTTCCATCCCCTTTTTGGAATTTCGATATAAGAAGCAAAATCTCTAAAGCAATTCATAATAACTTGCAAATCAAGACCATAAGCATTTTTAATATTTTGAAAGTGATCAGTTCCCATAAAAGATTCAATGCATTCATAATCATAATTTATACCTGACTTTCTACCTTTGTCATTCTCCCAAGCTTCAGCATTGTCTTGAATACGGTCCAGAAGGTCCCATTTAGCTTCTTCTTCCATGCGAGTGAATGATCCACCACAAGAAGCATCTAATAAATCTTTATCATGTAGAGGGAGCCTTGCATAAAAGTTATTGATAATAATATTGTTGGGGAGCTCATGAATGGGACATTTGAGCATTAGTAACTTCAATCTCCCCCAAGCTTGAGATGTACTCTCTCCATCAAGAGGCCAAAAGTTGTATATTTGATTCCGATCTTTATGAATCTCACTAGGAGGATAAAACTTTGATTAAAAGAGAGGCACTATTTCCTCCCATTCCAGAGCTTAACCATTCTTTAGCAGCTTATACCATTCCTCAGCTCTTCCTTTCAGTGATAATGAGAATAAATTCTTCTTAACTTGATCTGTAGTAATACCTGCACACTTGAACAACCCGCATAATTCGCGTATAAAAAGCAAATGATCACCGGGATGGACAGTTCCATCCCCAACATAGTAGTTATCCATAACACGATCAATAATTCTTGTAGCTATTTGGAAAACATCATTCTCAGCAGGTGGTGGTTTATCTACTACCTTAGCAGTGGTAGTAGCATTACCAAATAAGAAACTCAGTGAATTATCCATAACGAAAATAAAGCAACTAACAGAAGTAAACAATACTCATAGTAGAAGTTTCCTTTACCAGTTCTACTCTCCAATAGCGCTTCACTCCCCGGCAACGGCGCCAGAAAATAGTCTTGATGACCCACAAGTATAGGGGGTGTATCGCAGTATTTTCGATAAGTAAGAGTGTCGAACCCAACGAGGAGCAGAAGGTGCTGGCTAGTGGTATGGAACAGGAATTCTCTGCAAATACTTAGCAAACGGATTTTTAGGGGTTTTCGATAAAGCAAGTAAACAAAGTATGAGTAAATAAAAGACAGTAGGAATAAATGCAGCAAGTGGCCCAATCCTTTATGCAGCAAAGGACAAGCCAGTTGTATTACTTAAGATGACCAAACGTTCTCGAGGACACATGGGAAGACTGCCAAGTGCTTTCGCTTCATATAGTTGATTAATCTTCTTTAGCTTGCTAAGTGTTGTGTGGGTGAACCTGTGCTAATATACCGCCCCATCCAAGACTAATACATACTTGTGATTATACCCCTTGCAAACATCCGTAAGTACAAGAAAGTAATTAAGGTAGAAACCTAACCACAACTTTAAACTCTAAGACCCTTACGTCCCTTGTGCAATGGTTTCCTAACGGGGGTTCAGGTTTCTGTCACTCCGACAACCCCTACAATTAGTAGCCAAATACACAATGCATTCCCCTAGGCCCATATAGGTGAAGTGTCATGTAGTCGATGTTCACATGACACCACTAGAAGAAGTACACCACAACTTAAATAACAATCTATTGAATCTTTCTGAAGGCAACTCCACTACTAACAACAAGACTTCTCCCATGTCCTCAAGAACAAAACGAACTACTCACAAGACATCATATGGATCATGATCAGAGATGGAATAATGATGTATAACAATCTGAACATAAATAATAATTCAATGGTTCACTCAATAGCATCAACTACAAAGAGTAATTAACACCGAGAAAGTTTCCCCTATGAACTATGCAAGATTCAACGCAATTGTTACAGCAATATGGAGATGGTGATGATAATGGTGGTGATGATGATGATGATCCCGATGAAGTCCAGCTTGATGGTGGTGTTGATGGCGACGATCTCCCCTCTCCGGGAAGGAATTCCCTCGGCAGAAATCTGTCTGCCGGAGA
The DNA here is from genome assembly GCA_916181665.1 of Avena sativa. Lineage (NCBI taxonomy): Eukaryota > Viridiplantae > Streptophyta > Magnoliopsida > Poales > Poaceae > Avena > Avena sativa. The sequence goes on from OV702291.1 coordinate 568,385,085, forward strand.
GATTTTTCTCTCTCGGTGTTTTCCGCCCCACAGAGGCGGCGAAATCTTTCTATGGTCGCTCCCCGAGTCTTAGGGTTTCGGGAGGATGATATACGCCAGACGGGAGAGGCTGGAGTGGGCCAGGGTGGCCACACCACCTACAGGCGCGGCCTAGGGCTGCCCGCGCCTGGGGGTGGTGTGGGCCCCCTCTGGCCCATCTCCACTCCGTCTTCTGGCATCCTTAGTCTTCTGGAAAAATAGGATTTTCCTTATATTTTCCCGGATTTTATGATCTTCGCAAATTTTGCCTCCAAACAACACCTTTTCCATCAGAACCCTGACTACAGCGGTCCATGCTCCAAAAGTCATCAACCATGCAAAACCAGATGAAATAACATAAGTATCACCTCTCAATACGAAATATATCAATGAATAATAGTGAATTAAGACATAGAATAGTGATGCAAAATGGATGTATCAAGATGGTGGTGGAGATCGATGGAGATGGCTCCGGGGGCACTTCCTCGTCCCGACAGGGTGCCGGAACAGAGACTTTCTGTCCCCTGAATCTCCCCTTCGGTGGCGGTGGCACTGCAGAACTTTTCGTGCATTTCTGATTGATGATCTAGGGTTTTTGCCTCGGGAGGAATATATAGGCGAAAGAGGCAAGGTCGGTGGCCGGCCAGGGGGCCCACACCATGCCCTGGCGCGGCCTAGGGTTGCCCGCGCCAAGGGGTGGTGTGGCCACCCTGTGGCCCCTGTCCGACTCTCCTTCTGGCTCCATGAGTCTTCCGGGAAATATCAACTTTGGCTTTTGTCCCGTCCAATTCCGAGAATATTCATTTTCTGACTTCCTGGAACCAAAAATAGCAGAAAACAGGCAACTGGCACTGTGTCATCTTGTTAATAGGTTAGTCTAGGAAAGTGTATAAAAAGTACTCCAAAGATGGAACAAAACATAAGAAAGTAGATAAAACCAAGCATGGAACATCAAAAATTATGGATACGTTAGCAACGTATCAACATCCCCAAGCTTAACTCCTGCTCGTCCTCGAGTAGGTAAGTGATAAAAAGAAAGAATAATTTTTGAGGTGACATGCACCATCATAAACTTGATCAAAGTATTTGTAAAACATTGATAGCTGGGATCATAGTACTTCAATCATAACATGAAAGACAAAGTTCTAGCAATAAGACAAAGAAACTATGATGCAACATGAAAAGGCACAAACAAAAGATTCATGAATAACAATGCTTTGCAAGACGTTTGTTTGTTTCACATAAAGAAAACATAGCATAGTGGCATTCAGCTTGTCCCTCATAGAGTAGCAAACATAAATGCATAGGACACCTTCAAAGTTCATAAGAGTGACTAGATACAAATAGTTTAAAACAAGCAATATCAAAGCTATGCATCAATCAACAAGTCTTGGGACAATGCACATAGAACTAAGAATGGCCACTATGCTCTCAAAGTAGGTGCATAAAGATAGAAGGTGGAGACTCAACATAAAAGTAGAAGAAAGGCCTTCATAGAAGGAAGCAGAGATTCAAGTTTCATAAAGAGCTTCCAAAAATTATGGTACTTATAGCTTTCAGCTCTCATTGCCCCCATCATAAGCATCTTGAAGTGATTAAGGTTAAAGTGAACAAACTATGGTGTACATGCTTGATGAAGTATAAGTTAGAAATCTCATGTCTCTTGAATACGAGGGCCGCTCCTCATGCTACTCAAGTTTAGTCACCGGTAAGTTCTTGTCATCGTAAGTACATGTGTATCATAGAGAACCGCCAACGGGGTACCCCTTGCCCGATGATACGGAAGAATCCCCATATCAAAATGACAAGGCAAGTTGACAACAAGCATCTCAGCAATCTTCTTATTTACCATTGTAATATGGTGCTTTTTTCTCTCTTTCCTCTTTTCTCATATCTCTTTTTTCTTTTTTATTTTTTTTCTCAATATCTGACTCTTTTTTTATAAGAAGAATGCTTCATAGACAGCTCATTATGGTTACGCTGCAGGTTTCCACCATGACAACATGGATTAGACCAGTGGCCCAGGTGTTTCTCTAACACATATACATAACTCCATGGACTTACAAGCTCCCCTTTCATTTCACACCGACGACATACATAAACAAAAGAGCCTGATATCAACTAGGTTGAAAGTACAAGTGCAATGTTGAAAGCGTTCCCCATGACAGCATGGTTCTGCTAATCCCCAACAAATAAGTGCAAGCATATACAACATAGACGACACAATGGTTCAAGTTTATTAAGGGCAAGAAAAGTAAAGTGTGCCATCAAGTTCGTGAGAGCTTTAATCACTAGTTTTCTCATAACAAGTTTAATTCAGAAGGTAGATAAAAACATGAATATACTTGGAATAGCATATGCTAGTAGGTAGGTATGGTGGACTTTTTGGAATAACTTGGTTTAGTGAGTTGGATGCATGAGTGGAACTCATACTTGGTTGTGGAGGCTAGCAAAAGACTGGGAGCGACAAACTAAGAGAGCAGTAATGGCAAAAATCTTGTAGGGCGACAAAACATCATTGATCAAAGCATAAAGTGATACTACAAGTTGAAAACTAAAGGATCATAAAGGCTGTGGTGACTTGGGATAGTCATAACATGGTGCGAACATGTGCCAAGTCAACCCAAATAAAGCATCAAAGGAGAATACCACTATACTATGGTTTAATATGCTAAAACAACGCATGATTCATCCAAGGCACATTAAGAAATCTCAATTGTTTATAACAAGTCATGCTACAGCAAAGAATACTAAGCATAAATCCAAAACAATATCAAGCATGGCATGACAGAGCATAGGCCACCGTCAAAAACAAGCTCTTTTTACCACATAACCATGAACTTTCCTACTCTTTTCCAAACAAAACCAAACTATTTGCAAACCAATGTATGAAAGAGGGGGTCCAACCAATTTATTCAGAAAACTAAGCAAACAAAAGCAAACGAAAACCAAAATGAAAATGAAAAAGAAGACGCTCCAAGAACAACACAACTGTGCTTGAAACAATAAAAATGAAGTGTTTGGAAGAAACCTGAGATTTTTATTGATGAAGAAGGGGATGCCTTGGGCATCCCCAAGCTTTGACGCTTGTACTTCTTGGATATTTCTTGGGGTGACACACGTGGCATCCCCAAGCTTGAGATTTAGTCCATCCTTCATCTCATTACTCATTCCTTCCACACACCTGAAATTTTCCTTCATACAAAACTTCACACAATCTTTATTGGCAACATTAGTGCACTCAAGGTAATAGGTCTTTAAGGTTCAGTTATAACACCAATAAAACTTCCATTAAAACACTAGCTACTGTAACACTTCCCTCAAAAATCTCAATTCCCCAAAAGAACTCAAAAAGAAACCAACAAGAAGCAAATGCAGAAAATGGCAGAAATCTGTCAAAACAGACCAGCAGGTAAAGACAAATTTTTTCGAAGACCTTCTGTTGCTCAAATCAAAAAGTGTTGAACTAATGAAAGTTAGATAACAACCTGTGTCAGAAGCACAAAAATTCACGACTCAAAAGGACGTACAGAGATTTTACACGAATTTTTACGGTGAAGCAAAGAAATCTGTTTCGTGACAACAACTTTCCCAAGCATTACTTCCCTCTCATTAGAGGTTACTCTTGGCACAAAAAGCAAATAAAAAGGATAAGAAGAGGTTATTACAGAAGTAATAACTTCCAAGACTCAACTAAAACTTTTGGGTTATCTCCCAATAAGTACTTTTCTTTAACGCCTTTAAGTTAGGCATGATAATTTGAGAAGATGCTCACATAGGAAATATGAATTGAAGTAAAAGAGAGCATCAAGAAGCGAATTCAAAGCACATTTAAGTCTAACCCACTTTCTATGCATAGGAATCTTGTAAAGAAATAGGTCATAAAAGCACAAAGCAACAAGCATAGGAAAGCAAAACAAGTGCAACTTCAAAATTTTCAACATAAAGAGGGGAAACTTAATATTGTTGAGATACATAAAACCATGTTTACCTCTATCATAATAACTTTCAGTAGCATCATGAATAAAATTAACGATATAACTATCACATAAAACATTCTTATCATGAGCCACATGCATAAAATAATTAATACTCTCCACATAAACATAGTCATTCTTATTAATTGTAGTGGGAGCAAATTCAACAAAATAGCTATCATTATTATTCTCATCACCATAATCATCAAATATAGGAGGCATATTGTAATCATAATTAATTTTCTCCTCAATAGTAGGTGGACTGAAAATATCATATTCATCATTGTAATCATCGTATATTGGAGGTTTGGTATCATCATAAGCAATAGAATAGCTATCTTCCAAAGCTAGGGAACTAAAAAGATCATTTTCATAAAAACTAGCTTCCCCAAGCTTAGACTTTTCCGTAGCATTAGTAATAATGGTGTCCAAAGAATTCATACTAACAACATTGCTATTAGCATGCAAATAAAGTTCCATAGGTTTTTTAATTTTCTCTTCAAAAACTTTATGTCCTAACTCAAGATAAATACTATAAAGCTCTCTAATTTTTTTGTTGTTTTCCATTAAGCCTAACTAGTGAAAACAAGAAACAAAAAGACAAAATTGCAGAATCTAAAGGAAATAACTTTGAGCACTCACACCGGAGGATGTGAGTACCTTTTACCTTACCTCCCCGGCAACGGCGCCAGAAAATAGGTGTTTGTCGAGGGAGGTTCTTCTTCTTTAATCCTCCGGTGTGAATACCTTTTACCTTACCTCCCCGGCAACGGCGCCAGAAAAATAGCTTGATGTCTACGCACTTCTATTCTTGTAGACAGTTGTTGGGCCTCCAAGTGAAGAGGTTTGTAGAACAGCAGCAAGTTTTCCCTTAAGTGGATCACCCAAGGTTTATCGAACTCAGGGAGGAAGTGGTCAAAGGTATCCCCTCTCAAGAAATCCTGCAATCAAGATACAAGAAGTCTCTTGTGTCCCCAACACACCAAATACACTTGTCAGGTGTATATGTGCACTAGTTCGGCGAAGAGATAGTGAAATACAAGTGGTATGGATATAAGACAACGGTGGTAGAAAATAACTTGATGGCGTGTGGTTGACGTGGGAAAATACTAAAGGAAAACTGAAATAAAGATAGAAGCAAGCAAACATGTAATAGATCTAATAGCAAACGGTGTTTCAGTGCTTAGAAACGAGGCCTAGGGATCATACTTTCACTAGTGAACACTCACATATAAATATATTCTTCTTTATGATACTACGCTTAACTACTCTCCGGTTGGATATTCTAATCCATGGTAGTGCTATAACAACACACCTCAAAGTAAGCCTTTACCATCTAGATAACCCCACACTGTCACCTTGAGCTCTAGATGGTTCCAACAAACACCACAATTTCATAGAAACATCCAACTCCAAATATAACTCATAACAAGTATTTGTAATCTCTAGCCTAAGTGCCACCATGGTGTGCACGCTGTCACTTTCACACACATGGGGAGAGCAGAGATCTATTAAAGCACTTGAGTAGCAAGGTAGATCTATAGATTACAAGCTCATGATCTCAATAAGATCATGCATAGAGAGATATGAACACATAGCTACCGGTAGAACCCTTAGCCTCGAGAGAGAACTTCTCCTCCTTATCATGGGAATCAACAACGGCGATGGAGATGGTGGTGGAGATCGATGGAGATGGCTCCGGGGGCACTTCCCTGTCCTGGCAGGGTGCCGGAACAGAGACTTTCTGTCCCTTAAATCTCCCCTTCGGTGGCAGCGGCGCTCCAGAACTTTTCGTGGATTTCTGATTAATGATCTAGGGTTTTTGCCTCGGGAGGTATATATAGGCGAAAGAGGCAAGGTTGGTGGCCGGCCAGGGGGCCCACACCATGCCTTGGCGCGGCCTAGGATTGCCCGCGCCAAGGGGTGGTGTGGCCACCCTGTGGCCCCTCTCCGACTCCCCTTCTGCCTCCGTGAGTCTTCCGGGAAAATATCAACTTTGGCTTTTGTCCCGTCCAATTCCGAGAATATTCATTTTCTAACTGCCTGGAACCAAAAATAGCAGAAAACAGGCAACTGGCACTGTGACATCTTGTTAATAGGTTAGTACAGGAAAGTGTATAAAAAGTACTCCAAAGTTGGAACAAAACATAAGAAAGTAGATAAAACCAAGCATGGAACATCAAAAATTATGGATACGTTAGCAACATATCAGAGATTCGTGCAAACTATTTTATAGGAAGACCCTTTCACCTTAGTCTAGATTCATATGTGATTTATTAGAGATCTGAAACTGCTTTAAATCTTGTAGATACATACGCGATTCAATATCAATCGGAGAATAAACAAGAAAAACAACCAAATTAACAATAATATTTTTAGAAAAAAACCAAAATTAACAAAATTTTGATGATACATACAAATTTCAGTAGACCCAGTCAAGTAACATACTCCCTTCATTTCAAAATATAAGATGTTTTAGCTTTATAAAATCAGTGTATGTAGACCCCTTTTAGTGTGTAGGTTCATCTAAGTTTGGAGTGAACCTACATACTAAAAGGGGTCTAGATATATCCTTTCACAAAGCTAAATCATCTTATATTTTGAAACGGGGGGAGTACAAGTTTAACTGCCAGGTGAAGCTCGGGTTGTTTCCAAATTTTTGGGGGGACTTAAGTGTAAATATGTGATATTTGTTAACTTCGTGGACTCTGCACGAATCTCTAATTATCCTAGGGTACATGTGATACCGGGGGACCAACCTACGAGTGGTAAATCCGCTCTCTGGTACTTTTCTCTACTACTATAATGGAGCAGTTTTGAATTGGATAAATAACAACAATCCTGATCGTTGGGCTGTTAGATCCAATGGTTAAGAGCAACTGGATTCGTGTTGAATAGTACCTAGAGCAAATTCCAACATGTTCTAGAACCATCATTTCACCACCCAAAAAATTCATAGCACAGTAGGATGTATTCTCGATATGGGTAGATAGTTATTACTACTAATAGACTTAATGTATGTATTTTGTCTCTAACAAGAATATTGGCTAAAACAACTTAACGTTTGTTAAATCACATTGCATACCACTTTATCATTATCAATTTGTTTTCACCCATCAACTCAGTCATCCACGTAGGGCCCATAGACTGGGGAGGTCGCGGTCGCCTTGGACGCACCACAAAATTATGACTGGACCATCGAGTGCGGGAAGTAGAGTCAGCATTCCATCCAATCGCTTACCCTAGTCATCATCATCGATATTTGCCACAAGCATCGGTTTCATCAGTGACATTGATTGTCCTCTCGCTTCGGTAATCTGCCACATTAATCTTGGATCACCTCCTTCCTATTTAATCTCTCCCCTTCCCTGCACCAAACCATCTCTAATCGCCCGCTTCTAGCAACCATCTCCGTCCTTGTCTGTCATCCATGGCCACCTTCTAGCTATCGCCCGCCGTACCGGAGCACAAAGACCCCAACATCGCCGCATAGGAGGACAATGCCCTGCGCATTTGGGCTTTCTCTCCGTGAAGAACAAAGTGGGAGCTGGCTTGCGCCTTCCTTGACACTGGGTACGGTCACCGCAAGTACCAGACGTACAACATCTACGACAATCCGGACAGGACGTTGAAGGTTAAGTTCGTCAACTTCAGGGACACCCGTCTCCTCTACAGCCAGGCCTTCCACTGCAGCTACGAGATGGTGGTGTTCACCGGCGCCAACATTTTCACCAACTATTGGAACCAGTTTGCAAACAACGGCAACCTCATCCATAGTGTTCTCCTAGAGCTGCTGATGGCTCCAGAGGTGTCGCCTCGTTATCCGGCGGTGCCGCCGATGGCTCAGGAGGTGCCGCCGCCTTATCTAGAGATGCCAATGAGTCAAGAGCCGGCTCTGTCGCTGGAGTTATCGTTGGTGCCGATGTCACGAGCTGCCGCTGGCGGCGCGGACTAGGTGCTAGGAGGCGGCGGACCTGCACTAGTTCAGCAGCGAGTCCTATATATGTAAACTCGTGTTGTTATGTTAATGGTTTAATGAAGTTTCTTCTGGTACTACTCGTCAAAAACAATTCTTTAGCTACTACCCATTGTACCCTGTAGTACTAGTAGTACTGCGAATGACGATCTATTAAATATCCTTCCCCATGGATGTTTGTGAAGGAAGTGAAAATTTTGAAACCGGGAAAGTTTGAATTGATACTCTATTGTAAGGACCAAAATGGTTCCCACCAACGCAGCTGACGAACACGCCAGGCAAAGACACGGAGCCGCCGACACAAGGCAGGTTGTCGGTCGACGCGCGTGCACAACGCCATGTTGTGGAGAAGGGATAGATCAGTCGACCGGGGTGTGGGGGTGCCAGGGTGGTGAAGGGGGAGTGAAGGAGAGAGAAAACACATTTTGTTTTGTGTGCGTATATATTGTGGTCCTGAAATTTACTCTACTCACTATACCATGTACCTCGTGTCAGGATCCCAACCCAGCTTTGCTCTGACATCGCACCGCCTTCAAATCCTCCTATTCGTAGCTCTCTTGCTGCCTCCTCTGTGCTCATAGTCTCTTCTCGTTCATTATTTTTTAACAGAAAAAGGAAATAAATTCTTCTTACTTGCTTTTCAGAAAATAAATTCCTGTCACTTGGAAAATTGAAATTGATTATTTTTTGTTTTTAATATATTCGATTATTCTCAAATGATGGCCAAATTTGTCGGCATGCAATTTCTTGGATATGGGATCATGAGCATAAAGTCTGATGTAGAGATATGGCCTTGACCTTGTGGTATTTCGCCTTGAAATCTAAGGTTTTTTCATACTCATTTACAACTATGCTTCAATTCATTGAAATTTCACCACTTACTTTTAGGTTAGCATTTTACACGGTCGGTGGGAGTACCTTCTACATCAAGGACCTAAAAAAGGGAAAATTACACCGAGGTCAACACATTTAGCACAAAGGACCCTAAAATTGAGCAAAAAACAGTCGGGTTCGGCTCCTTCTCGAGAAATTAGTTGATCAAGCCACACTCTTCATACTACTTCATCTTCGATTGTTTTCAAAATATGGCCAAATTTGTCGGCATGCAAATTCTTGGATATGGGATCATCAACATAAAGTTTGTTGTAGAGATATGGCCTTGACATTGTGGTCATTCGTCTTGAAATCCAAGATTTTTTCATACTCGTTGACAACTATGCTTAAATTCGTTGAAATTACACCAATTACTTTTAGGTTAGCATTTTACATGGTCGGTGGGAGTACATTCTACATCAAGGACCTAAAAAAAGGGAAAATTACATCGAGTTCCACACATTCCGCACAAATGACCCTAAAATTGAGCAAAGAAAACAGTCGGGTTCGGCTCCTTCTCGAGAGTGTAGCTGATCGAGCCACACTCTTCATACTATCGCATCTTATGTTGTTTTCAAAATATGGACAAATTTGTTGGCATGCAAATTCTTGGATATGGGATCATCAGCATAAAGTCTGATGTAGAGATATGTCCTTGACCTTTTGGTCGTTCGGCTTGAAATCCAAGGATGTTCATACTCATTGCCAACTATAAGCTGAATTTCGTTTAAATTTCACCACTTACTTTTAGATTAGAATGTTACACGGTGGGAGTACATTTTACAACAACAACCTAAAAAGGGGAAAATTTACATCGAGGTCCATACATTTAGCACAAAGGACCCTAAAATTAAGCAAGCAAAATAGTCGGGTTCGGCTCCTTCTCGAGAGAGTAGCTGATCGAGGCACACTCTTCATACTACTTCATCTTCGATTGTTATCAAAATATGGCCAAATTTGTTGGCATGCAAATTCTTGGATATGGGATCACCATCATAAAGTATGATGTAGATATGGCCTTGACCTTGGCCGTTCGTCTTGAAATACAAGAATGGTTCATACTCGTTGACAACTAAGCTTAAATTTGTTTAAATTTCATCACTTACTTTTAGGTTAGAACTTTACACGGTCGATCGGAGTACATTTTACATTAGGGACATCAAAAAAGCAAAAATTACATCGAGGTCCATACATTTAGCATAAAGGACCCTAAAAGGATTTTTTTCTGGATCGGCTCCTTCTCGATAGATCAGCTGATCTAAGACAAACTCTTGATACTGCTTCATCTTCAATTGTTTCCGAAACATGGCCAGATCTATTGCCATGCAAATTCTCTGACATGGGATCATCATCATCATATAAAGTATGATGTTGATATGGCCTAGACCTTGGTCGTTTAGCTTGAAATCCAAGAATGTTCATACTCGTTGATAAGTAAGATTAAAATCGTCTAAATTTCACCACTTGCACTTTTAGACCTAAAAGGGGGGGGGGAATTACATCGAGGTCCATACATTGAGCACAAAGGACCCTAAAATTAAGCAAGGAAAATAGTCGGGTTTGGCCCCTTCTTGAGAGAGTAGCTGATCAGGGCATACTCCTCATCATACTACTTCATCTTCAATTGTGTTCAAAATATGGCCAAATTTGTCGCGATGCAAATTCTTGGATATGGGATCATCAACATAAAGTATGATGTAGATATGGCCTTGACCTTGGTGGTTCGTCTTGAATACAAGAATGCTTCATACTCGTTGACAACTAAGCTTAATTTCTTTTAAATTTCACCACAATACTTTTAGGTTTGAACTTTACACGGTCGATCGAAGTACATATTACATCACGGACCTCAAAAAAGTAAAAATTACATCGAGGTCCATATACATTTAGCATAAAAGACCGTAAAAGAAAAAAATCTGGTTTGGCTCATTCTCGAGAGATCAGCTGATCTGAGCCAAAATCTTAATACTACTTCCTCTTCGATTGTTTTCAAAACATGTCCAAATCTGTTGCCATGCAAATTCTCTAATATGGGAGCATCAGCACAAAGTATAATGTTGATATGGCCTTGACCTTGAAATCCAAGAATGCTCATACTCATTGACAAGTAAGCTTAAAATCATCTAAATTTCACCACTTACACTTTTAGACCTAACAAAAGGGGGAAATTACATCAAGGTCCATACATTTAGCACGTGACCCTAAAATTAAGCAAGGAAAACAGTCGGGTTCAGCTCCTTCTCTAGAGAGTAGCTGATCGAGCCATACTCGTCATACTACTTCATCTTCGATTGTTTTCAAAATATGGAAAAATTTGTCGGCATGCACATTCTTGGATATGGGATCATCAGCATAAAGTATGTTGTAGATATGGCCTTGACCTTGGTCGTTCGTCTTGAAATACAAGAATGGTTAATACTCGTTGACAACTAAGCTTAAATTCGTTTAAATTTCACCTCTTAATTTTAGGTTAGAACTTTACACGGCCGATCGGAGTACATTTTACATTAGGGACTTCAAAAAAGTAAAAATTACATCGAGGTCCATATACATTTAGCATAAAGGACCCTAAAAGAAAGAAAAAACTAGTTCGGCTCATTCTCGAGAGATCACCTGATCTAAGCCAAACTCTTAATACTACTTCCTCTTCGATTGTTTTCAAAACATGGCTAGATCTGTTGCCATGCAAATTCTCTAACATGGGATCATCAGCATAAAGTATGATGTTGATATGGCCTTGACCTTGGTCGTTCAGCTTGAAATCCAAGAATGTTCATACTTGGTGACAACTAAGCTTAAATTCGTTTAAATTTCACCATTTACCTTTAGGTTAACATTCTACATGGTCGGTGGGAGTACATTTTACATCAAGGACCTAAAAAGGAAAATTGTTACATCGAGATCCATACATTTAGCATAAAGGACCCTAAAAGGAAAACTTTCTAGTTTGGCTCCTTCTCGAGAGATCAGCTGATCTGAGTCAAACTCTTCATAGTACTACTTCTTCGATTGTTTCAAAATATAGCTAAATTGGTTGCCATGCAAATTTGCTTATATGCGGTCATCAACATAAAGTATGATGTTGATATGGCCTTAACCTTGGTCGTTCGGCTTGAAATCCAAGAATGTTCATACTCGTTGACAAGTAAGCATAAATCTGTTTAAATTTCACCACTTACACTTTTTGGTTAGAATTTTAAACGGATGGTGGGAGTACTACATTTTACACCAAGGACATAAAAAAGGGAAAATTACATCGAGGTCCATACGTTTAGCACAAAGGACCCTAAAACCAAGAAGGGAAAAGTCGGGTACGGCTCCTTCTCAAGAGAGCTACTCACTGAGCCATAATGTTCATACTAGTTTTGACTAAGGTATATGTCTCGAGGGAGCGAGATTCTTCAATTAATTAACACGGTAAGTGGATGTGTACACATGTTACACCAAGGACCTCAAAAAATGAAAAATACATCCAAGTCCATACATTTAGCACAAAGGACCCTAAAGTCAAATACTTGAAATTTTTTGTAACATGGTATATAGAAACGTGGGGGAAGATTCTAGAATGATGGAGAAGTGTGTTTTGAGGTTTGTGCATATAGCATTTCGTTGTGATAAAGACTATCAATAGAATCTTCTAGATGCTAGAATGGAAAAGAAGATCCAACAGCTGCAAATGTTGGGATTCGTGAGTCTTGATCCAACAATTAATATTCAAAGTTTTTCGTACACCATATAGTGCTAAGATAGTGGTAATGGTAAGAATAGTACACTTGCTTAACAAAAGAAAACATCGCACTGCTCAGTTTCAACATATCTTGTTGAATAAGATGCACGAATCTACCAGATGCGGGAACTGTATCATAAACAACATATGATGTCAATATGGTCATGACCTTGGCTGTTCGGGTCAAAATCAGGAATGTTCATACACCATAGGCCAATACACATTGTGAAGAAGCCAGAGCATTTTTTTGTATTCAAAGGTGTCAAAACACATGTTTCTCATTTTTTCTTATAATTGTATAGTGTACGAATAACTTTGAATATTGACCGTTGGATCAAGACTCGAATCCCAACATTGTCAGACGTTGGATCTTCATTTCCATTTTAGCATTGAGAAGATATTATTGATAGTCTTTCTTTTCTTATCTTACCATTATTATATATAGTGTGCGGACAAAATTATGAAAATTAATTTATGCAAATTTATTAAAATTATATGTATGTATCTTATATAACTAAGAAGATCATCCCCACTAAGTTTATTTCTCTTGACATGCAAGCTATACACATCAGCAATATTCTGATTGGTCCAAGTCATTTAGCCAGGTTTTGTCATCGTACCTTTTCCGATTAAAATTTTCTTTATTTTGCGGAACGACCTAAAGGAATTCTCATTACTTTCCTCGACGGCATTGTCTTCTCCTATTCGCCTTCTGATCCCAAGCAACACCGTCTATTCATCTCCTCCATTACACCGATTCCTCTTCGTCTTCTCAATTATTTCTAGGTTTCTCCTCTCTTTCTCCTACCCCGCCACCATTCTTCGCCCTCCTCACAGAGCTCCGACTCTCCCCATGGTTTTTATCTTCTGCCGATGTACGTGGTCTGGCAATCCCGTTTTCGTCCTCAGTGAGTTGATTTCCCCTCCCCATCACAGTCCTCACCATGAGAGACCTCACTATTTTACTACCACCGCACCCCAACTAACCCATATCCATCTTGGTCTGCAATTGCGACAAGGGTCACTGCAGCTCTCAGCGAGGCCCGCGCTTCTCCTTCTCCTTCTCCTGGTCCGTGAGATGCTGTTGTGTTGTTGTGGGACACACGACTGATAGGACAACACTGACGGCGGCCTATCTCCACATATCAACGAGGAGCAGCAGGGCCTGAACAAAGCAGGCTCTATTCCACGATCCAATTAACATCCTTCAGTTTTGTTTGTTCTTTTCTTATAGGAGTTTCGCTCTGGCTTTGCTTACAATCATATCTTTCCAGTTTTTGTTTCTGTTCTGCAAATATAGGCATGCTTAGATTTCTAATGTACGCAGTACGCACTCATCTTTCTGGATTGTTGAAATGCTGACATGTTCCTGGACTGCTATACAAGAGATGGGTAAGCATTACTACTATTCGTTGTTTAGCTCATTTCTACTGTAGTTGATTCTTCATATATTCTTGCAGGCGCCTGGCATATCACACGGTAATTTTTTTTTCTTGACTCACATATACACTATCTTCTCATTTACCTGTCAATTTTAAGCACTATTACTATTCAGTGTTTAGCTCATTTCTATTGTAGTTGATTTTTCATATATTCTTGCAGGTGCCTCACATGTCACAAGGTATAATTTCTTTCTTCACTCACATATACACTATCTTCTAAATTACCTGTCGATTTTTGTAACAATAACCACCTTTGAAATTGATTTATGTTTTCAAATTATTACATTTCAAATTTATGTACGGAAACTAAATAACAATAACGTGCTAATTGTATTTTATCTGCCATTCTCCATTTTCTATATCTGCTTTTGTATGAGCTATATCTTTTTGGTACATAACAATTTTCTTTTCCATTGATATTACTTCAAATGAGGAAGTGCGCTATGTATTGGTGATGCAATTATTTCACGAAGTTTCCTCAAATCAGTAAATTGTCTTTACATTTTTCAATCAGTCTGTAGCAACTTCTAATAACAGTGCATTCCACTAGCTTCTGATGTATGCCAATGCAGATTTTTCTATTTATACGGACAGGGTGTTCGATGGAAATCGAAGCAGAATGCCGATGAAAATGGATCTAGGTAATCTTTATGATCCACTGTCTACTCAGTATGTTTTTTGAAACTTTTCTGCAGTCAGTGGTGGGTTCAATAGTTCATGTTTCTTTTATTACTTCACTTATCATGAACGATCCTTTTTTACTTTATCAATTCTGAAAATAACTTTGATTATCGATGAAGTTTCAGCTTGGTCGTGAACCAGTAGCTGTCAGAAATTTGGATGGACTCAATAAGGAATGAATTTGGAAGAAAATGAGCAGCCAACTTCTCCTTTATAAACTGACGGTCTGTTGTTGTCTGTCATCTGTATGGGCACGACAGCCAAGATCCAAACCACCATGCCGGTCTCAGATATTCGCTCCCTCTTCTTAACCATTAAAATATTTCTATCTCCAAGGTAATTAACTTTGGAATTTTCCAGGTTCTGACGGCTGAGGGGAAGGTTATGGAAGATTAATTTGCCGAGGACGTCTAACATGTGCTGTCCAATTTTAGAATTCATTTTTCATACAAGCATCCTCCTCCGATGCCTCCATGTACTCCACCTTATGGAACTCCTCTGTCTGCAAGTTCCACACACGAGTGTGGTTCACCACTTGCTGTTTGGTTTGCAAAATATTTATGTGTTTTTTCAGTGAGTGAGTGAGGGAGGGAGGATTAGACTAAGAGGAAGTGCAAGATTTACTGAATGTAGTTGAAACAGTGGAAGCATACATTTTTTGTGACACCATATTACTTTTTATATCCTGCGTCGTCTAACCGTTCAGGGAGTTAGGTGTCCCTCTTTTAATTTCCTTAATCATCTATATGGTTCATTCTTAATGCTGTCCTTGGAATTTAAGAACTCCACTCTGCATGAGATTAGTTCTTTCAAGCTCTTAATCAACTTTACGTGGTAAATTATTGATTTGTGAATAAAGGAAGTAGTAAATTTCAGTATATGCTTTTCCTATCTCTCCATTTTCTTAATTAGTAAATTACTTAGAATGTACACAACATGTAGCCTTTTGCCTCTAAAATATAAATGGATATGAAAATTTAGATGTAGTGTAACTTTTCATAAATGACCGTTTACAAATTTTGTTTTGTATGGAACATGGAGAAAATTTCTTTGTGTTTCATGCTACATGATTTAATTAACTTCCTAACCAGCTGCAATCTACAAAGTATTGTAACATCTCAACAAAATTATTTTGGAACATACGTTTCAACATTCTGTAGCAAATGTTTTCCGCTGCAACGCGCGGAGTATCATCTAGTTTTTTAGTAAATATGCGCATGTATTTGAACTATTAATGACTGACAAAATGTTTTTATTGTCTAGTGTCTAAAAAATTAAACATAGTTGAAAACTGGGGCGTAAGTGTGAGATGTTTTCTTTTCTACGTTGCTTTGGATCACTTTTGTCCACCAGATGAATATTGGATGGTAGATACAGGGGGCATGTTGATCCGAGTCTCCCTAGCAGTGGGCATGTGGAGTAGTAGTTGAACAATTTCAGAAAACACTTAAAATCCAAAATATAAACATTAGCAGCAAAGACAATTTATAGCCAAAATACACCCTTCCTAGTGCCAAAAGAGACCCTGCCTCCGACTACTACTACATTAACTAGTAAATGAGTGGTACTTTTCTACAACTAAATTAACTAGTAATACATCATTACCATCGCATTAGGATCACTTAGCCAAAGATTAAGATCAATTCATCCTGTCGATGCAAATGCAGAAAGACAACACCTTGATCGTCCTGTACTGTCCATCAGCCGTGGTAATGTACCGTGGCGGTACCATGAGGAACATCAGATCTACGAGGCCAACACTGTCGGGCGACATGCAGCTCGTCGTCTCAATGACCCTATTAAGGGTGTCCGTGGAGAAGTACGTCGGCGACTGTGGGCCAGTCGCGCACAACTTCACCCTATACTGGGGCCACGAGCACGAGGCCGCCCTGACGCACACAGAGGAAACGGTGGCAGCCTGGCCGAGCTCGCCGATGATGAGGCTGAACATGGTAGCATCATCACCATAGACGATGACCATGGATGGCAGAAAGGACAGTTACGGCATCATTACTATACACTCCATGGGCTGGCCGTACGATAGCCTATGTACTTGTACCTTATGGACGCCATTGAGGTGCAAAAGGAGCTCGACCGACGAGGCAGTGAATATGCAGCTTACCTCCGAACAGCCGCACAGGCTGTACGGGCACGCGGCCTTGTGGTCACCGAGCTCGTGGTAGGCGACCATGGGAGGCAGCCGTCGTGGGGGCATAGAACAGTTATCGGCGCTAGCTCGTCTTTGTCCATCGCCACCTAGATCTTGGTGGAATCCCCCAACATGCCCAGCGTTGGAGTGGTTCCCTAGAAGCTCGGCTCTCCGATGTAGTGCCTGTAGTCCTGAATTTTATGCAGCATTGAGTTTTTTTTGAACAAAGGCTACAGAATGTTGACAGGTGAGAGTAAATCAGGCACTTATTACACTGTATAGTACTGTACCAGACAAACAGATCCTACCTGCATGAGTGGTAAGAAGGTCTACGCATTTTTTCTGGAAATGGAGAAGGTCTACACCTAGAGAGAGATGGAGAAACCTGGGGCCTGGTGCAAAGTGTACAGTGGTGTGGGGGAGAGAACGAGGATTGCATGCATGTCTTCAACACCATCTGCATTTTATTCTATCTGCTTGTCTCTTGTGGTTCTTTCTTTCTTGGCATGGCAGACTCGTTTCTCTTCTCTATTTCGTTCTTGTGGTTAAAGCTTGTCCAGATACAAAGTACTAGTAGTACACTTGAACTAGTACTCCAGTAATACGGAGTATATGTCTTTTTATACTCGACTTGTACTACCAGCTCTCCAATAGTAATACAGTACATACGTCTTCTTTTTTACTATACTACTACTCCAGTAGGTAGGCATCTGCGGGCGGTGGGTGGCAGGCGGCGGTGGCTATTTGTGGCTTTTTACTACTCCTAGGGCGACAGGCAGCGGGCAGTGGTGGCAGTAGGGTTCTAGTAGTACGGAGTAATACTCGAGTGAAGGGAATATGCCCGAGAGGCAATAATAAAGTGGTTATTATCTTATTCCATGTTTATGATAAATGTTTATTTTATATGCTAGAATTGTATTGATCGGAAACATCAATACATGTGTGTTTAATAAACAAAAGGGGTTCCTAGTTATGCCTCTCTTATAGACTAGTTTGTTGATTAACAAGATGATCAAGGTTTCCTGATCATGGACATTGGATGTTGTTAATAACAAGGTCACACCATTGGTGGAATAATGTGATGAACATTCATCCGAAGTATAGCATTACGATCAAAGTCATTATGTTTATATTGCTATAGTATCATACGAAGTAATCTTTATCCTTAGACCATGAGATCATGTTAATTGCTAACACCGGAAGAGTATCTTGATAACATCAAACGTCACACCGTAACAGGGTGACTATAAAGGTGGGTTCAGTGCTACAAAGGTGTTATGTTTAGGCTCATGGATCAAGAGTGGGATTTGTCCATCCCGATGATGGATAGATATACTGTGGACCCTCTCGGTGATATCACGTTGAAATAGCTTGCAAGCAAGTGATGTGATCACTAGAATGTTACATCACGGGAACAAGAAAAGAGTGCATGTCGGTAACAAGATCAAACTAGGTATGGAGATACCGATGATCGAATCTCGGACATGTAATATATCGCGGGACAAAGGGATTTAGTTACTAGCGTTAAAGGTTCTCACGATCACAGAAGTCATCGTTGAATGTGTAGGAGTCAGTATGGATCTCCAGGTCCCGCTGCTGATTATTGATCGAAGAGGGGTCTCGATCATGTCTGCATTATTCGCGAACCGTAGGGTGACACACTTAAGGGATACCGACACCATTTGGAGCAAATATGTTTCAGATAAAGATTTAAAAAAGCGATGGAATTATCTCAATAGACACCGAAACTGTTTCGGGTGAAAATGCTGAAATTGGTTCTGCATGTAATATTGAAATATTGCAGGGGGTTTTATGTGAATATTTTTTAATTAAAGTAATTAAAAAAATTCTGAATAAAAATAATAAAAGAGTTTTATTAAATGAGAGAGCATTAAATTTGGAGAAATTTAATGCATTTAAAGTGGGGACTTTAAAAGAGAATTTGAAGGGGCAAATTTATGTGGAGGGAGTTACCACCACACGAATGAGAAGGTGAGGGGTCACCCCTTGGGGCGCCGGCCATGGGGAGGGGTACCCTCCCCTGCTCCTATAAAAGGCCCCCCTCTCACACCTTCATACTCACACCTCCTTGTGAAGGATCTCTCTCCCCCTCTAGTATTATTCCCCCATGGTTTCTGATTAGCGAGATACATGTTCCCGGTGGCTTTATCTGGAAAGGAGTTGCTGCTTTCGCTGCTTTGCTGGAGCAAGGGATGGAGGTTGTCGGGGTACCGGACGTGTGTGCGATCACGGATGCACCGCTGCTTTGCGGTGCTGGACTTGGTGGTGCTGGAGCTAGATCTGATGGACGTGCTGGAGCTGGACCTGCTGGACTTCATCACGATCTTGAGATCGGCATGTGTACGACTACATCAACCACAAGTTCCTACTCGTTAACAAAGCTCGTTGTCTTCGAGGGTAAGTTCTCCATGGATGTTTGTCCACCCGTTGCTCTGTATTTAATAGATAGATCTTGGCGTGTAGTTCACACCGTAGGAAATTTTTTGTTTTCTATGCTGTGGACCCAACTGTGGTATTAGAGCCTGATCTATGCGTAGGTGCTTTGCACGGGTAGTACACATATGTTTATATATGGGCGATGATGATCATGTTATTGCATCTTCTATGTATTTTGGATATTGGTGGCATAGTGGGTTGAAGCGGCCCGGACCAACCTTACATGTCATCGTACATGAGACCGGTTCCACGACTGACATGCAACTTGTTTTGCATAAGTGGCTAGCGGGTGTCTGTCTCTCCTACTATAGTTAATATCTGATTTACAACGAGTTGCTAATAACTTGGTTATCCTCGTTGTGGTTCCATGTTCGTAGGTAAGAACGGTTCTATCTCCAAAAGCCCTAAGCCACGTAAAACTTGCAATTGATAAATTAGAGGCGTCTAGTTTAGATCGTTGCTGGGCTAGTGTATTGATATGGTATTGTTGTAAGTATATGTATGATAGATACTCTTACAACACACTCAACGTGTAAGTTCCATAGTCCTTGGCCTTACACACAAAGGAATGATAGAGATCATACCACGATGCAAGTGATAGAGATCAAATGCATGGACCATATCATCTCACTTTAGACATTAGATGTTAGCATCTTATACTGCTAGTTTGGCGTTTTTTGTAGCATTGTAAGATGATCCCTCTTTTAGATATCAAGATAAAAATGTGTTCTTCCTTAAGTATGCACCGTTCTATGGATCGTGTTTCGAGACATCACGTGATGATCGGGTGTTCTCAACTCTACGCTTTCATGCAGCGGGTGTAAGACAGTTTTACACACGCGAATACTAAGGTTCTTACTTGGTGAGCCTAGCATGTACAGACATGGCCTTGGAACACGGACCGAAAGGTTAAGCATGAGTCATATAGTTGATGTGATGACCATATTGATGCTCGCCTTTGAAGCTACACCGACTCACGTGATGATCGGACTTGGTGTAGTGGATTTGGTTCATGTAATCACCAAAAAGGCACGAGGGATGTCGTTTTTGAGTGGGAGTTCATTTCTAATTTGGATTAGTCGAACTCAATTTGTCATAAACTAAATCAAAGTGAATTTGCATAATTTGTTGTAGTCATTCGCATTCGTTTTCTACCTTATGCTTAGTTTTTATTTGAGATAATAGAATTATAGAATTATGGATATTTACTTTACGAACTGGTATCGTATTGTTTTGAATGTCAATTTAAAGTTTATAAGTCCCATTGCAAACTTTCAGCAAACTCTATTTACTCCATGAAATTTAATAAGTAGTATTAAATCAAGAGTAAGAATTCCAATGTTAGTATCTAAAGTATCATGTTTGCCTCCATGAGTGTTGATATCCAAAAGTTGTTTTAATATCAAGATTATATTGGAGCTGAAAATTGTTTCAGAAACCATCATGTGTGAAAGATATTGTGATATCTGAAACAATGTTTTTGGTTGCATTATGATAGAGTATAATTTAGCAAAATACATGTTCTCATGTTGTATGAGAATTTGTGAAGGATGGAGATGCTAGGCATCCGAATCTACCAAAAAGGTTTTGGGAACTGATATTATACTCGTGATTCTTCCTTATAAGCTATAGTAGCTTGATCATGAAAGTTGTCATGATAAGGATGAATAGAAGATGTAAGTAAAATGTTTACTACACTAATAGATTACTAAAGAATGGATTTTTGAAAGAACACCAAACATTTGATGATGGTGATCCACTTCAAAGTGCAAGTCCAAAGGTATTAGTATTTGACTATATACGCTTTGTACCATGTGTCATGTTGATGACACCACTATTGATGTTGATAGATTCTTTTAAAAGAAAAGGAATTGCTGAAAGAGAATCTATAAAATATTTGGCAGAAAATAAAAGGTTGGAGATGTCCAACTTAGGTATATACAAGATATACATGTTATGGCTATATTCCTTGCTTGTTAAACAATGTGGTTCTTAGGTATTGGATACCGGTATTAGATACCGAATTGGTTGGTATGAAGTGTCATACAGGACAACGCAATTCATGAACTACAATGGCCTAAGTAACCAGCAAGAGAATGAGTGATGATGTTCATCGAAAACAAATAAAGTGTTATTGTGTTTTTCGTTGTCATCAAACCAAGCCTTCAAGATTTGTTTAAATAATTGTTATTTTGTTCCGGTATTATGAGAACAATGGTTGTTCAAATAATTACCATATTCCATAAAGGATGGATGAACTTTTACAAGTCTAGTTGGAGAAATCACATCCATAAACACTATTGCTAAAATGTTGCAAGACAAATGATTGAAAGATCACTTATGAAGTGACATCGCTGTTTGAATTATATTTGAAAGAAAACATGAAGAAACTCCATGTTGATGGAATTTTGGAGTCCTTGATTTTGATCAATTGACGCATGTGAGAATTTCCTCGAGATAATTGAAACTCCGTTCATAGGCCAAAGAGGAATGTATGACTAGCTTATTGGAAATCGTGCATGCTGATGTGCATAAGTCCATTATGTGTAGCCATATGCGATGGATCTTTTTGCTTCATATGCTTTCTTCAAGAATTTGAGTGAATATATCTGTATATTTACTTAATAAGGAAGAAGTATGAAACATTTGAAAATTGTTCAAAGACTTTCAAGATGAAGTGGAAAATCATTGTAACAAGAAAATAAAGAGTTTATGATTCGATCATAAAGGAAGATATTTGAGTTACATGTTTAGCAAAAACACCTAAGACTTGAGGAATTGTTCCATAATTTGTGTTTCCCGATAAACCATAGGAGTATGGCATATTCGAGAGATAAAATCAAACCATGTTTGACATGATAAGATCAAGGGTGTCATTTATAAAACTGCCATTATGTTTTAAGGATTGAAGCTTTAGAGACTACCGCTTTTACACTTAAAAGAGCACCATCGTGATCCGTTGAAATGACACCATATGAGTTATGGTTTGGGATAAAACCCGAATTGTCTTTTCTTAAATTTTGGTATGCTATGCATAAGTAAAATGTTTACAACCAAAGTCGGATAAGCACGTCTTTGTAGGTTATCCCAAAAAAATTGTTGGGAATTTCTCCATAACACCAAGGACAAAAGAGTTTGTCGCTTGGAACATCAAGTTTCTTGAGAAGGAACTTTTCGTGAAAAGTTAAGTGGGAGGATAATAGAACTTTGATAAGGTTGTTGAACCTTAGCTATATGTGCTAAGTAGCGCAGCGCCGGAAAGTGTCCCGGTGGCGGCCACAATACTCATGGCTCTCGTGCTTACAAAAGGTGTGATCTCGGAGATTAGAGTTCCTATAGAACCGTGTGGGTCGGTAAGAATCAAATAGTAAGATTTGATAAACAAGTCGTTATTGTTTTGACAATGATGAACCGACTACATGCAAAGAAGCGATGATGGGCCCTGACTCCATAAAATGACTAGAAGTCATAGAATCCGTGATAGTATCCATACACGAGAAATCAAGTTTCTGAACTTGGAAGACCCTCCGGAAAGGTGTGAAGCCTATCGGTCGTGTTTGGATCTATAAAGAAATAAGACATGGATGTTTAACATCTATGAAATAGTCGACATGTCAGAAAGAAGTTTACGACAATGTTCAAGGAGTTGACTATGACAAGATTTGATCTTTCATAGCGATATATAGTCTTGACAGATTAATGTAGCAACCACTACATATAATTTGGTATATGGTAGTTGAATAAACAAAACAAGGTTCTTCTAATAGAAGGGTAACCTAGGACATGTGCATTACATGGTCCGAAGGGTTTTGTTAATTCAAAGGGTGCTAAAAGGGCATGTAAACTTCAATAGTTGAAGTAAGCATAGCGGAGTTGGAATCTTCACCATGATGAAACTGTTAAAAGAGTTTAAATTCATCGGAGATGATGAAGATGCTTGCATTTGAAAGAACTTAAGTGGGAGCGCTGAGACATATTTCTAATACATTATGTAGAGGACATATTGTTGATTGGAAATGATGTATCTTGAATTGACACAAGTTAAGGATTTCATTAAAATAAGATTTCGATGAAAGACTTGGGCAAACCCAGAATATTAGGCATCAATATCTATATGGATATATTAAGGCGCTAATATGGTTGTGCCAGACATACATATATAAGATATTGAAAGGGTTCAATATGAGATATTGAAAGGGTTCAATATGGAAATAACAAGAAAGGTTCTTGCTGCATGGAAAGAATTGTATTCAGATTCAAGTGTTTCAACACTTGGTGAGTAAAATCACATGAAGATTCTGATCGATTATACCATGGTATGTATATATCCAGAATGTCCTATGCTCTAAATGTTATGAGCATATACCAGAATGATTCATAAGATGATCATTGGACAATAGTAAAGATATTCTTATGAGCTTTGGAAGAACTAATAATATATCATGTATAAGTGACAAATAGTTAAAAGTAGTTCATTGTAAAGTGTTACATTGATACTAGTTTTGTCACAAGATACAAATTAAATTTATCTCAATTTAGACTATGGGTGGCACAATATAATGGAAAGGATGTTCCATGATGGATTTGGATGAGTTCCAAAGTTGAGATATTGTGACGGATACTACAATAAAAGGCTAAGTATATGACTGCTATAGTAGCAGCAAAGGAGGGCATTTGTGTTAAGTAGTTTGTTATCAAACTAGGTGTGGTTCAAAGTGGGCTAATACTATGAAGATATATTGTGTGACAATAATATCAACATATTTTGAGCCGAACGAACTAAAGGTCTCACCAAAGGACCAAATCTATACAATGCCATCTCATTTGAGAATGAGTGATGCGTAGAGACACAGAGACATGCAAATACACGCGGACCTGAAACTGTCAGATCCAGAGATTATGTTAACCACTAGCAATAGCGTATATGCAACACCAGAAAACCATAGGTGTTCAATACGCAAAGTTTTTCAAACTAGACTATTGACTCTAGTGCAAGTGGGAGACTGAAGGGAATATGCCCGAGAGGCAATAATAAAGTGGTTATTATCTTATTCCATGTTTATGATAAATGTTTATTTTACATGCTAGAATTGTATTGATCGGAAACATCAATACATGTGTGTTTAATAAACAAAAAGGGTTCCTAGTTATGCCTCTCTTATAGACTAGCTTGTTGATTAACAAGATGATCAAGGTTTCCTAATCATGGACATTGGATGTTGTTAATAACAAGGTCAC
This sequence comes from Avena sativa, assembly GCA_916181665.1. NCBI lineage: Eukaryota > Viridiplantae > Streptophyta > Magnoliopsida > Poales > Poaceae > Avena > Avena sativa. The sequence goes on from OV702291.1 coordinate 568,409,623, forward strand.
ACCATTGGTCGAATGATGTGATGAACATTCATCCGAAGTATAGCATTACGATCAAAGTCATTATGTTTATATTGCTATAGTTTCATACGAAGTAATCTTTATCCTTAGACCGTGAGATCATGTTAATTGCTAACACCGGAAGAGTATCTTGATAACATCAAATGTCACACCGTAACAGGGTGACTATAAAGGTGGGTTCAGTGCTACAAAGGTGTTATGTTGAGGCTCATGGATCAAGAGTGGGATTTGTCCATCTCGATGATGGATAGATATACTCTAGGCCCTCTCGGTGATATCACATTGAAATAGCTTGCAAGCAAGTGATGTGATCACTAGAATGTTATATCACGGGAACAAGAAAAGAGTGCATGTCGGTAACGAGATCAAACTAGGTATGGAGATACTGATGATTGAATCTCGGACATGTAATATATCGCGGGACAAAGGGATTTAGTTACTAGCATTAAAGGTTCTCACGATCACAGAAGTCATCGTTGAATGTGTAGGAGTCAGTATGAATCTCCAGGTCCCGCTGCTGATTATTGATCGGAGAGGGGTCTCGATCATGTCTGCATTATTCGCGAACAGTAGGGTGACACACTTAAGGGATACCGACACCATTTGGAGCAAATATGTTTCAGATAAAGATTTAAGAAAGCGCTGGAATTATTTCAATAGACACTGAAACTGTTTCGGGTGAAAATGCTGAAATTGATTCTGCATGTAATATTGAAATGTTGCAGGGGGTTTTATGTGAATGTTTGTTAATTAAAGTAATTAACAAAATTCTGAATAAAAATAATAAAAGAGTTTTATTAAATGAGAGAGCATTAAATTTGGAGAAATTTAATGCATTTAAAGTGGGGACTTTAAAAGAGAATTTGAAGGGGCAAATTTATGTGGAGGGAGTTACCACCACATGAATGAGAAGGTGAGGGGTCACCCCTTGGGGCTCCGGCCATGGGGAGGGGTACCCTCCCCTCCTCCTATAAAAGGCCCCCCTCTCACACCTTCATACTCACACCTCCTTGTGAAGGATCTCTCTCCGCCTCTAGTATTATTCCCCCATGGTCTCGGATTAGCGAGATACATGTTCCCGTTGACTTTATCTGGAAAGGAGTTGCTGCTTCCGCTGCTTTGCTGGAGCGAGGGACGGAGGTTGTCGGGGTACCGGACGTGTGTGCGCTCATGGATGCACCGCTGCTTTGCGGTGCTGGACTTGGTGGTGCTGGAGCTGGATCTGATGGACGTGCTAGAGCCGGACCTGCTGGACTTCATCACGATCTTGAGATCGGCAAGTGTACGACTACATCAACCACGAGTTCCTACTCGTTAACAAAGCTCGTTGTCTTCGAGGGTAAGTTCTCCATGGATGTATGTCCACCCGTTGCTCTGTATCTAATAGATAGATCTTGGCGTGTAGTTCACACCGTAGGAAATTTTTTGTTTTCTATGCTGCGGACCCAACATCGAGAACTCCTGCTCACTGATTCATGAAGTAAGACAGTAGTGTACTGTAGTCCTATACTGCTCAGATGCAGCTGTCATCATACCATGGTTCCTAGGGAGACGCCAAAGACACAGGTGCTCAAATGCCTTGTTGCCTGACCACACAGCCAAGGCAATTCATTTCGCTACTCTCTATTACTATACTATTTGACCGTGTTTTGAAAATAATCAAAGAGATTATGACTCACCGTGTTTTAAAACTTTGGCTGTGTTTCGAAATTAACTTCACACCTTGCGATAATCTGTTCAGTGGACCCACCACTAGGCCGCAGTCAATATATCAAGAACGAGTGAGAATTTGGAAAGATTCAACTTCTTGCTAAGAATATGCATGGCTAGAAATTTGACCGTGTTTTGAAATTTTGTCTGTATTTCGAAATTAACTTCCCACCTTACGATAATCTATTCAGTGGACCCACAACCAGTCTGCAATCAATGTATGGAGAACGAGTGAGAGTTTGGAAAGATTCAACTTCTTGCTGAGAATATGCATGCCTAGAAATTTTGATCGTGTTTTGAAAACAATCAAAGAGACTATGACTCACCGTGTTTTGAAATTTTCCCGTGTTTCAAAATTAACTTCACACCTTGCAAAAATCTATTCAGTGGACCCACTACCAGGAAGTCAATGTATCAAGACGAGTGACAGTTTGGAAAGATTTAACTTCTTGCTAAGAATATGCATGCCTAGAAATGTGACTGTATTTTGAAAACAACCAAAGAGACTATGACTAACCGTGTTTTGAAATTTTGGCTATGTTTCGAAATTAACTTCACACCTTGCGAAAATCTGTTCACTGGACCCACCAGGCAGTCAATGTATCAAGAACGAATGAGAGTTTGGAAAGATTAAACTTCTTGCTAAGAATCTGCATGCCAAGAAATTTGACCATGTTTTGAAAATAATCAAAGAGACTATGACTCACCGTGTCTTGAAATTTTGGCCATGTTTCGAAATTAACTTCACACCTTGCAAAAATATGTTCAGTGGACCCACCACTAGGTAGTCAATGTATCGAGACGAGCAAGAGTTTGGAAAGATTCAACTTCTTGCTAAGAATATACATGCCTAGAAATTTCACCGTGTTTTGAAAACAACCAAAGAGACTATGACTCACCGTTTTTTGAAATTTTGGCTGTGTTTCGAAATTAACTTCACACCTTGCGATAATCTATTCAGTGGACCCACCAGGCAGTCAATGTATTGAGAACGAGTGAGAGTTGTCTAGCAAGATTCAACTTCTTGTTAAGAAGATGCATGCCTCGAAAGTTTGACCGTGTTTTGAAAACAATCAAAGAGACTATGACTCACCGTGTTTTGAAAGTTTGGCTATGTTTCGAAATTAACTTCACACCTTGCGAAAATTGGTTCAGTGGACCCACAACAGGCAGTCAATGTATCAAGACGAGTGAGAGTTTGAAAAGATTCAACTTATTGCTAAGAATATACAAGCCTAGAAATTTGACCGTGTTTTGAAAACAGCCAAAGAGACTATGAGTCACTATTTTTTGAAATTTTGGCTGTGTTTCGAAATTTACTTCACACCTTGCGATAATCTGTTCAGTTGACCCACCAGGCAGTCAATGTATCGAGAACGAGTGAGAGTTGTTTGGCAAGATTCAATTTCTTGCTAAGAATATGCATGCCTCGAAAGTTTGACCGTGTTTTGAAAACAATCAAAGAGACTATGACTCACCGTGTTTTGAAATTTTGGTTGTGTTTCGAAATTAACTTCACACCTTGCGATAATCTGTTCAGTGGACCCACCAGTCAGTCAATGTATCAAGAACGAGTGAGAGTTTGGAAAGATTCAACTTCTTGCTAAGAATATGCATGCCTAGAAATTTTGACCGTGTTTTGAAAACAATCAAAGATACTATGACTCACCGTGTTTTGAAACTTTTCCCATGTTTCGAAATTAACTTCACACCTTGTGATAATCTATTCAGTGGACCCACTACCAGGAAGTCAATGTATCGAGACGAGTGACAGTTTAGAAAGATTCAACCTCTTGCTAAGAATATGCATGCCTAGAAATTTGACCATATTTTGAAAACAACCAAAGAGACTATGGCTCACCGTATTTTGAAATTTTGAGTGCGTTTCGAAATTAACTTCACACCTTGCGAAAATCTGTGCACTGGACCCACCAGGAAGTCAATGTATCGAGAATGAGTGAGAGTTTGGAATGATTCAACTTATTGCTAAGAATATGCATGCCTAGAAATTTGACCATGTTTTGAAAACAATCAAAGATGCTATGACTCACCGTGTTTCGGAATTTTGGCTGTGTTTCGAAATTAACTTCACACCTTGCAAAAATATGTTCAATGGACCCACCAGGCAGTCAATGTATCAAGAACGACTGAGAGTTTGGCAAGATTCAACTTATTGCTAAGAATATGCATGCCTAGAAATTTGACTGTGTTTTGAGAACAAATAAAGAGACTCTGGCTCACAGTTTTTTGAAATTTTGCCTGTGTTTCAAAATTAACTTCACCCCTTGTGATAATCTTTTTAGTGGACCCACCAGTTAGTCAATGCATCGAGAACAAGTGAGAGTTGTTTAGCAAGATTCAACTTCTTGCTAAGAATATGCATGCCTCGAAAGTTCGACCGTGTTTTGAAAACAATCAAAGAGACTATGACTCGCCGTGTTTTGAAAGTTTGGCTGTGTTTCAAAATTAACTTCACACCTTGCGATAATTTGTTCAGTGGACCCACCAGGCAGTCAATGTATCGAGAACGAGTGAGAGTTTGGAAATATTCAACTTCTTGCTAAGAATATCCATGCCTAGAAATTTTGACCGTGTTTTGAAAACAATCAAAGAGACTATGACTCATCGTGTTTTGAAAGTTTGGCTGTGTTTCGAAATTAACTTCACACCTTGCGAAAATCTGTTCACTGGACCCACCAGGAAGTCAATGTATCGAGAACGAGTGAGAGTTTGGAATGATTCAACTTATTGCTAAGAATATGCATGCCTAGAAATTTGATCGTGTTTTGAAAACAATCAAAGAGGCTATGACTCACCGTGTTTCGAAATTTTGGCTGTGTTTTGAAATTAACTTCACACCTTGCGAAAATATGTTCAATGGACCCACCAAGCAGTCAATGTATCAAGAACGACTGAGAGTTTGGCAAGATTCAACTTCTGGCTAAGAATATGCATGCCTAGAAATTTGACCGTGTTTTGAGAACAATCAAAGAGACTATGACTCACCGTTTTTGGAAATTTTGGCTGTGTTTCAAAATTAACTTCACCCCTTGTGATAATCTTTTCAGTGGACCCACCAGTTAGTCAATGTATCGAGAACGAGCGAGAGTTGTTTGGCAAGATTCAACTACTTGCTAAGAATATGCATGCCTTGAAAGTTTGACCGTGTTTTGAAAACAATCAAAGAGACTATGACTCACCGTGTTTTGCAAGTTTGGCTGTGTTTCGAAATTAACTTCACACCTTGCGATAATCTGTTCAGTGGTCCTACCAGGCAGTCAATGTCTCGAGAACAAGTGAGAGTTTGGAATGATTCAACTTATTGCTAAGAATATGCATGCCTAGAAATTTGTCCGTGTTTTGAAAACAATCGAAGTGGCTATGGGTCACCATGTTTTGAAATTTTGCGCGCGTTTCGAAATTAACTTCACACCTTGCAAAAATCTGTTCACTGGACCCACCAGGCAGTCAATGTATCAAGAACGAGTGAGAGTTCGGAATGATTCAACTTATTGCTAAGAATATGCATGCCTAGAAATTTGACTATGTTTTGAAAACAATCAAAGAGGCTATGACTCAACGTGTTTTGAAAGTTTGGCTTTGTTTCGAAATTAACTTCACACCTTGCGATAATCTATTCAGTGGACCTACGAGGCAGTCAATGTATCGAGAACGAGTGAGAGTTTGGAATGATTCAGCTTATTGCTAAGAATATGCATGTCTAGAAATTTGACCGTGTTTTGAAAACAATCAAAGTGGCTATGGCTCACCGTGTTTTGAAACTTTGCGTTCGTTTCGAAATTAACTTCACACCTTGTGAAAATATGTTCACTGGACCCACCAAGTAGTCAATATATCGAGAACGAGTGAGTGTTTGGAATGATTCAACTTATTGCTAAGAATATGCATCCTTAGATATTTGACCGTGTTTTGAAAACAATCAAAGAGGATATGACTCACCATGTTTTGAAAGTTTGGCTTTGTTTCGAAATTAACTTCACACCTTGTGATAATCTATTCAGTGAACCTACCAGGCAGTCAATGTATCGAGAACGAGTGAGAGTTTGGAATGATTCAACTTATTGCTAAGAATATGCATGCCTAGAAATTTGACTATGCTTTGAAAACAATCAAAGAGGCTATGACTCACCGTGTTTTGAAAGTTTGGCTTTGTTTCGAAATTAACTTCACACCTTGCGATAATCTATTAAGTGGACCTACCAGGCAGTCAATGTATCGAGAACGAGTGAGAGTTTGGAATGATTCAGCTTATTGCTAAGAATATGCATGTCTAGAAATTTGACCGTGTTTTGAAAACAATCAAAGTGGCTATGGCTCACCGCGTTTTGAAATTTTGCGTTTGTTTCGAAATTAACTTCACACCTTGCGAAAATATGTTCATTGGACCCACCAGGTAGTCAATATATCGAGAACAAGAGAGAGTTTGGAATGATTCAACTTATTGCTAAGAATATGCATGCCTAGATATTTGACCGTGTTTTGAAAACAATCAAAGAGGCTATGACTCACCGTGTTTTGAAAGTTTGGCTTTGTTTCGAAATTAACTTCACACCTTGTGATAATCTATTCAGTGAACCTACCAGGCAGTCAATGTATCGAGAACGAGTGAGAGTTTGGAATGATTCAACTTATTGCTAAGAATATGCATGTCTAGAAATTTGACCGTGTTTTGAAAATGTGAGGCCAAGCACATGGCTTAATAGGATTGATAGAATACTCATACCAACAAGTTGCAACTTATTTTCCGGAAGCTCATTCGAAAAGAACTCTAAGGTTAAGCATGCTTGGCCTAGAGCAATTCTAGGATGGTGACCGACCGGGAAGTGGGTATCGGGTGCGCACGAGTGAGGACAAAGTGCACAGAAAAGACTAGTGTTGGTCTGTGGGGCTAGTCTAGATATCCTATTAAGCTGCCAGGAGTGACACTCCCCAGGCCTAGTGGACGGGGTGTTACAAAAAACAATCAAAGTGGCTATGGCTCACCGCGTTTTGAAATTTTGCGTTCGTGTCAAAATTGTAACACCCTCAAATCGTCCCTATGCAAGTTTTAGCCCTTTCCGCCAAACCCGCATAGAAACGATTCAAGGATGCCCACCAGGCACTTTCATGCGGGTGGAAAACAAAGTAATACCAATACACAACAGTCCTTGATGGGACCCACAGAACAGATATATATACAACAGCGACTCAACGAGTCAAGAATACAGATATAATATACAAAGATCCAAATCACCTTGAAAACGATAGAGCGTCCGGCTACGGACAAGATGCAAATGGGGCTAAGAGCCCTGAAGAATAACCAATGGCGTCCATAACCCTGCCCAGGCCAAGCCGGAAGGGTAACCTTGCTAACGACGTCGATCTCAACCTGCTAAAACAAAGGGGTGCCGGCAAAGGGCAAAGGAAAAAGAGGAGCGTTAGTACTGAGGCCAGTACACGGCGAGGCTAGAATTCGGCGGCTCTCGCCTACATAGGTATGGTGGACTGAAGCGGCAGCGCAGCATGCACTAAACATCCAATAGAGACTCGATACATATGTCGGCTATTAGAGAGGGGTAAGAGAGATCTATTCGGATCCAACCTGATACTAACACCAATCATACCCATCCTGGTATTCCCCCTCGAGACCAAACGAGGAAGTCAAACCGAGGAACTCACACAGTTGGCAGTTTTACTCATTTCATTATAGTTGAAGCACTTACTAGTCAGATATAGATTTCATGAGTCATCCTAATAGCATAAGTAGTGGGCAGCTTTTAATCATCACTCCGTTGTAGTTGGAACATTTACTAGTCAGATATAATTGTCCTGAGGAATCCCAAAACCCAGCAGTTGTTGGCACTTTTATCACATTCCATTGGAGTTGCAATACTTACTAGGCATATATAACAAACAACCCAGATCCACCAGTTGTTAGCATTTTTAATATCCCTTCCGTTATAGTTGAATCTGATTACTAGTCATATATTAAGTCAAATTTATAGCACTACTTTAGTTATGCTTGTCTATGATCGAGATACTGTGCTCCAAGTCGTCCATAACCGCGGACACGGCTTTCAGAAAGTTTTACCCTGCAGGGGTGCACAAATAGGAACACACACTCGATCAACCTCAGAAAAACCAACTCAAAACCCAACGAGGCTTTCACGACAAAGCGATCACAGGATTCATAAAATATTTCAGGGGGGCACCCCACTAAGCTACCCGCAACGAAGTTGGCCGGCTCTGGAACGGACCCAGGGTTTGCGACGATGGCTGTAAACGACTGGGAACCCGAAAGTGTGACTGGGCTTGTCGATACCGCGAAAATGTGGCACGATCCAAAATAGTACAGGTGCTCCACGCACAATCTTAAATAAAGCACTAAAGCATGGCATAAGTACAGGATAGTAATAAAACCCCAAACTAGTTTGTGGCCCCAAGAAATAGAAATGAATCAAGCTCTTGCTCAGGGGGGTCCATAAGGCCTCCCGGATGTGGATAGTGCGAAAATCAAGGAACAGGTATCAAGTACTCGGGGTCCTACGGGACACAAGTGAGCGTGGAAGAACCAAATAACATCTATTGCCCACCGATGCCTCTGCATTAGTTATATCTAGCATTTTAATAGTTGTATTTAAAGTCATGATCATATCCACCATAAACATCTGCCAGCATTCCAACAATTGTGGTACTCGACAACACGAGATCGCACCTGAGCAAGCAACTACGACTCGCAAGGCCAGCTATCTACCAAACAACAGGTATTAGGAAATGTCCATGGCAATATAGAGGCTGCACGGGATATAACTGGTGCACGAAAACTAAAGCATCATGACACGGATAGCAATAGATCAACAGGAGGAAATAAAGACTATAAATGCAAAATAGGTAGAATGGGGAGAGATGCTCGCCTGGGAAACACTGCCGAAGGATCATATCCGGAGAACTTGTCGATACTCGCATCAACTCATCGGCCTAATCCGCGAAGAAGCAAACACTAGAAGAAACACCGGATGTAATATTTAATACTACGGCAGAAGATCCGGCATGCTTATGATATGATGCATAGCATGGCACAGATGCGGTGCAATTAGAAAATATTAAGCGGAACCGGGGTCCCGATAATTAATTAATAGGTTCCAGTTATTTATCTACCCCGCAATTTTAAATGTTGAATTAACAAGGCGAAACAGGGCATCGGTTCGCTACACCAATTTAAATGGAGTCCGGAATAAGACAAAGATATCCCGCATCTAGACTCCATATTTAATTATAAGGTGAATCGGCATAATGCCCCCAAACCACAGACATGTATGCATGCATGAACAATTTAATATGCGACAGTTGGTAATGTCATATTATAAAAATAGGGACTTAGGGTCACACATCTAGGTTCAGAAGATCTTGGGTTCCGGAGGTTCGGGGTCGGTCTCAGGGTCGAGGGTTCAACGGGGAACGGGATCGGCCTTGGCAGAACGTTCTTCGGACACCGGGAGGTAGATCTTGTCGCATATGAGTCTTCGGGTCCAGGAGCTGTTCTCGGTGAACTTGGCGTCCGGTCCTCGGGCATCGGTGTCGTTCTTGGATCTCGGTGCCAGAAGATCTTGGCGAAACCTACATCGCAGCAGCTCGGGTGTACCGACACGGCTCGCAGATCTTGGACTTGGTGATGATGACACGTTTTGGGGAAAAGTTCACCGATCTCACGATAGTTCAGGTGCCCTGGTACATAAACAAGAGAACAGCGAGGACCTGCAGAGCAACAATAGAGCAGGGCAGCGTTGAGGAGTCCCTGGCGCGGCTCCAACAGAGGAGCAGTACCACAGCAGGGGCTTGAATCGCACGAGGCGACAGGGCTTGGTGAAACTCCTGGTGCCGGAGACGGCGTCTATGGCGGCGACCGGGTGTGGGTTGGAGCAGAGGCATTGTAAGGGGACGCGGCCATGGGAGAGGACGGTGGTGCCAGGCACAGGAGCCACGCCCGGTGAAGGTACTACGCGAGGCATCAGGCTCGACGGCAGCGAGGCAGACGATGTGCGGGGCCGGCTCCAAGACGCGCGGCCGCAGGGCCTGCTGGTGACGGAGGACGACGCTGACGGGGGAGAGAGGCGGCCCTGCAGGTGTGGTACGAGGCGATGGCGACAGGGACCTGCGAGCCTGCAGCCGGAGACGCGAGACCGACGGTCGAGGTCGAGATCGGCGGCGGCGAGGAGAAGGCGCGGGGCCCGAGGGCGGCTTGCCGGAGGAGAAGGGGAAGCTCGGGAGCGGGCGGCGGCTCGCAGAGAGCTCGGGAGAGATGCCGGCAGCTCGTGCGGGGAGAGGAGGCGCCGTGGACGGTAGAGGGAGAAGCGGCGGTGGAGAGGCGAGGCCCCGGCGGCGGGGCTCGGACCGAGGCGGCGGCGGGAAGGAGGCGGGGAGCTTCGGGAAGGAGGCGAGGTGGTGGAGGCTCTGCTCGGCCATAGCAAGGGGCAGCGGGGAAGGCGGCGCTGGTGGCGGCGCGGAGCTCGGTGTCGGAGGCCGGCAGAGGGGGATGCGGGGGTGGGAGATGGCGAGGAGGAAGAGACAAGGGGAGGGGTAGGTGGCGTCGGGGACGGGCCTCTCCCACGGGGTGGGGCCCCGGGGCGGGGATCAAGGCTGTCGGGGTGGAGGCGGTTGGTGGGGTGGGGAGTGGTGGCGACGTGCGTGCCAGGTGGGGATCGTGAGGCGTGTGTGTGTGGGTGCTGTGTGTGTTGTCGGTGCACGGGAAGGTGGGCAGGTGGATGGGAGTGGGGCCGGGAGGCTGAGGTGGCGCATAGGGAGTGGATGGAGTGAGGTGGTGGCTGGCCAGGTGGGGTGGGGCGAGTGCAGGTGGGCAGGAAGGAGTGGTGGCTGGCGGTGAGAGAGAGAGAGAGAGAGAGAGAGAGAGAGAGAGAGAGAGAGAGAGACGGCGGGTGGGGAGATGGTTTGGGGGTTAGGGTGGGATAAGGTAGGGTTTTAGGGTTCGCTTTTGGAGGTGGCCGACTGGCTTTCGGGCCTGGCGGGCTGCCTCCTAAAAATAAGTTAAAAAAATTTATTTATTAAAAACGAGGCTTTTGCAATCCGTTTTTAGACAAACCAAAATAATGCGGAGGCCCGGGGTTTTAATTTGAATTAAAGACGGGGATATTAAGAAAACAAATATAGGCTTTTAGAAAAATAGTTTTAGGCAAAACCATGCATGATGATGACGATGCTCAAATGCAATGTGGCATGATGACATGAGCATGCAGTCATGATGATGCAATGCATAAAAACACCGCGATTTTCTAGTAGTGGTTTTGCGGGGCGCCACAATTCGACACCACTAACAAAGGATCTCGCCCTCGAGATCCGCCTCATGGTATCGGGAAGAAGGTCGGCGATCTGAATCTTCTCGCTTCGTGTAGATCCTCGCGACACCACTAACAAGAGGTCGTTGCCCGTGATCGTCGAGAGAACACTCTGGGGACAAAGGCGAAGGTAGAGGTATCAACAAGCAAAGCCACCTCCAACTTCGACAGAAGGAGAGAAACGATGCATTCTAATCCACTTCAATGTACGAGAGCAATTAGATTGAGTAGTCGGCATGGGGGCCAATCCATCACGCACCCAAACTATTACTCCGCACATTCGGTAGAAAAGCGTGCAACCATTCTCGAAATTAGACTGAAGATCTCGACAAGCGAGGTTCGAAAAAAGAAGTGATGCAGACTCTGCATCGGATCTGGCGTAGATGACGTCGCGTCGGAAAACACCGGAAGGCACAAGAAGGAACAGAGGGAAGTCCAACAGATAAAGGATCACTCAGATAGCATGAAGTCCGGATGTAGAAGCACCGTCACCAAAGGAGGAGGCGGAACCCTAAAGGTACGACGAAAAACCCAATCACGAGAAACCCTGGACTCGAAGAAAAGATAAGAGAGTAGATTCAAAACACGCAGAGGTAAGAGGAGAACAATAGAGGGGTAAGAAGTGAAATCAGACCTAATGAGATCTATCCAACCGATTTTGCAAAAATAGTCTTGACACTCTACTTCGGCCGTTAGCTAGGTTATCCTACAGGCTGGACTTGTGGGGTATCGTAACTGCTGAGCTCTGATACCACTCTGTAACACCCTCAAATCGGCCCTATGCAAGTTTTAGCCCTTTCCTCCAAACCCGCATAGAAACGATTCAAGGACGCCCACCAGGCACTTTCATGCTGGTGGAAAACGAAGTAATACCATTACACAACAGTCCTCGATGGGACCCACAGAACAGATATATATACAACAGCGACTCAACGAGTCAAGAATACAGATATAATATACAAAGATCCAAATCACCTTGAAAACGATAGAGCGTCCGGCTACGGACAAGATGCAAATGGGGCTAAGAGCCGTGAAGAATAACCAATGGCGTCCATAACCCTGCCCAGGCCAAGCCGGAAGGGTAACCCTGCTAACGATGTCGATCTCAACCTGCTAAAACAAAGGGGTGCCGGCAAAGGGCAAAGGAAAAAGAGGAGCGTCAGTACTGAGGCCAGTACACGGCGAGGCTAGAATTCGGCGGCTCTCGCCTACATAGGTATGGTGGACTGAAGCGGCAGCGCAGCATGCACTAAACAACCTATAGAGACTCGATACATCTGTCGGCTATTAGAGAGGGGTAAGAGAGATCTATTCGGATCCAACCTGATACTAACACCACTCATACCCATCCTGGTATTCCCCCTCGAGACCAAACGAGGAAGTCAAACCGAGGAACTCACACAGTTGGCAGTTTTACTCATTTCATTATAGTTGAAGCACTTACTAGTCAGATATAGATTTCATGAGTCATCCTGATAGCATAAGTAGTGGGCAGCTTTTAATCATCACTCCATTGTAGTTGGAACATTTACTAGTCAAATATAATTGTCCTGAGGAATCCCAAAACCCAGCAGTTGTTGGGACTTTTATCACATTCCATTGGAGTTGCAATACTTACTAGGCATATATAACAAACAACCCAGAACCACCAGTTGTTAGCATTTTTAATATTGTAGCATCCCAATTGTCTAACAATTGTAATGCTACTTGGTCTAGTAATATAATGGCTACTTCAAATATATAATTGTTGCATCATAAATATATCATGCTCATGTCATCATGCCACCTTGCATTTGAGCATCATATAAAACCCTTTTTGTTTTGGTTCTCCCCTCATATGCATTGTAAATTGTATTTGCCTCTTGATATTGTATTTGGTTCTTGATATATTGTTTAATGCCCAAGTTGAGTTGGGGGCATATCTTTTATTTAACTCCACCACCTTTCTTGTCATCACCCCATCTTTCCACCATTCCATTATCCATGAGCTTGCAATTGTTTTTCTTTTGGGTTTTACCTTTAGCTCATATGGGTTGGGATGGATCCAATTCTATTTCCACATGCTCTCATCTTAGCATCATGTTGTTTTCACATTATTGATATATGAGAGCCACATGGCCACCTTTGCATGCCTTGTGGGTGGAACCCTTTTTCCTAGCTTCCATATGGATTATTATGGGTTTATGCTCATGTGGGAATATTTTTGGGACTAGTAGGCATCTAGTGGAATATACACACTAGCAAGTCCCAATTTTACTCAAATATGATCATCTCCATCTATTCCACTTGGGACTTTCTTCTAAATTCTTTGCCTGGCTTTATTCCACTTGTGGGAATGCCTAAGATTAATGCCATGTGATATAATTGTTTTCACAAGAATAAACATGGTATTAAATACTTTGCATGGGCCATGCAAGTACCACCTTTTGCTTGTCCTTTGGATTTTATTGGAATCTTGAGTGGATATTTTCCCCATATCTCTCTCTACCCTCTTATGCTTGATCTTGCTTGATGCATGCAAGCATCTAACCCTAAAACCTACATCTACCTCCATCCATCCCCTCACCACCTTTTTATCTCACCCTCTCTTTTCTTGTCTAGATCTTGTTGAGCTTGACTTGTTCTAGCTTGGTCTTGTCAAAAGAAAGCCACCCCATCTTGTCTCTCTCTCTAAACCCTAAACCATACCACTCATCTCTTCTCTCTCTTAACCTCCTCTCTAAACCATACCCCATCTAAACCTACCCTAAACCGAGTCCTCTAGCTAACCCTAGCCTCCTCCCTTCTCTCTCGGCCTCTCTCCTCTCTCTCCTAGCTCGGCCCCACCTGGTCACCCTGGCCCCACCTAGCTACCCCATTCCCAGCAAAAAACCCTAACCCGAGCCTTCCCCTACCCGACCCTAGCTCCAACCCGAGCTTCCTCTCTCCCTCCCTCTCTCTTTTCTCTCTCTGCCATGAGGACCCCCAGCCCGAGCCTCCTCACCAACCGGCCGCCCCCACCTGGCAGCCCCATCACCACCTGCCCCTGCCTGGCCGAACTAGCCCATGCACGTGAGGAGAGGAAGGAGAAAAAGGTGGCCGAGCCACCTTTAACCCTACCCACTTCCCCCACGGCACCCCTCTCCCTCTCTGCTTTACCCACCCCTCTCTCCCGCCTGCTGCCTCCCCCAGATCTACCCCAGGGCGCCTGCCGCTCTTCCCTCTCTTCTCCATCGCCCCACCTACCCCAACACCGGCCACCGTCGATCTCCACCGATCCCTCTCTTCCAGCCGGTGGCGTGTCGGTCTCTGGTGTCGAGGAAGGCCGTGGAGCTCCCCTACGTCACCCTGTACACGGAGCCGAGCAGGAGGAGCCCCAGAACCGCTGCACCCGCCGAGCCCGACGCCAAACCCTAATCCGCTGGGCCTCTGCATCACCGTCGTCCTGCTGCTCGCCGACCCAATCCGCCACCACCGACACACTCTCGGTGAGCCACGCAACCTCCTAGACACCCTCGCCATCGTCGTCGTATCCTGGCCGCGACGTACGTTCCGTCGAGCACCCTCGGTGCACCGACGAGCGCGCGCGTCTGCTCGCTCCCACGTCGCGCAAAACCCTATCTAGGCCGCGCCTGACCCCCCTAACAACTACCCCGCCCTAGCCCAGCGGTGACCGTCTCCGCGCGCATGCCCAGGTCACGTGATCGATCCCCGCCCGCGCCGCGCACCGATCTGTCGCTCAAGGCAGAGAACAGAGAAGAAGCACAGTGCGGGCCGTGTCGTTTTGCAGGAAACCCCCTCTTTTGCTTTTTGCTCAACCCGCAGTCCCACCGAGCCCACTAGTCAGCCTCCCCGCCCTTTTTGCAAAAACCTCCCCGCTGTTTCGAACACACAACCCGCGCTCCCTCGCTGTGCCGCGTGGCAAGCCCCCTCTCGCCGCTGGCGTGTGGGTCAGCAAAGCCTCGGACCCCACCTGTCATACGCTGTGGCTGGGCGGGCTCGCGGTGACAGAAGAATTTCTGTGCGCGTGTGTCCCAGTCAGCAGTGGCCCACTTGTCATTGACGGTGGCTAGATCGGTGCAAGTGAGAAAAGTTTCGGTTTATTTCTGTTTTAATTCAAATCTTTTCAAATTATTTTTAAATTCAAATTCCAAATCTGTTTCAAATAACTTTTAAATTATAAATCCAAATAATACAAATAATATATGTTTTCAAATCAGAAAAATATGAGGAATTCAAATATGGCCTTCAAAATATATTTTGAACACTTTAATTTCCAAGTTGATTAAAATTACAATAAAATGCCCTTTTACCTTAATTAATTAATAACTTTTGTTTTATAACTCCAAATTTGACAAATAATATGTATAAAATGATTAGCTCGACGAGACCTTTCTGTTTATGCATTCTATTATCTGTTTTGCAGCATGCATCATATAAATATAAAGTATACAGCAACTTATTTGAGGATAAAATGGGGCCAAAACTCAATAAAATGATTTATTCTTGTATTCCACACCTCACCCATGCCATGCTACTTTATTGCCATGCAAATTGTGCATCATTCATCATGGCATGCTTGGTTGCTTGTCGCATTTATTCATATGCTTGTGCACTTTATTTATGTTGGCCCTTGTTTGTTTGGTTCTTCTTCGAATAGACGCTGAGCAGGGGATATATCAAGAGACCCAGGAGCACTACCCAGATCCTTCTCTCGCTTCAACTGAGCTGCCAGGCAAGCACTACCACATGCTTGCATACATATAGTACCTATTGTCTCTATCTTATTCTTGCATCATTGAGTCGCGATTGCATTAAATTGAATCCCAAGTATTGCATAGCCTTTACTTTTAAACCCCACCGAAGCTTGTTCCTCCATCCCATGAGCCATTACTACAGGAGTTGTTTGAGCCATGCGAGTCGTAGAACATCATGTGTAGGGTATGTGAGTGTCTGATGGATAATGAGGTACCTAAATAACTTAACCTGAGTAGTATGGAATAACTAATGAAAGTGGCATCAGTGAGCAATATCTGCTATTTGGTTTTTCATGCTCACTTGTGTCCCGTAGGACCCCGAGTACTTGATTCTTGTTCCTTGAATATTCGCGCTATCCACATCCGGGAGGCTTATGAACCCCCCTGAGCCAGAGCTTGATTCATTCTTATTTCTTGGGGCCACAAACTAGTTTGAGGTTTTATTTACTATCCTGTACTTATGCCATGCTTTACTACTTTATTTAAAATTGTGCGAGGTACTGCACCTGTACTGTTTAGGTAAGCGGAGTGTTTTCGCAGTATCGACAAGCCCAGTCACACTTTCGGGTTCCCAGTAGTTTACAGCCATTGGCGCAAACCTTGAGTCCGTCTCGAAGTCGGCCAACTTCGTCGCGGGTAGCTTAATGGGGTGGCCCCCTGAAATATTTCTGAATCCTGTGATCGCTTTGTCGTGACTGCCTCGTTGGGTTTTGATTTGGTTTTTCCGAGGTTGATCGAGTGTGTGTTGCTATTTGTGCACCCCTGCAGGGTAAAACTTTCTGAAAGCCGTGTCCGCGGTTATGGACGACTTGGAGCACAGTTTCTCGATCATAGACAAGAATAACTAAAGTACCGCTTTTAATTTGACTAAGTACCTGACTAGTAAATAGTGTAACACTCATGGAATGGATAATAAAACTACCAACGGATGGGGGGTTGTTCGTCCGCTTCCTCGTCGGTAAGCGGGGAGGAGGATGGATCTGTTGATATTACCTTTATAGCTGTTGTTATTAATTCACGGACATCCATCTATCTCTGGTTAGGCGGATGGTTAGCGAGTATCTATAGAATTGTTAGGGTTTATCTTTTGCTGCAATTGCGTCACCCCAGGTTGTGTCCCCTTTAGAGGCATAAAGACTTGCTGAGTACCCCTAGGGTCTCACACGATAAATTGTTTGATTCAGATGAACAGGTAAACTCGCAAGATGGATACTGGGTGGAGGAGACGGATGATGTGGGCAACGATCATTCGGTGTAGAGATTCCGGGAACGGGGATCCGTGAGATCTGTGGGCGGGATGTGTTTATTTATGGGGCATCTTATGCCAATTTGCTTCTTATCCGTACTCGGACCTTGTTTTCTGCTTCCGCTTGATACTCTGATGTTTGATGTATGAGGAGATATCCTAAACTATTATATCTATCTAGGATATTTGGATCTTGCCGTATGGCGTTGCAATATTTCCTTTCTTTTTAGATGGAATGACTCTGAGAACCATTGTATGGTGGCTTGCATACATACTCATTTGTGTATGTAGTTGATCCCTTCGCCTGCCGATTACGCCGCCCGTTCTTGTCCCGATGTTTGGAAATGGTTGGGACGGCTGAAAGGTCTACCTGTGAGTGGCATTTGGGCCCCACCGTACTATTTCAACCATTTCTGCTCATCCAGGCTTGTAACTAGGAGCGTAATTCACCGAGGTAGTTACAATTGGTATCAGAGCCATCCCGCCCTTCAGGGTCTCAGCCAAATGGTCGTTGTCAGTTTAGCAAATATTTTTGGTAGTTATGTATACTAGGGAAAAACAAAACGCGAGAGTAGGACTGCTTCCACTTTTTCTTCTTACCCACCCACCCACCCTTTTCTGGTAAGGAAGTGTAACGTTTTCAATCCTCTTCTTAAAAATTCAAACTAGGATTCACGTGTTCTGGGTTTCCGTAGTACCATAGGTTGTGTGTGTGTGTGTGTGTAATTCTTTGTCTATCTGTTGCATCCAAGTTGTTATCACCATCTGCCTTTGGTTATCAACTGTTGGTACATTCCATACCGACAGGCTTTTGCAAACCGACGCGATCTATCTGATTCGTTGTATACCGACGCGATCTGTCTTACTCTTTGTTATCCGACGTTATCTTGTTTGGGTTGTTCGTTTCCGTAGTTACTAATCTTTAGGTTCATCTTGCGAAGAAGGTGTTGGGATATGTGTTCTACTTGCTCATGTGCGGAGTAATGATTTGAGTGCGGGATGGAGTCGCGACCATACCACTACTCTTATCATTCGCTCTTGTATATTGAATTGGTAGAGTCACTAATCTTGATTCGTTAAGTGATTTTGCGCATCTATTGGTATTTTAATGCCGAAATTTGTGGAAAATTTTTCTTTGATATATTTGTGTACCACACTCCTTTTCAGTTGTGTGCGATATGCTTAATATCTTCTAGGTGCTTGGAACTTCGTTGATATTTTAATATCATCTTAGTAAATTGTATCCTTTAATCTTGATTAATTCCATCTTGGTACTATTTTGGATTATTATTATTCTCCATCATAGTACTGACTTGTGTTTTATATCAATAACAGGATGGCACCACCACGCCGTTCTGAGGAGGACATACAACCTGAACTGGGGGCAGCGTTGTCAAGCATCGCCAATGCCTTGGCAGCAATGCAGCACAACCAGCAGCGTTTTGAAGAAAGTGTCAGGAGGAATGAGTTTGTTCCGCTACCTCCACCTCCCAAGCGAGGAGACATCAAAAGCTTCCTGAAGTTCAACCCACGCCAATTTGATGTTTCTGATCAACCACTTGATGCTGATGATTGGTTGCGTGAGATGTCAAGGCTGCTGATGACTGCTGATGTTCCTGAGCAAGAATGGGTAAAGTGTGCTACTCACCTTCTGAAGGGAGATGCAGCTCTCTGGTGGGAGAATTACCTGAAGGCAAACTGCACTGGTTTTCAGCCTACTTGGGGACAGTTCACTGGAGCTTTCAAAGAGCAGTATCTGTCAGAAATTGTCATGGAGAGGATGAAGGAAGTGTTTCTCAACCTCAAGCAGGGCAACGACAATGTCAACACCTACATCAGAAACTTCATGAACCTTTCTCGTTATGGTGGCGATGAGATCTCGGATGACAAGAAGAAGCAAAAGAGGTTCCGGAAAGGGCTCAATGCATCGATTAAATATGCAATCACACATGCAAGGCCGGCGTCTTTTCTGGAACTTCAGCATACAGCTCTACAGGAAGAAGCAAGTAGGCAAGTGTTTGAGGAGTCAAAGAAACACAACCGCGATGCAGCAAGCTCTTCAGCTATGTCAGCTCCTTCTAAGCGTCGTGTCTGGGTTCCTAACACCCCACCGTCACTCCCGGCTCCACCAAGACCTTCAAGCTACGCGGCAAGGCCACCAAACTTCCTCACTGCTGCTCCCAGGGGCTACAACCACCACTACCCTGGAGCGCCTGGCGGAGTCCCTGGCTACGTTGCTCCACGTCCACCTGGTGCTTGTTACACTTGTGGAAACACTGGGCATCAACACTGGAACTGCCCGATGAAAAACAAAGCTCTTCCTCCACCACCTCCAAGACCTGCGGCAAGCTCTCCTATGGTTCATGCACCACCACCTCGGGCTCTCAACATCAACACCAAGCCCGGGTCTACTGTTGCTCGTGCCAACTGTGTCAACGCCGCTCAAGCTGAGCATGCACCTGGAGTTGTGATGGGTATGCTATCCGTTAACTCAGTCCCTGCACGAGTTTTGTTTGATTCTGGTGCATCGCATTCTTTTGTTTCTCACAAGTTTGCAGATGGGAATGGGTTAGCTATGGATCCTCTCCTTAAGCGGTTAATGGTCCTTTCTCCTGGAGCAACTATGGCAGCTTCTAAAATCAGCCATGGCAATCAAATTGAGATTGGTGGCTCTTTGTTCTCGGCTTCCTTAATCATTCTGGGCAATTCTGACATTGATGTCATCTTGGGCATGGATTGGTTGACAGCAAATGCAGCCGTGATTGATTGTGCTGAACGCTCGGTTTCTCTGAAGATTCCTGAAGGCCATATAGTCTATTCTCCAAGTCTGACTCCTGCTATCCAGCTTTTCTCTTTGGCGGCTCTGAATGATGATGCTATGGAAGCTATTCAGAGTGTTCGGTGGTCTGTGAGTTCCCAGATGTCTTTCCTGAAGAGTTTCTAGGTATGCCTCCGGATCGTGAGGTTGAGTTTGTAATTGAGCTTGAACCTGGTACCGCTCCTATCTCCAAGCGGCCTTATAAAATGGGTCCTGCTGAGTTGGCTGAACTCAAACGACAGCTTGATGAACAAGAGAAGTTGGGTTTCATTCAGCATAGTACTTCTTCTTGGGGTAGCCCAACAATCTTTGTGAAGAAGCGAGACAAGACTGATAGACTTTGTGTTGACTATCGGGCTCTCAATGCTAAAACCATCAAGAATAAATATCCCCTTCCGCGGATTAATGATCTCTTCGATCAGCTAGTTGGAGCTGTGGTATTCTCTAAGCTTGACTTGAGAAGTGGTTATCACCAAATCAAGATTCGCAAGGAAGATGTTCCTAAAACAGCTTTCACCACCCGCTATGGCCTGTATGAGTACACGGTCATGTCTTTCGGTCTCACCAACGCACCTGCCACTTTCTCGAGGCTCATGAACTCAGTTTTCATGGAGTATCTTGATAAGTTTGTTGTGGTCTATCTGGATGACATCCTAGTCTATTCTAAGTCGAAGGAAGAACATGAAGAACACCTTCGGTGTGTCCTAAACAAGCTTCGTGAGAACCGCTTGTATGCAAAGTTCTCCAAGTGTGAGTTTTGGCTGCCTCAAGTAACCTATCTTGGTCACGTCATCTCTGCCAAGGGCATTGCAGTCAACCTGGAAACTGTGAAGACAATTGTTGAATGGCTTCCCCCGGCAAATGTCAAAGAAGTGCGGAGTTTCCTTGGTTTGGCTAGTTATTGCCGTCGCTTCGTTCAGAACTTTCCGAAGATAGCGAAGCCTCTTACCGATCTCCTCAAGAAAGGAAAGAAATACCTTTGGACTCCTGCATGTCAAGCAAGCTTTGAGACACTCAAAGAGAAGCTCACTTCCACACCAGTCTTGGTTCCTCCGGATACATCCAAGCCGTTCCAGATATTCTGTGACGCCTCTTTGCAAGGATTGGGTGCGGTCCTTATGCAAGAAAAACAAGTTGTTGCTTATGCCTCTCACCAGTTGAAGACGCATGAGATCAACTATCCTACACATGACCTCGAGCTCGCAGCAGTTGTCTTTGCTTTGAAAGTATGGAGGCACTACTTGCTTGGCAACCGTTGTGAAATCTTTTCTGATCACAAGAGTCTGAAGTATATCTTCACTCAGCCTGATCTCAACCTTCGGCAGAGGAGATGGATTGAAGCAATCAATGATTTTGATTTGACCATCAACTACACTCCGGGCAAAGCTAATGTCATGGCCGATGCTCTCAGCCGCAAAGCTTATGTCAACAACCTCATGATGGAAGAACAACAGCCTCTCTTGTGCGAGGAATTCCGTCAGCTCAACCTTGAAATTGTGGAACAAGGGTATCTCCTGAACCTTCTGGCAACTCCTCTCTTGGAAGAGAAGGTTCGCTCCTTTCAGCTTGGTGATCCGTACACAAGAAAGATCATCTCCAAACTCCAGCTTCCGAAGTATGAGTCCTTCCACGTCGATGATCAAGGCACGCTTTTCTTTGAACACCGGATGTTTGTTCCGAACTACCCGGGTTTGAGAGAGCAAGTTCTCAAGGAGGCGCATGATTCTGTTCTTTCTATCCACCCTGGCAGCACAAAGATGTACATGGACTTGAAAACACAATATTGGTGGCCGGGTTTGAAACGATATTGTGCCAAGTATGTCTCGGAGTGTGATGTCTGCCGCAGAGTTAAAGCTGTCCATCAGAAACCTTCCGGTCTTCTACAGCCATTGAAACCCCCGGAGTGGAAATGGGAGAAAGTAGAGATGGACTTCATCACGGGTTTTCCAAGGTCGCAGAAGGGCAACAATGCAATCTTTGTTGTCATTGACAGGCTTTCTAAAGTGGCTCACTTCTTCCCCGTCAAGGAAACAATTTCTGCAATTCAGTTGGCTGAGCTCTATATCAACAGAATTGTCTCTCTGTATGGGGTTCCGCTTGAGATCAGTTCAGACCGTGGAAGCATCTTCACTTCCAAGTTCTGGGAGAGTTTCCAAAATGCTTTGGGAACAAAGTTGAACTTCAGCACAGCTTACCACCCTGAGTCGCAAGGACAAGTTGAAAGGATCAATCAGATTCTGGAGGATATGCTTCGTGCTTGCGTCATCTCTTTTGGCATGAAGTGGGAAGAATGTCTTCCTTATGCTGAATTCTCTTACAACAACAGCTTCCAGAAAAGTCTAAAGATGGCACCATTTGAGGCTCTTTATGGTAGCAAATGCAGAACTCTGATTGGTTGGTCGGGTGCAGGAGAAAGAATTTTGTTTGGCCCTGACATTGTGACTCAAGCGGAGGAGAAGGTTCACATCATTCTTGAAAATCTGAGGATTGCTCAAAGTCGCCAGAAGAGCAATTATAACAGGAAGCACACGGACATGGAGTATGTCCCTGGTGATCTCGTTTACCTTCGTGTCACTCCCATGAGAGGCACGCACCGTTTTGGTATCAAAGGAAAGCTGGCTCCTAGATACATCAGTCCTTTCAAAATTCGTGGAAAAAGAGGAGAAGTTGCTTATGCTCTTGAGCTCCCGGAAAAACTCAAGGTCCATGATGTTTTCCACATCTCTCAGCTCAAGAAGTGCTTCAAGGATCCCGGCAGGACCGTGGATCATGAGCTTATCAATCTCCAAGAAGACCT
This sequence comes from Avena sativa, assembly GCA_916181665.1. Classification (NCBI taxonomy): domain Eukaryota; kingdom Viridiplantae; phylum Streptophyta; class Magnoliopsida; order Poales; family Poaceae; genus Avena; species Avena sativa. The sequence continues at coordinate 568,432,298 of OV702291.1, forward strand.
GTCTTATCAAGAACACCCCACTAAAATCCTTGAAGTCGCAGAAAGAAGGACTCGCAACAAGTCCATCAAGTTCTGCAAGGTGCAGTGGTCGCACCATTCCGTTGATGAAGCCACTTGGGAACGTGAAGATGAGCTCTGTGCCAAGTACCCTACCCTCTTCGAGTCTTCTTCTTCCTAGAATCTCGGGGCGAGATTCCTGTTTAGTGGGGGAGAGTTGTAGCATCCCAATTGTCTAACAATTGTAATGCTACTTGGTCTAGTAATATAATGGCTACTTCAAATATATAATTGTTGCATCATAAATATATCATGTTCATGTCATCATGCCACCTTGCATTTGAGCATCATATAAAACCCTTTTTGTTTTGGTTCTCCTCTCATATGCATTGTAAATTGTATTTGCCTCTTGATATTGTATTTGGTTCTTGATATATTGTTTAATGCCCAAGTTGAGTTGGGGGCATATCTTTTATTTAACTCCACCACCTTTCTTGTCATCACCCCATCTTTCCACCATTCCATTATCCATGAGCTTGCAATTGTTTTTCTTTTGGGTTTTACCTCTAGCTCATATGGGTTGGGATGGATCCAATTCTATTTCCACATGCTCTCATCTTAGCATCATGTTGTTTTCACATTATTGATATATGAGAGCCACATGGCCACCTTTGCATGCCTTGTGGGTGGAACCCTTTTTCCTAGCTTCCATATGGATTATTATGGGTTTATGCTCATGTGGGAATATTTTTGGGACTAGTAGGCATCTAGTGGAATATACACACTAGCAAGTCCCAATTTTACTCAAATATGATCATCTCCATCTATTCCACTTGGGACTTTCTTCTAAATTCTTTGCCTGGCTTTATTCCACTTGTGGGAATGCCTAAGATTAATGCCATGTGATATAATTGTTTTCACAAGAATAAACATGGTATTAAATACTTTGCATGGGCCATGCAAGTACCACCTTTTGCTTGTCCTTTGGATTTTATTGGAATCTTGAGTGGATCTTTTCCCCATATCTCTCTACCCTCTTATGCTTGATCTTGCTTGATGCATGCAAGCATCTAACCCTAAAACCTACATCTACCTCCATCCATCCCCTCACCACCTTTTTATCTCACCCTCTCTTTTCTTGTCTAGATCTTGTTGAGCTTGACTTGTTCTAGCTTGGTGTTGTCAAAAGAAAGCCACCCCATCTTGTCTCTCTCTCTAAACCTTAAACCATACCACTCATCTCTTCTCTCTCTTAACCTCCTCTCTAAACCATACCCCATCTAAACCTACCCTAAACCGAGTCCTCTAGCTAACCCTAGCCTCCTCCCTTCTCTCTCGGCCTCTCTCCTCTCTCTCCTAGCTCGGCCCCACCTGGTCACCCTGGCCCCACCTAGCTACCCCATTCCCAGCAAAAAACCCTAACCCGAGCCTTCCCCTACCCGACCCTAGCTCCAACCCGAGCTTCCTCTCTCCCTCCCTCTCTCTTTTCTCTCTCTGCCATGAGGACCCCCAGCCCGAGCCTCCTCACCAACCGGCCGCCCCCACCTGGCAGCCCCATCACCACCTGCCCCTGCCTGGCCGAACTAGCCCATGCACGTGAGGAGAGGAAGGAGAAAAAGGTGGCCGAGCCACCTTTAACCCTACCCACTTCCCCCACGGCACCCCTCTCCCTCTCTGCTTTACCCACCCCTCTCTCCCGCCTGCTGCCTCCCCTAGATCTACCCCAGGGCGCCTGCCGCTCTTCCCTCTCTTCTCCATCGCCCCACCTACCCCAACGCCGGCCACCATCGGTCTCCACCGATCCCCCTCTTCCAGCCGGTGGCGTGTCGGTCTCTGGTGTCGAGGAAGGCCGTGGAGCTCCCCTACGTCACCCTGTACACGGAGCCGAGCAGGAGGAGCCCCAGAACCGCTGCACCCGCCGAGCCCGACGCCAAACCCTAATCCGCTGGGCCTCTGCATCACCGTCGTCCTGCTGCTCGCCGACCCGATCCGCCACCACCGACACACTCTCGGTGAGCCACGCAACCTCCTAGACACCCTCACCATCGTCGTCGCGTCCTGGCCGCGACGTACGTTCCGTCGAGCACCCTCGGTGCACCGACGAGCGCGCGCGTCTGCTCGCTCCCACGTCGCGCAAAACCCTATCTAGGCCGCGCCTGACCCCCCTAACAACTACCCCGCCCTAGCCCAGCGGTGACCGTCTCCGCGCGCATGCCCAGGTCACGTGATCGATCCCCGCCCGCGCCGCGCACCGATCTGTCGCTCAAGGCAGAGAACAGAGAAGAAGCACAGTGCGGGCCGTGTCGTTTTGCAGGAAACCCCCTCTTTTGCTTTTTGCTCAACCCGCAGTCCCACCGAGCCCACTAGTCAGCCTCCCCGCCCTTTTTGCAAAAACCTCCCCGCTGTTTCAAACACACAACCCGCGCTCCCTCGCTGTGCCGCGTGGCAAGCCCCCTCTCGCCGCTGGCGTGTGGGTCAGCAAAGCCTCGAACCCCACCTGTCATACGCTGTGGCTGGGCGGGCTCGCGGTGACAGAAGAATTTCTGTGCACGTGTGTCCCAGTCAGCAGTGGCCCACTTGTCATTGACGGTGGCTAGATCGGCGCAAGTGAGAAAAGTTTCGGTTTATTTCTGTTTTAATTCAAATCTTTTCAAATTATTTTTAAAATCAAATTCCAAATCTGTTTCAAATAACTTTTAAATTATAAATCCAAATAATACAAATAATATATGTTTTCAAATCAGAAAAATATGAGGAATTCAAATATGGCCTTCAAAATATATTTTGAACACTTTAATTTCCAAGTTGATTAAAATTACAATAAAATGCCCTTTTACCTTAATTAATTGATAACTTTTGTTTTATAACTCCAAATTTGACAAATAATATGTCTAAAATGATTAGCTCGACGAGACCTTTCTGTTTATGCATTCCATTATCTGTTTTGCAGCATGAATCATATAAATATAAAGTATACAGCAACTTATTTGAGGATAAAATGGGGCCAAAACTCAATAAAATGATTTATTCTTGTATTCCACACCTCACCCATGCCATGCTACTTTATTGCCATGCAAATTGTGCATCATTCATCATGGCATGCTTGGTTGCTTGTCGCATTTATTCATATGCTTGTGCACTTTATTTATGTTGGCCCTTGTTTGTTTGGTTCTTCTTCGAATAGACGCTGAGCAGGGGATATATCAAGAGACCCAGGAGCACTACCCAGATCCTTCTCTCGCTTCAACTGAGCTGCCAGGCAAGCACTACCACATGCTTGCATACATATAGTACCTATTGCCTCTATCTTATTCTTGCATCATTGAGTCGCGATTGCATTAAATTGAATCCCAAGTATTGCATAGCCTTTACTTTTAAACCCCACCGAAGCTTGTTCCTCCATCCCATGAGCCATTACTACAGGAGTTGTTTGAGCCATGCGAGTCGTAGAACAGCATGTGTAGGGTATGTGAGTGTCTGATGGATAATGAGGTACCTAAATAACTTAACCTGAGTAGTATGGAATAACTAATGAAAGTGGCATCGGTGAGCAATATCTGCTATTTGGTTTTTCATGCTCACTTGTGTCCCGTAGGACCCCGAGTACTTGATTCCTGTTCCTTGAATATTCGCGCTATCCACATCCGGGAGGCTTATGAACCCCCCTAAGCCAGAGCTTGATTCATTATTATTTCTTGGGTCCACAAACTAGTTTGAGGTTTTATTTACTATCCTGTACTTATGCCATGCTTTACTGCTTTATTTAAAATTGTGCGAGGTACTGCACCTGTACTGTTTAGGTAAGCGGAGTGTTTTCGCGGTATCGACAAGCCCAGTCACACTTTCGGGTTCCCAGTCGTTTACAGCCATTGGCGCAAACCTTGAGTCCGTCTCGAAGTCGGCCAACTTCGTCGTGGGTAGCTTAATGGGGTGGCCCCCTGAAATATTTCTGAATCCTGTGATCGCTTTGTCGTGACTGCCTCGTTGGGTTTTGATTTGGTTTTTTCGAGGTTGATCAAGTGTGTGTTTCTATTTGTGCACCCCTGCAGGGTAAAACTTTCTGAAAGCCGTGTCCACGGTTATGGACGACTGGGAGCACAGTTTCTCGATCATAGACAAGAATAACTAAAGTACCGCTTTTAATTTGACTAAGTACCTGACTAGTAAATAGTGTAACACTCATGGAATGGATAATAAAACTGCCAACGGATGGGGGGTTGTTCGCCCGCTTCCTCGTCGGTAAGCGGGGAGGAGGATGGATCTGTTGATATTACCTTTATAGCTGTTGTTATTAATTCACGGACATCCGTCTATCTCTGGTTAGGCGGATGGTTAGCGAGTATCTATAGAATTGTTAGGGTTTATCTTTTGCTGCAATTGCGTCACCCCAGGTTGTGTCCCCTTTAGAGGCATAAAGACTTGCTGAGTACCCCTAGGGTCTCACACGATAAATTGTTTGATTCAGATGAACAGGTAAACTCGCAAGATGGATACTGGGTGGAGGAGACGGACGATGTGGGCAACGATCATTCGGTGTAGAGATTCCGGGAACGGGGATCCGTGAGATCTGTGGGCGGGATGTGTTTATTTATGGGGCATCTTATGCCAATTTGCTTCTTATCCGTACTCGGACCTTGTTTTCCGCTTCCGCTTGATACTCTGATGTTTGATGTATGAGGAGATATCCTAAACTATTATATCTATCTAGGATATTTGGATCTTGCCGTATGGCGTTGCAATATTTCCTTTCTTTTTAGATGGAATGACTCTGAGAACCATTGTATGGTGGCTTGCATACATACTAATTTGTGTATGTAGTTGATCCCTTCGCCTGCCGATTACGCCGCCCGTTCTTGTCCCGATGTTTGGAAATGGTTGGGACGGCCGAAAGGTCTACCTGTGAGTGGCATTTGGGCCCCACCGTACTATTTCAACCATTTCTGCTCATCCAGGCTTGTAACTAGGAGCGTAATTCACCGAGGTAGTTACAAATATCCCTTCCGTTATATTGGAATCTGATTACTAGTCATATATTAAGTCAAATTTATAGCACTACTTTAGTTATGCTTGTCTATGATCGAGATACTGTGCTCCAAGTCGTCCATAACCGCGGACACGGCTTTTAGAAAGTTTTACCCTGCAGGGGTGCACAAATAGCAACACACACTCGATCAACCTCGAAAAAACCAACTCAAAACCCAACGAGGCTTTCACGACAAAGCAATCACAGGATTCATAAAATATTTCAAGGGGCCACCCCACTAAGCTACCCGGAACGAAGTTGGCCTGCTCCGGAACGGACCCAGGGTTTGCGACGATGGCTGTAAACGACTGGAAACCCGAAAGTGTGACTGGGCGTGTCGAAACCGCTAAAACGTGGCGCGATCCAAAACAGTACAGGTGCTCCACGCACAATCTTAAATAAAGCAGTAAAGCATGGCATAAGTACAGGATAGTAATAAAACCCCAAACTAGTTTGTGGCCCCAAGAAATAGAAATGAATCAAGCTCTTGCTCAGGGGGGTCCATAAGGCCTCCCGGATGTGGATAGTGCGAAAATCAAGGAACAGGTATCAAGTACTCGGGGTCCTACGGGACACAAGTGAGCGTGGAAGAACCAAATAACATCTATTGCCCACCGATGCCTCTGCATTAGTTATATCTAGCATTTTAATAGTTGTATTTAAAGTCATGATCATCTCCACCATAAACATCTGCCAGCATTCCAACAACTATGGTACTCGACAACACGAGATCGCACCTGAGCAAGCAACTAAGATGTAGTACACGGGGTATTTATTGCTTGATGCTTTTGTCCTATGTATGTAGTACACGTTTACATTCATTATACAGCTTCCACTAAGATGTCTATTTCATTTGCTTCTGCTTACCCCACTATTCCTAACCGTTTCCTATTGTTACGCAATGAACAGGTGCAGTTTACACTAGAAATCATAGAATGAATGGCCCCTATAATCTCGTAAGTATCTGTTGCTTTTGTATCACTTCATGCTAACATCTGTGAGACTAGAACCTTTTTGTGTTCACTATTCACTGCACCATTATGTAGAGGACCCACATTGAATTATGGAGACCACCAGTCCAATTACTTGATGCAGCGGACATCATCGATGAACATACCTGTAACCAGATCAGCAACCTTGAGACTCTACATAGAGCTACTGTAAGGACACCCCCCCTTTTAAGGTTTAAGTCCCTTGGTGTCATGCCATTGACTCTAGTTGAGTTGTTATTTTTGTTGGAGGCACTAGGGTGATTATAACAAGGCTATAAATGCAACGAAATCCAATATAATAGAAACGGAAGAATCATAAAGAACCGCCCACTTCAAATCCCACTCTGGTATCTACACATGTATGGCTATTTTAATACGAGGCACATGATAGTACACTTTGTCTTTAGGCAGACAATCAAAAAATTTAAACATTCTAACTATTCGATAGATTGTTTGACCATTTCTCTAAAATGATTTGGCTAGTCTATCCATGTACCCGTCTGCATGAGGTCCTTGTGTTGAGTGCTTACATCGCTATGACAGACCAAATAATATTTTGAAAATCTTTGAGAATGAACATGGTAGTTTTGTTTCTTTGTATGATGTTGTAACTCTTTTATCTTAGTTTCAGCCTTCATCAAGTAGAGCAGTCATTTCACAGGGCAGAAGTGATAGTTGAACACTATCTCATCCCTCTATGAAGTCAACGGTTCCAGTTATTCCAGAAGAAAGAGATGTATGATGCCCTTCCATTACTAATTCCTTTCTTCCTTTTAGCAAAAGGACTAATTTGAAATTCGTTGGTTTTTTTTCCTTTTTAATTATGTTATTTGATGTTTCTTTTTGTTTTAGGTTGCAAATATAAATATGAAGGCAGAACAGAAAACAACTACCTCAAGTGTAGATCTCTTTGGACAGGGCAGCAGTGACAGTGCATATTGCTCACGTAGGTACACGCTCTCGATTGCTCCATACATTCTAGCAGAAAGAATTTTTGGTGCTTCACTCCAAGATGCACTTGATGTAGTTGGACAGGAAGCCAACAGAACAAATGCAGTTGTCTCTGAAGGGTTCGTAGCATAGAAAACAAAAAATTTCCTATGATGGGAACTATACGCCAAGATCTATCTACTAGATACAAGCAACGGGTGGATATACATCCATGGAGAACTTACCTTTGAAGAGAACAAAGTTTTGTTAATGAGTAAGAACCTTTAATGCTAAGTGACTAAATCCCTTTTTCTCGCGATATATTAAATGTCCGAGATTCGATCATCGGTATCTCCATACCTAGTTTGATCTCGTTACCGACATGTACTCTTTTCTTGTTCCCGTGATATAACATTCTAGTGATATTATTCACTTGCTTGCAAGTTAACCAATGTGATATCACTGAGAGGGCCCAAAGTATATATATCCGTCATCGGGATGGACAAATCCCACTCTTGATCCATGAGCCTCTACATAACACTTTCGTAGTACTGAACCCACCTTTATAATCACCCTTTCACGGTGTGATGTTTGATGTTATCAAGATACTCTTCTAGTGTTAGTGATTAACATGATCTCATGGTCTAAGGACTAGGATTACTTCGTTAGATGTTATAGCAATATAAACATAATGACTTTGATCGTAATGCTATACTTCAGATGAATATTCATCACATCATTCCACTAATGTTGTGACCTCGTTATTAACAACATCCAATGTCCATGATCAGGAAACCTTGATCATCTTGTTAATCAACGAGCTAGTTTATAAGAAAGGCATAACTAGGAACTTTCCTTTTGTTTATTAAACACACATGTATTAATGTTTCCAAATTAATACAATTATAGCATGCAAAATAAACATCTATCATATACTTGGAATATGTATAATAACAACTTTATTATTGCCTCTCAGGGCATATTCCCTTCAGTCTCCCACTTGCACTAGAGACAATAATCTAGTTACATGGTGATCAATCTAACACTCATGGAGTTCTGGTGTTGATCATGTTTTGCTCTAGGGAGAGTTTTAGTCAACGGATCTGCTACATTGAGATTTGTATGTACTTTACAAATCTTTATATCTCCATCCTTGACATGCTCATGGATGGAGTGAAACCGGCGCTTAATATGCTTGGAATTCTTGTGAGACCTTGGTTCCTTTGTGTTGGCTATGGCTCCATTGTTGTCACAATAGATCACCATTGGATCCAACGCACTAGGAACCACACCCAGTTCGGTAATGAACTCCTTCATCCAAACTGCTTCCTGTGCTGCTTCTAAAGCAACAATATATTCCGCCTCCGTTGTTGACCTTGTTACCACGGGTTGTTTGGAGCTCCTCCAACTAACTGCTACTCTGTTCGTGAGAAATACGTATCCGAATTGAGACTTAGAGTCATCCAGTGTTAAAACTAGCGTCGACATAACAATTAGCGACCAGCTCTTCTTCACCTCCGTATACAAGAAACATTTCCTTAGTTCTTCTCAAGTAATTAATGATATTCTTGACCGCTATCCAGTGTTCCACACCTACTAGTCAAACTAATAGCATGTTCCACATCCGGTCTTGTACATAACATAGCGTACATTATAGAGCCTATGGCTGAAGCATATGGGATCTTATCCATTATCTCTCGTTCTTCCACCGTAGCCGGACTTTGAGTCTTACTCAATGTCTTGCCTTGCAACATAGGTAAGAACTCCTTCTTACTTTCATCCATTTTAAACTTCTTTAAAATCTTATCAAGGTATGTACTTTGTGATAGCCCTATTAGGCGTCTTGATCAATCTCTATAGATCTTTATGCCTAATATATATGACGCTTCACTAAGGTCCTTCATAGAAAATTTGCTGTTTAGATAACGTTTTAACACTGTTTAAAAGATCTATATCATTTCCAATCAATAATATGTCATCCACATATAATATTAGAAAAGCCACATTGCTCCCACTCACTTTCTTGTAAATACAAGCCTCTCCATAAGTTTGGACAAATCCAAACTCTTTGATCACCTCATCAAAGCGGAGATTCCAACTCCGTGATGCTTGCTTCAGTCCATAGATGGATCGCTGAAGTTTGCACACCTTGATAACATCCTTAGGATCAACAAAACCCTTTGGTTGTATCATATACAACTCTTCTTCAATATTACCATTGAGGAACGCTGTTTTGACATCCATCTGCCATATTTCATAATCGAAATATGCAGCAATTTCTAACATAATCCTAACTGGCTTTAGCATTGCTGCGGGAGAGAATGTCTCATCATAGTCAACTCCTTGAATTTGTCGAAACCCTTTTGCGACAAGTCGAGATTTATAGACGGTTACATTACCATCAGCATCAGTTTTCCTTTTGAAAATCCAATTATTCTCAACGGCCTTTCGGTCGTGAGGTAAGTCCACCAAGGTCCAAACCTAGTTTTCGTACATGGATTCCATCTCGGATTTCATGGCTTCTAGCCATTTGTTGGAATCCGGGCTCATCATCGCTTCTTCATACGTCGCAGGGTCATATATTTCATCAACCATGAAATTTACAACAGGATTCCCGTATAGATCAGGAGCTGTACGTGTCCTGCTTGACCTGCAACATTCAGTAGTGTCCTCTTTCGGAGTTTCATGATCATTGTCATTAGTTCCTTCTTCATTTGGTGAAGTCAACTCTGGAACAACTTCCGGTGCTGCGGCACTCGCCATTTCATGAAGAGAAGGTTCAGTAACCTCTTTGAGTTCTACCTTTCAACTACTCACACCTTTTGCGAGAAACTCTTTCTCTAGAAAGGATCCATTCTTGGCAACGAAAACCTTGCCCTCGGATCTGTGATAGAAGGAATACCCAATTGTTTCTTTAGGGTATCCTACGAAGACGCATTTTTCCGCTTTGGGTTCAAGTTTATCAGCCTGAAGTTTCTTCACATAAACATCGCATCCCCAAACTTTAAGAAATGATAGCTTAGGTTTGTTTCCAAACCATAATTCATATGGTGTCGTTTCAATGGATTTAGACGGTGCCCGATTTAAAGTGAATGCAACGATTTCTAGTGCATAACCCCAAAATGATAGTGGCAAGTCAGTCAGAGACATCATAGATCAAACCATATCCAATAGAGTACGATTACGACATTCCGACACACCATTACGTTGTGGTGTTCCCGCAGTTGTGAGTTGTGAAACTATTCCACACTCTTTCATGTGTGTGCTAAACTCGTAACTTGGTTACTCACCTACACGACCGGACCGCAGAAATTTGATCTTTCTATTACAATGATTTTCCACTTCATTCTGAAATTCCTTGAACTTTTCAAAGGTTTTAGACTTATGTTTCATCAAATAGATATACCCGTATCTACTAAAATCATCCGTGAAAGTAACAAAATAGCGATATCCAGCTCGCGCTGACACACTCATTGGACCGCATACATCAGTATGTATGATTTCCAATAAATCTATCGCCCATTCCATTGAACCGAAAAACGGCGTTCTAGTCATCTTGCCCATAAGGCATGGCTCACATGTATCAAATGATTCAAATCAAGTGATTCCAAAACTCCATCAGAATGGAGTTTCTTCATGTGTTTAACACCAATATGACCTAAACGGCAGTGCCACATATATGCAGATATATCATTATCAAGTTTAATTCTTTTAGCATCAACATTATGAATATGTGTGACACTATTATCGAGATCTAATAGAAATAAACCATTCATCACAGGTACATGACCATAAAAAATATTATTCATATAAATCGAACAACCATTGTTTTCGGATTTAAACGAATAACCACATCGCATCAAACAAGATCCGGATATAATGTTCATGCTTAGTGCAGGCACCAAATAACAATTATTTAAGTTTATAACTAATCCCGATGGTAGGTGGAGAGGCGGCGTTCCGATGGCAATCACATCAACTCTTGATCCATTGCCGACACGCATCTTGACCTCACCCCTGGCTAGCATTCGCTTGTTCCGCAGCCCCTGATTTGAGTTACATATATTAGCAATCGATCCAGTATCAAATACCCAGGTGCTACTACGAGTACTAGTCAAGTACACATCAATAACATGTATATCATATATACCTTTGTTTGCCTTGCCGGCCTTTTTGTCTGTCAAGTACTTGGGGCAGTTGCGCTTCTAATGGCCAGTCCCCTTGCAATAGTAGCGCTCGGTATCAGACTTAGGGCCAGCCCAGTATTTCTTTTCAGGCGCAACAATAGATTTGCCGCCCTTCTTTCCGTTCTATTTACCCTTCTTGTCTTTCTTGAAACCGGTGGTCCTATTGACCATCAACACGTGATGCTCTTTCCTAATCTCCACTTCTGCAGTCTTAAGCATTGACAAAAGCTCGGGGAGAGTCTTCTTCATGCCCTGCATGTTATAGTTCATCACAAAGCTCTTGTAGTTAGGTGGCAGAGATTGGAGAACACGATGTATGCCTAAGTCAATGGGAATCTTTATTCCCAAGGACACAAGCTTATCAGCGTACCCAGACATTTTGAGTACGTGCTCACTTACGGAGTTTTTCTCTTCCATCATGCAGCTAAAGAACTTTTCTGAAGCATTATAAATCTCTACGGCAGCATGGGTATCAAAAATCATTTTCAATTCACCCATGGTATCAAAGGCATTGCCATTTTCGAAACGCTTTTGAAGTTCTGGCTCTAGCCCATACAGTATGCCGCAATGAACTAAGTTGTGGTTTGATGTCTACGCACTTCTATTGTTGTAGACAATTGTTGGGCCTCCAAGTGCAGAGGTTTGTAGAACAGCAGCAAGTTTTCCCTTAAGTGGATTACCCAAGGTTTATCGAACTCAGGTAGGAAGTGGTCAAAGGTATCCCCTCTCAAGCAACCCGGTGGTGGCTTATCTACTACCTTAGCAGTGGTAGTAGCATTACCAAATAAGAAACTCAACAAATTTATCCATAACGAAAATAAAGCAACTAGCAGAAGTAAACAATACTCACAGTAGAAGTTTCCTTTACCTGTTCCACTCTCCAATAGCGCTTCATTCCCTGGCAACGGCGCCAGAAAATAGTCTTGATGACCCACAAGTATAGGGGGTGTATCGCAGTATTTTCGATAAGTAAGAGTGTCGAACCCAACGAGGAGCAGAAGGTGCTGGCTAGTGGTATGGATCAGGAATTCTCTGTAAATACTTAGCAAACGGATTTTTAGGGGTTTTCAATAAAGCAAGTAAACAAAGTACGAGTAAATAAAAGATAGTAGGAATAAATGCAGCAAGTGACCCAATCCTTTGTGCAGCAAAGGACAAGCCGGTTGTATTTCTATAGATGACCAAACGTTCTCGAGGACACATGGGAAGACTGTCAAGTGCTTTCGCTTCATATAGTCGATTAATCTTCTTTAGCTTGCTAAGTGTTGTGTGGGTGAACCTGTGCTAATGTACCGTCCCATCCAAGACTTAATACATACTTGTGATTAAACCCCCTTGCAAACATCCGTAAGTACAAGAAAGTAATTAAGGTAAAACCTAACCATAGTTTTAAACTCTAAGACCCTTACGTCCCTTGTACAATGGTTTCCTAACGGGGGTTCAGGTTTTTGTCACTCCGACAACCCCTACGATTAGTATCCAAATACACAATGCATTCCCCTAGGCCCATATAGGTGAAGTGTCATGTAGTCGACGTTCACATGACACCACTAGAAGAAGTACACCACAACTTAAATAACAATCTATTGAATCTTTCTCAACACAACTCCACTACTAACAACAAGACTTCTCCCATGTCCTCAAGAACAAAACGAACTACTCACAAGACATCATATGGATCATGATCAGAGATGGGATAATGATGTATAACAATCTGAACATAAACAATAATTCAATGGTTCACTCAATAGCATCAACTACAAAGAGTAATCAACACCGGGAAAGTTTCCCCTATGAACTATGCAAGTTTAACGCAATTGTTACAGCAATATGGAGATGGTGATGAGGGTGCTGATGGTGATGATGATGATGATCCCGATGAAGTCTAGCTTGATGGTGGTGTTCATGGCGACGATCTTCCCTCTCCGGGAAGGAATTCCCCTGGCAGAAATCTGTCTGCCGGAGAGATCTTTCTCTCCCGGTGTTTTCCGCCCCACAGAGGCGGCGGAATCTTTCTGTGGTCGCTCCCCTAGTCTTAGGGTTTCGGGAGGAAGATATACGCCAGAGGGGAGAGGCTGGAGTGGGCCAGGGTGGCCACACCACTCCCTCGCGCGGCCTAGGCCTACCCGCGCCATGGGATGGTGTGGTCCCCCTGTGGCCCACCTCCACTCCATCTTCTGGAATCTTGAGTCTTCTGGACAAATAGAATTTTCTGATCTTCTGGAATCCTGACTGCAGCGGTCCATGCTCCAAAAGTCATCAACCATGCAAAAATAGATGAAATAACATAAGTATCACCTCTCAATACGAAATATATCAATGACTAATAGTGAATTAAGACATAGAATAGTGATGCAAAATGGACGTATCAGTGCACTAGTTCGGCGAAGAGATAGTGAAATACAAGTGGTATGGATAAAAGACAACGGTGCTAGAAAATAGCTTGATGGCGTGGAAGAGACTAAAGGAAACTGAAATAAAGATGGAAGCAAGCAAACATGTAACAGATCTAGTTGCAAATGGTGTTTCAATGCTTAGAAAGAAGGCCTAGGGATCATACTTTCACTAGTGAACACTCTCGTATAAATATCATCTCTTTATAATACTACTCTGAACTACTCTCCGGTTGAACACTCTAATCCATGGTAGAGCTATAACAGCACACCTCAAAGTTCGCTTTCCCCATCTAGATAACCCCACACTATCACCTTGAGCTCTAGATGGTTCCAACAAACACCACAATTTCATAGAAACATCCAAATCCAAATATAACTCATAACAAGTATTTGTAATCTCTAGCCTAAGTGCCACCATGGTGTGCACGTTGTCACTTGCACACACATGGGGAGAGCAGAGATCTATTAAAGCACTTGAATAGCAGGGTAGATCTACTTGATTACAAAGCTCATGACCACAAAAAGATCATGCATAGAGAGAGAGAGATGAACCCATAGCTACCGGTAGAACCCTTAGCCTCGAGAAAGAACTACTCCCTCATCATCATGGGAATCAGCAACGATGATGGAGATGGTGGTGGAGATCGATGGAGATGGCTCCAGGGGCACTTCTCCGTCCCGGCAGGGTGCCAGAACAGAGACTTTCTGTCCCCCAAATCTCCTCTTTGGTGGCGGTGGCGCTGCAGGACTTTTCTGGCTGGAGGCTGTTTGATTTAGGGTTTTCGTCCCAGGGGCTTCTTATAGGTGAAGAGGCAAGGCCAGTGGCCGGCCAGGGGGCCCAAACCATGCCCTGGCGCGACCTAGGGCTGCCCGTGCCAAGGGGTGGTGTGGCCGCCCTATGGACCCCCTTCGTCTCTCCTTCGGACTCCATGTGTCTTCCGGTAAAATATTGACTTTGGCTTTTGTCCCTGATACATTGCAAATGTATCTATAATTTTTGATGTTCCATGCTTGGTTTTATCCACTTTCTTGTGTTTTGTCCACACTTTGGAGTACTTTTCATATGATTTCTTGGACTAACCTATTAACAAGAGCCACAGTGCCAGCTGCCTGTTTTCTGCTGTTTTTGGTTCCAGGAAAGTCAGAAAATGAATATTCTCGGAATTGGACGGGACAAAAGCCAAAGTGCCTATTTTTTGGAAGTCATCAGATGCCAGAATACGAGACGGAGAGAGGCCAGAGGCCGGCCACACCACCTGGTCGCGCGACCAGGCTTGGCCCGTGCCAGGAGGTAGTGTGGTGGCCCCAGGCACCCCCTCGGCTTCCCCTTCCGCCTATAATATGCCCTCGGGGCGAAAACCCTAAGTGCCTGATCAAAAATCCACGGAAGAGTCTGTAGCCGCCGTCATCTCCATCCCTAGATCGGGAGGGATCTGAAGCTCTTCCCGGCACCCTGCCGGAGAGGGGAATTCACCCTGGAGGCCTTCTTCATCACCATGCAAGCCTCCGGTGTGATGCATGGGTAGTTCATTCTTGGACTACGGATCCATGTAGTAGCTAGATGGCTGGTTCTCCTCCTTTGTGCTTTCATGTCTAGATCTTGTGAGCTTCGTTCATGATCAAGATCATCTATTTGTAATTCTGCATGTTGTGTTTGCAGGGATCCGATGGATATTGAGATGCTATTTCAGATTGATTATTGATTCTATCATGTCTTTGTTATTTGTGATATTGCATGCTTTTCGTTGTTAGTAGCTATCTTGGCCAAGTAGATGCTAGCAACTCCAAGAGTTAGTATTTATGCTCGATAGTGGGTTCATGCCTCTGGTAATCTGGGGAAGTGATAGAAATCTCTAAGGTACTAGATGTGCTGTTGCTACTAGGGAGAAAACAACAATCCTTTGTTCATAGAACAATCGTATTGTTTACATTACACGCAATTCGTAAAGCAATAATCTGTTGCTTGCAACTTAATACTGGAGGGGGTTCGGATGATAACCTAAAGGTGGATTATTAGTCATAGATGCAGTTGGATGGCGGTCTATGTATAATGTTGTAATGCCCAATCAAGTCTCAAAGGAGTCAAGATGATTAGTATATGCATGTATTGCTTTCTCGGTGTTTGTCAATTGCCCCGTTGTAATTTGTTCACCCAGCATGTTATCTATCTAAGGAGAGCCACCTCTAGTGAACTATGGATCCCGGTCCTTTTTCTTTACATAAAATCTATAAACTTTTACTGCTTTGTGTTTACTTTCTGCAAACTTTTACTTCTTTCCATTCGATACGTTTAATCCTTTGTTTTCAGCAAAACATGGTGAGATTGACAACCTCATCGCAAGTTGGGGACAAAGTTCTGTGGTTGTGTTGTGCAGGTCTCCATGTTGCTACTAGCACTGGTAGTGCGCCCTGCCAAGGCTCAGCTAGCAACACCTTTGGGGTGTTTCCTTGCTCCTACTGGTTCGATTAAACCTTGGTTTCATAACTGAGGGAAACTTGTTGCTGTGCTCATCATACCATCCTCTTGGGGTTCCAAACAAGCTCTACATCAACACCGCACCAACACTTTTCTGGCGCCGTACATTGAGCCATCAGTCCCATCCAATTCCAAGAATATTTATTTTCTACCTTTTCTAGAACCAAAAACAGAAGAAAACGGGCAACTGGCACTGTGGAATCTTGTTAATAGGTTAGTTCCAGAAAATGTGTAGAAATACTCCAAAGTATGGACAAAACATAAGAAAGTAGATATAAAACAAGCATGGAACATCAAAAATTATAGATACGTTTGCAACGTATCATGGTCCTCCTGACGAGTCACATAGACATTCTTTTCCTCGTTAGGGGCATCAGGAGCTGGTTGGGGGCCTAGCAGCGCTTCTAGCACATATTGCTTTTGTGCAGTAGAGAGGAGAATCGTCAAATTCATAGCCCAGCTGGTGAAGTTGCTACCATTCGCAGCAAGTTTATCTTTCTCTCCATGAACACATTGAAATTAAAAGCAGGTGGTGCCATCTACAATAGAATTTGTAAAGTTTATTTAGAGTAAGTTTATGATAGATTGAGTTTAACTAAACTCCCACTCAAAAACAACATCCCACGTGTCTTTTTGGTGATTACATGAACCAAATTCACTACACCAAGTCCGATCATCACGTGAGTTGGTATAGCTTCAAAGGCCAGCATCTATATGGGCATCATATCAACTATATGACTCATGCTTAACCTTTCGGTCCGTGTTTCAAGGCCATGTCTGTACATGCTAGGCTCGCCAAGAAAGAACCTTAGTACTCGTGTGTGTAAAACTATCTTACACCCAAAATATGATCATGGATTCAAGTACACCCGATCATCACGTGATGTCTTGAAGCGGCAAAACATAAATGGTGTGTACTTAAGGAAGAACACATTTTTATCTTGATATTTAAATGAGGGATCATCATATAACGCTACTAAAACGCCAAACTAGCAATATAAGATGCAAACATCGTATGTGTAAAGTGAAGCGATATAGTTCTTGCATTTGATCACTATCATATGCATCGTGGTATGATCTCTATCATTCCTTTGTGTGGAAGGCCAGGGTCTATGGAACTTACACGTTAAGTGTGTTGTAAGGGTATCAACTATACATCAACTCACAACATTACCATATCATGACACAAGCCCAGCAACGATCTAAACTAGACGCTTCTAATTAATCAATTGCATGTTTTTACGTGGCTTAGGGCTTTCGAAGATAGAACTGTTCTTACCTATGAACATGGAACCACAACGATGATAACCAAATTATTAGCAACTCATTCTAAATTAGATATTGACTATAGTAGGAGAGACAGACACCCGCCAACCACTTATGCAAAACTAGTTGCATGTCAGTCGTGGAACCGGTCTCATGGGCGATGACATGTAAGGTTGGTCCGGGCCGCTTCATCCCACTATGCCACCAATATCCAAAGTACATATAAGAAGCAATAACATGATCATCACCGCCCACATACTCTTATGTGTTCTACCCGTGCAAAGCACCTACGCATAAAACTGGCTCTGATACCACTGAAGGGTTCAAAGCATAGAAAACAAAAAATTCCTACGATGGGAACTATACGCCAAGATCTATCTATTAGATACACGCAATGGGTGGATATACATCCATGGAGAGCTTACCCTCGAAGACAACAAAGTTTTGTTAACGAGTAGGAACTCGTGGATGATGTAGTCGTACGCTTGCCGATCTCAAGATTGTGTGGAAGTCCTAGCGCCGCAAACCAGCAGCGCATCCGCACTCGCACACACGTTCTGGCCACCGAACAACCTCTGCCTCCTCGCTCCAGCGATGCAGCGGAAACAACAACTCCTTCCAGACGAAATGCCACCGGGAACATGTATCTTGCTAATCCGAGACCATGGGGGACTAATTCTAGAGGGGGAGAGAGATCCTTCACGAGAAGGTGTGAGCAAGAAGGGTGAGAGGGGTGGCCTTTTATAGGAGGAGGGGGTACCCCTCCCCATGGCCAGCGCCCCATGGGGGTGACCCCTCACCTCCCCCATTCATGTGGTGGTAACTCCCTCCACATTAAAATGCCCCTTCACATTCTCTTTTAAAGTCTCCACTTTAAATGCATTAAATTTCTCCAAATTTAATGCTCTCTCATTTAATAAATCTCTTTTATTAATTTTATTAAGAATTTTGTTAATTACTTTAATTAACAAACATTCACATAAAACCCCCTACAACATTTCAATATTACATGCAGAACAAATTTCAGCAATTTCACCCGAAATAGTTTCGGTGTCTATTGAAATAATTCCAGCGCTTTGCAATTCATTCGTCTAAAACATATTTGCTCCAAATGGTGTTGGTGTACCTTAAGTGTGTCACCCTATGGTTCGTGAATAATGCAGACATGATCGAGACCCCTCTCAGATCAATAATCAGAAGCGGGACCTAGAGATCCATACTGACTCCTACACATTCTACGATGACTTATGTGATCATGAGAACCTTTAATGCTAAGTGACTAAATCCCTTTTTCTCGCGATATATTAAATGTCCAAGATTCGATCATCGGTATCTCCATACCTAGTTTGATCTCGTTACCGACATGTACTCTTTTCTCGTTCCCGTTATATAACATTCTAGTGATCTTATCACTTGCTTGCAAGCTAACCAATGTGATATTACCAAGAGGGCCCAGAGTATATCTATCCGTCATCGGGATGGACAAATCCCACTCTTGATCCATAAGCCTCTACATAACACTTTCGTAGTACTGAACCCACCTTTATAATCACCCTTTCACGGTGTGACGTTTGATGTTATCAAGATACTCTTCCAGTGTTAGTGATTAACATGATCTCATGGTCTATGGACTAGGATTATTTCGTTAGATGTTATAGCAATATAAACATAATTACTTTGATCATAATGCTATAATTCGTATGAATGTTCATCACATCATTCCACTAATGTTGTGACCTCGTTATTAACAAGATCCAATGTCCATGATCAGGAAACCTTGATCATGTTTTTAATCAATGAGCTAGTTTATAAGAAAGGTATAACTAGAAACTTTCTTTTTGTTTTTAAACACACATGTATTAACGTTTCCAAATTAATACAATTATAGCATGCAAAATAAACATCTATCATATACTTGGAATATGTATAATAACGACTTTATTATTGCCTCTCAGGGCATATTCCCTTTAGTCTCCATAGCAAGGAAGGAGTTATCTGAGTTGAAAAACAGGCAAGCTTTGACGGAGAATCTACTTAATAATATCCTCAACAAGTCTCGTGGTAATCCCGCTGTTACATGTGAGGTGGCGCGAGCTCCCTAAAAGGAACATTTTTGAAACTGAGATTATATTGTTTATCAGCTGTGTTATACTCCGATGATGCTTTACGAGGTACAAAAAATTTTAGGACTGTAATAATTTACTAATTTTCCAGTTATAAGTTTTTCCACAGTTCTAGAATTTATTTAGCATTTTAGAGAACTTGTGTTCTTTGTTTATTTATATTTATGTCCTGGCAATGGATCTAAGTTAGATAGGCTTAAACAGTAACAGGCCCACAACATTTTATCTGTCCTTGATGGGCCACCAATCAACAGTGACGAGCCTACACTGAGGCCATTATATGTAGAATCTAACCGCAAAAGAACAGAACAGTAAAAGGCTAAAACAATGAAAGGCCAGAACAGTGAAAGGCTAGAATAGTAACAGGCCGGAAACAGTAACAAGGCCAGAATAGTAGGAGGCCAGAAACTTCAGCCCGTTTATTAGACTAAATAGTAGAAGGCTAGAATAGTGAATGTCTAGAACAGTAAAGGGCCGTAAATGTAGAGGGTCGTAAGGGCCAACTATGGGTGTGAGAAAAGTGACGGGCCGACAGAAGGCCTTAACAGTAACGGACAGACTTGGCCTAGGCTGAGAATGGGACGCACGGTATTGGACCAAGGAGGGCCTTTAGTAGACTGAAACAGTGTCAGGCCTGAAAGTTCACAGGCCGTGGATGTCTGCACTAGTTGGCCCATTTTAGACAGTGCTGGACGAAATAGTAACGGGCCTTCTTCTTATTGGGCTTTCTCATGGGCCAGCCCACTTAATATTTAGCAGGCGTATTCTGGGCCTGGCTTCTGCCACGGTTTCTCTGACCGTTAACGGTGGTAACTGGGCGTTAACGGTGTTCGCCACGTGGAATCTTGCATGACGTCAGCAGTCAACAAGGCTTGCAAATAGATCTACGATGAAATAAGTTTTCGTGACTGAAGGGTGCGATCCGCCATGGTCAGGAAAAAAACCATGGTAGATTCTTTTGTGACAGGGCTTTTACCATGATGGGCATCCGTCGTAGAAGACATTTTAGCCACGAAAAATAGGCCTTCAACCACGAAAATTGTCCATTGTAAAAGCCAACTTTTCTTGTAGTGTCACCAAGGCAAACGTTGTGAGGCCCGCCCACCCGAGACTAAACAGCCGTAGACATGGACATGTAGTGTCACAACCACGCAGGAGGAAACAACCTTCACCACCATACATGGTAGCCGACCGGACACTACGAAAAGAGCACACTAGGTCATTGGAGCCGAAGGGTGGCAGCAACACCGCCACCTGGAGGGCGTCCTCAACCGCCACCGGCGGGTGCCGTCCGGACGTGGTAGCAGGGACAAACCAGGCCGAGCAGGCCTGGCCGGGTCCCTGAGGGCTCGTAAAGTCCCCGCCACCACGCTGCTGCACGTAGGACATTGATACATTGCAAATGTATCTATAATTTTTGATGTTCCATGCTTGGTTTTATCCATTTTCTTGTGTTTTGTTCCAACTTTGGAGTACTTTTCATATGATTTCTTGGACTAACCTATTAACAAGAGCCACAGTGCCAGCTGCTTGTTTTCTGCTGTTTTTGGTTCCAGGAAAGTCAGAAAATGAATATTCTCGGAATTGGACGGGACAAAAGCCAAAGTGCCTATTTTTCCGGAAGGGATCAAGTGCCAGAATACGAGACAGAGAAGGGCCAGGGAGCCACGACACCACCTGGCCACGTGGCCAGGCCTGGCCCGCGCCAGGGGGTGGTGTGGCCGCTCCCGGCACCCCCTCGGCCTCTCCTTCCGCCTATAAGTTGCCCTCGGGACAAAAACCCTAAGTAACCGATCAAAAATCCACTAAAGAGTCTATAGCCTCCGTCATCTCCATCCCTAGATCGGGAGGGATGTGAAGCTCTTCCCGGCACCCTGCCAGAGAGGGAAATTCACCCTGGAGGCCTTCTTCATCACCATGCAAGCCTCTAGTGTGATGCGTGAGTAGTTCATCCTTGGACTACGGATCCATGTAGTAGCTAGATGGCTGGTTTCTCCTCCTTTGTGCTTTCATGTTTAGATCTTGTGAGCACCGTTCATGATCAAGATCATCTATTTGTAATTCATATATGTTTTGTTTGCGGGGATCCGATGGATATTGAGATGCTATTTCAGATTGATTATTGATTCTATCATGTCTTTGTTATTTGTGATCTTGCATGCTTTTCGTTGTTAGTAGCTATCTTGGCCAAGTAGATGCTAGCAACTCCAAGAGTTAGTATTTATGCTCGATAGTGGGTTCATGCCTCTGGTAATCTGGGGAAGTGACAGAAATCTCTAAGGTACTAGATGTGATGTTGCTACTAGAGAGAAAACAACAATCCTTTGTTCATAGAACAATCGTATTGTTTACTTTACATGCAGTTCGTAAAGCAATAATCGGTTGTTTGCAACTTAATACTGGAGAGGGTTCAGATGATAACCTGAAGGTAGATTATTAGTCATAGATGCAGTTGGATGACGGTCTATGTATTATGTTGTAATGCCCAATCAAGTCTCAAAGGAGTCAAGATGATTAGTATATGCATGTATTGCTTTCTCAGTGTTTGTCAATTGCCCCGGTGTAATTTGTTTACCCAGCATGTTATCTATCTTAAGGAGAGCCACCTCTAGTGAACTATGGATCCCGGTCCTTGTCTTTACATACAATCTATAAACTGTTTCTGTTTTGTGTTTACTTTCTGCAAACTTTTACTTCTTTCCATTCGATACGGTCAATCCTTTGTTTTCCGCAAAACACGGTGAGATTGACAACCTCATCGCAAGTTGGGGACAAAGTTCTGTGGTTGTGTTGTGCAGGTAACCACGTTGCTACTAGCACCGGTAGTGCGCCCTGCCAAAGCTCAGCTAGTAACACCTTTGGGGTGTTTCCTTGCTCTTACTGGTTCAATTAAACCTTGGTTTCATAACTGAGGGAAAACTTGCTGATGTGCTCATCATACCTTCCTCTTGGGGTTCCCAACGAGCTCTACGTCGATCGTCGAGCGCATCAGACATCACCGCCGCTACCCTCTTGTTTGGCCACAACGGTCGCCGGACCCCGATAGGGCCGCGAAGCTCTCGTCGCCACGCTGCAGCAGGCATGGCATCAACACCGCCGTCCATATCACGAGTCACTCATCCGACTAGACGGAGGCAGGCATGGCTCATCGGTGGATATCCACCTTAGCTGTCCCTGCCACCAACGGCCGCCGACTGGCCTAGGGCCGATGCTGGCCACCGGTGGTGGCGGGAGAGAAGGGGGAGGAGGTGGCTGAGGGGGGGGGGGAGGCGGCGGCGCGGCCCGGACACCGCGGGGGAAGCGCGGGTTGCGGGGGAGTAGAGGTAGCATATGGTAACTACTACGCGACTTATTTGATATGATGGTAGCTGAAGGCACTTTAGTCTATATTTATAGACATGGCAAAGAATACCAATTGTTTGAGCTTTACCGATTCTATTCTATGGGATGGTAATTCATTTCGAATGTGTCCTTACTTGCTTGCTGCACACCTTTCTTGGCCGGGTTGATCTAATGAAGGCCACATGATCTACGAGTACTGGAGTAGCAGGTCCGAGCCAGTGGGAGTGCAAACTGTGCAACCGCACAGGGTCCATAAAAGTTTGGGGCCCAAAATTCTAGTATAGTTGTGCAAGTTTATATAGGTATGCAGTAAAAAAACTCATTTCCTCCACTGGAATTTTGGCCCATGGCCACTGGGACTTATAGTATAGTCATTGGGAGACGGGAGTATGGAACAATCTATCCATCTAGTGCTGGGAGGTTCTCTCAGATCAATTGGCCCAAGCCGGTCTCTTTAAGTCCCAGTGGCCATGGGCCAAAATTCCAGTGGAGGAAATGAGTTTTTTACTGCATACCTATATAAACTTGCACAACTATACTAGAATTTTGGGCCCCAAACTTTTATGGGCCCTGTGCGGTTTCACAGTTTGCACTCCCACTGGCTCAGGCCTGCCATAGGGCTCATTTTAGACTTTCGCACAAGGCCTCGGATTTTGCCAACCCGGCCCTGTGGAGTAGAGTATGTGACGCCATGGGAGAGGCCTCGAGCAGTTCTTGCGCCCACATCATGGGAAATCCCTACAAGCGTAACTGAAAGTGAAGAGAAGAAGTAGAATCTAGCTTTAATTTTGGGTATTGCAACTCGCTTGCCGTAAAAAAAGACATGGAGCATAGCCATGGAAGAAAAAAAGAGCGAACATCCTGAATGCATAGACAGGGCCGGCCCTGAGGGGGGTCAGGAGGGGCGGCCGCCCCGGGCCCCCGACGCCAAGGGGCCCCGAAATCTAGAATAGCTAAGGAATGCGCAGCGGGGCGGAACTCACGTCGCTGCAGCGGCGCCATTACATTACTTTGGGAGTTTTCCGTGTGTGTTCTGGACAAGGACGAAGAGTTTACGCAACGCTGCCTTCCTAGCGGCTGTTCTGGGCCTATTTTTCTTCACCTTGTTGGCCTTTTACACCTTTGGTTAGCCTGGGTCATTTTTTCCTTTGTTAGCTACCAATCTACGGTGGGATTTAGTGTTGGTGGGGCCTTTTTTTTTCCTTTTTTAGCTACTAAAATGTCTTTGGTTGTCTAAAAACACTATGGTGTGCCTTAATGGAATTCACTTTTACTTCAAGCTTATTCGGTAGAAGCGGGAGTTAAATAGTCAAATACGCTTGCTCGAAAGTCGAAACTCCCCACATACTGTTGTGAGTCATAATACTTGATGAGTTAATCTGCTTGAGGGTGTTGAATTCATCGTAACTTATTTTTAAAGTACTCTCTCCGTTTCAAAATATAAGATGTTTGAGCTTTGGAAAAGGAGTGTATCTAACTCTTTTAATGTGTAGGTTCACTCCAAAACTTTTTTTCGCGAGAAAGATCTAGTGATATATTAACCAGAGTTCAACTTACAGAACAGCCCAAAGATCAAATAAAAGTATAGAGTCTTGCAGGAACATAAGGATGTCGTCGGCGAGGAAGACATACCGCGGCGCGCCGCCGCCACTCCACCTCTGCTGCCTTGGATAGGGAGGAGTCCCCTCCAAACCTTGATGAACCTATACACTAAAGGGGAGTAGATACACTCTTTTCATCAAGCTAAAACATCTTATACTTTGAAATGGAGGGAGTAATATAACTAGCGATATTTTCGTCAAAAAATTTAAGTAGCAGCATAAGGAATTATCCATGGAATGTAGCATATATTTGAATCATTTTTATTTTATAAGGTGAGGAGAGAACATGAAGCTAAGCTCGGAGAGCACAATAGGCTTTGAAGAAATTATCGGACGAGATCAATTTGTATTCCATTAGCATCAACTTTGCATTTAGAAATGTAAGGAGAAGATTTTAGGGTATGATGTATATCGTATTATTTTTGTACAAATATTGCTATTGTGTACACTTTTAAGTCTTTATTGGCTTCATTTTACACATGCATATATAAAAAAGAATTTGGGCCTGGCTAAGGGGCCCCAAATTCTAGTTTCGCCCCGGGCCCTCCAAATCTCAGGACCGGCCTTGTGCACAGAGATGGAAGGGAAAGTTAGAAAGAGAAGATCGGCAATTGAGATTATGGAAATTTATATTTCCAACTGGACCCACATGCTAGCTTATACAACACATTTTTAGCTCCACGTCTAATTTCCACTCCCTAGTTGATACTACTACTATTTAATAATTGTGAATAAATTTTCAAAATATAATACTCCATGCGTCCTGAAATAAGTGACTTGGGTTTATCTAGATTCGCATTTATCTATATTCTAAAATGTGTCTAGATACATACGAATTTAGACAATCTAAGTCACTTAACTCTGGACGAAGAGGGTATTAAATTTCATTAAACTCATTAGTGACCTATAGATATGGAAAATTATGCCAGTTGACATGGCGGTCTGGAAACCACATTCACGGTGCGGTCCTAGGTGGAAATCTGCTAGAACGAAACCTTGCCTCTCATTAGGGATATTTGCCAACACCCGGATTTTTAATCCCAGATGCCCGTTATGCCATACCTCGCAATCCCAGGATTACCATTTTTGCGAGACATAACGGATTGGATATCACAGTACATCATCCATTACAAACCATACATAAGGTCTTACACAAATAAGGATCTCATGATCCAGTCTTTAATACAACAAGAAGTGGAAATAAAAGATAAGCGTAGCGATGGGTCCATTTTCAGGGGCACAGACAATGCTGACGAAGGCAGATAGTCCTAGTTATCATAGCCGTCCTGCTGGCCATCATCTTGATAGTCTCCTTCATAGTCTGGCCATGAGAATAGCCAGGGACAAAAGCCATGAGTACTCTTTAAGTACTCGCAAACTACTATTAACAACTACTATAGTTCTAAGTTAAAGTGCTAAATCTAAGTTTAACTATCAAGTTAAGTTTGAAACCTAAGCTGAGTTCTGAAGCAAAGAAAGATAAAGCAAAGTTCTAGAATCACTTAAGTTGGGAAGCTATTGTCATAAACACAACCCTGTTGTGGTCAAGTCAAGATTCATCCTTCATTTCAAGTTATTTAGAAAACATCTGACAACGAAACAATATGGCCATTCCAACTGTCCATAACCGCGGACGCGGCTATTCGAATAGTTTGACACTCTGCAGAGGTGGTACACTTTCACCACAAGATTCGATACATCTGTCAGGGATAACCCAGAATCATCATACTTAGTATGCAGATAATCAAACATAACCTTCCCTTTACACACCCTAGTATAAGCACCTCTCCTATGAGCATGGCCTCCCAACCATGACCATCTGTCATCTTGGGCACTCCTGTCAAAACAGGAGTTAAGGCTCATGCCTCAACATTTTCCTCATCATCAACCATTTGTGTTTCTCAACACATGTCAAAACATCTCAATAGAATGACTCATCATTCCAAGGTTTTCATAATTCATTTTCACCAAGTGTTCCCATCTAAAGTGACTCAAGTTTTTGATATACTCTAAACTACTAAGTTAAGAGTGTTCACTAAGGTGGAAATGATGGGTTCAATCTCATGCCATAGAATGACATCTAAAGGTTTCTAAAATAGGTCAAGTTTTATACTCTTTATGCTACCTTTAAAACTGGTAAAGAACTTGGTGTAACTAAGGAAGGTAAAACTTGTAACAAAGACTTGAGGTACTAATAGTCAAAGGGGTGTGATCAAAGCATGCTTAAGGCATCCTTGCTAAACCATCTAGTTTGATCCTAGCTTGCTAAGCACTAAACTTGCAAGGGTTATCTTGACACTAATAGCTTCCCTTGGTTGGTGCAGTGGTTGAAATTTTCTTCTTCTTCTTGGTAGAACTCCTCCTCCTCGTAGACTTGGTCGGTACTATCGTCTATAAATACATATGGAACACACAATCACCAAACAATGTTTAACTAGTCTAATTAGCATTCTAAGACACACATTTGATGATCTATTATCATCACAAGTTTAATTCAACAGTTTCATCCTTTTTGTTTTAGAAAAGTAATTTGTACTCATTGAAAAATTAACTAAGATTTAATATTCACCACTTAAAATATGGGATCATGTTGACACATGTCATCACCACATATTCTAACATGTGGGAATGAGATTTAAAGGTTGGATCATAATTACTTTGGTTTAAGTTCATTATTTGATGGTTTAAAGTGACTAGAAATGCCTATATAGCATTATTTTGGTACTAGTCCAAAGTCACTGCATGTAAACCTTAATATTATTACATATTTAGATAGATATGGTAAAATGTGATTTTTGAGAGTTGGAATCAACTCAAAAGCTAACTGGGTTGATTTTATAAAAATGTTGCAAGGTGCAAATACTTCTGTTTTGCTATTTTTATTAGGAGAGATCTATAACTCTAATTGAATGAAATCCAACGGGCTTGGATATATCATTTCAATACCTTTCAGACAAAATTGGTTTCATGCAATTTGGATTTGTAAAACTCCTAGAATGGAATTTTAAACTAGTGGACATAAACTAGATTCAACTTAAAAAGAAAAAACCAAATTTGAACGGCTGGGCTAGCGCGGGAAAGAACATGGGCCGGCCCAGTGGCGCTCCGCGGCGCGAGGCTCAGCTGACAAGGGGTCCCGCTTGTCAGTGGTTCATAACACGCGAAACGGTACGCGCGCTGTGGGCCGTAGGATTAGAAGGGAGATCTACGGCTAAGGGTCGTCATCGACGACGAACAGGTCGCCGGCGAGAGTTTGCCCTAGCGGCTCGGTGGGGGTCGACCGGGGACGTACCAGGGCTCCATCGATGACGTCAAGGCGGGCAAATGGACTGGTGGTCGATGGCGAGGCGAGGCGCGGTTGCGGCGGAGCTTGGGGTGCCCTAAATCGCAGGCGCCCTTCTCCTCCTGCTGCGGCGGCTCCGGCTCCAATTCCGGCGAGGCAGAGCTCGATTGGCTCCGGCGAGAGAGGGGAAAGGATCAGTGAGAGGTGGGGAATGAGTGGGTGTGGAGAAAAGAGGCTGGGGAGGCCGGCTTATATAGGCCCGACGGTGAGACCGAAGGGTGTGGGCATGCGACTTCGGCGAGGGTGGCACAGGGGACTAGCAGCGTGGCTCGAGGTAGGGGGCGGTGGCCTGTCTCCTGGCTATGCGCTGAGGCTTAAAGGCGCGGCAAGGCGAGCTCTGTGCTGGTCGGGCGCGTCACACACTCTGGGCGGCAGAGGCTGCGGGTTCGACGGCGAGCGGTGGCTGGGGAGCGTTGGGCGGCCGGCGGGGGTGTCTGGGGTCTTCCCCAGGTCATGGCGGAGCGGTAGGCGCGGGCTGCGGGCGAGGGGTGGTTTGTGCACGCGGGGATAGTGCACGCTCTGCGGGCGGCATCGGCATGGTCGACCAGCTCCGGGCGCGGCGGTTCTTGGCCGTTCCTGTCTCTGGCTCTGGGCTGGGGCTGGTTGGACGGTGGCAGTGGACCACTGGCTAGCTTGTAGACATGGCGAGGGAGGGGAGAGCGGTCTGCTGCTGCGAGGGCCAAGTTGGCCAGGAAGGTGCTCTCGGCATGGCATGGCAGTATAGCTAGGAGGTCGGGGAGGTGTTGGGGTTGGTATGGTTAGGCTTGAGGGAGACAAGGGTGATCAAAGCACTTCAAATTGCTAGACAAAATCAACCCCAAAACAGTAATAGTTAGGCCACTTTGATCTTGGCAGCAAGGTGTTTGACAAAATGGTCGAAAGAGAAAAACTTTTGAATTTTGAGTTCAAATTTTTTGGGATCTACACTAGTGCTAGGTAGTCTCTGGTTGCAAGGGTTTTTAAAGTGGAGCTCATCTTGATGGTTTTTCAAATAGGAGTGATCTATGCATATGCATTGAATTCAATTTTCACATGCCAATTAAAATAAGTAAAATAATGTTTTTAGCAGATCCAAAGGTGGGCCTTGGTACCTCATTATGTGTACTATCAAGGGGTGCAAAGATCATGAATTGTTTCTGTTAAGAAATGAGTGCTAGGAACACCCAAAGTAGTATAGTAGATTAAAATGGTCAAAATGACCATTCCTCTTTTTTAATTGTTTTTTATTTGATTTTCTTTAGGAAAATTTTGGGAATAATGTAGATGATGTTTAAATCACCTAAGAAACATTTTATAACCAAAGAATCACAGAACCATGGCAATTCAAATCAATTCCTATTTGAAATGCTCATACACATGAATGCCCTTATTTTAAATTTGGAAAAGTTTTTGTTAACCCCAAATTTGATGATTTAGATCTTAATAAGTTTGGATTGAAGTTTTGGGATGTTACAATATTATAATTGAGACAAGAGGGGGCTCTCTCACGCCCTCTGCATTCTAGACCGTGAGATTTCATGTTTCCTCCATTTTCTGTCGTCCGATCCTGGCTCTCGTGCTATCATCGTAGCCTTTTACGCTTCACTTCGTAGCCTTGATGTCCCGAGAAACACTACTCCTGACGTTAAATTGGAGCCCGCTGGTTGATTGGGCCAACTGGACCGCAGGAAGCCCGAGAAGCGCTGCCTCTGTATTCTCGCGTACGTGGCCTGGACAGTCTATCTGATCGGTTTCTCTCAAAAAAAAATTCTGATTGGCCAACTGAAATCAAGTTATTAGCGTCCAAAAATGGACAGTCATGAAGGCCTCGCTAGCCAATTCGAGTAGCGATTCGAAGGATGAGCTAGGGTCGACTGTTCGGCGACAACAAAGTTATGGCGACTGTTCGGCTGCGGTTGCTTGTTGGGCTATTGGAGTTTCATCTTCACAGACTCGGCACTTAATGGCCTTGTGGGCAGCCTAATCGATTAACCTAACATGTGCATGTTTAATCTAAGTTATAAATATCTTTGATGCCCACCTATTGGGGTTCCTCATTTCTCTTGGTTCGTTGGTCCCTTTTGTTCTGAGTCAGGAGGGCGGTTCACGGTGGTAGACTGGTAGCAATGGAGGCGTCCCTACCTCCCAACTTTTCCTCCCTCGACAACTCCTCCTGGAGGTGTGCCACTGGCCGCTCTATGACCAACCATGGCGACCTTCCTAAGAAGCGCCTTTCCCTTGGGTAATGTCTCATGACCCACTGTAATCCTCGTTGTTGCACTCCACCAAAGCGTGGGTGATGACAGGCACCATGCTCGCCTGTAGTATATGCTAGGTACACGACCTGTCGGCAACTAGATGCCTTGCTGTAGAGATGTGTTTTTTGGTATTTGCACGAGTTGTTTGAAATTCCACAGTTGGTCTGCTGATATGATCTCAGTTAAAAGTTAATTATACCCTCACGCTAATTTATCCCTTATGAGTAATCTATCCATGTAATACTCACTGGTCAGGACTTACTTTGGCTTCTGATTTTACCATCTTCTCTTTTATCAAGCATGACATATGAAGACCAAAACAGCTCAGAAGAATCATGTCACCATCTTGCTCCTTGTGATGTGATGCAAAATTTGGACCTAGTCCCTCGAGGAAAGAATACACTTAACTAGAAGGCACTCACTGGGGAAGTAATAATTGATATTTCGTATCCTGGTGCTCTACACAACATAGTTATAATGCTTAGCATCGTCTTAACACCAAAACTCCTTGGGAAACACCAATTTAATCCTGCCAAGATCTTGGACATTTAACGTAATTATTAACATATTACTTTTTGCACTTATAGTATATTATAACTTATGAACTAATTTTTTTACTTTAATGTTTATATTTTGCATTGTGTGTACTCGATGAATATTGAAGTTGGTGATTAATCCTATAGCTGCACCAGCTAGACATATTTATATGATATATGTTTCATTGTACTAAGAAATACTATCTCTGTTTGGGATTATAGGTCTGGAGAGCTTTTTTATATTGTTTGAGATTATAAGGGCTATCTCATTTATTAGTCTCTTTCGTCCAATGCATGTTCTCCTTTTTCTCTCACTTCTCCCATGCATGTAAGACTATTGGTACATGCATAGATTAATGAGGGAGAGTTATGAAGTGTCTTGGTATTAGAAACTTAGCCCTTAGGACTAATAATCTCAAACAGAGGTAGTACCTATTTTGTTTTTTCCATCTAGAGAGTTCGGTTTGTTGTCATCCTTAAATTCCAATAAAATTATTTGTTATTTAACTTACATGTTTCGTCATATATTTGAATAATTTACTGCTATTATACTGAAGAAATAGATGGGCGTGGCAACGCGAGCCATCAATGATCTAGTAGTCAATATAGAAAGATAGAAATCAAGCCGAGGCAATTAAGACGAGAGAAATTCACCTGATCACAGGGGGATAAAGGGACTGATTGTTGACATGGTGAAATATACACATGGCTTGGTTGGCCTCTTTTTCCCGTTGTAAGCCCACGGGAAAATGTGCTACTATATTCCTATGTTTTTTATTCCTGTGTTCCAAACAAGTCCTAAAACTTGGAAATTCTCTACCTGGTATGGTCAGTTTTGAACTCTTTTCTTTGTACTTGTTTTAGAAAAACATTTTTGAAATTGAAGATTCAAAAATGATATTTTTTTTGCTCAAAAAATCCCAAACCTCCCTTTGAAAACATTGCCCGCCATCAAAATATGCACCCATCTACCTAGTAGGGTCATGTTATCATAAATTATGACGAATATGGCCATTATATTAGGAGTTTCATGATTTTTCAAGATTTTAACTAATTTTTCCACTTGAACGACTTTATGTACATAGTACATTTACCGAAGGTATGCCAAATTTGAATTGCAAGTCCATGATAACTTGCTTCTAAAATTTCTAGTAAACCAGTTTAAGGTACCAAAGTGTACTAACTCTATCTAATTAAAACCATCGAGAGTTTTGAAATATTCAACTTCTTGCTATGAATTTTCATGACGATAAATTTGACACTATTTTGAAATAAAACACACAAAAATAAAAAATAGGGCAAGGTGTCTTCTTCTTGGATTTTGAAAACATTTGAAAAACTCGCATCACTGTATGGCTTAACATGTATGTGATTCCTGTGTTTTAGGACACATGACCAAGGTTGTGGTCATAACAACAAACATCATAGATTATGATATTGTTCCCACATTGGTAGGTCGGTGCATCATGGCATGGTAAACCGTTTCCAACTTTTGTGAACCAATTTTTTTAAAAAAAGTTTTGGTGACATAAATGTCTCTTCTCTGAACAAAGTACACAAAATGTGGCTTCGAATTCCACCACTACAATGTTAGCACATAGTGGGCCATGTTTTATGAATAATTTCCAAGTTTTATGTTGTTCAAGATTTTTAGTTAATTTCTCCTACTTAAACAATCTTATGTCGATTGACAAAAAGTAGGTAAGATTAGAACGACAAGTATTTCGTAGCTTGCTTCTTAATTTTCCGAGCAAAATTTTATGGTACCTAAAGTAGTCACTCTATCAAAAACCACTGAGTTCAAAAGATTCAAATTCTTAGTATGATTTTTTATGCCATCAAATATTACATCATTTTGAAGAAACTCAAGAAAAAATATTTACACATGGCGTCCTCTTATGTGTACTGGTTTCTATAAAAATGTTAAAAGTGACATTTGGAAATATCTAATAAACCTCACATCATATTCTTTGGTTTTTGAGCTAAATGACCAAGGTCATGGACATATCTACATCTGTGTAATGATAATATTTCCATATTTCATATATGGGTGTATCATGGCATGGTAAAAAATGCTGTCTCTAGGAGTTTCCAACTTTCATGAACAGAAAAAATCTTTTTCAAATTTTTTGTGAAGGAAGTATGAAGAATTTGGGTCAAAATAGCACCGCCGCAATTTTCGCACAAAGTGTACTTTGGACTATGTTTTAATGGTAATTTAACTTTTTATCATTTTTCAAGCTTTCCGGAAAATTTTGTGTAAGTATGTAAATTTTCAACTGCAAGTTTGGGATATCTTGAGTATAATTTCCCCCCAAATCTATTTAAACTACCCAAAAGTAACTCTTCTTAAACAACCAAGACTCTATAAGATTTAACTTGCTGATAGGAATTTTCATGCCAACAAACTTGACCCCATTGTGACAAAAGTCAAGGAAAAAATGAAAAACTTGTGCATGTTGTCCTGTCACGTGTATTGGTCTCCGTAAAAAATGCTAAACATAGACTCTGCAGAAATTGGAAAAACTTGCTTCACAGTTATGGCTGGAAGTTCTTGGAGGTATATCACTTGGGTTACTGAACAAGACGAGGACCCCATCTCGGACTGCACCCTTGTACAGTCTGACTAGCATTGAATAGTTATTGCACGAAAGCTTACGTGAGAAGGAAGATGTTATAACTGCTAGGATGCATCCCTCCTGACATGACGTCTTCATTTTCCTTAAAGGACTAGACTAAGGCCCTAGAAACCATAGTTCAACTTCAACAGTACTGCACCCGTTAAAATAAAATCAATAGAATAATATTATGCTCCTGGCAACTTTCTGAGAAGTGTGATTGTGCTTAATTCGTGACAACTTTCATTTTCTTTGTTTTTTATAAATAGGATAAATATTGTCTTTCGCCTAGTCTGCCTAGTCCTACACGGTGTGCTTAAATATTGTCCTACCCAATGAAAAAATAAACAAAATTAAAATGAAAACCCTTTGGTGTGTATTTTTAAGGGGTGGGACCCCGAAGGGCTAATCTAGGTCTGCATTAATACTGGGCGGTCACACACTGTGTTACAAATAGGACAGTCGAAAATAAGAATATTACAACCACACCTTGTACATTAGCACAAAGGACCCTAAAAGAAGATAAAAATGTGTAGGAGTCCTAGGACCAGCGAAACGCGTAATAGCTTGCTTCTAAATTTTTCCAAAAATCGGTTTAGGGTGCTCAAGTAGTCACTGTTCTTAAACCACCGAGACTTTTTCAAAGATTCAAATCCTTGATAGGAAATATCATGCCTACAAATTTGACCATGTTTTAATTTTATTTTAAGAAAATAAAGAAAAGTGAAAATGAAAAACTCATGCATGATGCCTGGCCGTCTCATGTGTATTGGTTCCCATGAAAAATATTGAACATGGATTTTAAAATATTTGGAAAACTAGGTTCAGGGTATGAACATGTTTCACGCTAAATGACCAAGGTCATTGCCATATATGCATCATAGTTTATGATAATGTGTCCATATTTGATAGATGGGTTAATCTTGGCAAGCTTGACAATGTTACAATTTTGACTTTCCAACATTTATGAACAAATACACATTTACATTTTTCCAAGTGACAAAAGTATTCATTTTAATACAAAGAATATGCCTCAAAATACCACCACGACAATTTTCACTCAAAGTGGTCCATGTCTTGTGGAAAATTCCCACATTTTTTATCTTCAAGCTTATAAATTTCCCAAAAATCATGTTAAGATACCCATTAGTCTCTCTATCTAAAACCATCGAGAGTTTTGCAAGATTCATCTTCTTACTCGGAATTTTAATGTTGTCAAATTTGACTTTGTTCTAAGAAAATCGAAGAAAATATAGATAACAACAAAATTTAAATCATGCACATGCAATCATGTTTCGTATACTAGTTCCATGAAACATGTTAGATGCGGATTTTGTGAACTTCTGAAAATTATTGCTGCTTCCCGGGTATATGCATGTCCTACCGTGTACGAATGTTCTTGGGTTTATGATAGTACTAGACAAACGCGTGCGCTTCGCCGCGCCATCGGCATAGCGTTCTCACACAATGTGACCGTTACGGCATACTAATCGGTGATTTAGTTTCTGACACCCCTAGGTAAAATGTATGTGTTTCTAGTGTCATTGTCCATGAGATACTCAAACCCTTCTTTAGCAGTTAGGCATTCTCGATCTCTTCTTTCTTCTCACCGCAGGCGGTCGGCTAACCGTTCAGAGAATAAAGTACGACTTACTTAACACCGCTCCGGTATTTATTGATGGATTTCAAACTATTAGAATTCAGTGCAACACAGAAGACATGATTTCTTTTGGGTACCGGCGGAAGCCATATCATGTTGGCCCTTACTTAAGGAGACATTCGATTTAACTGCTCAGGTCTTCAAGGTTTCAAGAACTACAGAAGAAATTTAATAACCGTTTTAGATTCTGGCACGAGACCTAAATTTTTTCCAACTTGTCTGTGCGGTAGACCTTCTCTCCTACCTCCCGCATGGTCAAGCGACCATGCGCCTGATGATGTCTTTAATAAACGTGTCTGTGCGACACCTAGCACTTGGGTGTCTACATCATTCTGTCTATATCACCGGCTACGGCACAATGGCCGCCTAGGTCGATTCCATGACGATTACTGAAGGGAAACTCAACGCCCGCAAGAGGTGTGTCAACTACCAATCTTATGAGCATATCCAACATTTGCACTAAAAGGGTGCATGAATTTTTTGTTTTTGGGCGCCATTTGAGCTGTTTTAGTGTGCACGATAG
Organism: Avena sativa; assembly: GCA_916181665.1. Classification (NCBI taxonomy): domain Eukaryota; kingdom Viridiplantae; phylum Streptophyta; class Magnoliopsida; order Poales; family Poaceae; genus Avena; species Avena sativa. Next base: position 568,467,548 of record OV702291.1, read on the forward strand.
GCTGGTGCACTAAAATGCAACGTGCTGCACGTAACAGTTTTACATACACACTAAAATAAGCTACTAACTGCCGCTTGCCAAGATCAAACACATCTCAGATTGTCAAGATCAAGCAAAAGTGATGAACATATAAATCTAACTCCCAACACACACATATAAATTCAAGATCATGACTTGATCATCATAGCATAGTTCAAATCCATGGCATAGTTCAAAAGCATAGCATAATTCGACACATCAAAGTTCTTCATAATTGAAGTTCACACGAACACATCAAACATCAACATCAATGCTTACGATCATCATGCCTTGTCATTTCCATGACATCTCCATCTTGTGCTTCATCATTAATGGAAACTTGGATGGTGTTGGTAGTATTCTAGGATCACGTGCCGTCACCCATAGAAGCTTCAAAACAACGACCCATGGGAGGCATGGGAGATACCATGATATCCATGAATCCACCAATTATATCTCCCATACCACCCATTATAGATTCCATGTCTTAATGCCACCCGAAGGTGATCCCATGTTGTCAATGCCACCCATTATAGCTCCCATGGGTGCGCCCATGCCTCCAATGCCTTCCATAGGTGCGCTCACCCATGCCACCCATGCCTCCAATGCCACCCGTAGGTGCTTCTATGACGCCAATGCCTCCCATAGGTGCACTCATTCCACCCATGTCCCTCATAGGTGCTCCATGACACCCATGTATCCTCCCATGTTAGCACCTCACATGTATCCATTCACATAACTTCCTATCATTCCAATTTGATCCAAGACTTGATCACGACAAAGGTTGATGTACTCCTTTTTTCCTTCCATCAAGGTTGGTTGTGTCTATAAATAATAGACTTTTCTCATGCTCCATGAGACGTATAGTTTCTTCGATAGCAATTTTCTTCTCCTCTATGGCATCCCTCCTCTCCTCGCCCGCATCCCTCCTCTCCTCGCCCGCCAACCTCTCCTCTATTTCTTTGTTCCTCGAAAAACTTCCGCTCCTCAAAAGATTCCTTTCTTGCACTCACAATAACGTCCAAAGACATCTTCATGTTATCATCTCTGTCTACTTCCCTTTTTCTTTTGCGTGTTTCCTTCCTGTGGGTATTCTTGTTATTTTTGTAACCGAGTTTTGAGCAGGGCTTCTCTTTCCATCCTCGCTGGATGCTTCATTTTCATCAATGATTGTTGCCTCCATAGTTGACTTCTTGGATCTGTTTGGCACTTTCAAGACATCATGTTCTTCAATTTTTCTTCGTTCTCTAGCTCCTTGTAATAATGGTCCAATATGAATGTCCTTCCTTGAACCATCTTGCTCTTTTTGGTCGTCTTTGGATATCCGTTGAATAAATTTTTGGGCAATATTGAGCTACATGAACCAAAAGAGAGAGAAAATTAGTCGTGGACAATAATAAATTGAACAAAGTAACCACACAGAAGATAAAAAAATATCATAAAATAATACAACGTACCCTATCTTTGTCATTTGTTTCACTTGGGTTCATTCGTTCAACATTTGCCAATGTCGCTGCCCACCTTTGACAATTCGATGAAATTGCAGACCAACAGGAACAGAGAGATATATCCGTCCACCCAATTCCACTTTAGTTGCATGTACCGAAGTACTCCTTCATCCTAACCCAATAGGTGTCTCTTGTTTGCTCCGTGCTCATGGTCGAATCCATGCTCACATTGCACCATGTGTTGCATAGTAAAATGTCTTACTCCATCGTGTAGTTGGCCATCCGCCCCATTAGTGCATCAATGAAACCCTCCCCCTCTCCTCCCCCTCCCCTTATTCTCCATGTCAACTTCATCACCATGTTGTCCAGTTTCATATTCTTCAGACCAATACTCATGTGAATGTGATGACCTAATATTCGTAGTTGACATAAATGTTTTATCATCCATACTACAATGCATAGAAGTTAACACACATCAAACTACATTAATTTTCATCATTTCTATTCATCTACACAATTAAAAACAACAAAGCAATTACGTGCCTTGCTGTCATTGGATCGAACATGTTGGGGGCAACAGACGGCGTTACCTACTCCGCAGTCGCTGGCGGCTGGGGTGGCTGCGGTGGAGGTTGTGGAGGCTAGAATTGGCCGTCCGCAGGCCCTGCCGGAGGTTTGTCGTACAGACCCGCACCGATCTTGCCCTTCTTCTGGCCAGGCACCACCGAAGATGTCGGCCGCTTGGGCATGACATTCCTTGGCTAAAAGACGGGCGATGGACGATGGCATGCGCATTCGCCGACCGTGGAGGAGCAAACATCTAGCCACAGACAATGGTGGCGTTAGGGTTGGGTGCATCGGCCGGGGGGGGGGGGTGTTGCGAGCGGTGGCGAAACCACTCCATCAACAGACGTGGGGGCGGAGGAGAAGGTGGGTTGGGGGCGTGGCGCAATAGTCGTACATGGGCGGTTTTTCGCCGACGATCGTCGAGGTGGGATGCAGGAGGTCACACGCGAAAGTTTCAGTTTAGCGGTTGGGCAGCGCTGGCCGGCACACCAAATTTGCAGCACAGGATTAGGCTTTTTGTGTGCGTGCCCTAGATTATTTTGTGTGCGACTTATTTTTGCGCGTATGCTGGAGTACGATTTTTTCCCGCCGCGCTAAATAATAGCGATTTTTTGTGCACCGACGGATTTTTTTGTGTGTATGCTAAAGATGCTTTAACTATGTTCGTTGTTGTTTTTTCGTAGGTAGGCCTTGACTAATTCCTCTTTTTTTTACCTGATCCATATTTGATTTTTTTTCTTCTTTGGTCCACAAGCCATAAACATATACTCCCACATGGGTTTTGGGTCCATAAGCCATAGACACATACTTCTACATGGCCTCATAATGCTTCCTTTCTCTCAGACTTAAGTCTATAGTATATGCCCATATTTGGTAGGTGGGTGAATGTTGGCATGGGAAATAATATTCCGCCCATTGGAAGTTCAAAACTCCTAAGAGCAATTAAACCATACGATAAAAAAGAACAATGAAATCATTTTCATTTTTCTGTGTGTCTCTCTACAACTGTGTGCGGGCGTGTGCATTTGTGTGTGCACATGTGTACATATGTGTGCAAGGTGTACATGTGTATGCGTGTGCATGTGGATGGGTGTGTCCCCGTGTGGGAATGTGTGTCTGTATATCTGTGCGTGCATATGTGTTTTTGTACGTGTGTGTGAAGTGTGTACATGCGTGTGTGCATGAGTATGTACATCTCTCTGTGTGGGGGTGTGTCTTTCTATGTTGTGTATTTTTCTGTGTGTGTGCATGCATGCGTGTATCTCTGTGTGTGAAGTGTGCGTACGTGTGTGTGTCTGTGTAAATGTGTGTGTCTATGTGTAGTGTGTGTATGTGTATGTGTGTCCGTGTGGGTGTCTCTCTCCCTCGTGTGTCTCTCTGTGTGTATTTGTGTGTGTCTCTCTCTGCGTGTATGATTGTGTACATGTGTCTGTGTCTGTGTCTGTGTCTGTGTCTGTGTCTGTGTCTGTGTGTCTTTCTCTCTATGTGTGGTGATGTTGTACAAGTATGTGTGTTCAAGGGGAAAATCATGAACATGGTTTAAAAAATATTTTGAACACTCGCTTCACGGTATGTCCTACCACGTATGAATGTATTTTTTTAATGGCAAATGACAAAGGTCATGGTGACATGTACATCATAGTTTATGATAATGTGCACATATTTGGCACATGGGTAAATCTTGGTAAAGGTGGATAGCTAGCGTTGCACATGGGTAAATCTTCCACGACCACAGTTTTCACATAAAGTGGTCATAGTTTTATTGATACTCCCAACTTTTAGACTTGTAGCTAATTTCACCCACTTAAACAACTATGTCGATTAGTCAAATTAGATCTAATCAAATCTACAAGTGTGTGATTGATTGCTTCTATTTTTTAATATCAGTGTTAGGTACCAACTAGTCACTCTATTTTAAACCACCTCGGGAGTTTTTCGGATATTTAACTTATTGGTAGGAACTTTAATGCTGACAAATTTGACTATGTGTTGATAAAAATCAAAATAAACGAAGAAAACACCAACAATGACAAAAAATTGCGTGTGGCATCCTCCTACGTGTACTAGTTCCATAAAAATGCGAAACATGAATTTTGAGAGCTTTTGAAAAAAATCTGTACAGTATGAACGTCTTAGTTTATGAAGGAAGTACCTATGAAGAATCCTGGAGGCATCTCGCTCGCGGTGTGTCCTTGTAGGCATTTTTTTTTGAATACTAGAGTACACTCCTTGAAGGAATACCACCTAGGTGATGGCAACAAAAGCACATTGATAATAACATGACTTGGACCCGATTTCTATCTACACGATCTACAATCTAACTACCATAGAATAATGATTGCACAAATGGGAAGGAAAGATATGCCTACTTGTATTCATCTCTACTGAACAAATGCTTTTATATATATACACTTAGTCCTTTTCATATATAGTGTGGGTCCTATCAAGAGAACCAGTGCAACAATTTTTCTCTGCTAGCTCTCTATTACACATGTTAGCTTTATGGTAGAAACGGTGCACACGCACTGAGCAACTTTTCTCCTCTAATAAGAAATCTTTAGTCCTTAGTGTGTGTGTACATGTGTGTGTGCAGAGTATGTGTGTGTGCGTGCATGTACATTTGTGTGGAGTGTGTGTGTGGTTGTGTGTGTGGGTGTGTTCCTCTATGTGTGTGTGCGCGCGTGCATGGGTCTCTCTCTATGTGTGTGTGCGCGCGTGTGTCTATGCATGTGTAGTGCGTGTGCATGCGTGTGTGCAGCATGTGTGTCTCTCTCTGTGTGATGGTGTACATGTGTGTGTGTTTGCGTGCATGTGTGTGTCCATGTGTGTGGGTGTGTGCCTCTCTCTATATGTGTATGTGTTTGTGACTGTGTGCAGTGTGTGTGTGAGTGCGAATGTGCGCGTGCGTGTGTTCATGTGTATGTGTGTGTCTCTCTCCTCTCTTTCTCGCTCTCTCTATGGATGTGGGTGTGTGTCCATGCGTGTGTGTCCATGTGTGTACATGTGTGTGTGGGTGTGTGTGTGTGTCTCTATGTATGTGTGCATGTGTGTATGTGTGTGTCCATGCGTGTGTGTGGATTGTGTGTGTGAGTGTGGCTGTGTGTCTCTGTGTGCGCGTCATGGTGTACAGATGTGTGTGTATATGTGTGCGTGCAATGCGTGTTTGTATGCACGTGTGTGTGTACAGTGTGCGTGTGGGTGGATGTGTCTGTCTTGTGTACATGTGTGTGTATGTGTCTGTCTTGTGTACATGTGTGTGTATGTGTGTGCATGTGGATATGTGTCTCTCTTTTGTGTGTGTGTGCATGTGTGTGTAGTGTTTGTGTGTGGGAGCGTTGTTGGGTTTGCAGCATAGAAAATAAAAATTCTTACGATGTGAACTACAAAGTACCAAGATCTATCTACCTAGATACAATCAACGGGTGGATATATATCCATAGAGATCTTACTCTTGAAGAGCAAAAAGCTTTGTTAACGAAATCTGATTTCGTGGATGATGTAGTCGTTCACTTGTCGATCTCAAGATCATGATGAAGTCCAGCAAGTCCAGCAGGTCCAACACCAGCAAGTCTAGCACCGCAAAGCAGTGGTGCATCCGTGATCGCACACATATCCGGTACCTCGACAACTTTCGATTCCTCGCTCTAGCAAAGCAGCGGAAGTAGCAAATCCTTCCAGAAAAAACCATCGGAAACATGTATATCACTAATCCGAGACCATGAGGAATTGCTAGAGGGGGAAGAGGACCTTAAGAGGAGGTGGTGCAAGAGGAGAGGAGCCATGTGGCTCCTTTTAGGGGATGGGGCGCAGCCCCATGGCCATGACTGGCCGGCCATGGTGGGTGCCCCCACCTCTTCCTCATTCATGTGGCTAGAGCTTCCACTAAGCCCACTCACATCAATTTCAACTTCACTCACTTGTATTTAATGTCTACTAAATTAAATGCATTTTTCTCTTTAAATAAAAAACTTTTATTTATTTTATTCAGAATTTTGTTAATTACTTTAATTAACAAACATTCACATAAAACCCCCTCCAACATTTCGATATGACATGCAGAACCAGTTTCAGCAATTTCACCCGAAACAATTCCGGTGTCCATCAAAATGATTCCAGCGCTTTCATAATGTTTCTCTGGTATCTTATTTGTTTTAAATGGTGTCGGAATCCTTAAGTGTGTCACCCTACAGTTCGTGAATAATGAAGACATGATTGAGGCCCCTCTCCGATCAATAATCAGTAGCGGGACCTGGAGATCCATATTGACTCCCACACATTCAACGATGACTCCAGTGATCATGTGAACCTTTAACGTTTGTAACTAAATCTCTTTGTCTCGCGATATATTACATGTCTGAGATTCGATCATCGATATCCCCATACCTAGTTTGATCTCGTTAGCGACAAGTACTCTTTTCTCATTCCCGAGATATAACATTCTAGTGATCTTATCACTTGCTTGCCAGCTACATCAATGTGATATCACCGAGAGGGCCCAGAGTATATCTCTCCATCATCGGGATGGACAAATCCCACTCTTGATCCATGAGCCTCTACATAACACTTTCGAAGTATCTAAATCCACCTTTATTGTCACCCTGTTATGGTATGACGTGTGATGTTATGAAGTTACCCTTCCGGTGTTAGTGATTGACATGATATCATGGTCTAAGGACTAAAGTTATTTCGTATGATGTTATAGCAATTTAAACATAATGACTTTGATCGTATTGCTATACTTCGGATGAATGTTCATCACACCATTCAACCAATGGTGTGACCTTGTTATTAAAAACATCCAATGTCCATGATCAGGAAACCTTGATCATCTTGTTAATCAACGAGCTAGTTTATATGAGAGGCATAACTAGGAACCCTTTATTTGTTTATTAAACAACATGTATTAACGTTTCCAATTAATACAATTATAGCATGCAAAATAAAAATTTATCATAAACGAGGAATAAGATAATAACCACTTTATTATTGCCTCTTGGACATATTCTCTTCAGTCTCCCACTTGCACTAGAGTCAATAATCTAGTTTGAAAAACTTGCGCACACTACAAGAAAAGTTTCCTTCAGCAACGACTTGGCCCGACGGTCGTCGTAGAAGGCGCGTCTTTCGCGACGAAATTCTCAGCTCGGCCGTGGCTGATGATAAACTTTTTTCCCGGTTTTGCGGCCCTCTACTATGATGGATCTGCTAAAAACATGGAGGAAGCTCGGCCAACGCGTGGCAGAAGCAAGATTTTCGTTTCCTCGCACGATGTTGACTCGCCGAAGTATTTTGAGGCGTGTGGGTCCTGGACATCAGTGTGTCTAGCGGACCATACTTTTCAGTCGCGCCTCACTGATTTGAACTTGATAACGTTGCTCGATGCGTCTGCCATTTAGTCAGGCTGCTAGGTCCCACATGTCAGCCTCTCATTAGAAGGACCATGTGTATGATGGAATTTTTTTCCTTCGCTCGCGCTACCCTATTTCGAAGTTGATGGCGCTGCTCAATGCATCTACCGTTTAATTAACCTCCTAGGACCCACATGTCATCCTCTCATTAGAAGAAATGTGTGTATAATGGAATTTTTCCCTTGTCTATTGCCTACCTGATTTCAACTCGATAATGTTGCTCGATCTATCTGTCATCTAGTCACGCTGCTAGGTCCTCCATGTCAGCCTCACATTATAAGAACCATATGTATGATGGAAATTTTTTCTTCGCTCGCGCTACCCTGTTCTGAACTTGATAGCGCTGCTCGATGCAACTACCGTTTAATCAAACTCCTGGACCCCACATGTCATCCTCTCATTAGAAGAAACGTGTGTATGATAAATTTTTCCCTCGGTCGCGCCTCTGTGTTCCGAACTTGATAGTGTTGCTTGCTGCATCTACTATTTAATCATGATGCAGGGCCCCACATGTCATCCATTCATTAGAAGAAACGTGTGTATGATGGAATTTTTGCTCTCGGTCACGCCTTCGTGTTTCGAACTTGATAGTATTGCTCGATGCATCAGCTGTTTTTTCAGGCTGCTGAGTACCCCATGTGAGCCTCTCATTAGAAGAAACGTGTGCATGCTGGAATTTTTTCTTGCTCGCGCCTTCCTGTTTCGAACTTGGCAACGTGTGCTCGAGGCAGAACCTGTATAAGGCCGCGCTACTTGGTCACACATGCCGGTCTCTCTGTATATCAAACCTGCGTATGATGGACTTTTTATCGGCCGCGTCTACTGTTTTGATCTTGGCAACGTTGCTCGATGTTGCAGCCGTGTATGGTCTTGCTACTCAGGCCCCCATGTCACCCCTGGTATGTTCTGGTGGGTGGGTCCCTGATGACAGCCTCTCTATACAAGTATTTAACCTTTTTTTCAAACTTGACCATTAAAGTCGAGGGATGATGCAGGCTGGTGGGTCCGTGATGTTAGCCTCTCCGTAATGCGATATTAAAAAGTAAACCCTTTCTCAAAAAAAGTAAACCCAAGATATATATAAATATGTACACACATGGGATTCGAAATAGACATAAACCGAGTAGTTTGCCACTATACCAAAGATACTAATAGAAAATGAATCATTAAACATGTAATAGTACTACAACTTATGTATTAGTCTTCTAAAAAATATTTTGTGTGTCCATGTTATCTCTCTTAAAATAAAAGAGCAGTGCTACTGGAACCTAAAAAGCCACATAATGGATTAGTTTCTTAAAAACATGGGTAGGCAGAGTTTTTTTAGAGGTGGGGGGCAATGCCAAAAAGGCCAAATTAAAAAGGTTTTGGGCTATGGTCAATGGGATCCTATCTCAAATTTCATTGGGGTGTGTCTCGCCAGATTCAAACACAAACCTCTTCGAGGGAGGAAAAAAGCGATAATTCCTTTGGCAGATATTCATGTAAAAATATCTAATGAACACACACCACATGCGCCAAAACAGGGAGGGTATCCAATGACTTCACTTGGTGAAATCACGTTGTATATCTTTACCCTCTCATCTCTGTCCAAAATGCATCCAACGGTTCTGATGACACAAAGGCAAAAGCTCTAGAGCAAGCAGCCAGTAGCAATGACATAACTTTTGACAAATTTAATACCATTTGAAAGATTAAGGAGTATAGAATAATAAGACATAAAAAATCGACAGATCCCTAGTTCATATTCAGCAGCACTTGACCAATTCAAAAGCATTTCAAAGTGACTGATTCAACAATACAAACACTGAAATTCAATATCACTACAGAGAGAGACAGTTCTTGTTTCGGCTCTAAAAACCATGCCACGCGATCAGTTTGCCCTTTTCTCCAAACACACTCGATCACTAGAACACAATCATTTTCATAATATTTGGTTACATAGGGAACCATCATATAGATACAGATATACCATACCAGTACGTACTAGTCATAGCTCCAATTCAGCAAAAGGTTATCACAGTTTACCACCCATATATGATCAGTGGAGATAAGACAACCACATAATTAATTACAATAGCATGCGGCCAAAGGACTAGACAGCTAGGAAGTTTATGAACAGCATGCGGCATTCAGGACAGCCAGATACATCGACCTTGACCATTCTTCCAATAGTAAGTTTGGCTTCTTTATGGAACTTGATCCACCTAGAAGTAGCTGCCAAACGCCCATCAGTTGAGTTAATGGTGTAGCATCCCTCGATTCACAATCATTCGCTCTACATCGTGAAGACTATTGTGCCCTTTCGTCTGGCCTGGAGTTGCTTTGTGGCACTCTTAGGAAATTTCTGAGTCAAAGCAAGAGATAGACGTATAATTACTAAGAGCAATGCACTGAATCATGTGAAACTTGAGAAGATATTCAGAACAGTTTATCTGCTACCATATACTCACAAACATAATCCAGTGTGACCTTGTGATGACACATGTGTAGGATATGGTCTAACAAGGTGCTGCCCGGGGTGATGAAGGAGCTTGTGCCCGTGACTGTGCTGCGGCTGGTGCTGGTACAGGAGATGGTGCCACTAATTGTAGAGGGGTTGGTGCAGGAGCCAGAAGGCCCAGAACCGGTGCCGGCACCAGTAGCTTGATGCTAGATTCCTTCTAAAGGGTAGCTAAGCTGACTGCAGGGATGGTAGAGGCATATGAGAAGTGTACAAGCAAAATTTTCTCTTATACAACCGTTACTCACAAGATAATGATCAGAGGATGTGATGAGTATACAAGAAAATTAAGTTATTATATCCATTCTTTCTCCTTAGGTCAACTGGTGCCGGAGCAGGAACTAGGGCCAGTGCCGTTGGGGGTGCCAGCAACTTGGTGCTGGTTACCTTCTAAGGGGTAGGTAAGGGGACTGCTAGAGTGGTCAGAGAGGCATATGAGATGTGGAGAAGCAAAATGGTTTCTTATACAACAGTAACTCCTAGACAGAGATGAGAGTATACAAGTGAATTAAGTTACTACCTCTATTCTTTCTCCTACCGAGGTCAACAGGTTCCGTTGTAGGAACTGGGGCCGGTGCTGGTCCCGGTGCCAGCAGCTTGATGTTGGCGCCCTTCAGGGTGGTACATAAGGGGAAGCGGACTGCAGAAGTGGTTAGGGTCATATGATGAGTAAAGACAATGGTGCAGAATAGTTAGCCGCAAGAAAATCATTAGAGGTTGTGATGAGTACAAAATCAAATTAATTAGTACTACCTCTGTTCTTGGTCCTTCGGTCAACAGGTGTATGATGGCATGCAAGTATCTACCCAGGCTTGCTAAAATCGGATGATACCTCGTCCCCCTGCTTCAGACCATTCTCACAGACATACTTGGACGAACCTCGGCCACCCAAATAGGTGGTGGCCATCGTCTGGGAGACATCCACATCATATAGTTTCCGCATGCCTTTAGGGCCCTTGCTATACAGAGTTAGAAACTTGTCATTTTCCGAACATCTTGTTTATAATGGGGCGAGCGACACAAGGGACAACCGTCATGAGAAAATTGATAGATAAGTAAGGCGACGGCAAAAAAAGTGAGATACAAGATCTTACATCAAGTCGGTCTAAACCACTTGGAATCCATACCTGATACCATGGGTACCCTTTGCGAAGGGTGGACATGCACCATTTTTCATCCCTCTGCCTTTGGAATGGCATACAGGGGCCCCTTTCAATCCACAAGCTTGACAACACGAGGGTAGCAGAAAGGGCTGAGTAGCTGGTGCATGGTACTGATGGAAATTAAGTGGAAAGGTTAAATTATGTAAAGAGAAAGTTAATACAATAATATAAGACAATTGCCTATAAAGTAAACATATTTTATTTTTGTGAACTTCTAATGAGCGTAAACATATAGTACTAGCTGATAACAATAATATGGAAAATCATAACATGTGAAATTATGGATTTCCAAATTATACGCACTTCTTAGAGAGGTCACTGCTCACCTGGGTACTGTGTTGGTGCTTCCTCGTTGTGTAGAGGATGTCCTTTTTTGGTGCGGGCATCAGAAATCTACTAGCCTCTAAAGCAGCCTCAGCCTCCGCAACAGTATCTTCAATCTGCATAAATAGCAACAGAGCTCAATAGTTCAATACTATGTAAAGTTTGACCATGTTTTTAGAAAAAAAATATAATATGAATTATATATCCTTGGATACATCATAAAACATATATTCATGTCGTATGTATATAATATCATAGTTCTTGATAGTTTTTGACTTTTTTCAAAAGTTTGGTTAAACTTTCGGTCCTTGACTTTTCAAAAAATATAGTATATGCCTTAGCCTTTGCACGGAGGGAGTACAGTACATAGTAGTCATATGCTGACTGTATGAGATAGTCTGACAGATCCAGATCTAGATTCACATAAACATAGTGCCAGAATTAATAAAATCACACATATGTTTCTGAACATCTGATAAGCATGCATGACACCAAGCGGGTAATACTTAAATCTGACTGCACCATGGTAATAAGGGTATTAAGAACAAATACCTTTCTCTTTAAGCTGGGTCCTCCCAGATGGTCGGTGGCCTTGCGCTTGTTTGGTGAGTAGTGGTACTCGCCGGATCCTGCGGCATGTGGGGGTACCATCCTGTTTGTCGCACCTGGAGCACCGCACTTTCGCGGGTATATACCACCGTGCTACAATAAATGAAGAAGATATGATGTCATAGACGCTTCCACAAAAACAGGATGCGGACAGAAACAACTTTTAGCACAAGGATTCATCCAGGTTGTAGCCAACCACTTTCAGCATTGGAAAGAATGGAAGAACGCAACGAATATACTGCTACATTACCTTTTTTAGGAAACTTTTAAGGGAACTAACGGGACCATCCCTGTCCGTAGTGGCCGTGCACGCCACTGACCCATAGTTCTCCATATAGAATCTGATGCAAAATCCATTGCGCATTATGAGTAGCAACTAAAGGTTATAGAAGTGAAGAACACCGAAATCGAACCCGACCAAATTCCCCAATCAGAACAGCGGTGACCATGCCCTGATCCGGAATCCATATGAAATCAGTACCACCTCCCCCACCCCCACCCCATCCCCACCCAAATGACCCAATCGATTAGAGAAGAGGAAAAATATCCTGATTAGGCGATTCCCATGTGAGCAATAAGCAAGAACTCCACAATCAAAGCATACCGAGTACTACTACTCCTAGTACTAATAGTACCCCTAATGGGCCAATCGGAAGCAAATTAAGAAAAGCTAGATTTCGAGGTGAGCAAATACACCCACCTATTTCAATAAGAACTCCCTAATCGGAGGTTGCACCAGTTCCAACCGTTGCTTGCTGGATGTGAGCTAGCTAGTGATGGTTTCTTGTCTTGTCGTCGGTAGAAAGGCATGGGCGGGGAGTACTAGTACTAGTAGTAGTAGGGATGGACAATACACTCTTTTCTACAACAAGTATTTTTAAGTGGCAGTGGCGGGAACATTTTGCGGGTAGAGAATCCCGAATTTTTTATCCCAGCTATCACGTGGTGGCCTACAACTGTTTCAAGCGGGACCCACATCAGGGGTGAGTTAAAGCAGGTCCCACATCAAGTGGGTGAGATAATTGACCGAGCCAACCTCCTCCTTCCCTTGGTACCAGTACTAGTTCTCCCGGGTTCCTTTCCAAGGACAGAGAAAATTGCCCCTCTTCGAATCAAATTGATCTCAGCTTATTATCCTTTTGCTGATTCGTCTCACGGAGCAGTGGACAAGATGGCGGTAGTTGCAGCATAGGGCACCAGCACTGGGGCCTCAAAAACAGTTTAGGAACCGATAAAATGATAAGCTCGGATTTCATACTAGAAACACACACAAACACACATATACTCCGTATATACTAATATACGGAATAGTTTCCAATTATAGTTCTGTTAACAAAGGCATAGAAATCATAATAAGATAGCTCCATATTGCAGAACTATAACAGTAGGAAACCAATCATGGGATAGCTCTACACCCCAAGAGTTTTGCAGCTGGGCTAGTGGTCATGAGACTACCCAAACGGCACCAAAAGTACACCCATGATGATCAGCGGCCCTGCATCAAATTCATCTAGAAGCAGTGTACTCGATCCACAGCCTCCGGTACAGGCTCATTAATGAACAGGTCATCGTCATTACCATCAAAGTCCTCTTCAATCGTCTACTTCTGCGATTAGTAGATTAACAGATACGTTTATAGAGATACATCAAAGACACACAACCTGAACATTTGTCGTTCTACAAATATACCTTGTCATCTAGCATAGCGGTAGTACCAGAAATGAAACTTGCTTCATGCAGCTTGTGCTTTTTCTCTCCTCTCCCTTCTCCAAGTTGATCTAGATGCTCAGGAGCTACCTCTGTCAGTTGATCTAGTTGATCAACATCTGCTTCCCCTACTTGATCTTGATGATAAAGATGTGCTTCCCCCGGTTCATATGGGGGATCATATGGTGCACCATGAAATACCCATCTAACTGATGGGTTTGTAGCATGGAAAACAAAAAAAATTCTACAGCAAGAACGAACAAAACCCAGACCTAATTTAGATAAAAGCCAAGATCTAATCTATTAGACATGTGCAACGAGATAGATCTGTACTAACCCCTGTAGATCCAAAAGCGTTACGAGATCGGATCTCGTGGTTGATGTAGTCGATCACTTGCCGATCTCAAGATCGAGTAGACGATCCTTTCGGCGCCGCGTTCTGGCAGTGCTTCCGCAGTCGGTCACACGTGCGGAATCGAAGCAGACCTTCCTCTCCCCGTTCCAGCGAGCAGCAGAGGTAGTAGCTCTCTCCACGGAATCCCAGCAGCACGACGACGTGGTGGTGGTGGTGGAGTAGAGAATTCTGCAGGGCTTCGCCTAAGCCAGAGCAGAGGGAAGGAGGAGGAGAGAGGCAACTTGAAATCTAGAGAATAGAAGGGGCAAGGGGGTTTGTGCCTCCACACCTCTATTTAAAGGAGGGAGGCGCCATGGGGAGGTGGAGTCCTTGTAGGACTCCCCTCTCCCTTGGCCGGCGGATCAAGGAGGTTGGGGGAGAGTCCTACTCCCCCACGAATCCTTGTCTTACCCCACAAGGATTCCTTGATCCTTTCTTGGTTTTCAAGTAAACTCCAAGAAATCTTCTAGAACCTTTCGGAACATTCCGAAACCTTCTAGAATCCCCATACAAATACTCCGGAACATTTCCTAACTTAGAAAATGATCCCCAATATATGAATCTTATTCCCCGGACAATTCCGGATCTCCTCGTGATGTCCCGGATCCAATCCGAGACTCCGAACAACATTCGGTCTCCAACGCACAATCCATATCTACTTAAAACAACTTCGAACCTTAAGTGTGTCACCCTACGGTTCGTGAACATGTAGACATGATGGAGACACATCTCCGATCAATAACCATTAGCGGGATCTGGAGATCCATAACAGCTCCCACATACTCAACGATGACTTTGTGATCGATATAACCATTTAACATACGAAACCAATTCCCTTTGTCACGCGATACTATACTTATCCGAGGTTTGATCGTCGGTATCTCCATACCTAATTCTACCTCGTTACTGATAAGTACTCTTTACTCGTTCCGTAATATGTCATCCCTTGTGACCTAGTCACATGCTTGCAAGCTAACTAGATGACATTCCACCGAGAGGGCCTAGAGCATATCTATCCGTCATATGGATGGACAAATCCCAATCTTGGTCCATGCGCTTCAACACATACTTTCAGAATACCCAATGTCACCTTTATAACCACCTAGTTACGAAGCGGCGTTTGATGTCATCAAAGTACCCATCCGGTGATGGTGATTAACATAACCTCATGGTCGAAGGATTAGGTTACTATGCATTTGAAAAGCTTGTAGCAAAATGAACTTAATGACTTGATCTTATGCTATGCTTACTATGGGTGTGTGTCCATTACATCATTCTCCTAATGATATGATCTTGTTATTAACGACATCCAATGTCCATGATCAGGAAACCATGATCATCCATTAATCGACAAGCTAGTTTAACAAGAGGCTTACTAGGGACTCTTTTATGTTTACAAAACACACAAGTATTAATGTTTCCGGTTAATACAATTATAGCACGGGATGTAAACATTTATCATAAACATAAAGATATAATAATAACCACTTTATTATTGCCTCTTGGGCATATCTCCAATAGTCTCCCACTTGCACTAGAGTCAATAATCTAGTTAAAAACTTGTGCATTCAACACCTATGGCTTTCTGGTGTTGTATAGACACTATTGCTAGTGGTAAACATAATCTGAGGATCTGACACTTCCAGGTCCGTGTGTATTTGCATGTCCTTGCGTCTCTACGCATTACTCATTCTCCAATGGGATGGCATTGTATAAATTTGGTCCTTTGGTGAGACCTTTAGTTCCTCGGGATTAAATCATGTTGATACAATTGTCATACAATGTATCTTCATAGTATTATCCCGCTATGAACCACACCTAGTTTGATAACAAACTACTTGACGCAAATGCCCTCATTTGCTGCTACAATAGTAGTCATATACTTAGCCTTTTGTTGTAGTATCTGTCACAATGTTTTAATTTTGGTACTCAACCAAATCCGTTATGGAACTTCCTTTCCATTACATTGTGCCACCCATAGGTTAAATTGAGATAAACTTAATTTGTGACAAAACTAGTATCAATGTAACAATTTACAATGAACTATTTGTTACCACTATATAAGTAATATATTCTTAGTTCTTCCAAAGATCATAGGAATATCCCTACTATTGTCCAATGATCATCTTATGAGTCATTCTGGTATATGCTCATAACATTTAGAGCATAGGACATATGTGGATGTGTACATCTCAAAGAATGATTGATCAAAATATTCTTGTGATTTCACCAAGTGTCAAAATACTTGAATCTCGTGTCAACACACTTGAATCTTGATTCAGTCCTTTCCGTGCGTCAAGAACCTTTCTTGTTGTTTCCATATTGAACTCATTCAACATCTTATCTATGTACATTTGGCAAAACCATATTAGCGCCTCAATCTATCCATATAGACATTTATGCCTAATTCTTGGGTTATGCCTAAGTCTTTCATCGAAATGAAATTCTTAACCTGTGTCAATAAAAGATACATCATTTCTAATCAACAATATGTCTTTCACATAATGTATTAGAAATATGTCTTAGCGCTCCCACTTAATTTCTTGCAAAATGCAAACATCTTCATCGTCTCTGATGAAATTAAACCTTTTAACAGTTTCATCACGGTGAAGATTCCAACTCCGCGATGCTCACTTCAACCATTGAAGTTTTGCATACTCTTTTAGCATCCTTTGAATTAACAAAAAACCCTTTGGATCGTGTCATGTACACGTCCTAGGCAACCATTCTATTAGAAGAACTTGTTTTGTTTGTTCAACTACCATATACCAAAATATATGTAGTGGTTGCTACATTAATCCGTCCAGACTAAATATCGCTATGAAAGATCAAATCTTATCATAGTCAATTCCTTGAACATTGTTGTAAACTCTTTCCGACATGTCGACTATTTCATAGATGTGAAACATCCATGTCTATTTCTTTATAGATCCATATACGACTGTAAGGTCTTGCACCTTTCCAGAGGGTCTTTCAAATTCAAAGCTTGATTTCTCGTGTATGGAATTATCAGGGATTTTATGGCTTCAAGCCACTTAACGAAGTCAGGGCCCATCATTGATTATTTGCATGTAGTCGGTTCATCATTGTCAAACAACAATGATTTAACTCTCAAATATTGGCATTTGATTACTTACCCGACCTACTTGGTTCAATAGGAACTTAGATCTCTGTGACCACAACCTTTGAGGCACGTGAGCCATGAGCATTGTTGCTGCCTCCGGGACACTTCTCGACGCTGCGCAACTCAGCACATATTAGCCAAGGTTCAACAACCTTGTCAAAGTTCTATTGTCCTCCCACTTAACTTTTCACCAAAAATTCCTTCTCAAGAAACTCGACATTCTAAGTGACAAACACTTTTGTCTTCGGTGTTATGGAGGAATACCCAATGGTTATTCGAAATAACCTACAAAGACATGCTCATCCGACTTTGGTTGTAAACACTTTACTTATGCCTAGCATACCAAAAATTTAAGAAAGGACAACCTGGGTTTTATCCCAAACCATGACTTATATGGTGTCATTTCAACGGATCACGATGGAGCTCTTTTCAGTGTAAAAGCGATAGTCACTAAAGCTTTAATCTTTAAAATATAATGGCAGTTTTATAAATGACACCTTTGATCTTACCATGTCAAACAAGGTTTCATTGCATATCTCGAACACTCCATACTCCTATGGTGTTTTGGGAAATGCAAATCCATGGAACGATTCCTCAAATCTTAGGTGTTTTGCTAAACTTGTAACTCAAACATCTTTCTTTATGATCCAATCACAAACTCTTTTATTTTCTTGTTACAATGATTTTCCACTTCATCTTGAAAGTCTTTGAACATTTTCAAATGTTTCATACTTCTTCCTTATTGAGTAAGTATATTCACATACTCACTCAAATCTTCGGAGAAAGCATATGAAGTTGAAATCCATCGCCCACGACTACACATAATGGACTATATACATCAATATGTACAAATTCCAATCAGTTAGTCGTCCGTTCCTCTTTTGGCCTACGAACGGAGTTTTAATTATCTCCAGGAAAGTATCACAAGCGTCATTTGATCAAAACCAAAGACTCCAAAAATCCATCAACATGGAGTTTCTTCATGTACCCCTAATATAATTTAAATGGTGATGTCACTTTGCAAGTGATCTTTCAATCATTTGTCTTGCGACATTTTAGCATTAGTTTTATGGTCGTTATTTCTCCAACCAGACTTGTATATCATCCATATATTATGGAATACGGTAATTATTTGAACAACCTTTTGTCATCATAATACCTGATCAAAATAACAATTATTGAAACAAATCTTGAAGGCAAGCTTTGATGTTAACGAGCAACACAACACCCCTTTGTTTGTTTTCTATGAACATCATCACATATTCCCTTGCTAGTTACTTAGGCCATTGCAGTTCATGAATTGTGTTGTCCTGTATGACACTTCATACCAACCAATTCGGTATCCAATACCGCAGAACCACATTGTTTAACAACCAAGGAATACAGCCATAACATGTATCTTTTATATACCTAAGTTGGACATCTCCAATCTTTTCTTTTCTGCCAAATATTTTATAGATTCTCTTTCAACAATTCCTTTTCTTTTAAAAGAATCTATCAACATCAATAGTGGTGTCATTCATATGACACATAGTACAAAGTGTGTATAGTCAAATACTAATACCTTTGGACTTGCACTTTGAAGTGGATCACCTTCATCAAATGTTTGGCATTCTTTCAAAATTCCATTCTTTAGTAATCTTTTAGTGTAGGAAACATTTTACTTACATCTTCTATTCATCCTTATCATGACAACTTTCATGATCAAGCTGCTATAGCTTATAAAGGTGAATTGCGAGTATAATGTTTCTTTTCCAAAACCTTTTGGAGGATTAGGACGACTAGCGTCTCCAACCTTCACAAATTCTCATCAAATATGAGGACATATACTCTATCATGTTGTAACCAACACATTGTTTTAGATATCGCAATACCTTTCACATATGATGGTTTCTGAAACATTGCTTTCAGCTCTTAGATAAACTTGATATTAAAAACAATCTTTTGAGTATCAAGAATCATGGAGGCAAACATGATACATTAGATACTAACACTGGAATTGTTACTCTTGATTTAATACTGTTTATTAAACTTCACAGAGTAAACGGAGTTTGCTGAAGGTTTGCAACATGACTTTTAAACTTTAGATTGACACTCAAAACAATACGATACCAGTTCGTAATGCAAATATCCAGAATTTCTATAGTTCCACTATCTCAACTATAACTAAGCGTAAGGTGGTGAACGGATGCCAATGACTACAACAAACTATGCAAATTCACTTTGATTGTGTTTATGATAAATTGAGTTTGACTAATCCAAATTACAAATAAACTCCCACTCAAACAACATCCCTCGAGTTGTTTTAGTGATTACACGAACCAAATCCACTACACCAAGTCCGATCATCATGTGAGATGATGTAGCTTTAAAGGCGAACAATCAACATGTTCATCAAATCATCCATATGACTCATGCTTTACCTTTCGGTATTCCGTGTTCCAAGATCATGTTTGTACATGCTAGGCTCGTCAAGGTTAACCTTAGTATCCGCATGTGCAAATCTGGCTTGTACCCGTCGTATGCACACGTAGAATCTATCACACCCGATCATCACGAGATGCTTCGAAACGACGAGTCTTAGCAACGGTGCCTACTAAGGACGAACACTTTATTACTTGATATTTAGTGAGAGGGATCAACTTATAATGCTATCGTCGCGATCTAAGCAATACAAGATGCATAAAGGATTAACATCACAGGTAATTCATAATTAGTGTGATATGATATGGCCCTTTCTTCTTATGCCTTTGATCTCCATCTCCAAAGCACGGACATGATCTCCATCATCACCAGCATTGCGTCAAGGTCAGTGGCGCCGCTTCATGGTTGTCCATCATCACTAGCAACTATTACAGCTACTTGGAATAAAGCTATTACAAGATGAATAGACACGCAGGTCTTAACAGAATTAAAGACAACCATTAGGCTCCTGCCGGTTGCCATATTACAACAAGGATCATTGCATACATCAAATATAATCACAATCACATGATGGCCATATCACATCACAAAAAACCTCTGCAAAAACAAGTTAGGCGCCTCTAATTTTCTTTGCATGTTTTACGTGGATTGGGGCTTTCGAATAAGAACGGATGTTACCTACGAAACTGAACCACAACGTTGATACAAGTGCTATCAAGTGCAAGGTGTAGATTGGATCTATACTATGATGGGAGAGACAGACACCCGCAAAGCCATGCAATACGAGTTGCACGTCAACTGTGGAGCAAATCTCATGTGCGATGACATGTAAGGTTAGCCCGAGCTGCTTCATCCCACCATACCGCAAGATGCAAAGTACACAAAGCAAAAGACGGCACGAGCACCAACGCCCACAAAACCATTGTGTTCTACTCGTGCAACAGATCTACGCATAGACACGGCTCTGATACCACTGATGGGGTCGTAGCATGGAAAACAAAAAAATTTCTACCGCAAGAACGAACAAAACCTAGATCTAATCTAGATAAAAGCCAATATCTAATCTATTAGACATGTGCAACGAGATAGATCTGTACTAACCCTTGTAGATCCGAAAGCGTTACGAGATCGAATCTCGTGGTTGATGTAGTCGATCACTTGTCGATCTCAAGATCGAGTAGACATCCTTCCGGTGCCGCGTTCCGGCAGCTCTTCCGCAGTCGGTCACACATGCGGAGTCGAAGCAGACCTTGCTCTCCCAGTTCCAGCGAGCAGCGGAGGTAGTAGATCTCTCCATGGAATCCCAGCAGCACGACGGCGTGGTGGTGGTGGTGGAGTAGAGAATTCTGCAGGGCTTCGCCTAAGCCAGAGCAGAGGGAAGGAGGAGGAGAGAGGCAACTTGAAATCTAGAGAATAGAAGGGGCAAGGGGGTTTGTGCCTCCACCCCTCTATTTAAAGGAGGGAGGCGCCATGGGGAGGTGGAGTCCTTGTAGGACTCCCCTCTCCCTTGGCCGGCGGATCAAGGAGGTGGGGGGAGAGTCCTACTCCCCCACGAATCCTTGTCTTACCCCACAAGGATTCCTTGATCCTTTCTTGGTTTTCAAGTAAACTCCAAGAAATCTTCTAGAACCTTCCGGAACATCCCGAAACCTTCTAGAATCCCCATACAAATACTCCGGAACATTTCCTAACTTAGAAAATGATCCCCAATATATGAATCTTATTCCCCAGACAATTTCGGATCTCCTCGTGATGTCTCGGATCCAATCCGAGACTCCGAACAACATTCGGTCTCCAACGCACATTCCATATCTACTTAAAACAACTTCGAACCTTAAGTGTGTCACCCTACGGTTCGTGAACATGTAGACATGATGGAGACACATCTCCGATCAATAACCATTAGCGGGATCTGGAGATCCATAACAGCTCCCACATACTCAACGATGAATTTGTGATCGATAGAACCATTTAACATACGAAACCAATTCCCTTTGTCACGCGATACTATACTTATCTGAGGTTTGATCGTCGGTATCTCCATACCTAGTTCTACCTCGTTACTGATAAGTACTCTTTACTCGTTCCGTGATATGTCATCCCTTGTGACCTAGTCACATGCTTGCAAGCTAACTAGATGACATTCCACCGAGAGGGCCCAGAGCATATCTATCCGTCATATGGATGGACAAATCCCAATCTTGGTCCATGCGCTTCAGCACATACTTTCAGAATACCCAATGTCACCTTTATAACCACCCAGTTACGAAGCGGCGTTTGATGTCATCAAAGTACCCATCCGGTGATGGTGATTAACATAACCTCATGGTCGAAGGATTAGGTTACTATGCATTTGAAAAGCTTGTAGCAAAACGAACTTAATGACTTGATCTTATGCTATGCTTACTATGGGTGTGTGTCCATTACATCATTCTCCTAATGATATGATCTTGTTATTAACGACATCCAATGTCCATGATCAGGAAACCATGATCATCCATTAATCGACAAGCTAGTTTAACAAGAGGCTTACTAGGGACTCTTTTATGTTTACAAAACACACAACTATTAATGTTTCCGGTTAATACAATTATAGCATGGGATGTAAACATTTATCATAAACATAAAGATATAATGATAACCACTTTATTATTGCCTCTTGGGCATATCTCCAACACTAACATATGTGCTTAGCATCCCAAATGTAAAAATATGGTCTTCCACTATACTTTGAGGCAGCACCCTACGATTCGCACACAACCGGAAGGGGCAATGTACTTTTGAGTTGTCACAATGAGCTCTAACAAATCCCATAAATCGTAGAACATCAAGGATACGTTTAGCGCTGCCTAATGGAGCAATATCTATCCAAAATCTGCCCATCTGTTTAATTATGACATACAAGGTTGGTTATTATTAAAATAAAAGTAGGAAATATATAGATGGAGTACAAAAGCTATATATGCCTGATGACCCACAAGTATAGGAGGTGTATCGCAGTATTTTCGATAAGTAAGAGTGTTGAATCCAACGAGGAGCAGAAGGTGTTGGCGAATGGCTTGGAGCAGGAATTCTCTATAAATACTTAGCAAACAGATTTTTAGGGGTTTTTGATAATGCAGGTAAATAAAGTACGAGTAAATAAAAGACAATAAGAATAAATGCAGCAAGTGGCCCAATCCTTTCTTTAGAAAAGGAAGCCGGTTGTATTACTTAAGATGACCAAACGTTCTCGAGGACACACGGGAATATCGTCAAGTGCTTTCGCTTCATATAGTTGATTAATCTTCTTTAGTTTGCTAAGTGTTGTGTGGGTGAACCTGTGCTAATGTACCGACCTTCCTAGTACTAATACATACTTGTGATTATACCCCTTGCAAGCATCCGCAAGTACAAGAAAGTAATTAAGATAGAAACCTAACCACAACTTTAAACTCTAAGACCCTGACATCCCTTGTGCAAAGGTTTCCTAACGGGGGTTTAGGTTTCTATCACTCCGGTGACCCCTACGATTAGTAGCCAAATACACAATGCATTCCCCTAGAAGTGTCATGTAGTCAACGTTCACATGACACAACTAGAAGAAATACACCACAACTTAAATATCAAACTATTGAATCTTTCTCAACACAATTCCATTACTAACATGACTTCTCCCATGTCCTCAAGAACAAAAAGAACTACTCACAAGACATCATATGGATCATGATTAGAGATGAAATAACGATATGTAACAATTTGAACATAAACGATAATTCAATGGTTCACTCAATAGCATCAACTACAAGGAGTAATCAACACCGGGAAATTTTCCCCTAAGAACTATGCAAGATTCAAACCCATTGTTACAGCGGTATGGAGTGGTGATGATGGTGATGGTGGAGATGATGGTGGTGATGATGATGATGATGATGATATCGATGAAGTCCAGCTTGATGGTGGTGTTGATGGCGACGATCTCCCCTCTTCAGGAAGGAATTCCCCCCGCAGAATTCTGTCTGCCGGAGAGATGTTTCTCTCTCGGTATTTTCCATCCCACAGAGGCGGCGGAATCTTTCTGTGGTCGCTCCCTGAGTCTTAGGGTTTCGGGGGGATAATATACGCCAGAAGGGAGAGACTAGAGTGGTCCAGGGCAGCCACACCACCTGCTGGCGCGACCTAGGGCTGCCCGCGCCATGGGGTGGTGTGGCCCCCCTATGGCCCATCTCCACTTCCCCTTCTGGCAATCTTTGCCTTCTAGAAAAACAGAATTTTTCATGTATTTTCCCGGATTTTCTGATCTTCGTGAATTTTGCCTCCAAACAACACCTTTTCCATCAGAATCTTGACTACAGCGGTCCATGCTCCAAAAGTCATCAACCATGCAAAAACAGATAAAATAACATAAGTATCACCTCTTAATATGAAATATATCAATGAATAATAGAATATATGATATAGAATGGTGATGCAAAATGGATGTATCAATGCCTATGCATTTCAGCAAACATATTGACAGCAAAAATCGCCGAAGGTATTTAGGAACACAGATCCAGTGCAGAATAAACTATGACCATGCAGATTGAGGAAAAATTAAACTACGTATTTGAAAGGGCAATAAAATGCCAACCAGATCAATTTAGAGATAGAGGGACTACCGTGGGATCGATGTGCCCACCGCTGCGTCTCAAAAAGACCGATGGGTAGGGAAAGCTTCTTCGCGCATGTTGTTGATTAGGAGCGGTCGTAAGCACGTCTATTTTGTGGGGATGGGGTGAGGCCTAGGCGGCGTAGGGTGAAAGTTAATACACAACGCGAAGGGGTGCAAAGGGATAACTTTGGAAATTCTAACCTATCCTGCTTTGGGCACCACCATATACGTGGCCCACCTGCCAGTCACCATAGATCAAAATTGATCCAAAACTTGTCAAAATACAAGTTTATGTTTTACCATGGAAACTGATGCACATAGCATTGCACTTTGCGAATGAATGGCTTTATGTCAAAAAGTTACTTAATTTCAGCATCTTCAGCTAGGAAGCTTGGAAACTCATGAAAGTAGGGCAGTATCCATCAAATCTGGAATCTCCTTTGTAAACAATTGCTTGAAATGCCAAGATGCACAAATCTACCAAATATGGACATGTTTGTAAACTTGGTTGGTGAATATGCTTCAATGTACGGAGTAGTACAAAACATGAAAAAGGTACAGAAACTATGGCTGTGATCTTGATCCTCTTGTTTGAATGCCTTGAATTAATGTTCATTAATTTCGGCAGATGTCTATAAACTCATTAAACGCTGGAAAGCATACAGGCCTATGGGTCTATCTAACGGGGACAGCATCCCAAGTGGGAGTAGCGTACCTTAGAAGCTTCAACTTTAAAATTTCGGCAGAGTGCCGAAATTTCCCGCCCACCCATTCAAACATCCCTCCCATCCATTCAAACATCCAGCCCCAAAAATTATTTTATTGCACAAATTTAGCCTAGAAGCTTGAAAGGGCGTTATACATTGTGTGAAAAAAAGGGGGCGGTGGCATTTTGAGCCATCATCTTTGTAGTTGCTTGCTTCACAACAAAACACATTGTTGCTACTTGGATATTCGAAAACAAACTTCAAATTTGGAAGCAGACATATTCGTTGATTTGCAAAGATGCACCGATCTACCAAATATGGACACGTCATCATAAACTATTTCCATGACCTTGGTCACCTTTTTTTTGGACGATGGTCATCTTCTTGAAAGCCTTAAATTGTTCGAAAATTTCAGCAAATGCAAACTTGTTTAAATGCTGGGAAGCAACTCTCGCTGGCGTGTGGGCCTAGACGGTGATAGCGCGTCTAAGAGGCCCCACGCCGGAGTGGCATATGATAGAATCTTCGACCTTAAAAATTGGTACGACACCCAAACATCACACACATCCATTCAAACATGCTTCACCTCTTTCTATAATGCAAAATTCCTCTTCTATCCCTGTTCCGGAAACAAGAATCCGAGGGAGCACTGCAATAATAGAGGGATATAGGTGGTAAATTTACGTTCTCCCAAGTGCATCACCCCATCCACGTTTCCCAGCCCTTCTTCAATATTTACGTGCTCGCCCACTCTGACCTACAATAACTTTTTGGACCCACTATGCAAGTGACCCACATGTCAGTGAGCTAGAATTACAGGAAGTAGAGATTCCCATCGCTTGTTGTTCAAAATTCAAACATTTTTCACTAAACCGAGATAAAATCGTTAAAATCATCCAACTGTCTTATACTATCATTCCACTATGTCAGAGTAAAAGCTAAAAAACAAAGCCAAAAACATGTTCGTAGCTTTATAAGCCAAAAATCAAAACCCAGAATTAGAGCCCAACCAAACAACGCCTAAATCTCAAGGAAATCTTCGTGTTTCTCCCTTGTTTTAGTACTTGGGTACCTCCAATTTTATTTAACAAAAAATATGACCAAGCAGGGTATCATCGACTTGTAGATCAATTTTGGAGATACTTTCATTAAATTGCAGTCACACCATTCTGTTCCACGAATATATATAACCATAAAGTTTGAAAATATTATTGAGAATTCACGGAATCCTAAACCATAAAATCTAAACCCCTAAACCCTGACCAAGCAGGTGTTGTGCAACTATAGATCAAAAATTTAGATACTTTTGCTAAATTGGGTGACACCATTCTATTCCATGAATATAAGCATAAAGCTTGAACATTATTGAAAATTCCTGAAAACCGAAACCCCTAAAACCCAAATCCTAAACCTCTAAACCCTATAAACCTAAACCCTAAACCCTCACCAAGCACGTAGCATGCACTTATAGATCAAAATTTAAGATAATTTCGTTAAATTGGGTGACACCATTCTATTGGACGAATATAAGCATAAATCCCGAGTAATATAAAAAATTCCCTAAACCCTAAACAACCCCTAAAACTTAAACCCTAAAGACCTAAACCCTTAGCCATAAACCCTAACCAAGCAGGTGTCATGCACACATTGATCAAAATTTGAGATACTTTCATTAAATCAGCTAACACCCATTATGTTCTACGAGTATAAGCATAAAACTTGAGCATTATTAAAAATTCGCTAAACCCTAAATCCTAAAAAACCCATAAAACTAAACCATAAAAAACTATAACCCTAAAACCTCGACCCATAAACCCTACAAAGTAGGTATCATGAACTTATACATCACAATTTGAGATACTTTCAATAAATTGATGTAATGCCATTCTATTCCACGAATATAGGCATAAAGAAACTTGACCATTATTGAAAATTCCTAAAATCCAAAACCCTAAACCCCTAAAACCCGAAACCCTAAACCCTTACCAAGCACGTAGCATGCACTTATAGATCAAAATTTGATATACTTTCGTTTAATTTGGTAGCGTCATTTTATTCGACGAATATAAGCATAAATCTTGAGCATTATCGAAAATTCCCTAAACCCTAAACAACCCCTAAAACCTAAACCCTCAACCCATAAACACTAATCAAGCATGTATCATGCACTTTATAGATCAAAATTTGAGATACTTTCAATAAATTAGGTAACGTCATTCTATTCGACGGATATAATAATAAAGCTTGAGAATTATTCTAAATTCGCTAAACTCTAAACCCTATACAACCATAAAACCTAAACTGTAAAACCCTAACCAAGCAGGTATCATGCACTTATAGATCAACATTTGTGATACTTTCATTAAAGCAGGTAACGCCATTCTATTCGACGAATATAAGCATAAATCTTTGAGCATTATTGAAAAATTGCTAATCCCTAAACCCTAAACAACCCATAAAACCTAAACCGTAAAACCCTAAATTATCGACCCATAAACCCTAAACCAGTAGGTACCGTGCACTTATAGATCAAATTTTGAGATACTTCCGTTAAATTGTGGTAACGCCATTCTATTACATGAATATAAGCATAAAGCTTGAACATTATTGAAAATCAAAAACCCTTAACCGTAAACCCTAATAACCTCCTAACCCTAGAACCCTAACTTCCTAACCCTAGAACCCTAAACCCTTACCAAGGAGGTATAATGCACTTATAGATCAAATTTTGAAATACATTTATTAAATTGCAATAACACCATTCTATTCCATGAATATAATCATATATATAAAGCTTGAACATTATTATTGAAAATTCCTAAACCATAAAATCTAAACAATCATAAACCCTAAAACCCTGAACAACCCTAAACCCAAAATCATGAACCCTAAACCGCTAAACCCTAAAAGCCTAAACCCTAAAATACTAAACCATAAACCATGAACCCTTAAACCCTCAACCCAAAATAAAACCCCGAACCGTAAACTTAACCCTAGGCTATATATACTTTGAGTGAAAACTGGGGCAGTGGGATTTTAAGCCATGTTTTGTAGTAGCTTCATGACTAAAGCCATTGTTGTGCCTTAGAAAATTGAAATAACTTCCAATTCGGAAGCTTCCATTGTAAATAATATTTTAAATGCCCATACACACCATAACAAATATGGATAGGTTACTATAAACTATAGAAAAGATATGGCCATGACCTTGGTCATCTGGTTTGAAAGCCATGCATATTCTTACATGGTACTCCATATATTGTGATACAATTTTTTCTCAGAAGTTATCAAATTTCAAGATTATATTTTTCCATGGAAACTAGCTAGTGCACATAGTGAGAGACGAAGAGAGAAAATAATGGATGCACTTATTTTTTTATATTTTGTTTCTTTATATTTTTTTAAAATGGCCGAAATTAGGTGTCATTACCATTCATATCAAAAAGTTGAATTTTGCGAAACTCTCGGTGGTTCTCCAATATTTGACTACTTGATATCTTTGAATTATTTTAAAAAGTCAAGAGCAAGGTATATCACACACTTTCTAGTTCGAAATTGGACATATTTAATTCAGATTGTCAAAAAGTCATTTTATTGCATTGATTTAGCTAGAAAGTTTGGAAATTCATGAAAGTTGGGCATTGTCCATCAAATCTAGAATCTTATTTTGAAATGCCAAGATGCAGCTATCTACCAGATATGGACACGCTATTATAAACTATAACAGAGACATGGTCGTGACCTTGGTCATCTTGTATGAAAGTATTCAAAATATATTGTTTATCAATTTCGGGAAATGTGTGGAAACTCATTTATATGTTGGTAAGCATATTGTCGCTGGTGTGTGAGTCTAGACGGGGCCAACACGTGAGAGCAGTCGCGTCGGAGTAGCGTACGTCGGGAACTTCAACCTCAAAATTTCTGCATGGCGTCGAACCCGTGCACATCTATTCAAATATCTCACGCATCTGTTCAAATAGTCCGCCCCGCTTTTTGCAAATGCAAATTTTCCTCTTTTATCCCTACTCTGGAAACAAGGACCGTGGGAGTAATGCAATAATAGAGGGGTATAGTAATAAATGTGCGTCATCCTACCTATATCCCTCCATGATCTCTTCCCCGCCCACACCCCTCCAACCTCGACCTTCCTCTACCTGCTTCACCGCCGTCCCTCTCTTCCACACCGGAGCTCTTCCACTGCAGGCGCTCTTCACTGGAACTATTTCATCGACTCCCTTGAAGCACCGGATCTGCTTCGCCAACACCGGCATCTACCCTACCGGGGCCGCTTCACTAAATCATTCATTGCTGACCCCGAAATGCCAAGCCATCGCCCCTGCCGCCCACTTGCCCGTCCTCGCTGCGCAACGGTAATTTCTCTTGCCTGTTTGCTATATTTTTGGTACTCGTAAGCTATGAAATCGTTAGGATGTTGCTCAATATCCTAGATGTTATTGCCATTTCGTTTGCACCCTTCATCTTGTAGGTCCTATCAACATCATTAGCTTCTCGCTTTTATTCCCTTTCTTTATTCTCACGCTATCGGTTTAATCCTCCAACACAAACTCATAGATTCTATTCTTTCCGAGCGCTCGCACGGGTCATGCAAACAGCTCATAGAGGATCCAACACTTATAATCTGACGCCCGACAAGGCTGAATCGTGAGGTTTCCTTGTGTTACTTTGGCCAGTTTCTTGTCATGTTAATTAGTTGTATAACCTGCATGTCTAATAAGTTAATAAGTCATTCTACATAAGAACTTGCCATGACATTTGCATTTATGTTCAATTATGAATATATGTGCGAATGCTTAATTTAGAAGATGTCCATCTAGTTTGGATGATATATCTGGTCATTTTTAATGCTATATGTTAGTATTTTCACCTACTTTCATCCTTCCAAACCAGTTATCTAGTTTGAAACATTCATCTAGTAATTTTTAATGCTATGTTTTTAGTGTTTTTCAAGATTTTTCATCCTTCCAAACCAACCAACTTGGTTTCAAATGTCATGTAGAGAAATGACAATGGAGTACAAGGACTAGAGTTCCAACTGCTCTGCTCAAATTCTTCTGGCAGATTGACCAGGAGTCGCACCCGCTCGAGAAGGAGCTACTGTCAGCCTGAACATGCTACTGTAAGTTCATACTTACTTTAAATGATCTCTACTTTATATAATACTACTTATTTTCCTTATTGTTTGTTTTAACCTGTTTCACCATATTTTAGCAGACTGTAGTTAAAACACAGCAGGAGTCCTTGGAAGGCAGGACTGAAAGTTGTGATCCCTCATCCCATTCATCCTCCCATTGCATTTCCGAAGCAAAAAACCTACTTAACAATCCACCTAGAACAACTCCTGCAGGTGATAAATATATAAATGTTGTATTGCATGCAGAACGAAAGGGTGTAGCTGCTCTTAGATCTGTAGCTGAAATGTTGAAGAAGAGAACAGATGATACATTGAAGCGAATCGCCATGTACCGATCTCTTATTGATGGTACTGACATGTTGTAATCTGTCGGAATTACGATCTTGTTGTATAACCCGTTGTAACAAACTTTTATTGTTGTGTAATAAGTAATTTTAATTTCTGTGTGTTTATTAATTGATGTCTTGATATTCACCTGTTCTACGAAAAGCATGCGCTAGCAAAAAATTCCAAAATAGTAACAGGTCAAAGTAGTAGACTGCCGAACGTTGAAACAACATGCGCAATGGACGGCCCAAAACGACCAGAATAGTAAAAGGCCAGAAGAGTAAAATGCCAGAATAGGAAAAGGCAAGAACAGTAGAAGGCTAGAATAGTAGAAGGCCAGAACAGTAAATGGCCAGTACAATAAAAGTCCAGTACAGTAAAAGGACAGAACAGTAAAAGGCCGTAGTAGTAAAATTCCAGAACAGTAAAAGGCCAGAACAGTAAGAGGCCATAATAGCAAAAGGCCATAACAGTAAGAGGACATAACAGTAAAAGGCCAGAACAGTAAACAGCCAGAAAAGTAAAAGGCTAGAGAAGAGAAAAGTCCAGAATAGTGAAAGGACAGAACCGTAAAAGGTATCAATAGCAAAAGGCTAGTACGGTGGCAGGCCAGTACATTAATAGGCCAAACAGTGCCGGCCTGAACAGTAAAAAACCCAAACACTAAAGGGCCTAAACAGTAACGGGTCGAAATTCCTAAAAGGCTGGAATAGTAACAAGAATGAACAGTAAAAGGGTAGATTGGCAATAGGCCTGAATAGTGCCGGGCCGGATTTGTGCAGGCCTCAAGTGGCAGCATAGTCTTGGACCCACATGGGCCTTCTGTAGGTCGAAACAGAATCGGGCCTAAAAGTTCGCGGGTCGCTACTGGCTGCATTTTTTGGCCCATTTCAAACAATGCAGGACAAAATAGTAACGGACCATCTTCTTATTAGAATCCCCTGATAGGCCGGCTCAGTTAGTATTTAGCAGGCCTTGGCTAGGCATGGCTTCTGCCATGGTTTATATGACCGTTAACGGCGGTAACAGGCCACTAACAGCGGCTGCCACGTGGCAGTTTGCATGATATCAGCCGTCAGCGTGGCTGACGAACAGATCTATGACGGAACAAGTTTTTGTGGCTGAAGGGTGCGATCCACCATGATCAGAAAAAAACTATAGTTAATTCATTTGTGACGGGGCTTTTACCACGAAGGCCATCTGTCGCGCAAGACTCTTTGGCCACAAAAACGGGCCTTCAACCACAACAATCGTCCGCTGTAAAAGCCAACTTTTCTTATAGTGGCATTCAACACCTATGGTTTTCTGGTGTTGTATATACACATTTGCTAGTGGTTAACACAATCTCCGAATCTGACATTTTCAGGTTCGTGTGTATTTGCATGTCTTTGCGTCTCTACGCATCACTAAGTCTCTAATGAGATGGCATTATATAAATTTAGTCTTTGGGTTAAAATATGTTGATATAATTGTCGTACAATATATCTTCGTAGTACTAGCCCACTGTGAACCACGCCTAGTTTGATAACAAACTACTTAATACAAACGCCCTCCTTTGCTGTTACTGTAGAAGTCATATACTGAGCCTTTTGTTTAATAAAAAAAAGCCTTTTGTGGTAGTATCCGTCACAATGTATTAACTTTGAAACTCATCTAAATCCATCATGGAACCTCCTTTCTATTACATTGGGCCACCCATAGTTTAAATTGAGATAAATTTAATTTGTATCTTGTGAAAAACTAGTATCAATGTAACACTTTACAATGAACTATTTGTAATTATTTCTCACCTCTACATAAATATATTCTTGATTCTTCCAAAGATCATAAGAATATACTTACTATTGTCGAATGATCATCTTATGAATCATTCTAGTATATGCACATAACATTTAGAGCATAGGACATATCTGGATTTGTACATATCACGGTATATATGATTGATCAAAATATTCATGTGATTTCACTCACCAAGTGTCGATGTACTTGAATCTTGATTCAACCCTTTCCATGCGGCAAGAACCTTTCTTGTCGTTTCCATATTGAACTCATTCAATATCTCATATATATATGTCTGGCACAACCATATTAGCGCCTCAATCTATCCATGTAGACATTGATTCCCAATATTCTGGTTTTGCCCAAGTTTTTCATTGAAATTAAAATTTAATGAAATTATTAACTTGTGTCAATAAAAGATACATCATTTCCAATCAACAATATGTCCTCTACATAATGTATTAGAAATATGTCTTAATGCTCCCACTTAATTTCTTGCAATTGCAAGCATCTTCATCATCTCCGATGAAATTAAACTCTTTTAATATTTTCATCACTATGAGATTCCAACTTCGCTATGCTCACTTCAACCATTAAAGTTTGCATGCCCTTTTAGCATCTTTTGAATTAACAAAACCCTTCAAACTGTGTCTTGTACACGTCCTAGGTAACCATTCTATTAGAAGAAATTTGTTTTGTTTATTCAACTACCATATACCAAATTATATGTTGTGGTTCCTACATTAATCCGTCAAGACTAAATATCGGTTTGAAAGATCAAATCTTGTCATAGTCAACTCCTTGAACAATGTTGTACACTCCTTTCTGACATGTCGACTATTTTATAGATGTCAAACATCCATGTCTATTTCTTTATAGATCCAAATATGACTGACAGGCTTCATGCCTTTCCAGGAGGTCTTCCAAGTTCAAAAACTTGATTTCTCATGTATGGAAACTATCATGGATTTTATGACTTATAGTCACTTGATGGAGTCAGGACCCATCAACGCTTCTTTGCATGTAGTCGGTTCATCATTGTCAAAGTAATAATGACTTGTTTATCAAATCTCACTATTTGATTGTTACCTGACGCATACGGTTCAAATAGGAACTCTAATCTCCGAGATCACAACCTTTGTAATGACGGGAGCCATGGGCATTTTCGCCTCCTCCGGGACACTTTTCGGTGCTGCTCTATTTAGCACATGTTGCTTAGGTTCATTAACCTAATCAAAGTTCTATTATCCTTCCACTTAACTTTTGCAAAAAATTCCTTCTTAATAAACTTGACGTTCCAAGCCACAAACTCTTTTGTCCTCGGTGTTATGGAGGAATACCTAACAAATTTTTTGGGATAACCTACAAAGACGTGCTTATCCTACTTTGGTTGTAAATATTTTACTTATGCTTAGCATACCAAAATTTAAGAAAAGACAACTCGAGTTTTATCCCAAGCCATAAGTCATATGGTGTCATTTCAACTGATCATGATGGTGCTCCTTTTAGTGTAAAAGCGATGGTCTCTAAAGTTTTAATCCTTTAAAACATAATGGCAGTTTTATAAATTACACCTTTGATCTTACCATGTCAAACAAGGTTTGATTTCATCTCTCGAACACTCCATACTCCTATAGTTTATCGGAAAATGCAAATCCATGAAACAATTCCTCAAATCTTAGGTGTTTTTGCTAAACATATAAATCAAATATCTTCCTTTATGATCGAATCATAAATTCTTCATTTTCTTGATTTTCCACTTCATCTTGAAAGTCTTTGAATAATATGTGTGTGCGTGTGCGCGCGTGTGTTTGTGTACATATGTATGTGTGTGTTTGTATGTCTATATGTGTGTATAGTATGTGTATGCACGTGTGTATGTGTTTATCTATGTGTGTCCTTACATGTATGTGTGTGTGCAGTGTGTGTGTGTGTGTGGGTGGGTGTGTGTGCACACGCATGTGTTTGTGTGTGTACATGTGTGTGCATATGTGTGTGTACATGTGGGTGTGGGTGTCTGTGTGTATATTTGTGTGTGTGTGTGTGTGTGTGTGTGTTTGTGTGTGTGTGCCTGTGTGAGCGCGCATGTGTGTATATGTGTGCGTCGTGTGTCTAATTGAGTATCTCGTATTGACAATGCGCAACTACAGGACAGGAAGCTATTGCTCCGTATGCAAAACATAACTAAATTTTAGTAAAGGGTAGTCTTCGACCAAGATAAAATCACAAACTAAAATATAATAGTTCTATTAAGAAAATTAAGTTGGGATATTATAAGAATAAAAGATTCTAAATGGAGAAGTATGTTTTAAGATTTATGCATACTATATATTGTACTAAAGACAACCAATAGAATCTTCTAGGCGATAGACAAACATATTTAATGTATGAAAAAGATGATCCAATCGTTAGCAATATTGGGATTTTCCAATCTTTATCCAATAAAAAATGTTCAAAATTGTTCATACACTATACTATACGGTTTTATAGACTAGAGTCATCCCATATTAGTACTTGCAAAAGGAATTCCATGCATGACAGCCTGAAGCAACCGTGCAGGTGGCCCGCCAATGTAGTATTAATTACTCTACACAATTTTTTCCACATGACCAGACAGAGGTACTATACACCACTGTTCCACATGTAAAAAACCATGTTTTAGCTATATTAGCAAATTAGGAGTACTCCCTCCACTAAAAGAATAACTGGATAATATTATGCTCGTGGTTGCTTTATAGCGAGAGAAGAATCTATAGTGAACATGTGAAATCTTAAGTCCTAACATTTAATCATGGACATCCGCA
The DNA here is from genome assembly GCA_916181665.1 of Avena sativa. Taxonomy (NCBI): domain Eukaryota; kingdom Viridiplantae; phylum Streptophyta; class Magnoliopsida; order Poales; family Poaceae; genus Avena; species Avena sativa. The sequence goes on from OV702291.1 coordinate 568,502,636, forward strand.
TTGTTGTACATCTATTTAATTTCAACCTCAATAAAAGTTGCCTTGTCATATTATCAAAATATTTCATCTGGCATCCTCCCACGTGTAATACTTGTCATGAGAAATGATTAAAATGAGTTTTTTATTTTTATTTTAGAAAACCCACTTCACTTTAAATACGGTCTATAATGTATGAACATTCTAGGGTTTCAGGACAAATGACCAATTAGATCATGGCTATATGTACATCATAGTTTATGATAATGTTATCATGTTTGGTACCGAGGTGCATTTTGGCATGATAAAGCATGTTGTCAATGGGAGTTTCCAACTTTACCTAAAAAGAAACATTTTCAAAAAAATAAGGTGCATGATTTTGTTTCCATCAAGCAAATTTTTGTTTTTGGTCACGACCGTTGTTTTGTCCTTGGTAATGTTGCTCGATGCAGCTTGTCTGTACAGGAAATGTGTGTATGATGGCCAATGACAACGTGGTCAAGCAACTCCCAATAATGCATAATCAATACTTGTGTCTTACAGGATGAACATGTGCAAGGGTCGTACTTGTGTCTCTAAGGATAGAACATGATCAATACTTGTGTATTATCGTGCTATCGTTGGATTTTTGAAGAAACAATCACTTCGTTACTTGTCTAAGGGCCGTACTTATTTCTTTAAGGATAGAACATGATCAATACTATGTGTCTTATCACACTATCCTTGTATTTTTGAAGAAATAATCACCTCAATGCTTGTGAAAGGGTTGTACTATATGTAAGAAAACATGCCTTTAATGATTTTAGGCTCATTCTTACATGTGATTCAGCTAGTGACCTTTTTATATTTTTGATAGCATGTACTCCATAAGACAATAAACGAAGACCAGAGACGAGCACAGAGACTGCACTGTTCTTCTCATTTTTCACAGGCACTCATCTCTCTGGGCAAAACGATGTGACAAGACAATTAATACTACCACTTTATTAGAGATTTATTAGAGAACATCGGCATGCTAGTCTAGTGTCTCATCGATGCAGTTGCGCCCCACAGAAGACCAACAAAGGAACACCTACGTGGGCTTATAGCCCACCTACGTGGCCATTTTGGTTATGTGGAGGAGAGATACATGCAAAAACAAGAGAAATGAGCTCTCCTCTAATAAAAAACTTGTTCTTAAGAGCCTTCCCATCTTCCCGATGGACGTCCCTTCCGTGCTTATCTAGCATCTCCTCGATGCAGTTGCAGCCCGCAAAAGACCGACGAATGAACATCTAATATAAATACCCCTCTTTCCATAGCCTTCCCATCTTCTCCATCACCATCTCCTTGTAGGCTGCTACCCCACTCCTCCAAGAATCCTCAACAATCATACCTTGATCCGGTCTTGGTCCCAATCCATCTAGACGCGATGGTTGATTCGAAGCACATCTGGTGGTATGGCAGCTGGAGCAAAGTCTTCAGCGATGTGTTCATCTAAATTTTGGTGTGTATGGACACTACTTGATCCGTCTGGCTTGCCATATGCTTCAAGTAGTTGTACCACCAAGTCACCAAAGCAAAAGGTAGCAGATGTCCCAACGAAGGTTGCGGGAAATTGATCACCTACCTAAAGGTCCCCGGCCACAATATGACGTGTCTACATGGCTTGTGCAACTGCCTGGAGGATGATTGTGAGTTTGTCGCCTCGTCGGCAGCACTCCTCGCCACCTCAGAGAAGCCCACTTGGTGGAGGTGCACAGTTTCCACTATAGGTAGGAAGTTAGGTGCATCTCTCAATCGCTGCAGGCATCAGACTTCTCCAGAGTACAGATCATCGGATCTAGGAATGATGGTACGGTGTTCGCGGTGCTATTTTCTATGCGCGGCTCGTACCTCTTCACATCCATTGTGCGAATAAGTTCGGTGTCGTGCTTATCGCCATGTTATAGGGTTCATTTAGACTTGTATCAAGATTCTAACAGTGGGGCAGTAGTCAAGCCAAAGAGAAGCACATCACCTATCGTCTTCGGGATTGAAGAGGTCACGGTTACATGTTTCTTCTATCTGTGAGCACCATTGATTTCTCATTATGCATCGACAGGCTTGGCTAGAGGAATTACACATTTTATCCTTTTTGTGATGATCCTCCGCCACCTTTAGGCATTTTGCAATTTCTCATTACGATAGTAAGTAATTCGTTTATTTTTGTTTTGAGACTATGGACTTGATTCTAAGTTTGTACTATCCATATTTAGACAAAGTTGAGTCACTTATTACTTAATTAACAAAGGGTGTACTATTAAAATGTAAGATGTAAATAAATCATCTCTCTATTCAAACTGATGTGATGTGACAACACTTAACAAAGGGCTCGACACACGCCCCCAGCTTTCATTATGAAAGTTGCAAAACATCTTGCTATAATAGCTCTATAATAATTGTAGAAGACCGACGAAGGATCACGCAAAACCACCTTGTCCAGCCTCACCCATCTCTCTGGTCAGTCTAATGTGACAAGCACTACGACCCATCTTCCGCATCTCTGTCGATACCCACTCGCCAAAGCCACGCTCGCTCCTTGTATGCCACCCCATCCCTCTCCTCCTAAAACCCCCAACATTCATCCTCCCTCGCTCCCTATCCATCCATACACGATGGTGGATTCGAAGCACGACCAATGGTACTATAGCTGGAGCAAGATCAGTGACGATGTCTTCAATAAAATCACTATACATATAGACTCTACCAGCGTCATCCGGCTTGCCATATGCTCTAAGGAGCGGTACCGCTAAGTCACCAAAAGAAAAGGTAGCAGATGCCCCAATGACGACTGTGAGACATTGGTCGCCTACCGCTAATTCCACGACCACATGATCGTGTACCCACTAGGCCCATGCAGCTGCATGGAGAATGATTGTGTGTTCGCCGCCCCGCTAGTAGTGCTCCTCGCCCACCGATCGCAACAACTCCGTGTGTACCAACTCATTGGACTCCAAGTGCAGAGTGTTGTAGAAAGCGTATTTTTCCCACAAGGGTGACTCAAGGGTTTATATCCAATTCTCGGGAAATTGACTTAGAGATTTATCCTATTTTTTCTTCAAGCAACCTACAAAATAAATTATTTGCCTCGTGTCTCCAACTCTGTCATGTGGTTGTCAAGAAAAAAGTTTCATATTAGTAAAACTGAAGGAAACCTTAAATAAATAAATAAAAGTAAATACAAGAAAGTAAAAAAAAAAGTTAAAGATCTTTTTGAGTTTTGTTTGTGTTTGCTAATAGTAAAAAAATGTGGTTAAAGATTTAATTGGTGCAACAAATATAAAAGCAATGAAAGTAAATAAAAGGTTGTTTCTTATGATAAAAGTTGGACCGAGGTTTCATGGATTCACTTTTATATTCTCTCATAAAGTGTAGTTGCATAAAACAATTAATAAGTAATAACATATTGATAAGAAATTCATTATGTGTATGATAGCATTCATATGGGCATCACATCCTATCTTAAAGATGACGCAACACTTCTCACATATAGTTATTTAGAAAGGGAAACTCCAAGCAATCTAGAATTAAGAACAAACAGAGTATAGCCTTAGGTACTATGACATGATGTTTGAATGACAAATATTCTACCTTGAACAAACTACATCGTCTGGTTTGTCACTAGATGATAATAACACATGCATTCACTTTATCCCTTGTGAGGTAACAAAATATAGGTAAAAACCATAGTAGATCTTGAATTTATCATCTGATGGCTCCAATATTTGCCATCTTCTACCGCGTTTAAACATTGTTTTTGGTCAACCAATTGCCAAGAAACTCTCAATCCTTGTCACTACTTACTAATAATTGCAAAGATATGCAAAACTTCTCTTTGATTTATGTTGTGCAGGAAATCACGGTTTTTAATACGAAATAAGGAGTCATAATGAAGGTTTTGAGGAATCCCACATGACCAAGTAATTGGGGAGTCATTCTAGGGTGTCAGCAAGCTTAACAACCATTGGTACAGGCTGCCCATACCGTCCGCCCGTACCAGGTGGCGACGGCTTCATCTCGTCAAACCCTACAACTTTCTTTAAGACGCCTATATATTTTGAGGCTCTAGACACCGGCCAAAGAGCGGCTATTCTCAGATTGCATCACAACACCACCAAAGGAGATCCACACCATTGTTCATCACTTCCACCATCCATCCATCCACTAGCCATAGCCATTGCTTTGTACTTTAGATGTCCTTGTGATTTAGCGACCATTGTAAGAATATTTGATATCAATCTAAGTATTTGTATGATGTTTTCTATCTCCGATCTATTTGTTATGAGTGAGTAGTCCTCACGGGCTGCGGGTTGGGGAGAAACCTTGCAACGATTATGTGCATCTAGATCATGGGAGTATTGTATTTTGTTTGTAATTGAGATTTGTATCTTTTGTTTCTTTGTTTCTTGTCTCGGTCTGTGGACTTATAGGTACCCAAGATCCCATAGATTGAGAAAGGATTGAGATGAGATACATGGCTAGCGGCGATCTCATAGGAACCTTAGTGACAGAAAGGGTAGTACAATCTTCGCTTAGCGACCCATTCAGGATCACAACAACATCACCACTTAAAGCTTTGATCTGTGTTTTACACTTAATAATCGTTTGTAGCCCACTGCTTCGGTGTGCACTCGGTTGGATTAAAAGACTATTTGTAGGCCCGCTGCATCATGGGGGCTCTAGTATATTAGGATGTGTTGCCCACAAGAGGTTATCTCTGTTCAAACATTATACATGACTGTGCTTATTATTATCTTCTATCCCATATGATGTGCAGCTGCAGGTGGATCTTCAACCCTGGCCTATCTCCATCCATTGATTCAACCCATTATAAAGTAAACTAGATTGATCCGATCAACTAAGGTAAAACAAACAAATAAAGTCTTGTATATGTGTCCTTTTTATTTCCTTTTAGCATTGCTTTCTGAGGTTTATGTTTTCTAGGGAAAAAGCTATTATACTACATCCATGAATCCGGATCGAAGGTATCATCGTCAGTTCCAATCACCACCATGTTACTCCATCTAATACACATGTCCCCCCATGCATGGCCTCTCATACATGTTGGATCAAAACAAGAAATTAAGAAGGGGGTACATAATATGCATCTACCAATACATCTCACACATAATAGAAATCTAATCTCAAGTATCAACTCATATAATAAAGAATCACCACATAGGAATTACATATATGACCATAATCATGTTGTCCAGCTCATATGGTACTAGATCAATGATAGATCAAGAGAGAAATAGATCAAGCTACTGCCACAAACCCATAGTCCAGAGGTGGACTACTCCATGTTCATCATGGTGAATAAGCCGGAGATGTTGGAGAAGATAGAGATACCACCGATGGTAGTCCCCCCTCTAATCTTTACTAGTTCTATATCTGTTTCGGTGTTTTTCTCTTTTTGTGTTGCCGCCTTCGAGATCGTCCTGGGGGTATTTTTATGCATTTTAGGTCAAAACTTTGAGGATGAGATGAAGATGGCGGCTGGAGAGGCTCGAGGTGGGAATGTACCCTGGTGGTGTGGCCTAGGTTCTTGTGCTCTAGGTGCTCCTCTTCACGAAAAAACACTCCCCGAAAAATCACAGGCCCATTTGACTTTGTTTAGGTTCCTGAAACTTAAAATACACAAGGCAGGTTTTCCTGTCTCGTAGAGTTATAAACCAAATAAAGGGGATCATTGGTAAATCCCATAATTCAATGTAAAACAAGAATATAACATCATATAAGTTGCAAATATGTGGGAACATGTATCGATAAACTACAAAGTTCATGTATGCATTTTATATGCAACACCCACCTTTGAGAAGCCCACTCCATGAGGGTGTGCAGATTCCTCTACGGCAAGATCGCCAGGTACATCTCTAAGCCAGTGTCGGAACTAGGCTCACGGAGATTAGGGGTCATGGGATCTAGGTACGATGGTACAGTGTTCGCTATGATATTTTACACAGATGACACGCTTGTCTACATATCATCATATTCGTCAGGTCAGCGGCATGCTTGTCACCGCAGCACGAGGTGAAGTTTTGGTATAACTGGGTGAGGTTAGGGAGCCATAGGGAGCGAGTGTGGGGTAATTTCATGGTGAGGATCATTGCATCACTGAACAACCTTGTGAAAAATATGGTAATGATGACTGCATGTGGATTCGACGGGAGAGCCTGGTGGTTTTTCAACCGGAGTTCACCCTGGATTACCGGTTTCACATCAAGAGGATTCACTAGAGAGATAACACGTTAATCTTCTTGTTGGAAGGGTGGATTTTGGCTGTAAAGTAGTTCTACTTAGGAGGATTTTGTATCTAGTTATGTAAGTATATTGTTGTATGTACTGGTATTTGTTGAGATCAAGAGCAGGAGATGGTCTCTCGTTTCCTTTGAAACATAGCCATGTACCAGTACTTGTTTAGATCAAATGCGAGAGATAGTTTCTCTCCTTCAAAGCATGGCCTTGCACCATTACAATGTATTATAATGGTCAGCTTGGTTACTTGTATTTACTTGATCATTTTTTCTTTGAAATATCTGAAATCTTAGCATGATGATAGAAATTCGCAAGGGGATACCTCAATCTGGTTTGAGGTTCCGAAATATAGTTGAGGTTTGGTATTTTTTTGATGCATATGGGAGTCACAAAAGCATTGATGTTTGAAGGAGGTATGCAAAAAAAGCACACTTCATGCAAAAATACTAGGAAAAGTGAGCGCGACCATAGTTGCTGATCCTATCTACACGTGGCGCGCTCTCATGCCCACACTGATTCCCTCTCCCCAGCCCCGTGCGTGACACGTGGCGAGCGTTGAGGGTGTGGTCTGGTCTGTTTTTCTTTTTTTTGTGGATCCGAGTACGAAAAACAAAATATCTCTTGAATGGTGCGTTCAAATTAAACTCTGGTTTCACGGTTGTGCTAATCATGTTGAGATCTACAAAACTAGATGTCATGTTAATAGGTTTTAACGAACCTTTTTGCACTGCTTTTGGTCTCTTGGATGCACTGCCTTATTTTCTACTGTGTAAAGGCCGTGTACTACCCATGCACCACCTTCATGTCCTGCGTTGCACTGCTTTGAGTCGCAGTGCACGAGAAAATACAATGCCAATGCACCACCTTCATGTTCTGTGTTCTACTGCCTTGGGCAGCAGTGTACGGTGCAGTACACTAGCAGTGCACTACTCATGCACTACCTTCATATTCTACTTTGCAATGACTTGGATCCTATTGCACGGGAAAATATATTGTCAATGCATGGGCCTTCAAGTTTTGCGTTGCATTGCCTTGGATCGCAGTGCACGGGATTCTGTTCTGTATTGCACTTCTTTTTCGGTCGCCGGTGCATGGGAAGCATACCGACATTATATTATATGTGCACTGCATTTTATTTGGCATTGCACTGACTTTCGACCGCAGTGCATGGGGCGGCATATTGCAGTACCGAGATTTTTGCACATTTGCCACACTTTTTCTCTAAAATTTGTATATTTACCCTCTGACCACCACATGTCAGTGACATATAAAATGGCAAATATGCAACTTGCAAAATAAGTCTTTCAGTTAGGCAGTGAACTGCGTCAGAATGTAGAACACTGCCTTCGGGTTGGAAATGTATTACATGGCACCATGTTTTAATGTTTAGATCTTTGCACTTTTTTACTTGTACGTGCACTCATACCATCTCACGAGACTAGGAACAGACAAGAAGGAGAAAAAGTAGATACATGCACGTGGGAAACTGAAACAGTCGGGATATACCACACAACTAAACAACTCACGCCCATACAGGATCCCACATGTGCTTGCAGTGCAGCCACATGTCGACCTCGCGCTCACTCACGCTCTCTGTCGTTTGCCACCGTGTGCGTTTCTGGGAGGTCACGCTCCTACTACTCGCGCTCGACTTGATGGTAAGTTTTGTTTGTTCCATTGATCGAGGGTGTTCGAACAAACAGGTCTCTTAAAAAAGGAAAACTCTGATCGTGCATCAAAGTTTTGTAGAACTAAAACAAGAATTGGTTATGTATGTATATATTGATATCCTCATTGTCTGTATTGCTGAATCTGTCATTTTTTTGTTCAGTATTTGTGAATCGGTAATTTTGCAATGTTGCTAAATCGGTCAAGTGCTACTAAATATGAACTGTTGAATTTGTCGATAGTTTTCTGTCTATACTGCTGAATCGGTAACTCTGTAATCCCATTGAATCTGTCAAGTGCTGCCGATTATGAACTGTTGAATCCATCGATATTTTTTCCGTACTGCTGAATCGGTAACTTTGCAATGTTGTTGAATCTGTCAATTTCTGCTGAATATGAAGTGATGAATCTGCGGATATTTTTCTGTCTATATTGTTGAATCGGTAACTTTGTAATATTGATGAATTTGTTAAGTGCTACTGAATATGAATCTTTTTTGTCTTAGTTTGTACCGTAGAGTCTTTTAAATGTCGAATTTGTCAAATATTCTTTCGTTGTTGTTGGGATGCTTGCACTAGAGTTTTTGTCATCGGAACCATTGGTTGTATTGTGGACAGAGATGAGAGTGTGAAGATATAGTATGATTTAACCAAGTGTAGTCACTGGTATCAGTCTAATTTTGGCACCCGCATGATGTGTGTGTTCCTGGTTCTCTAGTATGTTCATATGGATATCTGTCAAAAGAATTTCCTTGTTTATCTAGAGTCATTTTTCTCCCATTGATGAGGTCTTTGTTTCAACTCTGTCCTTGTCACAACAATGAGCAGATGAAAGTTATCCCATTCGGCCCCTACTTGAGCCTAAAATCTTTTAATTTAGCCTTTTCAGGGCCAGGAGCCGCTGCACCAATCTCAATGTATTTTATAACATGGAGAGGGCCCCATGGATAAGATCATAGGGAGTATAGCCCATATAGCATAGCTCATAATCTATTTAATTCAGTCTTTTTGGGCATTGCCCACACCTCTAAATAAAATCTCCACCTACCCATGGTTTTTAGTTGATATGTCATAGGAACTGTCTTTATATTTTAAGAGAGATAAACATGGACAAATAAAAAAAATAAGAAAAATAGATAACTTATAATAAGTTCAGATGGATTCACGTTATGATAGATTATATTCTCTCTAGTGTAGTGGGAGAGCAAGCAGTTGGCATGTGTTGAAGTCTCAAGTTGGAATCCTATACTATATATATATGTGATTTGTTAGATGAATTTTTTTTGTTGTACCAATATTTTTGTACCGAGAGGCTGGCATTGCCGACTCACCACTGCATCAACCCTCAACCTTTACAAGGTCAAGCTTAACGAACGAGTTTGAAAATAAAAGTTATCAATCACGTGTAACAAATTATCCAACATATTTATACAGAGAGGTTGCCATCGGGGACCCAGTAGGTAGACCATGCACGGATGCATTAGGCAACGTTGGCAAGGTCAAAACAACCGATGCAATAGGAAAGAAGGTCTATGAGAGGAGACTTTTATTTTATAGAGGATGGCATCAGGACCCAGTGACCTGAACCCACATGGATGGCGCATCGAGCAATGTTGCCAAGTTGTAAATAGCGAGGCATGAGCATGAAGAAAAAGTCCATCATGCACGAGTTTCTTATAAATAGAGGCTTACATGTGGGCTCAACAGCGAGACTAAACGGCTAATACATCGAGCAATATTATCAAGTTCTAAACTTGGATACCCAAGCGAAACAAGAAAGTCTACCATGCACACGATTCTTCTAATGAGAAGTTGACATCTAGGACCAGCATCCTGAGTAAATGGTTGATGTATCGAGAAAACGCTATCAAGTCCAAAAACGGAGACACGGTCAAAAAAAGAAATTCCATCATACACACGCTTTGTTTTTATAGGGAGGCTGACCTTGGGGACCTAGCAACCTAACTAAATGGTTGTTGCATCGAGAAACATTATCAAGTTGAAAATAGGGCGGCCCAAGCGAAGAAAAAATTCCATCATGCGCATGTTTCTTATGATGAGAGGATGACATCTGGACCTAGCAGCCTGACTAAACGGTTGATGCATTGAGCAATGTTACCAATTTCAAAATAGGGAGGCACAACCAAAAAAATTGGTCTGCTAGAGACACTGACATCGTGACCCCGCGGGCTTCAAAAGACTTTCGTAACATCAAACATAGTCAAAATCGTTCGAGGAACCAAAAATCTAACATCTACCATGACTCAATGGAGCTTCTTCCACGTTTCTAACGATTCTGTGGCAGTAGGGTTCCTCTAAAACGAAAAAAATCCATCTACCACGGGAAAAATAATGAAGTCATAGTAGAAAGTGCACCTTATATCACGTTCGGCGACCAATCCGTTGTGGATATCGAATTTTCTTGTAGTGATTCCACGGGGACAGGCCTTGTGCGTGCAAAGAGGGGGAATCGTCTCTTAGTGCTTGCAAGCTCGGTGATGGCACGAGATTCCGCTTCCCCCAAAAGTGTTTGAAAGAAATTCCATCACCTCCCGCCGGTTCGGAGCCTATTTGTCACTCCTCGGCTCACTAACAAAATGTCGCGCCACCATTTCCCCCTATTTGGAGATCTACATCCCGCCAAGATCTTCACTGCCAAGCAGTTAAGCAGCGACATCAATGTTATTGGATGTAGGACGACAACCACAGGGGTGGTCTACTCTGAGATCTTCATCATCCACATGCTCTGCTCCTCTGATGCAAGTGAGTTTCTTTAAACCTAGAGGCGTTAGCTTCGATCTTGTAGCACCTAGTAGATCTAATTGTAGATTGTCTTAGATCTATTACACTATGCCTAGTTAATTGCATGATGTAGTAATATATCATTGTATTTGTGGCCGTATTGCATGTTTATGTTGTTTGGTAGCGTTTGTCGTTGCTATTGTGTTCATGTGTAGGTTATTTTGTTTAGACCCTGATTTGTGCAACGGTGCAGATGCCGATGATGGTTACAAACGAAGTAGATCTAAACATAGATCACGCGTTGTAGGTTGTTGTGGTCATGTGTAGTTAACTGTTCTAAAATTGCTTAGTTATGTCGATGAAAAATGTAGAACATGACAGCATATGAGTTTAGTGATACGTCTATTTTGCATCACTATTCTATATCATAATTTACTGTTATTCATTGATATATTTCATATTAAGAGATGATACTTATGTTATTTCATTTGTTTTTGCATGGTTGATGACTTTTGGAGCATGGACCACTGCAGTCAGGATTCTGATGGAAAATGTGATGTTTGGAGGCAAAATTCGTGAAGATCAGAAAATCCAGGAAAATACATGGAAAATTCTATTTTTCAGAAGATGAAGATTGCCAGAAGGGGAAGTGGAGATGGGCCATAGGGGGCCCACACCACCCCCTAGCGCGGGCAACCATAGGCCATGCCAGCAGGTGGTGTGGCCGTCCAGGCCGACTCCAGGCTCTCCCCTCTAACGTATATTATCTCCACGGAACCCTAATACCGGGGGAGGGACCACAGAAAGATTTCTCCGCCTCTGTGGGGCGGAAAACACTAAGAGAGAAAGATCTCTCTAGCAGACAGAATTCTGCCAGGGAAATTCCTTTCCGGAGAGGGGAGATCGTCGCCATCAACACCACCATCAAGCTGGACTTCATCGGGATCATCATCATCATCATCACCACCATCATCTCCACCAGCACCATCATCACCACTCCATACCGCTGTAACAATTGGGTTGAATCTTGCATAGTTCTTAGGGGAAACTTTCCCGGTGTTGATTACTCTTTGTAGTTGATGCTACTGAATGAACCATTGAATTATTGTTTATGTTCAGATTGTTACATATCATTATATCATCTCTGATCTTGATCCATATGATGTCTTGTGAGTAGTTCGTTTTGTTCTTGAGGACACGGGAGAAGTCATGTTGTTAGTAGTGGAATTGTGTTGAGAAAGATTCAATGGTTTGATATTTAAGTTGTGGAGTATTTCTTCTAGTGGTGTCATGTGAACATTGAGTACATGACACTTCACCTATATGGGCCTAGGGGAATGCATTGTGCATTTGGGTACTAATCGTAGGGGTTGCCGGAGTGACAGAAACCTGAACCCCCATTAGGAAACCTTTGCACAAGGGATGTCAGGGTCTTAGAGTTTAAAGCTGTGGTTAGGTTTATACCTTAATTACTTTCTTGTACTTGCGGATGCTTGAAAGGGGTATAATCACAAGTATGTATTAGTCCTAGGAAGGTCGGTACTATAGCACAGGTTCACCCACACAACACTTGTCAAACTAAAGAAGATTAATCAACTATATGAAGCGAAAGCACTTGACGATATTCCCGTGTGTCCTTGATAACGTTTGGTCATCGTAAGTAATACAACTGTCTTGTCATTTGCTAAATAAAGGATTGGGCCACTTGCTACATTCATTATTATTGTCTTTTATTTACTTGTACTTTATTTACCTGTATTATCAAAAACCCCTAAAAATCCGTTTGCTAAGTATTTACAGAGAATTCTTGCTCCAAGCCATTCGCCAACACCTTCCGCTCCTTGTTGGGTTCGACACTCTTACTTATCGAAACTATTGCGATACACCCCCTATACTTGTGGGTCGTCAAGACTATTTTTTGGTGATGTTGCCGGGGAGTGAAGCACTATTGGAGAGTGGAACTGGTAAAGGAAACTTCTACTATGAGTATTGTTTATTTCTATTAGTTGCTTTATTTTCAATATGGATAATTCGCTGAGTTTCTTATTTCGTAATGCTACTACCACTAATAAGGTAGTAGATGAACGACCACCTGCTGAGAATGATACTTTTAAAATACCTACAAGAATCATTGATCGTGTTATGGATAACTATTATGTTGGAGATGGAACTGTCCATCCCGGTGATCATTTGCTCTTTATACACGAATTATGCGGGTTGTTTAAGTGTGCAGGTATTACAACAGATCAAGTCAAGAAGAAGTTATTCTCATTACAACTGAAAGGAAGAGCTGAGGAATGGTATAAGCTACTGAAGAATGGTCAAGCTCTTGAATGGGAGGAAATAGTACCTCTCTTTTATTCAAAAGTTTTATCCTCCTAGTGAAATTCATAAAGATTGGAATCAAATATACAACTTTTGGCCTCTTGATGGAGAGAGTACATCTCAAGCTTGGGGGAGATTGAAGTTACTAATGCTCAAATGTCCTATTCATGAGCTCCCTCACAATATTATTATCAATAACTTTTATGCAAGGCTTTCTCTTCATGATAAGGATTTATTGGAAGCTTCTTGTGCTGGATCATTTACACGCATAGAAGAAGGAGCTAAATGGGATCTTCTAGACCGTATTCAAGACAATGCTGAAGCATGGGAGAATGACAAAGGAAGAAAGTCAGGTATAAATTATGATTATGAATGCATTGAATCTTTTATGGGAACTGATGACTTTCAAAATATTAAAAATGCTTATGGTTTAGACTCTCAAGCTATTGCAACTTATTTTAAGGCTTTTGCTTCCTATATTGAAGTTCCTAAAAAGAAGTGGAATAAGTATCATGCACCTTATAAAGACATTGTTAGTAGTGTTTCTGCAAGAAATACTGAAGTTTATATTGTTAATCATGTTTTACCTGAACTTTACATTGAGAAAATACCTTTCCCGGTTAAAGTAAAGGAATATTCTATGATAGCTAGTATGGTTCATGAAAGTACAAATAAAGCTATTGAGCCTGATGAACAAAATTATGAACCTATAATAGCAAATGAGAAAGACTTTGTCACTAAATATGTAGAAGAGGGACACACTATCCTTTGTAAGGATATCCCTAATATTGTTTCACAAAGTAGTGTTATGAGAGCTAGTGTCCCTGTGTTTTCCGTTAGGATAAGTGATCATGGATACAACTGTTCTTGTGATAGTTATATCATTAAATTTATGCATGATACTGAAAGTTATTATGAGAGAGGAAAGACTATTCTAATGCATCTCAATAATATTAAGTTTCCTCGTTTTATGTCTAAAGTCTTTATGTTGCACTGGTTTTGCCTTCCTATGCTTGCAGCTTCTGGTTTCAACAATTTATTTGCTTACAAAATTCCCTTGCATAGGAATTGGGTGAGACTTAAACATGTGTATTTTTGCTTTTTGATGCTCTCTTTCACTTCAATTCATATTCTTATGTGAGCTTCATTGAAATTATCATGCCCATATTAATGGCTATAAAGAAAGAGCTTTTTGGGAGACAACCCAATTTATTTGTGCTTTTAGTTTGTTTTTGTTTCTTTGAGTCTTGGAAGTTATTACTTCGGTAATAACCTCTCCTTATCCTTTTTGTTTGGTTTTTGTGTCAAGATCAACCTCTAATAAGAGAGAAGTAAGATTTGGGGAAGTTGCTATCCCGAAACAGATTTTGGTGCTTCACCGTAAAAATTCGTGAGAGATCTCTTTATGTCGGATTGAGCTGTAATTTTTTGTGCTTCTGCCGAGGTTATTATTTAACTTTCGTCAATTTTGCACTTTTTGATTTGAGCAACAAAAGATTTTCGAAAAAAATATCTTTACATGCTGGTTTGTTTTGACAGATTTTTGCCACTCTTGCATTTGCCTCTTAAATCGATTTCCTTTTTGAATTATTTTCAGTTTTCGGAAGGAGTTGCTACAGTAGCTTATGTTTTGATGGACTTTAGTTGAATTTGAACCTAAAAGTTTATTACCTCTCTTATACTAATGTTGCTGATGAGAATTATGTGAAGTTTTGTGTGAAAGAAATTTGCAGGTTATCAGAGAGAATGGTGTAATAAAAAAGTGAAAGGTTTCATGACTCGAGAAATATGTGTATGAAGATGAAGATATTGATGTTATTCAAGCGGTGAGTCCGGAAGAATCTACTAAAGACAAAATTCAGAGACCTGTAGAGTCCGTTTTCGAATAGGTAACAGTTATGGTAAGGAAAAGTCCGCGAAAAATCTGTCTAGCTTTATTTTTGCAGTTTTTATCCAACAAGGAAAGAAACAAAGCAAAAGAGGGACGGAAATGGAGCCAGGGTGGATCACACCACCCCCTGGCGTGGGCCCCCTGGCCACGCCAGCAGGTGGTGTGGCCGCCTCGGACTCCGTCTCTGACCCGTTTTCTCCCAGTACCTTCCTTTTGTTGTAAAACTTCGTAATATATAATCTACCGGATCCCCCGAGGTTCGTATATCGTTTTCTCGTCGTGTTTTCGTTTCGATCTGTTTTTGCCAGGAACTATTCTTACAAGTTTAGAAGCACAATGGTCTCTGCCAATGATAAGAGAAAGGAGCCGATGGAGGAGGAACCCCAAGACCCCGGGCAGGAGAAGGAGATCGATGAAGAGGAGGCAAGGAAAAGCCAGCATCCACACACCGGACTACCATTGCAAGCATTAAAGTATTGGCAAACCCTGCCAAGATCAAAAGGACTGCACGGATGTCGACTAGAGGGAAGCCTCCGTGTCACTATTTGGCTCCATGGTCACTTCCTCCACATACCGAGAATCCCTTCCATACCCTTATCCATGAGCATCAATTCCAGAATATGCCCAAGGAGAAACTACCCTCCAATTGGGATATGCCTCGTTCTAACCATGCAGGAAAATAAGACTTCAAGGAGGAAGAGTGGGGAAAGAATTGCAAGATCTAGAATTCGCAACCCGACATGATCATGAGCCGCATTGAGCAAAACTCGGAGTTGATTCGTACTCTCACCTTCGATATTAAGGACTTGGGGAAATTAATCAAAAATCTCATCTAGAGAATACCACCACCACTGAAGGAGTAATTAGCCATCAGGTTTTGGCATCCCCTTGGTTTGTTCCAAGCTTGGGGGAGTGTCACGGTTTCACATCACTATCTTCTATCTTTTTACCTTTTTAGTAGAGTCATATCATGAATAGAGAAGTTATCATGTAGGATGGTTTGCATTATGGAAGTGTCCCCCCTCTCGTTAGATATATGTATCCCTTGGTGTGAGTTGCCGTTATGGAATATTAATGAGAAGTTCTATCATTTACTCTTTTGCTTATATTACATTAGTTTTCAATTCATGGTTATATGATTGATCTTGTCATTAGTATTGGTATCACTTTGGGATCATTGAGTTACTTTACTTGGTTTTAGCAAACCTGGCTTGGTCAGTAGCAACACTATTTTGAGAATTGAATGAAAAAGATAAAAGTACTCTTAAAGAATATAATTTCATCATCTTTCTTTTTTGATTTGCTCATAAGCTTAGTATTCTCTAGTTAAGATCTTTTGTGCTTACAAGGAAGATTGCATGTTTGTTTTTATCACTTGTATGTTTGTTTGTTTCCTTCAACTCTTATGCTTTCTACCCAGCCTTGCTAGACAAAAACCTGTACTGAGAGGGAATGCTTCTCGTGCATCCAATCCTTCAACCAAAACCTATGCCATTTGTGTCCACCATACCTACCTATTAGCACTATTGCTATTCCAAGTAAATTCATGTTTTTATCTACCTTCCAAATTAAACTTGTTATGTGAAAATTAGTGATTAAAGCTCTCACGAACTTGATGGCACACTTTACTTTCTTGCATTTAATAAACTTGAACCATTGTGCCCATCTATGTTGCGTATATCCTTGTGCTTTGTAAGTTGTGAATTAGCAGAACCATGCTGTCATGGCGAACGCTTTCAACATTTCACTGGTAGTTTGTACCTAGTTGATATCATGCTCTTTTGTCTATGGATGTCGTTGGTGTGAAATGAAAGGGGAGATTGTAAGTCCATGGAGTTATGTATGTGTGTTAGAGAAACGCCTGGGCCGCTGGTCTAATCCATGCCTAATCATGGTGGAAACCTGCAGCGTAACCATAATGAGCATTCTTCTTATAAAAAAGAGATAGAGATTTAGAAAAAGATAAAAAGAAAAAATAAGCTGAGAAAAGAGGAAAGAGAGAAAAAAGCACCATATTCCCATGATAAATAAGAAGATTGCTGAGATGCTCGTTGTCTGCTTGCCTTGTCTTTTTGATATGGGGATTCTTCCGTATCATCGGGCAACGGGTACCCCATTGGCGGTTCTCTATGATACACACATACTTACTATGACAAGAACTTACCGGTGACTAAACTTGAGTAGCATGAGGAGCAGCCCTCATATTCAAGGGACATGAGATTTTCAACTTGCAACTTGTCAAGCATATCCTCATATTTGATCACTTTAACCTTAATCACCTAAAGATGCTTATGATAGGGCAATGAGAGCTGAAAGCTAATAAGTACCATAATTTTTGGAAGCTCTTTATGAAACTTGAAATCCCTGCTTCCCTCTGCGAAGGGCCTTTCTTTTACTTTTTAGTTGAGTCAGTAAACCTATCCCCTTCTATCTCAAGCAAGTATTTTGAGTTGTTGTGCTGCATTCATTCATTCATATGATGATTTACTCACTCATGTTTCTTATGTTCCTTGTTTTGCGCAATGCTCTTATCTTAGTGTTTACTACTTTGAAAGCTATCATTGAAAACCAGTTATTTGTGAGCTCCAGCAAATTGTCAACTATTCTTCGACCAAGAGCTAAGTTTGCCATTACCAATTATGATTTACTTTATGTATCTTAATTGTGTTTCCTTTACTTATTGCAAGTTAAGTTATATAATAGTGATTTGTCTTCTATTATGATTTGTGTATTAATGAATGTGATGCTTCCTGTCCGTATTCTTTTATTGACTCTTCACTCCATAAACATGAGGTCATGTTTATTGAGCTCAGTTTTCGCTTAGGGACAAGCGAAGTCTAAGCTTGGGGGAGTTGATACGTCCATTTTGCATCACTATTATATATCATAATTTATTGTTATTCATTGATATATTTCATATTAAGAGATGATACTTATGTTATTTCATCTGTTTTTGCATGGTTGATGACTTTTGGAGCATGGACAGCTATAGTCAGGATTCTAATGAAAAATGTGTTGTTTGGAGGCAAAATTCGTGAAGATCAGAAAATCCGAGAAAATACATGGAAAATTCTATTTTTCCAGAAGACGAAGATTGCCAGAAGGGGAAGTGGAGATGGGCCATAGGGGGCACACACCACCCCCTGGCGCAGGCAGCCCTAGGCCGCGCCAGCAGGTGGTGTGGCCGCCCTGGCCCACTCCAGGCTCTCCCCTCTGGCGTATGTTATCTCCACGGAACCCTAATACCGGGGGGAGGGACCACAAAAAGATTCCGCCGCCTCTGTGGGACGGAAAACACCGAGAGAGAAAGATCTCTCCGGCAGACAGAATTCTGCCACGGGAATTCCATCCCGGAGAGGGGAGATCGTCGCCATCAACACCACCATCAAGCTGGACTTCATCGGGATCATCATCATCATCATCACCACCACCATCATCTCCACCAGCACCATCATCACCACTCCATACCGCTGTAACAATGGGTTTGAATCTTGCATAGTTCTTAGGGGATAATTTCCCAGTGTTGATTACTCCTTGTAGTTGATGCTATTGAGTGAACCAATGAATTATCGTTTATGTTCAGATTGTTACATATCATTATATCATCTCTGATCTTGATCCATATGATGTCTTGTGAGTAGTTCGTTTTGTTCTTGAGGACATGGGAGAAGTCATCTTGTTAGTAGTGGAATTGTGTTGAGAAAGATTCAATGGTTTGATATTTAAGTTGTGGTGTATTTCTTCTAGTGGTGTCATGTGAACGTAGACTACATGACACTTCACCTATATGGGCCTAGGGGAATGCATTGTGTATTTGGGTACTAATCGTAGGGGTTGCCGGAGTGACATAAACCTGAACCCCCGTTAGGAAACCTTTGCACAAGGGATGTCAGGATCTTAGAGTTTAAAGTTGTGGTTAGGTTTCTACCTTAATTACTTTCTTGTACTTGCGGATGCTTGCAAGGGGTATAATTGCAAGTATGTATTAGTCCTAGGAAGGTCGGTACATTAGCACAGGTTCACCCACACAACACTTGTCAAACTAAAGAAGATTAATCAACTATACAAAGCGAAACCACTTGACGATATTCCCGTGTGTCCTCGAGAACGTTTGGTCATCTTAAGTAATACAACCAGCTTGTCCTTCGCTAAAGAAAGGATTGGGCCACTTGCTGCATTCATTATTATTGTGTTTTATTTACTTGTACTTTATTTACCTGCATTATCAAAAACCCCTAAAAATCCGTTTGCTAAGTATTTATAGAGAATTCCTGCTACAAGCCATTCGCTAACACCTTCTGCTCCTCGTTGGGTTCGACACTCTTACTTATCGAAAATACTGTGATACACCCCCTATACTTGTGGGTCATCAGTTAGCTGGGCCTATAGGATTCTCATTAGACTTTTGTTACTGAGACCCAGCCCCTGCCCCAGCCTTTGTTGCTCACCTACCCACAGAGTGCAGAGATCACGTATGCGCCTTCCATGACTTTCATACACATTGGAGTAGATTACAGTGGAAATTGCCAAAATCTTGGCCAAGAAGAAGGCCATCAAGGCTGGTAAAGCCCACCACACAGGCCATGAAAAGGGGATGAAGTCCACCATGAAATGGGAACCATTCATGTCCGCATTCATGTTGAACAAGATGTGTGAGATCATCAAGACCAGCATGAGGATAGAGAAGGGGTTTAAGGAGGTGCACCTAAACACTGTTGCCAGGAAGGTGTTTTAGTTTTTTGGTATTGAGGTCTCTTCACTGCATGTACAGCCACCTGCGTAAGTGGAGGACCAGGTGGATTCATGTGTCTAAGCTAAGAGACCTTAGCGGAGTTGGCTAGGATGAGGAGAGTTGCACCATCATATTGGAGGAGAAGCACTATAGGGACCATATCTTGGTACTAACTAGTTTTGAATTCATGTACTGACCTCCTTTTTGTTCCAACTAGCACTAACCTCGCTGCAATTCCCTATCTTAGGATCACCCCAAGGATGTCGAGCACCTGAACAAGTCACCAACTATGCGCAAATGCAGACCATTTTCTCCTTTGGCCTTGCCACTAGCAGGTTTGCCATGGGTTCTAGTGAGCCTCTTGGAACAAATATCCCTAACTACGTCCAAACATAGGAGTCCAAGATGAGGGTGAGAACAATCATCCTGTAGGTGTTGGCGTCGGTGATGCCGTCCTTAGGGAAACCACTACTGGTGGCAATAATACTGCCTTTGTTGGTGTTGTATATGATCCTTCTAAGAAGAGGAAGAGATCGTTGCTAGGAGAGGAGGACGTCATCGCCATCAATACCACCATCACGCTGGACTTCATCGGGATCATCATCATCATCACCACCACTATCATCACCATCAGCACCCTCATCACCATCTCCATATTGCTGTAACAATTAGGTTGAATCTTGCATAGTTCTTAGGGGAAACTTTCCTGGTGTTGATTACTCTTTGTAGTTGATGCTATTGAGTGAACCATTGAATTATTGTTTATGTTCAGATTGTTATACATCATTATTCCATCTCTGATCATGATCCATATGATGTCTTGTGAGTAGTTCGTTTTGTTCTTGAGGACATGGGAGAAGTCATGTTGTTAGTAGTGGAGTTGTGTTGAGAAAGATTCAATAGTTTGATATTTAAGTTGTGGTGTACTTATTCTAGCGGTGTCACGTGAACGTCGACTACGTGAGACTTCACCTATATGGGCCTAGGGGAATGCATTGTGTATTTGGCTACTAATCGTAGGGGTTGCCAGAATGATAGAAACCTGAACCCCCGTTAGGAAACCATTGCATAAGGGACGTAAGGGTCTTAGAGTTTAAAGTTGTGGTTAGGTTTCTACATTAATTACTTTCTTGTACTTACGGATGTTTGCAAGGGGTATAATCACAAGTATGTATTAGTCCTAGGAAGGTCGGTACATTAGCACAGGTTCACCCACACAACACTTAGCAAGCTAAAGAAGATTAATCAACTATATGAAGCGAAAGCACTTGACAGAATTCCCATGTGTCCTCGAGAATGTTTGGTCATCTTAAGTAATACAACCGGCTTGTCCTTTGCTGCATAAAGGATTGGGACACTTGCTACATTCATTATTATTGTCTTTTATTTACTTGTACTTTATTTACCTGCATTATCAAAAACCCCTAAAAATCCGTTTGCTTAGTATTTACAGAGAATTCTTGCTCCAAGCCATTTGCCAACACCTTCCTCTCCTTGTTGGGTTCGACACTCTTACTTATCAAAAATACTGCGATACACCCCCTATACTTGTGGGTCATCAAGAATATTTTCTGGTGTTGTTGCCGGGAAGTGAAGCGCTATTGGAGAGTGGAACTGGTAAAGGAAACTTCTACTGTGAGTATTGTTTATTTCTGTTAGTTGCTTTATTTTCAATATGGATAATTCGCTGAGTTTCTTATTTCGTAATGCTACTACCACTACTAAGGTAGTAGATGAACCACCACCTGCTGAGAATGATACTTTTAAAATACCTACAAGAATCATTGATCGTGTTATGGATAACTATTATGTTGGAGATGGAACTGTCCATCCCGGTGATCATTTGCTCTTTATAGACGAATTATGCGGGTTGTTTAAGTGTGCAGGTATTACAACAGATCAAGTTAAGAAGAAGTTATTCTCATTATCACTGAAAGGAAGAGCTGAGGAATGGTATAAGCTGCTGAAGAATGGTCAAGCTCTTGAATGGGAGGAAATAGTACCTCTCTTTTATTCAAAGTTTTATCCTCCTAGTGAAATTCATAAAGATCGGAATCAAATATACAACTTTTGGCCTCTTAATGGAGAGGGTACATCTCAAGCTTGGGGGAGATTGAAGTTACTAATGCTCAAATGTCCTATTCATGAGCTCCCTCACAATATTATTATTAATAACTTTTATGCAAGGCTTTCTCTTCATGATAAGGATTTATTGGATGCTTCTTGTGCTGGATCATTTACACACATAGAAGAAGGAGCTAAATGGGATCTTCTAGAGTGTATTCAAGACAATGCTGAAGCATGGGAGAATGACAAAGGAAGAAAGTCAGGTATAAATTCTGATTATGAATGCATTGAATCTTTTATGGGAACATATGACTTTCCAAATATTAAAAATGCTTATGGTTTAGACTCTCAAGCTATTGCAACTTATTTTAAGGCTTTTGCTTCCTATATTGAAGTTCCTAAAAAGAAGTGGAATAAGTATCATGCACCTTATAAAGACATTGTTAGTAGTGTTTCTGCAAGAAATACTGAAGTTTATACTGCTAATCATGTTTTACCTGAACTTTACATTGAGAAAATACTTTTCCCGGTTAAAGTAAAGGAATATTCT
Source organism: Avena sativa (assembly GCA_916181665.1). Taxonomy (NCBI): domain Eukaryota; kingdom Viridiplantae; phylum Streptophyta; class Magnoliopsida; order Poales; family Poaceae; genus Avena; species Avena sativa. The sequence goes on from OV702291.1 coordinate 568,524,865, forward strand.
ATGATAGCTAGTATGGTTCATGAAAGTACAAATAAAGCTATTGAGCCTGATGAACAAAATGATGAACCTATAATAGCAAATGTGAAAGACTTTTTCACTAAATATGTAGAAGAGGGACACACTATCCTTTGTAAGGATATCCCTAATATTGTTTCACAAAGTAGTGTTATGAGAGCTAGTGTCCCTATGTTTTCTGTTAGGATAAGTGATCATGGATACAACGGTTCTTGTGATAGTTATATCATTAAATTTATGCATGATACTGAAAGTTATTATGAGAGAGGAAAGACTGTTCTAATGCATATCAATAATATTAACTTTCCTCGTTTTATTTCTAAAGTCTTTATGTTGCACTGGTTTTGTGTAACATCCCAAAACTTTAATCCAAGCTTATCATGATCAAATCATCCAAAAATGGGGTTAACAAAAACTTTTCCAAATTTAAAATGAAAGCATTCATATATGGGTGCATTTAAAATAGGAGTTGTTTGAATTGCCATGATTGATTGATCCAATGCTTGTAAAATGTTTCTTAGGTGATTTAAACATCATCTACATCATTCCCAAACTTTTCCTAAAGAAAATCAAATCAAAAAGATTTAAAAAGAAGAATGGTCATTTTGACAAATCTAACTCGCATGCATACTTTGGCTATTCCTAGTAGTCAATTCTTAACAGAAACAATTCTTGATCTTTACACCCCTTGCTAGTACACATAATGAGGTACCAAGGCCCACCTTTTGATCTGCTAAAAACATTCTGTTAACTATTTTAAATGACAATTTAAAATTGAATCTAATGCATATGCATAGATTACCCCTATTTCAAAACCATCTTTTTGAGCTCCACTTTCAAAACCCTTGCAACCAGGGACTACCTATCACTAGTGGGAACACTCAAAAATTTTGAACTCAAAATTCAAAACGTTTTCTCTTTCGGCCATTTTGTCAAACACCTTGTTAGCAAGATCATTAAGGCCTAACTATTACTGTTTTGGGCTGATTTTGTCTAGCAATTCTGTAGTGCTTTGATCATCTTGTCCCCCTTCAAGCCAGACCAGACCAACCCCAGTCTCTTCTCTACCCCCTAGCCGCACTGCACTGCCATGCCGAGCCCTCTCTCACCGGTAGACCGTGCACTTGCAGCAGCAGCCCTCTCTAGTCCCTCTCGCCATGTCTAGTACACTGCCAGTGGTCCACCTCCACCGCCCAACCAGCCCCAGGCCAGAGACAGAGAGAGAGCGGCCAGGAACCGCCGCGCCCGGAGCTTGTCGAGCATGCCCTCGCCACCCCTAGAGCGCGCACTATCCCCACTCACACAGACCTCCCCTTGGCACCAGCCCGCGCCCGCCGCTCCACCTCGACCTGGAGAACACCCCAGACACCCCCGTTCGCCGCCCAAAGCCCCACAGCCACCGCTCGCCGTGGACACCGCCGACTCTGCCTCTCAGAGCGCCACCTCGCCCAGACTGCATACCACCGCCCCTACGGCCGCATTTAAGTCCTAGAGCACCGCCAGGGGACCGCCCATCGATCGCCATCCCCAGCCATGCCGCTAGCTCGCCGTAGCCATGTCGCCACCGTCGACCGCCCATCCCGCTCGGTCTACAAAAGGAGCCCTCTCCAGCCATTCTTCTCCACACCATTCCACTCCCCTCACCTATCTGAACCTCACCCACCTTTAGCCGGAGCAAGTGGAGCAGCAGCTCGCCAGAATTGGAGCCGGAGCAGCCGCGGCAGGAGGAGAAGGGCGTCGTTGATTTCGATCGCCCCAAGCTCCGCCACAACCGTGCCTCGCCTCGCCGTCGTCTTCCACGTCGTTTGCCCGCCTCGCTGACCCTGCTGGAGCCCTGGTACGCCCCCAGTAGACCCCCACCGAGCCGCTAGGGTTCGAGCTCGCCGGCGACCTGTTCGTCGTCGACGACGACCCTCAGCCGTTGATCTCGCTTCTTATCGCACGGTCCACAGCGCGCGTACCGTTTCACGTGTTAAGTGCCGCTGACAAGCGGGACCCCCCTGTCCGCTAAGCCCCGCACCATGGAGCGCCACTGGGCCGGCCCATTTCTTTTCCCGCGCTAGCCCATAGATTCAAATCTGGTTTTTTCTTTTTAGTTAAATCTAGTTTCTGTCCACTAGTTTAAAAATCAATTCAGAGAGTTTTAGAAATCCAAATTGCATGAAACCAATTTTGTCTGAAAGGTATTAAAATGATCTATCCAAGACCATTGGAGTTAATTCAATTAGAGTTATAGATCTCTCCTAATAAAAATAAGAATACGGAAGCTTTTGCAACTTGCAACATTTTTATAAAATCAACCAAGTTATCTTTTGAGTTGATTCCAACTCTCAAAAATCACATTTCATCATATCTATCTAAATATGTAATAATATTAAGGTTTACATGCAGTGAATTTGGACTAGTACCAAAATAATGCTATATGGGCATTTCTAGTCACTTTAAATCATTAAATAATAAACTTAAACTAAAGTAATATTGATCCAAACTTTAAATCTCATTCCCACAAGTTAGAATATGTGGTGAGGACATCTGTCCACATGATCCCATATTTTGGTGGTGAATATTAAATTTTAGTTAATATTTCAATGAGTAGAAATTACTTTTCTAAAATAAAAAGGATGAAACTATTGAAATTAAACTTGTGATGCTTGTGATGATAATAGATCATCAATTGTGTGTTTTAGGATGCTACTTAGCCTAGTTAAGTATTGTTTGGTGATTGTCTACTCCCTATGTATTTATAGACGCTAGTACCGACCAAGTTTTCGAGGAGGAGGAGTTCTACCAAGAAGAAGAAGAACAAAACTTCAACCACTGCACCAACCAAGGCAAGCTATTAGTGACAAGCTAACCCTTGCAAAACATACTTTAGCAAGCTATTGTTAGCAAGCTAGAATAAAACTAGATGGTTTAGCAAAGATGCCTTAAGCATGCTTTGATCACACTCCTTTACTATTAGTACCCCAAGTCTTATTGACAAGTTTCACCTCCCTTAGTTTACACAAAGTTCTTTACTTAATTTTGAAGGTAGCATAAAGAGTATAAAACTTGACCTACTTAGAAACATTTAGATGTCATTAGATGGCATGAGATTGATTCCATCTTTCCACCTTAGTGAACACTCTTAACTTAGTACCTTAGTATAGATCAAAAACTTGAGTCACTTTAGATGGGAACACTTGGTGAAAATGAATTATGAAAACCTTGGAATGACGAGTCATTCTATTGAGATGTTTTGACATGTGTTGAGAAACACAACTGGTTTATGATGATGAAAATGACGAGGCATGAGCCTTAACCCTTTTATAAAACTGATGGTTGGATTCGGATGCGATACCATTCCAAATTTACCGCACAACCACATTACCTAAATTGGGTAAGGCTTAGCTGGAAATTTATATGCATTAGTATTAGTTCCCTCACGGGAGAGGTCTGAGCTGAGGCTACCTCTCAATGTTGTCCACCTATGCAGTGCTCAAGATGACTGATGGTCATGGTTGGGAGGCCATACTCATAGGAGAGGTGCTTGTACTAGGGTGTGTAAAGGGAAGGTTATGTTTGATTATCTACATACTAAGTATGATGATTCAGGGTTATCCCTGACAGATGTATCGAATCTTGTGGTGAAAGTGTACCACCTCTGCAGAGTGTCAAACTATTCGAATAGCCGCGTCCACGGTTATGGACAGTTGGAATGGCCATACTGTTTCGTTGTCAGATGTTTTCTAAATAACTTGAAATGAATGAATGAACTTTGACTTGACCACAACAGGGTTGTGTTGATGATAATAGCTTCCCAACTTAAGTGATTCTAGAACTTTACTTTATTTTTCTTTGCTTCTGAACTCAGCGTAGGTTTCAAACTTAACTTGATAGTTAACTTAGATTTAGTACTTTAACTTCGAATTATTCCCCTTGTTAGTAGTAGTTTGCGAGTACTTAAAGAGTACTCATGGCTTTTGTCCCTGGCTATTATCATGGCCAGACTATGAAGGAGATTATCAAGATGATGGTCAGCAGGACGGCTATGATAACTAGGTCTATCTGCCTTCGTCAGCATTGCCTGTGCCCCTGAAGATGGACCCCACCGCTACGCTATCGTTTATTTCCGCTGCTTGTTGTATTAAAGACTGGATCATGAGATCCTTATTTGTGTAAAACCTTATGTATGGTTTGTAATGGATGATGTACTGTGATATCCAATCCGTTATGTCTCGCAAAAATGGTAATCCTGGGATTGCGAGGTATGGCATAACAGGCATCTGGGATTAAAATCCGGGTGTTGACAAGTTGGTATTAGAGCCATCCTGGCCATAGGAGACCCTAGTTAGAATGGACGTCCAAACCAAAAACTTAGCTTCAAAACCAAAGTGAGTATTTATGAAAAACTATTTCCCCTCTTACCCTTGTGAACTCATTCTTTCTCAAAAAAAATCGTGTTCCTCAAAATTCTTACATTACTACTTAAAATTTGACACACTTGATCACTTCACTAACTTCCTCATCCTAAATTCTTGTAGATGGAGACTCAGTTCAGCAAGTTTTACCAGTTGGGAAACGGAGGTCAGCTGATCTTCGAGAGGGATCTGGATTCACTGTCGGAGTTACTGGGACGCCCACATCCGGAGTTTCTTGGAGATCAACTTCCAGGACCCCCAGGAGGAGACCTATAATGGCTAGTCACCACAGATCTTCGAGGAAGCATTGAAGCACCAACTTCCGGGAGAATTCAGTTCTCCGTGAGAGAGAACAACTGGCTAGATGGATTAGCTAGGGCAATGCATGAAGCTCTCGCATGTCTATGTGCCCTCAGCGTCAACAAGATTCAAGGAACCCGTTTTCCCCACTATGCAAGACGTAACTTCATGGGAATGCCGATGGAGATGGCAAGTCACCCAGAGTTGAGGCGTCAAGGGGAGAACCTTGACTTCTTTCTTCATGACCGACAGCAGGAACTGGACAATGCCAGAGAGTTAGCCAACCAGAACCGTGCCATTGCCGACCAGAAGGCCCAGACTTTCGCACTGCTCGTCCAAGATCGTCAGTCTCTTTGTCGCCAGCGTGCAAAGAATGATCGCACCATCGCCCGTCTTCGCAAGAAGGTGGCTGGCCTTGAGAAGACCGTCAAGGAGCAGGAAGCTCAGCTTGCCGCCAAGGAAGAAGATGATGAGGGTGAAGACATCCAGGGAGATATGGATTCTTACCTCAGCAACGATGACGATTTTCTGGCAGAGGACATTGTGGACTTCTACACTGATGATGAAGACTCCGACTTCATCGACGATGAGTAGATGCACTAGAGCACTGTCGTAGCATGAGATGTATCATCTCATTGTATCGCAGCTTGCAGAATGGTTCTTCAAACCATTTGTTTTCCCCTTTGATTGTTGTGGTGTGTGTTGTATCGTGTGCTTGCTTGCATGAATGGAAATGAAGTTAGTTGAAAAACCTGAGTCTAACTCAAAGTTGTAGCTTTGAAAACCCAAAACCATGAACCTTAGAATTTCCCTCTTACCCCTGTATCTATCTCAATCTTCAGATGACTCGTGGAAACCAAGGAGGGAGCAGCTCGTCGCAGGACCCAATGCTGTAGATCTTGCAAAATCTCATCGCGGACTATGAAGCAAGCAGGGCCGAGCGTCAAGCCAACTTAGCAACATTACAGCAGATCGCCCAAATGGCTCTGAACAACCAAGGACATAGAAATCAGGATCACCATGGATCTAAACTCAAAAACTTTCAGAACACCAATCCCCCAATCTTCAACCAATCTGAGAACCCATTAGATGCTGATGACTGGTTAGAGACCATGGAAAACAACCTCGAAGTTGCAGGAGTTGATGAGAATGAGAAATTTCTCTTCACCACCCACTATCTGGCGGGAGATGCAAGAGCTTGGTGGAATAGCATCCGCAATATGAGCCATGGCCAGGTGATGACCTGGGAAGCATTCAAGGTCAAGTTCAGCCGCACCCACATGCCGCAAGGTCATGTCAACATGATGAGAGATGAGTTCCGTGAATTGAAGCAAGGAAGAATGACTGTGGTAGAGTACCGTGACAAGTTCTTGTCACTTGCCAGATATGCACCGGATGAAATCAACACGGAGGCCAAGAAGAAAGAGAGATTCTTAAACGGACTGCATGATGAGATGCAGACTGTCCTCGTCAACATCCGTTTCTAGGATCTCGAAGAGCTAGTCGACTCTACCATTCAGATGGAAGGGAAGATTAACCAGGCAAACGCCAACCGCAAGCGTCGTATGATGCAGCAGTCTGGATCCAGTAGCCACCAGAAGTACCGTCCTAACCCCTCACCAGGATATGCACCAAGGAACAACCGACCCCCAAATTCTCGCCCGAGCTACCCCAACCGTAGCGGAGGAAATGTGAAGTCCGGAGGAAACAATCACAACTCCGGCAATGCCAACAACTTCAACCGTGCCCCTCCCAAGAGCAACAACAACAACACTGCACCCAGAACTGGCAGTAATGCGGTACCTGTCGTAGTCAAGGACAAGTCCCAGATCACTTGTTTCGAGTGTGGAGTGAAGGGTCACTACTCCAATGAGTGTCCCAAGAAGACTGCCGCCAATGCACCTGTGAATGCCCCAGCTCAGCAGCAGCGTCGTGTTCAACTAGGAAGGAGATTCGCCCCAGGGAACCCGCACAACCGCAACGGTCGTCTCTTCCACATGAACGCAGAAGAAGCCCAGGAAGCGCCAGATGTAGTGTTGGGTATGTTTTCTGTCAACTCAGTTTTAGCAAGAGTATTGTTTGATTCTGGAGCATCGCATTCATTTGTCACTGAAGAATTTGTATGCACTAGTAAGATTCGCCCAACCAACCTGAAGCATGTCATGATAGTTCAAATCCCCGATTCAACTACAAAAGCTAGAAAAATTTGCAAGGTTGTACCTATCAGAATCCATGGGATAGATTTTTATGCCAACCTAATTGTACTTGGAACCAAAGGTTTGGAAGTAGTACTAGGTATGGACTGGATGTCAAGGCATAAAGGACTGATAGACTGTGCTAAGAAAGCCATCACCATGACCAGTAGTTCTGGAGTAACAGTAGAGCATATCTCTGAAACCTTACCCCGTCAATTCAAGTGCAACAAGAGTGTAGCTCTGCCCACCATTGACCAAGTCAGAGTAGTCTGTGAATACCTCGACGTATTCACAGATGAATTGCCAGGTATGCCCCCGGATAGGGATATTGAGTTCATTATCGAACTAATTCCCGGAACCGGACCTATAGCCCAGCGACCCTATACCATGAACCCCTCAGAGCTAGTAGAGCTGAAGAACCAGTTGGATGCCATGTTAGCAACAAACTTGATTCAGCCAAGTGCATCGCCATGGAGATCACCCGTGTTATTCGTTGACAAGAAAGATGGAGGCAACCGTCTGTGTACAGACTACAGAAAGTTGAATGATGTCACCATCAAGAACAAGTACCCCTTTCCAAAGATAGAGGATCTATTTGATCAGTTGACTGGAGCTCAGGTATTCTCAAAGATTGATCTTAGGACTGGTTATCACCAACTTAAGATTCGCGCAACGGATATTCTGAAGACCGCCTTTACTACTCGCTATGGTTTATACGGTTATGTATTTTGGATTAACCAATGCCCCTGCTTATTTCATGAATCTCATGAATAAGATCTTTATGAATTTCCTAGATAAGTTTGTAGTTGTGTTTATCGACGACATCCTTATCTACTCCAAGTCAGAAGAAGAGCATGAGCAACATCTGAGAATCATCCTAGAAACCCTGAGAGAGCATCAGTTATATGCCAAGTTCAGCAAGTGTGAGTTTTGGCTGAAAGAAGTACGATTCCTAGGACATATTGTGTCTGTCGGAGGAGTCTCTGTTGATCCCACCAAGATCAAAGATGTCGAAGAATGGGAAGCCCCAACCAATCAAACCCAAGTTCGTTCATTTCTCGGATTAGCAGGATATTACCGCAAGTTCGTAGACGGATTCTCGAGCATAGCCCGACCAATGACCCAATTGTTGAAGAAGGACAGGAAGTTTGAATGGACAGACAAGTGTGAAGCCAGTTTCCAGGAGCTGAAGAAGAGATTGATATCAGCCCCAGTTTTGATCATGCCAGACATCAAGAAGCCGTTTGATGTGTATTGTGATGCATCCAAGATTGGTCTAGGATGTGCATTGATGCAAGAAGGCAAAGTCATCGCGTATCTGTCTCGACAACTGAAGAAGCATGAGCAGAACTATCCGACCCATGATCTTGAGCTAGTAGCCGTGGTTCTAGCATTGAAGACATGGCGTCATTATTTGATGGGTAATCGTTGTGAGATTTACTCGGACCATAAGAGCTTGAAGTATATCTTCACCCAGAAGGAGCTGAATATGAGGCAAAGAAGATGGATAGAGTTAATCAAGGATTATGACCTTGACATTCACTATCACCCCGGCAAAGCCAATGTGGTAGCGGATGCTCTTAGCAGATTGCCATGTAGGCTGAACACCATGATCAAAGAGAAGCAACCAAGTTTGTATGAGGAGTTGGAGCAGTTCAGGACTGAGTTAGTTAGCAAAGGATTCCTACCTAGCATTGAACTTCAACCCACTTTGATTAGCCAAATCAAGGAAGCCCAGAAGGGGAATGAAAGTATCGACAGAATCAAACGTCGTATTGGTACAGGAAAAGTACCTGGATTCACCGAAGACGAAGAAGGTGTACTGTGGTACAAAGGACGTATCTGTGTGCCAGCAGATTCGGAGCTGAAGGAGGTTATCATGAAGGAAGCTCATGATACTCTTTATTCTATCCACCCCGAAGGAACAAAGATGTATCAGGATTTGAAAGAGCAATTTTGGTGGGACAAGATGAAGAGAGAGATCGGAAGCTACATCGCCAAATGTGACATCTGTCAAAGCAGAGCATCAGAGACCTGCAGGACTATTGCAACCATTGCAGATTCCGGAATGGAAATGGGATTCCGTCGGAATGGACTTTATCACCGGTTTACCTACTTCTAGTAGGGGGAATGACTCAATCTGGGTCATAGTTGATAGACTATCCAAGGTATCCCACTTCATACCAGTCAAGACAACCTACCAGAGTGCAAAACTAGCAGAGCTGTACATTGCTAGAATTGTTAGTCTGCATGGAACCCCCAAGACCATCGTATCAGATCGAGGAACCAAGTTTACTTCAAGATTTTGGCAGAAGGTTCAGGAAGGTTTAGGAACCAAGTTGAACTTCAGCACCGCTTATCACCCGCAAACAGATGGACAAACTGAGAGAGTCAACCAGATCTTGGAGGATATGCTTAGAGCTTGTGTGTTGGAATACGGATCAAAATGGGAAGACTGTCTGCCTTTCGCAGAATTCTCATATAACAACAGTTATCAGGCTAGTTTGCAGATGGCACCATTTGAATTCCTATACGGAAGAAAGTGTCGTACCCCTTTGAATTGGTCGCAAGTAGGAGAGAGTCAGATATTCGGACCCGACATTCTCCGAGAAGCAGAAGAGAAAGTTCACAAAGTTCGTGAGCACCTCAAGACCGTCCAATCTAGACAGAAGAGCTATGTTGACAAGAGAAGGAGAGACCTGACTTTCAATATCAGAGATTTCGTATATCTCAAGGTTTCACCATTGAAGGGAACTCAACGCTTTAGTCTGAAGGGAAAGTTAGCCCCCAGATATATCGGACCTTTCAAGATTCTGAACCGCCGAGGAGAAGTATCGTATCACAGGAGAGGTTTAAGATGAGGCTACCTCCCAATGTTGTCCACCTATGCAGTGCCCAAGATGACTGATGGTCATGGTTGGGAGGCCATACTCATAGGAGAGGTGCTTGTACTAGGGTGTGTAAAGGGAAGGTTATGTTTGATTATCTGCATACTAAGTATGATGATTCAGGGTTATCCCTGACAGATGTATCGAATCTTGTGGTGAAAGTGTACCACCTCTGCAGAGTGTCAAACTATTCGAATAGCCGCGTCCGCGGTTATGGACAGTTGGAATGGCCATACTATTTCGTTGTCAGATGTTTTCGAAATAACTTGAAATGAATGAATGAACTTTGACTTGACCACAACAGGGTTGTGTTGATGATAATAGCTTCCTAACTTAAGTGATTCTAGAACTTTACTTTATTTTTCTTTGCTTCTGAACTCAGCGTAGGTTTCAAACTTAACTTGATAGTTAACTTAGATTCAGTACTTTAACTTAGAATTATACCCCTTGTTAGTAGTAGTTTGCGAGTACTTAAAGAGTACTCATGGCTTTTGTCCCTGGCTATTATCATGGCCAGACTATGCAGGAGATTATCAAGATGATGGTCAGCAGGACGGTATGATAACTAGGACTATCTACCTTCGTCAGCATTGCCTGTGCCCCTGAAGATGGACCCCACCGCTACGCTATCGTTTATTTCCGCTGCTTGTTGTATTAAAGACTGGATCATGAGATCCTTATTTGTGTAAAACCTTATGTATGGTTTGTAATGGATGATGTACTGTGATATCCAATTCGTTATGTCTCACAAAAATGGTAATCCTGGGATTGCGAGATATGGCATAACGGGCATCTGGGATTAAAAATCCGGGTGTTGACATTTTGCCTTCCTATGCTTGCAGCTTCTGGTTTCAACAATTTATTTGCTTACAAAATTCCCTTGCATAGGAATTGGGTGAGACTTAAACATGTGTATTTTTGCTTTTTGATGCTCTCTTTCACTTGAATTCATATTCTTATGTGAGCTTCATTGAAATTATCATGCCCATCTTAATGGCTATAAAGAAAGAGCTTTTTGGGAGACAACCCAATTTATTTGTGCTTTTAGTTTGTTTTTCATTCTTTGAGTCTTGGAAGTTATTACTTCGGGAATAACCTCTCCTTATCCTTTTTGTTTGGTTTTTGTGTCAAGATCAACCTCTAATGAGAGTGAAGTAAGATTTGGGGAAGTTGCTGTCCCGAAACAGATTTTGGTGCTTCACCGTAAATATTCTTGAGAGATCTCTGTATGTCAGATTGAGCTGTAATTTTTTGAGCTTCTGCCCCAGGTTATTATTTAACTTTCATCAGTTTTGCACTTTTTGATTTGAGCAATAGAAGATTTTCGAAAAAAATATCTTTACCTGCTGGTCTGTTTTGACTGATTTTTCCCACTCTTGCATTTGCCTCTTAAATCGATTTCCTTTTTGAATTATTTTCGGTTTTTAGAAGAAGTTGCTACAGTAGCTTATGTTTTGATGGATTTCAGTTGAATTTGAACCTAAAAGTTTATTACCTCACTTATACTAATGTTGCTAATCAGAATTGTGTGAAGTTTTGTGTAAAAGAAATTTGCAGGTTATCGGAGAGAATGGTGTAATAAAAAAGTGAAAGGTTTCATGACTCAAGCAATATGTGTATTAAGATGAAGATATTGATGTTATTCAAGCAGTGAGTCCAAAAGAATCTACTAAAGACCAAATTCAGATACCTGTAGAGTCTGTTTTCGAATAGGTAATAGTTCTGGTAAGGAAAAGTCCGCGAAAAATCTGTCCAGTTATATTTTTGAAGTTTTTATCCAACAAGGAAAGCAAAAAAGCGAAAGAGGGACGGAAACAGAGCCAGGGTGGCTCACACCACCCCCTGGCCGCGCCAGAAGGTGGTGTGGCCGCCTCGGACTCTGTCTCTGACCCGTTTTCTCCCAGTACCTTCCTTTTGTTGTAAAACTTCATAATATATAATCTACCGGATCCCCCGAGGTTCGTATATCATTTTCTCGTCGTGTTTTTGTTTCGATATGTTTCTACCAGGAACTATTCTTAAAAGTTTAGAAGCACAATGGTCTCCACCAATGATAAGGGAAAGGAGACTATGGAGGAGGAACCCCAAGACCCCGGGCAGGAGAAGGAGATCGGTGAAGAGGAGGCAATGAAAAGCTAGCATCCACACACCGGACTACCATTGAAAGCATTGAAGTATTAGTAAACCCTGCCAAGATCAAAAGGACTGCATGGATGTTGACTAGAGGGAAGCCTCCACGTCACTATTTGGCTCCACGGTCACTTCCTCCACGTACCGAGAATCCCTTCCATACCCTTATCCATGAGCATCAATTCCAGAATATGCCCAAGGAGAAACTACCCTCCAATTGGGATATGCCTCGTTCTAACCATGCAGGAAAATAAGACTTCAAGGAGGAAGAGTGGGAAAGAATCGCAAGATCTGGGACTTGAGCAAAACTTGGAGTTGATTCGTACTCTCACCTTCGAGATTAAGGACTTGGGGAAATTAATCAAAAAGCTCATCAAGAGAATACCACCACCACCGAAGGAGTAATTAGTCATCAGATTTTGGCATCCCCTTGGTTTGTTCCAAGCTTGGGGGAGTGTCGCGGTATCACATCACTATCTTCTATCTTTTTACCTTTTTAGTAGAGTCATATCATGAATAGAGAAGTTATCATGTAGGATGGTTTGCATTATGGAAGTGTCCCCCCTCTCGTTAGATATATGTATCCCTTGGTGTGAGTTGCCATAATGGAATATTAATGAGAAGTTCTATCATTTACTCTTTTGCTTATATTATATTAGTTTGCAGTTCATGGTTATATGATTGATCTTGTCATTAGTATTGGTATCACTTTGGGATCATTGAGTTAATTTAGTTGGTTTTAGCAAACCTGGCTTGGTCAGTAGCAACAATATTTTGAGAATTGAATGAAAAAGATAAAAGTACTCTTAAAGAATATAATTTCATCATCTTTCTTTTTTGATTTGCTCATAAGCTTAGTATTCTATAGTTAAGATCTTTTGTGCTTACAAGGAAGATTGTATGTTTGTTTTTATCACTTGTATGTTTGTTTGTTTCCTTCAACTCTTATGCTTGCTACCCAGCCTTGCTAGCCAAAAACCTGTACTGAGAGGGAATGCTTCTGGTGCATCCAATCCTTAAACCAAAACCTATTCCATTTGTGTCCACCATACCTACCTATTAGCACTATTGCTATTCCAAGTAAATTCATGTTTTTATCTACCTTCCAAATTAAACTTGTTATGTGAAAATTAGTGATTAAAGCTCTCACGAACTTGATGGCACACTTTACTTTCTTGCATTTAATAAACTTGAACCATTGTGCCCATCTATGTTGTGTATATGCTTGCGCTTTGTAAGTTGTGAATTAGCAGAACCATGCTGTCATGGCGAACGCTTTCAACATTGCACTGGTACTTTGTACCTAGTTGATATCATGCTCTTTTGTCTATGGATGTCGTCGGTGTGAAATGAAAGGGGAGCTTGTAAGTCTATGGAGTTATGTATGTGTGTTAGAGAAACGCATGGGCCGCCGGTCTAATCCATGCCTAATCATGGTGGAAACCTGCAGCATAACCATAATGAGCATTCTATGAAGCATTCTTCTTATAAAAAAGAGATAGAGATTGAGAAAAAGAGAAAAAGAGAAAAAGAAAAAAAGCTGAGAAAAGAGGAAAGAGAGAAAAAAGAACCATATTCCCATGGTAAATAAGAAGATTACTGAGATGCTCGTTGTCTGCTTGCCTTGTCTTTTTGATATGGGGATTCTTCCGTATCATCGGGCAAGGGGTACCCCATTGGCGGTTCTCTATGATACACACATACTTACTATGACAAGAACTTACCGGTGACTAAACTTGAGTAGCATGAGGAGCGGCCCTCATATTCAAGGGACATGAGATTTTCAACTTGCAACTTGTCAAGCATATCCTCATATTTAATCACTTTAACCTTAATCACCTAAAGATTCTTATGATAGGGGCAATGAAGGCTTAAAGCTAATAAGTACCATAATTTTTGGAAGCTATTTATGAAACTTGAAATCCCTGCTTCCCTCTGTGAAGGGCCTTTCTTTTACTTTTTAGTTGAGTCAGTAAACCTATCCCCTTCTATCTCAAGCAAGTACTTTGAGTTGTTGTGTTGCATTCATTCATTCATATGATGATTTATTCACTCATGTTTCTTATGTTCCTTGGTTTGCGCAATGCTCTTATCTTAGTGTTTACTACTTTGAAAGCTATCATTGAAAACCAGTTATTTGTGAGCTCTAGCAAATTGTCAACTATTCTTTGACCAAGAGCTAAGTTTGCCATTACCAATTATGATCTACTTTATGTATCTTAATTCTATTTCCTTTACTTATTGCAAGTTAAGTTATATAATAGTGATTTGTCTTCTATTATGATTTGTGTATTAATGAATGTGATGCTTCCTGTCCGTATTGTTTTATCGACTCTTCACTCCATAAACCTGAGGTCATGTTTATTGAGCTCAGTTTTCGCTTGGGGACAAGCGAAGTCTAAGCTTGGGGGGAGTTGATACGTCCATTTTGTATCACTATTATATATCATAATTTACTGTTATTCATTGATATATTTCATATTAAGAGATGATACTAATGTTATTTCATCTGTTTTTGTATGGTTGATGACTTTTGGAGCATGGACCGCTGCAGTCAGGATTCTGATGAAAAAGGTGTTGTTTGGAGGAAAAATTCGCTAAGATCAGAAAATCCGGGAAAATACATGGAAAATTCTATTTTTCCAGAAGACGCAGATTGACAGAAGGGGAAGTGGAGATGGGCCATAGGGAGCCCACACCACCCCCTGGCGCGGGCAGCCCTAGGCCACGCCAGCAGGTGGTGTGGCTTCCCTGGCCCACTCCAGGCTCTCCCCTCTGGCGTATATTATCTCCACAGAACACTAATACTGGGGGGACGGACCACAGAAAGATTCCGCCGCCTCTACGGGGCAGAAAACACCGAGAGAGAATGATCTCTCCGGCAGACAGAATTCTGCCTGGGGAATTCCTTCCCGAAGAGGGGAGATCGTTGCCATCAACACCACCATCAAGCTGGATTTCATCGGGATCATCATCATCATCACCACCACCATCATCTCCACCAGCACCATCATCACCACTCCATACCGCTGTAACAATGGGTTTGAATCTTGCATAGTTCTTAGGGGATAATTTCCCAGTGTTGATTACTCCTTGTAGTTGATGCTATTGAGTGAACCAATGAATTATCGTTTATGTTCAGATTGTTACATATCATTATATCATCTCTGATCTTGATCCATATGATGTCTTGTGAGTAGTTCGTTTTGTTCTTGAGGACATGGGAGAAGTCATCTTGTTAGTAGTGGAATTGTGTTGAGAAAGATTCAATGGTTTGATATTTAAGTTGTGGTGTATTTCTTCTAGTGGTGTCATGTGAACGTAGACTACATGACACTTCACCTATATGGGCCTAGGGGAATGCATTGTGTATTTGGGTACTAATCGTAGGGGTTGCCGGAGTGACATAAACCTGAACCCCGTTAGGAAACCTTTGCACAAGGGATGTCAGGATCTTAGAGTTTAAAGTTGTGGTTAGGTTTCTACCTTAATTACTTTCTTGTACTTGCGGATGCTTGCAAGGGGTATAATTGCAAGTATGTATTAGTCCTAGGAAGGTCGGTACATTAGCACAGGTTCACCCACACAACACTTGTCAAACTAAAGAAGATTAATCAACTATACAAAGCGAAACCACTTGACGATATTCCCGTGTGTCCTCGAGAACGTTTGGTCATCTTAAGTAATACCACCGGCTTGTCCTTCGCTAAAGAAAGGATTGGGCCACTTGCTGCATTCATTATTATTGTGTTTTATTTACTTGTACTTTATTTACCTGCATTATCAAAAAACCCTAAAAATCCGTTTGCTAAGTATTTACAGAGAATTCCTGCTACAAGCCATTCGCTAACACCTTCTGCTCCTCGTTGGGTTCGACACTCTTACTTATTGAAAATACTGTGATACACCCCCTATACTTGTGGGTCATCAGTTAGCTGGGCCTATAGGATTCTCATTAGACTTTTGTTACTGAGACCCAGCCCCTGCCCCAGCCTTTGTTGCTCACCTACCCACAGAGTGCAGAGATCACGTATGCGCCTTCCATGACTTTCATACACATTGGAGTAGATTACAGTGGAAATTGCCAAAATCTTGGCCAAGAAGAAGGCCATCAAGGCTGGTAAAGCCCACCACACAGGCCATGAAAAGGGGATGAAGTCCACCATGAAATGGGAACCATTCATGTCCGCATTCATGTTGAACAAGATGTGTGAGATCATCAAGACCAGCATGAGGATAGAGAAGGGGTTTAAGGAGGTGCACCTAAACACTGTTGCCAGGAAGGTGTTTTAGTTTTTTGGTATTGAGGTCTCTTCACTGCATGTACAGCCACCTGCGTAAGTGGAGGACCAGGTGGATTCATGTGTCTAAGCTAAGAGACCTTAGCGGAGTTGGCTAGGATGAGGAGAGTTGCACCATCATATTGGAGGAGAAGCACTATAGGGACCATATCTTGGTACTAACTAGTTTTGAATTCATGTACTAACCTCCTTTTTGTTCCAACTAGCACTAACCTCGCTGCAATTCCCTATCTTAGGATCACCCCAAGGATGTCGAGCACCTGAACAAGTCACCAACTATGCGCAAATGCAGACCATTTTCTCCTTTGGCCTTGCCACTAGCAGGTTTCCCATGGGTTCTAGTGAGCCTCTTGGAACAAATATCCCTAACTATGTCCAGACATAGGAGTCCAAGACGAGGGTGAGAACGATCATCCTGTAGGTGTTGGCGGCGGTGATGCCGTCCTTAGGGAAACCACTGCTGGTGGCAGTACTACTGCCTTTGTTGGTGTTGGATATGATCCTTCTAAGAAGAGGAAGAGGTCGTTGCTAGGAGAGGAGGACGTCATCGCCATCACCTACATTACTGAGGCCTTGACAGAGGTGGCAGCCGCCATCACCACTGCTTTCCCTCCATATGTGCACCTAGGTTTATACAACATCGTCATGAGCGCCATCGGCTTTAGTCTTGAGGCTCTAATGGTGGTGTTGATCCACCTCTTTGAAAACTAGGCATAGGGAAATGTCTTTGTTCAGATGGTGGATGATCACATGCAACTTTGGCTCAGGACCTTCATGACCAAGCACTACTACGTGTTGTGTTGGATCCCTGGTCATGGAGTTGGTGGTGGTGCATGCATGATGAAGATGAACTTGTTGGTTGTATATTTTGAAGTAGCTAGGACATGATGAAAACTTGTTCCATTGTCTGTTTATTGTGAGGTGGTATGTATTAACCCCTCGCATGATGGAGAACTTGCGGTGGTAGGATTACACCCCTTTTGATGTGGCGGTAGGATGACACCATTGGTAGATTGAACTACTGATGCTTTTTCCCATATGATCATGCATGCTTTAGTTGTTTATGCAGATTAGGTTTTGTTCTGAACTTCATTTGCCTACTTTACATGTGATACTTATGTTGCACATGTTCTTTGTTGCTAGAAGTACAACTTGTATGTGGTGTACTATGGAAAAGAGTCGAGAATCTACAAGACGTGGGAGCATTACAACAAACACATGACGGGTCACAAATCCAACGTCCACAAAGGGTTTAAGACTCTAGATAAGGCACAAAATCATTTTTCAAAGTTCTTAACACAAGGTAGTACACAGCTTGCAGCTAAACAGGTTGATCCACCATAGTTTGCTGCTCGACGGGTTGTAGCTCCACAACTTGTAACTCAACAGGTTGCAAATTTGCACGTCAAAATTATGATCTAAGACTTCATTACCATCGGCTTGGTCTTATGGATTTTCTACAACATGTTGTCCTAAAGTCTGTGATCGCTTGTATAACCTTAAACTCTGAACTATTTGCTCGTAAGCTCACCACATATGGTGCATCTTAACCATATCGGGTCGTATGCGGGTTGCCAAACGTGGTGCTTTGCATCAGTCGATCCCATTCTAACCAACCAAATAAAGTGGGCATAAGTGTGGCCCTTATACAACAACTAATCCATGAGGATCAAACAAAACCGACTCGTTAAGGCCCTGGTGCGGCCTGGACATGCGCTTCTCCTTGGCGGGGCTGCAGGTGTTCGACGCCTCTACCTAGATGGATCTAGGCGATGGATCTACAACAATGTTTTGGCTCGACCAGTCATTTGACAGGAGGACCATCAGGGAGTTAGCGCCTAACCTCTTAGCTCTAATCCCTGCACGTACCACGAAATGCTAGATAGTGAGAGAGGCGCTTATTGAGCGCCGGTGGATTACTGATATTCGGGGCGCGTTGAGTCTGCTTGCCATTTGGCAATATGTGTAACTTTTTGGATCCGGGTGCGTAAGGTTGTCCTGACGGACGAGCCAGATAACATGCTCTGGTGGTGGATGTCAGATGCTCAATACTCGACCCAGTCCTTCTATGAGTTCATGTTCTAGGGCTCAATTGCCTCAAGATCATGGAAACTTATTTGGAAGACCTGGGCAACGCCCTGAGTGAAGTTCTTCATCTGGCTCGCTATCCAAGACCGATGCTGGCCTATTGAGCAGCTTGCTAGGAGAGGCTTGTCCCACACCCCGTGCTGCCCCCTTTGTGACCAGTCGGCTGAGACAATGACTCATCTCATGACCGGTTGCCCCTTCTCCAAGGCAATTTGGCATGAGGTACTCTCATGGATTCGATACACGGCCACGCCGCCGGACGGAGAGGGTGACTTTGAAGGAGTTATGCCCTAGAGGCAAATAATAAAGTGTATTGTTTAATATATCTCCTATATGTTCATAATACATTTCATACTATGCTATAACTATGTTAATACAAAACGTTAATACATGTGTGGTAACCGTGTCTCTAGTTATTTCTAGCGAACTAGTTCATTGGTCATGAGGATGATATGGGTTTCAAGATCATGGGCATTTATGCCAATTGACAAGGAGGTCATGTCATTAGCTGAATGATGTGATAGGCAAACATCCAACAGTTGTATCTTAATGTGATCTAGTTACAAAGTTCACCATTGATGATAAACACACAAAACCTTGCGACCTGATCCTTTGACTGTGAGGTACTGCAAATCACCATACTCGAGAAAGCTTTGATGGTATCAAGTATCATCTCGTAAAAGGGTGATCAAAAAGGTGCCACTCAGGTTTTCCAAAAGGGCCGCGTAGAGGAGTACATATCAAGACCAGGATTTGTCAAATCCATGTAACGGATAGATACATGTGGCCATCTCGATGACATTGCATTAACAGAGCTTGCATGCTTGTGAATTGGTCACGAAATGCAACGACATGGGAACGAGTAAACAAGTTCATCAGAAACAAGACCGCACTAAGGTATAGGCATATCAAATTTCAAGTCTCGGATGAATTAGGTATCAAATGACAAAGGGAACAGGAAACGACTATTTCACGATTCGAGCGATTTTATTCGTGAAACGCATGGGGGTCACATGGCCATCCAGGTCCCTCAGTTGATCATTGATGTGAGAGTGGTCTCGATCATGTTCGGAGTCTTTCCGAACCAAAGGATGTCACGCTTAAGGGTGGGGACACTTAGGATAGATGAGATATCTTAGGAGAAATAGAGAAAGAGAAACCAGAATAGTTTCGGGTAACATCTGATGTAGATCGGAAGGGGTCCGGAAGGTGTTCCGGAGTGAACGGATATGATAATATGTGTATTTGAATGTTAATTAGAGAATTAATATTAAATATATATATATTAGGCAGCCCAATGCTAATGGGCCTCCCCCGAAGGGGAGGCCCAAGGGGCAAGGCGCCTAGGGAGAGGGGGCCAGCCGGCCTAGCTTAGTGGGTCGACCAAGTGGTGTCGTCCTAGGGGGCTTGTTCGTCTGCGGTACCAAAGTTGGCAGGCCAGCACATGGCGGTACCTAAGTTGCCTGAAATTACCGCGTTTCGAAAAGTTGGGCCGCCAACTACTGAGAGGGTCCATTTCGAGGCAAACTCGTCTTAGCCCTACCAAATCCAAACATGCCGTGAAACTGCCCCGTGAAGTAGACGGTCGGGACCCTCATGTCAGTAATATTTCCGTGACGCGAGCGCCAACGCGGCAACCACGTAGGCAAAACGAACAGCTAAGTGGATTGGATGTGTTGACCAATTTCACAAATCCATTCCCAGCTTTCCCCTAGCACTGGCGGCGTCGGAATCCACCCTCCAGGCAGGACGATCCCTTCGGACATTTGACTTCCGGTGCCAAGTTGCTGTGCCTAGTTGCTGCGCCCAGTCGCTGATCCCGAGCTCCAATGGCGCATGCCGTAGCCGCCGTTGCGAGGCTCTAGCCCGCCTCCGCCGCCGACGAGCCGAGAAGCTCGGAGGATGGCAGATCCTACTATCAAGAAAGAAGAAGTTCTGTCTACAAGCGGGTGATCTACCCTTCTCTTTGCTATTCGCACTAGTTACAACTGCTAGCTGGATACTGAACCTCAAATTGTTTGTTATCCCAACGCTGACAAACATATTCAGTCCATAGTTTTCTGTCAAGTGGGATCTGCGCGGACCCCCCTTACCTGGTTACGGTAGTCCTCTATAGGTACGACTCTAAGGGAAAGAGGTATGGACACCATTGTTTCACAATGGAAGAAGCGCCTGCGCAGATCTGCACTATATCTGGTATGGTTGCTGCTCTGCGTAATCATGTTGAATTATGGCCGAAGCAGACTGCAAAGTTCAATTTCATGGATGAACGTGGCATCATGGTTCCTATAACGTGTGACAGTCAGCTAATTGGGTTGATGAAAAGGTATGCTTCGGCTGCCATGTTTGAGATGAAATGTGATGTACTGGATGTGGAAGCTGCTGCAACTAGGAGTCGCCCTTCTATTCTTGGACAGG
Source organism: Avena sativa (assembly GCA_916181665.1). Lineage (NCBI taxonomy): Eukaryota > Viridiplantae > Streptophyta > Magnoliopsida > Poales > Poaceae > Avena > Avena sativa. The sequence continues at coordinate 568,545,600 of OV702291.1, forward strand.
GTGGTTGCTCGAACCCAATTAGCTCCTGGTAAGCAAAGGTCTCTTGGGATTCGCATGTTTGTGCTGAATTGTAATTTTTGTTTTATTTACTCTGTAGATATTGGGCAGTTATGCAACAGTCTTGTTTCTTTGACAGGAAGCGCCGCAAGGTTAGAAACATGACTGCCGGGTCAGCCATTTTGCTACCCGAAGAAATTAAAAACGAGTGGAAAGATGTCATTTTGCTGCCCAAAGAAATTAAAAACGAGTGGAAAGATGATGTTGGACACGATTCTGGTGCCCATTGTCCCGGCGATGCAAAGTACGTGAAGCTAAGAAAATTGGCACCAAGGAAGAGGAAGAAGGTAGGAAATGAAGAAGCCATTGGACGTGAAGGTTTGATACCCAGGCTGTGGAAGAAGGCTGCTGGCAATGAAGATGCATAGTAATGTGTTGAACTTGAACCTATATATGTAATTCTGTTAAATTCTGATCGCTCTGTGTGTGGCACGTTGCTGGGCGAAACAATCTACCCATGTTCTCTGAGTAAAATGTACCGCGACTTAGGGTTTGGAAACGCCCGAGTCAGTAGTTGAATCCGAAATTGTGATTGTGCCAATGCTATCTAAAAATAAGGATCCACCGGTTCCACGATTTCTGAGGGGCAGGATGTCTCCAGATACGACGGAATGTAAGTGGCACATAAATAAATTATTTAAGCTGCCACACTCCACGAAGCAGAACATTATTTCAGATGCTGCACAACGACGTGGCAACATAAACAACAATGTTCTCACCGATAATGCCCAGATGAGGAGGAAATGGGTACCACTTTCTGGCCTAATCTTGAGCCCGTCTATCTCACCGCCTCTCTGCTCCTGCATCCCCTGCATCTGGCGAAGCTCCCGGATCTCAGTAACCGGGTGTACGTGCTTCCACTTTATAAATTGTGGTTGTGCCATTTGCATGTGGCACAATCCACTTAGATTACTTTTAAACAAACCACCAATGTCAAAATACACTAGTAGAAAAGGTGTCTTTGGTCCACGGTTACGTTCCCAATCCGGGACAGAGATCTAAATCGAGGCAGAAATTGATCTAAATCACAAATTCTTCCACAAATAATGCGGGGTCAGAGCAATTTTTTCCTCCCTAGAATCCGGGACCAATAGTTCAGACTGCTAGGTCAACAAGTACAAATATTACAACTTATAAGGCACGGAGCTTAAGCTAAATAGAACTAGTTATCACACATCTCCTTGATCTTCCTAATCTTGGCCCGATGCGCATCTTCCTGCGAGAGCAAGGATCGAATTGTCTGCTCCTTCCTTTTAGCATCTTCCTTGCACAGCTTCAATTGTTTCTCTGTATTTTTCCTCATGCACTTGTCAATACTCGTAGTTGTGTACTTTAGGGCTTTGGCCTGGTGGAGATCGTTCCTTGCTTGAGTCAGTTCTTGCTCTGCTTTAGCCTTCAGGGCCAACGTCGTGTCCCTCTCCTTCTCGACTTTGATAACCTTGTCTTGCACCCACCTGAGATCTCGCTTATGCTTGGTCGTGTCAACTGGTTCCCATAGCTTCATCTCAACACTGACAAGAAGTGAGCTGAATACGGATTCTTTCAACTCGACAATCATTTCCCATAGTTTGTCCAGCGTTTTCTGCATCAATTTGGGCCACTCTGGATCTACCCATTTGACAACACCGCAACTTCCGCCTTCATCATTACACGATGTCCTTGACACCGTAGAAACCTCATGCCAGCGTTTCGTCCTTCGAAGGCTACAAATTTAGCGGGCACATATCCATGTTTACATACCAGAGGACTGTCTTCATCCTCTAAACCGTGATAGTCAGAGTCATACATCGTCTGGTTGGCCTAACACATCATACGCGCATGAGTAAACATATTAGATCTAGCTCAAAAAATAGATAACTGGCTACAGATGATACAAATAGAGATGAGACGACTCACATCGAAATCGCCGTCCCTGTCGTCACGACGCGTTTCCTCGCCGTCTCCCTTGAACCCATCGCGAGAGGAGTGGGGGGTGGCTGCTAGAGAGGGGATTGGGCTGGAGGCGCCGTCGGCTTGCGGCTACGGCAGGATGGGAGTGAAGTGGGGAAAGTGGCTTTGAGGGTAAGGAAGAGAAGTACGGGGAGGAAGAGAAGTAATGGGGACGTGACACTAGGATGTGGCCCACTAAACTCGTGAAACGTGACACTCACAACAAGGGAGCGCCCGGTGTTGCCAGTTTGTCCAGAGCAAGCGTGGCCAATCATGCCACAGAACAGCCTACTCGCGGATCGCTCTCACGAAGACCATCCCAATCGTCCAAGTGCCCCAATCGAATGGTATGTAACAATCATCAAGCAGAACAACTATGTTAGGGCGTGCCTTCTAGAAGACTCGGTCTAACGGCTACCCATGCAATGACACTGGTGTATCCATGTGTGGTTTGTGAAAAGAACAGACATGCAATCACACTAGGTAGATCCATATGTGGTTTAGGGAAGTAACACACATGCAATGACTCTAGTTGTGATTCATGAAAAGAACTGACATGCAATGACATTGTGTGTGGTTCATGAAAAGAATAGACATGCAATGACATCGGTGGATCCATGTGTGGTTTATGGAAGTAACAGACATGCAATGACTCTAGCCGTGGTTAATGAAAAGAACACGCATGCAATGCCACTGGGTGTGGTTCATGAAAAGAATAGACACACAATGACACTGGTGGATCCTTATGTGGTTTGTTTAGAGGAACAGACATGCAATGACACCGGTGGATCCACATGTGGTTCATGAGAAGAACACACATCCAATGACACTGGTGGATCCTTATGTGGTTTGTTAGAGGAACAGACATGCAATGACACTGGTGGATCCTTATGTGGTATGTCTCGAGGAACACACATGGAATAACACCGGGTGTGGTTCATTAAAAGAACATACATGAAGTGACTTATGTGGTTTGTTTAGAAGAACACACATGCAATGACACTGGGTGTGGTTCATGAAAAGAACAGACAGGCAATGACACCGTTGGATCCTTATGTGGTTTGTTTAGAATAACACACATGCAATGACACTTGGTGTGGTTCATGAAAAGAACAGACATGCAATGACACTGGTGGATCCTTATGTGGTTTGTTTAGAGGAACAAACATGCAATGACACCGGTGGATCCACGTGTGGTCCATGAGAAGAACACACATCCAATGACACTTGTAGATCCTTATGTGGTTCATGAAAAGAACAGACATGCAGTGAAACTGGGTGTGGTACTTGAATAGAACAGACATGCACTGACACTGGGTGTGGTTCATGAAAAGAACAGACATGCAATGACACTGGTGGGCCCATCCTTATGTGGTTCATGAAAAGAACAGACATGCAATGACACTGGTGGATCCTTATGTGGTTTGTTTAGAAGAACACACATGCATTGACACTGGGTGTGGTTCATGAAAAGACCACACACGCAATGACACTGGTGGATCCTTATGTGGTTTGTTTAGAGGAACAGATATGCAATGACACCGGTGGATCCACGTGTGGTTCATGAGAAGAACACACATCCAATGACTCTGATAGATCCTTATGTGGTTCATGAAAAGAACTGACATGCAGTGACACTGGGTGTGGTTCATGAAAAGAACTCACATGCACTGACACTACGTGTGGTTCATGAAAAGAACAGACAGGCAATGACACTGGTGGATCCTTATGTGGTTTATGGAAGGAACAAGCATGCAATCACACTAGGTGGATCCATATGTGGTTTATGGAAGTAACACACATGAAATGACACTGGGTGTGGTTCATGAAAAGAATAGACATGCAATGACACTGGTAGATCCTTATGTGGTTCATGAAAAGAACAGACATTCAATGACATTGGGTGTGGTTCATGAAAAGAACAGACATGCAATGACACTGGTGGATCCTTATGTGTGGTTCATGAAAAGAACAGACATGCAATAACACTAGTGGATCCTTATGTGGTTTGTTTAGAAGAACACACATGCAATGACACTGGTGGATCCATGTGTGGTTCATGGGAAGAACACACATCCAATGACACTGGTGGACTCTAGCTGTGGTTCATGAAAAGAACAGACATGCAATGACACTGGGTGTGGTTCATGAAAAGAACAGACATGCAATGACATCGGTGGATCCATGTGTGGTTTCTAGAAGTAACAGACATGCAATGAGTCTAGCTATGTTTAATGAAAAGAATACGCATGCAATGACACTGGGTGTGGTTCATGAAAAGAATAGACATGCAATGACACTGGTGGATCCTTATGTAGTTTGGTTAGAGGAACAGACATGCAATGACACCGGTGGATCCACGTGTGGTTCATGACAAGAACACACATCCAATGACACTGGGTGGATCCTTATGTGGTTCATGAAAAGAACTGACATGCAGTGACACTGGGTGTGGTTCATGAATCGAACAGACATGCAATGACATCGGTGGATCCATGTGTGGTTTATGGAAGTAAGAGACATGCAATGACTCTAGCTATGGTTCATGAAAAGAACACGCATGCAATGACACCGGGTGTGGTTCATGGAAAGAACAAACATGCAATGACTTATGTGGTTTGTTTAGAAGAACACACATGCAATGACACTGGGTGTGGTTCATGAAAAGAACATATAGGTAATGACACTGGTGGATCCTTATGTGGTTTGTTTAGAAGAACACACATGCAATGACACTGGGTGTGGTTCATGAAAAGAACAGACACGCAATGACACTGGTGGATCCTTATGTGGTTTGTTTAGAGGAACAGACATGCAATAACACTAGGTGGATCCATATGTGGTTTATGGAAGTAAAAGACATGCAATGAGTCTAGCTGTGATTCATGAAAAGAACAGACATGCAATGACACTGGTGGATCCTTATGTGGTTCATGAAAAGAACAGACGGGCAATGACACTGGTGGATCCTTATGTGGTTTGTTTAGAAGAACACACATGCAATGACACTGGGTGTGGTTCATGAGAAGAACACACATCCAATGACACTGGTGGATCCTTATGTGGTTTGTTTAGAGGAACAGACATGCAATCACACTAGGTGGATCCATATGTGGTTTATGGAAGTAACAGACATGCAATGACTCTATCTATGATCCATGAAAAGAACAGACAGGCAATGACACTTGTGGATCCATGTGTGGTTCATGGGAAGAACAGACATCCAATGACACTGGTGGACTCTAGCTGTTGTTCATGAAAAGAACAGACATGCAATGACACTGGTGGATCCATATGTGGTTTGTCAGGAGAACACACATGCAATGACACTAGGTGTGGTTCATGAAATAAACACACATGCAATGACATCGGTGGATCCTTATGTGTGGTTCATGAAAAGAACATACATGCAATGACTCTAGCTATGGCTAATGAAAAGAATACGCATGCAATGTGACATGGGTATACCCTACAGGTACTCGAGCTTGGTATATACGGCCTGAATGCATAGAATCCCACGGTGTCGCCAGGGCCCAAATGAAGAACTCGAGTAACCTGCGGACTCTCGGTTGCTTGAAGAACAAGATGAAACTAAAGATAGAAAGTTTAAAGGGGAAAACCCTAACTTGTAACCGACTCGACCTGCTACCCGAGACCTAGCCTATCTATATAAAGGCTAGGAGGGGGCGGCGAGGAGGACACACGCAACCCTAGTTTTCACAACCCTCGCCAGATTGCATCTGCGCACCATTGTAATCCTCGATTCCCTTGATAATTCCACGAGCAGACAAGCAGGAGTAGGGACCTATACGAGGCCAAAACCTGGATAAATCTTCGAGTCCCCTGTGTGCTTCTTTGCTAGCCGATAGATGTCTCCAGCGCTCCCTCCTTCTCCAAAACCCAACTCCATAACAATGGGCATTGATGAGTTAAACCCTCGTCAATTGGCGCCGTCTATGAGAATTGGGAGTGCTGATGTTGCGGCTTCTTCGGCCTGATCAACCGCTATCTACAACTCCGCAACAGCAGAGATTCGCCAGCTCTTCGGCGCGTTTGACTTCACCATCCACATGTCGGCCACTCGCCCGGCTTTCGAGTCTGTGGGCGACGGGATCAGCCTGGCAATAGGGAGCTTCCGCTTCCAAGTTGGTCACATGGGCGCGTTCTACATGCCTGACTAGCCAACGGTGTCGTCAATTGCCCCAGCATCGTGGTTCCCCCCCATTGATCGGCACCCTCAGTGAGCTCAACGCCCCGACAACAATCGAGAACACGGTCAGTGACAGCAATCGCGACTCCGATCTGAGCGATCTGGCCACCGAGGATGGAGCCTACGGCTCCAGGTCTGAGAGTTGTGGAAGCAGCAGCTTCCCCAACCACTTCATGTGCGCCGTCATCAACGCAGGCGATACCTCCGCCAACCGTGATAACACTAGAAATCGCGGTAACGGAACCGACCCACCTCTTGGTGGCAATGGCGGCAACGGTGGCGATCGCACCAAGGACAACAATGGAGGAGCAATCGATCCTCCAACCATAACCAACGAGCAAACCGGCAAACGCGTCGCGATCAGGCTCAACGAGCAGGAGTGGGCTTGCTGCCACGAGGCCTTACGAGGAAACCCCCTACCTTTCGGGTCTCCACAAGAACTGCTAATGGGATACCATTGGCTCCTGAAGGAGGAATTCAAGTGCCAAGTGCAAAAAATCGCGCAACTCGACGCGTGCAAAAAGGCGGCAGACGAGTCGAGCCTCCGACGTGCTGGGCTCTCCTCCCATGGAGGATCCTCCTCAAAGGGTAACGAGTACCTCACAAACAACAGACGATCTCGGATGGCCCATCTCACCGAGCAAGAACGCATAGAAGCTGCAAAAGTCCTCGACTTTAGCTCTATGACAGTCGATACACGGGGCAACGTGGTCCCCAAGACGCCACAGGCCGCGGTGACCGCAGCCACCATATACCTCCTCAACAATTAGCCGCCAGCTAGAGATCCCCAAGCCGCTATGCACCGATCTACGATCGCAGGCTTGGGACTGGTTGAAGCTGCCCTCGACAAGGAGCCAACACCGGAGCCGAAAAAAGGCAAAGCGCTACTCCTTGCCCTCATCCAGCGACGACAGTCACGACCTGTCTCGATGACGCCGCTCACGGCGACACAACCACGACTACGACACGCGTGATGACATCGCGCAGCGCAAGATTGACAAATCAAGGGCGCGACGTGCCCAGTCGACTGACTCGGAAGAATAAGATGTGGAGCTTTGCGGTGCCAGATGCTTCAGCAGGTCCATCAAGCAAAAGCGAATGCCCAAGGGGTTCAAACTCCCGTCGGAGAATCCGAAGTTTGACGGCCTACAGGACCCGAAGATCTGGCTGGAGGACCACATCTCCTTCGTTAGGCTCCATGGCGGCAGTCAAAGCACGGCCATGCAATGCCTAGAGCTACAGCTGCAAGGTAGCGCCCGAGCGTGGCTCAACAACCTCCCACGCGGATCCACTCGCAGTTGGGATGAAATGGTTCACAGCTTTGTGTGCAACTTCAAGGGCACATACAAGCGGCCCGCATCAATCAAAGAGTTGAGATGCTGCCAGCAAAGATCGGGCGAGTCGCTGCGCTCCTACATCCAAAGGTGGTCCATCATCAAGAACTCCGTAGAGAACATCTCGGAGGATCGCGCGATTGATGTATTCAACGGCGGCGTCCACCACATAGAGCTCAGGGAGGAGCTGGGCCGCTCAAAGCCCAAGACCATCGACCACCTAATGGAAATCGCGAATCGGTGGGCCGATGGAGAAGATTCGGTGAAGAATCGTGTTCACTCTGACGAGGAGGCAAAACTCGAGCGATGACGCGATCGCCGAGGCAAACGCCGCATGCGCATATACGACGACCGTGACGACGTCAACATGGTCGCAGTCGGCTACGCCGACAGACGCAATGAAAACCGCAATAGCAGATACCGCAGCAGTGGATACCGTGACTCCGGGAAGACCACACAAGTGTGGCAACGCCGCGATCGTGATGAACCACCCGTGAAATCCATTGAAGACAAACTGTCCGTGCCATGTACGGTGCACTTCTACATCGACAAGCATGATAGAAAGAAGAAGTCCAGCCACCTCCTCAAGGACTGCCGCGAGTTCCTCAAACTACATGAGGGATTAGCCCGGATGAACCGCAACGTAGTCGAAAGAGGCTACGGAGCCGCTCCAGGTGCCATGGCACATGGCGCTCCGCCACCGCCACCTAGAATGCCCCCAAACGCAGCTGCACCGGATCAGCACCAGGGAGGCGAACCCTACCCAAGGGCCATGGGTACCATGATGATCCAAAAAGTATGCCCCTCCAATCGGGTGCAGAAGGCCATCACTTGCCAAGTCAACTTGGCCACACACTCACCACCATCTACCACTGAGTACCTCAGTGGAAGCGAGTCCTGCATCACCTTCGACAAACGCGATCACCCGCCTCAAGTACCTCGTCCAGGCCATTGTCCCCTCGTACTCGAGGCACAAACTGGAGGCTTCGACATGAGCCGTGTCTTCATGGACGGCGGAAGCGGCATCAACCTTATATTCGCAAGTACCTTGCGAGCAATGAGGATCCCTCTGACTTGCCTAGAGGCCTCGGACACAACATTCCACGACATCATCCCAGGAAAGGGCGTATATCCCCTGGGCAAAATCAACCTCCACGTTATCTTTGGCATGCTGAAAAACTTTCGGCACGAGTGCATCGACTTTGAGGTTGTCGACTGGCCTTCACAGTATCACTGCATCCTTGGATGTGTCACGTTCGCTAGGTTCATGGCAGTACCACACTATGCCTACCTGCAGATGAAAATGCCAGGTCCTAATGGCATCATCATAGTCAACGGGAGCTTCAAGAGGTCCGACAGTTGCGATAGGGAATTCAACAGAAATTCCCAGTCCTTTGGCATGCAGGAAGAACTTGCAAGACTAAAGGAGTCGACAGACAACAGTCTGCCTCCCCTAAGCCGGCCAAGCTCGCGTGATCTATCTTTCGACTCATCAGTGCACACAAAGAAAGTACAGGTCCACCCATCGGATCCCGCCAAAACGGCTCTCATCGCCAATAAATTGAGTCCCGCATAGGAACTCGCGCTCATAGAATTCCTCCGTGAGCACTAGGAAATTTTCTCCTGGTGTCCTACGGACATGCCAGGAGTTCCCAGGGAATTCGCCGAGAACGCACTCAACGTCAACCCAGACGCAAGGCCAGTCAAGCAAACAATCCGGCGATTATCTGAGCCACGGGCGAAGGCAGTCAGAATGGAGATCAACAGACTCCTCGACACCAAATTCATACGCAAGATCAAGGAAAGCACTTGGCTCGCCAACACGATGCTGGTACCAAAAAAGGACACGGATATCCTGCGGATTGATACATTGCAAATGTAGCTATAATTTTTGATGTTCCATGCTTGGTTTTATCCACTTTCTTGTGTTTTGTTCCAACTTTGGAGTACTTTTCATATGATTTCTTGGACTAACCTATTAACAAGAGCCACAGTGCCAGCTGCCTGTTTTTTGCTGTTTTTGGTTCCAGGAAAGTCAGAAAATGAATATTCTCGGAATTGGACGGGACAAAAGCCAAAGTGCCTATTTTTCCGGAAGGGATCAAGTGCCAGAATACGAGATGGAGAAGGGCCATGGGCCGGCCACACCACCTGGCCGCGCGGCCAGGCCTGGCCCGCGCCGGGGGGTGGTGTGGTGGCTCCCGGCACCCCCTCGGCCTCTCCTTCCGCCTATAAGTTGCCCTCGGGACGAAAACCCTAAGTACCCGATCAAAAATCCACGAAAGAGTTTGTAGCCGCCATCATCTCCATCCCTAGATCGGGAGGGATCTGAAGCTCTTCCCGGCACCCTGCAGAAGAGGGGAATTCACCCTGGAGGCCTTCTTCATCACTATGCGAGCCTCTGGTGTGATGCATGAGTAGTTCATCCTTGGACTACGGATCCATGTAGCAGCTAGATGGCTGGTTTCTCCTCCTTTGTGCTTTCATGTTTAGATCTTGTGAGCTCCGTTCATGATCAAGATCATCTATTTGTAAATCATACGTGTTGTGTTTACGGGGATCCGATGGATATTGAGATGCTATTTCAGATTGATTATTGATTCTATCATGTCTTTGTTATTTGAGATCTTCCATGCTTTCCGTTGTTAGTAGCTATCTTGGCCAAGTAGATGCTAGCAACTCCAAGAGTTAGTATTTATGCTCGATAGTGGGTTCATGCCTCTGATAATCTGGGGAAGTGACAGAAATCTCTAAGGTACTAGATGTGTTGTTGCTACTAGGGAGAAAACAACAATCCTTTGTTCATAGAACAATCGTATTGTTTACTTTACACGCAGTTCGTAAAGCAATAATCTATTGCTTGCAACTTAATACTGGAGGGGGTTCGGATGATAACCTGAAGGTGGATTATTAGTCATAGATGCAGTTGGATGGCGGTCTATGTATTATGTTGTAATGCCCAATCAAGTCTCAAAGGAGTCAAGATGATTAGTATATGCATGTATTGCTTTCTCGGTGTTTGTCAATTGCCCCGCTGTAATTTGTTCACCCAGCATGGTATCTATCTTAAGGAGAGCCACCTCTAGTGAACTATGGATCCCGGTCCTTGTCTTTTATATTCAATCTACAATCTTTTACTGCTTTGTGTTTACTCTCTGCAAACTTCTACTTCTTTCCATTCGATACATTTAATCCTTTGTTTTCTGCAAAACACGGTGAGATTGACAACCTCGTCGCAAGTTGGGGACAAAGTTCTGTGGTTGTGTTGTGCAGGTCTCCACGTTGCTATTAGCACCGGTAGTGCGCCCTGCCAAAGCTCAGCTAGTAACACCTTTGGGGTGTTTCCTTGCTCCTACTGTTTCGATTAAACTTTGGTTGCATAACTGAGGGAAAACTTACTCCTGTGCTCATCATACCTTCCTCTTGGGGTTCCCAACGAGCTCTACGTTGAAAGTCGAGCGCATCATGGATGTGCATGGACTTCACCTCTCTGAATAAGCACTGCCCAAAGGATCACTTCCCACTGCCGCGCATCGACCAGATCATCGACTCCACCACGGGATGTGAGCGCCTCTGCTTCCTCGACGCCTACTCAGGCTATAATCAGATTTGTATGAAGGAAGACGATCAAGAGAAAACAGCGTTTACAATGCCCTTCGGTGTGTTCTGCTACAACACAATGCCCTTCGGGCTAAAGAACGCGGGAGCCACCTACCAGCGGTGCATGCAGCTTGCCTCAAGGAGCAACTTGGTCACAACATTCAAGTCTATGTCGACGACATAGTAATCAAGACCAAGGAGGAAGCCTCCCTAATCGATGATTTGCGCGAAACCTTCGCCAACCTCGACCGCTACCGGATCAATCTCAATCAGGAAAAATGCGCCTTTGGCGTCCCATCTGGGCAACTACTCGGTTACCTCATCACAGCGAGAGGAATCGAGGCAAACCCAAAGAAAATAAAAGCCATACTGGCCATGGAGAAGCCGAAAAACATAAGGGGCGTTCAGCAGCTGGCTAGGCGAATTGCGGCTCTAAGTCGATTCGTCAGTCGAATGGGTGAAAAGGCACTTCCCTTCTACCAACTCCTCCGCAAAGCTGAAAAGTTCGAATGGACCAACGAAGCGCAGGAAGCATTCGAAGACCTCAAGCGCCTGCTATCCACCTCGCCAGTACTAGTGACCCCACGGGAAAGAGAACCACTGTTGCTATATATCTCCGCCACCAACCAGGTGGTCAGCACAGTGCTCGTCGTCGAGCGAACCGAGGAAAACAAGGTCCATGGAGTACAACGCCCAATATACTACCTCAACTAGGTCCTCACGCCAACAAAACAGCGGTACCCACACTACCAGAAGCTGGTGTACGGCGTCTTCATGACCGCCCGACGACTGCGCCATTACTTCCAGGAACACCCAATCGTGGTGGTCAACGACGCCCCGCTGGGGCATATCCTCAACAAACCCGACGCCACGGGGCGAGTCGTGCTTTGGGGAATAGAATTGTCTCTACGAGACATTACATACGAAAAACGCGATGCAATCAAGTCGCAAGTTCTTCCTAACTTCCTCGTGCACTGGATGGAGAACCAGCTCCTTGACAAGCCAGATATGTCCTATCTCTGGACAATGCACTTCGATGAATCCAAGCGGAAGGACGGAGCAGGTGTAGGTGTCATACTGACATCACCTCAACGGGACAAGCTGAAGTACATCCTGCAAATGCAGTTCACCGCCTCCAACAACGAAGCTGAATACGAGGCCCTGTTGCACGGGATGAGGATGGCAAAAGCCTACGGTGCTAAGAGGCTCATTACTTACGACAACTCGAAGTTGGTCTTCAACCAAACAATGCATGAGTGCGACGCACTGAACGACAACATGATCGCCTACCGTGACCTCTACGACACACTCGAAGGGGACTTCGACGGCTGCGAGCTGCGACACGTAGGCCGCGAAAGCAATGAAAAGGTGGACGCACTCGCCAACATAGGCTCTACCTGTGCCCCCATACCACCTGGGGTATTTCTCGAGCGCATCTGCGAACGCTCCATCAAGCCAAAGGCAGCAGAGAAGAAAACAAGTGCAACAACGGACTCGGGGGCTATGCCACCCAATGAGCCAATAGCACTCGACGACCTAGAGATGGACACAGGACTCGAAGGACCAATGAGCGTCATGATGATCGAATCATCCTGGACTCAGCCGTACATCACGTACCTCCTCAGCAAACGGCTACCGGACGACCCGACTGATGCACGACACATCGCGCGGTGGTCCAAGGCATTCGCTGTTATCGACGGCGAACTATACAAGCGCAGCGTCACAGGAGTACTCCAGCGATGCGTCTGCACGGCTGATGGAAGAGCTGTCCTCATCGACATCCATGAGGGAACCTGTGGACACCACGCTGGCAGTCGCACCCTCGTGGCCAAAGCTCTGCGAGCTGGGTTCTACTGGTCTACGGCCATGCGCGACGCCAAGGACATCGTCCAGAAATGCAGCGCGTGTCAACGATTCGCGGATAAGCCGCACGCACCTGGCGCAAAACTCTGGCCAATCCCACTGGCCTGGCTCTTCGCGCAATGGGGACTCGACATGGTCGGCAAGCTCCCCAAGTCCTCACGAGGAGGTTACGTCTACCTCCTAGTGGCAGTCGACAAGTTCACCAAGTGGATAGAAGCCATGCCAGTGACCAACTAATCAGGGCACAGTGCCATCAAGTTCTTCGAGTCCATCGTCTTCCGCTTCGGAGTGCCACACAGCATCATCACAGACAATGGAACAAACTTCACATCCAAGGAGTTCCAAGAATTCTGTGAGAATCTGGGAATCAACATCAGCTACGCCTCGGTAGCACATCCACAGACCAACGGTCAGGTTGAAAAGGCGAACGGGCTCGTCTGCAGCGGCATCAAAAAGCGACTCCTCTGGCCACTCGAACAAGCCGCGGGTTGCTGGCCAGATGAACTGCAATCAGTACTCTGGAGCCTACGCACAACCCCAAACAGTGCTACAGGCTACACCCTATTCTTTATGGTGCACGGGGCCAAAGCGGTGTTGCCCATCGAGGTACGGTACAAGGCGCCACGCGTGGTCGCTTACAGCAAGCAGGAGTCATCCCTTGCACTCGAAGACTCTGTCGATCTCCTTGACGAGGCAAGGGAAATCGCTACGGAAAGATCAACGATCTACCAGCAGAACCTGCGCAACGATCACAGTAGGAGTCTACGCCCTAGATCCTTCATCGAAGGCGACCTAGTCCTGCGACTAAAGCAGCAAGGACATATCAAGCTCGAGTCCCCCTGGGAGGGACCATACGTAATTACAGAAGTAATCCCAGGTGGCGCCTATCGCCTTCAAGATCTAGAGACAGGAGTCGCATACTCCAACCCCTGGAACGTCGCGCAGCTGCGACGCTTCTACCCCTAGTCGTTTTTACTTTTACATCACAAATACGGCACTCACCCAAGGCTACTTAGCCACGCATTGTACTTTGTACTATCTCATGAGTAAATAAAGCTAAGTGCCCCAAAACTCTGTGTTCTCCTTTATTTTTCATAACTTATCCACTCGGGGGCTGAGCCACCCTACACACATCTGTTCTACGAACTAAAAACGCGATATCCTCAGTAGCTGGCAAATCAATCGGAACCCTTGACACAACATCAACCCAGTTGCAACGCACCTGACAGGTTGACAAGGGACTGAGATAAGTACATGGCCAAGCTAAACGAAAAGGAATCACATAGTGCAACACACTTACACGCTAAAAAGCTCTTTATACATAATCAACAGTCAATTATACGCAACATATATATAAACTTCACAACATTGGTACACTTATGTGCAGGACACAAATTAAGCTACTACTGCAACAAAAGAACGTTGGTCTGCTCTTCGAAGAAATCGACGATCTCCTCTGTTGGGCGATCCATTGCCTGGTAGTGCAGCACCATACTCCAAGCAGAACCAGTTGGTGGCGCAGGTGGCCCAACCGCAATTGCTGCAACATCTATGTCGGGTCTATGCAGTCGCATCAGCGATAGAGCGGCCTTGGCACAAGCCACCAATTGTTGCCTTATGCATTCGTGAACCGCTGCTAGGTCTTGGAACTTGGCAAGAAGGGCCAGCAGGCTCGATGGAGCAACATCCAGCGGAAACATCATCCGATAAATGTTCTTGAAGCATGACTACGACTTCTTCAGAAAGTGTAGCACTCGCGATGCATGATCCTGCAGGGTCGCCAGCACAATCGCACGATCATGATCCACCGAGAAGTATCCACTCTCCTGAAGTTGCTCTTGGGTCAGATCATGCATGCGAATGGCAATCCTATCCTTCTGATCCTGCGGATGAGGCGCGCTGACAACTATTCAAGGCAACAATGGAAGCATAAGAACAGCACATCACCGCGAGTGACTACAAGGAAAAAGATAAGAGCAAGCAAACTAACATTTAAATTGGTCGCCAAGCTGCGTCATCTCTCCCAGCAGATACTGCTCTCGGGCGGCGGCTTTCTCCGCCTTTGACTTCCATACATTCGCGCTACCGCGAAGCACGGGCAATTCACGCTCCAACTGCTTCACACGGTCACGCAGTTGCGAAAGCAGCGACAGCTCATCCACCCTGGAGCGCGATGGCGCCAAAGTATCATCAAGGGGCGGCGAGTCCTGAGGTTCCCTCAAAGGATCACTTGCTGTACCCTACCACAAGCCAAGCAAGAAGCGAATAAGAAGATCAAATCGACACACAGACAAAAGATTCGAGTGCATTCAAGATTGGCAAAAGTATCAGCAGATCCACCCGCCAAAAGGCATGGTCTAGACAAAAGGCGTAAACTAATCAACTATTACAAAGCTACTGAGGAGCGATGGACTTCTTCGACTTCGACGGCTTCAGGGGCTTCACCGAGTCCGTGGCAGTGTCAGATGCCACTGACTTTCCGCCAGCCCCTGATGCCGCAGCCTTTGCCGCCTTCTTAACTCGCTGCAGCTCCTTAGAGTACTTCACAACCGTGTTAATCAGCTGCGGCCCATATTTGCCACAGGCAGTCGCAAAGGGAGCAAAGACTACCTGCTAGCCGTCCGTGCTAACGGGCATCGCCTTCGAGACTGCTGCAGGATCAACCTTGACTCCGTGGGCCTGCACCATGGCAAGTGACATGGACGCGCCAGCTACACGGAGTGAGTTCTTGAAGCTTGAAGGAACACCCCCGGCGAGAGACTCCACCAGCTCGTTCACGTTCTCGATTAGCTCAGCCTTGGGCATCAACTCCTCCCGGAGGCGACTAAGCACGCCCTTGGCCTTAGAGAGCATATGCTGAACGGCAGCGCTGCGGTCCTCGACTGCTGAAAGCGCACCCGCCAAGGCGTTGTCGCGGCGGAGGGCCTGAGGATCAAAGCTCAAATCGCCAGCATCTATACATAAACCCACACATGGACACAAACATCAGCACCAACGGTAAAAAATAGAACAAGAGCAAGATAATGATATCCAAACACAGTACCTGAGAGGGCCTTGGCAATCAAGAAAAGCTGTTCTTCGAACAACTTCTCCCTGGCTGCGATGGAGGCACGTAGATCCTCTTCGCGCCTCTGTGCCTCGTCACGCGCCGCGATTGCCTCATCGCGGCCCTTCACAGCCGTGGCGAGTGTCTTCTCCATGGTGGCAGCGTCACACAAAAGGGCATTATGCTTAGCTACAAAACAAAAGGGGATTGACTATCAGTCGATTACATAAAAATGACGAAGAAAGGGAGAAGTAACGGGCACTTGCTTTCTACCACGTGATGGCGTGTCTCCAGCATCGCATGCTGGCGGCCCATCGCAAGCACCTGCTCCGCCAAGTGAGCAGCCTCCTTCACAAGAAGCTACGACAAAAGGAAAACAACAAAAGGATCAGCAGAAGCCATAGACAACACCGACTGCAACTTCGAAAGAAGAAATCCTACACTTACATGATCCTCCAATGACTCTGAAGTCAATTGGTGTGCAGTCATCCGGGCAACCATTCGATGCTCCCCTTCATGCGGATAACTGGAAGAGTTGTGCCGGGAGTGGGCCTCCAATGGAGGGGAAGGAGCATGCTCGACCTCTTTCTTGTCCCTTGAGGTTGCGACTCCTGATTCTTTCAAAAATTGGACGTCGCCAGAAGATGATGACGCCTCTTGACTACAAGACAAAACTAACATCAAGGACAAGGCAAAAGCCAGTGAAGAATCAAAAAGGACAAAACCAAATACTTACCAATCAAATTTATCAAAGTCAAAGGTTGGTTCCCCCGACTCTGACGAGGACTCCTTTGGCAGTCGCATCTTCTTGCGAGAAGATGGCGCCACAGCTCTCATAGGAATGGCAGGGATTGGCGACTCCGCACCAACGCTTGCACCTTCAGGAGTCGAAGGAGACGACGGATTGGAATCCTTGCTGCGCAAATGCTTGCGAGTATCCGGACTACCCGACTCAGGGGCTTCCTCCTCCACATCGGATAGGATGGTCGACTCCGACTCATCCTCTTCTAGGGCTTCACGAGGAATAACCCCCTCAGGAAGAGGGGGCATACAGGGTGATACCGCCCAATCCTGCATACAGACAACAAAATTAGCACAGAGATAAGAAACAGCAGAGAAGCAATCGACAAACTAAGCTACTGCGTAGCACAACTATACCTCAAGAAGAGGGTTAGCAGCATCAAATGGAGGAACAACTGGCTCACTGGGGAGCACATCCTTAACGGTGTACTTGGTGACCAGTCGAACCCTTTTATCTACCTCACTCGCGGACATGCCATCGGCAGACACGCGAGTGACATTGTCAGTGCCAGTCCACTTAAACATGAGGTGAACCCTGGCCTACAGGGGCTGGACGCGACGGTGCAGCCACGTGCGAATGAGGGCGTAGCCTCCCTCCTCTTTGCCTATGCGATTCTCCAGGTCGTAGAAACGCTTGTACAGCACTTCTGTCTCCGCGGATTCGCCAGGCATGACCACATTCTTCCAGGAGCGCTTCCTCTGGCACGGCGTCGCGGGGTCGAAGGGGGCGATTCCAAAGTGTTCTCCATCACCTTTCTCATTGCGGACGTAGAACCACTTGTCCCTCCACCCTTGAACGGACATCATCAGCTTGATGTCGAAATATGTGGCGGATGGATCGACATGGATTCCACAGCCGCCTACATCGTAGACTACGGAGCCAGATGCCGATTGGCGTTTCAATTTGAAGAGGCGTTTGAAGAGGCCGAAATGCGGCTCGATTCCGAGCCAGCATTCACAGAAAGTGATGTAGCAAGCTACGTGGAGGATGGAATTTGGGGACAGCTGATGGAGCTGGAGCCCTAAAAACAAAGAAGACCCCTGAAGAAAGGATGTAGGGGCAGAGAAAGGCCGCGAATGATGAATGCTAAGAACATCACTCGAAAACCGGCAGGAGGAGAGGGGATTACCTCGCCGCCAGGGACGCACGCTTCGGCGACTACGGCAGACAACACTCTGTCTTGGCAAAGAAGATGAAGATCACATGACTTGATGATGGAGGGACACCATGCGCCATTCGTGATGCGGGTGCCCGTGCCCTTCTTCTTCCCACCGGCGGCGGTACTGGTGCCCGCAGCGGCGGAGCCGTCCTTTTTCTTCGCCGCAGCAGCGGTAGCCGCGGAATCGGTCGCATCACCTCCTTTCTTCTTCCCCATTGCGCGGCGGCGATGCGAGCGGAGAAAGTAGCTAGGAAACGTGCGGAGCTGGTCCAGCACCGCGGAAGGAAAAGAGCGCAGAGAAAGAAGAGGAGCAGCGGCAATGGCGATGGAGGCAAAGGATAAATGAAAGCAGATGAGAAATTACCGTCACAGTGTCATTACTTAACCCTTGGAAGATGCAATCCAACGGCTTGGAAAAACCCTACTAGACGCGTGGCGTTCATCGTGCTTGACATGTGGAGGAGCAGAAACGCGAACTGTCCCCCCACTACTCCCATTACGCGCGGAAATCATGGAGGCACGGTTAAAATAGAGACTACGCACGCCCAGTAAAATCAGAGTCAGGCAGTGGGACCCACCACTCGCATCCCATCAAACTCGCTCACGCGGGTAACTGAGGTCATGAAATCGTCAGCACTGACGTCATCAACAACTACGCAGCAGAAGACTTCGATTACTTTAGTCCTTGCTCGAGTCTTCGACTCCACCAAGCACTCGGGGGCTACTCCCATAGGGAGCGATGGTCACGCACCCTACGATTTTTCTTCTTCTTTTATAGGAACATGAACAATCAAAGCAAAACCCAATCACTCGAAGCACGGTTCGACTATGGACATGGGTTACTCCCATAGGGAGCACCAGAAGCAAATTCGACTGAAACAAGCAAATAAAGACGACAGCAGTCGCAAAAGTTCTTTAGTCCCTGCCTGAGTCTTCAACTCAACCAGGCACTCGGGGGCTACTCCCATAGGGAGCGCTGGTCGCGCACCCTATGATTATTTGTATAAAAGTACTGTGTGTTGATAGCATCCACACTCAAAGTTTATGGCGACACCACCTCATAATTTTTCCCTACAAAGAGACCGCGTCTCCTGGGTCACCCGAATCATCTCCGCGATGATAAAATCCGGATGTCGCGCTTGCAGCGTGAAGGTAAGACCTGAATAAGGCCTGGCAACGCATTAAGCTACGCACTACCAGAAATATATCCATGCCTGCAGGTACGATGAATATGCCTTGACGGACGCGTCAAGTGCTCACACCCATATACTAGAATTCGACTCCTGTAAGACCTCCGCGGCTTGAGTCAAATTACACCAGCACTTTTCCAGATTCTAGTCTAGGGACTCGAGTTCGAGTAGATGGCGTTGTTTTACCCTAAGGTAGTTAACTGGCACCGATGCATCGGTTAAAATAAGGCACGCACATCAACAATCCCTATGACATAAACAGAGCAGTCGAAAAATGTACTCAGTCATGCACTAGACGGACTTCATAAAGTCTCTAGTCGAATCTGCGAGTCCACTGGATGCTCGGGGGCTACTGACATGGGTATACCCTATAGGTACTCGAGCTTGGTATATACGGCCTGAATACATAGAAGCCCATGGGGTCACCAGGGCCCAAATGAAGAACTCGAGTAACCTGCGGACTCTCGATTGCTTGAAGAACAAGAAGAAGCTAAAGATAGAAAGTTTAAAGGGGAAAACCCTAACTTGTAACCGACTCGACCTGCTACCCGAGACCTAGCCTATCTATATAAAGGCTAGGAGGGGCGGCGAGGAGGATACACGCAACCCTAGTTTTCACAACCCTCGCTAGATTGCATCTCCGCACCATTGTAATCCTCGATTCCCTTCATAATTCCATGAGCAGACAAGCAGGAGTAGGGACCTCTACGAGGCCTGAACCTGGGTAAATCTTCGAGTCCCCTGTGTGCTTGTTTGCTAGCCGATAGATGTCTCCAGCACTCCCTCCTTCTCCAAAACCCAAGTCCATAACAATGGACATTGATGAGTTAAACCCTCGTCACAATGACACTGGGTGTGGTTCATGAAAAGAATAGACATGCAATGACACTGGTGGATCCTTATGTGGTTTGTTTAGAGGAACAGACATGCAATGACTCTAGATATGGTTCATGAAAAGAATAGACATGCAATGACACTAGGTGTGGTTCATGAAAAGAATAGACATGCAATGACTTATGTGGTTTGTTTAGCCGAACACACATGCAATGACACTGGGTGTGGTTCATGAAAAGAACAGATAGGCAGTGACACTGGTGGATCCTTATGTGGTTTGTTTAGAAGAATACACATGCAATGACACTAGGTGTGGTTCATGAAAAGAACAGACACGCAATGACACTGGTGGATCCTTATGTGGTTTGTTTAGAGGAACAGACATGCAATCACACTAGGTGGATCCATATGTGGTTTATGGAAGTAAAAGACATGCAATGACTCTAGCTGTGATTCATCAAAAGAACAGACATGCAAGGACACTGGTGGATCCTTATGTGGTTCATGAAAAGAACATACAGGCAATGCCACTGGTGGATCCTTATGTGGTTTATTTAGAAGAACACACATGCAATGACACTGGGTGTGGTTCATGAGAAGGACACACATCCAATGACACTGGTGGATCCTTATGTGGTTTGTTTAGTGGAACAGACATGCAATCATACTAGGTGGATCCATATGTGGTTTATGGAAGTAACAGACATGCAATGACTCTAGTTGTGATCCATGAAAAGAACAGACAGGCAATGACACTGGTGGATCCATGTCGATGCTAGCTTTAACACTGATCCGGATGACTCTAAGTCTCAATCCGGATACGTATTTCTCTTGAACGGAGCAGTAGTTAGTTGGAGGAGCTCCAAACAACCTGTGGTGGTTGGATCAACGACGGAGGCGGAATATGTTGCTGCTTCAGAAGCAGCGCAGGAAGCGGTTTGGATGAAGGAGTTCATAACGGAACTAGGTGTGGTTCCTAGTGCGTTGGACCCAATGGTGATCTATTGTGACAATAATGGAGCCATAGCCAACGCCAAGGAACCAAGGTCTCACAAGAATTCCAAGCATATTAAGCGCCCGTTTCACTCCATCCGCGAGCATGTCAAGGATGGAGATATAAAGATTTGTAAAGTGCACACGGACCTGAATGTAGCAGATCCGTTTACTAAAGTACTCCCTAGGGCAAAACATGATCAACACCAGAACTCCATGGGTGTTAGATTTATCACTATATGAACTAGATTATTGTCTCTAGTGCAAATGGGAGACTGAAGGAAATATGCCCTGAGAGGCAATAATAAAGTTGTTATTATGTATTCCTTGTATATGATAGATGTTTATTTTGCATGCTATAATTGTATTGATAGGAAACATCAATACATGTGTGTTTAATAAACAAAAAGGGTTCCTAGTTATGCCTCTCTTATAGACTAGCTTGTTGATTAACAAGATGATCAAGGTTTCCTGATCATGGACATTGGATGTTGTTAATAACAAGGTCACAACATTTGTGAAATGATGTGATGGACATTCATCCGAAGTATAGCATTACGAGAAAGTCATTATGTTTATATTGCTATAACATCATACGAAGTAATCTTTATCCTTAGACCATGAGATCATGTTAATTGCTAACACCGGAAGAGTATCTTGATAACATCAAACGTCACACCGTAACAGGGTGACTATAAAGATGGGTTCAGTACTACGAAGGTGTTATGTTGAGGCTCATGGATCAAGAGTGGAATTTGTCAATCCAGATGACGGATAGATATACTCTGGGCCCTCTCGGTGATATCACATTAGGATAGCTTGCAAGCAAGTGATGTGATCACTAGAATGTTATATGACGGGAAGGAGAAAAGAGTGCATGTCGGTAACGAGATCAAACTAGGTATGGAGATACCGATGATCGAATCTCGAACATGTAATATATCGAGAGACAAAGGGATTTAGTTACAAGCGTTAAAGGTTCTCATGATCACAGGAGTCATTGTTGAATGTGTAGGAGTCAGTACGGATCTCTAGGCCCCGCTGCTGATTATTGATCGGAGAAGGGTCTCGATCATGTCTGCATTATTCGCGAACCGTAGGGTGGCACACTTAAGAGTTACCGGACACCATTTTGGAGCACATATGTTTCAGACGAAAGAATTGCAAAGCGCAGGAATTGTTTCAATAGAAACCGGAAATTGTTTCGGGTGAAATTGCAGAAGGTGGTTCTGCATGTGATATTGAAATATTGCAAGGGGCTATATGTGAATGTTTGTTAATTAAAGTAATTAAAAAATTCTGAATAAATTTAATAAAAAGAGTTTTATTAAATGAGAGAGCATTAAATTTGGAGAAATTTAATGCATTTAAAGTGGAGACTTTAAAATGGAATGTGAAGAGGCATTTTAATGTGGAGGGGTTACCACCACATGAATGGGGGAGGTGAGGGGTCACCCCCCCATGCGTCGTCTATGGAGAGAGGGGGCACCCCCCTCCTCCTATAAAAGGCCACCCATTCCCTCCTTCATCCTCACACCTCCTTGTGAAGGATCTCTCTCCCCCTCTAGAATTATTCCCCCATGGTCTCGGATTAGCGAGATACATGTTCCCGGTGGCATTTCGTCTGGAAGGAGTTGCTGCTTCCGCTGGATCGCTAGAGCGAGGAGGTGGAGGTTGTCCGGTGGCTTGAACATGTGTGCGAGGACGGATGTGCTGCTGATTTGCGGCGCTCGGACTTCCACACGATCTTGAGATCGGCAAGCGTACGACTACATCAACCACAAGTTCCTACTCGTTAACAAAACTCGTTGTCTTCGAGGGTAAGTTCTCCATGGATGTATGTCCACCCGTTGCTCTATATCTAGTAGATAGATCTTGGCGTATAGTTCTCATCGTAGGAAATTTTTTGTTTTCTATGCTGCGGACCCAACAGTGGTATCAGAGCCTGATCTATGCATAGGTGCTTTGCACGGGTAGTACACATATGTTTATATGTGGGCGATGATGATCATGTTATTGCATCTTCTATGTACTTTGGATATTGGTGGCATAGTGGGATGAAGCGGCCCGGACCAACCTTACATGTCATCGTACATGAGACCGGTTCCACGACTAACATGCAACTAGTTTTGCATAAGTGGCTAGCGGGTGTCTGTCTCTCCTACTATAGTCAATATCTGTTTTACAACGAGTTGCTAATAACTTGGTTATCCTTGTTGTGGTTCATATTTGTAGGTAAGACCGGTTCTATCTCCGAAAGCCCTAAGCCACGTAAAACTTGCAATTGATAAATTAGAGGCGTCTAGTTTAGATCGTTGTTGGGCTAGTGTATTGATATGGTATTGTTGTAAGTAGATGTATGATAGATACTCTTACAACTCACTTAACGTGTAAGTTCCATAGACCTTGGCCTTACACACAAAGGAATGATAGAGATCATACCACGATGCGAATGATAGAGATCAAATGCATGGACCATATCACCTCACTTCACACATTAGCATCTTATATTGCTAGTTTGGCGCTTTTGGTAGCATTATAAGATGATCCCTCATTTAGATATCAAGATAAAATGTGTTCTTCCGTAAGTATGCACCGTTTTGTGGATCGTGTTTTGAGGCATCACGTGATGATCGGGTATTCTCGACTCTACGCTTTCATACAACGGGTGTAAGATAGTTTTACACATGCAAATACTAAGGTTCTTACTTGACGAGCCTAGCATGTACAGACATGGCCTCGGAACACGGACCGAAAGGTTAAGCATGAGTCATATAGGTGATATGATGCCCATATAGATGCTCGCCTTTGAAGCTACACCGACTCACGTGATGATCGGACTTGGTGTAGTGGATTTGGTTCATGTAATCACCAAAAGGACACGAGGGATGTCGTTTTTGAGTGGGAGTTCATTAGTAATTTGGATTAGTTGAACTCAATCTATCATAAACTTAGTCTAAATATATTTTACAAATTCTGTTGTAGATGGCACCACCTTCTTTTAATTTCAATGTGTTCATGGAGAAAGAGAAGCTTGCTGCGAATGGTAGCAACTTCACCAACTGGGCTATGAATTTGAGGATTCTCCTCACTGCTGCACAAAAGCAATATGTGATAGAGGCGCCGCTAGGCCCCCCACCAGATCCTGATGCCCCTGACGAGGAAAAGAACGTCTATATAACTCGTCAGGAGAACCACAACTTAGTTCATTGCGGCATACTGTATGGGCTAGAGCCAGAACTTCGAAAACGTTTCGAAAATGGCAATGCCTTTGATACCATGGGAGAATTGAAAATGATTTTCGATACCCATGCTACCATAGAGAGTTATAATGCTTCTGAAAAGTTCTTTAGCTGCATGATGGAAGAGAACAGCTCCGTTAGTGAGCACGTACTCAAAATGTCTGGGTACGCCGATAAGCTTGTGTCCTTGGGAATAACGATTCCCATTGACTTAGGCATACATCGTGTTCTCCAATCTCTGCCACCTAGCTACAAGAGTTTCATGATGAACTATAATATGCAGGGCATGAAGAAGTCTCTTCCCGAGCTTCTGTCAATGCTTAAGACTGCAGAAGTGGACATAAGGAAAGAACATCAAGTGTTGATGATCAATAAGACCACCAGTTTTAAGAAGGACAAGAAAGGCAAGCAGAAGGGAAAGAAGGGCGGCAAATCTGTTGCCGCGCCTGAAAAGAAACCCCGAGCTAGCCCTAAGTCTGACACCGAGTGCTACTATTGCAAGGGGACTGGCCATTGGAAGCGCAACTGCCCCAAGTATTTGGCAGACAAGAAGGCCGGCAAGGCAAACAAAGGTATATGTGATATACATGTTATTGATGTGTACTTGACTAGTACTCGCAGTAGCACTTGGGTATTTGATACGGGATCGGTTGCTAATATATGTAACTCGGTTCAGGGGCTGCGGAACAAGCGACAACTAGCAAGGGATGAGGTCACGATGCGTGTCGGAAATGGATCAAGAGTTGATGTGATCGCCGTCGGAATGCTGCCTCTCCATATGCCGTCGGGATTAGTTATAAACCTGAATAATTGTTATTTGGTGCCTGCACTAAGCATGAACATTGTATCCGGATCGTGTTTGATGCAAAGTGGTTATTCGTTTAAGTCTGAAAACAATGGTTGTTCGATTTATATGAATAATATCTTTTATGGTCATGCACCTATGTTGAATGATTTATTTCTGTTGGGTCTCGATAGTAGTATTACGCATATTCATAATGTTGATGCTAAAAGGATTAAACTTGATAATGATATATCTACATATATGTGGCACTGCCGTCTAGGTCATATTGGCGTTAAACGCATGAAGAAACTCCATTCTGATGGACTTTTGGAATCACTTGATTTTGAATCATTTGATACATGTGAGCCATGCCTTATGGGCAAGATGACTAGAACGCCGTTTTCCGGTTCAATGGAACGGGCGACAGATTTATTGGAAATCATACTTACTGATGTATGTGGACCAATGAGTGTGTCGGCGCGAGGTGGATATCGTTATTTTGTTACTTTCACGGATGATTTGAGTAGATACGGGTATATCTATTTGATGAAACATAAGTATGAAACCTTTGAAAGGTTCAAAGAATTTCAGAATGAAGTGGAAAATCATCGTAACAGAAAGATCAAATTTCTGCGGTCTGACCGTGGAGGAGAGTATCTTAGTTACGAGTTTAGCACACATATGAAAGACTGTGGAATAGTTTCACAACTCACGCCTGCCGGAACACCACAACGTAATGGTGTGTCAGAACGTCGTAATCGTACTTTATTGGATATGGTTCGATCTATGATGTCTCTAACTGACTTGCCACTGTCATTTTGGGGTTATGCACTGGAAACTGCTGCATTCACTTTAAATAGGGCACCATCTAAATCCGTTGAAAAGACACCGTATGAATTATGGTTTGGAAACAAACCTAAGCTGTCATTTCCTAAAGTTTGGGGATGCGATGTTTATGTGAAGAAACTTCAACCGGATAAACTCGAACCCAAAGTGGAAAAATGCGTCTTCATAGGATACCCTAAGGAAATGATTGGGTATACCTTCTATCACAGATCCGAGGGAAAGGTCTTTGTTGCCAAAGAATGGATCCTTTCTTGAGAAGGAGTTTCTCGCGAAAGGTGTGAGTAGTCGGAAGGTAGAACTCGAAGAGGTTATTGAACCTTCTCTTCATGAAATGGCGAGTAGCGCAGATCCAGAAGTTGTTTCGGAGTTGACTTCACCTAATGAAGAGAGAGCTAATGATATTGATAATGAAACTCCGAAAGAGGGCACTACCGAACCTCGCAGGTCAAGCAGGACACGTGCAGCTCCTGAACTGTACGGCAATCCTGTTATGAATTTCATGATTGATGAAATAGATGACCCTGCGACGTATGAAGAAGCGATGATGAGCCCTGATTCCAACAAATGGCTAGAAGCCATGAAATCTGAGATGGAATCCATGTACGAAAACCAGGTTTAGACCTTGGTGGACTTACCTCACGATCGAAAGGCCGTTGAGAATAAATGGATTTTCAATAGAAAAACTGATGCTGATGGTAATGTAACCATCTATAAGGCTCGACTTGTCGCAAAGGGGTTTCGACAAATTCAAGGAGTTGACTATGATGAGACATTCTCTCTCGTAGCGATGCTTAAGTCGGTTAGGATTATGTTAGCAATTGCTGCATATTTTGATTATGAAATATGGCAGATGGATGTCAAAACTGCGTTCCTCAATGGTAATATTGAAGAAGAGTTGTATATGATACAACCTAAGGGTTTTGTCGATCCTAAGGATGCTGATAAGGTGTGCAAACTTCAGCGATCCATCTATGGACTGAAGCAAGCATCTCGGAGTTGGAATCTCCGCTTTGATGAGGTGATCAAAGAGTTTGGATTTGTCCAAACTTATGGAGAGGCTTGTATTTACAAGAAAGTGAGTGGGAGCAATGTGGCATTTCTGATATTATATGTGGATGACATATTATTGATTGGAAATGATATAGATCTTTTAAACAGTGTTAAAAGTTATCTAAACAGCAAATTTTCGATGAAGGACCTTGGTGAAGCTTCATATATATTAGGCATTAAAATCTATAGAGATAGATCAAGACGCCTAATTGGGCTATCACATAGTACATACCTTGATAAGATATTAAAGAAGTTTAATATGGACGGAAGTAAGAAGGGGTACTTACCTATGTTGCAAGGCAAGACATTGAGTAAGACTCAAAGTCCGGCTACGGCGGAAGAAAGAGAGATAATGGATAAGATCCCCTATGCCTCAGCCATAGGCTCTATAATGTATGCCATGTTATGTACAAGACCGGATGTGGCACATGCTATTAGTTTGACTAGTAGGTACCAATCTGATCCAGGTTCGGAACACTGGATAGCGGTCAAGAATATCCTTAAGTACTTGAGAAGAACTAAGGATATGTTTCTTGTATACGGAGGTGAAGAAGAGCTAGTCGCTAAGTGTTATGTTGATGCTAGCTTTGACAGTGATCCGGATGACTCTAAGTCTCAATCCGGATATGTATTTCTCTTAAACGGAGCAGCAGTTAGTTGGAGGAGCTCCAAACAACCTGTGGTGGTTGGATCAACGACGGAGGCGGAATATGTTGTTGCTTCAGAAGCAGCGCGGGAAGCGGTTTGGATGAAGGAGTTCATAACGGAACTAGGTGTGGTTCCTAGTGCGTTGGACCCAATGGTGATCTATTGTGACAATAATGGAGCCATAGCCAACGCCAAGGAACCAAGGTCTCCGAAGAATTCCAAGCATATTAAGCGCCCGTTTCACTCCATCCGCGAGCATGTCAAGGATGGAGATATAAAGATTTGTAAAATGCACACGGACCTGAATGTAGCAGATCCGTTGACTAAAGTACTCCCTAGGGCAAAACATGATCAACACCAGAACTCCATGGGTGTTAGATTTATCACTATATGAACTAGATTATTGTCTCTAGTGCAAATGGGAGACTGAAGGAAATATGCCCTGAGAGGCAATAATAAAGTTGTTATTATGTATTCCTTGTATATGATAGATGTTTATTTTGCATGCTATAATTGTATTGATAGGAAACATCAATACATGTGTGTTTAATAAACAAAAAGGGTTCCTAGTTATGCCTCTCTTATAGACTAGCTTGTTGATTAACAAGATGATCAAGGTTTCCTGATCATGGACATTGGATGTTGTTAATAACAAGGTCACAACATTTGTGAAATGATGTGATGGACATTCATCCGAAGTATAGCATTACGAGCAAGTCATTATGTTTATATTGCTATAACATCATACGAAGTAATCTTTATCCTTAGACCATGAGATCATGTTAATTGCTAACACGGGAAGAGTATCTTGATAATATCAAACGTCACACCGTAACAGGTTGACTATAAAGATGGGTTCAGTACTACGAAGGTGTTATGTTGAGGCTCATGGATCAAGAGTGGAATTTGTCAATCCAGATGATGGATAGATATACTCTGGGCCCTCTCGGTGATATCACATTAGGATAGCTTGCAAGCAAGTGATGTGATCACTAGAATGTTATATGACGGGAACGAGAAAAGAGTGCATGTCGGTAACGAGATCAAACTAGGTATGGAGATACCGATGATCGAATCTCGAACATGTAATATATCAAGAGACAAAGGGATTTAGTTACAAGCGTTAAAGGTTCTCACGATCACAGGAGTCATCGTTGAATGTGTAGGAGTCAGTACGGATCTCCAGGTCCCGCTGCTGATTATTGATCGGAGAAGGGTCTCGATCATGTCTGCATTATTCGCGAACCGTAGGGTGGCACACTTAAGAATTACCGGACACCATTTTGGAGCACATATGTTTCAGACGAAAGAATTGCAACGCGCAGGAATTGTTTCAATAGAAACCAGAAATTATTTCGGGTGAAATTGCAGAAGGTGGTTCTGCATGTGATATTGAAATATTGCAAGGGGCTATATGTGAATGTTTGTTAATTAAAGTAATTAACAAAATTCTGAATAAATTTAATAAAAATAGTTTTATTAAATGAGAGAGCATTAAATTTGGAGAAATTTAATGCATTTAAAGTGGAGACTTTAAAAGGAAATGTGAAGAGGCATTTTAATTTGGAGGGGTTACCACCACATGAATGGGGGAGGTGAGGGGTCACCCCCCCCATGCGCCGGCCATGGAGAGAGGGGGCACACCCCCTCCTCCTATAAAAGGCCACCCATTCCCTCCTTCATCCTCACACCTCCTTGTGAAGGATCTCTCTCCCCCTCTAGAATTATTGCCCCATGGTCTCGGATTAGCGAGATACATGTTCCCGGTGGCATTTCGTCTGGAAGGAGTTGCTGCTTCCGGTGGATCGCTGGAGCAAGGAGGTGGAGGTTGTCTGGTGGCTTGAACGTGTGTGCGAGGATGGATGCGCTGCTGATTTGCGGCGCTCGGACTTCCACACGATCTTGAGATCGGCAAGCGTACGACTACATCAACCACGAGTTCCTACTCGTTAACAAAACTCGTTGTCTTCGAGGGTAAGTTCTCCATGGATGTATGTCCACCCGTTGCTCTGTATCTAGTAGATAGATCTTGGCGTATAGTTCTCATCGTACGAAATTTTTTGTTTTCTATGTTGCAGACCCAACAACAATGACTCTAGATATGGTTCATGAAAAGAACAGACATGCAATGGCACCGGGTGTGGTTCATGAAAAGAACAGACATGCAATGACTTATGTGGTTTTTTTAGAAGAACACACATGCCATGCCACTGGGTGTGGTTCATGAAAAGAACTGATAGGCAATGACACTGGTGGATCCTTATTTGGTTTGTTTAGAAGAACACACAATGACACTGGGTGTGGTTCATGAAAAGAACAGACATGCAATGACACTGGTGGATCCTTTTATGGTTTGTTTAGAGGAACAGACATGCAATCACACTAGGTGGATCCATATGTGGTTTAGGGAAGTAACAGACATGCAATGACTCTAGCTGTGATTCATGAAAAGAACAAACATGCAGTGACACAAGTGGATCCTTATGTGGTTCATGAAAAGAACAGACAGGCAATGACACTGGTGGATCCTTATGTGGTTTGTTTAGAAGTACACACATGCAATGACACTTGGTGTGGTTCATGAGAAGGACACACATCCAATGACACTAGTGGATCCTTATGTGGTTTGTTTAGAGGAACAGACATGCAATCACACTAGGTGGATCCATATGTGGTTTATGGAAGTAACAGACATGCAATGACTCTAGCTGTGATCCATGAAAAGAACAGACAGGCAATGACACTGGTGGATCCATGTGTGGTTCATGGGAAGAATATACATCCAATGACACTGGTGGACTCCAGATATGGTTCATGAAAAGAACAGACATGCAATGACAGCGGGTGTGGTTCATGAAAAGAACAGACATGCAATGACTTATGTGGTTTGTTTAGAAGAACACACATGCAATGACACTGGGTGTGGTTCATGAAAAGAACAGATAGGCAATGACACTGGTGGATCCTTATGTGGTTTGTTTAGAAGAACACACATGCAATGACACTGGGTGTGGTTCATGAAAAGAACAGACACGCAATGACACTGGTGGATCCTTATGTGGTTTATTTAGAGGAACAGACATGCAATCACACTAGGTGGATCCATATGTGGTTTATGGAAGTAAAAGACATGCAATGACTCTAGCTGTGATTCATGAAAAGAATAGACATGCAATGACAATGGTGGATCCTTATGTGGTTAATGAAAATAACAGATAGGCAATGACACTGGTGGATCCATATGTGGTTTGTTTAGAAGAACACACATGCAATGACAGTGGGTGTGGTTCATGAGAAGAACACACATCCAATGACACTAGTGGATCCTTATGTGGTTTGTTTAGAGGAACAGATATGCAATCACACTAGGTGGATCCATATGTGGTTTATGGAAGTAACAGACATGCAATGACTCTAGCTGTGATCCATGAAAAGAACAGACAGGCAATGACACTGGTGGATCCATGTGTGGTTCATGGGAAGAACAGATATCCAATGACACTGGTGGACTCTAGATATGGTTCATAAAAGAACAGACATGCAATGACACCGGATGTGGTTCATGAAAATAACAGACATGCAATGACTTATGTGGTTTGTTTAGAAGAACACACATGCAATGACACTGGGTGTGGTTCATGAAAAGAAAAGATAGGCAATGACACTGGTGGATCCTTATGTGGTTTGTTTAGAAGAACACACATGCAATGACACTAGGTGTGGTTCATGAAAAGAATAGACACGCAATGACACTGGTGGATCCTTATGTGGTTTGTTTAGAGGAACAGACATGCAATCACACTAGGTGGATCCATATGTGGTTTATGGAAGTAAAAGACATGCAATGACTCTAGCTGTGATTCATGAAAAGACAAGACATGCAATGACACTGGTGGATCCTTATGTGGTTCATGAAAAGAACAGACAGGCAATGACACGGGTGCATCCTTATGTGGTTTGTTTAGAAGAACACACATGCAATGACACTGGGTGTGGTTCATGAGAAGAACACACATCCAATGACACGGGTGGATCCTTATGTGGTTTGTTTAGAGGAACAGACATGCAAACACACTAGGTGGATCCATATGTGGTTTGTGGAAGTAATAGACATGCAATGACTCTAGCTGTGATCCATGAAAAGAACAGACAGGCAATGACACTAGTGGATCCATGTGTGGTTCATGGGAAGAACAGACATCCAATGACACTGGTGGACTCTAGATATGGTTCATGAAAAGAACAGACATGCAATGACACTGGTGGATCCATATGTGGTTTGTCAGAAGAACACACATGCAATGACACTGGGTGTGGATCATGAAAAGAACAGACATGCAATGACATCGGTGGATCCTTATGTGTGGTTCATGAAAAGAACATACATGCAATGACTCTAGCTATGGTTAATGAAAAGAACACGCATGCA
This sequence comes from Avena sativa, assembly GCA_916181665.1. NCBI lineage: Eukaryota > Viridiplantae > Streptophyta > Magnoliopsida > Poales > Poaceae > Avena > Avena sativa. Next base: position 568,577,616 of record OV702291.1, read on the forward strand.
ATGACACTGGGTGTGGTTCATGAAAAGAACAGACATGCAATGACACTGGTGGATCCTTATGTGGTTTGTTTAGAGGAACAGACATGCAATGACTCCAGATATGGTTCATGAAGAGAACAGATATGCAATGCCACCGGGTGTGGTTCATGAAAAGAACAGACATGCAATGACTTATGTGGTTTGTTTAGAAGAACACACATGCAATGACACTGGGTGTGGTTCTTGAAAAGAACAGATAGGCAATGACACTGGTGAATCCTTATGTGGTTTGTTTAGAAGAACACACATGCAATGACACTAGGTGTGGTTCATGAAAAGAACAGACACGCAATGACACTAGTGGATCCTTATGTGGTTTCTTTAGAGGAACAGACATGCAATCACACTAGGTGGATCCATATGTGGTTTATAGAAGTAACAAACATGCAATGACTCTAGCTGTGATTCATGAAAAGAACAGACATGCAATGACACTGGTGGATCCTTATGTGGTTCATGAAAACAACAGACAGACAATGACACTGGTGGATCCTTATGTGGTTTGTTTAGAAGAACACACATGCAATGACACTAGGTGTGGTTCATGAGAAGAACACACATCCAATGACACTGGTGGATCCTTATGTGGTTTGTTAAGAGGAATAGACATGCAATCACACTAGGTGGATCCATATGTGGTTTATGGAAGTAACATACATGCAATGACTCTAGTTGTGATCCATGAAAAGAACAGACAGGCAATGACACTGGTGAATCCATGTGTGGTTCATGGAAAGAACAGACATACAATGACACTGGTGGACTCTAGATATGGTTCATGAAAAGAACAAACATGCAATGACACCGGGTGTGGTTCATGAAAAGAACAGACATGCAATGACTTATGTGGTTTGTTTTCTAGAACACACATGCAATGACACTGGATGTGGTTCATGAAAAGAACAGATAGGCAATGACACTAGTGGATCCTTATGTGGTTTGTTTAGAAGAACACACATGCAATGACACTAGGTGTGGTTCATGAAAAGAACAGACACGCAATGACACTAGTGGATCCTTATCTGGTTTGTTTAGAGGAACAGACATGCAATCACACTAGGTGGATCCATATGTGGTTGATGGAAGTAAAAGACATGCAATGACTCTAGCTGTGATTCATGAAAAGAATAGACATGCAATGACACTGGTGGATCCTTATGTGGTTCATGAAAAGAACAGACAGGCAATGACACTGGTGGATCCTTATGTGGTTTGTTTAGAAGAACACACATGCAATGACAGTGGGTGTGGTTTATGAGAAGAACACACATCCAATGGCACTGGTGGATCCTTATGTGGTTTGTTTAGAGGAATACACATGCAATCACACTAGGTGGATCCATATGTGGTGTATGGAAGTAACAGATATGCAATGACTCTAGCTGTGATCCATGAAAAGAACAGATAGGCAATGACACTGGTGGATCCATGTGTGGTTCATGGGAAGAACAGACATCCAATGACACTGGTGGACTTTCGCTGTGGTTCATGAAAAGAACAGACATGCAATGACACCATGTGTGGTTCATGAAAAGAACAGACATGCAATGACTTATGTGGTTTGTTTAGAAGAACACACATGCAATGACACTAGGTGTGGTTCATGAAAAGAACAGATAGGCAATGACACTGGTGTATCCTTATGTGGTTTGTTTCGAAGAACACACATGCAATGACACTAGGTGTGGTTCATGAAAATAACAGACACGCAATGACACTAGTGGATCCTTATGTGGTTTGTTTAGAGGAACAGACATGCAATCACACTAGGTGGATCCATATGTGGTTTATGGAAGTAACGGACATGCACTGACACTGATAGATCCTTATGTGGTTCATGAAAAGAATAGACATGCAGTGAAACTAGGTGTGGTTTATGAATAGAACAGACATGCACTGACACTGGGTGTGGTTCATAAAATGAACAGACATGCAATGACACTGGTGGGCCCATCCTTATGTGGTTCATGAAAAGAACAGACATGCAATGACACTAGTGGATCCTTATGTGGTTTGTTTAGAAGAACACACATGCAATGACACTAGGTGTGGTTCATGAAAAGAACACACACGCAATGACACTGGTGGATCCTTATGTGGTTTGTTTAGAGGAACAGACATGCAATGACACCGGTGGATCCATGTGTGGTTCATGAGAAGAACACACATCCAATAACTCTGGTAGATCCTTATGTGGTTCATGAAAAGAACTAACATGCAGTGACACTTGGTGTGGTTCATGAAAAGAACATACATGCACTACTACTAGGTGTGGTTCATGAAAAGAACAGACAGGTAATGACACTGGTGGATCCTTATGTGGTTTATGGAAGGAACAAACATGCAATCACACTAGGTAGATCCATATGTGGTTCATGGAAGTAACACACATGCAATGACACTGGGTGTGGTTCATGAAAAGGACAGACATGCAATGACACTGGTAGATCCTTATGTGATTCATGAAAAGAACAGACATGCAATGACATTGGGTGTGGTTCATGAAAAAAACAGACATGCAATGACACTGGTGGATCCTTATGTGTGGTTCATGAAAAGAACAGACATGCAATGACACTGGTGGATCCTTATGTGGTTTGTTTAGAAGAACACACATGCAATGACACTGGTTGATCCATGTGTGGTTCATGGGAAGAACACACATCCAATGACAGTGGTGGACTCTAGTTGTGGTTCATGAAAAGAACAGACATGCAATGACACTAGGTGTGGTTCATGAAAAGAACAGACATGCAATGACATCGGTGGACGCATGTGTGGTTTATGGAAGTAACAGACATGCAATGACTCTATCTATGGTTAATGAAAAGAACACGCATGCAATGACACTGGGTGTGCTTGATGAAAAGAACAGACATGCAATGACACTGGTGGATCCTTATGTGGTTTTTTTAGAGGAACAGACATGCAGTGACACCGGTGGATCCACGTGTGGTTCATGAGAAGAACACACATCCAATGACACTGAGTGGATCTTTATGTGGTTCATGAAAAGAACTGACATGTAGTTACACTAGGTGTGGTTCATGAAAAGAACAGACATGCAATGACATCGGTGGATCCATGTGTGGTTTATGGAAGTAACAGACATGCCATGACTCTAGCTATGGTTAATGAAAAGAACACGCATGCAATGACACTGGGTGTGGTTCATGAAAAGAACAGACTTGCAATGACACTGGTGGATCCTTATGTGGTTTGTTTAGAGGAACAGACATGCAATGACTCTAGCTGTGGTTCATGAAAAGAACAGACATGCAATGACACCGGGTGTGGTTCATGAAAAGAACAGACATGCAATGACACTGGGTGTGGTTCATGAAAAGAACAGACATGCAATGACTTATTTGGTTTGTTTAGAAGAACACACATGCAATGACACTGGGTGTGGTTCATGAAAAGAACAGATAGGCAATGACACTGGTGGATCCTTATGTGGTTTGTTTAGAATAACACACATGCAATGACACTAGGTGTGGTTCATGAAAAGAACAGACACGTAATGACACTGGTGGATCCTTATGTGGTTTGTTTAGAGGAACAGACATGCAACCACACTAGGTGGATCCATATGTGGTTTATGGAAGTAACAGACATGCAATGACTCTAGCTGTGATTCATGAAAAGAACAGACATGCAATGACACTGGTGGATCCTTATGTGGTTCATGAAAAGAATAGACATGCAATGACACTGGTGGATCCTTATGTGGTTTGTTTGGAAGAACACACATGCAATGACACTTGGTCTGGTTCATGAGAAGAACACACATCCAATGACACTTGTGGATCCTTATGTGGTTTGTTTAGAGGAACAGACATGCAATCACACTAGGTGGATCCATATGTGGTTTATGGAAGTAACAGACATGCAATGACTCTAGCTGTGATTCATGAAAAGAACAGACAGGCAATGACACTGGTGGATCCATGTGTGGTTCATGGGAAGAACAAACATCCAATGACACTGGTGGACTCTAGCTGTGGTTCATGAAAAGAACAGACATGAATGACACTGGTGGATCCATATGTGGTTTGTCAGGAGAACACACAAGCAATGACACTAGGTGTTGTTCATGAAAAGAATAGACATGCAATGACATCGGTGGATCCTTTTGTGGTTTATGGAAGTAACAGACATGCAATGACTCTAGCTATGGTTAATGAAAAGAACACGCATGCAATGACACTGGGTGTGGTTCATGAAAAAAACAGACATGCAATGACACTGGTGGATCCTTATGTGGTTTGTTTAGAGGAACAAACATGCAATGACTCTAGATATGGTTCATGAAAAGAACAGACATGCAATGACACCAGGTGTGGTTCATGAAAAGAACAGACATGCAATGACTTATGTGGTTTGTTTAGAAGAACACACATGCAATGACACTGGGTGTGGTTCATGAAAAGAACAGATAGGCAATGACACTGGTGGATCCTTATGTCGTTTGTTTAGAAGAACACACATGCAATGACACTTGGTGTGTTTCGTGAAAAGAACAGACACGCACTGACACTGATGGACTCTAGATGTGGTTCATGAAAAGAAAAGACATGCAATGACACTGGTGGATCCATATGTGGTTTTTCAGGAGTACACACATGCAATTACATTGGGTGTGGTTCATGAAAAGAACAGACATGCAATGACATCGTGGATCCATGTGTGGTTTATGGAAGTAATAGACATGCAATGACTCTAGCTATGGTTAATGAAAAGAACACGCATGCAATCACACTAGGTGTGGTTCATGAAAAGAACAGACACGCAATGACACTGGTGGATCCTTATGTGGTTTGTTTAGAGGAACAGACATGCAATGACACTAGAGGATCCATATGTGGTTTGTCACAAGAACACACATGCAATGACATTGGGTGTGGTTCATTAAAAGAATAGACATGCAATGACACTGGTGGATCCTTATGTGTGGTTCATGAAAAGAACATATATGCAATGACACTAGTGGATCCTTATGTGGTTTTTTTAGAAGAACACACATGCAATGACACTGGGTGTGGTTCATTAAAAGAACAGACACACAATGACACTGGTGGATCCTTATGTGGTTTGTTTAGAGGAAAAAACATGCAATCACACTGGGTGTGGTTCATGAAAAGAACATACACACAATGACACTGGTGGATCCTTATGTGGTTTGTTTGGAGGAACATACATGCAATGACACCGCTAGATCCACGTGTGGTTCATGAGAAGAACACACATCCAATGACACTGGTAGATCCTTATGTGGTTCATGAAAAGAACTGACATGCAGTGACACTGGGTGTGGTTCATGAAAAGAACTGACATGCACTGACACTGAGTGTGGTTCATGAAAAGAACAGACATGCAATGACACTGGTGGATCCTTATGTGGTTTGTTTAGAAGAACACACATGCAATGACACTGGTGGAACCATGTGTGGTTTATGAGAAGAACACACATCCAATGAACTCTAGTGGATCTATCTTGACAAAATTTGATGTATTGCACGATGTATTTCATTGTACAAGACACTTTCCATTTTTATACTACTCAGTTTTGCCCTTGGTTTTATGTGGTACTACTTAGTTTTGCCCACCCCCTCTCTATCTTTCGTAGAAGCCCAAAACTATGCTCACCCTGTCTGCTACTCCCTGATTGGTTGTCACAGTTGTCACGCAGATCGTGCGCACCAACCGTTGATTCCGTGCGATCCAACGATGATCGTTGCACACCTCATGCCCTTCACAGTACAGCGTGAGACAGCACGGACGTCTCCCTCCGCGAGACTTCTATAGGAAGGAAAACGATGTCGTCCATGGAAAAAGTCGTTGAGCGGTCATGTCAAGTTTAATCAAGTCTGAAAAGCCTACTACTGCTACTACAACTCATGCACAGGGCAACGGGGTCATCGAGTGCACGGTTGTCGATGGGACGCTGCAATTTATTGCCACTTGATTTTAATCAGACATATCCCATTTTTACACAGCGCTCTCAATCTCACTTCCAACTAGGCCCTACCGCTAGTAAATTCCATGAGTCAAGGGCCCCCCCTCGAGTAGATTTAACGTTGCTAGAAATTAGTTCCGTGCCACTTGCATGTAGTGGAATCGAGGTCTGCCATGAGCGTGTTTTCAATGCAGCTCTAAAGTGGAGATCGTGGTTGTTTCAAAAAAAATGAGAACCAAAAAAAAGGGTGGAGATCGTGGTAGCCCCCCCGCCCCCCGCCCACCACACGTGTCCACTCGAGGACTACGAACGATCCGGTGTTTATAACCCCCCTCGACCTTCTTCTTCCATGAGCTCGTGTCATTTCCCCCAGTCTGTCTAGTCCCAAGACCGCAATCTACACCTGCCGCACGCGCCGAAGCTCCGTCGTTTGCACTACCTCCTTCCCTTGGTGCGCCATGAAGCGTACGCGTGGAGAAGATTCGGAGGTGAAGCCAGTTGAAGGCGCAGCAGCAGATGGCTCGGACGTCGCCAAGCAGACGGAGGTGTCTTCTTCGAGCACGAACGCCGCTCGTCGCCGCGCCGTCGAGGGTGCGAACTCATCCATTCAGCCAGTAGCCGTCACCGCCAAGCAGCAGGTGGTAGCCGTCGCCGCCGAGCAGCAGTTGGTAGCCGTCCCCGCCAAGCAGTAGGTGGTAGCCATCGCTGCTGAGCAGCAGGTAGTAGCCGTCGCCACCGAGCAACAGGTGGCCGACAACGTCATGGTGCCAGCGGCAGATCTGGATGGGGGGCAGGCGGCAGGCGAAGGCAATCTGGTGATCTACATCGACGACGACCCCATCGCCGTTCAAGAACTGTTCGACGCAATCGCGGAGAATCATGAGTTCGAGGAGGAGTTCCCTGATGAGGAGTCCGAGGTACTACATTGCTAGCTTCATAGAACTATGATATTTGAATTACCTATTCCATGCAATCAGTGTATAAGAATTACACACTGAAATTTGCCCCAAAAGAGTTCAAGGGGAGACACGTATGATGGTGTCGTGTTTTAGGGATGGATTGGTGAACCTGAGGCAGCAATGCACACAAACAATATAGGTTGTGTTGTTGGTACTTTGGTTCCCCAACTCCATCTTTGAAACAAATTTTGAGGCCCTAGATTTATTCTCATATGAAACTACATATATGATCCTTGAATTGTTTCTGATCTTTTAATGATTGGTATGATGCATATGTATATGAATGGTTTTGATCATAAGTATTTTTAACATGTACCTGAAGATTAATTGTTTGGTTTTTTTATTTATAATTACAATATTTAGGCTTGTTTTTTGCACCTGACTATGTATATCCCTGAATAATGTTTTGTATGATTACATTTCAATTTCTTATTGTGGCCAATGATTCAAATTTTCCCCAAAAGAGAGGCAGACACATTGGTATCAGATTTTTTAAGGGACGAGTTAGTGAACCTGGGATGATGTACAAGAACAATATAGGCTGTGCAATTTTTACTTGGTTCACTTACTCCGTCCCTGTAGAAACTTATGAGGCCTTAATCTTTATTCTATATTCATAGAACTATGATATTTGAATTACCTATTCCATGCATTCAGTGTATAAGAATTGCATTTTAGTTTTTCACCGAGGCCGATGATTGAAATTTGCCCCAAAAGAGTTCAAGGGGAGACACGTATGACGGTGTCGTGTTTTAGGGATGGGTTGGTGAACCTGAGGCAGCAATGCACACAACAATATAGGTTGTGTTGTTGGTACTTTGGTTCTCCAACTCCATCTCTGAAACAAATTTTGAGGCCCTAGATTTATTCTCATACGGAACTACATATATGATCCTTGAATTGTTTCTGATCTTTTAATGATTGGTATGATGCATATGTATATGAATGGTTTTGATCATAAGTATTTTTGACATGCACCTGAAGATTAATTGTTTGGTTTTTTATTTATAATTACAATACTTAGGCTTGTTTTTGTACCTGACTATGTATATCCCTAAATAATGTTTTGTATGATTACATTTTAATTTCTTATTGTGGCCAATGATTCAAATTTGCCCCAAAAGAGAGGCAGACACATTGGTGTCAGATTTTTTCAGGGACGAGTTAGTGAACCTGGGGCGATGTACAAGAACAATATAGGTTGTGCAATTGTTACTTGGTTCACTTACGCCGTCCCTGTAGAAACTTATGAGCCCTTAATCTTTATTCTACATTCATAGAACTATGATATTCCAATTACCTATTCCATGCATTTAGTGTATAAGAATTACATTTTAGTTTGTCACCGAGGCCGATGATTCAAATTTGCCCCAAAAAAGTTCAAGGGGAGACACGTATGACGGTGTCGTGTTTTAGGGATGGGTTGGTGAACCTGAGGCAGCAATGCACACAAACAATATAGGTTGTGCTGTTGGTACTTTGGTTCCCCAACTCCATCTCTGAAAGAAATTTTGAGGCCCTAGATTTATTCTCATATGGAACTACATGTATGATCCTTGAATTGTTTCTAATCTTTTAATGATTGGTATGATGCATATGTATATGAATGGTTTTGATCATAAGTATTTTTAACATGTACCTGAAGATTAATTGTTTGGTTTTTTATTTATAATTACAATATTTAGGCTTGTTTTTGTACCTGACTATGTATATCCCTGAATAATGTTTTCTACGATTACATTTCATTTTCTTATTATGGCCAATGAATCAGATTTGCCCCAAAAGAGAGGCAGACAAATTGGTATCATATTTTTTCAGGGATGAGTTAGTGAACCTGGGGCGATGTACAAGAACAATATAGGCTGTGCAATTGTTACTTGGTTCACTTACACCGTCCTTGTAGAAACTTATGAGGCCTTACTCTTTATTCTACATTCATAGAACTATGATATTCGAATTACCTATTCCACGCATTCAGTGTATAAGAATTATATTTTAGTTTGTCACCGAGGTCGATGATTGAAATTTGCTCCAAAAGAGTTCAAGGGGAGACACGTATGATGGTGTCGTATTTTAGGGATGGGTTGGTGAACCTGAGGCAGCAATGCACACAAACAATATAGGTTGTGATGTTGGTACTTTGGTTCCCCAACTCCATCTCTGAAACAAATTTTGAGGCCCTAGATTTATTCTCATATGGAACTACATATATGATCCTTGAATTGTTTCTGATCTTTTAATGATTGGTATGATGCATATGTATATGAATGGTTTTGATCATAAGTATTTTTAACATGTACCTGAAGATTATTTGTTTGGTTTTTATTTATAATTACAATATTTAAGCTTGTTTTTGTACCTGACTATGTATATCCCTGAATAATGTTTTGTACGATTACATTTCAATTTCTTATTGTGGCCAATGATTCAAATTTGCCCCAAAAGAGAGGCAGACATATTGGTGTCAGATTTTTTTCAGGAACGAGTTAGTGAACCTGGGATGATGTACAAGAACAATATAGGCTGTGCAATTGTTACTTAGTTCACTTACGCCGTCCCTGTAGAAACTTATGTGGCCTTAATCTTTATTCTACATTCATAGAACTATGATATTCGAATTACCTATTCCATGCATTCAGTGTATAAGAATTACATTTTAGTTTGTCACCGAGGCCGATGATTGAAATTTGCCCCAAAAGAGTTCAAGGGGAGACACGTATGACGGTGTCGTGTTTTAGGGATGGGTTGGTGAACCTGAGACAGCAATACACACAAACAATATAGGTTGTGCTGTTGGTACTTTGGTTCTCCAACCCCATCTCTGGAAAAAAAATTGAGGTCCTAGATTAATTCTCATACGGGACTACATATATGATCCTTGAATTGTTTCTGATCTTTTAATGATTGGTATGATGCATATGTATATGAATGGTTTTGATCATAAGTATTTTTAACATGCACCTGAAGATTAATTGTTTGGTTTTTTATTTATATTTACAATATTTAGGCTTGTTTTTGTACCTGACTATGTATATCCCTGAATAATATTTTATACGATTACATTTCAATTCCTTATTGTGGCCAATGATTCAAATTTGCCCCAAAAGAGAGGCAAACACATTGGTGTCAGATTTTTTCAGGGACGAGTTAGTGAACCTGGGGCGATGTACAAGAACAATATAGGCTGTGCAATTGTTACTTGGTTCACTTACGTCATCCCTGTAGAAACTTATGAGGCCTTAATATTTATTCTCCATTCATAGAACTATGATATTCGAATTACCTATTCCATGCATTCAGTGTATAAGAATTACATTTTAGTTTGTCACCGAGGTCGATGATTGAAATTTGCCCCAAAAGAGTTCAAGGGGAGACACATATGATGGTGTCGTATTTTAGGGATGGGTTGGTGAACCTGAGGCAGCAATGCACACAAACAATATAGGTTGTGCTGTTGGTACTTTGGTTCTCCAACTCCATCTCTGAAACAAATTTTGAGGCCCTAGATTTATTGTCATACGGAACTACATATATGATCCTTGAATGGTTTCTGATCTTTTAATGATTGGTATGATACATATGTATATGAATGGTTTTGATCATAAGTATTTTTAACATGCACCTGAAGATTAATTGTTTGGTTTTTTATTTATAATTACAATATTTAGGCTTGTTTTTGTACCTGACTATGTATATCCCTGAATAATGTTTTGTACGATTACATTTCAATTCCTTATTGTGGCCAATGATTCAAATTTGCCCCAAAAGAGAGGCAGACAGATTGGTGTCAGATTTTTTCAGGGACGAGTTAGTCAACCTTGGGTGATGTACAAGAACAATATAGGCTGTGCAATTGTTACTTGGTTCACTTACGCCGTCCCTATAGAAGCTTATGAGGCCTTAATCTTTATTCTACATTCATAGAACTATGATATTCGAATTACCTATTCCATGAATTCAATGTATAAGAATTACATTTTAGTTTGTCACCGAGGCCGATGATTGAAATTTGCCCCAAAAGAGTTTAAGGGGAGACACGTATGACGGTGTCATGTTTTAGGGATGGGTTGGTGAACCTGAGGCAGCAATGCACACATCCAATATAGGTTGTGTTGTTGGTACTTTGGTTCCCCAACTCCATCTCTGAAACAAATTTTGAGGCCCTAGATTTATTCTCATATGGAACTACATATATGATCCTTGAATTGTTTCTGATCTTTTAATGATTGGTATGATGCATATGTATATGAATGGTTTTGATCATAAGTATTTTTAACATGTACCTGAAGATTAATTGTTTGGTTTTTTATTTATAATTACAATATTTAGGCTTGTTTTTGTACCTAACTATGTATATCCCTGAATAATGTTTTCTATGATTACATTTCAATTTCTTATTGTGGCCAATGATTCAAATTTGCCCCAAAAGAGAGGCAGACACATTGGTGTCAGATTTTTTCAGGGACGAGTTAGTGAACCTAGGGCGATGTACAAGAACAATATAGGGTGTGCAATTGTTACTTGGTTCACTTACGCCGTCCCTGGTGAAACTTATGAGGCCTTAATCTTTATTCTACGTTCATAGAACTATGATATTCGAATTACCTATTCCATGTATTCAGTGTATAAGAATTACATTTTAGTTTGTTACCGAGGCCGATGATTGAAATTTTCCCCAAAAGAGTTCAAGGGGAGACACGTATGACGGTATCGTGTTTTAGGGATGGGTTGGTGAACCTGAGGCAGCAATGCATACAAACAATATAAGTTGTGTTGTTGGTACTTTGGTTCTCCAACTCCAACTCTAAAACAAATTTTGAGGCCCTAGATTTATTATCATACGGAACTACATATATGATCCTTGAATTGTTTCTGATCTTTTAATGATTGGTATGATGCATATGTATATGAATGGTTTTGATCATAAGTATTTTTAGCATGCACCTGATGATTAATTGTTTGGTTTTTTATTTATAATTACAATATTTAGGCTTGTTTTGTACCTGACTATGTATATCCCTGAATAATGTTTTGTACGATTACATTTCAATTTCTTATTGTGGCCAATGATTCAAATTTGCCCCAAAAGAGACGCAGACACATTGGTGTCAGGTTTTTTCAGGGATGAGTTAGTCAACCGGGAGAGATGTACAAGAACAATATAGGCTGTGCAATTGTTACTTGGTTCACTTACGCCGTCCCTGTAGAAACTTATGAGGCCTTAATCTTTATTCTACATTCATAGAACTATGATATTCAAATTACCTTTTCCATGCATTCAGTGTATAAGAATTACATTTTAGTTTGTCACCGAGGCCGATGATTGAAATTTGCCCCAAAAGAGTTTAAGGGGAGACACGTATGACGGTGTCATGTTTTAGGGATGGGTTGGTGAACCTGAGGCAGCAATGCACACATACAATATAGGTTGTGTTGTTGGTACTTTGGTTTCCCAACTCCATTTCTGAAACAAATTTTGAGGCCCTAGATTTATTCTCATATGGAACTACATATATGATCCTTGAATTGTTTCTCATCTTTTAATTATTGATATGATGCATATGTATATGAATGGTTTTGATCATAAGTATTTTTAACATGTACCTGAAGATTAATTGTTTGGTTTTTTATTTATAATTACAATATTTAGGCTTGTTTTTATACCTGACTATGTATATGCCTGAAGAATGTTTTGTACGATTATATTTCAATTTCTTATTGTGGCCAATGATTCAAAATTGCCCCAAAAGAGAGGCAGACACATTGGTATCAGATTTTTTCAGGTATGAGTTACTGAACCTGAGGCGATGTACAAGAACAATATAGGCTGTGTAATTGTTACTTGGTTCACTTACGCCGTCCCTGTAGAAACTTATGAGGCCTTAATCTTTATTCTACATTCAAACTATGATATTTGAATTACCTATTCCATGCATTCAGTGTATAAGAATTACATTTTAGTTTTTCACCGAGGCCGATGATTGAAATTTGCCCCAAAAGAGTTCAAGGGGAGACACGTATGACGGTGTCGTGTTTTAGGGATGGGTTGGTGAACCTGAGGCAGCAATGCACACAAACTATATAGGTTGTGCTATTGGTACTTTTGTTCCCCAACTCCATCTCTGGAAAAAAAATTGAGGCCCTAGATTTATTCTCATATGGAACTACATATATGATCCTTGAATTGTTTCTGATCTTTTAATGATTGGTATGATGCATATGTATATGAATGGTTTTGATCATAAGTATTTTTAACATGGACCTAAAGATTAATTGTTTGGTTTTTTATTTATAATTACAATATTTAGGCTTGTTTTTGTACCTGACTATGTTTATCCCTGAATAATGTTTTCTATGATTACATTTCAATTTCTTATTGTGGCCAATGATTCAAATTTGCCCCAAAAGAGAGGCAGACACATTGGTGTCAGATATTTTCAGGGACGAGTTAGTGAACCTAGGGCGATGTACAAGAACAATATAGGGTGTGCAATTGTTACTTGGTTCACTTATGCCGTCCCTGGTGAAACTTATGAGGCCTTAATCTTTATTCTACATTCATAGAACTATGATATTCGAATTACCTATTCCATGCATTCAGTGTATAAGAATTACATTTTAGTTTGTTACCGAGGCCGATGATTGAAATTTTCCCCAAAAGAGTTCAAGGGGAGACACGTATGACGGTGTCGTGTTTTAGGGATGGGTTGGTGAACCTGAGGTAGCAATGCACACAAACAATATAAGTTGTGTTGTTGGTACTTTGGTTCTCCAACTCCAACTCTAAAACAAATTTTGAGGCCCTAGATTTATTATCATGCGGAACTACATATATGATCCTTGAATTGTTTCTGATCTTTTAATGATTGGTATGATGCATATGTATATGAATGGTTTTGATCATAAGTATTTTTAGCATGCACCTGAAGATTAATTGTTTGGTTTTTTATTTATAATTACAATATTTAGGCTTGTTTTTGTACCTGACTATGTATATCCCTGAATAATGTTTTGTACGATTACATTTCAATTTCTTATTGTGGCCAATGATTCAAATTTGCCCCAAAAGAGACGCAGACACATTGGTGTCAGGTTTTTTCAGGGATGAGTTAGTCAACCGGGGGCGATGTACAAGAACAATGTAGGCTGTGCAATTGTTACTTGGTTCACTTACGGCGTCCCTGTAGAAACTTATGAGGCCTTAATCTTTATTCTACATTCATAGAACTATGATATTCGAATTACCTATTCCATGCATTCAGTGTATAAGTATTACATTTTAGTTTGTCACCGAGGCCGATGATTGAAATTTGCCCCAAAAGAGTTTAAGGGGAGACACGTATGACGGTGTCATGTTTTAGGGATGGGTTGGTGAACCTGAGGCAGCAATGCACACATACAATATAGGTTGTGTTGTTGGTACTTTGGTTTCCCAACTCCATCTCTGAAACAAATTTTGAGGCCCTAATTTATTCTCATATGGAACTACATATATGATCCTTGAATTGTTTCTGATCTTTTAATGATTGATATGATGCATATGTATATGAATGGTTTTGATCATAAGTATTTTTAACATGTACCTGAAGATTAATTGTTTGGTTTTTTATTTATAATTACAATATTTAGGCTTGTTTTTATACCTGACTATGTATATGCCTGAAGAATGTTTTGTACGATTATATTTCAATTTCTTATTGTGGCCAATGATTCAAAATTGCCCCAAAAGAGAGGCAGACACATTGGTATCAGATTTTTTCAGGTACGAGTTAGTGAACCTGAGGCGATGTACAAGAACAGTATAGGCTGTGTAATTGTTACTTGGTTCACTTACGCCGTCCCTGTAGAAACTTATGAGGCCTTAATCTTTATTCTACATTCAAACTATGATATTCGAATTACCTATTCCATGCATTCAGTGTATAAGAATTACATTTTAGTTTGTCACTGAGGCCGATGATTGAAATTTGCCCCAAAAGAGTTCAAGGGGAGACACGTATGACGGTGTCGTGTTTTAGGGATGGGTTGGTGAACCTGAGGCAGCAATGCACACAAACAATATAGGTTGTGATGTTGGTACTTTGGTTACCCAACTCCATCTCTGAAACAAATTTTGAGGCCCTAGATTTATTCTCATATGGAACTACATATATGATCCTTGAATTGTTTCTGATCTTTTAATGATTGATATGATGCATATGTATATGAATGGTTTTGATCATAAGTATTTTTAACATATACCTGAAGATTAATTGTTTGGTTTTTTATTTATAATTACAATATTTAGGCTTGTTTTTGTACCTGACTATGTATATGCCTGAATAATGTTTTGTACGATTACATTTCAATTTCTTATTGTGGCCAATGATTCAAAATTGCCCCAAAAGAGAGGCAGACACATTGGTATCAGATTTTTTCAGGTACGAGTTAGTGAACCTGAGGCGATGTACAAGAACAATATAGGCTGTGTAATTGTTACTTGGTTCACTTACGCCGTCCCTGAACAAACTTATGAGGCCTTAATATTTATTCTACATTCATAGAACTATGATATTCGAATTACCTATTCCATGCATTCAGTGTATAAGAATTACATTTTAGTTTGTCACCGAGGCCGATGATTGAAATTTGCCCCAAAAGAGTTCAAGGGGAGACACGTATGACGGTGTCGTGTTTTAGGGATGGGTTGGTGAACCTGAAGCAGTAATGCACACAAACAATATAGGTTGTGCTGTTGGTACTTTGGTTCCCCAACTCCATCTCTAAAACAAATTTTGAGGCCCTAGATTTATTCTCATATGGAACTACATATATGATCCTTGAATTGTTTCTGATCTTTTAATGATTGGTATGATGCATATGTATATGAATGGTTTTGAGCATAAGTATTTTTAACATGTACCTGAAGATTAATTGTTTGGTTTTTTATTTATAATTACAATATTTAGGCTTGTTTTTGTACCTGACTATGTTTATCCCTGAATAATGTTTTCTATGATTACATTTCAATTTCTTATTGTGCCCAATGATTCAAATTTGCCCCAAAAGAGAGGCAGACACATTGGTGTCAGATATTTTCAGGGACGAGTTAGTGAACCTAGGGCGATGTACAAGAAAAATATAGGGTGTGCAATTGTTACTTGGTTCACTTATGCCGTCCCTGGTGAAACTTATGAGGCCTTAATCTTTATTCTACATTCATAGAACTATGATATTCGAATTACCTATTCCATGCATTCAGTGTATAAGAATTACATTTTAGTTTGTCACCGAGGCCGATGATTGACATTTGCCCCAAAAGAGTTCAAGGGGAGACACGTATGATGGTGTCGTATTTTAGGGATGGGTTGGTGAACCTGAGGCAGCAATGCACACAAACAATATAGGTTGTGCTGTTGGTACTTTGGTTCCCCAACTCCATCTCTGAAACAAATTTTGAGGCCCTAGATTTATTCTCATATGGAACTACATATATGATCCTTGAATTGTTTCTGAACTTTTAATGATTGGTATGATGCATATGTATATGAATGGTTTTGATCATAAGTATTTTTAGCATGCACCTGAAGATTAATTGTTTGGTTTTTTATTTATAATTACAATATTTAGGCTTGTTTTTGTACCTGACTATGTATATGCCTGAATAATGTTTTGTACGATTACATTTCAATTTCTTATTGTGGCCAATGATTCAAAATTGCCCCAAAAGAGAGGCAGACACATTGGTATCAGATTTTTTCAGGTACGAGTTAGTGAACCTGAGGCGATGTACAAGAACAATATAGGTTGTGTAATTGTTACTTGGTTCACTTACGCCGTCCCTGAACAAACTTATGAGGCCTTAATCTTTATTCTACATTCATAGAACTATGATATTCGAATTACCTATTCCATGCATTCAGTGTATAAGAATTACATTTTAGTTTGTCACCGAGGCCGATGATTGAAATTTGCCCCAAAAGAGTTCAAGGGGAGACACGTATGATGGTGTCGTATTTTAGGGATGGGTTGGTGAACCTGAGGCAGCAATGCACACAAACAATATAGGTTGTGCTGTTGGTACTTTGGTTCCCCACCTCCATCTCTGAAACAAATTTTGAGGCCCTAGATTTATTCTCTTATGGAACTACATATATGATCCTTGAATTGTTTCTGAACTTTTAATGATTGGTATAATGCATATGTATATGAATGGTTTTGATCATAAGTATTTTTAACATGTACCTGAAGATTAATTGTTTGGTTTTTTATTTATAATTACAATATTTAGGCTTGTTTTTGTACCTAACTATGTATATGCCTGAATAATGTTTTGTACGATTACATTTCAATTTCTTATTGTGGCCAATGATTCAAAATTGCCCCAAAAGAGAGGCAGACATATTGGTATCAGATTTTTTCAGGTACGACTTAGTGAACCTGAGGCGATGTACAAGAACAATATAGGCTGTGTAATTGTTACTTGGTTCACTTACGCCGTCCCTGTAGAAACTTATGAGGCCTTAATCTTTATTCTACATTCATAGAACTATGATATTCGAATTACCTATTCCATGCATTCAGTGTATAAGAATTATATTTTAGTTTGCCACTGAGGCCGATGATTGAAATTTACCCCAAAAGAGTTCAAGGGGAGACACGTATGACGGTGTCGTGTTTTAGGGATGGGTTGGTGAACCTGAGGCAGCAATGCACACAAATAATATAGGTTGTGCTGTTGGTACTTTGGTTCCCCAACTCCATCTCTGAAACAAATTTTGAGGCCCTAGATTTATTCTCATATGGAACTACATATATGATCCTTAAATTGTTTCTGATCTTTTAATGATTGGTATGATGCATATGTATATGAATGGTTTTGATCATAAGTATTTTTAACATGTACCTGAAGATTAATTGTTTGGTTTTTTATTTATAATTACAATATTTAGGCTTGTTTTTGTACCTGACTATGTATATGCCTGAATAATGTTTTGTACGATTACATTTCATTTTCTTATTGTGGCCAATGATTCAAAATTGCCCCAAAAGAGAGGCAGACACATTGGTATCAGATTTTTTTAGGTACGAGTTAGTGAACCTGAGGCGATGTACAAGAACAATATAGGCTGTGTAATTGTTACTTGGTTCACTTACGCCGTCCCTGAACAAACTTATGAGGCCTTAATCTTTATTCTACATTCATAGAACTATGATATTCGAATTACCTATTCCATGCATTCAGTGTATAAGAATTATATTTTAGTTTGTCACTGAGGCCGATGATTGAAATTTGCCCCAAAAGAGTTCAAGGGGAGACACGTATGACGGTGTCGTGTTTTAGGGATGGGTTGGTGAACCTGAGGCAGCAATGCACACAAACAATATAGGTTGTGTTGTTGGTACTTTGGTTCCCCAACTCCATATCTGAAACAAATTTTGAGGCCCTAGATTTATTCTCATATGGAACTACATATATGATCCTTGAATTGTTTCTGATCTTTTAATGATTGGTATGATGCATATGTATATGAATGGTTTTGATCATAAGTATTTTTAACATGTACCTGAAGATTAATTGTTTGGTTTTTTATTTATAATTACAATATTTAGGCTTGTTTTTGTACCTGACTATGTATATCCCTGAATAATGTTTTCTACGATTACATTTCAATTTCTTATTGTGGCCAATGATTCAAATTTGCCCCAAAAGATAGGCAGACACATTGGTGTCAGATTTTTTCAGGGACGAGTTAGTGAACCTGGGGCGATGTACAAGAACAATATAGGCTGTGCAATTGTTACTTGGTTCACTTACGCCGTCCCTGGTGAAACTTATGAGGCCTTAATCTTTATTCTAGATTCATAGAACTATGATATTCGAATTACCTATTCCATGTATTCAGTGTATAAAAATTACATTTTAGTTTGTCACCGAGGCCGATGATTGAAATTTCCCCAAAAGAGTTCAAGGGGAGACACGTATGACGGTGTCGTGTTTGAGGGATGGGTTGGTAAACCTGAGGCAGCAATGCACACAAACAATATAGGTTGTGTTGTTGGTACTTTGGTTCTCCAACTCCAACTCTGAAACAAATTTTGAGGCCCTAGATTTATTATCATACGGAACTACATATATGATCCTTGAATTGTTTCTGATCTTTTATTGATTGGTATGATGCATATGTATATGAATGGTTTTGATCATAAATATTTTTAGCATGCACCTGAAGATTAATTGTTTGGTTTTTTATTTATAATTACAATATTTAGGCTTGTTTTTGTACCTTACTATGTATATCCCTGAATAATGTTTTGTACGATTACATTTCAATTTCTTATTGTGGCCAATGATTTAAATTTGCCCCAAAAGAGACGCAGACACATTGGTGTCAGGTTTTTTCAGGGATGAGTTAGTCAACCTGGGGCGATGTACAAGAACAATATAGGTTGTGCAATTGTTACTTGGTTCACTTACGCCGTCCCTGTAGAAACTTATGAGGCCTTAATCTTTATTCAACATTTATAGAACTATGATATTCGAATTACCTATTGCATGCATTCAGTGTATAAGAATTACATTTTAGTTTGTCACCGAGGCCGATGATTGAAATTTGCCCCAAAAGAGTTCAAGGGGAGACACGTATGATGGTGTCGTATTTTAGGGATGGGTTGGTGAACCTGAGGCAGCAATGCACACAAACAATATAGGTTGTGATGTTGGTACTTTGGTTCCCCAACTCCATCTCTAAAACAAATTTTGAGGCCCTAGATTTATTCTCATATGGAACTACATATATGATCCTTGAATTGTTTCTGATCTTTTAATGATTGGTATGATGCATATGTATATGAATGGTTTTGATCATAAGTATTTTTAACATGTACCTGAAGATTAATTGTTTGGTTTTTTATTTATAATTACAATATTTAGGCTTGTTTTTGTACCTGACTATGTTTATCCCTGAATAATGTTTTCTATGATTACATTTCAATTTCTTATTGTGCCCAATGATTCAAATTTGCCCCAAAAGAGAGGCAGACACATTAGTGTCAGATATTTTCAGGGACGAGTTAGTGAACCTAGGGCGATGTACAAGAACAATATAGGGTGTGCAATTGTTACTTGGTTCACTTATGCCGTCCCTGGTGAAACTTATGAGGCCTTAATCTTTATTCTACATTCATAGAAGTATGATATTCGAATTACCTATTCCATGCATTCAGTGTATAAGAATTACATTTTAGTTTGTCACCGAGGCCGATGATTGAAATTTGCCCCAAAAGAGTTCAAGGGGAGACATGTATGATGGTGTCGTATTTTAGGGATGGGTTGGTGAACCTGAGGCAGCAATGCACACAAACAATATAGGTTGTGTTGTTGGTACTTTGGTTCCCCAACTCCATCTCTGAAACAAATTTTGAGGCCCTAGATTTATTCTCATATGGAACTACATATATGATCCTTGAATTGTTTCTGAACTTTTAATGATTGGTATGATGCATATGTATATGAATGGTTTTGATCATAAGTATTTTTAGCATGCACCTGAAGATTAATTGTTTGGTTTTTTATTTATAATTACAATATTTAGGCTTGTTTTTGTACCTGACTATGTATATGCCTGAATAATGTTTTGTACGATTACATTTCAATTTCTTATTGTGGCCAATGATTCAAAATTGCCCCAAAAGAGAGGCAGACACATTGGTATCAGATTTTTTCAGGTACGAGTTAGTGAACCTGAGGCGATGTACAAGAACAATATAGGTTGTGTAATTGTTACTTGGTTCACTTACGCCGTCCCTGAACAAACTTATGAGGCCTTAATCTTTATTCTACATTCATAGAACTATGATATTCGAATTACCTATTCCATGCATTCAGTGTATAAGAATTACATTTTAGTTTGTCACCGAGGCCGATGATTGAAATTTGCCCCAAAAGAGTTCAAGGGGAGACACGTATGATGGTGTCGTATTTTAGGGATGGGTTGGTGAACCTGAGGCAGCAATGCACACAAACAATATAGGTTGTGCTGTTGGTACTTTGGTTCGCCACCTCCATCTCTGAAACAAATTTTGAGGCCCTAGATTTATTCTCTTATGGAACTACATATATGATCCTTCAATTGTTTCTGAACTTTTAATGATTGGTATAATGCATATGTATATGAATGGTTTTGATCATAAGTATTTTTAACATGTACCTGAAGATTAATTGTTTGGTTTTTTATTTATAATTACAATATTTAGGCTTGTTCTTGTACCTGACTATGTATATGCCTGAATAATGTTTTGTACGATTACATTTCAATTTCTTATTGTGGCCAATGATTCAAAATTGCCCCAAAAGAGAGGCAGACACATTGGTATCAGATTTTTTCAGGTACGACTTAGTGAACCTGAGGCGATGTACAAGAACAATATAGGCTGTGTAATTGTTACTTGGTTCACTTACGCCGTCCCTGTAGAAACTTATGAGGCCTTAATCTTTATTCTACATTCATAGAACTATGATATTCGAATTACCTATTCAATGCATTCAGTGTATAAGAATTATATTTTAGTTTGTCACTGAGGCCGATGATTGAAATTTACCCCAAAAGAGTTCAAGGAGAGACACGTATGACGATGTCGTGTTTTAGGGATGGGTTGGTGAACCTGAGGCAGCAATGCACACAAATAATATAGGTTGTGCTGTTGGTACTTTGGTTCCCCAACTCCATCTCTGAAACAAATTTTGAGGCCCTAGATTTATTCTCATATGGAACTACATATATGATCCTTAAATTGTTTCTGATCTTTTAATGATTGGTATGATCCATATGTATATGAATGGTTTTGAGCATAAGTATTTTTAACATGTACCTGAAGATTAATTGTTTGGTTTTTTATTTATAATTACAATATTTAGGCTTGTTTTTGTACCTGACTATGTATATGCCTGAATAATGTTTTGTACGATTACATTTCATTTTCTTATTGTGGCCAATGATTCAAAATTGCCCCAAAAGAGAGGCAGACACATTGGTATCAGATTTTTTCAGGTACGAGTTAGTGAACCTGAGGCGATGTACAAGAACAATATAGGCTGCGTAATTGTTACTTGGTTCACTTACGCCGTCCCTGAACAAACTTATGAGGCCTTAATCTTTATTCTACATTCATAGAACTATGATATTCGAATTACCTATTCCATGCATTCAGTGTATAAGAATTACATTTTAGTTTGCCACCGAGGCCGATGATTGAAATTTGCCCCAAAAGAGTTCAAGGGGAGACACGTATGATGGTGTCGTATTTTAGGGATGGGTTGGTGAACCTGAGGCAGCAATGCACACAAACAATATAGGTTGTGATGTTGGTACTTTGGTTCCCCAACTCCATCTCTGAAACAAATTTTGAGGCCCTAGATTTATTATCATATGGAACTACATATATGATCCTTGAATTGTTTCTGAACTTTTAATGATTGGTATGATGCATATGTATATGAATGGTTTTGATCATAAGTATTTTTAACATGTACCTGAAGATTAATTGTTTGGTTTTTTATTTATAATTACAATATTTAGGCTTGTTTTTGTACCTGACTATGTATATGCCTGAATAATGTTTTGTACGATTACATTTCAATTTCTTATTATGGCCAATGATTCAAAATTGCCCCAAAAGAGAGGCAGACACATTGGTATCAGATGTTTTCAGGTACGAGTTAGTGAACCTGACGCGATGTATGAGAACAAGTAGAAACTTATGAGGCCTTAATCTTTATTCTACATTCATAGAACTATGATATTCGAATTACCTATTCCATGCATTCAGTGTATAAGAATTACATTTTAGTTTGTCACTGAGGCTGATGATTGAAATTTGCCCCAAAAGAGTTCAAGGGGAGACACGTATGACGGTGTCGTGTTTTAGGGATGGGTTGGTAAACCTGAGGCAGCAATGCACACAAACAATATAGGTTGTGTTGTTGGTACTTTGGTTCCCAAACTCCATATCTGAAACAAATTTTGAGGCCCTTGATTTATTCTCATATGGAACTACATATATGATCCTTGAATTGTTTCTGATGTTTTAATGATTGGTATGATGCATATGTATATGAATGGTTTTGATCATAAGTATTTTTAACATCTACCTGAAGATTAATTGTTTGGTTTTTTATTTATAATTACAATATTTAGGCTTGTTTTTGTACCTGACTATGTATATCCCTGAATAATGTTTTCTACGATTACATTTCAATTTCTTATTGTGGCCAATGATTCAAATTTGCACCAAAAGAGAGGCAGACACATTGGTGTCAGATTTTTTCAGGGACGAGTTAGTGAACCTGGGGCGATGTACAAGAACAATATAGGCTGTGCAATTGTTACTTGGTTCACTTACGCCGTCCCTGGTGAAACTTATGAGGCCTTAATCTTTATTCTACATTCATAGAACTATGATATTCGAATTACCTATTCCATGTATTCAGTGTATAAAAATTACATTTTAGTTTGTCACCGAGGCCGATGATTGAAATTTTCCCCAAAAGAGTTCAAGGGGACACACGTATGACGGTGTCGTGTTTGAGGGATGGGTTGGTAAACCTGAGGCAGCAATGCACACAAACAATATAGGTTGTGTTGTTGGTACTTTGGTTCTCCAACTCCAACTCTGAAACAAATTTTGAGGCCCTAGATTTATTATCATACGGAACTACATATATAATCCTTGAATTGTTTCTGATCTTTTAATGATTGGTATGATGCATATGTATATGAATGGTTTTGATCATAAATATTTTTAGCATGCACCTGAAGATTAATTGTTTGGTTTTTTATTTATAATTACAATATTTAGGCTTGTTTTTGTACCTTACTATGTATATCCCTGAATAAAGTTTTGTACGGTTACATTTCAATTTCTTATTGTGGCCAATGATTTAAATTTGCCCCAAAAGAGACGCAGACACATTGGTGTCAGGTTTTTCAGGGATGAGTTAGTCAACCTGGGGCGATGTATAAGAACAATATAGGTTGTGCAATTGTTACTTGGTTCACTTACGCCGTCCCTGTAGAAACTTATGAGGCCTTAATCTTTATTCTACATTTATAGAACTATGATATTCGAATTACCTATTCCATGCATTCAGTGTATAAGAATTACATTTTAGTTTGTCACCGAGGCCGATGATTGAAATTTGCCCCAAAAGAGTTCAAGGGGAGACATGTATGATGGTGTCGTGTTTTAGGGATGGGTTGGTGAACCTGAGGCAGCAATGCACACAAACAATATCGGTTGTGTTGTTGATACTTTGGTTCTCCAACTCCATCTCTAAAACAAATTTTGAGGCCCTAGATTTATTCTCATACGGAACTACATATATGATCCTTGAATTGTTTCTGATCTTCTAATGATTGGTATGATGCATATGTATATGAATGGTTTTGATCATAAGTATTTTTAACATGCACCTGAAGATTAATTGTTTGGTTTTTTATTTATAATTACAATATTTAGGCTTGTTTTTGTAACTGACTATGTATATCCCTGAATAATGTTTTGTACGATTACATTTCAATTTCTTATTGTGACCAATGATTCAAATTTGCCCCAAAAGAGAGGCAGACACATTGGTGTCAGATTTTTTCAGGGACGAGTTAGTCAACCTAGGGCGATGTACAAGAACAATATAGGCTGTGCAATTGTTACTTGGTTCAATTACGCCGTCCCTGTAGAAACTTATGAGGCCTTAATCTTTATTCTACATTCATAGAACTATGATATTCGAATTACCTATTCCATGCATTCAGTGTATAAGAATTACATTTTAGTTTATCACCAAGGCTGATGATTGAAATTTGCCCCAAAAGAGTTCAAGGGGAGACACGTATGACCGTGTCATGTTTTAGGGATGGGTTGGTGAACCTGAGGCAGCAATGCACACAAACAATATAGGTTGTGCTATTGGTACTTTGGTTCGCCAACTCCATCTCTGAAACAAATTATGAGGCCCTAGATTTATTCTCATACGGAACTACATATATGATCCTTGAATTGTTTCTGATCTTTTAATGATTGGTATGATGCATATGTATATGAATAGTTTTGATCATAAGTATTTTTAACATGCACCTGAAGATTAATTGTTTGGTTTTTTATTTATAATTACAATATTTAGGCTTCTTTTTGTACCTGACTATGTATATCCCTGAATAATGTTTTGTACGATTACATTTCAATTTCTTATTGTGGCCAATGATTCAAATTTGTCCCAAAAGAGAGGCAGGCACATTGGTGTCAGATTTTTTCAAGGATGAGTTAGTGAACCTGGGGCGATGTACAACAACATTACAGGTTGTGCAATTGTTACTTGGTTCGCTGACTCCATTCCTGAAGAAACTTATGAGGCCGCAATCTGATGCAATTATTTGTCATTGTATTGAGATGAAATGATATATGAACCGATCAAACTATTGCTGAGATGCTTTATCTTTGATATCCACGGATATATTGTCTTACATATACATGTTGTCAATTCTTGAGTTGTAATACAATTCAATCATATGTACGAGTTCTAAGTTATGTTCTTAAATATCAATAGGAGGATGATGATGAAGTGGACGATAGCAAGGTATCCAGGGACAAGAGCCGCTACGTGCTGAGGCGGTTATGGTGTGGGCTAATCCTTTTCCACCATAGGGGGAGACTGTTTTGCCCATTCTGTGGCAGAGCAATCAACGTGGACCTCAACAGCATGATCCAGCACGCGGAGGGCGTTAGCAGAGGCAGAGGCAGAGGCAGAAGCCATAGGCCGATTACCTTGGCACGGCACGCATCCTACGGCAAATTCCTCCGGGAGTATGTCAGGACTGGCCTGTATCCCATCGACTAGGTTGTCGCTGCCTCCTTCTGATAAACCCCTGCCCTGCTAGGCGTCTCCGTGTCCCGGCCTCCTGCTGTAACCCTGCTTTTATTTTGTTCTAGTTAATTATTACTTGTGTGTGGCATGTAAGACAATATATCCGTGGTGTCTCTGGTGAACCTTATATATTAATCTACTCCTTTATATGGAGTGCCTTAAAGTTTCTAGTGTTCAATTATATTTACTGATCATGCTCATGCACACTACAAAATATTTCTAGTGCTTGATTATATTATAATTGTCAAGAAATACATCAACAAGTTAAATTGGTCGAAATTTTGTATTGAGGTAACTAAATGTATCACACACATAATAAACTAGAAACTAAAATCTAGTTCAAACACATAATGTATCACCACCACTTGTTGTCGTCCTTGACTTGCTTCCCCTTCAGCCGCTTGATGTCGCCACCGTCCCAAGATCCCTACTCGTCCTAAAACCGCTTTCTGTCCTCCTCGCGCTTCTTCTCCTGGGCTAGCTTGCAACCAGGGCATAGCTCTCTCGCGAAAAACCCCGCCTTAACCATCCCATCTTTCATGGTAATGAGCTTACTGTACAACTCGTACGCCATGTAGGCGTCTCTGGCTACATACTCGAGGCGCACCTGGCTCATCGGCTTCCACTCCCTGTAGCCGTGATCGATTCGCTTCAATTTCTTCAGTTTTTCATAGGATTTATCGATGATTTCCGCTGCAAGATCACACATGCCATCCTTCGCTGGGTATGATTTGATCTTGTACAGATTTTGGATGTCGATGTGGTGCCCCTCTAGGATTTTTATCAACGCATGATAAAGCATAATTGTGTCATTTCTGATATCCATGCTAGTGAAAGTTATTCCTTTCCTACACAAGAACTCGACCAGAGCCGGACAACGCATCTCAGTTTGTTTACTCCTGCACTTAGATGGTTCTAGGGATGTAAGGGAACAAGGATGCAGAAGTGGTGATCTCAAATTTATATTTCACATACCTGCAGAAGTGGTAAACGAGGACCTCCTCATGTATGGCGATTTGGATGACAGTGATCTCTTGTGGAGGATTTTTTCGCTTATTTGCACGGGTGTACTCCATGTCTAGCCCCACAAACTTGTGCTTCTCTTTCTCAAGCAATTGCTCAAACCTAGCGAGAGTTGTCTCCACAGTCGCTTCATCATTTGTGTACACCACTATCAAAGTCGTGGTGCCATGGGCAGGGACCAAGTGGGTCTCTGTTGTGCATTTCCCATCGTCCATGCCTGCAAGGAAATGGGTGAAAGGAACTGCCTGCAAGGAACTGCCTACGAGAGGAAGAAGAAGATGAACCGACGGTTCCAGAACAGAGGAAGAAGAAGCGCCCAGGAAAAACTGCAGAGGAATGACTGAGGAAGAGGAATGACTGCAGAAGAAACGTGGTAACTACAACTTTCGGTTCGAGAACTCACCGTGGTTACGTGGAGATCGTGGCAGTGCTGCCGGTTCAACAAGTGGGGCCAGTTCCTGCGAGAATATGAAATTAGCTGTGCATTTTTCTATGCGAGAAATTGAGAGAAGACATTTATATTTTGTCTTTCATAATTAAACACAATCAAGTTGGTACATCCCAAGAGATTTGAACAAAACAGATTTGCTAGTTTAACATACAACAACACTTACAGGCCCAACATGGCAGAACTGGGAGAGCCCCAGAACTTGAGCTACCACAGAGACCTCGGGAGAGGTGGCAGAATTGGTGCGGGTGCAACCACGGTGATGGCGAGCTCGGATTCTAGTGGAGGAAAACAGAACCGAGCATGGTCGACAAGGTGATAGATCTCACCGGGAACCAATTCTCGTCCCTGACCGTGCCATGGGTGCGTACATGGTGAGGGCAAGCTCCGACTCGGGATGGGGAGGAGAGCGGGGCCGAGAAGCTTCGTCACTTCCCAGCTCTGCGCCATGGCCGCGACCACAGATTGCCGGTCCGGGGAAGAAGATGCGTAATGGATGCAGGCGCCAACGCTACAAGCCTACAGGGAGGAGAGCTGGGCCGAGCAGGTTCGTCCATGTCCCAGCTCCGCGCCATGGCTGCGACGCCCCACAGATTGCTGAAGGAAATATGCCCTGAGAGGCAATAATAAAGTTGTTATTATGTATTCCTTGTATATGATAGATGTTTATTTTGCATGCTATAATTGTATTGATAGGAAACATCAATACATGTGTGTTTAATAAACAAAAAGGGTTCCTAGTCATGCCTCTCTTATAGACTAGCTTGTTGATTAACAAGATGATCAAGGTTTCCTGATCATGGACATTGGATGTTGTTAATAACAAGGTCACACCATTGGTGGAATGATGTGATGAACATTCATCCGAAGTATAGCATTACAATCAAGTCATTGTGTTTATATTGCTATAAAATCATGCGAAGTAATCTTCATCCTTAGACCACGAGATCATGTTAATTCCTTACACCGGAAGAGTATCTTGATAACATCAAACGTCACACCGTAACAGGGTGACTATTAAGATGGGTTCAGTGCTACGAAGGTGTTATGTTGAGGCTCATGGATCAAGAGTGGAATTTGTCAATCCAGATGACGGATAGATATACTCTGGGCCCTCTCGGTGATAACACATTAGGATAGCTTGCAAGCAAGTGATGTGATCACTAGAATGTTATATCACGGGAACGAGCAAAGAGTGCATGTCGGTAACGAGATCAAACTACGTATGGAGATACCGATGATCGAATCTCGGACATGTAATATATCGAGAGACAAAGGGATTTAGTTACAAGCGTTAAAGGTTCTCACGATCACAGGAGTCATCGTTGAATGTGTAGGAGTCAGTACGGATCTCCAGGTCCCGCTGCTGATTATTGATCGGAGAAGGGTCTCGATCATGTCTGCATTATTCGCGAACCATAGGGTGGCACACTTAAGAGTTACCAGACACCATTTTGGAGCACATATGTTTCTGACGAAAGAATTGCAAAGCGCAGGAATTGTTTCAATAGAAACCGGAAATTGTTTCGGGTGAAATTGCAGAAAGTGGTTCTGCATGTGATATTGAAATATTGCAAGGGGCTATATGTGAATGTTTGTTAATTAAAGTAATTAACAAAATTCTGAATAAATTTAATAAAAGAGTTTTATTAAATGAGAGAGCATTAAATTTGGAGAAACTTAATGCATTTAAAGTGGAGACTTTAAAAGGGAATGTGAAGAGGCATTTTAATGTGGAGGAGTTACCACCACATGAATGGGGGAGGTGAGGGGTCACCCCCCCATGCGCCGGCCGTGGAGAGAGGGGGCACCCCCCTCCTCCTATAAAAGGCCACCCATTCCCTCCTTCATCCTCACACCTCCTTGTGAAGGATCTCTCTCCCCCTCTAGAATTATTCCCCCATGGTCTTGGATTAGCGAGATACATGTTCCCGATGGCATTTCGTCTGGAAGGAGTTGCTGCTTCCGCTGGATCGCTGGAGCGAGGAGTTGGAGGTTGTCCGGTGGCTTGAACGTGTGTGCGAGTGCGGATGCGCTGCTGAGTTGCGATGCTTGGACTTCCTCACGATCTTGAGATCGGCAAGTGTACGACTACATCAACCACGAGTTCCTACTCATTAACAAAGCTCGTTGTCTTCGAGGGTAAGTTCTCTATGGATGTATGTCCACCCGTTTGCTTTGTACCTAGTAGATAGATCTTGGCGTGTAGTTCACACCGTAGGAAATTTTTTGTTTTCTACGCTGCGGACCCAACAGTGGTATCAGAGCCTGATCTATGCATAGGTGCTTTGCACGGGTAGTACACATATGTTTATATGTGGGCGATGATGATCATGTTATTGCATCTTCTATGTACTTTGGATATTGGTGGCATAGTGGGATGAAGCGGCCCGGACCAACCTTACATGTCATCGTACATGAGAACGGTTCCACGACTGACATGCAACTTGTTTTGCATAATTGGATAGAGGGTGTCTGTCTCTCCTACTATAGTCAATATCTGATTTACAACGAGTTGCTAATAACTTGGTTATCCTCATTGCGGTTCATGTTCGTAGGTTAGACAGGTTCTATCTCTGAAAGCCCTAAGCCACGTAAAACTTGCAATTGATAAATTAGAGGCGTCTAGTTTAGATCATTGCTGGGCTAGTGTTTTGATATGGTATTGTTGTAAGTAGATGTATAATAGATACTCTTACAACTCACTTAACGTGTAAGTTCCATAGACCTTGGCCTTACACACAAAGGAATGATAGAGATCATACCACGATGCAAATGATAGAGATCAAATGCATGGACCATATCACCTCACTTCACACATTAGATGTTAGCATCTTATATTGCTAGTTTGGCGCGTTTGGTAGCATTATAAGATGATCCCTCATTTAGATATCAAGATAAAATGTGTTCTTCCTTAAGTATGCACCATTTTGTGGATCGTGTTTTGAGGCATCACGTGATGATCGGGTGTTTTCAACTCTACGCTTTCACACAACGGGTGTAAGACAGTTTTACACACGCAAATACTAAGGTTCTTACTTGACGAGCCTAGCATGTACAGACATGGCCTCGGAACACGGACCGAAAGGTTAAGCATGAGTCATATAGTTGATATGATGCCCATATAGATGCTCGCCTTTGAAGCTACACCGACTCACGTGATGATCGGACTTGGTATAGTGGATTTGGTTCATGTAATCACCAAAAGGACACGAGGGATGTCGTTTTTGAGTGGGAGTTCATTAGTAATTGGATTAGTTGAACTCAATGTGGCACCACCTACTTTTAATTTCAATGTGTTCATGGAGAAAGAGAAACTTGCTGCGAATGGTAGCAACTTCACCAACTGGGCTATGAATTTGAGGATTCTCCTCACTGCTGCACAAAAGCAATATGTGCTAGATGCGCTGCTAGGCCCCCCACCAGCTCCTGATGCCCCTGACGAGGAAAAGAACGTCTATATAACTCGTCAGGAGGACCACAACTTAGTTCATTGCGGCATACTGTATGGGCTAGAGCCAGAACTTCAAAATCGTTTCGAAAATGGCAATGCCTTTGATACCATGGGAGAATTGAAAATGATTTTTGATACCCATTTTGCCGTAGAGAGTTACAATACTACAGAAAAGTTCTTTAGCTGCATGATGGAGGAAAACAGCTCCGTTAGTGAGCACGTACTCAAAATGTCTGGGTACGCCGATAAGCTTGTGTCCTTGGGAATAATGATTCCCATTGACTTAGGCATACATCGTGTTCTCCAATCTCTGCCACCTAGCTACAAGAGCTTCGTGATGAACTATAATATGCAGGGCATGAAGAAGTCTCTTCCCGAGCTTCTGTCAATGCTTAAGACTGCAGAAGTGGAGATTAGGAAAGAACATCAAGTGTTGATGATCAATAGGACCACCGGTTTCAAGAAGGACAAGAAAGGCAAGCACAAGGGAAAGAAGGGTGGCAAGTCTGTTGCCACGCCTGAAAAGAAACCCCGAGCTGGCCCTAAGTCTGACACCGAGTACTACTATTGCAAGGGGACTGGCCATTGGAAGCGCAACTGCCCCAAGTATTTGGCGGACAAGAAGTCCGGCAAGGCAAACAAAGGTATATGTGATATACATGTTATTGATGTGTACTTGACTAGTACTCGCAGTAGCACCTGGGTATTTGATACGGGATCGGTTGCTAATATATGTAACTCGGTTTAGGGGCTGCGGAACAAGCGACAACTAGCAAGGGGTGAGGTCTCGATGCGAGTCGGCAATGGATCAAGAGTTGATGTGATCGCCGTCGGAACGCTGCCTCTCCATATGCCATCGGGATTAGTTATAAACCTAAATAATTGTTATTTGGTGCCTGCACTGAGCATGAACATTATATCCGGATCGTGTTTGATGCAAAGTGGTTATTCATTTAAGTCTGAAAACAATGGTTGTTCGATTTATATGAATAATATCTTTTATGGTCATGCACCTATGTTGAATGGTTTATTTCTGTTGGATCTCGATAGTAGTATTACGCATATTCATAATGTTGATGCTAGAAGAATTAAACTTGATAATGATATATCTACATATATGTGGCACTGCCATCTAGGTCATATTGGCGTTAAACGCATGAAGAAACTCCATTCTGATGCACTTTTGGAATCACTTGATTTTGAATCATTTGATACATGTGAGCCATGCCTTATGGGCAAGATGACTAGAACGCCGTTTTTCGGTTCAATGGAACGGGCGATAGATCTATTGGAAATCATACATACTGATGTGTGTGGACCAATGAGTGTGTCGGCACGAGGTGGATATTGTTATTTTGTTACTTTCACGGATGATTTGAGTAGATATGGGTATATCTATTTGATGAAACACAAGTCTGAAACTTTTGAAAAGTTCAAAGAATTTCAGAATAAAGTGGAAAATCATCGTAACAGAAAGATCAAATTTCTGCGGTCCGACCGTGGAGGAGAGTATCTTAGTTACGAGTTTAGGACACATATGAAAGACTGTGGAATAGTTTCACAACTCACGCATGCCGGAACACCAAAACGTAATGGTGTGTCAGAACGTCATAATCGTACTTTATTGGGTATGGTTCGATCTATGATGTCTCTGACTGACTT
The DNA here is from genome assembly GCA_916181665.1 of Avena sativa. Classification (NCBI taxonomy): domain Eukaryota; kingdom Viridiplantae; phylum Streptophyta; class Magnoliopsida; order Poales; family Poaceae; genus Avena; species Avena sativa. The sequence goes on from OV702291.1 coordinate 568,610,058, forward strand.
GCCACTGTCATTTTGGGGTTATGCACTGGAAACCGCTACATTCACTTTAAATAGGGCACCATATAAATCCGTTGAAAAGACACCGTATGAATTATGGTTTGGAAACAAACCTAAGCTGTCATTTCTTAAAGTTTGGGGATGCGATGTTTATGTGAAGAAACTTCAACCGGATAAACTCGAACCCAAAGCGGAAAAATGCGTCTTCATAGGATACCCTAAGGAAACGATAGGGTATACCTTCTATCACAGATCCGAGGGCAAGGTCTTTGTTGCCAAGAATGGATCCTTTCTTGAGAAGGAGTTTCTCGCGAAAGGTGTGAGTAGTCGGAAGGTAGAACTCGAAGAGGTTATTGAACCTTCTCTTCATGAAATGGCGAGTAGCGCAGCTCCAGAAGTTGTTTCGGAGTTGACTTCACCTAATGAAGACAGATCTAATGATATTGATCATGAAACTCCGAAAGAGGACACTACCAAACCTCGCAGGTCAAGCAGGACACGTGCAGCTCCTGGACTGTACGGCAATCCTGTTATGAATTTCATGATTGATGAAATGGATGACCCTGCGACATATGAAGAAGCGATGATGAGCCCGGATTCCAACAAATGGCTAGAAGCAATGAAATCCGAGATGGAATCCATGTATGAGAACCAAGTTTGGAACTTGGTGGACTTACCTCACGACCGAAAGGCCGTTGAGAATAAATGGATTTTCAAATGAAAAACTGATGCTGATGGTAATGTGACCATCTATAAGGCTCGACTTGTCGCAAAGGGGTTTCGACAAATTCAAGGAGTTGACGACGATGAGACATTCTCTCCCGTAGCGATGCTTAAGTCAGTTAGGATTATGTTAGCAATTGCTGCATATTTTGATTATGAAATATGGCAGATGGATGTCAAAACCGCGTTCCTCAATGGTAAGATTGAAGAAGAGTTGTATATGATACAACCTAGGGGTTTTGTCGATCCTAAGGATGCTAATAAGGTGTGCAAACTTCAGTGATCCATCTATGGACTGAAGCAAGCATCACGAAGTTGGAATCTACGCTTTGATGAGGTGATCAAAGAGTTTGGATTTGTCCAAACTTATGGAGAGGCTTGTATTTACAAGAAAGTGAGTAGGAGCAATGTGGCATTTCTGATATTATATGTGTATGACATATTATTGATTGGAAATGATTTAGGTCTTTTAAACAGTGTTAAAAGTTATCTAAACAGCAAATTTTCGATGAAGGACCTTGGTGAAGCTTCATATATATTAGGCATTAAAATCTATAGAGATACATCAAGACGCCTAATTGGGCTATTGCAGAGTACATACCTTGATAAGATATTAAAGAAATTTAATATGGACGGAAGTAAGAAGGGGTTCTTACCTATGTTGCAAGGCAAGATATTGAGTAAGACTCAAAGTCCGGCTATGGCGGAAGAAAGAGAGATAATGGATAGGATCCCCTATGCCTCAGCCATAGGCTCTATAATGTATGCCATGCTATGTACAAGACCGGATGTGGCACATGCTATTAGTTTGACTAGTAGGTACCAATCTGATCCAGGTTCGGAACACTGGATAGCGGTCAAGAATATCCTTAAGTACTTGAGAAGAACTAAGGATATGTTTCTTATATACGGAGGTGAAGAAGAGCTAGTCGCTAAGTGTTATGTTGATGCTAGCTTTGACACTGATCCGGATGACTCTAAGTCTCAATCCGGATACGTATTTCTCTTGAACGGAGCAGCAGTTAGTTGGAGGAGCTCCGAACAACCTGTGGTGGCTGGATCAACAACGGAGGCAGAATATGTTGCTGCTTCAGAAGCGGCGCAGGAAGCAGTTTAGATGAAAGAGTTCATTCCGGAACTGGGTGTGGTTCCCAGTGCATTGGACCCGATGGTGATCTATTGTGACAACAATGGCCATAGCCAACGCCAAGGAACCAAGGTCTCACAAGAATTCCAAGCATATTAAGCGCCGGTTTCACTCCATCCGCGAACATGTCAAGGATGGAGATATAAAGATTTGTAAAGTGCACACGGACCTGAATGTAGCAGATCCGTTGACTAAAGTACTCCCTAGGGCAAAACATGATCAACACCAGAACTCCATGGGTGTTAGATTTATCACTATGTGAACTAGATTATTGTCTCTAGTGCAAGCGGGAGACTGAAGGAAATATGCCCTGAGAGGCAATAATAAAGTTGTTATTATGTATTCCTTGTATATGATAGATGTTTATTTTACATGCTATAATTGTATTGATAGGAAACATCAATACATGTGTGTTTAATAAACAAAAAGGGTTCCTAGTCATGCCTCTCTTATAGACTAGCTTGTTGATTAACAAGATGATCAAGGTTTCCTGATCATGGACATTGGATGTTGTTAATAACAAGGTCACACCATTGGTGGAATGATGTGATGAACATTCATCCGAAGTATAGCATTACAATCAAGTCATTGTGTTTATATTGCTATAACATCATACGAAGTAATCTTTATCCTTAGACCATGAGATCATGTTAATTGCTAACACCGGAAGAGTATCTTGATAACATCAAACGTCACACCGTAACAGGGTGACTATAAAGATGGGTTCAGTGCTACGAAGGTGTTATGTTGAGGCTCATGGATCAAGAGTGGAATTTGTCAATCCAGATGATGGATAGATATACTCTGGGCCCTCTCGGTGATAACACATTAGGATAGCTTGCAAGCAAGTGATGTGATCACTAGAATGTTATATCACGGGAACGAGAAAAGAGTGCATGTCGGTAACGAGATCAAACTAGGTATGGAGATACCGATGATCGAATCTCGGACATGTAATATATCGAGAGACAAAGGGATTTAGTTACAAGCGTTAAAGGTTCTCACGGTCACAGGAGTCATCGTTGAATGGGTAGGAGTCAGTACGGATCTCCAGGTCCCGCTGCTGATTATTGATCGGAGAAGGGTCTTGATCATGTCTGCATTATTCGCGAACCGTAGGGTGGCACACTTAAGAGTTACCAGACACCATTTTGGAGCACATATGTTTCAGACGAAAGAATTGCAAAGCGCAGGAATTGTTTCAATAGAAACCGGAAATTGTTTCGGGTGAAATTGCAGAAAGTGGTTCTGCATGTGATATTGAAATATTGCAAGGGGCTATATGTGAATGTTTGTTAATTAAAGTAATTAACAAAATTCTGAATAAATTTAATAAAAGAGTTTTATTAAATGAGAGAGCATTAAATTTGGAGAAACTTAATGCATTTAAAGTGGAGACTTTAAAAGGGAATGTGAAGAGGCATTTTAATGTGGAGGAGTTACCACCACATGAATGGGGGAGGTGAGGGGTCACCCCCCCATGCGTCGGCCATGGAGAGAGGGGGCACCCCCCCTCCTCCTATAAAAGGCCACCCATTCCCTCCTTCATCCTCACACCTCCTTGTGAAGGATCTCTCTCCCCCTCTAGAATTATTCCCCCATGGTCTCGGATTAGCGAGATACATGTTCCCGGTGGCATTTCGTCTGGAAGGACTTGCTGCTTCTGCTGGATCGCTGGAGCGAGGAGGTGGAGGTTGTCCGGTGGCTTGAACGTGTGCGCGAGTGCGGATGCGCTGCTGAGTTGCGGCGCTCGGACTTCCTCATGATCTTGAGATCGGCAAGTGTAAGACTACATCAACCACGAGTTCCTACTCGTTAACAAAGCTCGTTGTCTTCGAGGGTAAGTTCTCTATGGATGTATGTCCACCTGTTTGCTTTGTACCTAGTAGATAGATCTTGGCGTGTAGTTCACACCGTAGGAAAAATTTTGTTTTCTATGCTGCGGACCCAACAATTGCCGCTCCGGGGAAGAAGAAGACGCGTAATGGATGCAGGCGCCAACACTGCAAGCCTAATTGACACCTAAGCGACGGGAGCGACAGGAGCGACATAACGGCGAGAACTGACAGGGGGGCAACTTGACAGCCGTTAGCCTGATTTTTTGTATTGAAACGTAAAGTTGAATTCGTGCCGAAAAAGACCCTCTGAGTATTTGGCACACCAATTATAGTCATCGCGGATGATTTTAGGGAACTCGGGTACCGTGTTGCCTGGACACCCCAACTTTCGGGCCGCAAAATGATATTCTCCATCCTAGGCCTGGTGGGTGTGGGCATTAGCCCCACACCGTCTAGCCCCTGGGTGGTGCGTCCCCCTCCCACTATATGTAGGGGTCTCCCCATCCCCTTTGGAATCATCCATTCTCCCATTCTCTCTCTCATCCATTGAGGACTTCTATGTAATATTGGGGAGGACCTCTTGGCTTGTGGGTTCTCCACATTCACACTATCATCGCGTGATCATCGATCTGGCATCTACTTCTTCTGCTGCTCGGCCAGATCGGAGTTCGGGAGACGTCACCTACACCGGACATGTGATGAACTTCGGAGGCACCACACTTGAGGTGTTGCTCATCTTCATCAATATACGCCTTCCTGAGTAAGGCATGCCTTGGTCTTCAAAGGTATGAATATCGTCTCTCTCTTCCGTTACTTATGTCTACAAAGTATAGATCCTGGTATTAGTGTTCGCTTAGTTAGATTTTTTTTGTTTTCTGCTACGGAACCCTTCAGTGGTATCAGAGCCGGTCTATGGGTAGACATGCCGTACGGGTAGAACACACAACAATATGTGGGCATTGATTCTCTAGTTTCTACCCTCTTTTATGTTCTCGTTCATATGGTGGCACTATTTGATGAAGCGGCCCCCAACCAACCTCACGTGGTGATTCATGAGACTGGTCCACAATTCAAAGTGGCTTAGGAGGGGTGTCTGTCTCTCTACGGTAGTTTGGCATTGACATTGTAGGGCCCTGAAAAGGGAAGTAAAATGACAATCATTGAATCCATGTTGTGGCTCCATGTTCGTAGGTGGGAAGGGGTTCTACCGTGAAAGACCTAAAGCCGCGTAAAACTTGCAATAGATAATATAGAGGCGTTTATCTTTATTGTTGCATAGGGAAATGTGTTGAGACATGGCAATCACAAGTTTTTGAAACTTCCATTGAAGCTATTGATGATGATCAAGATGCTATAACCACGTCATAACACTTTACTTTATGAAGTACTCCCTCTAATCCATATTACTTGTCATGGAAATGGATGTATCTAACACTAAAACATGTCTATATACATCAATTTTAGTGACAAGTATTATGGATCGGAGGGAGTATTACTTATTATGCTAGTATAATTATATATTCGACAGTAGCATAGTAAGATAATCCCTCAGAGTATTTCACTTATCATATTCCCCTTGTGTGTGCACCACCAAGAAAGTTCTTCGGTATGAGGCAGGTCATGACGATCGGGTGTCAGACATATCTACGTTCGCATACAGTGGGTGTAAGCCATGTTGCACTACAAATACACACAAGTTAGAACTAGCAAGCCTAGCATGTGTAGACATGGCCTCGGAATACAAGATACCAAAAGGTCGAGCATGAATCACATGGTTGATGTGATCGACATTAGGGAATGTCCACCTTTGAAGCTACTTTGCCGGTCGTGATGATCAGGGGTGGAGTAGTGAACTGGGATCATGTGATCACTAAACGAGTGGAGGGATGTTCCTTTGAGTGGGAGTTCCTTTTGTTTTAAGTACGGTAGTATAATTAAAACTTGAACTCATTATTATGAACATGGTCTAAACACTTTGAAAATCCATTGTAGATGTCTCTCCCACCCACCTTCAACCTTAGCACTTTCCTCGAGAAGGACAAGTTGGAAACTGATGGAACAAACTTCACCGCATGGTTCCGCAATCTTAGGATCCTCCTGGTCCCCTACAATTTGACCTATGTCATCGAGGCTGAGCTTCCAGCTAAGCCTGCAGATTCCACCTCCCAGGATGAAAAGAATGTCTGGCAGTCCAAGGCGGATGATTTCTCCCTCATCCAAAGTGGAATGCTCTATGCCATGGAGCTGGAGCTTCAAAAGCGTTTTGAGAAGATGAATGCTTTTGAGATCATTGAAGATCTCAAGGCTATCTTTGCTCCATAGGCTTGTGCAGAGAGGTATGAGGCTTCCGAGCTCTTCTTCTCTGCCAAGATGGAAGAACACAACAGTATTAGTGAGCACGTAGTCAAAATGTCTGGCTATGTTAAGCGTCTGAATGCCCTGGATTGCAAAATCCCGGAGGTGCTCGCGATTGATAGGGTGCTACACTCGCTACACCCTAGCTATAAGAGCTTTGTGTTGAACTACAACATGCAAGGGATGACTAAGACCCTTGCTGAGGTGTTCGCCATGCTCAAAACTGCTGAGGTAGAAATCAAGAAGGAGCACACGGTGTTGATGGTCAATAAGACCACCAACTTTAAGAAGCTGGGGCAAAAGGGAAAAGGCAAGGGCAAGAAGCCCAAGAAGGATGGCAAGTTTGTTGCCAGCACCTCTAAGACTACCAAGCTTGGCCCTAAGCCCGACACTACATGCTACTACTACAAAGGGGATGGGCATTGAAACGCAACTGCCCCAAGTACCTTGAAGACAAGAAGGCCGGCAATATAGCCACCAAGGACAAAGGTATATGTGATATACATGTTATTGATGTGTTCCTTACTAGCGCCAGGAGTAACACATGGGTATCTGATATCGGTTCTCTTGCTCACATTTGTAACTCTCGGTAGGAACTATAGAGTAAGAGGCACCTGAGGAAGTACTAGGTGACGATGCGCGTCAGCAATGGTTCGAGAGTCGAAGTGATGGTCGTCGGCACTCTACATCTACGTCTACCGTCAGGATTATTTTTGGTTTTGAATAAATGCTACTATGTACCAGCATTGAGTATGAATATTGTGAGTGGGTCTTGCTTGTTCACTACAATAAATTTTCTCACTAGTGACCTTTTTTAATGACCACGCATTTTTTGGTCATGGATCTATGACCATTATGAGCCAATTGGTCATAAGCCATTTCCAAGGCTCCAAACCTTGAAACATAATGACCAATTTAGCCAAAAAGGTCACAGTTTGATTACACGAAATGGTCATAAACTAACGGCATGGGTGCAGAGACTTTTGTTTATCAGACTACGACCAATTTAGATGGTCATAACATCTTAACCTAGGTTGAATTAGAATGACTAGGCAACCACCTCAGCATGTGGGTCCCCGAAATTGACACGCAGGATGGATCTGACAGGTGGGTCCCGCTCTTATACATTTTTTTAGCATCTATATGTCATACGGGCTAGAGCCGGTGGCCCATATCGGGCGGGAGGTTCTTTAGATAGGCCTAAATCACTAGGCCTACATCCCATGGCTGGAGCTGGTGGCCCATATCGGGCGGGTGGGGACTCGAATTGTCAGCCGATGGCCCATATTGGTCGGGCGGGGACACAAATTGTCAAAAAATATTGCGCTGGGGTACTCGAACCCATGACCACGCGCTGGTATGGTACGCGCCGAACCGCTGGGACAATGAAGTGTTGTTGTCTATGTACGAGAACTACGTTATTATATATAGTTATTCTTTCTCTAACTTATTAAAAGGCAACTCGCATCTGGCACGGGACTTGCATAATTTCCTTCCGAGAGCGGTGGTGACCAGCTAGGGCTGGGGCAGCGGCGGTGACCACTAGGGCTGGGGCGATGGCGGCGACCAGCTAGGGTTCGAGTCCCTACCCGCCACGGCCGATCTAGAGTTCCACCCAGGGTTCGAGTCCCTTCTCGCCAGCCCCTGTCACGGTGGATCCCCTGCCGCCAGCTCCGGCAGTTCTCGCCACGGTCGCTGTGAGCATGGGTCCATCCCCTGCCGCCAGCTCCGGCAGTTCTTCCAGGGGCGCAAGTTCGTCACGTCCCCACCACCGGCCCATCCCCTACCACCAGCTCCCTTTTGATTATGCTCTCTCCAAGTACTGCGACTGCGGAGAGATGATGCCACAGTGGATATCTTGGAGTGATGAAAACCCTGGCCGGAGATACCACAATTCCAGGATACGCTCGGTTAGTTTCCAACTCGGTCTCTGAATTTTGTTCAGTTTGTTCATCTCTGAATTTGGTTCATATCTGAATTTGGTTTGTCAGATTGAGGGACGTGTCGGGTGTGAAAAATTCAGTTGGGTAGACAGTGAGATGCCCAAATTTCAGAAAGATTTAATCAGGGACCTAAGAGATGTTGTGTGGAAGAAAACTGAAGCAATTGAAAGGCTTGAAAGCAATGCAGAGACAATGGGAATGGTGCATGATGAACTAAAGATGCAGGGAGATGGTGCAAGTGATAAAAATAAGTTGAAGATGCATGGAGATGGAGGAGGCAATTTTTTTATTATTTGGATCATTTCTATAGTTTTTGCTATGTACTGTGGAATGTGTATGTCTAGCAAGTGAAAACTTCCTATAGCTTTTGTCGAATATGTATGTCCACAAATTTAAGATTATTTGTCTTGCATTTCTGTAGCTTTTGATATGTACTGTATCTTTTGCTATGTCCAGCTAGTGAAATGTGTATGTCCACAAACACTTTCATTTTTTCTACTATTTATGAGTACTGTGATCTTAAATTTGGTAGCATTTTGCTTGCATATTTAGCGATGAAATCTAGCAGTATTGTCTGCTTAAAATACTAAATTTGGGCAGCATTTCAATAGTATTTTGTGAACATTTTAGCTGCAATTTCACAGTGGAAAACAAGAGGAGAAGTGCACACAAATTTACAGTAAAACAACTATTTCATACATTCATAAACTTCAGTACATAAAACTTGACAGAAAGTTAACAGTAGTTCACACACATAAAACTTCAGTCATAACCAGTAGGTAACACTACAGTTAACAGGAACTACTCATCATCATCGAATTGATGCCTCTGCCTATTATCTTCACCATCGCTACAATACTGATTAATTGTATGATCTATCCTGCTTCGTTCTTCATCCTCGCCATCAACTACCTCCTTCCTCTTTTTCTTCATTTTTTTACATACGCAGCATCAAGTACCACACGCTCCCTGTCCCTTCGCAACCTAGTTTGCACATTGGATTCTTTAGCATGCACCGGAACTTCCGGCGTGTCATCATCTTGGTATGTTAGCCCAACACCACCACAGGGATCCTTTTCCACTTTAGTTTCTGTAACACTCCACAAATGCCTATGCTGGAATTTTTGCAGAACTCGCCAACTTCCACCCAAGTCGGTATCTGGCACATAGAACACCTTTGTTGCTTGTGTTGTTAGAATATAAGGATCAGTCTTGTACCAAAACCTTGCAGTGTTAATGCTCTTAAAGTGTCCATCGCCTTGGAATCCTGAATTCTTCTTGCCACCAACATTGAACCAATTGCAGCGAAACAAGACAGCCAGCCGATGGATGCCACCGCTACAATTGTACTACAACTTGATGATACTTCTGAGCTGACCGTAAAAGTCAATGATTGCATCCTCATGGTCTCCCTCGGCAACAATTCCACTATTCTGCGTGTTTCTATTCTTCTTGCGGTCAACGGTGTGGTAGCGGACACAATCAACAACATATGCTGAATATATTCTCACCCTCCTATCCGGTTCACATGCCAAAGCAAAAATATCAGCACTCACCTTCTTCTCCTTGTGCAAATTTCCAATCTAAAGAAATAAACCAAAACTAGGGTGAATAACACACGCATACACACACAAAGAAATCATGTGTCAATTGATACAAAGGCAATATACCTCACATGTTTCTTAAACCATTTAGCAAATCCTTTTGCAAGCCATTTATCAACCTCGACCCGGCTATCTTGCTCCGTCAACTCTTTCTTGCACAGCCTGCAATGCAAGCAACAATATATCACATGCAACAAAAAAATGGGTTCCTTCTAAGCCAAGAAAAAAGATATCGAGGGCACATGCAAGAGATGACATACTCGATATATGGTAGCACCTCGGGGCAACTTCTAAGAACATACCAAACCATCTTATCATTGTCAGCAGCTTCAGCCTCCAAGTATTGTGATGCTCCAAGAAAGTTCACACCATGCTTGAAAACCGAGACATCAGCGCTATGTGAATCATCTCTTGTCATATTTCTGCCCAGCCGGTTAAATCTTGTTTCGACATCATCGAAATACCTCGAGCAAAAAGTAAGGCACTCATCAACAATATATCCCTCGGCAATCGACCCTTCAGGTCTGGCCGTGTTTCGCACAGAACACTTACATGTAAGTAACCTTCTTTCTACTGGATACATCCAGCCATACTGAACAAGTCCTCTAAGCATTGCTTCTTTTAGTAAATGTAAGGCCAAATGAACCATCACAGTGAAGAAAGCTGGAGGGAAAATCTTCTCTAGCTTGCAAAGGATAACCGGGATTTCTTTTTCGAGCCTTTCAAGAACACCCAATTTTAGTGTTTTGTAGCACAACTCTCGAAAGAAATTTCCAAGTTCAGCAACAACTTCATATATATCCTTATGCATCATTCCTCGGAGTCCCGCCGGTAAAATCCTTTGGAGCAGAATGTGACAGTCATGTGTTTTCAGACCTTGTAGTTTGCATCCATCAGGAGACACACATTTTGCTAAGTTAGCGGCGTACCCATCAGGAAATCTCACTGCTCTAATGAATTCACAGAATCTAATCTTTTCTTCTTTAGTCATTGTATACCATGCTTATGGCATTTCAAATGACTCTCCACCTTCAACAGGTTATAGATGCAAATCTTCTCTTATCCCCATGTCTTCCAAATCGAGCCTAGAGTTGATCGTATCCTTTGTCTTCCCATCAATGTTTAGAAATGTGCCAAGAAGATTGTCGCATATATTCTTCTCAATGCGCATCACATCAATATTATGCCTCAACTTCAAATCAGCCCAGTACGGGAGGTCCCACAAAATGGACCTCCGGCTCTAGCATTGCCCATCCTCACGTTTTCTTTTCTTCTCAAGCTTTCCTGGTCTCACATGCTTCACCTTATCAAGTTGCTCCAGCAGCTCTTCTTTAGTGAATTCAGCCGGCTTGTCGCGAGTTTCAGGCTCGCCGTTAAAGTCTTTACTTCTTTGCCAAGGATGGTTGCGAGGAAGAAAGTGGCGGCTCCCAATGAAGCATGTCTTATTCCTTATTTTCTTTGAGCAAGGCTCCTTGTCACACCTCATGCATGCTTGATAACCCGTCGTGATCCTCCCCGACAAGGTGTGTAGCGCTGGGAAATCGTGGATACACCAGATGATCGTAGCACCTAGATCGAATTTGTCGGGACTCAGGGCATCATAGGTGCGTACACCTTTCCACAGCAGGAGGAGCTCTTCGATGAGGGGCTCCATAAAGACGTCGAAATCCTTTACTGGAGAATCTGGACCCGGGACCAGCAACACCATCATGAGGTTGCACTGGTCCATACATGCCCATAGCGACAGGTTGTACGGCACCACAAACACGGGCCACATGCTATATGAGTTACTCATGTTTCCAAAAGGATTAAAACCGTCTGTGGCGATGCCTAGTCTTATATTCCTTGCATCCAAGGCAAAAAAAAAAATTCCTATCAAAATCTTTCCATGTCTCTCCATTAGCTAGATGGCTAAGCTCATTCTCCACAGGTTGTCGCCTTAGCTTGTGCAACAGGACCTCCTCTGATTGTTCTTTCAAAATGAACATTCTTTGCAACCTTGGAATCAAAGGGAAGTGCCTCAAGACCTTCTCCGGTATCTTCCTCCTCCCATCAGCATCTTTCCACCTAGAAGCATTACACTTTGGACAGTTGTCAAGTTTGGCAAACTGCTTCTGAAACAACACGCAATTATTGGGGCACACATGTATTGAATCATAGCCAAGCCCTAATCTTCCGATAATGCTCAACACTTCATCGTAATTTCTGGGAATTGAGCTTTGGGGTACTGCAATATCAAGATCCGGAGTATCGTGTTGAAGGTGGCATTGCTTATCCGGTAGTATGATTTGGCATGAAGAAACTTCACAGTGAAGGTAAATCTAGAAAATGTACCAGCATCACTAGCTGGACGCTTCGCCTCCTCTATCAGCTCTGCAAATATAGTCTTCCCTCCCTCACCGCCTTGCGGTTCTGACTTGTACAGATCCCTTAAAAGGTTAGGAATTCTATCATCTTCATACCCGTCTTCTTCCTCAAAACCATCATTGACTAGCGGATCACCTTCTACAAAATCAGCGCCTTGATGATCAACATGATGTTCCTCTCCATCAACTTGAACATGTTCAGGTTGAGGTGCATGTAAAGGTTCACCATGATATATCCATCTATCGTAAGTGCTTGCCATCCCATTCATCAGCAGATGAGCCTCTACATTATCTAGAGTTTGTTGATCTCGGTTGATACAGCTGCAGCATGGGCAAAGAACTTGAGCATTCTTGGCAAAATTTTCGTGAACTCATCCACTCCCCTTAGATGCTCATAGGAAAGCCTTCTAACTCCTTTCCTAATCCAGCTTCTGTCCATCTACATGCAAAAGACCAAAAATTTTTGCAAGTTAGCATTTTTTGAAGCACAGACCAAAGTAGTACAATGCTATTATAATGCTACTATTCTACTAGAAGCACAGACCAAACTAGCTAGTACATTCACAAAACAGCAGTACAATGCTATTATAATTCTATGCTCCGTCTGAATACAAGTTCATCATCTGCTATTCTACTAGAAGCATAGACTAAAGAATTCTGCTGTTCTATGCTCCTTCTGAATACAAGTTATGAATCAAAGCACAGACCAAATAATTCTGCTAGAACCTTTACCTTGTCCCTTCTATCGTTGTCCGCTTGCCGCGCAGGTGATGGCCAACCGTGCCCCTTCTGCCGCCACCCCAACCCTAGATGGTCGCTGCCGCCGCCCCAGCCCTAGTGGTCACCGCCGCCACCGCCACCCCAAACCTAGCTGGTCGCCGCCGCTGCCCCGGCCTTAGCTGGTCGCCGCTGCCGCCCCAGCTCTCTAGGCTCTAGCCACTCAGGGGAAATTCTGCCAAGTACCGATCCCAATTTCAGTGGCTCTTTGATAAGTTAGAGAAACAATAAACATATATATATGTAGTTCTACTAGTCAGACAACAACACGTCCTTGTCCCAGCGGTTCGGTGCATACCATTCAAGCGCGTGGTCGTGGGTTCGAGTCCCAGCCCGCGCACCCTTTTTTTAGAGACCCTTTTTTTGAGACCAATATACTCTATAGTTAATTTTATAATTTGAGAGCAATTGACTCTATAGTGCCCATGGTTTTTTCTACATGTATTGGCTATGCTAGGTGTTGTTTCTTATGGTAGCTGGCTGGGTGTTGTTTCTTGTGCTACCTGGCTGTGTGCTTATAGTGTTTTTTGTAGAAAACTTGTGAGTCGAACAAGGCCAATCGAGAAAAGGTCAAGTTCTAGTAGAAAACGGGTTCGAGGTCGTACATCATCCATATATTTTCCACCGTAAGACTTGATTTTATTTACACCCACATAACTATTGTTTCTAAAGCTTTTGCTTTGATTCTGATTCTTGTTGAATAACATTTCAGAGGGAGGAACGCCAGGGTGAATAGCTGACTGCCATTGATATGTTCAAAAGCACACACAATAGCAAGAAAAACGGCTTTTCGGAGCAAGTGAAGGAGGCTATTGTAAGTAAATCTGTGAATGCTCCTGTTACTTGTTTCTTGCTCTGATTGTCATTTAATAGTACTGCTGGTTCTGTACTTTCACTTGTGCTTTAGATGATTGTTAGAGTCCTAAATATATATTCTGCCAGTAATGTGCAATCCTCCATGTACCAGGTCCAGATGGAAAATATGAAGGTTGCACCTCTACAAGAAGGTGAGCAACCCAAGTTTGATGTTGAGGTTGTTGCTGTAGTGCTTGCATCGGCGGATTGCAAGTCAAGTACATTCTTGACGAATGTTGGGCTCAAGTCATCTACAAACAAGGCCGGCAAATCCAATGATGTTGTAGCTGCACATGTACGTGACCTAGAAGACAAGCTG